>OY283139.1:7973328-9431078 GCA_958299785.1 Medicago lupulina | reverse complement strand
CTGCATTTTGTTCCTCTCTTGGCTGGTTCATTGGCTTCTGCAATTAATACTTTTGAGCATGGTGGACAAGTTGGTATGGTTCTTGAAATGTATAGAGCTTCTGGTGGTTTTTTCAACTTGTTAGAAACTTCAATTGAATCAACTTTGGGAGAGAAAGATTTAGAGAAAAGAGAAAATGGCTTTGCAATTGGGAAGAAGTGTATAAGAGCTGAGGCAACTTGCCTCAAAATCAGCTTCTTGTTGAATCGAAGGTGTTGACATAGATTAATTTGCAAGCAAGCTATTCTGAGATAATCTTCAAGACTAACACATTATTTTGTTCTTTCATGTATAGATCCTATTCACATTCTTTTATTATTCTATGTATAAACATTGTTAGTCCTTTGACATAGAAAGCAAAGGTAAATATAGCCAACAGAGATCTAATTTTGCAAATATAATATCAAACTTCATCCTCCAATTGAGTAGAAGAATTCATAATAACTATATTCCTTTCCCAATTTTGCTTCATTTAGTCTCTTGTGATTGAACTTAAAAGTTAGGCGACAATTCAACTAATAGTTCTCAATAGTAATTTCTTTTTCGTCAAGTGATTATGCCAAATGAATTATGTCCCTAAGCTGTGACGTCTAGTTCTTCCAAAAGATTGTTATGCATGTCCCTTAACTTTTACCTGTTTTCTTCCTTTTTGTAGGTCTTTTGAGTTCGATTTCGAAGGAGAAGGAAAAGAGCAAAGAGAGTTTAAGCAATTCCACTAAGCGATCTAGAAGTGAGTCAAGGTAGAAAGTTCTAGATTTTTTACTATTCAGAATCCTTTCAAATCCGTTCGACGAGCAGAAATCCGCTACGCAAATTTAAGTCGACTAAAAAGGCGTTTTTTGAGCTGAAAAAGGCTTAACCCTGAAGAAAGGTTAATCTGCTTGGAGAATTTTGGCTCGTTGAGCAAATTCTCACGTTTTCCTAAGGGGATCATATCTCATATTTGATATATTGGCATTCTGAAAACAACTCAGAAACACACACTCGCGCGCGTGCATATACACACAAACAGATAGATAGATAGATAGATAGATAGATAGATAAAAGCAACTCATTAAATGACGTCATTGTTTTGACTTGTGATTAAGATATTGGAGCATCACAACAATTTTGTATTGTTTTGAGCATTTGTACTTTTTTTTTTTAAAATTATATAGTATTTGTGTTTGTCACTAACCCCTCTTTCCTAGCCAAATAAAATCTTTTTTTTTCTTCAAATAACTTAGTGAGGAGAAACAATAACGTTAAGTGTGGAGAAGTGCATAATCGTAGGGTTCGAACCTGCATGCTAGCAAATTAAATGTTCATGCATCTATCAAGTGAGAAGTACTTACAAGACCTCTTTCAAAAGTTTTAAACGTGGTTATATTTCCGAAACTGAATTCCAACCTTCTTAAATGTGTAAAAACAAAAGTTGAATTCGAAACCCAAAACCTCTAATTAAGTCGAAGGAAGCTATTGAATCATCTCATATAATTAAAAACTATTGATTTTGCTAGCTAATGCCATTTAGATGCTAGTTAAATATACAATATACATTACTTAAAAAAAAATTACAATATTAATAGACATTTTTGATGAAAAATATCTCTAATTCACAATGTCTATTTCACTAAGGCTCTATTTGATAGAAATAATAGATAGTTGATAAGCTAACTCATATAGTTAATGGCCGATGGTTGATAGCTTAAAAATGATGACAAGCAAGGACCAAGAAAGAAGCCACCGAACAAAGTCAAGCACGCTTAAGCGACCACCGCTCGCTTAAGCGTGCAAGTTCCAGTAAGGAACTGGTTCGCACGCTATTGGTACGCTTCCAACACGCTTCAATGGTTCAAGCAGCACGCTTAAGCGAAGGAAGCTCGCTTAAGCGTGCAAGTTCCAGAGAGCAACCTTTCTGCACGCTATCAGCATGCTTTTGGGACGCTTCCCCAAAGTTCAAGCTGCACGCTTAAGCGACCTCAGCTCGCTTAAGCGTGATAGTTCCAGAGAGCATCTCTGTTGCACGCTTCTTGCTCGCTGTCCACACGCTCAAGCGAAGTTCGTTAGCTGCAGTTGGATAAGGCACACGTGGCAGCTCTCAAGTGGATATTTTGGTGGCACGCTTAAGCGACCATTGCACGCTTAAGCGTGCAGCACGAATTCTGCCCCATATAAATAGCTTTCTCCTCTCTTTCCAAAGGGACTTTTATGGTTTTCTTTACATTTTCTGGTTTTTAGAGAGAGAAATAGGGCATTTCTAGAGAGAGAAACACAAAGCAAGGTAGTTAAGAGTAGATTCAACCCTAGATTTAATGAGACATCTTGATCTAGGCATGGAATCTTCATCTTTTCTTCATCCTTTGCAATGCTATCATAGACATATGTAGCTACATCTACCCTTGTGGTTTTGAGGTATTCAAACAAGCTATTATGTAATTTCTTGATCTTTTAATATATGGTTCTAGCTTATTTATTCAATATTGTTGTTATTCTTGCATTTAATGTTTTATTGAGATTCAAAATGATATGGACACATACTTTTGAATCTAGAAATAGAATAACAATCTATCTTAAGTTATCACTCTAGACATGGATGTTAATATTTGATAATCACTTTTAATCAAGAACTTAATGCTTTTGGGTAATTTAATCGATTGGGAAATCGTCGATTAAACTATCCAATCGACTTTGTGATCGTTTAAATGTTTGGGAAATCGATGTTTAAACGATCCCTTAGAAATAACGATGTCATTTGGACACGAATGATATTGTCGAGTGATTGTGATAATATCGTTTAAAAAGCTAGAATCCGTTAATCGATCGAGAGATTGCAGCTGTTACGCTTGGTTGATGTTTCTAACCACAAGCGAAATAGCCCTATCTCCTCTTGTTTTACTTTTATGTCAAATAGAAAATAGTTTTACACAAACAAACAAATTATACCCAAACCCTTAACATGATAAATGGCGTTTAAATGCTTATGATATACGCAACTCTCTGTGGATACGATCCTATTATACTCACGTATAGTTAGGTAAATGACATGTAAAAATCTTACATCAAAATGGCGCCGTTGCCGGGGAGTAGCGGAATAATATCATAAGTATCGAAACAATTTTGTCATGGTAAGCAAATTTTGCACAAGATTCTTTATTGTACATATATACACATACATTTTTTTTTTTATGTTGCTAATCACTTGGTCAAGCCGAAATGTCCAGTCGAGAATTCAAAGGGATCTCAGAGAAGACCGTGTTGTAATCACGGATGGATTGGTCATTAAAGCTTGATGAGAAGTTCCCACGGGTTTAACATCGTTGAGATTGATGTATGGGAAGTCTTACCACTTGCCGGTTGAACTAGAGCACAACGCGTTTTCGGCGCTAAAATTCCTTAATTTTGACCAAGAGCAAGTGGGGGAAAAAGAGGAAGGTTCAAATGCAAGAATTGAGAGAAATGCGCGTTCAAACGTTGAATCCTCTTATGTGTACAAGGAGAGAGCGAAAAGTTTTCATGACAAGCGGATTGTGAAACAAAACTTTGAGCCCGGATAAATGGTGTTACTTTGGTGGTGAAGTTGATCGGCAAATGTCTACAATTCCACTAAGTGACCCATGACTCTCCATTGAAAAAGGCGTCGAGCTCATGACGTAAAACAAGCGCTTGCTGGGAGGCAACCCAGTTTTGTAAGTTAATTTTATGTTTTGTTGCATGTAGAAGTAGAACCAAGCATTGAGAAGCAAAAATTTAAGCAATCTTTTGATAAAGCTGTGTCCAGCACGCTTAAGCGTGAATCCGCTCGCTTAAGCGAGCGTACACGAAACATGACTGGGCAATCTGGCAATTGCACGCTTAAGCGTGCCGTCGTACGCTTAAGCGAGTAGAGGGTTTGACAGTCAAAAAGTAACGGTTCCCAAGACCATTACTCTGCCCCAACCAACCTCACCCACTCACTTTCACTCACATACTTCCCACTTCTCTCACTTCTTATTTTCTCTCAAATTTTTCTCTCAAAAACACTCTACACTAAACACTCAAAAACCTTCACTTTTTCTCTACATTTCACAAACCCTACGGGTCAATCATCATTTCACTCATCTTCTCATCATCTTGCATTGCATAACAGGTTTGATTCCTTCTCTATCTCTTGTTTTTGAATTGGAAAAAATTATGCTTTTGAGCATTTTAAGAGATGGCTAGGGTTAGGTGTAAATGTGTGTTTAGAAACTGTGATTATAGGAACCTAGTGATTAAAGGAACAAGAATCACAACACAAATGCTTTGAACACTCAATTTTTGAAAAATTTAAACCCATCTTAGAAACTTTTGAAAAATAAGGGTTTGAATGATTTTTGAGAAAATGTTGTGATCTGGGTTCGTTTCTTTGTCACTAATGAGTTTGTAGAGGATTAGGGTTGGATTTTGTTGAACAATATGCTGGATTGTGTGAATTTGCTGGATTTTGGTTGAGTTTTCGCAGGTCCAGAAGCTGCACGCTTGCAGAAAATCGCAGCACGCTTAAGCGTGCATTCATATGAACTAGGCTGCAACTTTTGAATGCTCGCTTGGGAGCACGCTTAAGCGAGCCCCAAGCGTGAAAACCCAGATTTTTTTTATGAATGCTCGCTGACGAGCACGCTTAAGCGTGCCTCAAGCGTGCAAGCCTCTGACTTGCCTTTTTCATGATTAATCCAATCTGTTTTGACCCAATTGATTCCATTCTTGTTCTAATTGTTTATGCTTTTGTATATGGATTCTTCTGGTTGTTTTGCAGATGGGTCCCAAAATCGGTACTAAACGTAAATCTTCAGCATCCACATCCGGCACCATTGACCGACCCATACCACCCCCTAGAAACTTTGACCGAACTCGGTTCTCTTCTGGCAAACATTTTGAGAGGTTCACTAAGTTTGATAAGGGGACATGGCATGAGAAAGTGTTCAACATTAACCCGGAGGGACCATATGCCCATATAGTTGAGATGATTACAAGTCGGAAGTGGGACAAACTTTTAACCCCTCCCATCAACATTAACTCGGATATTGTCAAGGAGTTTTATGCTAATGCTATGCCCCTGTGTGACAAAAGAGACTTGGATACCCGATTCACCTACACTACTATGGTACGGGGTAAAACTATCCATTTTGACCGGGATACCATCAACGCATACCTTGACAACCCACTTGAGCTACCACCACCTGAGGACCCCACTATCCCTACACTTTGTGAGTATGGCCGAAAGGAAGAGGCCAGAGCGTGGAACCATAACCGAATTGTGAGAGACATTCTCCTACCTGGTAAACGCTACAATAGGGGTAAGAATGAGGAGCCAACCACCGCCAACTTCAGTGACATGACCCTTGAGGCCGCCATCATTTTCCAGTTCTTGGTGCACAATGTGGTGCCTAGGAGCCATGTAACCACTACCCCTACATCAGCCACACCCTTGATTTGGCACATTATCCGGGGAGGAGAGGTAGATGTAGCACGGATCATTTCCGACCAGCTCAAACATGTAGCTTTGAGTGGTCTGCTGCATAAGGCCACTAAATTGTCTTTCCCGGGTTTTATAATGGGGTTAGTGCGTGCTCAAGGTGTTCAGATTCCTGTTTTTGATGAAAAGATTAAGGGGGTGGTCAATGATCGCTATATCCACAACCATGCCCAGAAAATAGCTGGAGGAGTGCAACCTCAACCTGAGCCTGAGCCTGAGCCTGAGCATGAGCCCGAGCCGGAGATACCTCAGCAGGAGCAACCCCAGCATCCTGGTTCCTTTGATTTCTCTTCCTTCTCTGCTTGGATGACACAGCAGGATCAGATGGCAGCAGAGAGAGATCAAAGAGCAGAGGAGAGAGCTCAAAGGCAAGAACAGAGGGACCACTTCCTGATGGATCAGCAGACTGCAGTTTTTCGCAGTAACCAGGGGATTTACCAGCATCTCTATGATGTTCGCCTGGATCCACAGTATCAGATGATGACCCCTGGCCAGTATATGCAGTCTTGCATGTGGCCTGGGGACAGGCCAGTTTATTTTGGAGGGAGTGGTGCATTTGGTGGAAATGTTGATGATGAGGAGAGGACTGCTAGTGTTCACGGCGTGGATGATATGGATGATGATGGGGATGACGCAGCGAACCAGTGATTGCAGTTTTGTATTTTTAGTGATGCTTTATTGTTTTATTGCTTTGACATTCTACTTTTTGTTTTTATTTTTATTTTAATGTTGGAACAATTTTATTGTCATTTTGATATTATGTTTAAGTATTTTTAGTTTCATTTACTTTGGTTAAATAACTTAGCTTGTTGTTGTTTTTTTTAACTGTTGTGCTTTGGATAATTTTGTTTAAATCTTGCTTGTGTTTCTCAAAAGAAAATTGCTCATGAACACCAAAGTTTAAAGTGCTCGTAAAGAGCCAAAGATTGAGCAATAATCAGGCGAGTGATAATGATTTGATTTGTGAGAAAGCGCAAAACCAAGGTATTGGTTTTCTACTTTCTAGGCATTCACTAAAATTTTTGAAACTAATACTTTGCAATTTTTTTTATCTCATTTAGTTCTTCTCATAAGCATGATTGTTCTTGAACCACTTAGTACTTAGCCTAAATGTGAGGTAGCTTCAACCTGTTATACTATATGCTGGAGACCGATAATCATTGTTTAACTTGTTTTTGTTATGTTACATCTGATAATTGTTTTGGATTGTATGGAAGCATGGAAATGATCAAGGCACTTTTTGAAATTGAGTTGACATACTTGACCACATAAAGCCTACCCGTGAGAAGAATGAGTATTTGTTAACCCAATCTGAGCCAAATGAATCAAGTCCTCAAACATGAACTGTCAATATTCATAAGCACAATGCTCATTGAAATTGCCCGAAATTGTTCAAAATCCAGTTCATGTTTGACTCACTTTAGGACTTTGATATTATCACTTGTTGAACCCTTAACCTTTTTGTACTTTGTCCCTTGCCTTAGAGTAGGGGAACATTCAATTAGAGTTTTGTTGTGTTTAAGTTGGGGAGAAAGGGAGGTTTATGCTATCGAGCATCTTGGTGAAGTATTGAAGTAACCTGACAACATTGAATTGTATAGAGTGTAGAAGTTTTAAAGTTTGTAAATTCGAAAAAGAAAAAGAAAAGAAAAAGAAAAGAACAAAAAGAAAGAAAAATCAAAAATAGAATAAGTTGTCAAGGTTATTGGATAAATTGTTAGTCACCAAGGGTTTGTAATGATTGGTAGGGAAGGTTATGGACTTTAATTGTTGATACAAGGAATGTTCGTCTATGAAAGGTTTTTGATTTCAATTATCCCACATATGACATTTCTTTTGTAGCCCGGCCAAGTTATAACCCTAGAAAGACCTTTTGATCCATGCTTCTGTGCTTTTTGAGATGATATTTGGATGGACACATAACTTAATCAGGATGTTAGCATGATTGTTGGATGTGTGTTCATTACCCTCACTAATTGTCATTGTTGTATTTTATTTACTTTTAAAGAAGTGTGTTAGGTGTGGTTCATAGATAATCATGTTTGTGACTTGAACTGTGTGATGTAAATTTTATGCTTAGGACTTGTTTTAAATTCATAGTGTGTGCTTAGATTAGTGGAAGACTTCATGCTTGCCCGCGCAATTACAACTGAATCACCACCTGATATTTTTGTGTTTGAACTGTTTGACACCGTGCTGAAAACCTTGTCCAAAGCCTTGTAAGTTTCCTTGTTGATTCTTTTGTTTGAGGACAAACAAAAAGCTAAGTTGGGGAGTATTTGATAAGTGCTCAAAAGTAACATATTTCATGTGTTAAAATAGGCATTTTAGTGACTTGTTCTGCAAGTTATCTAAGGAAAAGCAATCAATTATTGTAATTTTACCATTCATGCTTTACATGCCTGATCCTACCCAATTTATGCAGGAAATGACAAGCAAGGACCAAGAAAGAAGCCACCGAACAAAGTCAAGCACGCTTAAGCGACCACCGCTCGCTTAAGCGTGCAAGTTCTAGTAAGGAACTGGTTCGCACGCTATTGGTACGCTTCCAGCACGCTTCAATGGTTCAAGCAGCACGCTTAAGCGAAGGCAGCTCGCTTAAGCGTGCAAGTTCCAGAGAGCAACCTTTCTGCACGCTATCAGCACGCTTTTGGGACGCTTCCCCAAAGTTCAAGCTGCACGCTTAAGCGACCTCAGCTCGCTTAAGCGTGATAGTTCCAGAGAGCATCTCTGTTGCACGCTTCTTGCTCGCTGTCCACACGCTCAAGCGAAGTTCGTTAGCTGCAGTTGGATAAGGCACACGTGGCAGCTCTCAAGTGGATATTTTGGTGGCACGCTTAAGCGACCATTGCACGCTTAAGCGTGCAGCACGAATTCTGCCCCATATAAATAGCTTTCTCCTCTCTTTCCAAAGGGACTTTTATGGTTTTCTTTACATTTTCTGGTTTTTAGAGAGAGAAATAGGGCATTTCTAGAGAGAGAAACACAAAGCAAGGTAGTTAAGAGTAGATTCAACCCTAGATTTAATGAGACATCTTGATCTAGGCATGGAATCTTCATCTTTTCTTCATCCTTTGCAATGCTATCATAGACATATGTAGCTACATCTACCCTTGTGGTTTTGAGGTATTCAAACAAGCTATTATGTAATTTCTTGATCTTTTAATATATGGTTCTAGCTTATTTATTCAATATTGTTGTTATTCTTGCATTTAATGTTTTATTGAGATTCAAAATGATATGGACACATACTTTTGAATCTAGAAATAGAATAACAATCTATCTTAAGTTATCACTCTAGACATGGATGTTAATATTTGATAATCACTTTTAATCAAGAACTTAATGCTTTTGGGTAATTTAATCGATTGGGAAATCGTCGATTAAACTATCCAATCGACTTTGTGATCGTTTAAATGTTTGGGAAATCGATGTTTAAACGATCCCTTAGAAATAACGATGTCATTTGGACACGAATGATATTGTCGAGTGATTGTGATAATATCGTTTAAAAAGCTAGAATCCGTTAATCGATCGAGAGATTGCAGCTGTTACGCTTGGTTGATGTTTCTAACCACAAGCGAAATAGCCCTATCTCCTCTTGTTTTACTTTTATGTCAAATAGAAAATAGTTTAACACAAACAAACAAATTATACCCAAACCCTTAACATGATAAATGGCGTTTAAATGCTTATGATATACGCAACTCTCTGTGGATACGATCCTATTATACTCACGTATAGTTAGGTAAATGACATGTAAAAATCTTACATCAATAAACTATTAACTATAAACTATAGGCTATAAGCAACTTCTTGATCTTACCAAACACACCCTAATATTTTCCAAAAAAAATCGTTATTCGTAGTATCAAACTGAATATGATAGCTTTTATATTTGACAAGAATTCTGAATTTGATAGTGAATTATTCTGAATTTGATAGTGGATTGTTTTAAATTTAGGTTGGTATGGTACCAATGGTATCCTCTTTAGACTTTTTAGGTTGACATTTTTTTTTTTTTGACAAAAGGTTCACATGTTTGTTTCCATTCCAAAACATTTATTTATTATTCAGTCCTCTTAAATCAAAATTGATTTCAAATATTATTTTTCCCAGTCTTAAAATTTTATTTGATAATAAATAATTAAGCAAATGTCCACACAGAAGATATATAGCAACGAACTGAAAATTCAAATTTAAGATTTATGGTATATGGCCAGTTGAGTCAAAACAATGTTGGTTTGGCCAAATCCAAAGACACTTCAAAATAAACGACATTTCTAAAATGGAGCACTAGCCATAGCTTATATTGACAAATTAAAAGTAAAAATTAAATTGGTGATGAAGAGAAAAAGTCCATAGTTTTAATTTGTTGTATGCTAATTACCAAGCTACTACGTAGTTTCGTTTTTCTTTGCATGTAACGAAGTACTGTTTTTCAGTCTTAATTATGGTTTTAATTTTACTACGTCGCATGTTGAGTGTGACCCAAACTAAGGACAAGGCTGGGAATTTTGAACAGAGACTATTTCAATTAAATTGGTCAATCAGGGTTTCTTTGTTTCATTCTGACCACTTCTCTTTCGTTCTTTGCTATATAAATATTCATACCACCTTACACATTAATATTCATACATATTACATTCAACTAAATCCTTTTATTTCTCCAATAAATTTACAACATATCCTAAACACAAAGCAATTAGACACGTACGGTATACCAAAAAACACCCTTCAAATAATATTAATTCATGGCTTTAATACAAACAACTTCAGTTCTAATTTCTTGTTCTTTATCATCATCTTCAAAGAGAGTAATTAATGCTTCAATCCATCTCCCAAAACTCCCAAATATTTCATTGTCTAAGATACAAACCAGAAAACAAGTTGATGATCAAGAATTAAAAGTAATCAAACCGTACAAAAATACCCCTTTATTAGAAAACAACAACATCACACAAATATTACACCATCAACAACAGCATTCAACAGATTCTAAAGCCATTGTTCAACTCTATGCAGTTTTGGAAGCTGTATCAGACAGAATTGAAATGCATCACAACATTGGCGAACAACGTAACAACTGGAACAATCTTCTTTTAAACTCAATCAACATGATTACTCTCACTGCTACAACCATGTCTGGTGTTGCTGCTGTCACAAGTGGGGAAGGTGCTCCACTTTTGGCTCTGAAACTATCTTCTGCTCTTCTGTTTTCTGCAGCCACTGGATTATTGCTTATCATGAACAAAATCCAACCCTCTCAACTCACAGAGGAACAAAGGAATGCAACAAGGTTGTTCAAGCAACTTCAAAGTCATATCAAGACTACAATTGCTATTGGAAATCCTACTGATGAAGATGTCGAAGATGCAATGGAAAAGGTTTTGGCACTTGATAAAGCATACCCTCTTCCTTTATTGGGAGCAATGCTTGAAAAATACCCTTCCAAATTTGAGCCCGCGAATTGGTGGCCTTCCAAAAAAGGAAAAACACAAAGCAAGAAAATGGGGAAAATGAACAATGGATGGAGTGAAGAATTGGAAATGCAAATGAGGGAAGTTGTTGAAGTGGTAAAGAGAAAAGACGCTGAAGATTATAACAGACTTGGAAACATATCATTGAAGGTAAACAAGAGTTTGGCAATTGCAGGGCCATTACTCACAGGAATTGCAGCTATTGGTTCGACGTTTGTAGGTAGTGGTTCTTTGGCTGCATTTGTTCCTCTCTTGGCTGGTTCGTTTGCTTCTGCAATTAATACTTTTGAGCATGGTGGACAAGTTGGTATGGTTTTTGAAATGTATAGAGCTTCTGGTGGTTTTTTCAACTTGTTAGAAACTTCAATTGAATCAACTTTGGGAGAGAAAGATTTAGAGAAAAGAGAAAATGGAGAGCTATTTGAAATGAAAATGGCTTTGCAATTGGGAAGAAGTGTATCAAAGCTGAGGGAACTTGCCTCAAAATCAGCTTCTTGTCGCATCGAAGGTGTTGACATAAATGAATTTGCCAGCAAGCTCTTCTGAGATAATATATCTTCAAAGATAAAAGACATTCTTTTGTTCTTTCATGTATAGGTCACATTCTTTTATTCTTTCATGACATAGAAAACATAATGTAATTTCTACAGAGATCTGATTCTGCATATATATAATTTCTAACTTCATAATGTAATTGAGTAGGAGATTTCAAGATATATATATATATATATATATATATATATATATATATATATATATATATATATATATATATATATATATATATCCAATTTTGCTTGATTTATAAGTTATGTTTGAGTTGATATGAATCCAAGAATTAGATCGTTAATCTGAAGTTTATGAATTTGCCCAAATATTTAAATTTATTATATGTTTCTTCAAAACAAGGTTGTTAATATCTAACTAGGAACTTAGCTAGAAGGGGGATCGGCATAGGCCATGATCTCCCCAAACTTTTTATTTTTATTTTTTTTATATAATAGTATTTTATTACGTATTTTTGTTTATGTTATTTTAATATGAAATTGCATAATGGACCTTTTTATGACCTAATTCTTGGGCGGTAACACTTAAGTTTCGAAGTTTAATTGCACAAATGATTAACTAGAATCCTTAACAACACGAAAAAATGAAGTTTTGTTTGCAATTTAAAAAAAAAAACCATAATTCTTAACCAGAACTCAATTTCAGATTTCTCATTGCAACTTTGCTCAATTTTTTTGACTATTTATGTGATTTTGTTTGTGCATTCTTGGCCACTATCAACAATCCATCTCTCGAAATTTCATAGTGAACTCATCCTCATATGCAGGAGTGGAGCCAGAAATTTGAAGTAGTAGAGGCAATATTTATATATAAATTTCTAACATTAAATATATTTAAAATATTACGATACTTTTTTTTTGTAGATTTCCTTATTTCTAAAATGAATATAGAATAAAATAAGTGTTTCAAAAATATATTGACTAGAACTTTTTTTTAGAAAGAAAGAATTTTTATAATTGTTATTATTATTTCAAAGAATAAACAAATCAAATTTAGGTTTATAACATTATAGAAGTACTGTTTTCAAAAAATGATGCTAAATAAATGAAGAGAAATGCTAACAAGTGTCCTATAGAAAGTCTAAACAAGAAATTTTGTTTTAGAAATAGTACATTCAATACATTGAAACATTAAAAAGTAACTTTTTCTCCTTAAAATTTACTAATTATTTTTATTTTTGTATCCTTAACAAGTGTCTTTGGGTAATTGTTAGCGAGACCCATAAAAAAACCATAATAGGAAAACAAATAGGAGAGAAATGCTACCATGCATGTATTATTTATAATATGTAATCTAGTTATCATACACCATCATCATATTTATAATCCTATATGTATATGTATATCCTAGTGTTAGAGATCTACGATGTAGAATTATACAGGATGGATACTCAAATTTAGTGGGGGCACTTGCATGCACAACAGCAAACGTGGCTCCGCCACTGTCATACATACGTCTGCATTTTCATTGTTTTATATTTTCTCTCTCTCTTATTCAACAACTGCTTTAGTCTTGTCATTTCATCGCAAGCATGTACTCATCTTTCTCTATTATTTCCTCATTTGTAGGCTTTTTTTTTTTGGTCTAGCATTTGTAGACTACGAATGCTGAAAAAATTTATATTGGATATGAAAGTCAATAATTTGAACTCTACGGATTCAAACAATGATGACCACAACTTGAGAAGTAAAAACTAGTTCTTTTATATTTGTTTTTTTTTAATAAAAATCTTTTATATTTGTTTGACAACATTAAATTTGAATATATCTTATAATTTTTTAAAATTGTTATATTTGTTATACATTAGAAAATTTATTTTTTCTTCTTTAACTTATACTTTTGAACTCGGTTCCCGTTAGATTATTTTTTGACTCACTCCGTGTCCCTATATCCAATGACGAAGCTAGCAAAATATTTATGCAGGGGTCAACTATAAAGACACAATAAAATATTATTAAAACTAATATATTAAGTTGAAGGATAAAATATGTTTTTAGTACTATAGATTATAATTTTTTAGGTTTAATCCTTAAAAACAATTATTTAATTTTTGTCTCAATCTTTTAAAATTTTACAAAAACAAGGTGTATTTAGTATTGTATTTAATCTATAACAAAAAAAGCAAGGACTAAAATCAAACAAAATCTTAGGAACTTAACTTAAAAACTGCAAGTGTTGCAGAGACTAAAAACAAATTTAGTCCGAAAATTAACCAATACATGAAAAAAATCACAATATTTTTAACTTATAAGAAATGTAAATTAAAGCAAAAACAAATGATACAAATTGACAATAGTTATTTAGAAAAGTCGGGAAAAATGCATTTTAAGATACTAAATAGATTAATAATGTATTTTTTCAATATAAACAAATAAGTTATTTGCAAGAAACTATTGTCCATTTAATTTGTTTATGACTATTGTCTTGATAATTTTTACCACTGAAAAGTTTTCTCTATAATCGTTAATAAGACCGGAAGTATCAAACCAATATAAATAAATCTATCAATCATGTATATTATTTTGGGGTAGCTCAATGTATATTATTTGAGGTATTTATGTTAATTTTCAATAACTAAATTTTTTGGGGGTAGTTCAATGTATATTATTTGAGGTAGCCAGATATAATTATATACCAATTAATTGAAGAATAATGTAGTTTTTGGGGTAGCCAAGGCTACCCCTTGTCCATGGAGGGCTACGTCGCTGCCTATATCTATCTCCTCACGACATGAGTTTGGGAGTTGATTAGTAAGTATTAGGGTCGGTTAATAAAATTAAATGACTTTTTTTTTATGGCTAAGGATAAAAGTCACGACATAAGATGAGTTACATATCATCAGTGGCGGAGCTAGAAAAAATATCGGGGGTGGGCTAGCAAAATATACTCTAATATATAAACATAAATTTTTCAGTTGTAAAAAACGCTAAGCACTAAGTTTAATAAAAAAGAAAAAGGGTTTTTGTTTGATATTCTCTGAATGAGAGAGAGAAGGGAGTGCCAGAGTGAGTGGTCGGCGCCGGCGGTCTCGCGGTCGAAAATCGGTGAGAATTGACGGTGACAATATGATTTGGGTTGAAGGTTATGGGTTTGTTAGGTCGCGTTTTCGAAGAGGGAGAAGAAGTTGTGTTTAACATGTAACAGAGGAAGGGGAAAAGACTTGGAATGTTGGGTGGGACATTTGGAAAAAATAAAATAAAATGAGGGTATTTTTGTAATTTTACTATAAGAAAAAGATTTTTTTTTTGGGGGGTGGGCCATGGCCACCATAGCCCATACAAGCCTCCGCCACTGCATATCATATATCTTGTTTAATTCCATTGTTGGATGAACCAACATGATACGATAAGATAATCATTTTGAATATCCTACTGCTCTTGATTTTTAAAATGTTATTGTAGATATATCAAGACTAAATTAGAAACAATCATGATAGGATAAATGATGAAATAATTTACTAATTTTTCCTTATAAAATATAAATTTTCAAAAACAAATACTCCTATAAACATATATTTAAAAATTAATATCAAATTGAAAATTAAAAATATTAGTATTTATGATTAACTTTAAACATATAATGTATGATTTTATCTAGAAAATATTAGTGTTCGCGTCCATTTTACCTTTAAACAAATGTAATGTCATTTGGTTTATGATTTTATCTCTTCTTTCTAATTTATTCTGTCGTACTATATAATCTAGAAAATTTAAAATCAGAATGAAATTAAAATATTAAAAATAAAAAATAATTAAAATGTGAATTTCAATTTTTTTTTTCAACAAATAAAATTTTCTCATAAGGTAGTTTTGTTATCTACTTATAAATATATATTATATCACATTTACCTTATCTTAAGTATACAATAAAATAATACATATCATGATCTATTTCAACCACTCTTTTGGATATACAAGTGCTATATTTAGCTGTTAGTTAAAGAAATAAAAAAAAAAAATCTAATATTTTTATGTCTGTTTCACAAATATTCTATGGTCACTAGTTCACAAGTCAATTCCCCTGAACATTTCTTTTCTATATTAATTCAACCCCAAATATTTATTTGATAGTAGTTGCTTTAAGGTTGGTGTCCATCCTCTTTAGACTTTTTAGGTTGACATGCTTGTTTCCATTCCAAAACATTTATTTATTATTCAATCCTTTTATATCTTTATTGATTTGAAATTATATTTTTCCATTATTCAAATCTAAAACTCATATAATAAAAAGTCAACAGAAAAACTAAACTTACACAATATAACATAAGTGGTAGATACTTGATTCTCTAGCATTTGATTCATAGTTTAATTATGGAACATTAGTTGAGAGGGAATCTCAATTGTTTTGACTACCAAAACAAAAGTCACATAGAAGAATATTCAAAAAAAATTTTGAATAATGAAGAATATTCAAATTTTTAAAATGAAAATGCCGAGGATGGCTTATATATTGACAAATGGTATGACCAAACCCAAAGACACTTCAAAATCAAAGACATTTCTAAAACTAATGGAGCACTACCCATAGCTTACATATTGACAAATGAAAAGTAAAAATCAGTGAATACAATAGAGAAAGAGTCCATAGCCTTTGTTGCAGGCTAATTACCAAGCTACTACGTAGTTTCGTATTTCTTGCATGTAACGCAGTACTATTGTGCAGTCTTAATTGTGGTTTTATTTTTGCTACGTTGCATGTTGAGACCCAACATACCACAAGGGTTGGAATTTTGAATAGAGACTATGTCAATTTTTAATTAATTCAATTGGTCAATCAGAGTTTCCTTATTTGATTTTGAACCTTTCATACTCTCTTTGGTTCTTTGGCATATAAATATTGCATACCACCTTACACATATAATAAAACATTCAAACAATATTTAAAAAAAACACAAAACCTTTTTATTTCCCCAACTATATACTATCCTAAATTAACACAAAGCAAACACCTTCAAATATTATTAATCCATATATATCATGGCTACATTATTACAAACTTCAATTCTAACTTCATGTTCTTTATCATCTTCCAAGAGAGTAATTAATGCTGCAATTCATCTCCCAAAACTCCCAAATATTTCATTGTCTAAGATACAAACTAGAAAACAAGTTGTTGATCAAGAATTAAAACTACGAAACAACGAACACATCAGCAAAATACAAATATTACAAGATCAACAACAAAAGCATTCTACAAATTCTAATGCTACAGTTCAACTCTATGCAGTCTTGGAAGCTGTATCAGACAGAATAGAAATGCATCAAAACATTGGTGAACAACGTAATAACTGGAACACACTTTTATTAAACTCAATCAACATGATTACTCTCACTGCTACAACCATGTCTGGGGTTGCAGCTGTCACAGGTGGGGAAGGTGCACCACTGTTGGCTACGAAACTATCTTCTGCTCTCCTGTTTTCGGCAGCCACCGGATTGTTGCTTATCATGAACAAAATCCAACCCTCACAACTCACAGAGGAACAAAGAAATGCAACAAGATTGTTCAAGCAACTTCAAAGCCAAATTCAAACTACAATTGCTCTTGGAAATCCTAGTGAGGAAGATGTTAAGGGCGCAATGGTGAAAGTTTTGGCACTAGACAAAGCATATCCACTTCCATTATTAGGAGTAATGCTTGAAAAATACCCTGCAAAATTTGAGCCTGCTAATTGGTGGCCTTCCAAAAAAGGGAAATTACAAAGCAAGATAATGGGAAAAATGAATAATGGATGGAGTAAAGAATTGGAAATGGAAATGAAGGAAGTTGTTGAAGTGGTAAAGAGAAAAGACGCTGAAGATTATGATAGACTTGGAAACATAGCATTGAAGGTAAACAAGAGTTTGGCAATTGCAGGGCCGTTACTCACAGGAATTGCAGCTATTGGATCGACGTTTGTAGGTAGTAGTTCTTTGGCTGCATTTGTTTCTCTCTTGGCTGGTTCATTGGCTTCTGCAATTAATACTTTTGAGCATGGTGGACAAGTTGGCATGGTTTTTGAAATGTATAGAGCTTCAGGTGGTTTTTTCAACTTGATAGAAACATCAATTGAATCAACTTTGGGAGAGAAAGATTTAGAGAAAAGAGAAAATGGAGAGTTGTTTGAAATGAAGATGGCTTTGCAGTTGGGAAGAAGTGTATCAGAGCTGAGGGAACTTGCATCAAAATCAGCTTCTTATCGCATGGAAGGTGTTGAAATAGATGAATTTGCCAGCAAAATATTCTAAAACATAGACATCAATTAACTCATTTTTTAATGTGTTATTCTTTCATTCTTTGTAGTTAAATGACTTTGTAGAAATGAAACTTTTGATACGATAGAGTTCATAAATAAAATGGACGAATTGTGTTGGATAACCTAAATCCTAGTTGAAACAATCTTAAGATTTACAAGGTTTTACTTACTTCAATTTTGGCCCGAACTATTATCAGCCAGGACCCCTACCAGTGAGTTTTTACCTCACACGATTAAGAATGAAGTCATAAGGGCTCTGTATGGTAAAAATAGCGGATAGCTGATAGCTTATAACTAATGACTTATAACTGATAGCTGATGGATGATGACTTATAGCTGATAAGCTAATTGAATTGTTTGGTAAAATTGACGGTTCAACCAACTGATAAATGTAAAATGACATAAAAGGATATTCTTAATTCATAATAAAATTTATATCAATTAGTTTTTAAGTATTTAAAATTTACTCGTTTAAATTTATTAATTTAATATATCTTTTTTTGAGGGATTTAATATATCTTTTATATATTATAAAATTAAACTTTATTTTCTATTTATTTTCAAATGTTTAACCTTAAAAAATTAAACGTAACAATGGAATGTATTATTATCATCTTCGTTTGTATTACAGGGATTGTATTATTATTTATATGTATTTTTTTAAGAGACATTGAATAATTTATGCAGGGGCAGGGGTTCGAACCCTTGACACCCCACTTCTTCATATTTATAATGTGTGAGCTGCGGTCACTAGACTACCTGACAAAAAAAAATGATGGACAGCTTTACATAAAAGGATGTATGGTCATAAATATCATGATATTTAGTCATTTAAACTTATTATTTAATCAATATAATATTTTTTGGTTAAAATTTATTGTTTTTATCAATATATTTCATTCAGTTTCTATACTTTATGAATGAATAAAGTATAAAATTTTATTTTATAGACAAAGTAAAAAAAAAATCTATCAAAAGGATTAAAAATGATAAAAACAAAAGTGTTAAAAAAAATAGAAAGAAAATATAAAACAAAACAAGTAATCTTATATATACCTTTGAAAATCATACGTCACTACCGTTCTTGCACAGCAATGTGCCGTCCAGTTGCATTCTATCTTTTTTTAGGTATAATAAATTATAAAGGGTAAGCATGGGTTTTACTTAAAACAATAAGGGTAAAAGTGGAAGAAAAAAATGATAAGTTATAAATTATAAGCTCAAACGTTACTTGGAATAGCGTCTGAAAAATAACTTATAAGCTCGTAAAATAAGCTATAAGCTTGTGGTGAAAACTCATTACCAAACAAGGCTTATTTTGTCAGACAAGCTTATAAACTATCATCTATAAGTTATAAGCTCTCTTTTTGGCCTTGTCAAACAGAGCCAAGATTGATATTTTTAGGCCAACAAATATACTTTTTGTTATTTATGAACAAGACTTGAAAATGTATATATGTCATGTTTTCGAAAAATAGAAGTTGAGAAAGGTGTGAATGGAAAAACATATATTGATTTACATAAGTTGATAGAGTACCGTTTGCACAAACTCCGAGTTTGATTTATGATCGATGCAAATGAAAAAAATATGTGTTGGATATTGTGTGCAAGTGTGAGTAATTATGTTCCATATCGGATAAAAAAAGTGAAGGTTGAACACTTTATAAGTAAAAGGAGTCATAAATCTATTGTCTTAAGATTTTGGATAAGAGTTTGAAGGTTCTCTCATTTATGTGGTTGTTCTAACCTTGATTTTGTATATTTTGGAGAGAGGAAGCCGGTCCGTTGTGCACTGTTGCGCAGAAAGGTGAAAATGGCTCCCCTCATATTCCATGAGTTGTATCAGAGCCTCCCCTATTTGAAAGGTAGAACCGAGGCAACCAATATGTTGCATAGAAAGGCGCAAGTGTGACTATGTGAGTAATTGTCAATTCCTTATATATATTTTAATAAATTTTGAGAAATTAATCTAAGGATTTGCGTGCAAGGGTATCTTAATTTAAAGAAAATTTGAAATTTATTTTTTTGTTTCGAAACAAAATATAAATTGATTTTAATTTCACGTGAAACTCATACTGGATTGACATTGTATATTATACATGTAATAAATAAATACATTTACTCCTTTTTGTGTTAGAAATGCCTAATATTCTAATTTGAGTAGACAAACACATGAGACATATGTTGACATGTTGTCTTGCGTATCAAAGTCCACACATATACGTGCGACGCACGTAAATATTATAATGTATTCTTTTTTATTTGACTCAAATTAATTTTGAGAGTTTATTTGACTCAATATTTTACAGTTTAGTAATTCATATATGTAACTGAAGCGAAACTACGAAAGTACTATAGGGTCATGCACTTATTAGAATGTTAATATTCACATACGTTAGCATGATGGTGATTCCATTTCATGGATTCAATATTTTGAACAGGAATGGGGTCAAGATTATGACATAAGCAAATATGTCAAGGCTAAAGTGGACCCAATTTCCCGTATCTAGCACCTTCTTTTCTAGTTCGTTATTTGTATAAATATCTACATATACTAAAATCTTCATTAAAAAATGCTAAACACAAAATCTTTGCAACATGCTTTCATTAAAATCTTCATCATTACTTGACTGTTTACCTTCATCAAATAATTCTTCTTCTTCTTCTTCTTTAAATAGAATCAAATGCGATATCAGTTTCCCAAAACTACCAAGAGTTTGTATATTTTCTGTTCCAAAAGCATATAAGACAAGTGTGGTAATTAAGGAAAATAAACCAACAATATTACAAAAGATTATTGAAACCATAAATAAACTATATGAAAATGATCATGGTGATTATGATGAAAGTATATATAATTCTTCAAATTCTATTACTACCGTAAAACTCTATGCAATCTTGGAGGTTGTATCAGACAGAATTGAAATGCATAACAACATAGGACAACAACGTGACAATTGGAACACACTTTTATTAAACTCCATCAACATGATAACACTCACAGCTTCAACAATGCCTGCTATTGCATGTTGTTCTGATTCTGATGCATCCCTTTTGGCTTTGAAACTATCTTCTGCTATGTTATTTTCTGCAGCCACTAGATTATTACTTGTGATGAACAAAATCCAACCTTCACAACTCGCTGAAGAACAAAGGAACGCAACAAAACTCTTTAAACAACTCCGTACACAAATCCAAACCAAAATCTCACTTGGTAATAATAATCACAGTGAAGATCATGTGAGGGATGCAATTGTGAAGATTTTGGCTCTTGATAAAGCGTATCCTTTTCCTTTGTTAGGAGGTGCAATGATTGAGAAATTTCCTTCCAAATTTGAAGCATCTATGTGGTGGCCATGTCAAAAGAAAATTACTAGATTGAACAATAAGACAGAGATTAATAATGAGAGCAATAATGGGTGGAATTTGGAGCTGGAAGATGAAATGAAGGAGGTAATTGAAGTGGTGAAGATAAAAGATATTGAGGATTATGAGAGATTAGGGAATGTTGCATTAAATATTAACAAGAATTTAGCAATTTTAGGACCTTTGTTAACAGGAATTGCAGCTATAGGGTCATTATTTGTAGGTGATGAAATGTTGGTAAATTTTGTTCCTGCTTTTGCCGGTGCTTTGGCAACTGTTGTGAATACTTTTGAGCATGGAGGACAAGTTGGTATGGTGTTTGAGATGTATAGAAACTGTGGTGGATTTTTTGTGCTTTTGGAAGAGACGGTTGAAGAAACTATTGAAGAGAAAGATTTGAATAAAAGAGAAAATGGTGAGGTGTTTGAGATGAAGATTGCTTTGCAATTGGGAAGAAGTGTAATGGAGATGAGAGAACTTGCCTCGAAATCTTCTGTCTATCGGATGGAAGGACGTGAAATAGATGAATTCGCCAACAAGCACTTTTGAAAACAACATTTTTGTTTTGATTTTTTGTTTGTTTCATTCTTTACATATAAATTCTTTCAATTATTTTGAAAATAAAGACCTTGATCGTTTGAGGTGAAACTCATACTTAACACATGTTAGAATTGTATAATGTATTCCCATTTTTCTCATAATATATACAATGGGTATGACAATGCTTGAATAAATACAATGGGTATGACAATGCTTGATGGAAAATACAATAAGGCTTGATCAGTTTTGGCAGCCTAGATGGCTAAGCGTTGACACAACCCGGATAGGTAATTGACGAAAAACGCCATATTCACATGAATCTTGGGATTGTTAATGGGCAAAGGGGACAAAAGAATATTGACATGTTTCAAACATAGTTCTAAAATGTCAATGCCGACGATAACCATTATCGTTTGCCGCCATTGAAATATGAGAATGTGAAATTTTTTATGGAGCAATGACTTGTATGTTCACTAAAATCCCCTAGTAGAGGTATTAGGACGCAACATTTTAGTCAACGAAATGGACCACAATGTTATTCAGGTGGTCAAGCCAGCTCTCAATAGGTTTGGTTTTGACGTGAAACATCCTAACTATTTGTTCCTCACTACTCCGTTTTCTAAATGGGTACGGCAATTGAAGTCCCAAGAAACGCTAAATATCCCAAATTTCCATGTTCATAGGGGATATTAGGGAATCAACCATTGAACACATTGCAAAATTCTCCACAAAAATATGGGAATTCCTATTAGGCAAATGGTTAAAATACGATTTTATCCCAAATTCGTTAACCAAGAATCCATTCTCATGATTTTCCAAGAATGCATTCTCATAGGTAAAATTCTATTCACTCATAGACGGCTTCCATAATCAATTCTTTAGAGGCAAATATCAAAAGAAATATAAACGATTTTGCCGACAATTACCTAGCAAGGTTTAGACAAATTGGGAGTTACCAAAATGGTTGTTGGTTGTTTAGATTTTTACATTAGAGAAAAATTGGTCAACCAACATCTTGTTGACTTGGCCCAGTTGGGAGAAAAAGTTCGACAAATTGAACTACTCAGGGTTGAAAAGAATAAAAAATGTTGTAAGTCGTCTAAGAAAGAAAGATCCACTTTGTACTATATGTACAAATCTATCCATCTATCAATTATAAAAAATGCTCTCAATGGTCCCAAATGGCTTGACACCAAGGAGTGATTATTGACTAGTTATAATCAATAACTAGTTGGTGTACCAAATGTCTACGCATCGCGAGGACGAATTAATGAGTAGTTGATGGTTATTAAAAAAAAAAAAATGACTAGTTGGTTATTAACCTAGATACAAAAAATCTTACTTGTTATAATTATAATAATATTGGTTGGTGGTTAATTAAATTTAGTTTCTATACAAGCAAATGTACACAAAAACAATCAAAAGGACACCAATGAATTTGTAAGAAATAATCATATAATTGAATCAAATTTTGTTAAGTTAGATTAAGAAAAATAATAATTACAAAGCTTAGAAAAGCTTGCTGGCAAATTCATCAACCGTAGTTCCCTCAACACGAGAATAAGCTGATTTTCTAGCAAGATCTCTTAATTGTGACAAACTTCTTCCTAATTTCAAAGCCAATTTAATTTCAAACAAATCTCCATTTTCTCTTTGTTCTTCATCTTCTTCTAATATATTCTCTTGAATTGAACTTTCCATCGTTTGAAAGAATCCACCACAAGCTCTATACATTTCAGAAACCATTCCAACTTGTCCACCATGCTCAAAAGAATTAACAGCAGTAGCCAATGCTCCAGCCATAACAGGCACTATAGATGCCCATGAACCTTGACCAACAAATGTGGACCCCACAGCTGCAATTCCAGTGAGTAAGGGTCCTGCAATAGCCAATGTCTTATTAATCTTCAACACCAAGTTTCCTAATCTCTCATAATCTTCCATATCTTTTCTCTTCATAACTTCCAACACATCTTTTACTTCACTTTCTAACCCTTCATTCCATCCATTTTTCTTCCATCCCTTTTGTTTTGTTTCATTATTTTCAGAATGAGAACTTTTGTTGCTTCTTCTAGATGATTTCTTTGTAGGCCTCCAATTTGCAGGTTCATATTTTTGAGGGAATTTTTCAATCATAACTCCTAACAATGGAAGTGGATAAGCTTTATCAAGTGCTAGAACTTCTTGGATAGTATCCTTTATATATTCCTCTGTAGGGTTTCCTATTGCTATTGTGGTTTCAATCTGGGACTTCAGCTGTTTGAACAATCTTGTTGCATTTCTTTGCTCTTCGGCAAGTTGTGAAGGTTGGATTTTGTTCATGATGATTAACATACCGGTAGAAGCTGAGAATAAAAGAGCTGAAGATAATTTGAGGGCTAAAAGCGGCGCACCAGAGCCGCTTATGGCTGCAATACCTGCCATGGCGGAGGCGGTGAGAGTGATCATATTGATGGAGTTTAATAGAAGGGTGTTCCAATTATCGCGTTGTTTGCCAATGTTTTGATGCATTTCTATTCTGTCGGATACGGATTCAAGAATTGCATAGAGTTGAGTAATTGTTTTTGTTTTTGTGTTTGGTGATGAAGAAGGAGAATTGTACTTGGGTGAATATTGATAATCAGTTTCTTGAATCATTATTGGGATTGTGTGTTTGAGTTGGCCGTTTAATTCCTCAATTATCTTTCTACTTGGTCTAATTTTTGGAGCTATGGAAAGAACTTTAGGGAGTTTTGGGACATTGAAAGATGATTTAATCTTTATTTCTGAAGATGAAGATGATGAAGAAAAAGAAGAAAGCATAGATGAAACTTGTAAAGAAGCCATGTGATATATGATGAGAAGTTAGATAATTGATCTTTGTTTGTGTGTGTTAATTTGTGTTGTGTTAAGGTTTTTGTTGTTTGATGTTGTGATTTGTTTGATGGTTGAAGAAATGTGTGTAGGTTGTAATATATAGTAGCCAAATGTGTGAACAAGAAGAGAATGGGTCAGATAAGAAAAGTGTTGACTGGGTATGGGTGGTACAAGTTGACTTTTTTTGTTCTTTGATTTTGCATTAAATTCAACTCTTAAAACTGTTGAAAGTTCAAACATTTTCATCCCATACTCGGATCTACACTATGACGCAGTTTTTGTGTACTACGAGATAAAAAGAGTTTCCATTCTCGTGGTTGGTATTTCACATTAAAAAACATTATACATACTATACTTACTTTGTTTAGCAAGTTTAATTATATTGGGATAATGCCATGGGTAACCAAGATGTCAAATATAATGTAAAGTAACTTAGTTTGACAGCTGCTGCTAAGTAATTCAACATATTAAATCTAATGGTGGCATTTGTTTTGTTAATTGTGTCATCTTAAAGCAAGTCTTGTTCGTTGTTATCTATTTTTGTCTACTTTTTTAAATAAACAAATAAGCAACATGTAAAGGATGTAAACAAAATTACCATCCTTATTTCGTTGTGGAAATTCAGAGTAAAACAACGTTTAACGTTCAATGATGTCTATACTTGTTTCTTTGGAGACTAAGTAAGTACTTGTTTGTTTTTTGAAGAAATTTTTAGGGAGAAGTTTTGGAGGACTATGTCTATTTTCATATATATTTGATATTTTTAAAAAATTAAAAGAATATATATTTCATATATATTTGATTTTCACATATGGAAGGCGCGGAATGATCGTTTATTTAAAGATGAGCATACTGATCCTTATGCTTTGGTTGAGAAAGCAAAATTACATTCTTTTTTGTGGGTGAAGGCAAAACATACATCTTTTAACTATTGTTATTATGATTGGTGGAAACACCCGATACTTTGTTTAGGGATTCACTAATTCCTAGTATAGGTTGTTTTGTGCCTTTCTGTTTGTTTGACATCTTGATTCTGTAAACTTTGCTCGATGAAACTCTTATTTGCACGCCTTGTGCAGGGTGCTTCACCGTTGTTATTATTATATATATATCATTTTTGTTTGTTCAAAAAAATAATATCATACATGAGCATATATTATAATGTTGTTCTTTTTAATTTTTTTTTTAAATATTAAATATATATTAAAATATAGACATAACCCTTCAAAATTATTTTCTCCATAATTCTCTAAAATACAACTCTCAAACATGGTTCAGTGAAAGGAAGGATTTTTTTTTTTTTTTTAAAATCGTCCATGTTTGGTACAACAAAGGAAGGGATGAGTTTTAATGGAGTGAAGATGTAAATATTGAAGAGTAAATTAAATAAAAGGTATTTAAGTACAAATATCCCTATTTCCTCGTCAACAAAGAAAAGTACAAATATCCCTATAAAAAGTACGGATATGAAACTAATCTTTCCCCTCCTCCAAATCTCCCTATTTTGGAGGGGCTAAAATTAGCTTATGATAAATTTGTATACCTTGATGAAATCTTGTGTTTAGAGACCTTTCCAAATACTTAAAAGAACTTTTATATTTGATCCGCTCTAACCCATTTATACGAATCGAGTGCAAACATTATGATCGACAAATCTCCTTCAAAATATTTAGGAAAATTTGATATTAATTTCACACTCACGGCAAATATATCGATCAATTATACTTAAAAAAAAAATAAAAGTTACCTCAATTACTGGTTGTGCATAAAAAAAAAAAAATTACTTAGAAGTATTTTCAGCGAAACTTCCACTCATAGAAGCATGAAATTTGTTCTATTTTATACGGTGGGGTTTACAATGGGAAAGTTGTTGAATTTGTGCATGATGCACAAATTTGTGCACAAAACTTTTGGAACAATGTGGACCATTGATATATTAGTATTTTATTCCAACGGTTCAGATCTGGAGAGATAAATGAAAGGGTGACTTGGTGATGGTAGTACATGTGGGTCCCAGCTGAAGAATAAATCTGATTATTTTATTAGTTTTTTGGCAAATGTTAAACTGGGCTTTTAAGAGGCAAACAAGGCCCATAAGGAAAAATGTTGTCTTGGGCTTATAAATTCGTGATATATATTTACGCGCGGTCGCGCTTAACAACGCCACGGCCGTGCACGAATTTCTGAGATTGAAAAATGAACACGCGCGGTCGTGCTTTATTATTGCGCGGTCGTGCGCTGGTTATTGGGATGGACAAAATTAGATTTTTTTTATTTATCGAAAATTTGAAATATTTAATAATTACATTAAATTTTAGTAATTAGATTGTTTTGTGTAATTTGATTATTTATTAATTTAATAAAAATGTAGAATACTAATAAATTTGGTCATAATAGTCAATCTAGTCATTATTATAAACAGATTATGTGCGTGTGATGTATATTAAGGACCACATAGATTAATTATTGAATAGATTGAATAGATATAAAATGTAAAGTTTTTTATTTTGGTGACATTAAAATACGCAAAACATTTATTTAAAAGTAATTTTAACTTTGTGTATTTTTAAGAATTTGTCTTAGTATTTTTATCGTTGAGTTTATTTAAATATTGTAGTATGTATTATGTTATCTACATATAATTTGTAATTTAGTTTTATAATAATAACGATAATAAACAGTAAATACATTTGTTAAAAAAAAACATTAAATACAATCCACATAGTGAATATCATGATTAATCAATTAACATTTATCGAAATACTTTTCCTATAAGATTTTTGTTGGTAGGGTAAGGGATGTGGGTTTGACCAATCATTGAACGTCATTGAAGTACTTTTAGTCCAAGGTTCTTTTAGTTAGGGTAAGAGTTTTGAGTTTGATCAATTGTTCTGGAGTGTTGGAAGTGGTATAGGTAAAAGAATCTTGTCGTTAGGGTTAGAGTTGTGAGTTTGATGGGTCGTATTCAAATGTATGAATTAGTTTAGGTCAAAGAGTCTTGTCATTACGGCTAGAGTTGTCATTAGAGTTAGCTTTGTTAGTCGATAGACAGTGCAATCAGCCATTGAACGTTCAACCGACCACTTTGACTACAAGATTCTTACAGTTAGGGTAAGAGTTGTGAGTTTGAAGGGTCGTATCAAAATCTTTAAATAAGTTTAGCTCAAAGAGTCTAGTCATTACGGCTAGAGTTGTCATTAGGGTTAGCTTTGTTAGTCGATAGATAGTGCGATCAGTCATTGAACGTTCAACCGACCACTTTGACTACAAGATTCTTACAGTTAGGGTACAAGATTCTTACAGTTAGGGTAAGAGTTGTGTGTTTGATAGGTCGTTTTGAAATCTTTCAATTAGTTTAGCTCAAAGATTGTTGTCATTACGGCTATAGTTGTCGTTAGGGTTAGCTTGGTTAGTTGAAAAGAAGAGTTTGATTGATCATTGAACGTTCATCCAACTACTTTGACTCCAAGATTCTTTCGGTTAAGGTAAGAGTTGTGAATTTTATCAGTCGTTTTGAAATCTTTCAATTAGTTTAGCTCAAAGATTCTTGTCATTACGGTTTGAGTTGTCGTTAGGGTTGGCTTGGTTTATCGAAAAGAAAAGTTTGATTAGTCATTGAACGTTCATCCAACTACTTTGACTCCAAGATTCTTTCGGTTAGGGTAAGAGTTGTGAGTTTTATCAGTCGTTTTGAAATCTTTCAATTAGTTTAGCTCAAAGATTCTTGTCATTACGGTTTGAGTTGTCGTTAGGGTTGGCTTGGTTTATCGAAAAGAAGAGTTTGATTAGTCATTGAACGTTCATCCAACTACTTTGACTCCAAGATTCTTTCGGTTAGGGTAAGAGTTGTGAGTTTGATCAGTCGTTTCGAAATCTTTCAATTAGTTTAGCTCAAAGATTCTTGTCTGCAACTCTCGTTCATCATTTTTCTATTTCTACTTCCTCATTTCTAATAGATAGACGAAATAGTAAACTATTAAAAACTCATTCAAATTTTAAATCATTTTTTAAATTATCAATTACGAGTAGAACAGAAAACTGACTAGAGATATGCAAGTCGGCCGTAGCTTTAATTTGCAAGATTCCCATGGTGATAGATTAGATTTATCCAGTATTGTTATTGTTTAGCTTTGCAGTATTATTGGACACTGCTTCACGACATCATAAAGGAAATTACTGACTAATTGACTTAAAATTCGTTGTAATAAAAACTGTCAACTATCTTAATTTTTATTCCATTTTTTTTACAAACCATCAATTTTACGTTTTAGTAATTTTTAAAAAGTTTTATATTAAACTTCTATTCAACCATTAATTATTTTATTTAAAAAATATATTTACATGTATCCAATTTCTATTCAACAAACAGTCTTTAAAAACAAACATAGCATATGAAATTATTTTCCATCTAACTTTTAATACTACCAAACAAACATTTAATGATTTTATTTCACTCATTTACATAATATTCTTTCCATTTCTTCCATGAAGCTTAAAATTCTACAATCCAAACAGGTGAGAAGGGTTATTGTATGGTCCATATAAGAATTGTGGATCTCATTTACGGCTCCATTTCTAAGAAAATCGGACCCTCTTTTCTCCATCTTCAACTCTCTGTCGAGCTTCAACTACTTCCTTTCTTCTTCAATTCGTTTCTTCAATTGGTTACAGAGTTTCCATGTAAGTGTACCTTTTAAACAACTAAATTTTGATATTCAGCACGACCGTGCATTAAACACACACGGTCGTGTGTATGCTTAACTACAAAATTCAGTACATTTGGATGCTAGTCCGAGTGAGATTGCACACGACCGTGCAAAAACCACACACGGTCGTGCATGTCGTTCAGTAATTATCGCACGACCGCGCCAAAAATCAGCACGACCGTGCGTCAACAACGAACAAGCAGGTGCATCATCTTCCAGTAGAAACCAACACGGTCGTGTCCATATTTAGCACGACCGTGCGTTACTGAATAACAAGAAAAAACGAAAATTGTCTAATGATGAAAACTCAAGAACAACAACTTCAATGGTGACCACCTTGTTCAAAATGCATTTGAAGAATGAAAATTACAACTGGTATTTGCTATAACAAGGTGAACCATACATCAATATTAAATATGTTTAACAAATTCTTATACATACCTTAAAGTTTCACAAATCAACCAACAACTTCTATGAATATAGATCTACAAACCAAACTAAGTTGCAATCTCCAAACTTCAAATGAAAGTGAAATATAATTGA
Organism: Medicago lupulina; assembly: GCA_958299785.1. Classification (NCBI taxonomy): domain Eukaryota; kingdom Viridiplantae; phylum Streptophyta; class Magnoliopsida; order Fabales; family Fabaceae; genus Medicago; species Medicago lupulina. The sequence continues at coordinate 9,401,270 of OY283139.1, read as the reverse complement.
ACAATGTTATTGAAGAAGATGAAATATAAATTAATGTGTGGGTTAATGGTGAGTAGCAATTTCTGAACTTCAATGGAGAGTGTTATATTTTAATGGTGCTTCTATGTGGGTGGTGGCATTCAAGTGAGGAAGAGGAAAAAAAATATTGAAGTGAGGTTTATGATGAGGGGGGTGTGATGTGGTAGTGTGAATTGCTACTCTCCAATTTCATATTTGGGTGGTGTGTTTAGAAAAAACAATAAAACCAATATATTGATTAAAATATGTTTCATTTTATTATTGAATTATTTTTTGCAGGTCACCTTTGCCCCCACATACCGCCAGCTGTCCTTCTTTTATTCTTGTGCACAAATTTGTGCATGGTGCACAAATTGTACAATTTGTGCATTCTAAATGCAACCATTTTATACATATACAAAACATCTTTATTCATGGAGAAGTTCATATTGATTGATGACGGCAAACAACTCTTTATGAATTTGAGACAATTCCGAACGGTTAACGCATCATTGAACGCTACGTACAAATGTACGCGTGTTTGGTTTTGAAGAGTAACTATTGCATAGACAGACACAACCCCAAATGATGTTTATTTAGGGACACACACATGAATGATAATGTTTAAAAGAAAAACAATATTAAGTGAGGTAACTTTATTTCACTTCTAAATTTTATTTTTCATGTATGTCCAAATACGTTTGATTTGAGGTTAAAACAAATCAGAAAATTGCTCTTTCCCCTTTCGTTTTTGCTCATGCTCTTCATTCAGTGTGAGTTAACTCACGCTCGGCATTTTTCATGTTGGCACTTATAATATCGTTTCAATCACTTTTTAAGTCGGTTCAACCGATCTTAAAAGAATCAGCGTGAGTTAACTCACACTGAAAAATGTCGAACGTGAGTTAACTCACGTTGAATTAAAAGAAATAGCAATTTTAAAAGGGAGATCTGACAATTTTCAAAAAATCAAACATCTCTCCCTTGTTTGCAAAATTGATGTTGACACATCACTATTGGCTGAAACACACAAATAAATTACTCAAATGCCCCGGAGGCAGTTAACTGCCGCAGAAATTAACCGGCGGTAAGTGCCGTGGAAATCATAGCTACATTTTCTTCAATATTTCTTCTTCTAAAAGTGGTGCATATGCGGTAATTTGGGTATTTCTTTGGAGTTCCATCATTTTATTTATTTTGCTTTTTTGATCTAGTGGTTTAAAGGTTCTTTGCATTACACAGTACCGTTCCTCACTCTCTTTCTTCTTATTGGAAGTTATAGTTCTATCTCTCATTTGTAGTTCTTCATTCTTCTCTTTCTACTTCTACTTATGCGCCTTTTCACATAGAAAAACAACAGTGTGAGATTGTTGAAATAAGAATGGATGAAGATTAATTAAAGAAACTAAGATGAACGAAGATTGAAGAAATTGGGTGTGAGAGGGGAGTTCTTGATATGAATTTAGAAAGAATTATGGAGAAAAATAAAATGAAATGCATCTCATAAAGGATGAATCGAGTGAGAATATATAAATATTGTAAGTGAGTATTTGTTGGTGGATGTGTATGTTTTGCAAAGGAAGGATGAATATTATGAGAAGAAATACCCATCACTTTTAGAAGAAGTATTGAAGAAAATGAAGCTATGATTTCCACGGAACTTAAGTGCCGATGGATAAAATTGGAGATCGACAGTTAACTACTGTCGGTTGATTTCCGTGGCAGTTAACTGCAGACGAGGCATTTGAGTAATTTATTGGAGTGTTTCAGCCAATAGTGATGTGTCAACAGCAATTTGTGTCATATTGGGCCAAGCCCAAATAAACACTTCTCTATTAATCTATTTCTATTCTAACACCTGGTTCAACATCTAATACACACATTCACTTATTTTATTTTGCTCATTCACAATTAAAATATTATTGTCTGAAATTCTCATAGTAAAATGCTACCACTTTTAGAGAATTGTCAAAATAAAACAATAAATAAATATAAGATGAACAATTCACTGAATCATGTAAGTATATGTATGCATTTACACTTCATGGCACATATGATGAAAATTAGTCACAATATTACTAATATACCACGAAAATTATTTATAAAATATATTATTAAAATAGGATGATAAGTACAAGTAGGGGTGTGCATGGTTTAAAACCAAACCAAATTGAATCCATATATATGGTTTGGTTTAGTTCTTAAAGCCATTTCATCAAAAACTGGTTTTTTGCAAAAAGCAGTTCAGGTCTGGGCCAAAACCGGTTCAAAACCGGTTCAGACCTGGTTTGCAATAAAAATTGGTTTTAACCCTAATCTCTTCCCTCATCGTTTTAATTATTCAATCAATCACAGATATCAGAACATTTCTCCTTCAATAATTCAATCAAAACTAAAAAAAAACTAAATCAAAATCAAACAATCAAAATCTCCAAAACCCTATTCAACAAAATCAATTTCTCCCAATTTTCCAGAAAACCTTATTACATTCTCTCTTCTCTGTCTCCTCCGCTGCCTCTACTTAGCATTCACCGCCGCACTCTTCTCTCTCCCTCAAATCGCCGCCGGTGTGAACCGCGAAAAGAGATTGCAGATCAAAAAGAGAAGTTAGAAGAAAAATTCATCAAGTTGAAATCGAAGGTGAAAAGAGATTATGAACTGTCATTAACAAGAATCTCGTTTGCTCCCTGACGTTTTCAGTGAAGCGTGTTTCTTGTAGAAAGAACATAATCGCATTTTCAGAGTTGAGAGTTATGTGGCTTTGCAAAACCGGTTCTAAACCAAATAAAAACCGGGTTGTTATCTTTGTTTTAATATGGGCTGGTTTGGTTTTTGTAATAAATGGATTTGGGTTTTAAAATATGGGCTGGTCTGGTTATTGATTGGTTATGGTTAACCAAAAGTTTTGCTCACCCCTAAGTACAAGTAGTTCAAATATATCTATGCACACAATTATTTTTTTTTTAGTGCACCCGAAAATATGGATGAAAAAGTTTTTGTTTGAGATAGAGAATGTTAATGTGTCAAGTGTGATATTGGATCGAAGAGTAGATGTTGAGCAGCATATAAACAAAAAAAGTTAATATATTTGATGTCTAAATATTTTGAGTGAAGATTCGACGATCAACCTCACTTGAGGGATTGCTCCTTAACTCAATGTGACGATCCACCTTATTGTAGCTCTTCAAGAAGTCTCAAAAGTGGTAACAGGGCTCAACTCGACTTTGTAGGAGAGTATGAGTGGATCTTATATTGGATCAAGAATGCGTAGAATGTATCACATTTAAAAGAAAATCCGACACAAAAACCTTTAAAATTTTAGATTAAGATTTACTATTCAATTCCACTTATATGATAGATCTAAGTTCAGTGTGATAAACCAACTCCGACTTCATTGACTATTAGAGATAAAAGAAAAATAATACTCCTACACTTTAACATGCTATTACATATGCAATACCCGGTTTATATAAAGAGTCCAACTTTGAATTATTTAAAGGCACAAGATCTCGCCAAAAAAATGTTCCCAAAAGATGTCTTAATACTAGGTTTGTTATTGCATGCACTCTATTATTAATACGCATGCAAGACCAAATAAAGAACAAGAAAAACAGAACAGTAAGAACTAAGAAGCATACGTAAGTTGATCTAAACAAAGTTTCTTTTCTATAAAGTCAGGTAACTACAAAGAATGAAAGAATAACAAATTTAAAAAATGAAAGAATTCATTGATGTATATGTCTTAGAATATTTTGCTGGCAAATTCATCTATGTCAACACCTTCCATGCGATAAGCAGATGATTTTGATGCAAGTTCCCTCAGCTCTGATACACTTCTTCCCAACTGCAAAGCCATCTTCATTTCAAACAACTCTCCATTTTCTCTTTTCTCTAAATCTTTCTCTCCCAAAGTTGATTCAATTGAAGTTTCTAACAAGTTGAAGAAACCAGCAGAAGCTCTATACATTTCAAAAACCATGCCAACTTGTCCACCATGCTCAAAAGTATTAACAGCAGAAGCCAATGAACCAGCCAAGAGAGGAACAAATGCAGCCAAAGAACTATTGCCTACAAAAGTAGATCCAATAGCTGCAATTCCTGTGAGCAATGGTCCTGCAATTGCCAAACTCTTGTTTACCTTCAAAGCTATGTTTCCAAGCCTATCATAATCTTCAGCATCCTTTCTCTTTATCACTTCAACAACTTCCCTCATTTCCATTTCTAATTCTTCACTCCATCCATTCATTTTTCCCATTTTGTTGGATGATTTGTGTTTCCTTTGAAACATGGATGAAGGCCACCAATTAGCAGGCTCAAATTTTGCAGGGTATTTTTCAAGCATTGCTCCTAATAATGGAAGTGGATATGCTTTGTCAAGTGCCAAAACTTTCTCCACTGCACCCTTAACATCTTCCTCACTAGGATTTCCAAGAGCAATTGTTGTTTGAATTTCGCTTTGAAGCTGTTTGAACAATCTTGTAGCATTTCTTTGTTCCTCTGTGAGTTGAGAAGGCTGGATTTTGTTCATGATAAGCAACAATCCGGTGGCTGCAGAAAACAGGAGAGCAGAAGATAGTTTCAGAGCCAAAAGTGGAGCACCTTCCCCACTTGTGACAGCTGCAACACCAGACATGGTTGTAGCAGTGAGAGTAATCATGTTGATTGAGTTTAAAAGAAGATTGTTCCAGTTGTTACGTTGTTCGCCAATGTTTTGATGCATTTCGACTCTGTCGGATACAGCCTCCAAGATTGCATAGAGTTGAACAATGGCTTTAGAATCTGTTGAATGCTGTTGTTGATGGTGTAATATTTGTGTGATGTTGTTGTTTTCTAATAAAGGGGTATTTTTGTACTGTTTGATTACTTTTAATTCTTGATCATCAACTTGTTTTCTAGTTTGTATCTTTGACAATGAAATATTTGGGAGTTTTGGGAGATGGATTGAAGCATTAATTACTCTCTTTGAAGATGATGATAAAGAACAAGAAATTGGAACTGAAGTCTGTATTAAAGCCATGATATATATGGAATTATTTGAAGGTGTTTATTGTTAAGGTGTGTTTAGGATTAGTATGTAGTTGGGGAATTTTTTTTTTTTTTTTGGGTTAATTGTAATGATATTTGAATGTTAATATGTGTAAGGTGGTATCAATACATATATATAGCAAAGAACCAAAGGGATAGGTAAGGAAAGGGTCAAAATCAGATAAGGAAACCCTTGGTTGACTAGTTTGATTAAACAATTGACAAGGTCTCTATTCAAAATTCCCAGCATTGATTTGGTGTCTTAGCATGCGACGTAGTAAAATTAAAACCACAAAGGCTGCACAGCACAAAGTAGAACAAAAGCTATGAATTATTCAGTAATTTTTATTTGTACAATACATGAACATGGCCACTGCTTCATTTTAGAATGTTGTTGATTTTGATGTATCTTTGGCCATACCAATAAGTCTTAAAATGCTCCACGGACATTTTAATTTTAAAAATTTGAATTTTCAATTCGTTATTATGGTCTTAATTTCCATAAGGATTTGAAGAGAGGAAAAATTGAAGGTCAAATTTTGATTTAAGAGGACTTAATAATAATAAATATATAAATTGTTTCAAGCATATCAACCCAAGTCGAAAGAGGATACCAACATAAAAATAATAGAATTGAATTAATAGAGTTAATTTAACTTAATTTTCTCTGAAATTTAATTGAACTAATTAACTAAATATGACAAATGAAGAATTGTTTAAAATAATTTGAGTTTGATTTATCCATGAAGAATTATTAACTATGTTATACTTACCTCAAAGTGTGGAACTTCAAATTATCAGATCTTTTTTCCTAAAAATCAGAGGGTAATAATAAAAATAGAATTAGCCAAAAAAAAATTGATACCATACTCTGCAATACATATTTTTGTCCAAAAAAAAAACTATCAGATCAGATTTAGGGTCAAAATAATAGAAAATTTGAAGGGAATTGAGTTTTGACCATAGAATGTTTGTCAAATTGACATATTCTGAATTCGAGTTTGTTTGCATAAGCGATGTTTTTCTTTTGCATTACCTAACAGCTAGGGGACACAAGCAATACCATTTGACTAACCATTACAATTTGTTAAAATGAGGACTATTTTATTTTGGCTCAGTTTTTTCCTTTTCAGATAGAATTACTAACCTTTTACGGTTGATTAGTATATCTGAAATTTCTAATTTGTCATCTAAAGGAACTACATCATACATAAATCTTAGAACTTAACCATGTACTCTAAACTTCTCAAATAAATTAAAGACATTAAAATAAAATTCATATGTAACGATGTTGATTAAAGCAAGACTCTGATCATCAACCTTAATCTAAGTTCAATCCACCAGTTAGGTATGTAAAACTCCCTAGTGCAAAAAAGCACTTATGCTCGGAACATATGAAAATTAAATTAAATTCATATCATAACTGAATAAACGACTTGCATTAATAAGATTCAACAAATACATAGAAGTTCATCTTAGAACCATAATCAAAATATGTTTGATTACTCGTGATAACAAAATGCATATCAGAAAGAAAAAAAATCTTAGAACAAAAAGTGAAGGAGGTGTGAAACTCGTCTTTGATGCTCCACGTGCTTGCCTTTCTCTTAAACCGCCAAGTTCTGAATGAATCTTTCTGTGTGAAAGGAGCTCTATTTATACGCATATTTATTGTTGTATTTGGGTTGAAATTATGGGATATTACCTCAAACATGTAGGAAAAAAAACAGCAAAATATTGTGTTTTCATATAATAGCATGTGCGGGGCGTGTGAGGCTATGCGCGGGATACATGATAGATGCCAGAGAGCAAATACTCTTTGTCCCATGCACCTGGAACGCATGGGGCATGTGGCCTCAACCCTACATATGAATTTTGCCTTTTTTTTTTATCGTTTTTAAGTGTTTTTCTTCTCTAACTTGTTCTTGGTACATGGGACAAAATTTCCCCATCTTGTAATATCTTCAAAGCCTTATTAAATCTTGATAATCTCTATTCCATGTCTTCCAAAATTTACATGAGGTGTATTTCTAGCCGAATTACATGATTTGTCAATAAAAGACTCAAAACACCTATGAAATTGTCTGATTTATTAAAGAAACAGAATTACATGAATCTATTGAAAACAATATAAAATGTCCCTTAAACCATGAGCAACTTCTCTAAAACTCCTCTATAATGACTCAAATTGTCTACTAAACTGACTCAAAAACATACTAAAAAAGATATAAGATGACATGTCATCAGAGCACAAAAGGTTAATCTTTAAATTTAACAAGTTAAAACTTGTGAGGGGCCTAACTGATCCGAATTTAGCAAGTTAAAATTTGTCAAGGGCCTGCCTGATCTGAACTACCATTACTATTTATGTGGCATGTCAAAAAGGAAATTTGTTTAAAACACTTTTTAAAACTAAAAACATTGTTTCCACTTCCAGACCGTTGGAACTTTTGCAGCTTTACTTTTCTAGGCCAGTTGATTCTATATATGTCAATGGAAAAATGTATGGATTAGTTATTGTTGAAGACGTTAGAAGATGGATGTGCTCGTGATTTTCGGGTATCAATCCATTAATTGGCTTTGAACCGTCAATCTTTGAACTCTCAATTTTTATTCGTGGGAAGGGAAAAAATGAGTAAAAACCCTTATGAGATCAAGGTCCGGGGGTTGGTTTCGAATAGGGAAGGTGTTAAGCACCCTAAACGACTTCGGTACTCCGAAGGAGCCTCTTACCTAGATTATCTTATGCTAATTATTTGCTTAATTATTTGTAAAATATAGGCCTAAAATCTAAGTGAAATAATGGAGGAAGAAGATGCATGTTTTTGGTTGTTTTTTATTGATTTGGAAAGACATATGCCTTTTGCCTACATACCCGATGATGGGATCAAAATCATGTAGTTCACCTCAAAAATTTCTTTTGGTGAGTTGGGTTATTTTTAACAATTTTTGAAAAAAAGGTTTTTAAGAAGGAGATTAGAGGCCTCGAGGCATAAGGAAGAAAAAAATATGAGGTTGGTTCAATTTTAATTAAAGAAAAGAAAGTCTAAAAGATTTAAAGTTGATTGAAGTTTAATTAAGAAAATAAAAGGAAAAAAGATCACTTGGTTTGTTTCCAAGGTTTGTTAAGAAAATATTTTTTTTGAGTTTTGCTTATTTGATTTTTTTTGGAAATTTGATTTTTTCTAAGTTAAGCGTAAACTAAAAACTAAGCGCAACGACGTGAAGTATTAAAAAGCGAGAAATTTACAAAGGACGTTGGATCCAAAGTAAATCCCCAAGTTTAAAATGAACCTAAAATTACTAATAGTTTGATTTTTAAAAAAAATAATTAAAGTCCAATTATTAACCTAATTTTGTCCCTAATTCATTTTTGGTCCTTGATCGCGGTAACGACATAAAACGATAAATAAAGTGTGTGATTGTGTCGGTGTATGTGTCGGTGCATTTTATTATTTTTGTGTTTACATAGGTCCTAATTACATTCTAGAATCTTGCATAAGAAATAAATGGCGAGAAATAAAATGCGAAGAATTAAATTACATTGAATCCTAAATACATACTAAAAGATGATATAAAATAAAACAACAAGAAATAAAATAATGCATGAGATGAGGATGATAAATAAACAATATGGCAAAAATAACAATTAAATAAATAAACAATGATGATAAAATAAAAAAACAAGTAACAAGAAGTAGAAAATATTTTTATAATTTTTTGAGGTAAATGTTTGAGTAAAGGAACATAAATGGTAAAAAAAATAAAATATAGGGAAGGAAAACTAGCAATAAAAAAAAGAAATAGGCCTGAAAGACCAAAGTACCATGGCTCACAATTCTTGGGCTAATCTGAGCTATCTGATTGATCCAGGGGCTCAGATTTAATCCCAGAAGCTAAGATCACAGCCATCAGAATTAAATCATAAAAAAACAATAAAGCCAGTAAAACAGGGACCGTCAGATCATAGATCTGATGGTTAGCATACGCGCAGGAACAAAATAACAAGGGAAACAAAACACATCAGAGCAAAAAAAGCTAAGGATGCACAGTTGCCGTTAGATCATGAGATCTAACGGCTGTGATGAGAGTTGCGGCCTAGAGAGGGGAAATCCGTTTTTTTTTAAGTGAACCGGTCCGGTTCACTCCCTATATAAAGAGGGAGGGACCGGTTTTTTTTTATATTTCATTCCCTTTCTCTCTCTAACACACAAACCTCTCCCTTCTCTCTACTTTTTCTGGAAACGGTGAAGAACGGAACGGCCGGGGAAGATGAATCTTCATCTTCTCCGGCGAGCTATGAGGTTTCCGGCGCGGTGGCCGGAGAGCCACCACGGTGGCGCCGCCGCGCCGGAAATTTTTAACTTTTTTTTTTTAAAATTTTTACACCAATCTTTTCCTCTTATTCCCCTCTTCACAGATCCATCATTAGTTTTCGCAAAAACACACACATAAAGCCTAGATCTAAGTTTTACCACACGGAAATTTTGAACCAAGTTGAAAGAATACGAAAATAAACTACCTCTAGCTTCAGTTCGGAGAGGGAGAGATAGAAATGGTCCGGAAAACTTCAACTTACTCCTCCTTCTTCCTCTTTGCACGCTATGGTCCGTGTATAAGCCAAGTTCTTTGCTGTTTATGTGCTTAAGTTCGAATATGAAGCTGTTTTGCGTGTCACTAGTTGAATCCGAATGGAGGAAAACGAAGGAGTTGGTTCGGTTTTGGTAGTTTGGCTTGCTGGAATTTAAATGTTCATGTTCATGTGTTGTTCATCTTTTTTGATTTTTTTTGTTGTGTTTGATTCTGTGAAATTGAGTTTTTTGGTGAAATTAGGGTTTGTGAAAGGCTGCGGCTGTGTCAGGCGGGTGAACAGTAATCATTGGTGTACAGTGCAATAAATGACAGTCTATTTATAGACTGTCAAATCAGGGTTTCTCTGATACGGACCAAAGACCAAAATACCCCTGCAGAAACTTGGAGAAAAAGTTGTACAAAGGACCAAAAGAGTAGTGACACATGGACAGAGTGATAGAAACAAACTTTTGACTTAAAATAACAATAAAAAAAAAATATTAATCAACAAAATACTTAGAATAATAAAATGAAAATAATAATAATAATAAAAGTAAATGAAAAACGAAAATTAATTAATAAAAGGAGAAGAAAACTTAAAGATAAATAAAAATGAAAGTAAAATAAGGATAAAAATAAAATTGTCCCTTCGGAACTAAAATGAAGTATTTTAAAATACCTCTCTGCCGAAATTTCGTCTGAAACGACGAAGCTTCTCGCTCTTTAAAAGACGAATAAAAGTAATAAAATGAAAGTTACAATGCGCATAAACGAAAATTTTGAAAATATGAACAAAATGAAAGGTAAAATGCAGATAAGATGCGGGTAAAATATGCAATAAAAATGCGAATAAAATGAACAAAAAGCGGGGACCCTGGTCCAAATTTGGGGTATGACAGATGCCCCTATTTAAGTTTCTTCGACATGGGGATTTAAAAGATGAAATTTTTGAATCAACAAGCCGAAGAGACTTAAATATCGAATACACCAAATTTGACCAGTTGAAATGATGAATAGAGAACAAGTTAAAAGATATCACTGGGGAGGAAAAGTTGCCTACTATCTTTGCAATGACAATTGACTAACGTGCATGAAAATAAAGTTTGCAAATTACCTTTTGAAAAGGTAACCAGTGCCTTGCAGAAAATGAAGCTTTTGTCGACTATTTTTTGAAATAGTGGCCGAAAGTTTGCAGAAAATAAAGCATTTGTCGACTACTTTCGAAATAGTGATTGAAAGTTTGCAGAAAATAAAGCATTTGTCGACTACTTTCGAAAAAGTAATCGAAGGTTTGCAGAAAATAAAGCATTTTTGCAGAAAGTAAATCATTTACAGAAAGTAAAGTAAAGCATTTTGCAGAAAGTAAAGCGTTTGCAGAAAGTAAAGCATTTTTGCAAGAAATAAAGCATTTTTGCAGAAAATAAAGCATGTCAATTACTGACGAATGTGGTGTTATGAATGCCAGATGGTGACGACCTGACTGGGGACAAAAAGTTCACTGGGGAACAGAAGCTTAACAATGGTAAAGGTAAATGCAATGTTGGTGAGGTAAAACTTGAGAAGACACTGGAGAAAATGAAAATGTGTATTTGTAGGCTGATGGTTTGTGGAAACTGACACTTGAAGTGTATACTTGGTGATATCTTCGGGTTAGACACACTGGGGATGTTGAAAAAGTATTGACAAATTGATTGATTGACACAAAGGCATTTGTGGGCGAATAACCTGATTCAAAGACATTTGCAGGGTCTTAACCTGATTCAAAGACATTTGCAGGGTCTTAACCTGACTCAAAAGGCATTTGCAGGGTCTTAACCTGACTCAAAAGGCATTTGCAGGGTATTAACCTGACTCAAAAGGCACTTAAAGGTTTTTTGCAAGCTATTCGCTTGACACTGACGTAACAAAAGAAGTTTGCAAGCTACTCGCTTGACACACAAGTAACGAAAAAGACTGCAAGCTACTCGCTTGACGCACAAGTAACAAAAGATAGTTTGCAAGCTATTCACTTGACTCACGGGTAACAAAAGATAAATTGTAAGTTATTCGCTTGACGCACATGTAAGTGAGGTTCGAACTGAAAGGATACGACCAAACAAGACTATTGGTGACATCTCTGGATCATACACGTTGGGGATGACGCTTTTGTGAGATACAAATGAAATAAGACAACAGGTGGTCGATGCATTCATGTATAAATGATGATTGTATGCAGTTATATGTGCAAGAATGTTTATATGCATGAATATGTGTATGAATAAATGTATGGATGCATGAATATATGAATGCATGGTTTGGATGACTCTATATAACAAATGAAACTGACAAGACCGAACAAGTAATATGGGAGGCGGACTGATGACGTCGCAGTACAAACACTCGACAATCTTCATTGTGGGATGATGTTATATTGGAGATGAAACATATCACTGTTGGGGTAAAGCCCGCTATCAAACCACTGATGAGCGGAAGCTCAAACATCAAAACACTGAAGGGGTAAAGCCCATTTATCAAAAACCTGGCAGAAATCGTCTTCACTTAAACCACATGCAAGAGACGCCATTAATCAAACCATAGGCAGAAGTCACTATAAATCAAACCACAAGCAGAAGTTACCATAAATCAAACCACAGGCAACAGTCGCCATTTCTCGGGATTAAACCCATCAATCAATCAAACTGACAGAAATCGCCATTAATCAAACCACAGGCAACATTCGCTATTTGTAGATCAGCACAATGTGTATTCTTCTGTTTGGCCCATTGGAAATGTGATGCCTCTGTCTTTTTTATTTATTTATCATTTTTTCATCATCATTTTTTTTTTACAAATCCCTAACTTTTGCCTGGACCGCCCTTTTGGGTTTTCAATCCACCGGGAATATATTCTTTTTTTTTTGTATGCCCCTAATTTTTGCCTGGACCGCCCTTTTGGGTTTTCAATCCACCGGGAATATATTCTTTTTTTTTTTGTATGCCCCTAATTTTTGCCTGGACCGCCCTTTCTTGGGTTTTCAGTCCACCGGGACGCTCATTTTTTGCTTAAGCCGCCCTTTCAGGTTTTCGACTTAGCGAGCTCTTTTTTTATATATTTTTTTTGTATTTCTTTTTTTTTTTTTTTTTGACAGAGGTCATCTCACGGCCTTTGGTCATACTCATCCTGTAGTGTTTAACTGTCCTTGAGACGAATGTTGATGTATATTTCTTCTACTCATGAGTTCAAAGAAAATGTACCTGTTGTTTACGCATTTCAAAAGACATGAAAAAATTTTAAAAGAATTTTTTTTTTTTTTTTTTTGCTTTAAGTATTAACATCAAAAATAGAAGAGAAGAATGCAACCAGAATAAAATGAGAGTTTCAAATAAATGGGCACAGGCTCAAGTTAATGTAAATGGAGTGGTGGCCCGCCAAAGGCATGACTCCACGAATTTTAAAAGTTTGGAAAATGGTAATTATATGGGAAAGGTACGTTGAACACAATAACCACTATTCTCCCTAACAACTTTGAATTCCACAGTTCCGAGTCTTTGATTTGCAAATGCTTCAGATCGGAAGTCCTTTACCAGCTAGGATGCCCCAGTAGAATCATGAAATGCCCCAAGTGAGTCATGTCCGACCAGATCCAGTTACCTTGTCATAATCCTTAACTTTTGCATAGATCGCCCTTGCGGGTTTCAACCTATCAGGATAATCATTTTCATTCATTTTTTTTTATGTCTCTAACTTTTGCATGGACCGCCCTTTCGAGTTTTCAGTCCATCGAGACACTCTTTTTTTGCCTAAGCCGCCTTTTCAGGTTTGCGACTTATCGAGCTTCTTTTTTTGTTTTTGACAAAGTATTTCTTGACTGCATCAGTGTTCATAAGAAATGTGAGTTTGTAATCATCCTTTTTGATTAAACATCTTTTGCCCCTAGATTCTGATTGAAATTCTTTTTTAGAGCACAAGATCTTCTTGAAATTCACAGGGACGAACTTTCTTGTTGGAAGCTTGTTTCATTCTTTTGACATAACTGTCTGGGAGAACTTTTCATTGATAGGACTTTGACCTCTGTGTGAGGCACTACCTTTATGTTGTATACCGAGGGATGGTGGGGGGGTTGCCCCTGTTAAAGTGTGCACTTTGAAGTACAATATTCCTGCAAGGCAAATGGTAGCATCTCATGCCAGCCTTTGTAAATGAATGTCATCTTATGGCCAATCTTTCTTGATATTCTGTTTGCAGCTTTGACGGCTAAGATGCCCCAGTAGGCGAGAGATTTCATTGGGAAACTTTTCATTCTCCTCTTCTTCAGTTTCGGACACAAAGGAACTCAAAGTTTGAGAGAGAGTACAGGGTTAAAGTGTTCAACGGGTTTATTAATGCATGATTTTGACAAGTAAATAAATATCATGATTATGCAGACATTGAAAAAAAGAAAATATTTTTTTGGTTTTTTGTATTACCATTTTTCCAGAAGAAGCACAAAATAAAATATAACAAGGTCGGGATCGAGGCGACCTTTTTATTAATGATGAAAATACGTAAAGCAAAAGCCCTAAACAAGTTCGCTTCCGTCTCGGGTGGGACAGAAGAATTTCTTTTGAAAAACATAAAACAACAAACAGACATATTAAATGAACAAATAAGTAGTAGAAAGAAACAACAACAAACGACCCAAATGCAGCTAAACATTCCATGTGGCAACAAAAGGTACCAAGATCCGATAGCGGATTAACCTGCATATTCAAATTCAAACTCTTCGAAAGGTATGAGATTCTTTTGGACCAACTTCTGAACTACCTTCTGAAATGCAAAACAGTGCTCAATATCATGACCCGGTGCCCCTTGATGGAAAGCACAAAAGAGATCGGGCCTGTACCGAGATGTCAATTTTGTTGGCATTGGAGGCGGTGCCTTGGTGTAGATCAAATTCCTCTTAAGTAACCTTGGAAACAAATCTGCATAACTCATAGAAATAGGATGAATCTGAGTTCTTGGAGCCTGTTGTTGAGGCTGTTGTTGGTATTGCTGAAACTGGGGTTGATAAACCGAACTTTGAACAACATTTGTTACAGGCATAACGGCAGTGACAGGGTGATACGCCAGATACTGTTGTTGAGGCTGAACCTGTACCCCACTCATTTCCTGATCTTCGTACTCGGAATCATCATCAGGAACACTTTCTTCGGCCGAACGTCTCTTTTGGACCCATTCTTCAATACGCATGCCCACAGTCACCATCTTTGCAAAGCCGCCGAATGCACTTGCAAGCATATGCTCATAATAAGGATGATCCAAAGTCTCCAGGAAAATCTCGGTAAACTCTTTCTCCTCTAGAGGTGGACGAACCTGTGCGGCGAAATCTCTCCAACGTTGGGCATAAGCTTTAAAAGATTCATTATCATCCTGGGTCATGGCCTGCAGTTCCCTTCTATTTGGGGCCAAGTGCAAGTTGTAGTTGTATCGCTGAACGAAAGCCTCGCACAAATCCTTGAAATTTTTGATATCAACCTTGTTCAGACCTACGTACCATATCAGTGCGGCACCCGTCAAACTATCTTGGAAACAATGGATGAGAAGTTCATCATTACCTACTTGAGCAGACATCTTTCTCACGTACATCGCCAGATGAGTCTCAGGGCAAGTGTTCCCTTTGTATTTTTCAAAGTTGGGGACCTTGAACTTGGGCGGTATCACAACATTGGGAACCAAGCAAAGATCATAAGCACTTTTCCCAAACAAGTCCTTCCCGCGGAGAGCTTTCAATTCCAACTGCATTTTGTCAAGCTTTTGGTCAAACTTTTCTTCCAGTTCATCTTTCCGGTCATATGCTTCCACACCTTTCGAGTGGTAGTTGGGTCCATGGTTTTGCTGAGTAGTGCGAATCAAAGGCGATGAGTAAGTCATAACAGCTTGAGGGAACAATGGGCCCGGTTGAGGAATAGACAATGTTTGTTGCACAAAAGGAGCTTGAACCTTAGAGACACCATAACAGAGTACTTCACCAGAACTTAAAGGTGTGCTCCAGAGATAACCCTCCAGCATAGCATGTAGAGGAGTACTAGCAAACACTGTTGAAATCGGGGTAGTGGAGGCAACTGTCTCAGCTTGAGTGCTGACAAGAGAAAATGGCTGACCCTGCGCAACTGTCATCAAAGATACTAAATTCCTCAAAATCTCATTTTCGGCCCGGAGGTTCGTCACCTCTTCGCGAAGCTTGTGGTTCTCTTGTTCAAGATGATCCATTCTGATTTGCCCGAGTGTTTGTAGATGCGAGTAGATTGATGGGTTGACCTTTTATGGAGAAGACACAATATGAGACACGGACTAGAAACTATGAATGCAAATGATGCATGATCTGATTATGCAAAAAGAGATTTTTTTTTTTTGAAGGACTTATCAAAGTTTTTTTGTAAACATTCTAGAGGAACATGGTTTCATTTGAAAAATGTAAAGATATTGCAATCGGTTCCTTTTTCAAAAGGTAAGAACGAAACCAAGGAAGAAGTTCTTAAGCCCCTTTTTTTTTATATTTTTGGATTTCTTGGCGTTCTTTCTTACAATGTCCGTTCCTTTGATGTTTAGAAAAAACTTGGCTGAGTCCTTCAATATTTTAATGAGAAAAATATTTTTCATGAATGGATGCATGTATGATTTATGCTATGAAACATAGAAAACACGGTGAGATTAAGTCCAACATGATGGAGTCAAGGGTAACAACGCCATTTGGTAAGGACTATGGTTTCGATTGCACTTGTAACACGGGTTCTACCAAGGTTCCCAAATTGCAACCACCCTTGTGAACGTATCGGTGCTCAGGACTGCTCCTAGTCAAATAGCATTCACAAAGAGGTCTGGTTTGAGTGTAGCATTGTGTATGAACTAAATTCAAGACCGCTCTTGGTTTAGTCACCACGCTACATCCTAAAAAGGCCAAGATGGGTTAAGGGTGATCTAAAGGTCCTCAACGTTCGACGGATTTTGAAAATAATAGAGCCAATCACAACTGCTCATGACGACGTCATATTACTTTAAGAATCCTCCGTTGAGTGGGGTTACATTACATGCACACATAGCACAGGACCGCTCCTGGTATGGCACTATAATCGTACCCCGTCCTATCTTATATTTCACTCAAGCCCGGGTGTAGGACTTATCTCACCACTCACGTTCAAAGAAAGGCATATAATTACAAGGTATAAGCAAATAATAAGCATAAGAAAAGAAAGGTAAGATAGGCTTAACCCACTTAGGAAATTAATATCCCCAGTGAAGTCGCCATTTCTGTGCTCGTGATTTTCGGGTATCAATCCATTAATTGGCTTTGAACCGTCAATCTTTGAACTCTCAATTTTTATTCGTGGGAAGGGAAAAAATGAGTAAAAACCCTTATGAGATCAAGGTCCGGGGGTTGGTTTCGAATAGGGAAGGTGTTAAGCACCCTAAACGACTTCGGTACTCCGAAGGAGCCTCTTACCTAGATTATCTTATGCTAATTATTTGCTTAATTATTTGTAAAATATAGGCCTAAAATCTAAGTGAAATAATGGAGGAAGAAGATGCATGTTTTTGGTTGTTTTTTATTGATTTGGAAAGACATATGCCTTTTGCCTACATACCCGATGATGGGATCAAAATCATGTAGTTCACCTCAAAAATTTCTTTTGGTGAGTTGGGTTATTTTTAACAATTTTTGAAAAAAAGGTTTTTAAGAAGGAGATTAGAGGCCTCGAGGCATAAGGAAGAAAAAAATATGAGGTTGGTTCAATTTTAATTAAAGAAAAGAAAGTCTAAAAGATTTAAAGTTGATTGAAGTTTAATTAAGAAAATAAAAGGAAAAAAGATCACTTGGTTTGTTTCCAAGGTTTGTTAAGAAAATATTTTTTTTGAGTTTTGCTTATTTGATTTTTTTTGGAAATTTGATTTTTTCTAAGTTAAGCGTAAACTAAAAACTAAGCGCAACGACGTGAAGTATTAAAAAGCGAGAAATTTACAAAGGACGTTGGATCCAAAGTAAATCCCCAAGTTTAAAATGAACCTAAAATTACTAATAGTTTGATTTTTAAAAAAAATAATTAAAGTCCAATTATTAACCTAATTTTGTCCCTAATTCATTTTTGGTCCTTGATCGCGGTAACGACATAAAACGATAAATAAAGTGTGTGATTGTGTCGGTGTATGTGTCGGTGCATTTTATTATTTTTGTGTTTACATAGGTCCTAATTACATTCTAGAATCTTGCATAAGAAATAAATGGCGAGAAATAAAATGCGAAGAATTAAATTACATTGAATCCTAAATACATACTAAAAGATGATATAAAATAAAACAACAAGAAATAAAATAATGCATGAGATGAGGATGATAAATAAACAATATGGCAAAAATAACAATTAAATAAATAAACAATGATGATAAAATAAAAAAACAAGTAACAAGAAGTAGAAAATATTTTTATAATTTTTTGAGGTAAATGTTTGAGTAAAGGAACATAAATGGTAAAAAAAATAAAATATAGGGAAGGAAAACTAGCAATAAAAAAAAGAAATAGGCCTGAAAGACCAAAGTACCATGGCTCACAATTCTTGGGCTAATCTGAGCTATCTGATTGATCCAGGGGCTCAGATTTAATCCCAGAAGCTAAGATCACAGCCATCAGAATTAAATCATAAAAAAACAATAAAGCCAGTAAAACAGGGACCGTCAGATCATAGATCTGATGGTTAGCATACGCGCAGGAACAAAATAACAAGGGAAACAAAACACATCAGAGCAAAAAAAGCTAAGGATGCACAGTTGCCGTTAGATCATGAGATCTAACGGCTGTGATGAGAGTTGCGGCCTAGAGAGGGGAAATCCGTTTTTTTTTAAGTGAACCGGTCCGGTTCACTCCCTATATAAAGAGGGAGGGACCGGTTTTTTTTTATATTTCATTCCCTTTCTCTCTCTAACACACAAACCTCTCCCTTCTCTCTACTTTTTCTGGAAACGGTGAAGAACGGAACGGCCGGGGAAGATGAATCTTCATCTTCTCCGGCGAGCTATGAGGTTTCCGGCGCGGTGGCCGGAGAGCCACCACGGTGGCGCCGCCGCGCCGGAAATTTTTAACTCTCTTTTTTTTTAAAATTTTTACACCAATCTTTTCCTCTTATTCCCCTCTTCACAGATCCATCATTAGTTTTCGCAAAAACACACACATAAAGCCTAGATCTAAGTTTTACCACACGGAAATTTTGAACCAAGTTGAAAGAATACGAAAATAAACTACCTCTAGCTTCAGTTCGGAGAGGGAGAGATAGAAATGGTCCGGAAAACTTCAACTTACTCCTCCTTCTTCCTCTTTGCACGCTATGGTCCGTGTATAAGCCAAGTTCTTTGCTGTTTATGTGCTTAAGTTCGAATATGAAGCTGTTTTGCGTGTCACTAGTTGAATCCGAATGGAGGAAAACGAAGGAGTTGGTTCGGTTTTGGTAGTTTGGCTTGCTGGAATTTAAATGTTCATGTTCATGTGTTGTTCATCTTTTTTGATTTTTTTTGTTGTGTTTGATTCTGTGAAATTGAGTTTTTTGGTGAAATTAGGGTTTGTGAAAGGCTGCGGCTGTGTCAGGCGGGTGAACAGTAATCATTGGTGTACAGTGCAATAAATGACAGTCTATTTATAGACTGTCAAATCAGGGTTTCTCTGATACGGACCAAAGACCAAAATACCCCTGCAGAAACTTGGAGAAAAAGTTGTACAAAGGACCAAAAGAGTAGTGACACATGGACAGAGTGATAGAAACAAACTTTTGACTTAAAATAACAATAAAAAAAAAATATTAATCAACAAAATACTTAGAATAATAAAATGAAAATAATAATAATAATAAAAGTAAATGAAAAACGAAAATTAATTAATAAAAGGAGAAGAAAACTTAAAGATAAATAAAAATGAAAGTAAAATAAGGATAAAAATAAAATTGTCCCTTCGGAACTAAAATGAGGTATTTTAAAATACCTCTCTGCCGAAATTTCGTCTGAAACGACGAAGCTTCTCGCTCTTTAAAAGACGAATAAAAGTAATAAAATGAAAGTTACAATGCGCATAAACGAAAATTTTGAAAATATGAACAAAATGAAAGGTAAAATGCAGATAAGATGCGGGTAAAATATGCAATAAAAATGCGAATAAAATGAACAAAAAGCGGGGACCCTGGTCCAAATTTGGGGTATGACAATGGACTTGGGTGAAATTATAAAGAAGCAATGATGAGTCTTATGATGTGTTTAGTGTCTTCTGCAAACAAATTCAAAATGAAAAAGAATCAAATATTTTCGAAATTTGAAGTAACCATGGTGGTGAGTTTGAAAACAAACCTTTTGAATTTTTTTGTTGTGAAACTCATCGAATTTTCCATGATTTTTCCTCTCCTAGAACTCTAAAACAAAATAGGGACATTGAAAGGAAAATAGATCTCAACAAGAGATGACACGCACTATGATTAACGAATATATGATTGCAAAATGCTTTTGGGTAGAAAGAGTAAACACAACATGTTACGTTCAAAATATAATCTATGTAAGACCTATATTGAACAATACTCCATATGAACTGTTTAAGGGAAGAAATTTCAATATATTCTATTTTCATTAGTTTGGATGTATCTATTACATCTTGAACACCAAGGTTCATCTAAAGAAATTTGATGCCAAAGTTCAAAAATGTATTCTATTAGGATACCCCAAACGCTCAAAGGCATACAAAGTGTATAATTTTAAAACTCTAAAAGTTGAAGAATCTACACATATAAAATTTGATGACAAAGTCGGACAATGAAAATTCAGAGCTAGTTGGAAAATTTGTAGATTTAGAAATTGTATCGCAAAGCACCCTCTCTGTATTTGATACCCTAAAAACCAAAAGTTACTCCATATGATATTGTAGCCTCTTGCCTACCAGATGATGCCCGAGAGAGGTGGATAAATCCTTAACGACAGTGACTTCGTCACGCCTTAGGTTATATAACAGTTTATTATATCGCATGTTAGATATGAGTTGTTGGTGGAAGGTGCTGATAGAATTGTATCAACATCCTAATTATTCAATACAACTAAGGTATATAAGTTTATTGATTTCTCTTTTTGGCTTATATTTGATTGACGGATGTATGTACATGTTGATTATTATTTGAGGATAATTCTTATAACTAATTTATACGTCATTTAATGAAGTGGCACATCATCAAAATTAAAGGTCATATGAAGTGGGGAACCAAATGTCTGGATTTTTTAAAATAGGGAGACAAAAAATACCGAAAAAAATAGAAGAATCTAAATTGCAGATTTTGTGAAATAAAGGGATCAAAATTGCATTTAAGTCTAATTGTTACTATTATTTTAAAATCTTTAGTGACACTCCAAAATTTTCTATCTACACTCGATTTTAATCAAAATTGAATTGTAATACCGAAATTGTTCTCGTTCACACAATAAGTTTACATAGAATAAGTAAATGAATCATGCTCTTTACCCAAACAGTTTTGCTCATTCATAAGTGAAATGATCAAAATACCCTTACATTACTTAAGTCACGCGGCGTGAGTTAACTTGCGCTAGTTATAAAAGTAGCGTAGCTTAAGTCACGTAGCGTGACTTAACTCACGCTATGTGCTGTTATAAGCTCAGGCAGAGCCTCATTCTGCCTCATTCCAATTTCTTCTCAAATCGCTCTCAAAAATTATCTCCAAAATTCCTTCAACTTTAAATCAAACAACACTCCAACAACAAGAACAAGTAAGCTTTCACTTAAATTATGTTGGTATGATAGATTTTTTCACTTAATCTAGAATTTTTTAGGTTTAGTGTTTTGTTAAAATTTTAATTTTTTTTGCAAGAAATGATAGAATGTTACATGCAAATGACTTATAGGGCTTAATTGTTATGATGTTTAGATGTTTGCATGATTATGTTAGATTTTTTTACACTTAAATTGGTTTTTTTTTTTAGATTTAGTTAGGGTTTGTTTAAGATATGATATTTTTTTATTAGATTATGTTAGGGTTTGTTTAATATTTTTTTTTCTTCAAGATATGATACAATGTTACATGCAAATGAGTAATATTGCTTAATTATTTAGATGTTTGCATGTTTATGTTGTAGTTATCATTTTTAGGATTTATGTATAATTTGCACTCTAAGTGTTTGATGAAATGTTTGAATGAGTTTTCATTGATTGTTTTTTATATCTTATTGTGTAGATTTGAAACAATGGCCGGGTGGATCGACGTTCATGCACAATTCAACGGCAGAGAACCTCAGAGGTTGAAGGTTCGATGCCTCAGTGTAACGTTAAGAGGCCTCAAGGATGAATTGAATGCATTCAACCAATGAGTCAACCCCGGAGACACAAGGAGGGTGGAAAACGTTTGGTATAAACGTCCAACGCTCGACGAGGGGAGAGTATCATTCACTTGGGTGGAGTTAAAGAACGATGAAAACGTGACGAGCATGTTTTGGAAGCACAGCAAGTTCTAGTGGATCGATATGCGTGTAATGTTGCTGAGATCAACTGAAGATATTATCAAAAGTTTGATTCCGCCATAAGATCGTCATTAGGTACGGAATACACCTTCCAACTACAACAATTATCTTCCTATGGATGAGGTAATTCAAACTTGCCAAACGGCAGCTCTCCACCATTCACCGGATGTGCTTTTGTTTCATTCAAAAGGTTAAATTCTTGTTGGCTTCGTTTAAATGATGGTATTGAAGTGTCAAGGAATGTACCTCATTTCGGTGGCACTTGGATACTATCATTTAAAACTAAGACCAACAAAAATTTAACCTTTTGAATGAAACAAAAGCACTTCTGGGTGAATGTTGGAGAGCTGTTGTTTGGCAAGTTTGAATTTACCTCATTCATGGGTAAGATAATTATTGTAGTTGGAAGGTGCATTCCCGAATTTAATGTACCAAACGACAAGTCCTCAGCATTCGCCCGACATTCTTGTTTTTCCTTTGAAAAGATTAAATTCTTGTTAGGCTGGTTTGGATGAAGGTATTGAAGTGTCAAGGAATGTACCTCATTTCGGTGGCACTTGGATACTGTCATCCAAACTAAGCCTAACAAAAATTTATTCTTTACAAAGGAAAAACTTGAATGTCGGGCGAATGCTTGAGTCCTGTTATTTGGCTAGTTTGAATTTGCCCCATTTAGAGGTAAGATAATTGTTGTAGTTGGAAGATGCATTCTCGAATGTAATTTAATTTAATGTAATGTAACCTTCATTCGAATTTATTCAATACGCAATTTTTATTCAAATTCACGCTGAGTTTAATTAGTATTTATTTATTCCAATTTACGTTGAATTTATTTGTTCACTTATTTTTTTCGAGTTTATTCATTACGCAACTTCTTTTTCGAGTTAATTCATTACGCTACTTTTTTTCCGAGTTTATTCATTACACAAATTTTAACAAATTGAAATAAAAATGAATGAAGAAAAATAAATGACAAAATCATAAAGGTAGCGAAATAAATAAAAAGAAAGCAAGAAAGGAATATAAATGAAACAAATAACTTATCATTTTATTCAATGAATATCATTATACAATAATTGATACATTTTATTTATTCGAATTTTCTAAATCTACTTCTATGAGGTAAAAAGAGACCAAACTTGGGATTCCAAGAGACCAATCATCATCGGGCATAAAGACATCAACCCTTGGGGTAAATCTAAATCAGATTCTTTTTATACCCCAAGAAGATTCTTTTTACCCACGGTACAAAGTTTTTGGGGTAAAAAGAAACGAATTTAGTTTTACCCCAAAGGGTTGACGACGTTGTGCCCGAAGTTAATTGATCTCTTGGAACCACAAGATCGGCCTCTTTTCAGCCCTCGATTGCCCTTATTTTACCCCAAAATGTAAAAACACAAAAACTAAAAAAAGAAGATTTATAGGGGGAGAGAGTGAGAAGGGAGAGAAAGAGATATGATGTGAGGAAATAGGAAAGTATGGAGGGGTATTTATAGGTGGGAATGGTAATATAAATTATAAAAATCATAAATATAATAAAAATAAACGTGTAAAAGTGGTAGAAAACGTGTTAATTGAATGTTGAAAACCTGACCAAAGTGAAAAAACGTGTGTTCTTCAGTTCTGACCACCGGCCAACTAGCGCGAGTTAACTCGCACTGTGCGTGACTTAACTCAGTTTAAGTTTACATTAGCGTTGCTTAAGTCACGTAGGAGTATTTTAGTCATTTCACTTGGAAATCAGCAAAATCATTTGGGTAAAGAACAAGTTTCTAAGTAAATTAAACTTACATATTAATTGTTTGTTTGTAAATCTTATTTTACATAGGCCACAAAGGGAGCACCTACATTGGAGTCGGAGTGTGCACTTGCACACTCAACTTTTAATTTTTCACCAATCATTCAATATTTTATTAGTTTGCAAACCCTGAAATTTGAGATTTACACCACTGTTGCACGTATGCACCAACACGCTACCATATCCTGCCAAGTTACATAGAAAAGTTGCATGCACACTCTCCAATATATCACCCACCTGTTGGAAACAAAGTCAAGATGTAGACCGTGTTTAAAAACCGGTTGAGTGAGTCTTAGTTAGAGTGCAAAAGCTGATGTAGATTTGGTTTGCATAGTTCGTGTTTGAGGCAATCTGTTATCACATCATATGTGGGAGCGGATATAAAAAGTGTCGATATATCAGCTAAATTAACAGGGAGCAATGTAGGCTATCATATATTTGGTATTTTAATCAACTAATCATGTTCTTTACCCAAATGGATTTGCTCATTCTCAAATGAAATGACCAAAATACCCCTACGTCACTTAAGTTATGTTAGTGTAAACTTAAACTGAGTTAAGTCACGCACAGCGCGAGTTAACTCGCGCTATTTGGCCGGTAGTCAGAACTGAAGAACACACGTTTTTTTCACTTTGGTCAGGTTTTCAACATTCAATTAACACGTTTTCTACCACTTTTACACTTTTTTTTTTACCATATTTATGTTTTTTTATAACTTATACTACCATTCTCACCTATAAATACCCCTCCATACTTCCTTATTTCCTCACATTATCTCCTCCCACTTTCTCCCCCTCGTTCTCTTCTTATTTTTTTGATTCTTTAGTCTCTAGGCTAGCTCTTTATACCCCTGTAGGTATATACTAGTAGCTCTTAAGGGAAATAGTGGTCGGTCGAGTTGGGGAAAAAGATCATCCTTTGAGGTAAAATTAGGTTTGCTTCCTTTTACTCACAAAATCTTTTTACCGTGGGTAAACAGACTCATCATGGGGGTATAAAAGGAACCAAATTTAAATTTACCTCAAGAGATGTTGATGTCATTTTCCCCAACAGGACTGATCACTATTTTCCCCAAGAGCTATTGGCATATACTGAAGAGGGTAAAAATTACTTTTTACCCCAAGAGAGTAAAAAGATAATAAGTAGATTAGTGAATTCAAATAAAATATATGTATTCATTATTGTAATGTTTGAATGATATTAATAAAACGAGAGTTATATTTATTAATTTTGTTTTTTATTTGTATTTATATTAGCATTTATTTTATAATTATGTATTCAAGAAAAAAAGTAGCGTAATGAATAAACTCGAAAAAAAAGTAGTGTAACGAATAAACTCAGCGTAAATTCGAATAAATAAATACTAATAAACTCAACGTGCATTTGAATAAAAGTTGCGTATTGAATAAATTCGAATGAAAGTTACATATTACCATTGTAGCTAATCCAATTTTTTCTAGCAGTGACGCAATTTTCTTATGTCTATATGTGTGTTTCATTGAATGAAAGAAGATTTAATTTAAAATTAATTTGTAAATGAATTGGAGAGAAAGGTGATAAAAACAAGAAGTGTAGAGTCATGCCATTTCCATTGTCATTGTTTCTTACTATCTGTGCCACTCAGAAGTGCTTTCGTTTCATCCAAAAGGTTAAATTTTTGTTGGTCTTGGTTTTAAATGATAGTATCCAAGTGCTACCGAAATGAGGTACATTCCTTGACACTTCAATACCATCATTTAAACGAAGCCAACAAGAATTTAACCTGTACTTGCAAAAAAGTATGAGTAGTGGATACTAGGGTTTGTATCACTTTCTAGGGTTTAGACTGCTTATTGAATGCCTTGAGAATGCTCTCAAGGGAGGTATTTATAGCCTTCTATGGGCTTGGGTTTCAGTTACTTAGTCTCCAAGTAATATGGGCATTTGTGGTATTTAGGCGTTTCTAGATGGTTCTAGAAGACAAGAAAGGCGGCGCCCTAGAGGGGACGCGCCTAGGCCTTAGAGCCCTTCTGGAGGGAGCCCAAGTCCTTCTAGAGGGCGTTTGAGCCCTTCTAAAGAGCTCTTAAGCCTTTAGGAATATTATGACGGTCCACAGCCCCCAAAGCACGAGGCTTGGAATCAAGGCGAAGTGATTGATATTCTGCTGTTTGTTTTGAAATTTTGTGGCTGCTTGAATCACCACTTTGTTTATTTCTTTGGCTGGTATGTCTTAGTCTTGAGAGGTCCCGCCTAGGGCGCTTTATCCTGTCTTCAAAGCCCCCAGGGGACGTACGTTCGTTTGTTCAATGATGATGGTCCATATCCCCCCAAGCACGAGGCTTGGAATCAAGGCGGAGTGGTTTGGAAGCTAGGCTATCTTCCGCATTTTATCGTGGCGATTTTGTCTCCACGGCAGGGGCGGGATATAGACTTACCGTAGACTCGCCCGAAACGTGGATGGACAGGATTTTGCGACCTTTCCTCTAACCGTCCACATGTCCGAAAACTCAGGCGATCTGCGACACGTGTCTCAGAAACGCGTCTTCCCGAGGAGGTCTCTGAAACATTTTCTCCTTTTAAAAAGGCGTCTTTCCTTCATTCTCATCTTTTCATTTTCCGTTTTTTCTGATTCGAACCTCCTACGCTGCTTGCCTGAGCTACTTAGAGACGATCGGAGCTACTAACCCTCACCAGGTAACTCCTTTTTCCTTTTCTTGCTTTCCATACCTTTTTCTTTCCGCAATGGTCGTAATCCGGGAGTGTGACAAGAGGGGTAGGGAAATTTATCCCGCGGATCCTTTAGAGAGAGCTCAACTTCGGAGGGATTGTCTTAGACACGCGACACGGAAAAATGGTCTTATTGACTAGGAAGCGTACGATTCGAGCTACTTTGGTCATATGTCCTTTTCGGATTTGTCCAGCGAGAGCAGTAGTGACGATTCTGATGATAGTGACTGTATTTTCCTATATGCAACTTCAGGAAAGGAGATCATTGCTCACATTAACCCCCAAATGACGAGAGGGAGAGGGATTACTATCTCGGAGGTGGAATCAGATACGGAGATTTTCGGCGATGACGTGCAGAGTTACACTTCGGTCTACTGCGACCAAGCGAAGGTAAACCTTTTTAGGAGTAAAAAAGCGGTCTCTGTTACTGGGCGGGAAGAAGACATAGACATGAGACCATGCCCGCCTGGCGAGATAGTGTGTGTTCTACGCCCAAGGAGTGTGAGGGAGATCTTTCACATGTACGGTGCGGTTCTAGAGGAGTTCGGGGTGCGCATTCCCTTCACTTTATTTCAGATGGACGTTTTGCGCTTCCTTAATGTAGCTCCGACTCAAATCCAGCCCAATAGTTGGGCGTTTATCCGCGGCTTTGAGATCTTGTGTGAGGCCATGGACATGGTTCCCTCTGCAGGTGCCTTCTTCCATTTTTACGGTACAAAGGGAGTAGACAAAGGATCCTGGGTATCTATCAGCGCCCATGCGGGAAAAAGTCTGTTTCCTTCGTATGCCTCAAATTTCAAGAATTGGCGGGTTAGTTTTATGAAGGTTTGTGCCGCCGAGGATTCTGGTATCTCTGTCGCTAGTGTTGATGGCGAGTTGAGGTTTCCCTTAAGTTGGACTAGCTCGCCTCAGTCAGTTTGCGGCTATGACTATAATAAGATGACGCCCTATGAGCGTGACGTAGTTGGTTTTTTGGATCGAATGAAGCTCACTGATATCCGTACGCTTCTGAATAAAGAGATAGATTCGGAAGATTTGGAACTTTATCTTCGTGAGTACTTGTCATTTACGTTTTCTGTCTGTTTACACTTTTTAATTTTATTCCTGACCCCGGCGTTTCTCTTTTTCCTTGTTCTTTTTTGTAGTTCCAATGATGCCGCTCACAGGAAAAGAGAGGAGGAAGTATCTTGCTGCCCTAAAAGAAAAGAATGCCTCGGGCGAGCATATTGCCAGCGACCCCGCCGGCTTACTACTGAGGAAAGGGAAGAAAGATCAAGGTGTTGTCGGGGAAACACCAGGGGGCGATGCTAGTGGGTCAAACAAAGGCGTTGCTGATGACGTTATTGACTTGGCCGCCTCTCCTCCGAGAAAGAAAGCCAGGACCAGCCGGAAGGATGCTGGGAAGGAAGGTCAGCTGGAGAAGGACGATGTTGCGGAGGTCGACGCCGCCTACCGGCAATCTTTCTGGCATCGAGACTTCCAGTATCGTCAGTACATGGAGGAAAATGTCCCCTTCGCCGCCGTAGATGAAGACGCTAGATTTCGTGCTAAGTTTAGTGACTTGGCCCAAGATGCGGGAATGGGAGCGCTTCGGTTGTTAGTTTACATGCATTCCATGGAGCGGAAATATGACGCCCTGGAGAAGCAGCTCCAAGAAGCAATGAAGGATGTAGAAAAACATAAACATAAGGCCACAGCTTTTGAAGAGAGGGTGGAGGGGTTGCTGCTTGACAAAACCAAGGCTAGGAAGGCGATATCTGACCTTGAACAAGAGAAGGCAAACTGGTCGACTGAGAAGGGCGACTTCGAGAGGAAGGGCGGCAACTTGGAAAAAGAGTTGTCTGGTGGAGGGTTGCAAGATGGCTATGGTGAGTCAATTTGAAGAGGGTTTCGAAAGGGCCAAATCGCAGGTGGCACTTTTGTATCCCAAGTTGGACTTGTCTTCGTTGGACTCGCTGAAGATTGTGCAAGATGGCGAGCTTGTTGAAGAGCATTGAATTTATATTTGTGAACTTGTTTTTCTTGTTTTGTGGGCGACCTATGTAGGCGCTTTTGTAATATTTGTAACTTTTGACTTGTGATTTATTTCACTTGATTTATTCAATGCTTTTGTTTTTATTTTGGAATATTGTTGCCTTGCTTTACCTCGACAAAGCTTTGTTCATTTATGTTTCCTTCTCTGTTTAGCAGCCTAGTCTTTTTCTCCTTACGGCGCCAAAATGGGGAAAAAGATCATCCTTTGAGGTAAAATTAGGTTTGCTTCCTTTTACTCCCAAAATCTTTTTACCGTGGGTAAACAGACCCATCATGGGGGTATAAAAGGAACCAAATTTAAATTTACCTCAAGAGATGTTGATGTCATTTTCCCCAACAGGACTGATCACTATTTTCCCCAAGAGCTATTGGCATATACCGAATAGGGTAAAAATTACTTTTTACCCCAAGAGGGTAAAAAGATAATAAGTAGATTAGTGAATTCAAATAAAATATATGTATTCAATATTGTAATGTTTGAATGATATTAATAAAACGAGAGTTATATTTATTAATTTTGTTTTTTATTTGTATTTATATTAGCATTTATTTTATAATTATGTATTCAAGAAAAAAAGTAGCGTAATGAATAAACTCAAAAAAAAAGTAGTGTAACGAATAAACTCAGCGTAAATTCGAATAAATAAATACTAATAAACTCAGCGTGCATTTGAATAAAAATTGCGTATTGAATAAATTCGAATGAAAGTTACATATTACCATTGTAGCTAATCCAATTTTTTCTAGTAGTGACGCAATTTTCTTATGTCTATATGTTTGTTTCATTGAATGAAAGAAGATTTAATTTAAAATTAATTTGTAATTGAATTGCAGAGGAAGGTGATAAAAACAAGAAGTGTAGAGTACATTCCATTTCCATCGTTATTGTTTCTTACTATTTGTGCCACTCATAAGTGTTTTTGTTTCATTCAAAAGGTTAAATTTTTGTTGGTCTTGGTTTTAAATGATAGTATCCAAGTGCTACCGAAATGAGGTACATTCCTTGACACTTCAATACCATCATTTAAACGAAGCCAACAAAAATTTAACCTTTTGAATGAAACAAAAGCACTTTTGGTGAATGGTGGAGAGCTGCCGTTTGGCAAGTTTGAATTACCTCATCCATAGGAAGATAATTGTTGTAGTTGGAAGTTGCATTCCCTACCTAATGACGATCTTTTGGCGGAACCAAACTTTTGATAATATCTTCAGTTGATCTCAGCAACGTTACACGCGTATCGATCCACTTGAACTTGATGTGCCCCCAAAACATGCTCGTCACGTTTTCATCGTTCTTTAACTCCACCCAAGTGAATGATACTCTCCCCTCATCGAGCGTTGGACGCATATACCGAACGTTTTCCACCCTCCTTGTGTCTCTGGGGTTGACTCCTTGGTTGAATGCATTCAATTCATCCTTGAGGCCTCTAAATGTTACAACGAGGCACCGAACCTTCAACCTCTGAGGTTCTCCGCTGTTGAATTGCGCATGAACGTCGATCCACCCGGCCATTGTTTCAAATCTACACAATAAGATATAAAAAACAATCAATGAAAAACTCATTCAAACATTTCATCAAACACTTGGAGTGCAAATTATACATAAATCCTAAAAATGATAACTACAACATAAACATGCAAACATCTAAATAATTAAGCAATATTACTCATTTGCATGTAACATTGTATCATATCTTGAAAAAAAAAATTAAACAAACCCTAACATAATCTAATAAAAAATATTATATCTTATACTAACCCTAACTAAATCTAAAAAAAAAAAAAACAATCTAAGTGTAAAAAATCTAACATAATCATGCAAACATCTTAACATCATAACAATTAAGCACTATAAGTCATTTGCATGTAACATTCTATCATTTCTTGCAAAAAAAATAAATTTTAACAAAACACTAAACCTAAAAAATTCTAGATTAAGTGAAAAAATCTATCATACCAACATAATTTAAGTGAAAGCTTACTTGTTCTTGTTGTTGGAGTGTTGTTTGATTTGAAGTTGAAGGAATTTTGGAGATAATTTTTGAGAGAGATTTGAGAAGAAAATGGAATGAGGCAGAATGAGGCTCTGCCTAAGCTTATAACAGCACGTAGCGTGAGTTAAGTCACGCTACGTGACTTAAGCTGCGCTACTTTTATAACTAGCGCAAGTTAACTCACGATGCGTGACTTAAGACACGTAAGGGTATTTTGGTCATTTCACTTGGGAATGAGCGAAACTGTTTGGGTAAAGAGCAGGATTCTTAATCAACAACATTGTGGGGAGGCTTTAGTAGAATTTTGAAAATTACTCTTCTCACTTATCAAATTACTTATGTTTTTATAACTGCCGCTCAACATCTTTCTGTAAACCAACACGAGTCTTTTCAGCGTGTTTTGTTCTCACTCACATGCTTACCGAGAAACTGTCGCTCAACATCTTTCTGTAAACCAACACGAGTCTTGTCAGCATGTTTTGTTCTCACTCACATGCTTACCGAGAAACTCTCCAGTAGGTCACCCATCCAAAGACTACTCCAAGTCAAGCACGCTTAACTATGGAGTTCTTATGGAATGGGCTACCAAAAAGAAGATGCATCTTGTTGATATAAGTAGTACCAAACAATTCTTATAAGCCTTCCATCAAGTGTGTAGTCTCATACCTTCACGGCCTCAAGATCCCTCTCATTCAGATGTGATTCGGTTCCTCTAGAAATTGTCGGGAGCCGTTCATTATCGTGTCTGG
The DNA here is from genome assembly GCA_958299785.1 of Medicago lupulina. NCBI lineage: Eukaryota > Viridiplantae > Streptophyta > Magnoliopsida > Fabales > Fabaceae > Medicago > Medicago lupulina. Next base: position 9,369,894 of record OY283139.1, on the reverse strand, counting down.
TGCACCGACTACCACCCACGGCTGACAGTTAACTGACGCTGCCACTTTTAAGTATGTTTAAACAATCTTAAAAGGGTTAGCAACAGCTGACTACTATTGAAAAATGTCGTGCAACAATTGACTATCGTTGTTCTAAAAGAATGACCCATTCCATAAGTTAGAAAAGTAATTTTTTAAAAAAATTTGCTACACATGTAGTGGGGAAATAGATCAAATGTTGCGTGTTTCTGATGTATATTGTAGTTGTTTTGTTTGCACACCTTATGCTAGAACTAATGAATTATCATTGCTCTTAAAAAAAAATCAGATCAGTTGTCGAATCGATTAAAGCATTGAGTCATTTGTTGAGTCACATGAACACTGACCCGATCTATATTAATAAATTAAATAAGTATTATAAACAAACTCAAATTTTCATCATACAAACATAAAAATTCAAATTTCATTGAAATAAAAACCTCGTAAATAATACAATAATGTTGACATTTTATAACATAAATGACCAAATTGGAAAATAAAAAGATAAAGGACGAAAGTATTACCTTATTATAACATAAATGATGAAATCTAAAAAATAAAAAGATAAAAGACGAAAGTGTTACCTAAAATTAAGTTAAAGAACGAATTGTGTAATTTTGTCAAAAAATAAATAATTAAAAGGCAAATGCAAGATATATTAATAAAACATCCCAAGTTAGTACAAGATGTGCCTAAAAAGAAATAGTACATAGGCAAAATAAAAAAGATAACAAAACAACAACGATGATTACAAAGTTGTGTAACCTATACAGATTTAGTGAAGATGAAGATTGATAGACTTTTAGCAAGTGTACTAAAAATGCATCGAAGTTATAAAATTTATAAGTTCATCTTCATAAGGATTGTTTAAATTTGAACCTAACGATTTAATTATAATAAGGATTTAACAAATAGCGGGTATGCAGTGCATATATTTGAGTTCAACGATAAATAAAAATAAAAATAATTTTTTTTCAAATCATTGCTAAAAAAAAAGTCTTTCGAATCAATTAATTTTCGTTGTTTGGTAAATTGCATATATTCTCTAAAATTATTCTCCTAGTCTCACGTTAAATTAACAAAATAGCTCAGGTCAATCACTTGACTCAAAGCCCTCTTTTCAAATTAGAATTCCCTAATCCCTTAGGTAAATCCGAAATTCTCAAATGTTTGAGTGAACGTTAATTTTAAAAATCATAACTTAACAATTTTCTATCCCTAGATTGTCCGTTAAGTTGAACAGTATAAATATATCGTAGTCATAAGATGGTGTCAGCAGTCACATAATATCTGAGTTCAATTTACATTTGATCAGAACATAAAAGCATTAAGCACAAATTGTACTAAATAATACTAGAAATGTAATTGCATTGAATAGAGTTTATACAATCACATGGTTCAAACAGCTCAAATTAAAATCTTTTAAAAGTGCTAATAAAAAAGAATTAGCTAGACATGATAAAAGGAATAAACAAAATAGTAAAGAAAATAAACCAGAGAAGATTCATGCGATGTTGTGAAGATGCTTCATCTATCTCCTTATCTCCACTATGTGCCAAAACCTTATGCATTCATAGTCTCCCGTGCTACCCAAAAGCGTCGTACCTCATTCATTTTAGAAAATTGCTCTTCTCCCATCAAAATTTGCTCAATCACATACTAACTTTAAAATATATCACCAACATGACTTAAGTCACGCAGATGTTAAACGCAACGTGACTTAAGTCGCGCTGAAATACAACTTACATGATAAGTCACGTTGAAGGCCAACATGAGTTAAGTCACATTGCGTGTCCTATATATGTTTTCACATCGAATTCCCTTGTATAAGATGAGTGTGACAAAATGGAATGCACCTCTAATATGTTGTTTTTTGTTTGATCATGCTCCTCTGTCAATTGAAACATGTCAGTTGGCAGTATAGTAGGATTAAATTCAAAAGAATGTATTAAAATGCATTCCTTTACGTCGCTACTCACCTTATATGAGGGAATTCGATATGAAAACATATATAGTTGATTTGGTAGAATACAAATGTTGTGTTCTCTTCATTCTTTTGAGTTTTCAAAGAGGGATGCAAATCTCTACACAAAGTATAAGACACTTTAATACCACCATTTTGAGCAAACTTTCAAGAATATAATTTAAACCCAACATCAAGATGATACGACATATTTAGGGAGAATGTAATGTAACATAGATGAAATTAAAACTAAATAAAATTGTGGATTTTTTTAATTGATTTCGTGTACTTGTGCAACTTTATTCGAATTTATTCAATACCAAAATGTGCAACATATAAAATATATATATATATATATATATATATATATATATATATATATATATATATATATATATAACATCCAAAAAAATAAAACATTATAAGTCGCAACATTGGAGTTTTGGAAATTCCTATGTTGTTTAGGTTTTATAACAGAACCCAACGTGAGTTAACTCACGTTGACTTAAGTCAGGTAGCCAGCATGACTTAAGTCACGTTGCGATTAACACCTACATGAATTAACTCACGCAAAGATATTTTAGATAGTTCGGTTGTAAGTGAGTGAAACTTAATGGAAGAAGAGCAATTTTATTCAATTTATTCTCTTTTGGGGTCAAAAGCCATCTGGTTGCGTCAATGGGTTAAAGCCCAATTCTCTTGTTAATGTCCAACGCTCCCTTTATTTCCAGCGCACCTCCTCTAGATGTGTGGTTTTTCTTTCATTTTTTATATGCCAAAGTGTATCTATCTAAAAATATATGTCAGCATTATAAATGTTTCTTCGTCCACTTTTCATCCAAAACATGTTTCTTCTGTTCATTTGATGTACCACTAACCAATAATAATAATAATAATAATAATAATAATAATAATAATAATAATAATAATAATAATAATAATAATCATAATAATAATCATCATAATAATAATGATCATAATAATAATGATAATAATAATAATAATAATAATAATAATAATAATAATAATAATAATAATAATAATAATAATAATAATAATAATAATAATAATAATACACCACTTGACTCAATAAATTAAAAACGACAATTAATTTAAAATTGCGGTTTCGGAATCTATTGTCGCAAGGTGGGTTCCGGTAGGTCGTTTTGCAGTGGTGGTTGCGGGTTCCGGTGGTTGTTGGTGTCCGGCTCGGGTCTCCGTGTTTGGTGGGTGGTGTCCGGTTACCTATGGTGGTCTTGTGTGTGCGTCGTGGCTATTTTTGGTGGTTGACAGCGTCACTGCGGTTCAGGGCGTTTTTTTGGGTGGTCTTCGCGTGTGTTCTTTCTTTTTGTAGATTGTTGGTCTTGTTCATGTCAGTTGGTGCGTCCTTGGTGTTGGTTGTTTGTGTTGTTTTTAGTTGGATGTCTGTTTGTTGTGTAGTGTTTGTGTGTTAGAGTGGTGTTCTGTCAAGGGACTAGGGTAGAGGCTGTTTTAGGTCTCCCTCAACCCTTTGGTGGTTCACTGCTCTGGTTTTTTGGCCTATTTTGTTTGTGCTTGTTTTGCTGTGTTTACGCTTTAGGTGTTGGGTTCTGTCTCGGGTCTAAGGTCGAGGTTGTTTAGATCTCCCTCAGCCTCTTGGTGGTTCTCTATTCTGTCTGTGTTTGTTTTGTTGTGTTTGTGTTTTTAGGTGTTGTAGGTGTCGTTTTATTCCTTCGGAGCCTTGCCACTGGAGGCCTCTTGCACTTGGATTATGTTTTGGTTGCTTGGCTGTTGTTGCTCGAAAGAGCTACGTGTGCAGTTGTTTCGTGTTGACGGAGTAGTCGTTTGCTGAACCTTTAGCCATCCTGACTGCTCAGTTGCCGACAGGTGTAGGTCCTTCACGATTAATCCTCTTTCGCAACTCCCAGATCGTTGTCGTCGTAACGATCGTGGTGGCTTGGGGTATGTGCCGATCTATTCAGGTGGTGGTGATGCAGGTTGTTTTGGTGGCTTGTTTTGATTCATTGTGTTCGAGCTGGTTCTCTTTGCGCTACTGTTCCGCCTTTTCTCAGTTTTTGGATTTTTGCATCAGGTTATTGGTGGGTCGAGGTTTAAACAGGTTTAGGTGTCTGCTCTGGTGGTTCGTGAGTTGAGGGGTGCTTTTTTGACTTGTGTCGGCAGTCTTGTGGGTCGATCGCTTTTGATTTGAGGTCGGGAGCAAGTTTTTGACTCAGGTCCTTTAAGGTTGTTGTGATGTCTCCTTCGATTGACCGGAACTTGAGTGGTGGTTGAAGCTGAACGTTTGAAGCATAATCACTTTGGGTGCCTTAGTGATCACTGTTGGCGGCGTTGGTTCCTTGAGGAGCTATTGTTAGGGGTTTCGACATTTTGTGGGTGATGGTGGTTTTTCTTTGGGGGGTTTTGGTGTTTTTATTTTCTCTTTTTGGTGTAATATTTGGATTTATTCCACTTATATATATATAGAGAGAGAGAGAGAGAGGATGTATTATATGAGAATGATATGTATATGTAAGAATGATGAGAATGAATGTGAGTTATCAGATTAAAAATAAAAGGTTAAGATTAAAACAACTTAAAATGTGCCAAACTTACAGACTCCTCTCACGCGTTCATTATTCTTCATCTGCATTTGAACAAGATTCTTCCTCTTCCTCTCCCACAGGCACAACGCCTCAACTTCCTTTTCCGGTGCTCAAACGTTTTTTCCACCAAAAGGGTCGTCAGAACCACCCAAACTTTCCAACAACCACAAGGTTGTTGTTCGCATAACCCCCAGACCCCACCACCACAAGGATCGCTCTCCCCTTCCCAGATCCGTTGTATTTGCAGTGAGCCAGAGTCACCGGCGTCGAGTGCCGGCAAGTCGTCAGTGTGTCAATAGTTGATTGAGGGGTTATGGTTTGTGTTACTTTGAATTGAAAAAAAAATATTGTTAAGGGGTTAGAAAAAAAAAATTGATAAGGGGTCTCGTAATTTTTTTACGATAATTGCCAAAACAAATCCATTAATGAAATTTTGTGGATAGATTCAAACTTTTGATTTATTTTCAACTGTAGTTTACCTTTATTCAAACTTCAAGGCATCATGAATTTTCTTAATAAAATGAAATAGCATATCGTTGGTAATGCATCAGAGATAACATAATGTTGGGTGCTAAAGCATAGAGAGTTGGGCGGCCGGCACTAGTGGTGTGTGGCTAGAAGAAGAAGATGAGAATGATAGGATTATGTGAGAACGCGTGAGAGGAGCATGTGAGTTTGGCACATGTTAAGTTGTTTTAATCTTAACCCTTTATTTTTAATCTAATGATTCACATTCATTCTCATCATTCTCACATATACATACCATTCTCATATGATACATCCTCTCTCTCTCTCTCTCTCTCTCTCTCTCTCTCTATATATATATATATATATATATATATATATAATATTTTGCCATTAAAAAAAAAATTTAAAATGATTCTGAATTAAATATTAAACTAATAAAAATAGACTAAAAACATAACTACAAAGAGTCTTAAAATATGTAATGACGGACTGTCATCAAAGACCATCAAAAATGAAAATTCAAAGTAAAACTCAATTTATGCGCCTTTTGCCACCACCACAAATGAAGCTTAATATTATTCAAAAATTGATCATAGGACGATAATTTGTTGCTAAAAACTCTTGAATTGCATTCTTTATAAATGACCCAAAAATAAGTCAACCACTTAACCTGAAAGCATAGATGACTGCCTTTTTCGAAAGAATGCACGCCAAAAAAATTGTCGCACATAACACCCAAAATTTGGTGGATCAATTGTAGAAATATCCAACAAACAATGAATGAGCTGCCCGATACTACCAAAAAAAGTCACACTCCAAGAAAAGAGGATTAATGGTTTCCTCTTGATCGCACCCGCCTGAGCACATAAATTATACTTCCAATGATGAGAATTATGCTTCCATTTTAATTATAACTCTAATTGACCTTATGATAATGAAAAATGCATCAATACTTGACAAGACACACACAACCATTTTTTTTATCTCTTTCTCCTAAAGCGTTCATTAAACCGGGATTAACGTGCAGAGCCTTCGATGCTTAGGCTTTTTGATAATACACCTAAGAAAAGGTTGTGTGTGGTTTGATGTCAGAGATAGAGTTCAAGACTACGAGTCACTCTAGTAAAATTTGAATCTTATTCACTACGTAAAGGTTCAAGTCGTAGACACCTTTGCTTATGCACAATCTTAGAACGCAAAGGTTCAAGTCGTAAGACACCTTTGCTTATGCAATATTAATAGAAACCACTAAGTCATTTTTTAAATTCAAGTGGGGGATTGTTGAAACACATGGAGTGTTATGGTGTGAATTAAAAAAATTCTCATGTCAACTTTCTCAATTAGTGCTCATTTATGAGGCGAATCAAGCCATTGATTTTCTAACGGACAATTAATCCTAGCCATTGGATTTGTAACTTATCATTGGCTATTCACCTATAAATTAAGCTCCTCTCCCTCACTTCTACTCACCCGAAAAGTTCTCTTGAGTTGTCAAAGAACTTTTCTCTCTTCTCCCTCCTTTAGCTTGTGTTAACGAGCTATTCTTTTCTTCTTCCTCTTTTTCTGTCCCTTCGGATTTAAAGAGTGTCTTAAGGCCATAGTCCCTTCGGTTTATAATGTCCCTTTGGAATTAAGAATGGTTTTAAGAACATAGTCCCTTCGACAAATTTATGATCTTAATAATATAGTCCCTTTTTGTTTTATGCCCTTGGAGAAGTTAAATGTTAGAGTGGTGGAAACACCATATTAGAGTGGTCCTAGTACCATATAAGAGCGGACTTAGTACCATAATAGAGTGGTATCAATGCCATATTAGAGTGGTCTTAGCACCATATATGAAGGTGTATTTTTAGAACGGATCCTACAGTGCAGTAGGACTCTGAAACAGTTGTAGCTGGACTGTTTTATCCTGGGGACGTCGTGGTTGATAATCTGCTTGCACAATTTTGGAAAGTGTCACGAAACGTCTTAAAGAGAGCGACCTAGTCCGCGACTCAGCCTAGTAATCTCTTCGGTGACAAAAATATTTTTTTAACTAATTTTGACTATTGTTCCCACACTTTCACTTATACACCCTCCGGTCATTATTATAAGCAAAAATCACTATTTTAGGTTCATTCATTAAATGATGTATGTGGTCTATAATGAAAATTGTATACATCATTAATTGAATGAATATAAAATATAGATCATTGCTTATAATAGTGATCGGATGATATACACTTTTTCTTAGTATATGTAAAATGAATAAAAAGGTCGGTTATTATGGGAGTGAGGAAGTAAAATACATTTGTTAACGTGTATTGTAACACCCCGTTCTCCCACAACGTAATTTTAATATAAATAATCAGAGCAAATTAGCAACGGAGCATTACACTGCTTTTCCAAAAATTATTAAATAGAAAATAAAACTATTTAAAATTCAACAACATTCAATCTTATAATAATTGCAGAGGAAAATTCTTTTCAACATAATATTTCTCTTCAACAGAATCTTAGCACAAAGGCCTCAACAGTAAAATATTATCCAACATAAATAATTCCAACTACATTAATTCAAAACTTGATACATAAAGGAATGAAAAGAACAAGACAACGTTTCCCCATCCCGTTACGTATCAGAGCCCTAAGACACTTTGAGCCAGACATCCAACTAATCTTCAATACCTACAAGTTATCCATACGAAGAGCAACATTTTCAAGCAGAAGGGGTGAGATTCACAAACAACAATAATATATATATGTATATGTATGTATATATATATATATATATATATATATATATATATATATAACTCATCAATTTGAATTAAAACAACAACAAACATCATTGAGCTCATATTTACAAGGCAGCTACATAATCAACATCAACCACATCAATTATATTGGATTTGCAACAACATCATTAACGACATCAACACATCGACAACAACTTCAACACCAACGACTCATCAACAACAACGACTCACCCGACAACAACTACTACGACAATGCACGATGACAACTACTAATGCAATATGCATGTGGTGTCATTTTACGCGTTTGAATGACAAGGCATTCCAGGGCATGAGCCCTCAACAGTTTGGATGGTTAAAGCATCCCAGGGCATGAGCCCTCAACAGATGAACGGCAAGGCATTCCAGGGCATAAGCCCTCAACAGTTGAATGATTAACATTCCAGGGCATGAGCCCTCAACAATGTATGAGTATGAACAACTCCATGTGTATATCTGCATACAACTTCAACAACAACAACAACTACAACGACAACAACATCTGTGCCTAAATTATTTATGACACACTCCCCAACTTTGTCTAATGTGACACAACAATTCTCCACGTTCAACATAGCATTTATATATATATATATATATATATATATATATATATATATATTATTCACATGATTCTACATTCAATCACAACATTTATCTTCATAAACAAGGTTAAATAAACCAATAAAATATTTTAGGAAGCTCAGATTAAAGTCCTAATGCACGAAGCAAAATTCAGAAAATGGTCGCACAGGACCCAGTTCGCTTGAGCGAAGCTCTGCTCGCTTGAGCGAACTCAATGACGAAAGGTCAGGTCTTGTACGCTTAGCGTTCGCTTGGCGTACGCTTAAGCGACCAAAAAGACGTAAGTCAGGATGTTGCACGCTTAGCGTTCGCTTGGCTCACGCTTGAGCGAACGGTCACAATTCAATTCTGGGCAGCTACAATGGTCGCTCACTTAAGCGACGTGATGCTCGCTTAAGCGAAGCATCATCTGGCAGTTCAAAAACTCACGAACTCTCAAACCCTTTTTCATCCAAAAACCCAATTTTGATCCCCTGATCACCCAAAATGAATTTCTACAATGATTACAGGTTCTATATGCAACATAATACTCAGAACAACACAGAAACATGCAATCAACAACATAATCATCAACATTTAGCAACTTTTCATAATTTTGCAACCCTAACTCAAGAACCATAATTTCAATTCAATTTCAACAATTATATACATATTATTCATTGAAAGCTAGCCTCACCCTTACCTGAATTAAGATGAACAAAAATCTACAGCAATCAAGCTCCCTCTACCTCCTCTCTTTGCCTCTTCTAGGTTTTCTCCTCTTGGCTCTCAAAACTCTTCTTTTTCTTTCTATTGTACGTGAAATGTTTTTCTGCCTTTCTTTTCCTATTCTCCCAAAACATAACCCCCACTTATTTTCTTTAACTCCCTTAAATTCTATTAATTCTCAATAACACCCAAAACACCAATAATTTCTATTCTCTTACTTATTTCTACTAATTCTCATAAACCCTCAAAATTTCAAATAAATAATAATCCTTACTTATTCTATTAAATGATAAAAATAATTATATACTAAAATAACAAACACCAAATAATCACATAAATCACTTTAAATTATATAACATATTAAAAATCAACCAAAAATAATCAAATAAAACTAGGGCGTTACAACTCTCCCCAACTTAAAGAATTTCGTCCTCGAAATATTACCTCAAACAAACAACTCCGGATATGACTCTTGCATCTTACTCTCCAGCTCCCAAGTCAAACTTTCACCAGTTACACCACTCCAAACAACGTTCACTAGAGGTATCTCCTTGCCTCTCAACTGCTTCACCTTACGATCTTCGATTCTCAACGGTAAAGTCTCAACCGTAAGGTTGTCTCTAACTTGCACATCATCCCTTGGAATAACATGCGAAAGATCCGCTACATACTTCCGAAGCTGCGACACATGAAACACATCATGCAAATTCGAAAGATGTGGTGGCAAACCCACTCTATAAGCCACTGTTCCAACCCTCTCAGATATCTGGTAAGGACCAATAAACTTCGGAGTCAATTTCTTAGACTTCAACGCACGATCTACATCGGTCATAGGAGTTACTCTCAGGAACACATGATCTCCCTCTTGGAACTCAAGGTCCTTTCTACGTTTGTCATGATAACTCTTCTGTCGACTCTACGACGCTTTCATCTTTTCTCTTATCATCTTGACCTTCTCCGTAGTCTGATGAACTAACTCTGGTCCCAACACCACACTTTCTCCCGACTCAAACCAACATAAAGGAGTTCTGCACCTCCGTCCATACAAAGCTTCGAACGGCGTCATACCAATACTCGAATGGTAACTATTGTTGTACGTGAACTCTATCAATGGTAGATGACTATCCCAAGCTCCACCTTGTTCAAGTACACACACTCTCAACAAATCCTCTAACGATTGAATCGTTCTCTCCGATTGACCATCTGTTTGCGGATGATAAGCCGAACTCAATGTCAACTTCGAACCCAAGGCCTCTTGCAAACTCTTCCAAAACCTTGAAGTGAACCTCGGATCTCTATCCGACATAATACTCGACGGAACACCATGCAATTTCACAATATCCCGAATATAAATCTCCGCCAACTGAGCTACTGGAAAGGTGATATTAATCGGAATGAAATGTGCCGACTTCGTCAATCTATCAACAACAACCCATATGGCATCATGCCCTCACGGAGTGTTCGGTAAACTAGTCACAAAATCCATGGAGATGCTATCCCATTTCCATTCCGGCACATCCAACGGTGTTAACAACCCTGCAGGCTTCTGATGTTCAACTTTAGATTTCTGACAAGTCAAACAAGCATAAACGAACTGTGCAACATCACGCTTCAACCTGGACCACCAAAACAATTTCTTCAAGTCATGATACCTCTTTGTAGCTCCCGGATGAATACTTAAGCTACTTCTGTGACTTTCTTCTAAAATCAACTTTTTCAACTCATCATCATCAGGAATGCAAATTCTTCCTCTGAACCTCAACACACCTTGGTCATCAACCTTGAAGTCACCATCTGCAGTTTGATTACTAGCAACCATCAAATCAACAAACTTAACGTCAACCTTCTGCACTTCCCTGATACGGTTCAAGAAATCACTATTGATCTTCAGCATACCCAACTGCACACTCTGAGGTGACAACTCACAAACTAGGCTCAAGTCTCTAAACTGTTCAAGCAACTCAAACTCCTTCACCATCATAGCGGACATGTGCAACGTCTTCCTGCTTAACGCATCTGCAACCACATTAGCTTTATCGGGGTGATAATTCAAACTAAAATCATAATCTTTCAACAACTCAAGCCACCTTCTTTGTCTCATATTCAATTCTTTCTGATCAAATAAATATTTCAAACTCTTGTGATCACTAAACACCTCAAATTTAGAACCATACAAATAATGCCTCCAAATCTTCAACACAAAGACCACGGCCGCCAACTCTAAATCATGCGTAGGATAATTCCGTTCATGAATCCTCAATTGTCTTGAAGCATAAGCTACTACTTTGCCATCCTGCATAAGAGCACCTCCTAAGCCCAACTTGGACGCATTGTAACACCCCAATTTCCCGACTTAAAAATTTCATTAAATAAATACATATATCAGAGTACATCACAAAGGAGTGTCACATTCTCGACAATAAAATCTTTAAAACAAAATAGATAATAATTTATCCTTCGCAAAATAAATCAATGTAGCAGCGGAAATCATAATTCAAAATCCTTTCAAAAAGCTCTTGGCTCTAGGCCTCATAAACGTCTCAAAAATTCATCGACAAACATAAAGTCATAAAATAGTTCAACATGATACATAAAGGAATAGACTCATAGAAAAGACCCCATCCTGTTACGTATCAGAGCAATCTTACGACATCACACAAGGACTCCTCACATCGGCGCACCTAAGCTTGGTTACCTGCACTTGCCCACAAGGCGGCAATTCCAACAGAAGGGGTGAGATTCACAACAGAAATATTAACATATAATTCAAACATTTATGATTAACAACATAAACTCATCACATATATCACATCATTAAAACACAAAAGGTAACGTCATCATCGTGAACATCTCAAATAACTCATCATCATCTTAAAAACATCTTCTCATAATATGTCAACAATTTGACTCGACAAAATGCAACCCTAACGTCTCGACATCATGCATGTGGTACCATATATAAGCATTAATATGTTTCACGTCGCTTTAAGCAAATGCTCCACCGTCACTTTGAGCAAATGCTCCACCGTCTCAGATTATGCAAATGCATGGACTCGACTCTTTATATCTTAAACAAGTTAGCACAACATCTCAAACGTCGTTAACAACTCATGGCTGACACATGTAATTATAATAAATACATGGCAGAAAGTTCAGCTTAATAAACACATATTCAACAGCACATAAACATCATCATAACGTCGCATTAGCGCCAACATAAGAGAACCATCATTAATCATCATTACAGACTTTATCTCAGGTCATAAAACGTCTCTAACACTACCCAAAGGTGTACTCTCAAAGTCCCATGCGAAACAGATCGCAAACGAAGCAACAGTCCATAAACGCACTCACTCGCCACGGCGAGTGGTCTGCTCGCTGAAGGCGAGCTCTCTCAAAAGCTACTCGCCAAAGGCGAGTTGGGGGCGAGTCACAGGCGAGCAAAACTGGGTGCTCTCGGCCTTTTTGACATTTTTCGCCTAAAATCTTCGTTTTAAGGTTCCCTAAGTCCAATTTGATCCTAACAACTTCATTGATCAATCCTATAAATATTGAGGCACTTAAAACCATCTAAAGTTTGGCAAAAATCTCAAGTTTCAAGGTCATGCTCGCCACGGCGAGCTGTGCTGCTCGCCTCGCGAGCGATGTAGGCTTACTCGCCACGGCGAGTAGATTACTCGCCACAGGCGAGCGATGTCAGCTTCACTACGGGTTTGCTCCAATTCTCAGCAACACGTCTCAATTCTCTCATGTTAAACCTCTAATTCATCAACGATGTTATTCTAGTGATTAACCTAGGTTCTGTAACACGTTTCAACAACAATCTACATCACTCTCACATCAATTCATCAAAATCCAACAAAATCCCTAATTCATGATCTCTCTCAAAATTCTTCCCAATCCCTTAGTTAATCTCAAACAGATGAATTACAGTTAATAATACTGAAGTTAGGCTCACCCTTACCTGGAAAAATTGCAGAAATCGCAGCCTAGCCTCTTCTCTTCTCTTAGCCGTTTTCTCCCTTTTCACCAAATGTTTGTAACGCGTACTGACTTTCTCTTGACCTAGTTTCCTTATAAACCTCTTCCCAACTTATCTTATTCTAACTCAACCCCCCACAACTCTTTCTATTTATAAATATAACCTCATCTCTCAAAATATATATTTTTACCAACAAATCTTTATTTTTCATATAAATATATATAAACATCACATATCTTATTTTATTAAACAATAAAATAAGTATCACGTCACAACATCATTAATACGTCGCATAATCACCAAAAATCATATAATATATAATAATATACTATATTCTCTAATAAAATAATTAAATAAATAAAGAGGGCGTTACACGCATCACAATACACAACAAAAGGTTCATTTGCCTTTGGTAAAATCAAAATCGGAGCTGTTGTCAACCGTTGCTTCAACTCATTGAAACTATTCTCACACTGAGTACTCCACACAAAAGGTTTACCTTTACAGGTCAACTGAGTCAATGGAAGTGCCAACTTCGAAAATCCTTCGATAAATCTGCAGTAATAACCAGCCAAACCCAGGAAACTTCTAATCTTTGTGACTGACTTCGGAGTCTCCCATTGCGATACAACATAAACTTTTGATGGATCTACAGCAATACCACTATTAGAAATAATATGGCCAAGAAAACTTACTTCACTTAACCAGAACTCGCATTTGGACAACTTGGCATACAATTTCTTCTCTTTCAACACCTGCAACACAATCTTCAGATGCTCTGCATGCTCCTCTTCATTCTTAGAATAAATTAGAATATCATCAATAAACACAACCACAAATTTATCCAGATAAGCGTGAAAAATTCTGTTCATATACTCCATAAACACGTCAGGCACATTAGTAACACCGAAAGGCATCACTTTATATTCATAATGTCTATATCGTGTCCTAAAGGCCGTCTTCTGCATATCTTCATCCTTCACCTTAATCTGATGGTAACCCGACCTCAAGTCAATTTTACTAAACACACGAGCACCCACTAACTGATCCATCAAATCATCGATTCTCGAAAGTGGATACCTGTTCTTTATCGTCACTTTATTCAACTGAGAGTAATCAATACATAACCGCATGCTACCATCCTTCTTCTTTACCAACAATATCGGCGCTCCCCAAGGTGAAACACTCGGCCTTACAAACTTCTTGTCAAGCAAATCTTCCAGTTGTTTCTTCAACTCCGCTAACTCGGACGCTGACATACGGTAAGGTGCCATCGACATCGGCTTCGTTCCTGGAACAAGGTTAATTGAAAATTCAACCTCCCTCTCTGGTGGCACATCAGGAAATACTTCTGGAAATTCATTCACAACCGGCAACCTATCAATCACAGCTTGATTCTCCACCGATAAATACGCCATCAAGGAAAACATCGAGATCCCATCGCGTTCTAGTTGCTTCAGCTGCTTAGTGGTTAAGAATTCCACTCCACTCTCTTCTTCAGCAGAAGAAAAATGCATCGTCTTACTAAAACAGTTGATGTGAACACGGTTATATTCTAACCAGTTCATCCCAAAGATCACATCCATACCCGTCAACGGCAAACACACGAGATCAACTTCGAAATCTCTACCAACATAGACAACGGGCAACTCAAACAGACAAGAGAAGTAATCACTGAACCCCTAGCTGGAGTTTCAACAACCATTTCTCCATTCATATCAGACATAACCAAACCCAACTTACGTGCACAATCAACAACAATGAAACAATGAGTAGCTCCAGTATCAATAATAGCAATTAAAGGAATACTATTAAAGAAACAAGTACCTCTGATAATACGGTCTTCATTGCTAGTCTGCGTACCAGTCAAAGCAAACACCTTTCCACTAGCCTGAGTCTTCTTAGGCTTCATACACTGAGAGCTAAGATGACCCTCCTCATCACAATTGAAGAAAACAATGTCACCACGCTTGCATTCAGCTATAGTATGGCCCTTCTTCCCGCATTGGAAACACTTTTTTTCATCACGGTTGCAAGCATTACTCTTGTGGCCTTTAACACCACACTTATAACAAACAACTTCAACAGGAACATCTCTACGCGCAGGTCTCCTTTCATCATTCAACCTCTGCTTACCCTGATCAGTTGGGGCACTATACGGCTTCGGACGACTCTGCTGTCCTTTACCTCTACGATCACTCATCACCTTATAGTGAGCTTTCGTATCTTCCTCATAAATTCTACAGCTGCTTACCAACTCGGAGAAATCCCTTATCTTCTGATAACCAATGGCCCGCTTAATATCAGCATGCAGACCATTCTCAAACTTAATACATTTGGAGAACTCAACAGTCTCAGCAGCATAATGTGGGTAGAATTTAGCAAGCTCCACAAACTTGGCAGCATACTCAGTTATGGACATGTCTCCTTGCTTCAGCTTAAGGAACTCAATTTCCTTCTTCCCTCGAACATCTTCTGGGAAGTACCTTCTCAGAAATTCCCTCCGGAACACAGCCCAAGTAATCACAGCACCTTCATTCTGTAGAATCGGTTGAGTACCCACCCACCAATCATCAGCCTCTTCCGCCAACATGTGCGTGCCAAAGCGCACCATCTGAACATCGCTACACTGCATAACCTGGAAGATCCTCTCGACCTCCTTAAGCCAAGTCTGAGCTCCGTCAGGGTCATACCTTCCCTTGAAAGTTGGTGGATAATTTTTCAGAAAAGTCTCTAACATTCGAACTCCTTCATTACCACCAGCATTATGTTGTTGTCCCACAACTTGAGCCATTGCTTGCAAAGCAGCGGCAAGAGCAACATCATTCCTTCCAGCCATTACAAAGTTCTACACAACAACAACAAATCAGGACAACAAAAGACAGTGTAAAGTTGTCACACGACACTACTACGCTCGACATGACTCTACTAACTGGTCGGACGAACCAACCTGCTCTGATACCAATTGTAACACCCCGTTCTCCCACAACGTAATTTTAATATAAATAATCAGAGCAAATTAGCAACGGAGCATTACACTGCTTTTCCAAAAATTATTAAATGGAAAATAAAACTATTTAAAATTCAACAACATTCAATCTTATAATAATTGCAGCGGAAAATTCTTTTCAACATAATATTTCTCTTCAACAGAATCTTAGCACAAAGGCCTCAACAGTAAAATATTATCCAACATAAATAATCCCAACTACATTAATTCAAAACTTGATACATAAAGGAATGAAAAGAACAAGACAACGTTTCCCCATCCCGTTACGTATCAGAGCCTAAGACACTTTGAGCCAGACATCCAACTAATGTTCAATACCTGCAAGTTACCCATACGAAGAGCAACATTTTCAAGCAGAAGGGGTGAGATTCACAAACAACAATAATATATATATATATATATATATATATATATATATATATATATATATATATATATATATAACTCATCAATTTGAATTAAAACAACAACAAACATCATTGAGCTCATATTTACAAGGCAGCTACATAATCAACATCAACCACATCAATTATATTGGATTTGCAACAACATCATTAACGACATCAACACACCGACAACAACTTCAACACCAACGACTCATCAACAACAACGACTCACCCGACAACAACTACTAGGACAATGCACGATGACAACTACTAATGCAATATGCATGTGGTACCATTTTACACGTTTGAATGACAAGGCATTCCATGGCATGAGCCCTCAACAGTTTGGATGGTTAAAGCATCCCAGGGCATGAGCCCTCAACAGACGAACGACAAGGCGTTCCAGGGCATAAGCCCTCAACAGTTGAATGATTAACATTCCAGGGCATGAGCCCTCAACAATGTATGAGTATGAACGACTCCATGTGTATATCTGCATACAACTTCAACAACAACAACAACTACAACGACAACAACATCTGTGCCTAAATTATTTATGACACACTCCCCAACTTTGTCTAATGTGACACAACAATTCTCCACGTTCAACATAGCATTTATATATATATATATATATATATATATATATATATATATATATATACATTATTCACATGATTCTACATTCAATCACAACATTTATCTTCATAAACAAGGTTAAATAAACCAATAAAACATTTTAGGAAGCTCAGATCAAAGTCCTAATGCACGAAGCAAAATTCTGAAAATGGTCGCACAGGACCCAGTTCGCTTGAGCGAACTCAATGACGAAAGGTCAGGTCTTGTACGCTTAGCGTTCGCTTGGCGTACGCTTAAGCGACCAAAAAGACGTAAGTCAGGATGTTGCACGCTTAGCGTTCGCTTGGCTCACGCTTGAGCGAACGGTCACAATTCAATTCTGGGCAGCTACAATGGTCGCTCGCTTAAGCGACGGGATGCTCGCTTAAGCGAAGCATCATCTGGCAGTTCAAAAACTCACGAACTCTCAAACCCTTTTTCATCCAAAAACCTAATTTTGATCCCCTGATCACCCAAAATGAATTTCTACAATGATTACAGGTTCTATATGCAACATAATACTCAAAACAACACAGAAACATGCAATCAACAACATAATCATCAACATTTAGCAACTTTTCATAATTTTGCAACCCTAACTCAAGAACCATAATTTCAATTCAATTTCAACAATTATATACATATTATTCATTGAAAGCTAGCCTCACCCTTACCTGAATTAAGATGAACAAAAATCTACAGCAATCAAGCTCCCTCTACCTCCTCTCTTTGCCTCTTCTAGGTTTTCTCCTCTTGGCTCTCAAAACTCTTCTTTTTCTTTCTATTGTACGTGAAATGTTTTTCTGCCTTTCTTTTCCTATTCTCCCAAAACATAACCCCCACTTATTTTCTTTAACTCCCTTAAATTCTATTAATTCTCAATAACACCCAAAACACCAATAATTTCTATTCTCTTACTTATTTCTACTAATTCTCATAAACCCTCAAAATTCCAAATAAATAATAATCCTTATTTATTCTATTAAATGATAAAAATAATTATATACTAAAATAACAAACACCAAATAATCACATAAATCACTTTAAATTATATAACATATAAAAATCAACCAAAAATAATCAAATAAAACTAGGGCGTTATATGTATCCACTTTGCTTAATAAAAAAAAGGTTTAATAGGTCATTTGATACCTTAATTAATTTCAAGTTTTCATTTTTGTCCCATAATTAATAAAACTCATGTTTTGATCCCTCAGGTTTGCCTGTTTGTCAAATAAATCCTTTATGTTAACTTTAACCTCAAATATCTATGGTGGATCAACACTATAGATAGTCTACCATAGACCTTATTATTTTTTTAATTTTAACCCTTTGATCTTCTATTCTCTATTTATGAATCTTAATGTCTACCAGAAATACAAGCCTCTTAATTTTTTTACACGTCATCAAAATTATATCCTTTTGTGTCTTTTGCATCAACTTTCTCCTATTTTTTCTCTCCTAAAAACAAATTAAAACAAACTTACTCGATAAAACACACTAACTTAATCTTTTTTTAAAGAACAAACAAACTTAATCTTAATTACAATCAAAACAAATTTTCTTATAATTCAACTTCTAAATATCAAAAAATTAAAAAAAAAATTACAATCTTCTATTCTCTAATTATGAAATTAATGCCTACCAAAACAATCTTACCCCCTCTTAATTTTTTGACACGACAAAAATCTTCTCCATTGAGAGAGAGAGAGAGGGGGAGAGAGAGAGAGAGAGAGAGAGAGAGAGAGAGGAACTTGTGGTGTATGTTTGTTTTTGAAGAAAAAAATATAAAGGTCTTTTGTGAAAGTGTGAAAAATAGTGTGGATAAAAAAGGGTAAAACTTTTTAGGAAGTTGAGCGATTAAGATGTTGTTGTTGTTGATATTTAAGTCTTGTTTTTTGTTTGAGTTTTTTATGGAATTTTTTTGAAGGTTGATGATGAAGATGATATGAAGATGAGGAAGAAGATGAAGAAATGGACAAAAAAATTAGTTACGGATGGTATACCATAAGATACAATGGACCTTTACGATCTAACATTCACTTTTTGATAAAAAAATCGAACAGTTAAAATTAATAGAATTAATAAAGTCTATGGTGGACCAACATTGTTTGTATTCTAAACGTTTGAAATTAAAGTTGACAGTCAAAGATTTATTTGACAAACAGAGGCAAATCTGAGACACCAAAACATGTGTTTTATTAATTATGTGACCAAAATAAAAAGGCTAAACTGCACTTTTCGCCCCCTAAATTTCAAAATATTGCGACTTAGAGAGGGAAAAATGCACTTTAGCCAAATAAAAACTTAAAATTAATTCAGAGACTAAATAAAGACACAAAAAATCTTTAAAATGATTAATGATGGTGAGACTCATTTAATGATGAGATCTTCGAACATTATGAGTCAAAATCTGCTCCATTTCTATATATCTATTTTATGTCCTGTTCTTTTAACAGATGTGCGACACATGGCTTTTAATGATGAGATCTTCAAACAGTATGTGTATTTCTATAATGAGTATCTTAACATGTGCCTTTGAAAGGACAAATTAACATTTGCCTATCTTTTATAATACTCCCTCCGGTCCTATTTATAAGAAAATTTTCAAAAAAAATTTTGGTCTTTTTTATAAGAAAATGTTGTAACTTTTAAAGTGCATTCATTGTTTAAAAGACTTTTCTAACCCTGATTTAATGTTGGTCTTTTCAATATTAGTGGGTATATTTAATACTTCACAAATTTTTACGAGGGTATATATGTAAAAACATTAAAAAATTGCAACAACTAAGGATTGTCTTGGTTTTAATGATTTTTGGTTTCTTTTCTGATACTCCCTCTGTTTGTTAATATAAACAAATTTTGACTTTTAGGTTCATTTAATTAATGATGTATGTCAAAATTTGCTTATATTAAAAAACAGAGAGAGTATAAAGGATCAGAGACTCCCTCCAGTCCTATTTATAAGAAACATTTAATTTTTTTGTTTCAATGAATAAATAATGTATTTGATCTAATTTTAAACAAAATACATTAATTACACAATAATTCTAAAAATTAATTTTTCCTTATAAATACGGGAGTATTAATCTCAATGAATGTCAACTAAAAAAATTTAGGATAAATCTGCGTTGGTAAATGTGATAGTGCAATTTTTACGAAGTACTAGAGCGAGGATTCCATTACTCACGAGATGCACGAGCCACGAGTAATGACCCACGGAAATCACGAGTACATTACCCTCGAGATGCACGAGTACTAATGATTTTTTTTGGGGGAACGCTGAACTTATGGCCAATGAATGATGGTTCATTTCTGTAATGTAGGAAACAGCGTACGTCATTGTGATAATCTTACATTAATGTTATTGGGAGTACAAAATTACTATTATTGGAATTTGGGACACACATGTACGACAATAATATTGGGATACTTTCAAACTACTCTCTCCGTCCCTTAATATAACCCCTTTTTGTTTATTTTTTTGTCCTTAAATATAACCTCATTTTCAAATTACAACACACATTAATTATTTTTTTCTATATATACCCTTATTTAATACTACTACTAATTCTAAAATTACAATAAATTGACTTTTCACATTATCTCTTTAACGAGGGTAATTTTGTAAAATTGTACTATAAAACAGACACATTAACTACACCAACAACATTTCTTAAGAAATGTGAAAAAAGCAATAGGTGACTATATTAAGGGACGGAGGGAGTAAATGGAAGATCCTCTCCATTTTTGTAGGGTCTTGTTAACCGAGCTAAGATCCTCTCTATTTATCAAAATAAATGGAAGATATAATTTAGAGTAAGATAGAAACAAACAAATATAGTGGATATTTTAATTAAATGGATTTCACAATCATTAATTACTCTATATCTCTTCAAATGGAGGAAATGGAGACAATTGTAAACGGAGAGGATCTTGACTCTTGTTAACCAATGTCATTAGGACACTAATTAAGGATTCAAAAATAGAAGTGATTTACAAGTTTTATGTGGATAAAATTACTTTTTAAACTTTCAATGTGTTGAATGCATCATTCCCAAGACAAAATTTCTTCTTTAAACTTCTTAACAATTACCTCAAGGACACTTGTTAACATTTCTCATTTTTTTATACTCTCTCAGTTTTTAATTATAAACAAAATTAATTTTTTAGGTTCATTTAATTAATGATGTATGTGGTCCAAAATATAAATCACATACATCATTAATTGAATAAATTTAAAAAGTCAATTTTGTTAATAATTAGAAACGAAGGGAGAAGGCTATAAAGAATGATGACTCTAAGCACCATCTCTCTTTAATTTTAACAAATTTCACTTAAAATTCCGTTCCTATATTTAAGCACCTATTTGACTTTATTTTTGTCTCTAAATGTAACTCATTTTTAAATTACTAGATGCATTTATTATTATTTTCCTAAACATACCCTTAATTAATATTACTAATTTGTCTTGAAATTTAAAAAGTCAAATTTAATACACATACAAACAAAGGACAATTTGGTAATATTAACACACAAAACAGACACATTAATTACACCGACGACTTTTCTTTAAGAAATGTAAAAAAAAGCAAAAGGAACTTATATACAAGAACGAAGAGAATATTAAAATAAATGTTTTTTTTTTAATGGTATAAACGAAGTTTATTAAAATGTTATAATATAGAGATATTTGTATAATCTATTTATATAACTTTTTTAAGGTATCGAGTTTGAGAATTTTAATTATAATATCATAGAAATACAATTATTTTATATCTGCATTCAATAATAAATTGTCACGTTAATTAACAATAATATGAAAACTTAATGAATATGACAACACTATAGTACTGATTGAATTTTTAGCAATGTTAACACTATAGTACTGATTGAATTTTTAGCAATGTTAACACATTATAAAATTAGTGATGTGTACACACGAAACCCATTTAAAGCTACTTGTAGATATTGCTTTTAATATTTTTTACCGTCACATGCATAAATTCAAGAGGTAGCCAAATACACTTGTCTTTGGAGTCTAGTATCAAGTTTCTTTTTAATAGAAATCAAACGACTATTTTATTGCGCACACTTTCTCTTTCTCTTAATAGAGATCAACCAACTACTTGTAAATTCCAAAACACTAATAAAAAGGTAAGATAAACCCACGTCCACACCAATGCCCCCACAACAATAATGATTTGTACTAGCCCACACTTACCAAATTCTATAAAGCCATGGCTGAATTCATATGCACTATACTATCAATTTAATTTCCAAAACAAGTAAAGAAATGCATCATCACTCTCAGGCCATAAATTATATATTCTTTATTTAATTTGGTTTCTTTGTTACATTCTCTATCTATTTTTTCTCTCATCTACAAGCAGAGAAATGGAAGTATCATTGGCCATAAATTATGGCATAATTCTCATCACTGTAACACTTGGTTTGGTATACACATGGAGGGCACTGAATTGGATTTGGTTGAAGCCAAAGAGGCTAGAGAAGCTCTTAAGAGAACAAGGCTGTAATGGAAATTCTTATAGACTTTTGCTTGGGGACTTGAAGGATTCATATAAGATGGGAAAGGAAGCCAAATCCAAACCGATGGATCTGTCGGATGATATAATGCCGCGTGTCATTCCCTACATTCAACAACTTGTTCAAATTTACGGTACGTTATTCTGTACTCAATCGAGCAACACTTACATGGTCACAAGTCTTACGAGTTTAATAAAACAAAACAAAAATGTAATTGAATGCAGGGAAGAATCCTTTCATTTGGTCTGGAACAACACCAAGGCTGATTCTCACAGAACCTGAGCTAATAAAAGATGTCTTAAACAGGACTTCTGAATTACAAAAGCCAAAATATGAGATTTTCAAATTTCTATTTAGTGGTCTTATAATTCACGAGGGAGAAAAATGGAGAAAGCATAGAAGGCTAATGAACGCTGCTTTCCAGTTAGAAAAATTGAAGGTTATTTTCTTTTAACTACATATTTATAAATTGTGTCTCTATTTTCATTTGTTTATCCTGCAAAATACACTTGTGCAAGATACATAGTTTTAGGGACGGACCCAAGTTATAGGAGGTTTCTATTTTCATATCTCTTTTGTTAGTAATTTAACGAAATTACAAACGCATTCTCAAATATCCCTTTTTGCAAGTCAATTTGATTCATTGTTGTCAAAATCCCGACTTAAATCCTAAAATTCAGGATTTTGCGACTTTCTTCACCTTCAACAACTCAAATCCATAGTAGAATCCTAAAATAGGTAAAATCTATCGATTTTGATTGCTTTTTTGCGATTTCTTATATCGATTATATAAAAGTAGTTGAGTAAAATCCTCCGATTTTAGTTGCGATTTTTCGATTGTCGATTTTGCTCTTCTCTTTCGACCTGAAGCAAAATCCTGAATTGATCAATAAAATTACTAACAAAAGAGATATTTGAAAATGTGTTTGTAATTTCGTTAAAATTCATATGCATCACACATTTATGACCAAAATAATTATTTACCATTCATTTAAAACTATGCATATGACATATAGTTGAAAGAGATATGTGATGCCCTCACTAATCGATATTTCTGTGTCCGTCCCTGAGCAAGATACATGGTTTTGTTTACAAGTACTTAGTTTGACTCAAAATATTAAATCTTGGTTGTTTCTTCCTTATTACACCACAGATCATGGCACCAAGTTTCCTCACAAGTTGCATTGATATGCTTAGCAAATGGGAGGCAACGTTGTCTTCAGATGGATCAGGTGAAATAGATATATGGCCTTCCCTACAGAACTTGACAAGTGATGTTATTTCTCGAAACGCATTTGGAAGTAGTTACGAAGAAGGAAAAAGAATATTTGATCTTCAAAGAGAGCAAGGTGAACTTGTAATGAAAAATCTAGTGAAATCTTTAATCCCTTTATGGAGGTAAGACTAATCTTCATATCATAGAGCTTACTACAAATCAATGATTAGAATTAGTCACTAAGAGGCTAGTTTTACATGACTATTATTTTTATTTGTAGGTTTATACCTACCGCTACTCAAAGGAGGATGCATGAAATTGAAAAAGATATAGATTCTTCTCTTAGATATATAATTAACAAGAGAGAGAAAGCAATGAAGGCAGGTGAAGCCACTGAGAATGACTTATTAGGTCTTCTTCTAGAATCAAACCACCAAGAAATTAGAGATCATGGAAACAACAAAAATATGGGAATGAGTCTTGAAGATGTAGTGGGGGAATGCAAGTTATTTTACTTGGCAGGGCAAGAATCTACTTCAACTATGCTTGTTTGGACAATGATATTGTTGAGTAGGTACCCTGATTGGCAAGAACGTGCAAGGGAGGAAGTATTACAAATATTTGGCAACAAAAAACCAGACTATGAAGGACTAAATAAACTTAAGATTGTAAGTATTTTAATGTATTAGCTATATCTTCTTGTATTTTTCCTTTAAAAATTGCATCTTTTGAACCCATTTGGGGTTGATCTAGTGGTTGGCTTGAAATCTTGAAGTTTGCTCATCTCAAGGTCTTAGGTTTGATTCTCCCTGATGCCAATTTCGTTGGACAAGTCCATGTTAAAGAGTCACACATCAGAAAAGCGATGGTCTGACAATGTGCTTATAAGTGGGGGCAATCCTCACCTCACAAGCCGGTTTTGTGGGATTGTGTTATACCCAACCACGATTTCTAAGATGGTATCAGAGCCTCCTCCAAGATCCGTTGAGCCACCTTCTATCAAGTTTCCGTTATCGGGCCACCCACCATTTATGCCCACACTCTAGATGTTCAATCCTGAGTGTGAGGGTGTGTGTTAAAGAGTCTCACATCGGATAAGAGATGACCTGCCAATGTGTTTATAAGCCGGTTTTGTGGGATTGTGTTAGGCCCAACCACAAATTCTAAGATGGTATCAGAGCCTCCTCCAAAATTCGTTGGGCCACATACTATCAGATTTCCGTTATCGAGCCACCAACCATTTATGCATGCTCCAGATGTCCAGTCTTGGACGTGAGGGTGTGTGTTAAATCCCTAACCACGATTTCTAAGAGTCCATACTCTAGCTTTAAATGGGGCCCACACAAGTGGGTAGTAGGATTAATCACCTCCAATTAATCGGTTCTGGAATCGGATACCAAGTTTTAAAAAAAATTGCATCTTTTTTGTTTAAAAATATATAAACTTTATTGGACTTACTTATTGATAGCATAAATCTTTTTGTGACAGCTCCCCATGATTTTGTACGAGGTTCTAAGGTTGTATCCTCCTGCATTTGGCGTTACTCGATATGTTGGCAAAGATATAAAGTTTGGAAACATGGAAGTACCTGCTGGAGTGGAGGTTTTCTTACCAATTATTTTGCTTCAACATAACAATGAACTATGGGGTGATGATGCAAAGATGTTCAATCCTGAGAGATTTGCTGAAGGAATTTCCAAAGCTACAAATGGTAGATTTATATATTTTCCATTTGGAGGGGGTCCTAGAGTCTGCATGGGACAAAACTTTTCACTATTGGAAGCCAAGATGGCAGTGTCGATGATCTTACAAAATTTTTATTTTGAACTTTCTCCAACCTATGCTCATACTCCAAATTTAGTGATGACTATTCAGCCAGAAAAGGGTGCTCATATTATTCTACGCAAAGTGAAAACATAAAAACAGCTTCACAGAAAGATTTTAAGGTATGAATTTTATTACATAGTGTTAGAGCCCATTAAATTTATATTGTAATTACTTTTAGCATCTATAATATTTTTTTTCACTAAAAACTCATATCAACTGTGCCATGTTTTCTTGCACCTACAGGTACCACTAAGCTCATACCATTTGTGCTCAGTGTTTCGCTACAAGTGTGAAGCATATCATGGATTTGATACTTAGAGATGTCACCATCTGTCATGAAGTGCGTTTGACACTTGATGGAGTTGTCACCATCTATGTTATCCAAATTTAAATTTAATTATTCATGTTTTATGTCTTTAATAAATTTGAAAAATAATGAGTTGTTAAATGAAAATTTGTAAACGCAAAAAGATTGAATAAAATTGTTAATTAGTTTTGGATGTTCCTACCGTTATATAAAAAGTTAAATTTGAGAAAGAACTGGGTTTTTAAGGATGAATTTGTCCAGAAAAATATTCGATAAGACAAGAGCAAAATGATATAAAAAAAATATTAGTGCCCAACTAAATTGGTATCTTACTTTAATTTGTTACCAATTGCTCGTATATATTATTAAAAAAAGAAAAAAAAAATATAAAAATTGGAAGGACAAAAAACCTGACCCAATCAATCCATGTGAATCAACCTTACTAGGAATAAATCAAAAAAGGGCAACACAATGGAGCTAACCCTAAACAAAAGTGGGTTTATAATTTGGCGAGCGAATCGATCGTCAACACGAAATCGGATCATGTACCATCAACTTCCTGCAACAACGGCAACAAGCGTTAACGACTCTTTCGAGTTCACACAGTCTAATGTATATCAAATACACAAACTTGAACTAGAGACCTTTGCGAATAGTGTTTATCCCTATTGCCAACACGATAACAACCTCACAACCAACTACTCACTGTGTCCAAACAACAACAAGCTAACACGGCCATTTCTAACCAAACTATCCGTCTCTTCCCACACATGAAACAATGCTCCACATGCGCATCACCCAGAGAATGGAACCTACACAATAACTGCTACGAGTTACGAAGGAGCAAGGAGAGCCGCCATAAAGAAGACTTGAATTGAGACGCGAACCCGGATCTGATGGATCCTACCCGAAAGGGTTAAAGAAAACTGTGGTGAACAAGAACAGCGATGCAGCCATCGACAGAGACAACGACCATATAATCACCGAGCGACGAGCTCTGCTAGAAGAAAACCTTCATGGAGCCCCCAAACGTGAACCACAAGAGGTGACAAAGAAACAAGGAAACCCGATCAATGTTCCATGACATAGCCACGATATTCAACCCACTAGAGACCACCGGCCGACAGCTTAACCTCCGGCAGGTTTGGAACAGAGGTGGTGCGGGAGGCTAGCGTCAACCATCGCACCACCCATGACGTTGTTACTTTGAAGAATAGGGAGTTGGAATGGAAGGGAGAGGGCGGCGCGAGTGAGGAGTTTAGAGAGAGGTAGAGCATTTTTTTAGGGTTTTCTTTTATGATGATGATAGAAAAGGAAAGAGGAAGTAAGTGTCCATATATACATTCCCTTTTAGTTTAAATGATTAGTATTTATGTTTAAAATATCTTTTACTCACCAGAATTTAAAAAAATGTCTAATGAAATTATTTAAATTCAATCACAAAATTAGGTTTTTTTTCCTCCCGAATCATACTTTAAACTACAATTTTTTTGGTCGACTAACTACAAATTTCTATTTTTTTTAGGGGAACAAATTTCGATTTTTATTAGGTACTAAATATACTCATGTATATTATTGTTTTCTCTATTTTTTTTAATATATAATCAACTTTATGTATAAAATAGAAGTTCTCTTATGTCAACGGTCATATATTATAAAAGATTAAATATATTTTTGGTCCCTATAAATATGTTAACTTTTCATTTTAGTCCCTCTAAAAAATTTCTTCAACTTTTAGTCCTTGAAAAAAATTTCATCTTCACTTTTGGTCCCTTGTTAAAGTAAACTTATATGTAGAATTCATATTTTTTAATAAAATTTTGCAGAAAAAAATCATAATATTATAATAATCTCTCCAAAAAAAAAATTAGAATTTTTTAACAAAACATGAATTTAGAATATTTTACACATTTCTGCACAATTTCATCAAAAAATACAAAAATTAAATTAAAAATAAGGACCAAAAGTAGTGATTAAAAATTTTATAGGGACTACACTACTAAAAAAGTTTCATATAACGACGGAATTTAGAGACGGAATTTATTTGGTCACAAGTTGAGACGGAATCAGAGACGAAAAATAATAAGTGGAGAAGGAATCTAAAATTCCGACTTTAGAGACGGAATTAGAGACAGAAATGTCCGTCACAAGTGTTTTCCGTGTCTAAATCCGTCTCTAACAAGGCTAAAATAAAAAAAAATAAGAAAAAAACATATGTAGTCACGGAATTCAGAGGCGGAAGGGAGTAGAGACCAGATTAATTTTTCACTAGAAAAATCCCTCCAACCCCAAAACTTCCCCATTAGTTCATATTTTCTCAAAACCCTAAAACAATTTTCAGGTTCCCTCTCAATCAAAATTTTCTCCTACTCACTTTCATTTTTTCCCTCACTCATCGAAAACCCTCTCAATTGTATTTTTCCCTCTCTCACAAAAAACCCTCTTTCTCCAGAAATCCTCATTTACGACCCTCCTTCACCCTCGTTTTCTCTCTGTCTTCGACAGATCTCCCTGTGTTGGCGACGGTTTGCGGTTTATCCATAGTCAAAAGTACGTTTCTGGTCTACCCTCGTTCTCCTTCACCTTCACTCATCCTTGTTTTTGCATAGGGTACGAAGCTTCAAGGGTCTCATCCGCACCTAATGATTTTTCTTCCTGTGAGTTCCACTTTCACGACCATCAATTTTTGAGTGAGTATTTGTTGTTTTATCGTCCTCTATTTTATTCTTGTTTTTTGTGGAAGTTCTACCGATGAATTTGGTTCTGGCTGTTTAGGGGGATTTTAGGGTTTTTCTTTTAATTTGGGGGAAAATTGTGTCAATAGCCAAATCTCACATTGAAGTTGTCAATTTTGGCAAAATAGAATTGGATTACTTCTTTTCATCCTTGTTTACTTCTTTTTTAAAATTTTTTAACTAATACTAACACTCTTTTCTCAATGAACTTTAGGTTGGTGGTTGATATTCCAGCAACTACAATGAGGTTAGTTTCAATAAGTTTCTTTGTCATGATATTCAATGTGTAACAGTTCATAAATTGATTATAGAATCATCATGTAAGTTGATTATTGATTATCAATATTTACAAAGTTGCTAGACTACCTTGATTATAGACTAATCTATTGGGATTTATCAACGATCAAATTACTCAATAACTTGATAAAATGTCATACATTAATTATGTTCATGTTCAACAGGGGTATTGGGTTGGATATTCACCATCATTTATATAGTTACATGACATGCTTAGTATAATGAACAAATGGAGGAAAGTTAGACAAGAAAGCAGCTTAGTATAATGAACAAATGGAGGAAAGTTAAGTTTTGAAACTATAATTTTCTTTATAATTACACCAGTACGAAAATTCAGATTACCAACAGAATTTAGAGTATGGAAATATTGTCTCATGTTGTGTGTGTTTATGTCTTAGCTTGATTTGGATGGTATAATTTTGATTTCTGTAAAAGCTTATGTATCATGAAGTACAACTGATTATACTTTAAAAATTGTAGGTATTTGTATTGCTAATGTGGTTCAATCTAGGTTTGATCACAATGGTAGCCATTTCTAGGGATTTGAAGCCCATGGTGTTCAACCTGATATACTAAAAATGGAAAAGGTAACTTATTCTTCTCTCCTTGTCAGAGTAGAAAGAATCCATCTTCATTTAATTTAGAATATAGAACAGCCTAACTCTCTGTGCCAAAGAATATAGAAGATCTATATCTACACATGATGAAATGCATAACCTTGTCAAGTATGTATGCTCATTAGTGTTTGCTTGTTTTCTTGATTTTTCTTTTGACAAGGTATTGGAAATGGCATTCCTCTTGGTGTTGTTGTAACTAGTCCTAAGATTGCAAAGGTCTTGACTCACCTAAGTTACTTTAACAACTTTGGTAAAATCCTATTTGTACAACTTTGGGATCGGGCTTTTTAAAAGTAATAGGAAATAGTGGGGTCCAATTTGAAACAGAGGCTTAACTCGCTCAAAGACAAACATGAATGTAAGGTTTCTTCAATTATCCTTTTACCATCCAAGATTAATGCACAAGAAAGAACTCATGTAATGGAGAACAAAAGGTTATATCTAAAACAACTAATCAAAATTTGTTTTTTTTCTCTCTTTTTGTCACTAAATAAACTTGTATTTTTTCTTTTATAGTAATTGTTGATGTGAGAGGAAAAGGTTTGGTTCTTGGAGTTGAACATGTCATAGATTGTGAACTTAAAACACCAACAAAAGATGAAACATTGCATGTGATGGACCAAATGAAAGGTAAAGTCTCAATTCCATAGGCTAAGTTGTTCCGGGTTTTCTGCAGTGAATTTAGTTCTTGGAGTTGAACATGTCACACAATGATCTTGTATTTGGGTCATTTTATATTACTACTTTTAAACCTGATTTATAGAGCTTGAAATTTGATCTAAATCAGTTTTGAAGCCATATTTTTATTTGTTTTCTATGTCACTAATCAGTTTTTCGGCTATTACCACATAATTAGGAGTGCTGATTCGAAAAGGTGGCTATTATAGAAATGTATTCAGAAATACACCTACCTTATGTTTCAACAAAGAAGATACAGATTACATTAGTCTATAATTCTCTCTTTTGTTAATATTACATAAATAAATAGTATCAGTCTTGGTTTTATTACTTACAACTTGCTAATATTTTTGGTTGCAGATTTCCTAGTGGATGCTATGGATTTCTAGTAGATGCTATGGACTACACATTAGATGTCGTATTTCTAGTAGATAATGTTATGTTATTATCTATAGATAATGTTATGTTATTAACTATATAAGCAAAATTCATTAGGAAATCCATAGCATTTGATGTTATGTTATTATCTATGTAGACTCGAGCAAAAATTCATAAAATATACATGTATGCTGATATAGTTTCCAACAGCCAACGTGGAATAGATTTGAGGCAATTTTTTTTTAAATAAAAAAAGATTATTAGAGACAGAATTTATGATCTGTCTCTACAGGGACAGAATTATATACTTTAGAGACGGAATTTTATTTGTTATAGCATCAACGTGTAGAGACTGAATTTTATTGTTAGCAACGGAATAATTCTGTCTCTGTTAGAGACGGAATACAAAATCCGTCTCTAAACTGTTTAGAGACGACGACTTTAGCAACGGAACGTGATCGGTCTCCAATTCCGTCTCTAACAAGTTTAGAGACGAAAATATGGCAATTTAGAGACAGATTTCTCCCGTGTCTAATTTCAATTTTTCTAGTAGTGCTAAAAGTTATACGAAAATTTTAGAGGGACTAAAACAAAA
Source organism: Medicago lupulina (assembly GCA_958299785.1). NCBI lineage: Eukaryota > Viridiplantae > Streptophyta > Magnoliopsida > Fabales > Fabaceae > Medicago > Medicago lupulina. Next base: position 9,338,603 of record OY283139.1, on the reverse strand, counting down.
GGTTGGTATATTTATAGGGATCAAAAACATATTTAACCCTATTATAAAATTAATCTTTAAAAAAAATATTATAAAATTATTTCTTTCTCGACATGCTCTATTTTCTCTCTTATTTTGTCATATATCAAATAAAGAATATTTTCTCTCGAATATCAAATCTAGTCTTTTTTTATTCTCCCATCTATCTAAATAATTCGATCTCAAACTCATAAACTACTTTAATATTAATTTATTCTTTAAAATTTTAACTTTACATAGCGATGACTGCTTCTTTTCTGTAAACATTAACAATATATAAAACATAAACCTTTGTCTTGCTTCATGTTCTCCATTTTTCTTCCTTACTTCTCAATAGCTTTGCAATCTATTATTATTTCTGATGTATACTATACTTGCAGTGAATACAATATCGATAATTAAGATTTAGTATCTGTTCAAGTCATGTCTTGAAAATGATCTCAACATAATGAGGTTATTTATAGCCTTCTTGAACCTCTTATTTCATGACTTAGGTCATAAGTTACTTTTGCTAATAACTTAAATCCTAAGTCACTTTTGATATAGAAAGTGTGTATACTTAGGTCAAGAACAAATGTCATTAAAAATTACAAACAAAAGGGAACAAGTAAAAACACAACTTATTATAGGGACTAAACTTAATCCAAGTGATCAAGCATTTATTTGCTTCATTAAACACTTTATCATGTAACCAAAAAAAACACTTTATCAAGGAAAAAAAACCGTGTAAAAGAAAAAAGAGTGCAAAGCAAACAATATAATTTGGAAGACCAAATCTATTTCTAAAAAAGTCTTCCTTAATACAACTAGTCACATTACTCCATCAAATTCAGTCACCAGAACCAAGAACAACATTTGCTAAACCATCAACACAAACATTTCTTTCCCATACATATGAGAAACTTTAAATAAAAAATATCTAATGAGTTCAAGACAATAAAAGTTGACTCACATATGTGTACAAAGATTCTTTACATGAAATAATTCTAGAATCCATATTTTAAAAAAAATTAAAAGAATCCAATTCTCATTTTTTTACTACCAAATTATAGGTGCTTTTGTTTTGTTTGGATTTTTTTAGAAAAAAAAATCTACTTATTTATATAAAAAAAAAAAAACTTTTGTCATTTTTAAGTGTCTGTTTAGGATTTTTATAGAAAAAATCAAATTTGACTCTAAAAAAAAAGTAGTTATAATTAGGATTAGCTTGTCCCAAAATCTATTTTTTTTTTTTTAAAAAAAACACAAAGGGGTAACACATGAACTAACTGAAAATCATTTAATTTTTTTTTTTTGGATATTGTAAACAAACACAAAATCTATTTTTTATATTTTTTTTAAGATAAAACATACATACCCATAGTCTATTCAAAATTCGCAGCCTTGTCCCTTAGTTTGGGTCTCATTCAACATACGACGTAGTAAAATTAAAACCATAAGACTGCACAATAGTACTGCGTTACATGCAAAGAAATACGAAGCCACGTAGTAGCTTCGTAATTAGCCTACACCAAATTAAGGCCCCGTTTGTTTTAGATTTTTTTAGGAAAAAATCTATTTTTTTAGTTAAAAAAATAACTTTTCTCATGTTTAAGTGTTTGTTTGAGATTTTAAAAAAAATTATTTTATCAAAAAAATCTATTTTGGCTCTAAAATAAAAAGCTATTAGGATTAGCTTTTCTCAAAATCTATTTTTTTCAAACACAAGGAGATAAGACATGAACTAGTTAAACACCATTTTTTCAAAAAAAGTGATTTTTTTTATAGTAAACAAATACATATAGCTTTAGATTTTTTTCAAAATCTCTAAAAGAAAATCTTTAGATTTTTCTAACATAAAATCTATTTTCTTTAAAACTAAAACAAACGCACCCTAAAACTATGGACTTATTCTCTTCATTCACCAATTTTTTATTTTTACTTTTAATTTGTCAATATAAGCTATGACTCGTGCTCCAGTTTAGAAATGTCTTTTATTTTGAAGAGTCTTTGGATTTAGCCACACCAACATTGTTTTGACTCAACTGGCCATCCCATAAGTCTTAAAATGTTCAACATTATAAATTTCAAACCCTATAATTACGCACTTCTCATCACTAAGTTTTTTGACCACTAAAAAATAAAAAAATCTTGAAGGAGAGTTTTGCCGTTGTAATCATATTCTGCTTTGGGGATTAGTAGATGTAGTTCTGAAGCAGATGAACTAAAATTAATGGCACAAGTGATGTCATTTTGATAGAGCAATACAGTGCATTTAGTAGTGATCTACATATGATAACGGTTGATAGAATAACGGTGCATTTTGAACTCGATGCCAAGAGAGTTGTAGACTATTACAACAAAGGTAAGGACGATGTCTCGGAATTTGGAACCATCATTGAATGCAAACGATGTTGTCAAGTTTATTATAAAAACTCTCAATTTGAGTTTAATCGGAGACAAGCGAATGAGGTAGATCACACCCTTGCACGAGAGGTCCATTCTTATCTAATCCCCATTGTTCCATTGAAGTACCACCTTGTATCTTGATTTTGATTTTTAATGAAATGCAATGAATTTATTTCCCTCCAGAAAAAAAAAAATGGGCGGATATACTCCGACTTTCCGACTTTGTGGTGGAGGTTATAGCCGTAGTTGAATTTATCACAGTTAAGTTTTGAAAATGGTTATGGCTAGGTAAACAGGGCTCACTTAAAATTTGTAATGTTGATCCTATGAATTGCCTCCTAAGTCCTAACTCCTAAGGGCATATTACTATCTATCTTTCGGGTTCTTTTACATGTTGGTTTTTTAATCTTGAGAACTCATTGTACATTTTTTGAATTTTGGCTCGCTGTATAAAAGAAAAATTGTTTTAGATACTCCAAATCAATTAAACTATCTTTTTATATATCTTTTTATATATGTTTATATATGTTTTTCTAGGAAAAAAGAATATAGTTATTATGAATTCTCCAACTTAATTGGAGGATGAGGTTTGAAATTATATTTGCAAAATCAGATCTCTGTTGGCTATATTTACATTTGCTTTCTATGTCAAAGGACAAACAATGTTTATACATAAAATAATAAAAGAATGTGAATAGGGATCTATATATACATGAAAGAACAAAATAATGAGTTAGTCTTGAAGATTATCTCAGAATAACTTGCTTGCAAATTCATCTATGTCAACTCCTTCGATGCGACAAGAAGCTGATTTCGAGGCAAGTTCCCTCAGCTCTGATACACTTCTTCCCAATTGCAAAGCCATTTTCATTTCAAATAGCTCTCCATTTTCTCTTCTCTCTAAATCTTTCTCTTCCAAAGTTGATTCAATTGAAGTTTCTATCAAGTTGAAAAAACCACCAGAAGCTCTATACATTTCAAAAACCTTGCCAACTTGTCCACCATGCTCAAAAGTATTAACAGCAGAAGCCAATGAACCAGCCAAGAGAGGAGCAAATGCAGCCAATGAACCACTGCCTACAAACGTCGATCCAATAGCTGCAATTCCTGTGAGTAACGGCCCTGCAATTGCCAAACTCTTGTTTACCTTCAATGCTATGTTTCCAAGTCTATCATAATCTTCAGCGTCTTTTCTTTTTACCACTTCAACAACTTCCCTCATTTCCATTTCTAATTCTTTACTCCATCCATTGTTCATTTTCCCTATTTTCTTGGTTTGTGTTTTTCCTTTTCTTGAGGGCCACCAATTAGCAGGCTCAAATTTGGAAGGGTATTTTTCAAGCATTGCTCCCAATAAAGGAAGAGGGTATGCTTTATCAAGTGCCAAAACCTTTTCCATTGCATCTTTGACATCTTCCTCGGTAGGATTTCCAATAGCAATTGTAGTTTTGATATGACTTTGAAGTTGCTTGAACAATCTTGTAGCATTTCTTTGCTCCTCAGCTAGTTGAGAAGGCTGAATTTTGTTCATGATAAGCAACAATCCAGTAGCTGCAGAGAACAAAAGAGCAGAAGATAGTTTCAAAGCCAAAAGTGATGAATCAGAACAAGTAGTGGCAACAGTAGCAGCAAGACCAGACATGGTTGTAGCAGTAAGAGTAATCATGTTGATGGAATTCAAAAGAAGATTGTTCCAATTGTTGCGTTGTTCGCAAATGTTGTGATGCATTTCAACTCTGTCAGAAACAGCTTCCAAAACTGCATATAGTTTAATAATTTCATTTGACTTCTCATTGTTGTGTCTGTTCATTACAACATTATTGTTTTCTAATTGTATTGTATTATGATCTATGGATACATTAAATTCCTCAATCAGTTTTCTAGTTTTTGATAATTGTGGAATTGATAAATTAGACAAACTTGGGAGTTTTGGAAGATGGATAGCAGCATTAACTGTCCTCAAAGAAGATGAAGAACATAAATTAGCTGCTGCTGAGATTTGTAAGCAAACCATGTATTGATGAGAATTGAGAGCTAAAAAAATATTGTTTGAATTGTAGATATTAAGAGTTTATTGTTTTAATTTTTTGATAGAAGAGGATAATAGTTTATGAAAACAATGAATGGGAGTGAGTGGTATATATATAGACACATGAATGAAATGGATGAAAATGTAGATGGGAAGAAGTCATGACTTACCGTTAGATTAGACTTGGCCTTTTTATTGACTTTTCTGTGTATTCTTCTAATTAATAAATTTCAACAAGTTTGGCTGCCTTGGCTTGTTTCAAAGATCAACTGGGGGGCAGGAAGTAGTAAAGCCAACCAACTACTACTCCTGCCCACTTGGATTTCTTTTATGCATCATATATAGTAGAATTTTATGAGCTTCGTGTTCCAATTTTTTTTAAGTAATTAAAAAAAATCTTTGTATTGGAGGTATTTGCCCCATGTGGACATAAATTAACAACAATATAGCATAACACAACTCAATCTTCATCTTGTATGCATCACTTTATTCCAATCTAAAGATAGAATTACAGCCTAAAGAATTAGTCTATCTAAAATTTAAGAAGATATTTATCTTTTTTAATAAGTTAAACTAGTCTACGAAAATTCAATAGAATATGCTCGAATGTTTAGGGTCTACCACACCCTACTTATCAAGTTTGTGGTAGACATGGCCATTCATTGCTGGTATGTCTTTGACAAATCTTTCAACTCTATGCTTCAAGCGTCGCACTTGGCTATACAGTTTCCTTGTCCACACCTCGACACATGCGGCTCCCTTGGCAACTCAGTAGATTGTTCCTTATCTGTATCCTAAGGAATGCAAACAGCTCTATGAAGTTGAGCTTCCGAAATTTTAGGGCCCAAAATATATATTTTTTATATATAACTAGAAACTGGACCCGTGCCCGCACAGGTTTATTGCTAAAGAAATGACATATGAATAATAAAATATAATATATAATTGGTAACGGTGGAAAAATAACAGATGATAATCCAGAATAGACAAAATAAAACGCTCCATAAAATGTATAAAATCTGAAAAATATTATAAAAGAAAATTCGGTAATCCTATCAATAATTCGATAAGAGAATATGAAATTTTCAGTAAATTGGCATGTTGTTTCATCGCAAATTGCGAAATACTTCATCATATACGACGTTAGAAGCCACATTGGTATCTTCACCATCTTCATTCGTGATCAATATCTTTAGTCCTTCTCTGGATGTAACTCTTGAAACAGCAACATACAACTGTCTGTGAAAAATTACAGGTGTTGGTAGATATACACCAACATGTTTAAGCGACTGTCCTTGACTTTTGTTAATTGTCACTGCAAATGATACAGACAAAGGGAATTGTCTTCGTTGAAACTTAAAGGGAATCCTGACATCTGAAGGCGATATAGATAACCTGGATACAAAAACTTGTTCACCAACATTACTTCCGGAAATGACCCTCCCCTCAATGACGTATCTTCCCATCCTAGTGATAACCAATCTGGTTCCATTGCATAATCCATATCGTGTATCTATATTTTTCAACAACATAACTGGAACACCAACCTTTAACCTTACTTTGTGATTAAGAAGTCCAGAAGCAGTGATGGTGTTGAGGAATTCAGGCGTATGAACATTGTCAATATGATCATCATTTAAGTTGCGATGAATAGGTGAATCATAACTCAAATAAACCTTCTCCTCATCTGGAACCATGTCCAACATATAGTCGTTGATCTTCTCGACTATGGAATTTTTTTTTGTCAATATAGCTCTATTTTGAAAGTAACCTATGTCACTCATGCTCTCCAAGATGTTAGGATACGTGCTTTCAACAATAGTAGCAAGAGGATCTCCTGCGCTTTCTATGAGCAAATCTGACAGAATAGCAATGGTCTTGTCCACTTCATTGTCTTCCCCTATTCGTCCATCGCCTATACTTAAAACCCATTCTAAAAATTGTCTTTTTTCCTCCATGTCTACTACTGACGCACTAGACAAAAGCCTCATGTTCTTAGTCAAGGTAAGAACCTCACAATAATTCCATAGTTTTGAAGAATTGATAATAGCATGAACGATTTCTGGTCTTGTGCTTTTAGGAATTACAGGTACAAAGGGATGTATTTTTTTCTCTTATCCACCTCCTTCATAACGTCTCTGAAAGAACGATCAAGTGCTTCAAAGTAAAATTTGTGCATCATCGGAGCCTCGTCCCATATTACTAATCTTGCTTGGACTACCAACTGAGCCAACAGGGTATTAGGTTTGACATTGCACGTGGAGCATTCATCGATAATAAAGGGAAGGCCAAATCTCGAATGTGCGATTCTACCTCCTGGTATTAATAATGCAGCTATACCACTCGAAGCAACTGTTAAAACTATTACCCCTCTTGACCGTATCGCTGCTGACAATTCAGGTGTATGATCAAAAAGTTACCAGTTAAGCAGTGGTATGAGAGGAAAGTTGTAAGGTCACGTCGTTCCATTTGCAAACCTCTAAATATCAAAAGATATGATTCTTGTGATGTGTGTGAAATTTACCACAGGTTAAGGTTTTTTTAGAGAAACACAGTTTAGGGTTTGGTATATAGCCAAGTTATCATGGAAATTAGGGTATCATATAAGTCTACAAAATATTGTAAAAAAAAAAAAGAAAGATGCATTTTTTTAGTATCAAAGAAGTGTATAAAAAAAAGGCAAGAGGATAGGAACGATGGATTTTTTTAGTATTAAATAATTGTACAAAATACTTTGTCAAAAAAAAGTGTAGAACACAAAATAAGAAAATTAGTTAAAAAAAAACTAAGATTAATAAGAAGAAAAGAAAAAAAAATGTAGAAGTCTATCGATATGTTTAGCCTTTTTTTTTTTTTTTGCTATTTATGAATGGATTTGTTTAGGCTTTTTTTTCGCTATTAATAAAAACATATTTGATGCATTTTCAGAGGCAAAATTTTAAGATAGATTTGTTGCAAACCTAAAAAGCATTATGGAGGGAAAAAATTAGGGGTTAAGGTTTTTTTTAGAGAAACATAGTTTAGGGTTTGGTATATATAGTCAAGTTATCATAGAAATTAGGGTATTATATAAGTTTACAAAATATTGTAAAAAAAAAGATGCATTTTTTTTAGTATCAAAGAAGTGTGCAAAAAAAAAGGCAAGAGGATAGGAACAATGCATTTTTTTTTAGTATTAAATAATTGTACAAAATATTTTGTCAAAAAAAAAATGTAGAACACAAAATAAGAAAATTAGTTGAAAAAAAAACTAAGATTAATAAGAAGAAAAGAAAAATATATATATATATATATATATATATATATATATATATATATATATATATATATATATGTAGAAGTCGATATGTTTAGCCTTTTTTAAAAAAAATTTGCTATTTATGAATGGATTTGTTTAGGTTTTTTTTTTTTTGCTATTAATAAAAACATATTTGATGCATTTTGAGAGGCAAAATTTTAGGATAGATTTGTTGCAAACCTAAAAAGGGAAAAACTTAGGGATTAAGGTTTTTTCTAGAGAAACACGGTTTAGGGTTTAGTATATATAACCAAGTTACGATGGAAATTAGGGTATTATATAAGTCTACAAAATATTGTCAAAAAAAAATGCATTTTTTTAGTATCAAAGAAGTGTATAAAAAAAAAGGAAGAGGATAGGAACGATGCATTTTTTTAGTATTAAATAATTGTACAAAATACTTTGTCAAAAAAAAGTGTAGAACACAAAATAAGAAAATTAGTTAAAAAAACTAAGATTAATAAGAAGAAAAGAAAAAAGAAGTCTATCGATATGTTTAGCCTTTTTTTTTTTATAAAATATTTCCTATTTATGAATGGATTTGTTTAGGCTTTTTTTTTTTGCTATTAATAAAAACATATTTGATGCATTTTGAGAGGCAAAATTTTAAGATAGATTTGTTGCAAACCTAACAAGCATTATGGAGGGAAAAAATTAAGGGTAAAGTTTTTTTTTAGAGAAACAGTTTAGGGTTTGGTATATATAGCCTAGTTATCATGGAAATTAGGGTATTATATAAGTCTACAAAATATTGTAAAAAAAAAAAAGATGCATTTTTTTAGTATCAAAGAAGTGTACAAAAAAAAAGGCAAGAGGATAGGAACAATGCATTTTTTTTAGTATTAAATAATTGTACAAAATATTTTGTCAAAAAGAATGTAGAACACAAAATAACAAAATTAGTTGAAAAAAAACTAAGATTAATAAGAAGAAAAGAAAAAAATATATATATGTAGAAGTCGATATGTTTAGCTTTTTTTTTTTAATTTTTGCTATTTATGAATGGATTTGTTTAGGTTTTTTTTTTTGCTATTAATAAAAACATATTTGATGCATTTTGAGAGGCAAATTTTAGGATAGATTTGTTGCAAACCTAAAAAGCATTATGGAGGGAAAAAATTAGGGGTTAAGGTTTTTTTTAGAGAAACACGGTTTAGAGTTTAGTATATATAGCCAAGTTATGATGGAAATTAGGGTATTATATAAGTCTACAAAATATTGTCAAAAAAAAGAGATACATTTTTTAGTATCAAAGAAGTGTATAAAAAAAACGGAAGAGGATAGGAACGATGCATTTTTTTAGTATTAAATAATTGTACAAAGTATTTTGTCAAAAAAAGTGTAGAACACAAAATAAGAAAATTAGTTGAAAAAAAACTAAAATTAATAAGAAGAAAAGAAAAAAAATATATGTAGAAGTCTATCGATATGGTTAGGCTTTTTTTTTTTTTTTAATTTTTGCTATTTATGAATGGATTTGTTTAGGCTTTTTTTTTTATTTTTGCTATTAATAAAAACATATTTGATGCATTTTGACAGACAAAATTTTAGGATAGATTTGTTACAAACCTAAAAAGTATTATGGAGGAAAAAAAATTAGGGTTAGACTTAACAAAATTAATAAATAAGGATGCACGTGAAAAAGGAATACATGCTATAACATGGTTAGATTAATGGCTTAACATATGTGGTTGAGTGGTCTTATTTGTTGTTTGAACCCTAATTGACCTGGGTTCAACTCCCACGGTTTTGGTCTTTCTTCTTTGATTAATATTTTATATAAATAGTTAATATATGTTTTATAAAAATACAATATAACTTTTTTCGTCTCATTTTTGTTAGGACAGTTCTTGTAATTTTTTTCTCATACTTGTGGTATAAAATAACAAAATTCTAACAACAAATATTTTAATTATTCTCTAAAAAAAAATACTATAAACCTTTTTTTTGCCTTTGCACTTGTTCTTTGAAAAATAATATTTGATTTTATTAGGGACTCATTTTTACTATGAAAGCTGAATCTCCAATTTCATGAAACGGCCCCTATATGCTTACGACTACCCTACAATCTATATATCACAAAGTTCTCCTTACCATTCATGGCAATGATCAATTCATGATGTGAAATTTACAACATATCTGATCTAGTAAACGTGTCTTTCAAGCAAGCTCTCTCTCTCTCTCTCGAGCTGAGTGGCTCATAATTGCTATTAAGGATGAATATGACACACTGTTAGCTAACCAAACCTGGTCACTTGTTTCGTTGCATCCTCACAGAAAAACTATTGTTCGCAACGCATACAATAGAAATCAAATGGATTTATTACTAAGCTTAAAGCAAACTTGGTTGAAAAGGGTTTCAACTTTCAATCCAACCAACCCTGGTTTTGATTTTCAAAGAACCCGTCTCTCCTGTTATTAAACAAATTAACGTGAACAATGCCTTCCTTCAATAACAGAAAGAAGTAATTTAACTCTATATTATTGGCAAAATAATATATAAGTAGCAATATATATATATATATATATATATATATATATAAGTCACAAATGGGCTATGATTTAGTTAATGTCCAAAAATTATATTTTGTCTCTTATATAATAAGACAACAAATATGACTAAAAAGAATTATATCATATGGTATGTATAGCAATAATGGATCAGTTAAGTGACCTGTGTCGAAAATATACTTTAACGTTGGCCTGGCTGTGTGTATATCTATATTATTATTAAGATAAGGTTAATATTTTATTTTTTTTAAGAAGATAAGATTAATATTATAAGAACATGTAACCACAATTTATTTAACTAAAATAGGTGGCAACACAACCAATAAGTAGAAAAGACAATGTTGTTTAGTGTGTTTTTTTTTTTTTTGTTAAAGAACGTTGTTGTGTTAGTGTCTACAAATTTTATTTTATTTTTGGCAGGTAAAAAATATATTTTTGTCTCTTGTAATTAAGCCACAAGTAGAAAATATTGTTTCCCAAAAAAAAAATATATTGTGCCAATAATGGATTTCTTGAGTGACATGTGTCGAAAATGTTCTTTAATGTGAGTTTTTTTTTTTTTTTCAAGGCTTCAATGTGTGTTGATTGTGTGTGTATATATATATATATATATATATATATATATATATATATATATATATATATATATATATATATATTATCGTTGGAATTAAAATCATGATTATTCCAAAAAAGATAAAAAATATATCATGATTTGACAACTTATATATAGAGAAAAACATGAAAGACATAACAAAACAAAATGTCACCATCTTCATGAGATTTAATACATTGGAGTTACATGTGGGCGGCTGTCCAACTAAATATATTTAGTAAAAATTTATTTTAATTCCTTAAAAAATCTGTGAGACCTCGTTTATTTCTTAAGAAATAAAATAAAACTAAGTGATCGTACATGATCAGAAGAATGATGTCTGGTGCGGTGCTTTAGGGTGTTTGTAGGCTCTAGAACGGCGGTAAGTGTGTATATGTAGACACGTTAACAGTCAAGTCAGTAAAGAGGTTAGAATGGGGGTTTGGGCGGCGGCGAATATAGCATAAATATTACGCGGGGGCCAAATTTAAAGAAAACTATTTTTTTTTTTAAATCAACATATTAAATTTAACGATAAAATATAATTGTAGTCCAATAAATTATAACTTTTTAGGTTTAGTCACTACAAAACAAAATCATTCTTTCTCTCAATTTTTTACCAAAAAAGAAAAATGTTTTTATTCATGCATTTAATTTCGATAATAACAAATTAAAGACTAAAATTAAACAAAATCTTAGAAAATTAACTTAAATACTGTGAGTGTTCTAGAGACTAAAATCAAATTTAATCCTAAACTTAACTAATTTGTTAAAAAAAGTCACAATAATTTTTACTTACATGAAATGTAAATAAAGCAATAACAAAGAAAATAAAAATTGACAATAGCTTTTTAGAAAAGTTGGACACGAAGCATTTCAAAAGGTCAATTTTATTCATAATTGATTGTATACTAAATAGACTAATAATGTCTTTTTTAATGTAAACAAATAAGTTAATTACAAGAAACTCATTATCTGTTTAATTTGTTTATGACTATTGTTTTGAGAATTTTTATTCTTAAAAAAGTTTTATCTATATTTGTTGTTGAGACCAAAAGTGTCAAATTAACACAAATAAATCTGTCAACCTTGTAGTAATTTTTTATTTTCTTATTTATGCTAATTTAACAAATAAATTTGTTTGGAGTAGCTAATTTTTTTTATTTGAGGTAGCTAAATATAAAAACATAACAACTCATTCAATAAAAATAATTGTTTTGGGGTAGCCATAGCTACCACATTGTCTTGAAGGGCTATGCCCATGGGTTTAGGGTTAGAATGAATCGTACATTTCGGGACTGTGTAAAGACCACTTATATAGTGTGTGATGTATAGGAGTCGTTGTGAGACACACAGAGACATTTAACGGTTACGAAATCGTATGAATCGTAACCGTTGAACGAGACACATAGAGGTATTTGTAGTTTTTCTCAAAGACTAAAATATATCTTCACTTTATTATTCGACATTTTGGTCGCCAATGACACAATATAATAAACCATGGTGAAACAAGCAAGTATATTTGTCTATGAGATGTGATAATAGTTTCACTAACATTGAACAAGGTATAAATTCTATATAAAATCATTACTAATATTAATTTAATATTGTCTCCGTTAATGGACGGTAAGATCTCCTTAATTAGTTGTCTTTAAACTCGATACCGAATTCAAAAAAATAAAAATAAATATAAGTTCTCATTCTCTAATTTTTTTTTATCAAAAAATATTAACCACGAGCAAGGAAAAGCCTTTGAATTTTGATCTCGTAATATACAAAAACTTTGTCGTAATATAATCTAGCGTATCCACACGACCGAGTATGAGATGAAAATGTTTGAACAGTAAGAGTTGAATTTTATGAAAAACCAAAGAATGTCAACATGTAACACCTAGTCAACAGTTTTCCCTTATCTGACCCATTCTCTTCTTGTTCACACATTTGGCTACTATATATTACAACCTACACACATTTCTTCAACCATCAAACAAATCCACAACAACAACAAAAACCTTAACACAAAACACAAATTAACACACACAAACAAAGATCAATTATCTAACTTCTCATCATACTACATATATGGCTTCCTTACAAGTATTTTCTTCTTTAATTTCATCATCATCATCTTCTTCAGAAAGTATCAAATCATCTTTCAATGTCCCAAAACTTCCTAAGGTTCTTTCCATAGTTCCAAAAACAAGACCAAGTAGAAAGCTATTTGAGGAGTTAAACGGCCAACTTACACATACAATCCCAATGATCAAAGAAAATGATTATCATTATTCACCCAAGTACAATTCCCCTTCTTCTAAATCACCAAACACAAAAACAAAAACAATTACTCAACTCTATGCAATTCTTGAATCTGTCTCCGACAGAATAGAAATGCATCAAAACATTGGCGAACAGCGCGATAATTGGAATACCCTTCTATTAAACTCCATCAACATGATCACTCTCACCGCCTCCGCCATGGCAGGTATCGCAGCTATAAGCGGCTCTGGCGCGCCTCTTTTAGCCCTCAAATTATCTTCAGCACTTTTATTCTCAGCTTCCACCGGTATGTTAGTTATCATGAACAAAATCCAACCTTCACAACTCGCTGAGGAGCAAAGAAATGCAACAAGATTGTTCAAACAGCTTAAGTCTCATATTGAAACCACAATAGCAATAGGAAACCCTACAGAGGAATATATAAAGGATACTATTCAAGAAGTTCTAGCTCTTGATAAAGCTTATCCACTTCCTTTGTTAGGAGTTATGCTTGAAAAATTCCCTCAAAAATATGAACCTGCAAATTGGAGGCCTACAAAGAAATCATCTAGAAGAAGCAACAAAAGTTCTCATTCTGAAAATAATGAAACAAAACAAAAGGGATGGAAGAAAAATGGATGGAATGAAGGGTTAGAAAGTGAAGTAAAAGATGTGTTGGAAGTTATGAAGAGAAAAGATATGGAAGATTATGAGAGATTAGGAAACTTGGTTTTGAAGATTAATAAGACATTGGCTATTGCAGGACCCTTACTCACTGGAATTGCAGCTGTGGGGTCCACATTTGTTGGTCAAGGTTCATGGGCATCTATAGTGCCTGTTATGGCTGGAGCATTGGCTACTGCTGTTAATTCTTTTGAGCATGGTGGACAAGTTGGAATGGTTTCTGAAATGTATAGAGCTTGTGGTGGATTCTTTCAAACGATGGAAAGTTCAATTCAAGAGAATATATTAGAAGAAGATGAAGAACAGAGAGAAAATGGAGATTTGTTTGAAATTAAATTGGCTTTGAAATTAGGAAGAAGTTTGTCACAATTAAGAGATCTTGCTAGAAAATCAGCTTATTCTCGTATTGAGGGAACTACTGTTGATGAATTTGCTAGCAAGCTATTCTAAGCTTTGTATTTATTTTTTCTTGATCTAACTTAACAATTCTTTGAATCAATTGTGATTATTCTATACAAATTCATTGATCTTTTGATTTATTTTTATTTTTGTATACATGTGCTAGTAGAGAAATTAATTTGTTGAGTTATAGAAACGAGAATGGATAGATCATTGACTATACCTGGTCAAACTATTACAATGCTACATTGACGTAATTTATTTTCTTAAATAAGAAAGTTTAAATGAGTTGCATCACCTCGAGAGTTTATTTATTTATTTACTCACTTGGAGCATCTCCAATGAATGAGAAATAGTTAAATGATTTAAAAATAAAGGTGTTAAAAGTCGGAACTTGTGTTGAAGGTCCGCTGCAATAATTTGATGAAGACGATGAAGAAGATGAACATGAAGGGAACACACAAATTTTAAAGTGTGTGTGAGACAATTGACCTTTAGTTTTGATTCGCCCTATCAATTATGTCAGTCGGATGTAAAAGGGTATATTAGTGAATCTCCTTCCAGATACTTTAAAATCCTTAATGTGACTTGCACATTCACACCATGTGTATCGATCTATAATAGTTAGAGAACAAAGTTATGTCAATTTCTCGTGCACAAGTGAAAAGAATAAATCATTTAGTATTTATTTTGACAAAATTTTGAATCACAAGAATGTGATTTTTTGTCTCATTTTCTGCCTCAAAAGTGTCTTATTTATATAAAAATGTATGTCCTTTTGATGAAGAGAAACATCTTTAGAAGAGTTTCTTGGTGAATAGACACAATGGTTACATTATTTTAATATTCAAGCATTACATCATTCCACTGAAAGATCTCTATTCAACCATTAAAAAATTTCAAATTTATACATTATTCGAGAAATCGCATGGTTTCATATAATGTTATCTCACGATTTGAACCATTACTTAATAAGTTAAAATTTTACTCATCCCCAAATAGAATGATAGACAAAATTTGAACCAATTATTCATTATAACAAGTGTGCATAACTTACACATGAAATCTCGGTACCACCAATCGAATTATATAACTGACACGTTTGTTAAGGTTTTGTTTCATTTATCCTTTTCATGAGAATTTAAGAGTCAAGCCTTTGAACTCATTGAAGCGGCCTCACTTCATTCTTATATAGGTAGACTATATCAGACATGCCCTTTAAGTATGTATTCCAACAACTATATGATATATGTCCATTAAGAGAAAAACCTCAACCTACCAATTTTCTTTTTATGGTCCAAGTACTTTTGCCTCTTAGGATGTATCTATCGTCAAATACTTCAAACACTCTAATAGTGTATTTTCACCATTGAACTCAAGACTTGATGCTACTCAAGTGTGGTTTGAGTTTCCACCATTGGTGATCAATTAGTTTTGGGCTTGTGTCACATCCCTAATGATGTCTTCAATATGTTCAACATTGTATCATTGTCATTCATTTCGTCAAACAATTA
This sequence comes from Medicago lupulina, assembly GCA_958299785.1. Lineage (NCBI taxonomy): Eukaryota > Viridiplantae > Streptophyta > Magnoliopsida > Fabales > Fabaceae > Medicago > Medicago lupulina. The sequence goes on along the minus strand of OY283139.1, from coordinate 9,322,911 downwards.
CAAGATTTCCTTTTTACTTTTATAAACTTGAATATTCAATTTCACATAGATTTTTGAATTTCCATATTTATGTCTATGAATCAACATATATATTCTTGATAGAATTCACCAACTATCTTAAAACGATGGTCTTTTGTCGATTGAGTATATTGTAATAATACACAAACTTTTATGTCATTATATCTTCGCTAAAATATTTAATGACCACTTCGATTTGAAGTTTTTCTTCCACAAATATATTCAATATATCATATAATCAATTCATAAAATATAAATAGCAACAACAAACACGATCATAAAAATTTGTCATAAACAACTTTAACTTCATAAGATGGGTCTAAACATGTAAGTCACCTATTCTACATGAAATTAAATCTAACTCAAACATTTTCATCTTAGTTATCATATAACTAATACATGCATCATAAATTTAATATGTTAAATTCAAGTTTTATGTTTAGTTGTGTTGCATGGTAAATCATAAAATAAGTTTCACAATAAACATCTTTAATATTTTTCTATAATTTTCATCCATAAACATTTAACAACTTACAGTAACTTTTTATTAAGCAAATGGGGTGTAGATGATGAACCAACTAAACATCCTAGATAAAACAAAACATCCTATATATATATATATATATATATATATATATATATATATATAACATGTTGTTGTTGTTATTACCTTTACCGGATACTATAGGTTTAGTGGTATCCCTAACCGGAACAAATAGTGTTCCTTATTTTCCTATATAAGGAATGTATATGTACAAGGAGAAGGCAGACATTTGAAATATATTCCTCTTCTTTATATTGCTCTTCCCTATTTAGCTTTTCCTCATAAAGATCCGATCCTGACAACGCTGCGTACACAACACATACTTGGTATCATCGCCTTTACTGAGTACAAGGTAATGAATTCTAGCTGCTAAATATTTGTCATGGGAGGTTAAATGCTTAATTAAAATCAAGTAAGATAGGTAGTACTCTTGATTACTATTCATCGAATCAAACTTCAAGGTTTTATTAGGAAATGATTTTAATGTTCTCGCTCAAAAATGGCATGTCTTAGGCGTGTTGCCGTTGTTTTGGTGCCTATTAAGAGCTTGAGGATTTTTGGTTAAAATCATTTTGTCCATCTTTTATAAGATGTTTATTGATAAAATTGAAGTTTGGCACTTTGGATAGTATATCAAAGGGAAGATCTATCTTACGAGAATTTTAATTATAGTATTTAGCTAACCATGACACTTTAGCCTACATCCTCTCTTTATGGATAATAATGATGATAATAATCAAATAAAAAATGAAGAACTCATGGAATATCCCATGAATCTTGAAAAATTAAACAAATGGATTATTCCATCAGTTCCCCCAAAACAAATTTATAAATTTGGTATTTTTGACATATCTGCAAGATTTGCAGTAAAAACTATAGAACAAACTGTTCAAATTTCTGGAGATAACCAGACTATTAAATTATTAAGTAAGAAAGACTTACAACCTTTTAAAGGGTATAATTTTATTCATATAGGTTTAATACAAATAGCTTTTAAACCTTTAACCTTATTAGGTTTAAACTCCAGTATCATGGCATATGTTAGAGATAGCAGATGCAATAATTTTAAACAATCTTTAGCTGCTGTTATAGAAACTAGCCTTTGTCATGGGCCAGTTTATTTTGATGTTTCTCCTAATTTAAGTTTATCTTTAACAGATAAGCATTTATATGATGCTTTACAACTCAATATTCTTACAAATGGTTATAATTACAAACATGGTAGTGAAGTAATTGCTGTTTGTTATAGAATCTATTATAAAGTATTAAATACTTTAAATCCTAAGGCGAAACAAATTAGTTTCCCTGGTACTACTACATTAGTCCAAACAAATTTGTTGACTTCAAATGTGGCTACAAATAGAATGATTAAATGGAATGAAATTACATTCCCAGAATCCTGGTCATTAAATCAGGAAGTGGAACCTGAACCCATCCTTAATAAGGATATAGATCAAATAATTCAGACTACTGAAGGTGATGTTGAAATCAAATTTAACCCTCACAAAAGTTGTAGACTAACTAGAACTCTGTCTGAAAGGCATTCAGAAAATGAATACTATTCTGTTCCTAGCAGGGCATCTACTTCTAGAATTAGAGAAGAGATTGAAACGGTTGAAAATATTTGTATTAGTAATAATAATATTCCTCATGGAATTTATCAAAGAAGCAATTTTGAACATAGGAAATCTCCTACTCAATCTGAGATGAGTTTTCATCTCCAAGAAGATTAAGTTTTATGGATTTAAGACCTGGTAGTGCTTGGAGACAACTCATCAATGATGAGTTTCAACACGAAAGATATTTTGAATTTAGGAAATGGTATTTTAAAACTTTTAAACAGTGGGAATTGGCCCAGTTTAAAGAAGAATTTTATAACCATTTGAGTATGACTCAAGATTATATTCCTTTTGCAAAATGGTTTACAAACTTTTTCATAAAAAAAATGGAAAAAGAAGTTATGGTTTTGCAGTCTAAATCTTGGATAACTACAGAAGGTAATAATATTACTTCTCCTTTTCCCCCAGAAAAAACTATAAACCTGGGAAAAAATGTTGAGGCTACAGCTTATCTTGCTTTACAAAGCAAAAAGGCTGAAAGTAGTATTGGTGCTATCCAAGAGTTCAATTCAATAATTAGATCGCAAAATTATACAAATATCTTTTTGAATTGTCTAGGAGACCAATTAATTTCTATTGAAAAAGAATTAATAAAACTAAAGAATCTTTTTGAAAGCCAGATTTATCAAAATAAACTAGATTCTGAAAAATATAAGTGTAATAAGGATGTGAATGATGGTCCAATTATACAACCTCCAATTTCTATAGAAGGATTTAAAATTCAAAAGGATAGTGATGAATTCATTAATATATTGGATGAAAAACTTAAACAATTACGATTAAGTGTTATTGATAAGGAAAATGATTCATCAGAATCTGATGAGTCTCAATCAATAAATTCTGAAAATGTGGATCAATTAGCAGCAATGTTTGCTAACCATGACATTAATGATAATGTCAATGCCAGTATTAATCCTGTCTATGCTCCCAGAGCATTAGATAAACATTATTATAAAAGACCTTCTCCTCAAGATTTGCTTTTTGAAGAAACTGAGGTCTATCAGAATTCGTATTCTGGAAAATCCATTTATGAATGGAATATAGATGGCTTAAATGATAAACAAATTATAGATTTAATACATAGAATGATTATGTATTCTACTGTCTGTAAACAGCAAGGTAATTCAGACAGTTCTATTGCTTCATTTATAACAACAGGATTTGTTGGTCAACTTAGGGGATGGTGGGATCATTATCTCACAGATTCCCAAAAGAAAGAAATTCTTTCTCATAAAAAGATTGTAAAAATAGAAGAGCCTAGTAGTTCTACGGTAGTTGCTACAACTGCTGTCATGACTACTGGTGAAGAGGATGCAGTTTATACACTCTGTCTCTCTATTCTTCAGCATTTTGTTGGGACTAATATTCCTATAGCTGAAAAACTTAATACCCTTCTTCAAAATCTGAGATGTCCCTCTCTAACTCATTTTAGGTGGTATAAAGACACATTTTTGTCTAGAGTTTTCCAATTAAAGAACCCTGATTCGGTCCATTGGAAATCAAAATTCATTGATGGTTTGCCTCACTTATTTAGTGAAAAGGTTAGGCAATCTCTGCGTAACAAGAATGATGGTATTAACATCAATTATTCTGATTTAACTTATGGCCAAATTATTAGTGCCTGCATTAATGAAGGTTTGAGTTTGTGTAATGACATAAAGCTCAAAAACCAGCTTAAAAAGCAACGACTTACAGAAAAACACCAAATAGGTGAATTCTGTGAACAATTTGCTTTTGATCTAAGTAAACCTCCTTCTAATAAAAAAAAGAAGGAAAAAATCCATTTCAAGTCTAAGCCTAATCATGATAAGCCCTTTAAGAGAAGGAAGAAAAGAAAAAATTTTGAGAGGAAGATTCCTCAGAAATATCCTAAGGACTCCTTTGATAAAAAGAGAAAAGCCAAAAAATTGGCAATTACTTGCCATAAATGTGGCAAGGTTGGCCATTATGCTAACCAATGTTGGACGAAGAAGGCCCTCAATAATATTGAGGATGATGAGCTTAGAGCTCAATTAGAGAAAGTTCTTTTATTAAACTCAGATAATGAGGATAATAAATCTGATTATATATCAGAGGAGAGTGAAGAATCCTTCACTGAAATGAGTTCTAGTGACTCTGACAATAATGATTGTCAATGTAATGAAATAAGCTATTGGAAATCCATTGTGGAAATGAATGGATTAAATGTTCTAACTTCAGAACAAGATCAAGCCTTAAAGGTTTTAGAGTCTATTACGGATAATAATTTAAAAAGAAAAATGATTGAATTTCTTATTAAAGAAAATTCAAAAGAAAAATTTCCTAAAATTGATGAAGCCCCATATCAACTTAGTGAAGTCTTATCAAGATTTCAACAAGTTAATATTAAAGAAACTCCGGTTTCAATGACAGACTTAAAGAGAGAAATTAGTCTCTTAAAATCTGAAGTCAGTCAAATAAAAAAGAATAATGAATTCTTAAACCAAAGAATTGGTATTTTAGAAAATACCAATAATAATGGTGATTTAGCAGAAAGCTCTTTGGGAAATAAGAATCTTTCTGACCATTCTGAGAAATACTTGAGTATTTTACAAAGAATTACTTCTCAGAAGTGGTTTACTAAAATCACATTAATTATTAATAAAAATTTTATTTTAAAAAATGAAATGGCCCTAATTGATAGTGGAGCAGATTTAAATTGTATTCAAGAGGGAATTATCCCTACTAAATATTTTTCTAAAACCACTCAGAGTCTCACCCAAGCTGGTGGAGATAGGCTTCAAGTTAACTATAAACTTGAAAATGCTTATATTTGCAAAAATGATATTTGTTTACCAACTCCTTTCATTTTAGTTAAAAATCTTACCCATAGAATTATTTTGGGTACTCCATTTTTACATATGATAATGCCTATTATTAATATAGATCAAAAAGGCATTACAACTATTTTGAAAGATCAAAAAATCACTTTTGAATTTATTTTTGACCCTCAAACAAGAATGCTTAATGAGGTGAGAGATTTACTTTTAAAGAAAAAAGAAAAACAAATATGTTTTTTAAAAGAAGAAATTAGTATTCTTAATATTAAGGATCAACTTAATAATGAAAATATTAAACTCCAAATTAAAAATCTAGAAAGTCAATTTCAAATTGAAATTTGCAATGATTTACCAAATGCTTTTTGGAACAGAAAGCAACATGTAGTGTCCCTACCTTATGAGGATAATTTTAGAGAAAATCAAATTCCTACTAAGGCAAGGCCAGCACAAATGAATCAAGAATACCTTGATTTATGCAAAAAAGAAATTAAATCTTTACTTGATAAAGGTTTAATTAGACCCTCCAAATCTCCTTGGAGTTGTACTGCTTTCTATGTCAATAAAGCAGCTGAAAAAGAAAGAGGGGTTCCTAGATTGGTTATTAATTATAAACCCCTTAATAAAGTTTTGAAATGGATTAGATATCCTATCCCTAACAAAAAAGATTTGTTAGATAGGTTAAATGATTCTTTAATATTCTCAAAATTTGATATGAAATCTGGGTATTGGCAGATTCAAATTAATGAATCTGACAGATATAAAACTGCTTTTACTGTCCCGTTTGGGCATTATGAATGGAATGTCCTTCCTTTTGGTCTGAAAAATGCCCCTTCAGAATTTCAAAATATAATGAATAATATCTTTAATCCTTATTCGGACTTTATAATTGTTTACATTGATGACGTGTTAGTTTTTTCTAAATCTTTAGAACAACACTTCAAACATTTAAAAATTTTCAAAAATATTATCAAACACAATGGTCTTGTTTTATCAGCCCCAAAAATGAAATTATTTCAAACTAAAGTGAGATTTTTGGGTCATGAAATTGATCAAGGAACAATAGTTCCTATTAGTAGAAGCATAGAATTTGCTTCTAAATTCCCTGATATCATTACTGATAAAACCCAACTACAAAGATTTTTGGGAAGCTTAAATTATATTTCAGATTACTACAAAAATTTAGCTAAAGATACTGCTATATTATATGCTAGGCTTAAACCTAAGCCAGGACCATGGACTGAGAACCATACTCAGGCTGTTAAAAATATTAAGGCTAAAGTTAAATGTCTGCCTTGTTTATCTCTTGCTAATCCTAAATATTTTAAGATTGTTGAGACTGATGCTTCCAATATAGGATATGGTGGTATCCTTAAACAAATTATACCTGAGACTTCTAAAGAAGTTCTTGTTAGATTTACTTCTGGAAAATGGAATGATACCCAGAAGAAATATTCTACAATTAAGAAAGAAATGCTATCAATTATTAAATGCATTTCTAAGTTTCAGAGCGATCTTTTAAATCAAAGATTCTTACTTAGAATTGATTGTAGCTCAGCTAAATCTATTATTGAAAAGGATGTTAGAAATTTAGTAGCAAAACAAATTTTTGCTGGATGGCAGGCTCAACTATCTGCATTTGATTTTGAGATTCAGTATATTAAGGGAGAAAATAATTCACTAGCTGACTATCTTACTCGTGAATTTTTGCAGGGAGAATAAGTATGTTAAACCCCTATAGGGGTAGAGGCCGTGGCAGAAGTAGCTATGGCAGGGGAAGAGGGAGCAATAATTTATTGCCCTTCCAAGAATCAAATATTCCTCTAATAGGGGACTGGACTACAGTTACACATAATAAAAATAGGCAAATGCCTAAAAAAGAGGAAGCATCTTCTTCAAACTCTCAGAATAAGATAATATCTTATAAAGAGGTTGCGATCAATGATCCTCCCCAAGAACAGGTTTCAGAATACTTTGAAAATCCTGTTACAGAAAAGATCATGCATATCGAACATGATGATATAAATTTAGCCAATAATAATGGCTGGTCTGTTAAGACAAGGTATCTAGAATCAAGAGGATACCCAGGACTCTTTGGAAAATCTAGACCGAATCTTGAAATTCTTTTGGCTATCACAGAATCTGTGACCATTACTCACCATTATCAAAATAATAACCCAGAAAGTTTCATAAACTTTTCTAAGTGCCATATCAATAAGATATTACTCCCTAAAGAATGGGGTCTTAATCCAAATGGAGAAAAGGCTATTAAAATTTCTGAAGGTAAATATATTTACTTTAATTATTGGGACTATGTCCAAGCTTTTACTAAAGCATTTTATTACCAAAATCCAAAAAACAAGCATTCCTGGTTTTTCTCCATCAATCCTAATGTTGTGGCATCAGAAATACCAAATTGGTTTTATGAATGGTGGATCAAATTTGGTCCTTCTCTGGAAATATTACCAGAAGAAATTTCAAGTCTTTATAACCACTGGTGTGATAACAGTCCTTTAATTGCAAAGGTTGCATCAAGCAATTTAATCACAGGACAATGTCCTGCTTTATTTTTTATAAAATTCCAGATACCATGGATATGGAGATGGGCTTTAAAAATTTCAAAAGATGGTTTTAATATCCCCATTTTAGAAAGAAATTTCTTTTTTAAATGGTGGAATAAAATGAGTCCAGAGGACATTCAAGCTATTGTCAAGGATATTAATAATACCATTAAAGAAGATAAATCCAAAAGTCTAAAAGACCAAGAAACAAATCAGTTCTCTTTGGCTCAAATGAAAAATTATTTTCAGAAAAAATATCCCAGGGAATCTGAGGAAGAAATTATGGTTAGAACTTTAGATTACATGAAGACTCAATTTTTCAAAACTTTTCCCACAAGAGTATCAAAAGAAGATGATATGTCCACTTCTTTCCAAGGATCTGTGGAAATTCTAGCTGGAGAATCTCAGCCATTAGAAGAACCTACCCCAGAAGATTTCTGGGATGCCCTCATTCAGACCATGACTACACAAGGAGACAAAAAAGGAAGGTCACACTAAATTTCCTTTTGTCAAGAAAGCATCATTGCCCGAATAAAGCAAAAATCTTTGCCAGAAGGAATCTTCTTTCCTTTAATAAAGGAGTTTGTAGTTTTATGCTTTTCCTTTTTTAATTTTGTTGTTTTCTGTTAATAATTGTGTCGATGGGGCCCAAAGTGTACCCGGCATTATTAACACTTTGGGCACCATCGACACAATTATTAACAGAAAACAACAAAATTAAAAAAGGAAAAGCATAAAACTACAAACTCCTTTATTAAAGGAAAGAAGATTCCTTCTGGCAAAGATTTTTGCTTTATTCGGGCAATGATGCTTTCTTGACAAAAGGAAATTTAGTGTGACCTTCCTTTTTTGTCTCCTTGTGTAGTCATGGTCTGAATGAGGGCATCCCAGAAATCTTCTGGGGTAGGTTCTTCTAATGGCTGAGATTCTCCAGCTAGAATTTCCACAGATCCTTGGAAAGAAGTGGACATATCATCTTCTTTTGATACTCTTGTGGGAAAAGTTTTGAAAAATTGAGTCTTCATGTAATCTAAAGTTCTAACCATAATTTCTTCCTCAGATTCCCTGGGATATTTTTTCTGAAAATAATTTTTCATTTGAGCCAAAGAGAACTGATTTGTTTCTTGGTCTTTTAGACTTTTGGATTTATCTTCTTTAATGGTATTATTAATATCCTTGACAATAGCTTGAATGTCCTCTGGACTCATTTTATTCCACCATTTAAAAAAGAAATTTCTTTCTAAAATGGGGATATTAAAACCATCTTTTGAAATTTTTAAAGCCCATCTCCATATCCATGGTATCTGGAATTTTATAAAAAATAAAGCAGGACATTGTCCTGTGATTAAATTGCTTGATGCAACCTTTGCAATTAAAGGACTGTTATCACACCAGTGGTTATAAAGACTTGAAATTTCTTCTGGTAATATTTCCAGAGAAGGACCAAATTTGATCCACCATTCATAAAACCAATTTGGTATTTCTGATGCCACAACATTAGGATTGATGGAGAAAAACCAGGAATGCTTGTTTTTTGGATTTTGGTAATAAAATGCTTTAGTAAAAGCTTGGACATAGTCCCAATAATTAAAGTAAATATATTTACCTTCAGAAATTTTAATAGCCTTTTCTCCATTTGGATTAAGACCCCATTCTTTAGGGAGTAATATCTTATTGATATGGCACTTAGAAAAGTTTATGAAACTTTCTGGGTTATTATTTTGATAATGGTGAGTAATGGTCACAGATTCTGTGATAGCCAAAAGAATTTCAAGATTCGGTCTAGATTTTCCAAAGAGTCCTGGGTATCCTCTTGATTCTAGATACCTTGTCTTAACAGACCAGCCATTATTATTGGCTAAATTTATATCATCATGTTCGATATGCATGATCTTTTCTGTAACAGGATTTTCAAAGTATTCTGAAACCTGTTCTTGGGGAGGATCATTGATCGCAACCTCTTTATAAGATATTATCTTATTCTGAGAGTTTGAAGAAGATGCTTCCTCTTTTTTAGGCATTTGCCTATTTTTATTATGTGTAACTGTAGTCCAGTCCCCTATTAGAGGAATATTTGATTCTTGGAAGGGCAATAAATTATTGCTCCCTCTTCCCCTGCCATAGCTACTTCTGCCACGGCCTCTACCCCCATAGGGGTTTAACATACTTATTCTCCCTGCAAAAATTCACGAGTAAGATAGTCAGCTAGTGAATTATTTTCTCCCTTAATATACTGAATCTCAAAATCAAATGCAGATAGTTGAGCCTGCCATCCAGCAAAAATTTGTTTTGCTACTAAATTTCTAACATCCTTTTCAATAATAGATTTAGCTGAGCTACAATCAATTCTAAGTAAGAATCTTTGATTTAAAAGATCGCTCTGAAACTTAGAAATGCATTTAATAATTGATAGCATTTCTTTCTTAATTGTAGAATATTTCTTCTGGGTATCATTCCATTTTCCAGAAGTAAATCTAACAAGAACTTCTTTAGAAGTCTTAGGTATAATTTGTTTAAGGATACCACCATATCCTATATTGGAAGCATCAGTCTCAACAATCTTAAAATATTTAGGATTAGCAAGAGATAAACAAGGCAGACATTTAACTTTAGCCTTAATATTTTTAACAGCCTGAGTATGGTTCTCAGTCCATGGTCCTGGCTTAGGTTTAAGCCTAGCATATAATATAGCAGTATCTTTAGCTAAATTTTTGTAGTAATCTGAAATATAATTTAAGCTTCCCAAAAATCTTTGTAGTTGGGTTTTATCAGTAATGATATCAGGGAATTTAGAAGCAAATTCTATGCTTCTACTAATAGGAACTATTGTTCCTTGATCAATTTCATGACCCAAAAATCTCACTTTAGTTTGAAATAATTTCATTTTTGGGGCTGATAAAACAAGACCATTGTGTTTGATAATATTTTTGAAAATTTTTAAATGTTTGAAGTGTTGTTCTAAAGATTTAGAAAAAACTAACACGTCATCAATGTAAACAATTATAAAGTCCGAATAAGGATTAAAGATATTATTCATTATATTTTGAAATTCTGAAGGGGCATTTTTCAGACCAAAAGGAAGGACATTCCATTCGTAATGCCCAAACGGGACAGTAAAAGCAGTTTTATATCTGTCAGATTCATTAATTTGAATCTGCCAATACCCAGATTTCATATCAAATTTTGAGAATATTAAAGAATCATTTAACCTATCTAACAAATCTTTTTTGTTAGGGATAGGATATCTAATCCATTTCAAAACTTTATTAAGGGGTTTATAATTAATAACCAATCTAGGAACCCCTCTTTCTTTTTCAGCTGCTTTATTGACATAGAAAGCAGTACAACTCCAAGGAGATTTGGAGGGTCTAATTAAACCTTTATCAAGTAAAGATTTAATTTCTTTTTTGCATAAATCAAGGTATTCTTGATTCATTTGTGCTGGCCTTGCCTTAGTAGGAATTTGATTTTCTCTAAAATTATCCTCATAAGGTAGGGACACTACATGTTGCTTTCTGTTCCAAAAAGCATTTGGTAAATCATTGCAAATTTCAATTTGAAATTGACTTTCTAGATTTTTAATTTGGAGTTTAATATTTTCATTATTAAGTTGATCCTTAATATTAAGAATACTAATTTCTTCTTTTAAAAAACATATTTGTTTTTCTTTTTTCTTTAAAAGTAAATCTCTCACCTCATTAAGCATTCTTGTTTGAGGGTCAAAAATAAATTCAAAAGTGATTTTTTGATCTTTCAAAATAGTTGTAATGCCTTTTTGATCTATATTAATAATAGGCATTATCATATGTAAAAATGGAGTACCCAAAATAATTCTATGGGTAAGATTTTTAACTAAAATGAAAGGAGTTGGTAAACAAATATCATTTTTGCAAATATAAGCATTTTCAAGTTTATAGTTAACTTGAAGCCTATCTCCACCAGCTTGGGTGAGACTCTGAGTGGTTTTAGAAAAATATTTAGTAGGGATAATTCCCTCTTGAATACAATTTAAATCTGCTCCACTATCAATTAGGGCCATTTCATTTTTTAAAATAAAATTTTTATTAATAATTAATGTGATTTTAGTAAACCACTTCTGAGAAGTAATTCTTTGTAAAATACTCAAGTATTTCTCAGAATGGTCAGAAAGATTCTTATTTCCCAAAGAGCTTTCTGCTAAATCACCATTATTATTGGTATTTTCTAAAATACCAATTCTTTGGTTTAAGAATTCATTATTCTTTTTTATTTGACTGACTTCAGATTTTAAGAGACTAATTTCTCTCTTTAAGTCTGTCATTGAAACCGGAGTTTCTTTAATATTAACTTGTTGAAATCTTGATAAGACTTCACTAAGTTGATATGGGGCTTCATCAATTTTAGGAAATTTTTCTTTTGAATTTTCTTTAATAAGAAATTCAATCATTTTTCTTTTTAAATTATTATCCGTAATAGACTCTAAAACCTTTAAGGCTTGATCTTGTTCTGAAGTTAGAACATTTAATCCATTCATTTCCACAATGGATTTCCAATAGCTTATTTCATTACATTGACAATCATTATTGTCAGAGTCACTAGAACTCATTTCAGTGAAGGATTCTTCACTCTCCTCTGATATATAATCAGATTTATTATCCTCATTATCTGAGTTTAATAAAAGAACTTTCTCTAATTGAGCTCTAAGCTCATCATCCTCAATATTATTGAGGGCCTTCTTCGTCCAACATTGGTTAGCATAATGGCCAACCTTGCCACATTTATGGCAAGTAATTGCCAATTTTTTGGCTTTTCTCTTTTTATCAAAGGAGTCCTTAGGATATTTCTGAGGAATCTTCCTCTCAAAATTTTCTCTTTTCTTCCTTCTCTTAAAGGGCTTATCATGATTAGGCTTAGACTTGAAATGGATTTTTTCCTTCTTTTTTTTATTAGAAGGAGGTTTACTTAGATCAAAAGCAAATTGTTCACAGAATTCACCTATTTGGTGTTTTTCTGTAAGTCGTTGCTTTTTAAGCTGGTTTTTGAGCTTTATGTCATTACACAAACTCAAACCTTCATTAATGCAGGCACTAATAATTTGGCCATAAGTTAAATCAGAATAATTGATGTTAATACCATCATTCTTGTTACGCAGAGATTGCCTAACCTTTTCACTAAATAAGTGAGGCAAACCATCAATGAATTTTGATTTCCAATGGACCGAATCAGGGTTCTTTAATTGGAAAACTCTAGACAAAAATGTGTCTTTATACCACCTAAAATGAGTTAGAGAGGGACATCTCAGATTTTGAAGAAGGGTATTAAGTTTTTCAGCTATAGGAATATTAGTCCCAACAAAATGCTGAAGAATAGAGAGACAGAGTGTATAAACTGCATCCTCTTCACCAGTAGTCATGACAGCAGTTGTAGCAACTACCGTAGAACTACTAGGCTCTTCTATTTTTACAATCTTTTTATGAGAAAGAATTTCTTTCTTTTGGGAATCTGTGAGATAATGATCCCACCATCCCCTAAGTTGACCAACAAATCCTGTTGTTATAAATGAAGCAATAGAACTGTCTGAATTACCTTGCTGTTTACAGACAGTAGAATACATAATCATTCTATGTATTAAATCTATAATTTGTTTATCATTTAAGCCATCTATATTCCATTCATAAATGGATTTTCCAGAATACGAATTCTGATAGACCTCAGTTTCTTCAAAAAGCAAATCTTGAGGAGAAGGTCTTTTATAATAATGTTTATCTAATGCTCTGGGAGCATAGACAGGATTAATACTGGCATTGACATTATCATTAATGTCATGGTTAGCAAACATTGCTGCTAATTGATCCACATTTTCAGAATTTATTGATTGAGACTCATCAGATTCTGATGAATCATTTTCCTTATCAATAACACTTAATCGTAATTGTTTAAGTTTTTCATCCAATATATTAATGAATTCATCACTATCCTTTTGAATTTTAAATCCTTCTATAGAAATTGGAGGTTGTATAATTGGACCATCATTCACATCCTTATTACACTTATATTTTTCAGAATCTAGTTTATTTTGATAAATCTGGCTTTCAAAAAGATTCTTTAATTTTATTAATTCTTTTTCAATAGAAATTAATTGGTCTCCTAGACAATTCAAAAAGATATTTGTATAATTTTGCGATCTAATTATTGAATTGAACTCTTGGATAGCACCAATACTACTTTCAGCCTTTTTGCTTTGTAAAGCAAGATAAGCTGTAGCCTCAACATTTTTTCCCAGGTTTATAGTTTTTTCTGGGGGAAAAGGAGAAGTAATATTATTACCTTCTGTAGTTATCCAAGATTTAGACTGCAAAACCATAACTTCTTTTTCCATTTTTTTTATGAAAAAGTTTGTAAACCATTTTGCAAAAGGAATATAATCTTGAGTCATACTCAAATGGTTATAAAATTCTTCTTTAAACTGGGCCAATTCCCACTGTTTAAAAGTTTTAAAATACCATTTCCTAAATTCAAAATATCTTTCGTGTTGAAACTCATCATTGATGAGTTGTCTCCAAGCACTGCCAGGTCTTAAATCCATAAAACTTAATCTTCTTGGAGATGAAAACTCATCTCAGATTGAGTAGGAGATTTCCTATGTTCAAAATTGCTTCTTTGATAAATTCCATGGGGAATATTATTATTACTAATACAAATATTTTCAACCGTTTCAATCTCTTCTCTAATTCTAGAAGTAGATGCCCTGCTAGGAACAGAATAGTATTCATTTACTGAATGCCTTTCAGACAGAGTTCTAGTTAGTCTACAACTTTTGTGAGGGTTAAATTTGATTTCAACATCACCTTCAGTAGTCTGAATTATTTGATCTATATCCTTATTAAGGATGGGTTCAGGTTCCACTTCCTGATTTAATGACCAGGATTCTGGGAATGTAATTTCATTCCATTTAATCATTCTATTTGTAGCCACATTTGAAGTCAACAAATTTGTTTGGACTAATGTAGTAGTACCAGGGAAACTAATTTGTTTCGCCTTAGGATTTAAAGTATTTAATACTTTATAATAGATTCTATAACAAACAGCAATTACTTCACTACCATGTTTGTAATTATAACCATTTGTAAGAATATTGAGTTGTAAAGCATCATATAAATGCTTATCTGTTAAAGATAAACTTAAATTAGGAGAAACATCAAAATAAACTGGCCCATGACAAAGGCTAGTTTCTATAACAGCAGCTAAAGATTGTTTAAAATTATTGCATCTGCTATCTCTAACATATGCCATGATACTGGAGTTTAAACCTAATAAGGTTAAAGGTTTAAAAGCTATTTGTATTAAACCTATATGAATAAAATTATACCCTTTAAAAGGTTGTAAGTCTTTCTTACTTAATAATTTAATAGTCTGGTTATCTCCAGAAATTTGAACAGTTTGTTCTATAGTTTTTACTGCAAATCTTGCAGATATGTCAAAAATACCAAATTTATAAATTTGTTTAGGGGGAACTGATGGAATAATCCATTTGTTTAATTTTTCAAGATTCATGGGATATTCCATGAGTTCTTCATTTTTTATTTGATTATTATCATCATTATTATCCATAAAGAGAGGATGTAGGCTAAAGTGTCATGGTTAGCTAAATACTATAATTAAAATTCTCGTAAGATAGATCTTCCCTTTGATATACTATCCAAAGTGCCAAACTTCAATTTTATCAATAAACATCTTATAAAAGATGGACAAAATGATTTTAACCAAAAATCCTCAAGCTCTTAATAGGCACCAAAACAACGGCAACACGCCTAAGACATGCCATTTTTGAGCGAGAACATTAAAATCATTTCCTAATAAAACCTTGAAGTTTGATTCGATGAATAGTAATCAAGAGTACTACCTATCTTACTTGATTTTAATTAAGCATTTAACCTCCCATGACAAATATTTAGCAGCTAGAATTCATTACCTTGTACTCAGTAAAGGCGATGATACCAAGTATGTGTTGTGTACGCAGCGTTGTCAGGATCGGATCTTTATGAGGAAAAGCTAAATAGGGAAGAGCAATATAAAGAAGAGGAATATATTTCAAATGTCTGCCTCCTCCTTGTACATATACATTCCTTATATAGGAAAATAAGGAACACTATTTGTTCCGGTTAGGGATACCACTAAACCTATAGTATCCGGTAAAGGTAATAACAACAACAACATGTTAATAATGTCGGGTACACTTTGGGCCCCATCGACACAATTATTAACAGAAAACAACAAAATTAAAAAAGGAAAAGCATAAAACTACAAACTCCTTTATTAAAGGAAAGAAGATTCCTTCTGGCAAAGATTTTTGCTTTATTCGGGCAATGATGCTTTCTTGACAAAAGGAAATTTAGTGTGACCTTCCTTTTTTGTCTCCTTGTGTAGTCATGGTCTGAATGAGGGCATCCCAGAAATCTTCTGGGGTAGGTTCTTCTAATGGCTGAGATTCTCCAGCTAGAATTTCCACAGATCCTTGGAAAGAAGTGGACATATCATCTTCTTTTGATACTCTTGTGGGAAAAGTTTTGAAAAATTGAGTCTTCATGTAATCTAAAGTTCTAACCATAATTTCTTCCTCAGATTCCCTGGGATATTTTTTCTGAAAATAATTTTTCATTTGAGCCAAAGAGAACTGATTTGTTTCTTGGTCTTTTAGACTTTTGGATTTATCTTCTTTAATGGTATTATTAATATCCTTGACAATAGCTTGAATGTCCTCTGGACTCATTTTATTCCACCATTTAAAAAAGAAATTTCTTTCTAAAATGGGGATATTAAAACCATCTTTTGAAATTTTTAAAGCCCATCTCCATATCCATGGTATCTGGAATTTTATAAAAAATAAAGCAGGACATTGTCCTGTGATTAAATTGCTTGATGCAACCTTTGCAATTAAAGGACTGTTATCACACCAGTGGTTATAAAGACTTGAAATTTCTTCTGGTAATATTTCCAGAGAAGGACCAAATTTGATCCACCATTCATAAAACCAATTTGGTATTTCTGATGCCACAACATTAGGATTGATGGAGAAAAACCAGGAATGCTTGTTTTTTGGATTTTGGTAATAAAATGCTTTAGTAAAAGCTTGGACATAGTCCCAATAATTAAAGTAAATATATTTACCTTCAGAAATTTTAATAGCCTTTTCTCCATTTGGATTAAGACCCCATTCTTTAGGGAGTAATATCTTATTGATATGGCACTTAGAAAAGTTTATGAAACTTTCTGGGTTATTATTTTGATAATGGTGAGTAATGGTCACAGATTCTGTGATAGCCAAAAGAATTTCAAGATTCGGTCTAGATTTTCCAAAGAGTCCTGGGTATCCTCTTGATTCTAGATACCTTGTCTTAACAGACCAGCCATTATTATTGGCTAAATTTATATCATCATGTTCGATATGCATGATCTTTTCTGTAACAGGATTTTCAAAGTATTCTGAAACCTGTTCTTGGGGAGGATCATTGATCGCAACCTCTTTATAAGATATTATCTTATTCTGAGAGTTTGAAGAAGATGCTTCCTCTTTTTTAGGCATTTGCCTATTTTTATTATGTGTAACTGTAGTCCAGTCCCCTATTAGAGGAATATTTGATTCTTGGAAGGGCAATAAATTATTGCTCCCTCTTCCCCTGCCATAGCTACTTCTGCCACGGCCTCTACCCCCATAGGGGTTTAACATACTTATTCTCCCTGCAAAAATTCACGAGTAAGATAGTCAGCTAGTGAATTATTTTCTCCCTTAATATACTGAATCTCAAAATCAAATGCAGATAGTTGAGCCTGCCATCCAGCAAAAATTTGTTTTGCTACTAAATTTCTAACATCCTTTTCAATAATAGATTTAGCTGAGCTACAATCAATTCTAAGTAAGAATCTTTGATTTAAAAGATCGCTCTGAAACTTAGAAATGCATTTAATAATTGATAGCATTTCTTTCTTAATTGTAGAATATTTCTTCTGGGTATCATTCCATTTTCCAGAAGTAAATCTAACAAGAACTTCTTTAGAAGTCTCAGGTATAATTTGTTTAAGGATACCACCATATCCTATATTGGAAGCATCAGTCTCAACAATCTTAAAATATTTAGGATTAGCAAGAGATAAACAAGGCAGACATTTAACTTTAGCCTTAATATTTTTAACAGCCTGAGTATGGTTCTCAGTCCATGGTCCTGGCTTAGGTTTAAGCCTAGCATATAATATAGCAGTATCTTTAGCTAAATTTTTGTAGTAATCTGAAATATAATTTAAGCTTCCCAAAAATCTTTGTAGTTGGGTTTTATCAGTAATGATATCAGGGAATTTAGAAGCAAATTCTATGCTTCTACTAATAGGAACTATTGTTCCTTGATCAATTTCATGACCCAAAAATCTCACTTTAGTTTGAAATAATTTCATTTTTGGGGCTGATAAAACAAGACCATTGTGTTTGATAATATTTTTGAAAATTTTTAAATGTTTGAAGTGTTGTTCTAAAGATTTAGAAAAAACTAACACGTCATCAATGTAAACAATTATAAAGTCCGAATAAGGATTAAAGATATTATTCATTATATTTTGAAATTCTGAAGGGGCATTTTTCAGACCAAAAGGAAGGACATTCCATTCATAATGCCCAAACGGGACAGTAAAAGCAGTTTTATATCTGTCAGATTCATTAATTTGAATCTGCCAATACCCAGATTTCATATCAAATTTTGAGAATATTAAAGAATCATTTAACCTATCTAACAAATCTTTTTTGTTAGGGATAGGATATCTAATCCATTTCAAAACTTTATTAAGGGGTTTATAATTAATAACCAATCTAGGAACCCCTCTTTCTTTTTCAGCTGCTTTATTGACATAGAAAGCAGTACAACTCCAAGGAGATTTGGAGGGTCTAATTAAACCTTTATCAAGTAAAGATTTAATTTCTTTTTTGCATAAATCAAGGTATTCTTGATTCATTTGTGCTGGCCTTGCCTTAGTAGGAATTTGATTTTCTCTAAAATTATCCTCATAAGGTAGGGACACTACATGTTGCTTTCTGTTCCAAAAAGCATTTGGTAAATCATTGCAAATTTCAATTTGAAATTGACTTTCTAGATTTTTAATTTGGAGTTTAATATTTTCATTATTAAGTTGATCCTTAATATTAAGAATACTAATTTCTTCTTTTAAAAAACATATTTGTTTTTCTTTTTTCTTTAAAAGTAAATCTCTCACCTCATTAAGCATTCTTGTTATATATATATATATATATATAACAAAACAAAACAAAACAAAAGGAGTTGAGGAGCAAGAACCAAAACATTCTCAAACAATAAAATATAAGAAAAAAATGGGGAGCAAACATCAGACCCAAGAAAACAAAGAGAAGAAAAAACAAGAAAACAAAGCATTCAGAAGATAAGTAAGAATTAAGAAAAAACAATAACTTAAAACATACCCAAATTATTTTTAATATCAAGATAAGTAAGAATTAACAATCACTTTCATATTACCATACATGTTCATAGTAGCAAATCCTTGTACTTACATCCATCCATTCATGTATTGCGTGACATGTTTATCTAACGGTGACATTAGATTAAATGATTTTCTTTTTTCTACTGTATGGCTGAAAATTTGGAAAATGGATTGTGAGTTATGAATAGAAATAAGTTTTAAAAATGTGTATATTTTAACAGCATGGTCAAGCCACCCAGTCACTGCCTTGTTTTTAAGCAGGTTAGATTAGATATGGCAGACCACATAGTTTGGCGGATTTACAACCCTAAATTACCCCGCCAAAAACGACATACTAAAAGGGTCATATCGATAGGTCTAATTCATTTTCCAATCCAATAAAATTATGTCTTTTCTATAAAAAAAAATATATTAATAAATTGGTTAGTACTTTTCAAAGTCAATAAATCACTTTAAAGATTGATCCCATCAAGGGCTTGTAATGCACTTTTTATTGTTTAAAATTCAATAAATCTCTTACATTTTTAACTTTTCAAATATGATCATTGATAATACACGTAATTTTAAAAAAAAATGATTATGAGTTCGATTTGTGTCTCTTGTGTACCGAGAGAATTCGGTTGAAATGAGAGAATCTATCATATATTTTTTACAGGTTTCTTGACAAAGATTAGTCGTTGTTAAACGGTAATACGAACTTCGTCCATATAACTTGTTAACAAATAGTAGAGAAACAATTTTATATATAATACAATAGACAATTTATAAGTTTTACAAAGTCTAGATTTACTCCGTATTTAGAATTTTTAAAAAAAAAATATCTATTTTGAGTGTTATTCACACACTTTTATAAACAACAAGTTTTCTAATTAGATTTTACATGAGGAAGAATGAAATGAGAAATATTACGGTCACTGAACGGCTAAGATTGTATAATTGCGTGCCGGCATCAACTTGTTGACTGCCCTGAATCAAAGTCTCTGGAAGAATTAAGAAGCGCTTCATTTGTGGGAGCAAACAATTGTGTTTGAACGACCCAAAAATTCATGCCTTTGTTCTACTGTTGAGTTCATGGGTCATTGTGTGTATTTTGCACGAATTTATTCTTCTTTTTTTTGTCAAGTAGTTGAATAGATAGGACTTATATATTTTAAATATGGGGAAGTGAAGAGTTTGGAGTTTGAATCCCCGATCTTCGTAGAATATCATTACAGTTACCGGTTGACATGTGCTTAGATGGCCGCACAAATTTATTTATTCAGATCAATAAAGCTTTGGACATCATTATCACTGAATCACTAATTTCACAATAGAGTATGCATAAATAACTATTACACTAGAATAAGATCCACAAGTTGCACGGCTCCAAATTACATTTAATGTATTTTGTGCTAATTTATAAATAAAATTTAAAAAAATGGGATGAAATCGTAATAAAAGACAAATTATATATTTTTGTAATAAAGATAGGTAGTAAAATACAGATTATTCTTGACAATTATATGAGACAAACTATATCTCTTTAATTCATTAATTTTATTCTAGAAAATTCTATGCAATCTCATATAAAACAAATAACCAAAAAGAGACGGTAAAAAACTCACAATCAACCTATAGAATACCATAAAAAAAACTATACTTCCACAACCAATATGTTTCGGCTAGAAAAATCCAAGTGATAAATGGCATGCATATAAGAATTAAGATCATCACAAAGTTAAGAATGTTCTCCATGGCCACTATTCAATAAATACGTGGTAATTAAACTTGAAAAATGTTTGGTGTACACCTTGAGAGATAAAGTGACAAGAGAGAGTGACTTGATAAAAGTGATATATTGATGTGATATGAAGGGAGAAATAGAGATGAAATGAGATGTTGAAAAAATGTACAAAAATATGAGGTGTTCAAATATAATGGCCGATTAAATTTATCGATACAATGCTATTTGTTTTGATTGGAAAAGTTTCTATTAGATATGCATCTTACGTAAAAGCTTATATTTTATAAAGAAAAGAAAATACATCATGTGTTTTTATAGGAAAATCTAGTAAGCATTTTTTTAAGAAGGAAGATGGAGAGAGTACCCTTGTTCGAGATGCAATAAAATCAATCATTAGATATCATGGATTTGATAACTTCAACATCACTTGCAAAATTGGAAAGACTCGAGGTCATACCTGAGATCATGCACAACTGGTAGAATTTACGATATAATAGATTTAAATACATTTATGTATTGTTGTCAACAACAACAAAATGTATCTTTGCATTAGATGTGAGATAATGTTTTTTATCAAGCATTTCATGAAGGAGATTTAATGTGAGGTTGGGGGATGTGTTTTCTAGCCACAAAAGAGAAGAGCAAGAATAGTGTGATTTTAGAGATGCCACATTGGAATATATCTTACGTGGAGAAAATTGAAGTACATAAGGGTGGATGATGTGTCAATTAGAAATTTTGAAGGTCTGAATTAATAAATATAATAGTTTTACATTGTACAAAATCACACATAGTAATTTCACTAAGAAATAAATTGCATTTTATTACAGAAACATTTTTGGGTACAAAAACAAATATCATTAATTTGAAAATTTTGGAGCAATAAATAGTATTATTTTAAATTATAAAATATGATCCACGTGTTGAATAAAATAAGTAGAGTTATAGCATACAACACAATACATTAAATTCCTTAGTTACATGAAATAGATAATATAAATGTTTCGTATTTAATATTTTCTTTCGACAATATTGTAGGTTTGATTTTCCAAGTTGTTGGAAAACTTTTATATACTGATTTAAGGATTGTTGACATCACCTTGACCGGTGACATCTACTCCATTGGTTCCCATTCCAAAACCAAAACCCATGCCCATACCAAACCCAATTCCCACGCCATTTTTACCACCACGATTATTGTTCTCGCCTTTGGTAGTACCACCTCCAATTGCACCAATTCCAACACCAAAGCCACTACCATGGCCATACCCTCCTCCCATGCTACCTCCACCACCACCACCACCTCCACCTCCTCCTCCTCCTCCTCCCATTTCGCCACCTATACCTCCACCAAAACCGCTTCCATGACCATGACCTTCCCCTCCACTACTACCTTCTCCTCCCCCACCCCCTTCTCCTTCTCCACCTCCACCACCACCTCCTCCTCCTCCTCCTATACCTGCACCTGCACCTGCACCAAAACCACTCCCATAACCTCGACCTCCATTGTCATCTCCTTCACCCTCACCCCCACCACCTCCTCCTCCCCCTCCCATGCCAACTTGTCCTACACCCGCACCCCCTCCAAAACCGCTACCATGACCTTGTCCTTCTCCTCCTCCATTACCTGCTCCCCCACCTTCACCACCACCACCTCCTCCTCCATTTCCTCCCAACCCACCAGTTCCTCCACCTGCACCAAAACCACTCCCCCGACCATGCCCTCCTCCATTGCTTGTTCCACCTCCACTCCCTCCTCCTCCTCCTCCACCTCCTCCTCCACCACTATGTCCTCCATTGCCCCCGCCCATTCCAAAACCAGCTCCCAAACCACTACCTTGACCTACCCCTCCACTACCAAGACCACCTCCTCCACCACCACTTCCACCTCCAAAACCACCATACCCTACCCCAACACCAAAACCACTACCATGACCATAACCTGCACCATTCCCACTAATGCCACCACCTTCTCCTCCTCCCCCTCCTCCTCCAATACTCATTGCACCATCTCCATTGTTTCCTCCTCCTGCACCATAACCTTCACCATGTCCTGAACCCCCACCAACACCACCTTTTCCACCACATCTCCAGCTTCTATATAAACAATCATCATCATCATTATCATCACCAGACCTCCAACGACTAGGATCAACAAAACTACCACCTATATTCCTCCCATAACAAATACCACTCATCAAAGCACAAAGAGTACTCAACACAAGTAATGTCAAGTGCAAATACTTTGCATTAGCAGCAGTACTAGCACCCATACTCATTTTAGACAACTTACTTTGCTTGACGTTCTTTGTTGTAATGTCTCTTTATATAGAGAACTACGTACACTAAAATAGCTCTACATGCTCATTATTGAATCATAAAGATAACTTAGACATGTGCCATGTGGTATAAAATTTGAACATACAATTGCATTAAGGTCCAATCAGTTTCTCGCGTATTGGTCAACCATGGCCGACAATATATGTTAAACAACCGTAGGTTCATATGATTGTTGTAATGTTATGTTTTAATCTAATGAACCTCCAGCTAGACAGCAATATTATATCATAGTCATTAGTTATTTGTAGTGGAGTGGGTAGCTAAGTATATCTTCAAATAATATCTAAATATATGATTGATAATTATATCATGCTATATATCAATTGGTTTCTAGATTTTTTCAATGTGTAATACTAAAACATTAATGGGGTTTCTTAATTAAATGTTCGCACTTAAGAAAATATAGCAATGTGGATGCCATGTGACCAACTAAAAGTATTGAATTTTAGTTACCGATATACTTGTTCTTTTTGGCATTGAGCAATGTTTGGTTTGATAATGGCTTAGACACTTGAAGTGTACGCCTACAAAAATACAAACATATTCCCCACTTGCAAGGCACTTCCAAATTTTCATCTTTAATTTTTTTTTTATAAACAAGCGTACCCGCTTTGTAAACAAGTTAAAGGGTTACCACACCAATTAAAAGAATAATAATAATTTCTCCTCAATTTACCAACAAACCAAGTCCAAGATGTTGCTTTGATTCTATTAATCAATTCATCAAAATCAACCACTTCACCTTTGAAAATTATATCCCTTCGATGTCAAATAATAACTATAAAATGTTACTTCTGTCCCAAAATAATTGATTCATTTGTAAAAGAAAAAAATACAATAAAATAACATATTTTACTTTTCATTGTAATATTAATTACCTTTTTTCAATTATACACACTCTAATTAATATTAATTTCACCACTATTAATTTAATATTTTCTACTTTGCATTTATGATAATTATGAATGCATTAATACAACGGTGCTTAAAATCATTTCTCTCTCTTTCACTTATACTCCTTCCATTTCAAAATACATGTCCATTTTGGAGAAAGTGTTGTAACCAAGAAGCCAAATAAATTTTGTTACTTTTGATGAAATTATGTGTGTGTTTTCTATAATACCCTTAACCATTTATTATTTCATTCTATTTTTTCTCTTTTTATAATAAATATATAAGGGTATTATTGACAAGACAATAATTAATGTTGCATTGAAACTTGAAATGGACGAGTATTGTGAAACAAAATTAATCTCCAAAATGGACATCTATTTTGAAACGGAGGGAGTACATTTTTTTAATATATGTGAAATGATTAAATGCCTCAATTATTTTGGGAAGGAAGGAATATATTTTATTGTCTAAAATAATTCAACTAATTGTATCATATTTAATACTCCACTTTTCCTAAAATACTATTTAATTAATTTTATTTTTCAATAACTCTTTTACTGTTTATTTAATTTAATGGATACATTACCTAGTTGATGACAGCTTTGATTTTTAATTTAATGGATACAATTTAACAACGAGCACAAATTCTTTTCTTTTTTTCTAGAAATAAATTAACGTTACGGGAGGCACATTTTTTTTTTTTTCTAATATAAAATTGAGAGTAAGGTGTACCAAAAAAAAAAATTGAGAGTAAAGGGATGTCGCTTGAGTCAGGCGTGGATTTAACATTCTATGTGGCTGAAATTTTAAAGAAATAATAATGTAAACTATAATAAAAATCAGAAATAACAATGTCTAATGCATCTCTAAAAAAATCAATGTTTGATGTAATATAATTACAATAAAAATTCTCTTCTATCTAGTTTCTGAAAATGAGCTAAAATAAATCAATGTAAGACGGTCATTTTAATCATTAATCACTTATTTTGTTATTCGAATTTACATGTTCCGAGTACTATTCATTATTGACTATTTTCGAATATCCATATAAATGAAGTATGGCGTAAAGTCAAAATATCTGTAATCAAAACTCAAAAGTGATAGAATGATTTAAAAGTTATAAGAATTGAAATAGGCATCGGATGCTTTCCTTTTGAGCAGAAAATCAATGTCTTATTGAGCTCTTGCGTGTCTCAAGATCATTGCTTGTTGGGGGCACAATCTCCATTTTTAAGTTTGTGGGTGCTTCTAATATTTGTCACGTTACACATAAGTTTTTTTAAAAGAGAAATCTTATAAATAAGTTAGAAAGCTTGAAAAGTACTATAAATAATGAAGATCGCATTTATATAATCTCGCAAGTGATTCATCCAATCAAGAACCGAGTGAGGTCCAAAATCTTCCGAAGATCTTACTTTCTATGGTTGGAGATAGTTATTTATTCATAATGTTAGGGTGTGGTTGTAGTGTGTGGTGAGTTTTTATATCTAAATTCATCTAAGTTAAAATTACAAAACATTATATTATGTTTTTGGAGGAGCATACAACATTGTAGTAAATCGTCACATTGGATTTATAAGTGTTTGCTCACCAATAAAATGATAGAGAGATCCAGAGAGAAAGAACAATCATTTGGAGTTGAAACCAGGGGTGGACGGGAAGGGCGACAATCTAGGGCATAATTTAAAGGCACTAAAATTATTATTTTTATCTAGTTTTTTTGAATAAACTAAACAAATAATATTAAAGAAATAACAAATAGACCCTCAAGCACAAGGTGTGCTAGAGGTAACTGTTAAAAGTGTAAATACAATACAACCAGGCTACCAACAACCAGAGAAGCAATAAACAAAATTACATAACAGCTTGAAAACAACATAAAGGATTTTGCCTTCAAAAGGGATAGTTAAATCGAACGTAATGTAGTTCGTTTTCAACCATCAATATGTTTGGAGTTTAACCTTTTCAAGAAGACCTCTAAGTTGATCAAAATGATTATTAAAAATTTTATTGTTACGGTCTTTTCAGATAACAAATAAGACTGTAATCCAAATAATAGAGAAGGTTGTCCTTGAATATTTTGAGAACCCTCCAAGAGCACATGTCATACCCCAAATTTTGACTAGAGTCCTCCATTTAACCATCATTTTATGTGCATTTCAAAACCCATTTTATTCACCTTTTATTCACATTTTAATTCTCATTTTAAACGTTTTTTAACGCTCGTTGCATTAGCATTTTAATTCTCAATTTTATTTGCATTTCTGTTCGTATTTTTTTATGATCGTCGCGTTGACATTTTAATTCTCAAAATCTTATTGCATTTCAAATTTTCTTTGCACTCGCTTTTTATTTCTAGTTTTATTCGCGTTCGAAGTTTTTCGTTCGTATTTCAAAAGCCGAGTAATTCCGTCGTCTCAGACGAAATTTCGGCAGAGAGGTATTTTAAAATACCTCATTTTTTTGGTTTCGAAGGGACAATTTTAAGTTTTTTATTATTTCATTTTTAGCTTATTTATTTTTAGTCTTTTTAATGTCTCATATTTTATTTTATTTATCTTTTTTTTTAGTTATCTTTACATTTTATTCTTTATTTTTCGTTTTTTTATTGTCCAAGTTTCTTGTTCTTATCCTTTTGTCCACATTGCAGTCTATGATTGGTCCAAGTCTTGGTGTCTTGCTGTCATTTTGTATCAGAGACCCATTAGGGGCATTTTGGTCTTTTGTCTGCGTCAAAGAAACCCTAAAACGGAGGTCGAACGAAAACGGTAATAGATCGAACAACAACAACGCGAACCGGCCTTGCAACGTTGAAACCGAATCGAAAAGGAGAAGGTAGAATTTCAGACTTTGTTTTTTTTTGTAGATCTAGAACAGACCGTTGAGTTTTTAAAAAAATCTAAGACCGGATTTGTACTCTACATGAAAAAGGATGTTGGAAACTGTTATTAGTTTTTGAAAAGGAGGTTTTTATCCCTCCGGCACGGCGCCACCGCCGCCTTGTGGTCGGCAGCCACCGTGCCGGAGCTATGAGTCCGTCGGCGTTGTTCATGCTATTTCTAGAAAACCTTTTAGAGAGAGAGGAGAGAAAGTTTGGTTTTAGAGAGAGGAAGAAAATGTTAAAAATGAAAAAACCGTACTCTTGCTCTTTTTATAATCAAAGGCGAACCGGTCCGGTTCACCTGAACCGGACTGGTTCTGTTCAGTTCACTCCCTTTTCTTCTCAACCCTCAGATCTTTATCCCTTTTTAATGAAATGGATGTGTTTTGTTTCCTTTTAAATCATGTATATGTTTGTCCGTGCCACAACTGTGGAACTCCAGGACTAGGCCGTCGGATCTAAGATCCAACGCCCTAGGATGCTCCTGTCTTGAGATTCAGTGTGATTGACCCTTGTGTTTACCATGGGTTTGTCCTTTTAAAACCGTCAGATCTTTGATCTAACGGTCCCTGTTTTACTTGCTTTTAAATCTTATTTTTCCTTATTTTGTGTGGTTCTGATGAGCCTTTTAGTGATTAAATTTGGACCCCTTGATGCATCAAGTGGTCCAGATTTAATCCAGCTGAGCCAATTTTGTTTTTATTTATTTCTTCACCATTTTTATTATTTTCTACACCATTTTTGGCCTTTTAGTGCTTCTTTTATTCCTAAAAATTTATTTCTATCTTTTTAAAATTTTCTAGCTTCAAAAATTGTTTTTAATTGCTTATTTTCATTACTTTCTTTTGATATTTGTTTGGGTTATTAATTGTGGTTTGCTCCATGCTCAATTTAATTTATGCTTACTTGTAGTTTAATTTTGCTTAGAATTTTTGCATGCATATTTAATTTTCGTCATTCATATTGCCATTGGTTTAGTGTGTATAATTAGGGAATTGATGTAATTTATTTTTGTGCATTTTATTTCTTGCCTTTATATTTCTCTTGAGACCATAGAATGTATCTAGGAGGTTATGTAATAATGTAGTAACACATGCACCGACACATGCACCTACACTTTATGTTTATCGCATTATGCCATAACCGCGATCGAGGACGAAAAATGAATTAGAGACAAACTAGGACTAAAAACTCGACTAATGTGAATACCTTAAAATTGAACAACTAGTAATTTTAGGTTTGCGATTTTACTATGGGATCCAATATCCCCGGTTTTTATTTTTTACGCTTTCCGTTACGTTTTACGTATAGTTTTTTTTACCGTTAGCTAAAAATCAAATTTCCCAAAAAAAATGAAATAATCAAAACTCCAAAAATATTTTCTTAAGACACCTTGGATTTTAACCCAAGTGATCTTTTTCCTTTATTTTCTTAATTAAACTTTTAATCAATTTTAATATATATTTCAACTTGCTTTCGTGTAATTAAAATTAACCAACTTCACTTTATTTTATTATTCTATACCTTGAGGTCTCGCAACCCTTCTAAAAATCTTTTTCTAAAACTTTAAAATCAATCCAACTCACCAAATAAATTTTTGAGGTGAACTACATGATTTTGATCCCAATTGTGGGTATGTAGGCAAAGGATTTATCCTTCCAAATCAATAAAAACAACATACTTCTTCTCCTTCCATTCTTTCACTTAGACTTTAGCCAATATTTTACAAATAAATAAGCAAGTAATTAGCACAAGATAATTTAGGCAAGAGGCTCCTTCGGAGTACCGAAGTCGTTTAGGGTGCTTAACAACTTCCTTATTCGAAACCAACCCCCGGACCTTGATCTCATAAGGGTTTTTACTCACTTTTTCCCTTCCCACGAATAAAAGTTGAGAGTTCAAAGATTGAAGGTTCAAAACCAATTAATGGATTGATACCCAAAAATCACGAGCACAGCATCAAACTAATTTGAATGAGTATTTAAATCGCCATGAAGAATTGTGTCGATACCAAGCCAATGGGATATCAAAAGCCACAAATGATTGTAGTGATCACACTAAAAAAAAAAACAAATGGTCTCTGTCCTCTACAGCCCAACAAGAAGCCGCACAAGATACCAGGGAAACATCAAGAACATTTCTCTTCCGCAGATTATCCTTTGTAGCAAGTCTATTCAGAAAGAGACGCCAGACAAATATATTAACCTTTAACGGTACCGCTTTATGCCACAAAAAATGATGAAAATCCTCAGTAATATTAGTGTGAACCGCTGTTAAGTAAGAATAAGCAGATTGCACAGTGTATTTGTTGGAAAGATGAAGTTTCCACCCCCACCTATCAGCCATGCCAACCTGCAAAACAAGAACAGACAACCGCTCCACACACTCCCCCACCAAAACCTCCTCCAACGCAAATAACCTCCTCCTCCACTTCCACGCCTCACTACCATCCCCCCAACCTAAAGCAAACATCTCCGACACCGTAGCTAGTTTATTTTTCGATAACTCAAAAAGTCTTGCATAAGACGTTGATAACGTAATATCACCTAGCCACGGATCCACCCAAAACAAAGTGGTGCTACCATCCCCGACCTGCCTAACAATGTTATCAACCAACCATGTAGCATCCACCATCCCTACCCTCACTCGAATTTGGTTTAGATGTCGCCACCAAATGGAGCCAACCCCCTTGGCAAAACGCACCCTCCCACCCTCCTCACCATACTTCGCCCGAAGCACTAAACTCCACAAACTCTCCCTCTCCTCCAACACCCTCCACACCCATTTTCCCATTAAAGAAATATTAAACTCCTTCAACCTATTCACACCCAAACCTTCATTCTCCTTTTTCAAACAGATATGTCATACCCTCATTTTGGACCTAAAAATACTCGTTCGAATTTCTTTTCTATTTTCTGATACTTTCAAATTCACCGTGTTTTCTACTGTGCTTCAGACGCATATTGTACTGTTACTATCTCCAATTTTCTTGCATACAAAGCCATCCAAAGTGTTTTCTCGCATTACAAGTCATTTGAAAATTTCTAAACGCATTGCATATTTTCCCGCATTTTATTCCAAATTTTTGCATAAAATCATACAAAAAGGGTATTTTGGTCATTTCCTACAGTGGAGCCCATTTAATCCCTACAATCTGTCTCTGAGTCTTTTCAACTTGTCTGCATGAATCATTAATCAAATTCTGCTTAAAAGTCATTTCAGCATTGCATCTGAGTCAGTCTGAGTCGTTTTAGTCCCCAAGGGCATTTTGGTCTTTTCACATCAAATATTTTTTTGACAGAGAGGTATTTTAAAATACCTCATTTTGGTAGTTTGTTCGTTTTAGTCCGTTTTGTCGTTTTAAACTGTTTCACTTTACGTTTTTTCAAATTACATTTTTACTAATTTTATTTTACGTTTTTGCAAATGAGTCCTTTTTTGTTTAATTGCAAATAAGTCCAATTTCAGTCCAATTCTTTTTAATTCCAATTTCAGTCCAATTCTTTTTAATTTTAAAACAGCCCATTCTTTTTTACTTTTGCAGTTTAGTCCTTTAATTTTACAAAATTGCATTTTAGTCCTTATTTCTTTTTTTTACGGTTTAGTACAAGTGCCACGCAGGCTGGTCCAGGTCCAGATGTCACAATGCAATTGGTTCAGAGTACACATGGCAGCCTATATAAGGCCACGCGCGGTACCAGTCAAAAGAGGCCACCACAGAATCAGTGCCAAGTCACAAACAACTTACAAATTTCTCTCTCCATTCAGTTAGATCAAAATCACAACAAATTCAGAAAGATTGAAGAACATTCTACAAACCCTAACCATTTTCAGAAGCAAATTCGAGCCAAATCAATGGAGTTTTCACCAGCTCTCAGAGATCCATGGCGGAATCTTCATCATTGAGCTAGCATCTCTGCAATTCTAGCATCAAATTCGTCACCAGAGGCGACGAACCTGATACGATCACAGAGGTGCTGATTTTGAGAAGAAGAAGGAAAGAAATTCGAAGATTTTGAGCCAACGAAGAAGAAGAAGAATATCATCGGTTCAGTTCCGGATTTCAAGCAAGAATCAGTGAAAACGGAATCAAATCAGGGAATTCCGAAGATTCGAATCCAAATCTCCGAATAAAACCAGGTGAAAATCAAAAGCTTACCTCTTTCGTGCTTAAAAACATCAGCGAATCCAAATCAACGTGAATCCGTCGAAGATTCGAAGCGTTTTGGTTCAAAATCAATAAACCCTAAAAATCTTTGGGAAAAAAACGTAAAAGATTCCAAGGTTTACAACGAGTAACAACTGTTGTAAACCAACGAATCCATAAACAAATCCATTCAGAAAAGATTGAACCAAAACGCGAAGAACCAAAACAGTTCGAAGCTACGATTGAAATTCAAGATCCACGTCGATTCAACGGATGAATGTGATTTCCAGTGACTGATTCACGTTTAGAATAACAACACGAAGCAATTAAGACATGTATAAATGATTTCTGGGTAGCCTATGACGAACTAGGGTTAGGGTGCCATAGAAGGCGAAGAGAGAACGAAGAGGGAACGGAGAGAAGAAAGAGAAAGAAAGAAAAGAAATGAGTGAACCGGGTTTTGATGCTTTTATATAGACGCGTGGATCGGGTCGGTTCAGACCCGATCCAGCTCTCCTGTGTTCTAGGCCGTTGGATCTAGGTTTTGGGGCATCCGGATCAATCCAACGCCTCTGAGGCATTTTGGAGATCCGGATCCACCAAGTGGCACGGGTCTGGGCTCCATGACCGTGGGCTTTAGGTTCCTTTCATTTTCTCTTAATTTCGTTGCTATGCACACCTTCATTCCTGCTATTTGGACCCCCTGTGCACTCTATTGTTTTACACGAAAATCCCAAAAAAATTACCATGTGTTCTTGATATGTTTTTGACTGTTTTTGTGATATTCTTACATGTTTAAATTGGTAAAAATAATATGTGTTAATTTCTTCTTTGATTGGTGTATTTTGTGTTTTTGTGTGAAGTTTCTAGCATGACTTTTGATCCAAATATTTGTC
This sequence comes from Medicago lupulina, assembly GCA_958299785.1. Classification (NCBI taxonomy): domain Eukaryota; kingdom Viridiplantae; phylum Streptophyta; class Magnoliopsida; order Fabales; family Fabaceae; genus Medicago; species Medicago lupulina. Next base: position 9,291,015 of record OY283139.1, on the reverse strand, counting down.
ACTTGATATTGATGGTTGGCACTTGATTTTATGATGTGATCCCCTCTGATTTCATGCTAATTCATTCAATCTTGTTAAGTTTGTTTTTTTGTAATATCCTCAATTTTGTTAAATTTGAATTTCGTAATATTTTCCAACTTTGTTTAGGTTGATTCTTGATTACAATTTTGCAATATTTCCAACTTTGTTTAGTTTGATTCTTGATCACGATTTTGCAATACTTTCAATCTTGTTAGTTTGATTCTTGTTTACAATTTTGCAATGATTCAATCTTGTTAGGTGTGATTTTGGTTCACTATGTTGCATGGTAATTGTCAATTTCCAATGATGTTAGCTTAATTTCATTTAGTTTGTCATCTTGCAATGATAATTGTTAGCTTTTAATCTTGTTGCTTTAACTCTCGGTTTGCTATTTTACAAGCTTATAGGTTAGCTCCTAATTTTTGCAATGTTTTACTTGTTGGTTTCTTGCTTTGTAGGTAATATTAGTTCACATGCATTTTTCTTTCCACTTTTTACATTTTGCTATTATTTTTCTATGCCAATCAGTTTAACATTCCCACTATCATTTCATCTTGCTTTACTAACCATTTTGTTCTATGTTTCATGCATAATAAGCATTCCACTTCACCTCCATTCCTTTAGTTTAGGATTTATTCACTTTTCTAATTCTTAGGTAGTTATTCCTTTATTTTAATTTCTTGCAAGACCATAGAATGTAAACTAGGACCAATGTAAAGGACAATGGACACTATAATGATGTACACCGACACAAGCACCGACACGCACACACGTTGTATGATCTAACGCTAGATGTATGTTTAGGAAGCGCGAAACTTAGAGAAAATCATTTTCCAAAAAGTGTGTTAACAATTCCATCACTTGAAAACATTTTTTCAATAAACCTTGGAGTCAAAACTCCATTGTATTTTCTTTCCTTTTCTTAATCAAATCCAAATGGAAATAACTCTTACTTAGACTCTTTTGTAAACAATTGAACTAACCACACATTTTCCTTTCTCAAGCCTTTACGGCCTCTTTCTCTTCTTCAAAACCATTTTCAAAAATTAAAAAACAATCAAAACTCACAAAGATATTTTTGAGAGAGAACTAAATGGAGTTTGATCCCTTAAAAGGGTATGTAGGCAAGAGGTCAAAACCTCTCCAAGTCCAATAAAAATAAAATCCAACACTTCTCCCCTATTCTTAAAAACAATTTCTTTTCAATAAATAGTATTAAAAACAAAGCGTAAACGTAAGATCTAGAAAAACGGCTCCTATAGAGTATTATAGTCGTTACGGGTGCCTAACACCTTCCCGTAGCGAAAATTGCCCCGAACTTAGAATTTCTAAGGGTTTTCTCAATTTTACCCTTCCCCAAAAAATAGAGACATCAATGATTAAAAGGTTTAAGCCTAATTAATGACTTGACACCCGAAAATCGCGATGACAAGATAGTATCTCATTTAAGCCTTGACAATTTCCTAACATCCTCACCACCCCACCAAAAAAAATTGTAAATAAAATATGTTTTTAGAGAACATTGATTATGAATGAATCTTTACAACAAAAAATATAAGAAGTGAGACATTCGAATAATTAAAAAGATACAACTTTATTGATTCGACGAGGACACCGAAAAATTTAGTACCGACCCTGATTGAATCTAATTAATTTATTAAATGAATGATCTACGTGCAACAATCTTATTTATACTAGTTAAATGTATCAACGGTTTAACAAACTATGACTAAATAAAATAGAAGTCTACTATATTTTAATAAGAGCTATGCTATACACAGCAAGAACAATCATCTTGAATTGATAACGAATGAGAAACAAGTCAATCACAATCAGTGTTGAGCATATGTTACGAAAGGTTAGTAGAAAAAAAAAATAGAAATCATTATATAGTGGATGAGTGGAATACATGTAACTTATGTCGTAAAATATTTGTTGGTGTTGTTTTCGCTTTAAATAACATTTTCCTTTTAATATTAGACTTGTATAAGACTAAATAAAAGTCTATATTCTCAAAATAGACTTCTATATTATTATTTACTAAACCGGAATACATCTCCTCAATTCATAATTCTAAAAACAAAAATATTATAAAATAAGATAAAATAAAAACTCTCATGTTTATCAATAGAAACACAAATCTTTAAATCTTCATAGCTTTTGTCATTTAATTACCAATTGATAGTCTCAATTGGGTAATACTACCTCTACCTTCTCTTTGATCTCTTGCTCTCTCAAAAAGTGAATTCGAGTTTATATATGCTTGCTTCTAACATATGAAACTGGGTTCTTTGTAAGATATTTTTCTTTGTAAGATTATAGACGGACTTTTTATCAATCTAAAAAACTGAAAAGGTTTCTTCACTTTAAAATTCAATTTATTTAACAATAAATTTAATTGAGTTACTTGACAAGCTCGATATAAGCATGCTATATGTACTCATCTTCACATGATGACAAAGGAGCAACCGGTTGTTTTTAAAACACCAAGAGATTGGTGCTCCTTGAAACTTGAACAAATAACTATTTGCACTGTCTCTCGATATGTAAGCATTATTTCTTTCTAATAAAAGGGTGTTTACATATAGGAACGGAGGGAGTAGAAGTATTCCTTCTATCTATATATATTTTACCTTCACGCGAATCTGAATATGAGTTTCCTATCAATTCCCCCTTCTTCTTTTTTTTTTTGAGTAAATTACACTCCTCTCCCCTCAAAGATGCATGAATTACACTCCCCTCCCCTCTTAAGTTAAAATATACACTCCCCTCCCCTCTTATTCAAAACATATTAGAATAAATTTCACTCCCCTCCCCTAAGAGAAGCTTGAATTACATCCTCCTCCCCTCTTATGTTAAAATCTACACTTTACTCCCTCAATATTCTTTTTTATTATTTCTAATAATCTAACAAAAAATAATAATTTATCACACTTAAAAAAATAGTATTGTGGGTCTATTTTAATATAATAAAAAATTGAATACATATTTTTTTGCTATTTTTTATTCAAAATTTATTAACATGTAGTTTTAAACCCTATTATAAAATATGAAACAACCCAAAACAAAATTAAAATATATGAAAAATTACTAAAATCATTAAAGCATGATTATTTAAAAGTTAATTTTATACACTAATTTATAAAATCAATAGCAATATATTTAAATTTAATTATCATTGACATTTAAACTATAAAGAAATGAATTAATTTTTCTTAAATGGTGATTCAAAATTAATATATATTATGAGAATATTTATTTATGTTCAAATAGATTAAAGTGTAGTGCATATTTAATTATTAAGGGAGGGGTTTGTAATTCAAGCATCTTATAAGGGAGGGGAGCATAATTTTTAACATAAAAAAAATATTGAGGGAGTAAAGTGTATATTTCAACTTAAGAGGGGAGGGGAGTGTAATTCAAGCATCTTTGAGGGGAGGGGAGTGTAATTTACTTTTTTTTTTTTTGAACAAACTAAAATAGAATATATTAAATTACTATAGGTGATTCTAAGATGAATCAATTCCTCCTGCTTGTCATTTGTTTGTAAAATTGTTCCTTTAATATTTCTAACCACTTGTTTTATAGCTAATAGATGTGACTTCCTAGGGTCATGCATAAGTCTGTTTATCACTCCTACATCAAAGTAAATATCATGTTTGTTGTTGGATAAGTATCTTAGGGATCCTACTAACTGTTTCAACGAGGCAAAATTTTATATGATTTTTTTCAGGAACGTTTATAATATGATAAGAAACTTTTTTTAAAAAATATAATATTTTTAACAAAACATGAATTAAATATAAATTTTTATGTTTTTGATGTTTAAATAAAAAATTCATATATAATTATGTTTGGTTAAAATATTCTAATATTTTTGAAAGAGATTAATCTAATGTTCTTAATAGTCGTGCAAAAATTCATTCAAAAAATTAAAAGGAAAATATAACTAACCTGACTTAAAAGCATGAATCGAGGGTATAGATAAAAAAAAATTGGGTGACTAAAATTAAAAAAAAAATTAAAAACTAAAACAAAAAGTCAAAATATTTAACTATTTATATAAACCAAAAACATATTTAAATCTTTATTTTAAAATAAATTAATATAGAAAATTACCATTATATTAAATCATGGTAATTTTCACCTCCATGATTTAAAATAAATTAATATCACCACCATAAATTAATATAAAAAATTACCATTACTCAACAAAACTCTAAAATTTCAACAAATTTATTGCTACAGCATCTTTTCTAAAATTTGTAGAAGGTCTTATTGGATGTAGTATTATTTAAACAAGAAGTTAAGGAGAAATCTGCACTATTTCTCAACTAATACTAATAAGTTACACAACCCTGCATAATTAAGAAGTTGAAATGAACACAAAACACTGATGTGTAAAAAAAAAACTAATGTGTATCTTATACGTAAAAGTGTGTCGACAATGGCAAAATCATGGTCGTAGCTGATTCCAAATTTCCCCACCAACACCGCCACTACCTCCATTGCCACCCCCATATCCTCCATTTCTTGCACCATTACCACCGCCAATCCCACTGCCACCTCCATTACCAAACCCTCCATTTCCACCCCTGTAACCACCACCTATTGCTCCACCACCAGATCCTTCATTCCCGCCACCATAACCACCACCTATACCTCCACCGCCGGATCCTCCATTTCCATCGCTATAACCACCACCGCTAGATCCTCCATTCCCGCCACCATAGCCACCACCTATACCTCCACTGCCAGAACCTCCATTTCCATCACCATAACCACCACCTATTCCTCCACCACCAGACCCTCCAAAACTACCACCTCCACTGCTAGAACCTCCATTTCCACCACCCATTCCACTCCCATCTCCATTCCCTCCACTAAATCCTCCATGGCCATTTCCGGGGTTATATCCACCTCCAACTACACCCCCAGAACCAGGTCCTACACCAACTCCACCACCACCAACTGCACCATTGCCATATCCTCCACCACTATTAACATCAATACCACCACCATAGCTATGCAAATGATGAAGAAATCTCATTTCTTCCCTATCTCCACCAAGCTTTCTAAAGCTACCAGCTAGACAAGTAATTGGACCAAGAAAAGCAAGTAAAAACAATTTAGAAATCATGACTACTAGTTGCGTAACACTTTGTGATATGACAAAAAAATATATTTAGACATAGAATATATATGAGTGGTACTAAGCTTTCTATTTAAACAAAATTGTGAAGTTATCCCATGTAATTCATGCTCGGTCACTAGTAGCTAGTGTGCTCTCAAATTGTGACCGAATAGGTTGTTCATGAAATTTGTATGGTCTAGAGAAATAAAGATATTAAAATAACTCACATCCTTCAAAAACAAAAATATATAATAACACATGTTTGTAAATATAATTATTCTAAGGAAAAATATATTTTTATTAACTTATATATTTTTATAAGTTATATGGAAACATTGACCATGTTCGTTCAATCTTTAATTTAATAATTTACTTACTTTTTCAGATAAACGTGAGTTTATTTGAGTATAAGTCTTTGTTTTATGCATTGAACATTGAATATGATGTTTTGTTTTTTTTAGGAAGCATTGAATATGATGTTGATAAATCTAATTTTAGTTCAATTTTGCTTACAATAATCACATACTACTGTCGTCACGTCGTGAGTTTAGGTCAGTTGGTAGAGACAATATATGCAAGATACGAGGTTCGAATGCGGCCACCACAAAAAAAAAAAATCACATACTACTATTTCGGAATAAAATATAGGCAAAATGATAATTGAAAAATAGAGATTTGTTTCCTTGCATTTTCAAGTATTCTGAACAAGTATTGTTGTACACAAAATAGGGATTTGATTGTCCTCGTGAGCTAAGCTTAGTTGGTAAGGACAATGCATAATATTTGTAAGGTTCGGGTTCGAACCCCAGCCACCACAAAAAAAAATAGGGATTTGATTCTTAACATTTTGGGAAATATAGATTTTAGGACAATTTGTTTCTCATAAGCATGTGAAGGTTTGTTTCTATATTCAGAAAAATATTAATTCTATATAGGCAAAATGATAATTGAAAAATAGAGATTTGTTTCCTTGCATTTCCAAGTTTTTTTTTTATAAGGCCAAGAGAAAGGTGAGGCATCTGGGGAAATCTGAAGCATCTCAACTAGGTTGGCACCCAACAGAAGCCTCCATCCTATGTCACCTTTCCAATACGTAGATTTATTTAAAAAAAGGAAAAAAAATGTACAAGTAGGGGGACTAGGCCAAAACCCTCAACAAAAGAGGAAAAGGAAAAAATAAAAAGGAAACATAAGGGCTAAGGAAATCTATAGTTAGGTAAACCATTTTTGTCCCTAGCAAAGTCTACCAACAAAGAAGAAGGCAAAATAGTGAATCATGTAGTATCTGTTTGTGCATGTCCCAAAGTTGCAAAACCATCCGCACAACAGTTTCCTTCGCGAAAAATATGCGAGCAAATAACCATAAGATCATTATGAGTGCAATTGTGCCAACGATTTCGGAGACCCGTAGGAATAAGAGAAGAGTTGTGAAAGGTCTGAACCGCACTAGAGGAGTCGCTTTCAAGCCAAAGCCTAGGCCAATTATTTGCGGCTGCAAATTCCATGGCCAACATGAGACCGTGAATTTCAGCTTCGAAAACGGTCCTTCACCAATTTTACTAGCAAAACCTCCAAAGAATGTACCTCTAAAGTCACGAAAAATCCCTCCGCACGAGGTAAGAGAATTCTGGGCTGAACCATCTGTATTCGCCTTCACCCAAGTGATGGTAAGTGCTTTCCATACTACCGGAATGATGTCCCGAATACGCCTATGGAGAGGAGTAATAAATAGATTTTCCAAAACAGTAACATCAGCAAGTAAACAGTTACCTTTGGAGACAGTACCGGTCATGGCAATCAATGACGTAATTTTAGCAAGCGTAGCATGGAAAGAGACCGCAGCTGAGTTGAATCTGATAGCATTCCTTGCCAGCCATATGGAATAAACGGTATGCACAACAGCAGCGACCAAAACATCACAAACTTGGGAGCTGCACCGTTGAGGAACACAGTCCAGCAACGTGTTAATTGTGTTAAGGGAAATAGCTCTATTAATCTTCACACCCAGCCAGCACCAAATTGCTCTCGCAAAGTCACAATGTAGGAATAAATGTGCTGAATTTTCGGCCTGCTTGTAACAGAGAACACAGACAGAGACCAAGGTACAGCCACGCCTTTGCAAATTTTCGTCTGTGGGAATATTGGACAGCATTAGTCGCCAAAAAACAAAAGAATGGGACGACGGTATGCAAGGACGCCAAATAGTAGAGGCCCACTCTATCTTCGCCGGAGGAGGATTAAGGAATTGAAATGCAAGCTTGGCGGAGAGTTAACCATCCATAGAATGTATCCAAACACGCTGGTCCAATAAAGGAGTTCTCGGAAGTGTGATTTGCATTATTCGGGCAGCCACCAAAGGAAAATCAAGGATGAATCTAGGCATCTGCCATTTACCATCTACAATAATAGAATCCAGTTTTGCAGTCAAGGAAGAGTACACAGACGGTGGCAGATGAAGAGTGGAAGCAAGAGATCCTCCCAACCAATTATCCAGCCATAAATGTATGTTACAACCATTGCCCACAATCCAACGTGTATTGTCAAACACCGTAGGCAGCTGCTCTTTCACGCCTGGCCAAATGGATGAGTTAAAGTATCGGCTGCGAGGGGAGCCAAAAGAGAGGAACCGTGCTTGAAAAAGATCCGAGCATTGCGAATTTTGAGTAAAAAGCTTCCAACACAAATGAAGAATTAACGACTCATTAATAGAACGAGTGGATTTTAGATCAAGACCACCGGCATCCCAAGGAAGGCAAACTTGGGTCCAAGAGACCGTACAAATTTTCCGAGTATCAATATCACCGCTCCAAACAAAAAATTTAATCCACCTATCCAACATTTTTAGCAACCGACTGACCACCGATAAATATGAAAAGAATATACTAACATACCATGAACCATAGATTTTACCAGTTGGATCCTCCCCATGATAGATAAAAGAACACCCTTCCAAGTAGCCAACTTCACCTTAATGTGGTCAACGATTGGTTGAAAATGAATGCATTTAGGCTTACCTTGAAAAGTAGTGTTGTACACAAAATAGAGATTTGATTCTTAAAATTTTGGGAAATATAAATTTTAGGACTATTCCTCTCATAACTCATAAGCATGTGAATGTTTGTTTCTTTATTTAGAAAAATAATAATTCTAAAATCATTTGTTCATTTTCTAATAAAAAAAATCTTTTTTTAGGGAAAAAATCATTTAGTTAGTAAAAAATAAATATTTAGTGTATATATGTGAATTAATTTAGCATGAATATTTTTAACATATAATGATTATTTTTATTATTTTAGTTGAAATTGATTATATGGCTTATAGCATGATCTTGAAGTTTAAGTATATTGTTATTATTATTATTTTTTTTTTAAAAAGTATATTGTTATTATTTTTATTTCATGCTAATTATATTTACTTGTAAGTTTTTTATCACACTGAAGACTAGTAACCTTATGATTATAAGCAATATTGTAAAATTACGAATCTGGTCTACATTTATGGATAGCGTCTTGTAAATTTAGGACCATCCTCAATTAATTTATTAAATTGTCTAGGAATTTTTGTCGAATTGGTTGAAACAATAAGTTGCACAAAACAACTTATACTATGTATATTTCATTCGATCAGTCGGAATTGTAAAAGATGTAGGTTGTAACTGTTTAGTTTTTTTATATGGATAATGAGGTGTTAAAATGTACTGAGGAGCTTACTATCAATGTTTGATCATTACATTAAGAACATTGTTTATAGTCAATTCTTACAATCGAAATATTATGAATTAGTGGTGTGCTTCGTATATAATTTGAGTTTCACTGATTACTATATTAATCCTTTATGATACCTAATTTAATATATTAATACGATCGAAATATTGTTTATAAAGTCAATTCTTACAATCAAGAAATTAATATAGTAAATTAGGTATCATAAAGGATTGACCGTAAAAGAAAATTTCTATTCATTATGATTGAAATACTATATAATATCAGTTATGACACGTGTTGATTATTATAATTTTGGAGCTATATAAGATGGATGTCAAGAAAATTCTTTTTAATGAAGACATTATTGAAATATTATGGTGCAATTGAATAAAATTTTGTGTAAATATACTAAAAAAAATTATAGATGGTTTGCATAAGTTATAGAATTTATTTGTGAGTTAACGAATTTGTCTCATTAGTGATACCAAAAAGTCTCATAAGGTAATTTTTCTGATTTGGTTTTGAAATGAATATTATGGAGAGTTGTAGGTTTTATATGGTCAGTGTGAGTATGCTTATATTCCTGGTTCAAAGTATCAATTTTATTTTACATTGTCAACAGTGATATATGTGTGTTGCACGATATCAAGAAATCTTTGACTAAAATTAGAGATTATTTTGGATGCCTCTTTTAAATTAGGATTTCGATACTTAGAGATTATTCTCAATTTATCTTTGGGATGTCAAATAAGAGATATATCAACAAAGTTACGAGTAAATACAAAATGGAACAAATAAGAGATATATCAACAAAGTTACGAGTAAATACAAAATGGAAGTCGGCTAAACTAGGGGATACCTTAATCACTAAAGGAAGACCATTTTTGTCTCAAATTTTGTCCAAAATAAAACATGGAAATTTATAAATAAAGTATTTTTTCTATATACCTCGGCTATGGGAGTCTTATGTATGATCTTATTTATATATGCATTTAGAAATAACACACATAATAAAATCATTTGGCATATACTTAACCAATTCAAGTTTGAATTGTTGATATATGCAATTGTATTGATTATTAAAGAGAACAATAGAGTTTATACTCACAAAACAGACATTTGATCATTTGGAGATCATGAGTATGTTCAACTCTAATCTTTGGGATGTCTATAAAAACGTGAACACCCTAAATCATTAATTGGTTTACCTCACTTGATTGTATATAGTAAGAGGTATTGAAATACCACTCAAGTTGGTTATATTGGGGGCATAAATCAACTAGATAGTGCTTCAGCAACCAAATTTCGTAATGTATATTTATACATATGATACTTTTGTTGAAGAATATAACATATAGAGATAGACTTTATGTTATATGATCCACTAATCAAAGACTTAACTCATAAGGTGTTTCATATAATTGTCGTCACTAAGAGCCTTTCATTGAGATGGTTTCTAAGGCAACTAAAAAGAAAAAACAGAAGGGTTTTCAAGTTCATAATACTCGATCTAAGAGTAGGTTATCAGATTGATTCATGGACTTTTTAATGAGTTACATTTCTTTTCCTGCTCTTTTTATTTTCCCTTTTGTTTGTTTTGTTTTTAATTTCTTGTTATTCCTCTAGGTTTGACGTTTGTTCCCCAATTTGTTTCATCTTTACCGCTTGAGAAGGTTTTGGTCTGGTCTTCCTTCTCCTTTTGTACTTGATTCCTTTTTAATATATCTAGGGTGTTGCAGATTGATGGCACTATGTCATTACTAGTTTAGTAGACATTTTTCATATAATATTTAGGGTAATTCATCAAGAAAATGGAGCTAAAAGCACACAAACAAGGAAGATTTCAGATTTTATGCAAAAAGCAACTCGGGCGCCGAACTGGAGCATTCGGGCGCCGAGTTTCAGTCACAAAGAAGCATCCAGCTTCGTAAAAAATCGGGCCCCGAATAGGAGAATTCGGGCACCGATTTACAGACTTGGGCAACGCGTTTTTGTCCACTCGGGCACCGATTTTGGGGCTTGGGGGCCGAATTTTTTATGTCTATTTATAGAAAAGTGCGTTTTTGACATAGGGGTTCACGAATTTTGAGACCAGAGGCATATTTTGGAGCAAAAGCTTTGCAGATTTGGTGGCCAGCCATCATAACTCATAGTATATCATCCAATTCATGTATGAATCCTTCTTTTTATGTTAGTTATCTCTTAATTTAGCTATGAGTAACTAATCTCTTTGTGATTGAGACTGAGATGAATCTGATGTAACCCTATGGGAATATTGATTTGTTGAACTCCTTTGAATATCAATGAAAGTCTAGTTTTAATTCATATTATCTTATGTTTAATGCTTTTTGTATGTTTATCATTGACTGTTAACCCTAGCTTTATGAATATGCAAATCGTTCTTAGAGATTGAATGACCACTGACCCTGGTTTTTGACTCTGATCTAGGTAATAAGTTTAACCTAAGTAATCAAGGTAGAGATAGATCATTATTTGGTTATAACACAGGGATTAACGTTCTATTAAAACCTCCAACGGTTCCGAATTCGCTTAAGAGATTAAGGGGTTGTTACTTGCGGGGAGAATTCTAGGTCAAGAGATTGGGTAGAATTATTGTGTTAATCTGTCGTTATGCTAGATAATCATTGGTTGAATTAGGAGTGCAAATTACCATAGGGGTGCGTTAGAGGATTCGAAAGTCTTGATCATATTTCTCTCTCAATTTCAGAAACCAACTTTTAATTGTTTTTCTCCGTTTATGTTACAAAACAATCCAACTGCCAAGGGCAACCATAATATTTACACATCCTTTTTAATAGTGAAATTTCTAAGTAAAAGTTAAATGCAGTCCTCGTGGATACAAATTTTTTATTACTTCGATCGAATTTGGTACACTTGCCAAATATCAATCACAAATGGGTCTCAATCTGCAACCCATTTGCATAAAAAAAAAAAAAATGGGTGTATCTCTTTCATTATGTTCAATTTTTTGCTTTTTATACCAATACATATAATTTTGTTATGATTTTTTATATAAACAAAGTTTATAAGGTTACTTTTGTTGTAACCTAATATTAGCATATAGTGTGTGCAAATGTTGAATTTTCATTTTAGAAACTTTGATTACATTAAAGATTTCATATGGAGCAGTTTAAAATAGGAATGATTTAGATATCACATCACATGAAACTTTCATATCACTCATCCATGCCAATTTATGTATCCACTGCATTCATGTGGTGATTATCAGGGTTTATGGTCTATTTGGATTGATTTACTTTTGAGTTATGTGAAACAACTTATGTAAATAAATAAACTTTTATGTATTATTCATAAGTTCGTTGGAGATAGTTTATAATTAGTATAAAATTTTATTTATTCGCATAAGATATTTTTCATAAGCTCAAAAATAAGTCAATCCAAATGGGCCCTAAGTCATGTTATATGTGAGTGCAAACAACTATGATTATCTCATTATTGATGTAAGGGGTGGACCAGATTGTAGAAATAAATAACATGCAGATGCACGCTTAAAGAATTATGATATAATTATCAAGATATGTTTCCCAATTGGAAGATTGTTGAAATATTTTATTCAATGTTATATTTCAATAGTATTATGTTGACATATATATTTATTTAATTATATTAGTTACTTATCAATCACGGGTCTTAATTGATTAGTGATCAAATTAAATAGTAAGATCAATTAGATTTCTAATTGGATAATTAGTTATATATTTATTAATTAATATGAAATTAATTTGAGCGGATGTCAAGATAACCCATTTTGAAATGAAGAAATCCTAATTGACTATCATACTATATACAGGTTATCATCCCCAATATACCATATACCCTGAATATTGTCGTTTCTCCTCATTTTTTAAGAGTTTCTAAGGCATGAGGAATATAAGAAGAAGCAGAACCTCTCGACTCCCCACTTCTCCACATTTAACATGTGAGTCTCTACTACTTAAAAAAATTGAGGAAGAACCACAAATCAACGAGTGCCCGTTGCATTCTTCTCTTTCATGTTACAAATCATTGTCGTTGAGGGACTTTATCATGAATTCATATATTCCTAACATCCTTGATAAAGCAACATGTTCTAAGTCGTAAAGTTTATTAAGATAAATGTATGCTCTTGATGTTTAATCGAGTATTACTTTTTCCTTACAAGAAGGCATCACAATAACTTTATTAGATTATCACTATTTTATTATAAAGGGTATTATCAATTAAGCAATATTTAGTACATTTTGTAAATAAGTTTAAAAATGTTAAAGTTAGTGTCGGAAAATTTTATATAAAGTACTTTTTATTGATATAGTTTTTTTTATTAAATACATTATGATGTTGTTTTTATAAAAGATAAATGTTTTATTTCTATGTACTAGTGTTTTTCCCATAAGGGTAAAAATGTTATAAAAAAAAGTTATAATTTATTTCATTCCGTCCACTTTTTAAACAATAGAACGAGAACTTCACTCTATCTCATCATAAAATATTCAAATGATGGATTAAAATTTCTCTTCCATTCCGCTTTTTTCTGCTTCATTCTATTTCGTTTCGTTTTGTTCCATCATTCAAAGAAATTTTTAATGATAAAAACAAACTTATACAAGATACGGAACTTAACTCACTTGTGCATTATAGTAGGATGAATGTGTTCTTTGATATGTTTATCTATTTATTTTTATTTATATCTCATGTACTCCCTTTAATATATAATTTAACTCATTAAAAAAATAGAGAACTGAAATAAAGAAAATAAAACGGTGTATGCAATTTAACAAGAATTTGTATTATTCCATTTCTTTGTTATGTATTGACACTAAATTTGACTTTCATATGACTTGATAGCTGGTATACTTTGTTCATATCTAAAAAAGTTCTCAGGGTCAACTTTGGCTTTCACACTAACTAATCTTTCAAAGTTTTCTTTAAAAAGCTTACTTCCGTAAGCTCTAGCAATATCGATTTTTGTTACATTACTTGGACGATTGGCACCAATATCTGCATCCCTATAATTAAGAAAAGCCTCCCTTGGAGAATTTGAAACATAGGGCGTCATAAATTCATGAAACGACCTTGAAAAATTCACATGACTTTCAATAGCTTCAAGAGATTCTTCAATCCAAATATTAAGGTATTGAATCAAGAACAAGTTTCCTACTCTATGGGGAAATGGTGTTTCTGATGGCAATATTTCTTCCATCCTTCCACCATAAGGATTCCATTGCATAAACAAAGTCTCGCCTTCGATCATTGATTTCCATATAGATTCTATAGCTTCTTTTGGAATAGGTTTCTTCACATAATCTGATCCACCTTTGAGATAAAATGGATGAGGATCTTTTGGTTCATCCAACAATGCTTCAAGAGGAGTACCAATTGGCTTGTCATACCAAAAAAGAGTGGAATTAACCCAAGGCATTAAAATGCAATCACTTTTCTTCAAAGCCAATTCAGGGAAATTCTCACTCACCAAAGGTATAAGCCTTTCAATTGTACCCAAAAATTGACCAATAAAACTAACTTGCACTATCTTTTTACCATGAATTTTAACAACATTATGTTGCACTCTAATAAAAATATCTTTATGCAATTTTGGTGCAACGAATTGCCATTTGTAAACAACATCAGATGCACCTTCGTCCATATTTCTTTTCACATTGAAAACAGTAACTTGTGGAGTTATTTGAACCAATTTAAGTTTCCATGAAATAATAACACCAAAACTAGCACCACCACCACCCCTAATAGCCCAAAATAAATCTTCTCCCATTGATTTTCTATCAAGAATATTACCATTGACATCTACAATTTTTGCGTCAATGATATTATCAACAGAAAGACCAAATTTTCTCATCAAATTTCCGTACCCGCCACCCGAAAAATGACCACCAGCACCTAGTGAAGAACAAACCCCAGATGGAAAAGCAAGAGAATTATTTTTCTTTGCAATGGTATAATAAATCTTACCAAGGGTTGCACCAGATTCAACCCATGCAGTTTCATCTTGTAGATTGAGATCAACTGAATTGAGGTGAAGGAGATCAATTATAATAAAAGAAACGTCTGATACATATGAGAAACCTTCGTAGTCATGGCCGCCACTTCGAATTCTTATCTGAATATTGTTTCTTTTGGCACATTTAACTATTGCTTGGACATGAGAAGCATCTTTTGCGGTTATAATTGCCGAAGGTTTTTGTGTTGTTTTTGTTTCAAATCTCTTGTTATGTATTTTCATGTTTAGGATGGTTGAGAATGAGGTGTTGTTTGGTGTGTAAATGACTTCAAAGATAGGGGAATTTGAAGTTTGAGAAAAACAATTGAGAAAAGTTTGAATAGATGATTGTGATGTTGTTATTGAAATAGACATGAATATTGTTAAGGTTGTCAAGAGAAAAGACAATGTCCCCATTGTTTCGGTGGTACTAATAACAGTGGTTTGTTACTTTGATGTGCATATCTTTGTTGCACTATATATATATATATATATATACTAATTCACAGTATCATCTTAAAGTGAGGGTCAATATTATGTGTCATTTAATGAAAGAATAGAAATTCAGATTATCTTTTTGACTCCAAAGAATGGCGGAAATTATATTGTCTACTGTTTGCTCCCTCAATAAAAAGAAAATTCGTCTAGTCTTTGTGAAATTAAAGGAAAACATATTTCGATTTTTTTTTATGAGCGAGGTTTGAATTCTGAATCTTGCATTCCCAAGCCAATTTCACTAGGCCAACTCGAGTAGGTTCTCTTTTGTCACTATTATAAGCATAAATCCATTTTTTAGGTTCATTTAATAAATTATGTAGGCGGTTTACTATATAGACCTCATACGTTATAGACATCATACATCGTTTATAAAATGAACTTTAATAATGAATTTTTACATATAATAATATGGTCTAGTACTTTTTTTATTTTTCAAAGGTGTCTAGTCTAGTCTGCATATTTTGTATTAAATGGAAATAATGAAAAATGATTCAAAACATTAAATTTGATTTTGATTTTGATTTTATTTTATACCATAACTTTCAAAATATAAAATCTCTTGAGAATCTTCTTTTTTTTTTGCATTAAATGGAAATAATGAAAAATGATTCAAAGCACAAAAAATTGAATTTGATTTTATTATATACCATAAGATCTAAAATATAAAATATCTCGTATCCGAGGAATACCGGGTTCGATTCTCAGGGAAAACAACGCATGGTCAGTGCGCATGCCTCTATGGACGAGCCGGATTAGTCGCTCACCTTTGGTGGGTCGGAAACTGATGCGAAAGCCATATATATATATATATATATATATATATATATATATATATATATATATATATATATATATATATATATATAATATCTCGAGAATCATTTCCATTAACAATTACATTACCAAATATATGGTATATAAATTTCAATAAATTAAAAATTATCTACTTATGGAGTGTATAATATCAATTAAATTTTTTTTTTGACAAGGTCAATTTAAAATTTTAAAAAATGCATTCTGAAAAATTAGTACATAATAAAATATAGATTTTGATTCTCTCAAAGAAAAAAATGTGTCAATTTTAATTTTGTACCAATCATGTTTGATTTATGAAGTCGACCCATTTAAAAAGTAGTCCCTAAATAAAATTGAAAACGGGTGTCTCTATTCTCAATCTCAACTCATACAAAGAGTGAATTATGAGTGCTTATATATATAAGGCATGAGAAATACTTGTTCTTTGTATTTTTTTAAATAAAAAAAAATCTTGTGACAAATAACTTTGTTTTTTTAAAGGAATGACATTGTTATCTTATTTTTCTCAACAAAAAAAAACATTGTTATCTTAAACCCAAAATTAAGCACAATAGGGTTTTTTTTCTCAAATTTTGTACAAAATAGTTGTAAGATAGGATGGTACCAAATACGTAGTAAATTTCAAAACAAGTGAATGCTATCTAAATCAGCAAAGGATCGAAACAGAACAATATGACAAATCAGGCAGTCACGCTCAACAACATCCCAAATTGCAAACAAAATCATATAACTACGGTCATATTTCTAATTTGGATCTAATCAAGTCACATTGGTCATTATAAAACTATAATTCAGCATATACTATGATCCACATGCATGCATATATTATGTTCTTATGATAACTAAACAAAACCAACATTGGTATTACAAGTTCTTCCAAATTATGCACCTTTTGCATTAAAGTTTTACCATCGAGATATAGATATAAAAAAGGGATTAAACTTAGACTTGTTTTTTTATTTTGTGCATGAAGCATGATTTCAGTTGAGTTTGAGCTCAAGAGAGACATCATTTGTGTCTGGACCTCCCGAGCTTGTTGATGGGGACAATTCTGTGTCTTCATTCACTCTCTCTCCTTTCTTGATTATATCTTCGAATCTTTGTTGGTCGCTTTTGGTCCCCTGAGAAGCAAAACGGAATGAATATTATTGTTTTGTAGCATTTCTTATACAAATCGATCGACCCCATCAAAACGGAATGAATGATTTAGTGCAATCAATTTGAGATAAATTTTAATCAATAAGGGAAAATATATTTTATTGGACCAAATAAGAGCAACTATGTTAAACGATAAGGTGGATGTACAAAGATACATAGTAGTTCTTTCATTACATGCATAGTTATAAGGTGGGTGAGTTAATTTGGAGTGGATATGGAGAATAGAAAAATGTTTGGAGGACACTCAATATATAGGCGTATATACTTTGAGAGAAATGGAGAGAAAGAGAGAGTGATGTGATAGATAGGTAATGATATAAGAAGAAAGATAGAGATAAAATGAAATGTTAAATGGATGTCTTAAGTTTTTTTTTTGAGCAAGGATGTCTTAAGTTATGTGGTGTACTTATATCTTGTTGAAATAAATATTATAGAAATATTTAATGTCACGCTACAACTCCAAACTAACACATCACACATTGTAAATATATATATAAATAACACACTAGTGATAATTAATATGTATGGTTTAAAAATAGAAAGAAAGAAAGAAAGAAAATTGTCCTCTGAAGTCAAAATCAATTCAAAATTTAAATCATCTTCATAATAAGAAAATACAAAACATGTTACTAAATGATTGAATGTTGGTTAAGGGTGGGAATAGGCTATATGGGTATAAAGGGGTCTACGGTACGGTCTGGTTTGATATGTTTATTAAAAAGACAAGACTTAGGCTTTTAAAAAAACTATTGAAGTAAATGGGATAGGCTTAAACTATCAAAAAAGCATATGAAGTCTGATAGATCAGCATGTTTATGCATATTATTAAAACTTCGTTTTACTTTTATCAAAATAGAATTTATATGACCTAAAAGTTTTAAAAGTTGTGCATTCAATGCATTAAAAGTTTTAAAAGTTGTATTTTCTATAGTAAAAGTTATTTTGAAATAGGCATTTAAGGTCTTACGGTGGTAGGCAAGCCTTAGTGAAATAGACTTTAGGGCGTATTGAGCCTATTTAGAAGTAGATAAAATAGACTTTTTAACGACTTTAATATGAAATATGCATGTAAATAGACTTTTAGGTTTAGTCAAACTTTTAAATAGACTGCACCAAAAAAAAGACCTACAAAAGGTCATAGGCAAGACTCAGACTTGCAAAAATTTTATAGGTCAGACTCAGGCCTTAAAGTCTGGTCTAGCCTATTGGTGGTCAATAAAATTGTAGAATGCAACTTTTTTCAACATAAAAAAAATTAAAAAAAAAATAAACAAACAAACGTGTTTGTGTGTTGGTGATAGAAAGAAATGGAATTGGGATCCTCAACGTAGTGAGGATATCAATTTTCTTTCTAAATATTTATATATTTATTTATTATTATACATAACTAATGTCTAATCACTTGTTCGTTTATATAAATATTTTATCTCAACAAAGTAAACAAGCAATAAAAAACTCCTTAAAAAATTATTTTATCCCAACATAGTATTAGAAAGAGAGACTAATTGAGAGGAATGATTTACGTACTTGAACAGTCTGGCCTCCGAGAATACCATCAAAGATGATATAAGTGTGCATCTTCTGCTCATCCCCGTTACAGATCACAATTGATTGATTACCTTGAGTTCCATTGAAAGACTCTAGCCAATAAGCATCCCTGGAATAATTAAGAGAGCAATTATAATATTATATGCATTGTAAAGAAGAGAAGAGCATGAAAAAATTCTGAAATTATAATGGAAAACATAAAGTTCAAAGAATTATTTATAAGCACCGTAAAAAAGAGGAGAGGAACAATAAAAAAAAAAAGTTTGGAGAATTACATTCTTTGGCCATGACTCAGTTGGTAGCTTGGAACAAGGGAGGAGGAGATTGTTGAAACCATGTCCTTTCTCTTTGCAGCTGGTAGATATGTAAATTTATATCAAATTACAATTCTGATGTTATAAGATAAATTATGAATTTAATTTGTATGCATGCAATGTTAGACTACCATTGTAATTATTTTACATCCATTGAATCACATATCACAATATATAGATATTTGTAAAAATGTTTCAATCACTATATTTATATTTTTTTAACCGGTAAAAAGAGAAATATATTAAACAACCGAAGCAAGTCCTACCAACATAAGACGTGCCGGATCAAACTGATAAAAGTATAATTACTACCACTAGTCACATAGCAAAAAGAGAAACAATCTACATGATGTAACAGATAAATAGGGAATATGATTAAGTCGCCAAAAATTGTTTCAGGAAAATATTCAAAAAAGGAACTATCATAATTTATATATGTAAATTTTAATTTGTAAATACTAATAGTGTAAAATAGTTTTATACAAACATCCAATTAAATTTCACTATTTAGATATTTTGTAAACATTTTAGAAAATAATATTTTGAATTATCTAAAGTATGAAACTGTATATTTGCATAAAAATAACATTCATCAAAATAATATTATATTTACAAACGGTAAAGTTGCAAAGTACAAGGCAAGGTTAGATACAAGACGGTTTTTCATATGATACCCAAAATTTCATGGACAACCTTGTTTGTCCAAGAAGATATATACCTATTAAGAAAATAAATGGTTATATTAATTATATTTTTGAACAAATTAATTAAATGAGAGTACAAATGAGTGTAAATAAATTGAGCTGAATACTTAAACTTTGAGGTCGACTTGTGAAAACAAAGAGCAATGCTATGTGGTACAAGACTATATGTTCGTTAATCTAACAAATGTCGAGGTGTTTGAAGTTTCATGGCTATAACAAATGCTATGTGGAATAAACCCGTGGTGTGGTATAAAATATGGTGAAAATAATGGCCACATGTCTCCATCAATTTTTGCGCCATTATTCAAAAATTAATGAAGAGTTTGACTCGTTAAACTCATATATAATCATTTGTCCAAAAAAATGAAGAGCTTTAACTTTTAAATTGTGAAATAAACATTCGATTTGAGATCTTGTCGGTTTAAAACACTGAGTATTACATGATTCCTTGTTTATAAAAAAAAAATACAAAAAGAAAAATATTAAAATTTTAGATAATTAGTACTACTCCATAAGGGTTTTGTTAAAGAGTATCTTAGGATATTCTTTAAACATTCTATCTAAAGTTTTCTTTAATAAAGTCAAACATTTTCAATTCCCAATACACAAACTTTTATAATAACTTATTATAATCCCTTATTATAATTAAAAAAAAAAAAAAAAGTTCTACTTCTACCACGTTTATTCAGAGGTTTATAATTCCTTTCGGGAAAAATTTCAGTGTGAGACAACTCTGATATGACGAAAGTAGAGTAGCAGTACAACACAAAATGATGTATTTTTCTAGGAACAAAATCTGAAAGAATATTTGACGTTACTTTCTCTATCTTGGTCACGGAATAAAGAATCAACCAGTTATGCTTACGTACACATATTTCTTGTTTTGTTCCTTTATTTTCTTCGCATAATATGTCACTAAATATAGATGTATTCACAGATCTAATTTCCTCTATTGTACCAAACAATATGTCTAATGTGTTCTTCATCAACCTATTTCTTCCATTTACAAAGATGCATACATGTGTTTCCGTGACATGATAACATGCTTTTAATTAAACAGTACTATAGCACAATTAATATTAGTAATACCTTCAATCATCTGCTCTTGTTTCATGCTCCTGTACATCTGCCAAAACATTGAAATTTCAAAATATTAGGAGTTTTTTTTTTTTTTGGCTACAAAATTGTTAATTTTACTTATTTAAAAAAAGGAACATAAAGAAGGTAATTGGCTTGCAAGAGGTGAATTATTTATATGAAGAAAAAGAGTACCTGAAGGTGGCTTTTGACATGAGATATAGTAAGCCCCCTAACATTCATTAGTTGTAAAACCAACTTTGGTGTAGCCCCTGTAATATAAAACATACATGTAAATTATTAAAAATAATGTTTTCTAGTCAAATTAACAATAAAGGAATGATTTTTTTAATAGTAGATGTTATGTTAGGGCAACTGAAAGTCAAGATTTTTCCAAGACATGATCAATCACTTGTAATTATTATATATAGAGAAATTTAAATTAAAAAAAAAATAGGATCTAAGTATATAATATGAATAAAAGAACTAGTGTGGCTTACTAGCTTCTCCTCCAAGCCTTTGAACTGCATGCACAAAGCAACGGTGAAGATCTGGTGTCCAACGAAGCCGAGGCAATTTTGATCGAACATAAGGTCTTACCATAGGTGCCTTTAGACTCATCTCTGGAGTCTGATCAGAGTCTAAACGGCGGTGAAAAGTTCGCACATCAGAAGGTTGTGAAGTGTTAGTATCCACAACTCCGCTAGCAGGAGAAGAAGAAGATGAAGATGAAGACATAGTTTGATTAGTTTGGGATGGTTTGAGAGAGATTTCAGTTTCACTACCCTTCATTGAATTTATATGCTTATTGCATTTTATTTTCTTTGTTTTTATTGAGGAGGGGAGGGATCGAGTGGTGAAGGTGGTCTTATGAAGAAACAAAAGAGAATAAATACTAAGTAACGTTGTGCAGAAAATGCTTGTCGTTTAGTGCAGCTTTTTTGTGCCCCAAAGGGTCAATTTAGTCTTAAAGAGTTTCGATGGATAAAAGGAAAATTTCAGACACTGAAACTCTGAAGCAAAAAATTGTTCAAAAATGCCTTCATGATTGGGTGAAAATGAAAGGTTAAAAAGGTGAATGGGGCAGAAGTCTCTTTGAGATATCATTTTCTTTAGACATTCTTTGGGTCTTTTCTAGACATTCTTTGTCTCTTAAGGAAACGAATCATCGCATATTTATCATTAAAAAATATAGTTGACAAGAACATCAACAGTAAAATTACCATAATCTTATATATAAAATGAACATCAAAGAATTTGATGTAGTAGTTTTTTTTCTTTTAACTTTACCATTTATTAAACTCTTTTACTCACAAAGGGGAAAACATAAGAGCCAAAATGAAGTACAATCACAATATTAAAGGGTTAAAAGTACGGTTAAACCAAAAATAAATTATATTAACCGTGAAAACATTAGGGATGTCTGGTTGATACCATAAAAAAATCACTATTATTAATATACATTGCTATTTTTTTCTTAAAATTCATAATAAACTATCAATTATTGATCAATTGTTTCATTAGGGAATGGATCCTCTCACGAACAATTTTCACATGAGGGGGTAAAGTGTATCCGTCACCATTTAAAAGAAAAGAAAAATACTTGAGAAGTTTAAATGTGATGAGTTTAAATAGAGAGAGATCACACTTTACTATCATGTGAAAATCCTAGTTAAAAGTATTCATTTTCGCGCGTTTCATAAGATAGGATAATTAAAACTTAATGGAGATTGGTGCGACTAATCGGACCTCGGTGAGATTAATTTGTATTCAAATTTAGAATTCTTTTGGCTGATAGATTACACATTAAATAAAGGTTTTTGTCACGTGTCGTGAGAGAAATACATACGACAATATCACAAATCGGCTACTAAAATATTGTCGCATAAACTACGCTTCCATTTACCCCGTGTTTTTCGGCCTACAGACAAGTCAGTTATCGAATATTATCTCTCATAAATTACACTCATTTACGCACGTGTTTTTCGGCCGACAGAAATTCCATTAGCTAAATGCATTTCATGATCACTTCATGAAATTATCTCTCGATAAATAACATTACTCTTAAAAAAAAACTAGGGCATATAAATGCTCGTAAAAAGTAATTTAACGATCAAAAAAGAAATCTAAAAATTTGCAACCAAAAGGAATAAAATTTACTATAAAATTAAGTGTATACTTGATGTCACAATAAATTTGTTAGAATCACAATGAAATTATTAAACATGCCCTAAATAGTTGAGATGTGAAATTTGAAAGTTACATAGTAAATACAGCACATTAACCTAACCATTGGAATGTAAAAATACCAAAAGTATATTAGGAAAGTTGCAGGGGTATAAGGAAAATGTGGACTCAAGACATGGTCAGATAAGGTGAAATTAAAAAGAATGACATATGCAAACTTAAATGTGTTTAAAGAAAGGAACAATGAATATAGCTCCGTATTCCACTCTCTTTGTTATAAAGCCAAGCCAATATACATTACGCAGAGCAAATAAATTCTCTTCATATATTCAGGTTCAAATACTTTAACCATGCACGTGAACACAAGTTTAACAACCAATAAAATGAAGACTTGTATTGACACATAGACATATTCGCATGTCTGAGTTTCCTCTCATGCTTACACCTCGTTTGAGAGTTACCATTGGTGAGTATATGTATAATGTGTATTTAAGCACTTTGAGATTGGTGGCATCACTGGCATGGAAGTTTCTGTGGAAAATGACAAACTGCTTTCAACTGAAATCAAACAAATGCCTTAGACTTTATGCACACGCGCGTTCACGCGCTTACCTAGTCGGTTTCAAATTAGAGAATATATATTCCCTAGGAAGATTAGAGATAGCGTGTGGATGGCGTGGAGAAGAAAGAGGCCGGATTAACCCAATAATAAAAGAGTAAAGATATTGGGCAAATTCTATGGTACACCTAAAAATTTAAGTGTATTGATACACCAAATCATTAAATTAATAGTTAAATGTGTTATTTTTTAAGAGAAAAATTGTTTTCTATCATCTATAATTAAATCTTATTTACTAAAAACGTCGACGAATTTTTTTTTAAGTTTTCTGAATTTTTAGGACTCATAATAAAGAATTATTATTATTTTTTACAATAAAATGTAAAAAAAATTAGTATGATTTTTATAAATAATGAAATGATATTTTTTCTTATGAAATGATATTTTCTAAAATATAAATATCAACAAATAGCTCTTTATTTCATAAAAATGATAGTTAATTTATAAAATTTTGTAATAAGAGTACTGGTACACCTTAATTTGTAGGTGTACCGTAGAAGTCCCCTATTTTCTGATAATTTTTAGATATTTTGTGATAATTTTTAGACAACCATCTCTCTTATATTTAGATTATATTCTTATTATCTTTCTTTTTCTTTCTTTTTCTATTATTTCTAATCAATTAAAAAAAAAAGAGAAATTGTCACAAAATTATTGTTCAAATATCATTCCTCGTCATAATAGATTGTATTGCATGTCTACTTGTCTCAACTCATATGAAAAATGAAAATGCTAATGCATTATATCCAAAGTGATCATTTACTTATAGAATCTATAATTTGTGATCAAATTTTATTCACTTTAGATGGTAATGACTAGTCGACTCGTACTATGGTCTGCTCTACTTACAAGTTTGTTATGCCTATCTTATCTCATTTAGTAAAAGTAAAATAGTCTCACTCGAACTTTAAAAAAAAAAAACTATATATTTGTTTACATTGATTTTTTGTAATGTAAACTTTATTATCCATCAATGTTTTAGGATTAGATAAATATCTTTTTATAGTGCATGTTTCAAGTCTCGCGATTTATGATATCACTTCATTTGATCTTTGAGAACAAAATTATTGTTCTTATTAATTAAAATTGCATCCAACAACTTTTCATAACAAGTTGTCTCATGACAACATAATAGAAAATACTCAAGTGAGAGCATATTCAAAAGAAAGGAAAATAAAGAAAGATGAAAAAAATGCAAATTGCAAAAGAAAGAGGAAAATAAAACAAAAACAAAGTAATATTAATTTGCAGGAAATGTAAAGGATGATTGGAATTCATCTCTATCCGCCCCTAAACCTATTTGCCAACGCAACGTGGGTGTTACAAAGCTTTCAGAAAATAGGATCCAACCTCTAATACATCGAAATTGCAACTATTTATAGAGAAAAGAAAATAACCTCATACGTCTAAGATATTGACATATGTTCCTTTAAATAACTTCTATGTAGGAGCTGTTTGCTTGATCAACAAACTATTTCAATATTCAACCCTTTGAATGACTTCTTCCGGTGTCTTATAACATATGTCACTTCTTGTTGAAAATGAAGCATTCGACAACAAAATAGTTTAGTCGAATTCCACTTAATATGGCTAACTTCTACAAATTATTTTCCATGGCCAGTTGAAATGATTTTTCATTTTCTATTCAAATTCTAACACAAAGACTTTCACAATGCCATAAATTTTATAACTTTGGTATCAACATAGGCCCCCAAAATTGTTGTTTCTCAAAGAAAGTGAGAGGAATAACATTTTTAATCGTGTCACCAATTTAGAGAAAATACTTGATGACCTCTTTTGAAAACTTAGCCAAATTTTGAAGAAGATGATTTCGACTTCATCGTCATTTTTTTAAGGCCACTATACCTTTACATGATGAATGTAAACAATTCAAATTGTTGAGATATTACCTCTCAAAATTATTGTTTCAAAAACTATTTTCACTACGGTTTTAAAGATTGTTTCTCATAGCCACAGTTTGATTCATAATTGGCCCAGAAATATCAATATTTTTAAATAATTGTCAGCCATATGGATTAAATCACCATGATCAATCATTAGAGGCCTCTTAAAGGCTAAAACTTTTCAAAACCAATTTGATAAGATTCTTCAATTAAATTGGTGTCCTTCTTTAATGGCTTCAACAACAATTTTTTTTAAAAACATCGCTTAAAACCATTTCATGTACGGTTTATGCTTCTCTGAAACCATTTTTTATGCATATAAAGTATCGAATCATGTTAAACTTAAAGTTTCACGTCGGGTTCACCAATTTGTTTACACCGATTTTTGGTAATGTAAACTTCATTATCCATCAACATTTTAGAACTAGATAAATATTTTTTTTATAGTGTAAATTTCAAGTCTCGTGATTTACGATATTACTTCATGCATTCCTTAATAACAAAATTATTGTTCTTATTAATGTTAGAATTGCATCCAACAACTTTTCATAACAAGTTGTCTCATGACAACATAATAGAAAAATACTCAAGTGACAATATTCAAAAGAAAGGAAAATAGAGAAAGATGAAAAGAAATGCAAAAATTGCAAAAGAAAAAGGAAAATAAAGCAAGAACAAAGTAATATTAAATTGCAGGGAATGTAAAGGGTGATTGGATTCAATCTCTATCCGTCCCTGAACTCGTTTGCCAATGCGGCATGAATGTTACAAGGCTTTCAGAAAATAGGATCCAGCCTCTAATACATCGAAATTGCAACTATTTATAGAGAAAAGAAAATAACCTCCTACATCTAATATGGACACATGTTCCTTTGAATAACTTCCGATAACTTCTATGTAGGAGTTGTTTGCTTGATCGACGAACTATGTCAATATTCGACCATTTGAATAACTTTTTCCTGTATCTTATAACATATGTCATTCTTGTTGAAAATGAAGCATTCGACAACAAAATAGTTTAGTCGAATTCCACTTAACATGGCTAACTTCGACAAATCACGTTTAATGGCTAGTCGAAATGAGGTTTCTTCTTCTATTCAAATTCTAACACTGAAACTTTCTCAATGCCATAAATTTTATAACTTTAGTATCAACAATATTCTAAAAATAATCAAATAAAGTTTAAAAACAAAATTCATGATATTTGTTGGCCTGTTAACCGTTTTAGAAAAAATTTAAATGTTTTTTTGAAAAGTTTTAACATAAAACATAGGCTTTTAAATAAGGTAATAGGCCGGGCTAGATTTTGAAAAGGTCAGTATGATCAAATTTAAAATAATTTTTTGACAAATAATAGATTAGGCTCAAAGTTTTATTTTTATAAACTAAGTATTGCTTGGTCTGGCCTATTTTCACCAATAATTTCAAGTCATGACAGGTTAAAACTATGGGTAATAGTCATTTTGATCTTTGGATTTGTAACAAGTAGTCATGATAGTCCATCAATGTATGAAAATTTTAAAATAGTCCTTGATTGTGCAATTCATTGGTAAAAATAGTCCTTGTCTTTGAAATAATTCGTTAATATTGTCATATTAATTTTTCAATATACTTACTTATTGTCATATCTGACTTTATAAGTACATACTTATTTGTTTTAAAAAAAAAGTACATATTTATTGTCATTTCGGTCCCTATATAAAAAGAGTTATTTTGAGTATGGACTATTGAGGGATTATTTTAGTGTCAGGAATTATTTTGATTAGCAAAGGGCACAATTAAGACAATTTTAAAATTTTGATACATTGAGGTCTATTGTGGCCATTTGTTATACATTCAAAGACCAAAATAATCATTACCCCGTTAAAATTAACTATCGGGCTATCCCACTCATCGTTAATATACTTAAAAAAAATAGCAAATATTTTGAAACTGTCATATAAAAAAGAAAAAGTTTGAAAAAGTCTTATGAAACATTTTACAGTACTTGTCATGTATTTGAAAAAATGGTTTGCCTCAGTACTAATCCACCGGTAAATTAGGCTTGAGACGAATTTTGATTACTTAACAGAATTGGACAATGTTGCATTGTCTCTCAAAAAAAAATGGCAATGTTGCATTTGTAGCGATAGTAATAAAGAAATTTACAATCGGTAGAAAAGATAAAAAAAAAAAAAATTCAATTCGAATTCATCGATTTAACATGACATATCAATAAAATAAATTTACATATATTTATCGAAAAAATAACTTGCTTAATATTTTTCACCAGTATGGTATATCGTTTTTTTTTTTCTTCTAACGTTAGTATGGTATAGCATAATGTATGAAGAGGTAAATAAAAGAGTAACACCAATCAAAACGCGGGGATAGCTCAGTTGGGAGAGCGTCAGACTGAAGATCTGAAGGTCGCGTGTTCGATCCACGCTCACCGCAATTTCTCTCCTTTTTCTCTTATGCTTTCTCGTTTTCTCATTAAAGTCGCTAGCTAGTAAAAAATACCAAGCCCAGCACACAAACAGAATTAATGGGGACAGTGTTAGTGTTTAGCAAATAAGAATCATAGGCTTTTTTTATTATTATTGAAGGAGAGAATCATAGGCTATTATCGTTCATGAAATATTATAAAATAAGATATGTTTTTTTATGACTAACTCAATTTCCCTGTGCTTTGATAAAAAAATAATAAGGATCTCAAGCAAAGTGGATAAGAGGACCTTTAAAGTTAATCTTTTTGCTTGGCGTTTATTACAAAATTGCATACCAACAACATATAACTTAATCAAGATAAGGGTGCTTCAACCTAATATTCAATTTTGTTCAAGTGGTTGCGGCCTTCAAGAGGATGTAGATCATCTTTTGTTGTCTTGCGACTTTTAAGGTAAAATTTAGTTTAATATTTACAGTTGGTTTGGTTTGGTTACGGTTCAGCAGGCTCATGTCAAGGACCAGTTACTTCAATTTGGATCTTTAGGTGACTTCTCAAAAAAAATATGTGTTCCATCCTTAACGTGATTTGGATGTCTTGTTCGTTTGGCGTTAAAGGAATGCAAGAGTTTTTCACTAAAAGGAGGATTTTTTACGACATCTTCTTGAGAAAATCAAGCTCCAAACCTTTTGGTGGCTAAAGGAAAATAGTCGCTTAAATCTCTTTTATGTTTAGGAGGCATCTTCTTGTGAAGAAAGACTAAGATTGTTAGTCTATATATTCCATTTTGGTTTCTTAAAAAAATAATTTATCATCTAAAAAAATGTTTTATTGTCTATAATCCAGATCTAAAATTTTCTTAGATTTGAAATATTATGTGCATAAGAGGTGTCCACCTTCATTTTTGTAGTTTATTATAATCACATGAAAATCTTTAAAGTTTAGATTATTTTTTATAAAATAAACTCCTACTTTGTTCATCAAAAATGAAATTCCTTCTACTTTAAGCTACCGATGAATTCATCATGAAATATATAATTCATCATATAAGGTTGCTCACAATTCTCTCCAATTGAGTCAATGATCGTGAAGATTAAGCTGCAGAAGAAAATTGGTGTTTCCTTGGTCCAAAAAAAATAAAAATAAAAGATTGTTGTTTCGCAATATTTGAGACTGAACTGTTGTCTTCAAAGTGCGAGGCAGGTTCATGTTACAACCTTGCTCATCTTTTGGTTCCTCCCACTGATGGTCGTTTGAAGTTGAATGGGGATGGTGTTGTTACCAATTATGACACAAATTTTGCTTGTGGGGGTGTGGCTCGTGACCAGTTTGGATAGCTTGTTTTTTCCTGTTGGTATCGAAAATTTATCATGAAGCAAATCAGATTTAATCAATTCTTTTTGAAGTTAAACTTACCTACCCAAAGTGACTTCGAAGAGAATTGAACCTAACACCTTAAGGGTTTATGGTTTAAGATTTAGGGTTTAGAATTGAACCTAACACCATGAGGACAAACACACTCCAAATTTCAATTCAACATCATCGAACCAACTCAAATAGATTTGAAGCAAATCAAATTGTTGATGTCTTCGCCAAATAAGGTCTTCAAATGTTTTCTGTAGTTCATTTTGCGTCTTTGACCTTGTTGGCTGATAGGAGTGTTGTCGTCTTGCTTAGCCCCTTTCCCACTTTTTTTTAATAATATTTCAAAAGAATTTTTTTTTAAGTGAAAAATTTGAGATTCAAGCTTCGACTCCCTGCAACGTTCATGTCAACGAGACATGCTCAAGAGGACTTATTTCGTCTCACATTGAAAAGTATGGAACATGAAATGATTTTACTTATTAAACTATTTTAAACTCCACCTAAGATTTTCTTGTACTTCCTTATTTAAATTCTACCAAACATTTTTCTATTTAAATTCCTAAGATCTTCTTGTAGTTCAGCTAGCCGGGAATTTTAGATTTTCTGTTTCAAGTGAATAAATCATTTTAAATTATTGAAAAATATTGTCCACCAACTTTAAAATTTGTAAACACCGCATATTTGTGTTTTTAGGTTCAAATTTCATGATGTGTGGCCGTTTGTGACTTCGTACGTGATAGGTGATACTTGATACGTGATTGGTGATGCGTAAAGAGTTAGTGGTGATCGAAATTGTAGAGCTTGTGGATAAATATTTTCTAGCAATTATAGTAGAAGTTATTGTCTGATATTCGTACATGAAAGTTTGGCTCTAAAACTAGATTTTATATTATTGAAATTGAAACAAGTAGCATATTACAACCATAACTCTACTCCTCAAGTAAACAGTAAATCAAACCCACCTCAAAATGACTATTACAATTACTTGTAAA
Organism: Medicago lupulina; assembly: GCA_958299785.1. Lineage (NCBI taxonomy): Eukaryota > Viridiplantae > Streptophyta > Magnoliopsida > Fabales > Fabaceae > Medicago > Medicago lupulina. Next base: position 9,260,530 of record OY283139.1, on the reverse strand, counting down.
CAAGATCATCTAAACCTATACAGAGAGATGCTCTATAAGCTGTGAATCATAGTTTTGCTGCCAAAACTGTATTCCCACATTCGAGTGAAGTGCCAAAATCGGTGAATAAACAACTTATTGCCAGTATCGTGTGATTGAACCTTGAGCAAATTACTCAATTGATGATCATCACCTTAAAGCATTCACAAATGCCAGCAATGAATCAACGTCTCTCTTTTCTGAAGGATACTTAATCGGCCGAGAAGAGTGTTTGGGGAAGAAGAGTATTGTGGGGAAGCTTCCCAAACCCAGTTCACTCTTCGCATATTCTTTTTCATCTCCGTCCGCTCTAAATTTTCCAACCTTCACTCCTGACCCTGCTAAATTCTCTGCCAAATCCACATATGATTCCTCCATAGCCTGTAAGAATTTAGATTAAACATGTTATTAATTGAAATTTCAAGTCAAATTAAGTCATGCACCTTCAGTAAGAGAATGGTAACAAAATATTGAAAGTCCAGGCATATCATTTTACCTGACAGAAACGGCACCATGGTGCATAGAGCACAACGATCCAGGGCTCTTTTCGGTCCTCCAATTTAGCTAGATTCTCAATTCCAGCCCTGCTCAAGCTGACCACATTCTGGGTAGTGAAAATATCAGCAACTGTTGCAGAGCCATTTGCATGGGCGACTCCGTTTCCGTTACCATTCTGGGCAGCATCATCCTGTTTCAAGTTACCTTTGTGAAGACCACACTCCTTTGCTTTGGCATCCTCCCACCACCATCTTCCCTCTCTTTCATGCTGACCAGGCAAAACTGGCCTTGTGCATGGTTCACAACCAATGGAAACGTATCCTTGTGCATGCAATGCATTAACAGGCACATCCATTGTCCTAAGGAAGGTCCATATGTCATTACCCTTCACATTTGCAACCGGGTTCCACTTAACCAGGCTACCATTTCCACCATCTAATCCCTCAAAAACTGGATCAACTTGAACAACTGGAACTTCAGACCTAGTACCAGGTGACTGATCTTTTCTCTGTCCAGTTATCCATGCTCTCAGACCCTTAAGAGCTCTTCTTAAAGGCCTCACCTTCCTTATTCTGCAGCACTCTTGATGCCCATCCTCGTAAAATGAGAAGAGCCCCTTTGTTCTGACTAATCCCTGAACCTCAACCGCATCGGGGAACATGTATTCAATGCGGATTCCATAGCGCTTCTCAACTACATCAAACAATCTGTATGTTTCTGGATTCAGTCTCCCTGTGTCCAGACTGAACACCCTGTATGGCCGACCCGTCAAATGTGCGTATTCAATTAAAGCAACATCTTCAGCACCACTGCAACGACAAATTTACTCATTAGAATACTAATCTATATTGATAGCAAATATTAACAACAACCACCAATTAAAGAGAACTTTAGAGTGAACATATTAATTAAGTATTTATTCAGAGCATTGATCGTATAATATAAGCCGTGGGTATATGTTACGTGACTATGTAAAGCTTATAACAAACAATTGTTGAAATCAAATTAATCATGAAAGTATGTTTTTTTACTATAATTACGAAAATACTCCATCTCGTTACTATTATAAGCAAATATTCAACAAATAATTGATGTATTATAAGCAAATACTCCATCTTGTTACTATTATAAGCAAATATTCAACGATTAATTGATGTATCAGGTCCCAGGTACATCAATCAATTATACTATGAACCTCAAAAATGCAATCTTTGCTTGTAATAGTGACCACGGGAGTAAGTGGAAAACAGCAGTAATGTATCATATTCATTCACCGCAAATTATTCCCTATTTTGTAAACTGTTCCAAAGAGTTACAGAAATGCTAATCCCACAGCATAAAGCCAAGATATACTATTCTCTATCCATCAATCTCTTAATCGATTTTGTATTTCATTGAGACACAAAAGCAATTCTATACAACAAAATCAATCAAAAAGCCTACTAAGACTAGCCAAATCAACCTGAAACCACTCACATGATCAAGCAAATCCAACAAAACCATAACCAAATTCTACACAACAAAATCATTCAAATGCACACTAAGAATAAATAATCAACCTGAAAGCAATAGCAATATCATTGCCAAATTTCTCAAGAGCCTTGTCCATTATTTCAAGAGGTGAAGCATTTTCAAGGTTCTTCGCTAATTGTTCAAAATCCTCCTCTTCCTTCTCAATAATCTCTGCAAATCAAATAATAACACATAATAAGCTTTAATTAACTTCATTTAACAAAATTAAAAACAAATTAACCATAAAAACTCCTTCAAAAACAAAAAAAGTACCAGGTGCAACGATAGTTGCTGCAAGAGGAACAATTGAATCACTCCTTTGCGATTCCGCGTTCAAAGCCTTCACCAATGAACGTCTTTGAGGTAAATTGAAAACACCAGATGAAACATTTCTCTCCACAATTCTTAACGAACCAATTTGCAAAACTGAAAACACAAAAATAGAAATTAAACACATTAATCAAAATTCAAAACCCTAAATCAACGAATTTTGTTCGAATTTCAAAATTAAGAAATATTCATTGTTACCTTTGGATTCAGATGAAGATCCGATACGAGAGAAGAAGGAATTTGATTTTGTTGCGGCAACTGATGAAGAAGAAGTAACGGCGAGAGCCATTGGAGAATGAATGAAGTAAAATTGAGATTTGAATTGTGATGATTTTTATTTTTTTGTGTTATGAGATGAATGAGAAGAAGAGGTTTTGATATAAAGAGAAGGGTGATGCGAGGAATTTGAAGGTTCATTGAACCTAGACGTGATTACGGATATGTTTGTGATGCTTATGTGGCTTGAGGTAATTGGATGGTGAAAACTCGTGGCGCGTGGTGCTTGTTCTGGTCACGCGGCCAACTTGGACTAGGGTGGCACTTTTTTATTCTTTAACAATCTTCCCGGGTTCTTCTCTTTATTTAGAAAAAAGTAATATTAATTTTGTTTTTTTTGTTTTATGTTATTATTACCTCCTTTTATTTTTCTATTTTACTGTTTATTGAAGAGTTTTGTTATGATAAAATTTGTTAGCCCAAAAATTAGTAATTTTTTTTAACTAAATAACAACTTAATGATTTCTTGTCAAAAAAAAACAACTTAATGATTTTTTAAACGCAGTTAGAAAATGTCTCCATGTAATTAAAATAATTAAAGGTTCGAGTAATTATAAATTCCTTTTTCAAAAAAATTAACTATAAATTTAAAGCAACAAGATTATAAATTTCTTTGTAAAAAGAAGTTAATCATAAGGTAATTGACGAAAAAGTATAAAAACAGAATCTGACGAGCAACAATGTTAATAGCGAGGTTAGGGGTACCAGCAAGTACTCTAGTGTTCAAATGAGCAAAAGAGTTAGGAGTGAGGGTTTTAGAATAGAGAGATATACATGAAGGATGGAGAACATGTACTTCAGGGTGCTTGCATTAAATGTTTGATGAGAAGGTTTTGATCCCTACTTTAAGGAGAAGACTAAGAGGACTTGGCGTTTGAACTTCTCAAGTCACGCGAAAAGATACTATTTATGACACTTGATGGTCTAAGCATTTGAGTGTCATAAATGTTGGTTTTCGAGGTAGATCTGAGATGCTTCCTTTTCATCTGGTGACTAGAAATAGTATAATCCTTTTTAAGATAGTTATGGATGTGTTTCAATATATTTGCATAACGATGGAACCTTGAAGTGTCTGTCGTCACCAACTATACCTTATGAAGATAGTCAGAGTAACACATACGCTTTATAGTTTATACAACTTGTCTCCCGACAAAACTTTACCCTAGTCAAGAGGGCTTGAATCTTGGTGTGTAGGATCTAATTTGAAATCCCCACACTTCCAAAGAATCCAAGTTGAAAACTACCATCATGATTTCGTATTAGTCCACCATAATCGCCTTACCTGAATTTGTCAAAGCACTTCTATCAACATTGAATATCATGGTTCTTCAAAAAACACATTGAGTATCATGATTTGCTCATACACGTGTTGCCAACTCACCATCCTTGTAGTATGTACATGAGGAGCCAAATAGTCAATGCCAAACATCTTCTGAGTATGATGAAAATATGCAAAGATAATTGTGATCGTCAAGTGCATATGATTGATTGTGATATACTCCCTCTGTTTTTAAATATAAGCAAAATTGACTTTTTAGATTTATTCACATTCATTCTTAAATGAATGAATCTAAAAAGTCAATTTTGCTTATATTTAAAAACGGAGGGTGTACTAATGTTAAAGAGTATACTAGGGTATATATTAAGCAATTTATATTTTCAAAACAAAATTTTTATATATGAATTCTTTAACCAATGTTTACGTGGATTATTTAGCAAGACCCAAAGTATAAAGAGAATGCTAATGTATATAAACTATAAATATTTATCATTGCATGAAAATTAAATTAAACTTTTTTGCCAATTTTTATGCTCCCATCCATCCGTTTTTATTCCAATTCGATCTGCATCCATTTCCGCTCATGACTTGGAGTATGTGGTTCTCGTGCCTCAGTTTTGCATATTTATTATTAATTAAGTTATTTATTGTAATGATTTTATGTTGCATTGGTTCATTGATCCCCCACCATCTTTCGTTTTTGTCCCTTTTGAATTTCTAACCACACAGATTCAATTGAAGAGAATGCGTTTACCTTTTTCGAAATTATTTGTGTGGTGATGTCAACCCACTAGGCTAGTTGTGGAATGAGGCTGCGATGCAAAAGGAGCAATCAACTTGGAAAATGATGGAAAAATGTCATTTCAGACAAATATGCTAAGAATCGAGAATCTAAAATGCCATTGGTTCTCCTTCAAAAAAAAAATGCCATTGGTTCTATTTTCTAAAATTCATCACTTGTGTTAGAATCGAGGCTTAAAAGACTCACCCAAATCATTGGTAACTATTGTTAATGGTGAAATATATAATGTACCACTACCGTATGTAGTGCTTTAATAATTAGATATTTATATGGAGCAGTTTTTTTTTTTTTTAGGGAATGGAGCAGTTTTTGTATAGTCCTCACAAGACTAAATATACACTGCTTAGAGACACATAAAAGAAATATTTTAATAATAATAATAATAATAATAAAGGAACTTCTACGATACATTCACAAATTTTAGTGTACCGGTACTCTTGTTTTTCAAAATTTATAAATTAACGATAATTTTTATGAAATAAATAGCTATTTGTCAATATTTATATTTTAGAAAACATCATTTCATAAAAAAAAACATCATTTTATTGTTTATAAGGATCATATTAAAAAATTTGCATTTTGTCATAAAAAATAATCAATATTCATTGTTATGAGTAATAAAAATTCGTAAAAATTAAATTTTATTTCGTCGAAGCTTTTGGTAAATAAAATTTCATTATTATAGTTGTCAATGATAGAAAATAATTATTTTTTTTCAAAAAAACAACTCATTTATTATTAATTTAACGACTTGGTGTATCGATACACCCAAATTTATTAGGTGTGCCATAAAATTTGTCTAATAATAATAGTAAATGATTTTACATTTTAGAGACATGTGTCTATTTGTGTGTACCTAAGCGGTGTAGTCATCTAAGATTTGCTCCATTTATGTTCAAGTAGATCAATTCAACATCACTATGACTAACTGTTACAATTAATCAAAATGAGATGAGATTTATATAGTGCCCTAATGAACTAAATTGTTGGTTGGAGAAGCGAAAATTAAAAAATAAGCATGCAGAATAATTGAAATTTGGCATTGCTTTTTTTGGACAGTTCAGTCCTGCTAGAGTACTAGTGCTGTTCTACATATTAAGGAACTATATTTTCATCAACAAAAATTTAACTATATGACAAAATACCGGGCAAGTCACGGAAATTATAATATAAATCATTATATTATTCAAAAAAAAAATATAAATCGTTATTATAAAATAATAAAGAACATGTATATACTGTATAGTAGTCACACAATATTAAACTTAACCCTTGGGGGTCTGAAAGGGTTCATATTCTAGTAGTAAGAATAAGAAGTAGTAGTAGCAGCACATACAACAGAATCGTAGTCCCCACAAAATGCATTGAATTGAACACCACTCACACCCCGAATTTTTAAAAAGAAAACTAAACAAAACACACTTGTAAAGGCGATTCCATAATGCTTTTCATAATCACAATCAATAAATTGAATGGTTACTTATTTAAAAAATAAATAAAAATAATTGAATGGTTACTGAAAGAAAAAAAAATCAATAAATTGAATGGGAACAAACAATATTATACTACTCCTTATTGTTCAAAATAATTGATTTAGTTGATTATTGCACACATCTCAATTCACATATTTGATCTTCAATAACGAATAAAAAAAATCTATGATCTTTATTATATTAATTTTTTCTGTATTAACAAAAAAAAATCTCAATATTTTAAAAATGTTTGGGAGACAAATCTAACATCTCAACGTGTGTTTGATTTTTTGTTTGCATTATATAAAAACACGTTTACACGTTTTCCGATGTGTTTGATTTTTCTAAATGTAAATTATATTAAAATGATCTAAATAAAACATGTTAATTTAGATATTTGATAAATGTCGGTAGACAACTTTAATTATGATTTGTCTAAAAAAAATTAATAATTATACTTTCTCTAAAAAAAATATTAATAATTGTATTGTATTTGTACCAAATTCATACTTGTATAGTATATGAGAGAATGTCTTTCTATGTACCTGTGGTCTTGGATCCGAGTCAAATTGGAATCCCTTGATCCATTATTAGCTTATATTATATTTCCTCGAAGGAAAAAATATATATCAATACACCCTTATTTTATTTGGTACTTTATTTGTAAAAAATAAATTAATTTGGAGGGATGCTGATGTGAGTCCTTACCGCATCCTAGCACAAAATGCCAAATCCCTTTCGAATTTAGAATCGCCGCCGTTAGTTTCATCATCTTGACTTATGACTTATGAGAGAAATCAAATTGCATACGAAAAGTTACACAATTCCATCCAACTGCTCTTCTCTCTACTAATATACCCCACGTTTCTTGGGTAAATTTTTTAATATTATAGACTTTCTTACCGGTATATCTACAAGTACTTTTTTGGTTAGTATTTTAAAGTTTTTTTTTACAGAAATGTTTTTAAATTTTGTTGGGTATCAGTATTTATAAGTAAAGTTAATTTAAATTTATTTTAAAATAATTAAATATAAAAAATAACATTATACAAATATATCCAACAAAACACAAGGTTATTAGAGTGTTTACATTTTTCTTTTGAGGTGAGAGTGCTTACATATTTTTTAAGCATTCAACATAGGTGGTGATTAATTGTAGTACTTTTTGAAACATGTTTCGGGATATATCTTGTGCAAATTTGAAAGATTCAGAACGAGGTTGTGTTTCAGAATAAAAATGAAGGAAATCACATGATTGCTAATAAAATTATCCAGCATTCTTTGTCTATTGAGCAAATATTCTATTGGATATATAGTTAGTTAAGAGTTGGTCGAATAGTTATCTTTATTTAGAATATGGTATCAAAGAGATAATTATTTTTCTAATTTCTTTCTCAAACTTTTCTGTTAAATTTTTTCATTAAAACTTTGTTGATTTATTATTGTTTTTATACTTTATGTTTGATTTTTTTTTTTGTGATGGTCAGGGTTTGAATCTTAAACTTTGTGTATATTATGGATTGTCTTTACCAACTGAGTTAAGCTCGTCAGGACATATTTTATGTTTGATTCTTAAGGTTTCTGCACTCATTTTAATTGATTCATTTTCTTAGGGAGGGTTTAACATTTATTTACGCTTAAAGTAAAATTTTACATAAAACTTTTTAAAAATACTAGTAACAGATGATATTTTATAAAAGAATAATTATATCTTATTTTTATTATTGTTCTGGATCGGTTGGAAGTCTATAAGAGCAAGACCATCTAAAAGGCCCACACTCGAAGGAACTAGAGACAACGCAACGAATGAGCATGTTAAGCTCTACGCAGATGACCTTGTAGGCACACGCCCCAACTCCATCTCGACCACCCATATCATCTCTAACAGACTCTTGTATTCACGCCGCATCTTACGGAGGCAGTTATGCTTCCTTGCATTTATATAAGGATGAATTCTCGTCACCCACGAGATACGATTCACTTTCACCTTACCTTTGCGATTAACCACCTCATTCAGACTCTAACTTGAGCATTAGAGTGCTAACGTACTTACATGTACCTTTTACTTCCACCGTGAAGCATCAGCCTCCGCTGCATCAGAGCACCACGAACATTCATCCAAATTCATTGTTCGTCACGAGACCGATCAATTATAATGTTCATGTATTGAAGTATAATGTTATGATGATTAATTAATGTAAATTGGTGTCGTATGCATAAACTTGAACGATGTTGGTGTGCAATTATTTATGGGCTAAAAATTTAAGTGATGCAATGCAAGGATTAAAGAATCAGCATAGTTACAAAAACAAAATGACAATAATTTCAATGACAATAATTTCAATAACAAACATGGTTGAAATATTGAATATTGATGCACAGGCTAAACACTTCTTCCCTAAATTAGGTGCCACATTTCAAGTTGTTGAATTTTTTTTTCAACCTCCAATAACCCTCTCAAGGTAGTAACCAACATACTTCCTCTTTTTTAAGTTTTGAAACCCCGACCTTGTTTTGATATCTTTTTAAGACTCTTTTTGTTGATATGTGTGAGGTGAGAGAAGAAAAAAGATGAAAACTTTTTTTAAAAAAAATCCTTTCAAAAATCGATAACTATCAATGTAGAAAATTGCTCTTAGCTTCACTAATTGTACTCAGACATCCCAAAATACGTACTTATCTTAAGAGACAATCAACCGTCGTTTGCTCTCCACGGCAATTAGTTGTCGTTTCAGATCTAGACCTGCATATTCATAAGAGAAAAATTGAAAGAAAATCTCTAACGACAATTAAGTGTCGTATACTTTCCATTTATTTATTTTTTTTAGGATTTTTTTTTCCTTCCTACGACACTTAACTGCCGTATGATGGCAGTTAACTACCATAGACAAGCGAACGACAATTAACCGTCATGGGTGGTAAAAGTGCCATTCATGGTGCTTGCGAGCAAATAGTGAAGCCTAAATAGCAATTTTCATCGATGCACACACCTGATCCTCATGTACTCCACCCACCCAAAAAAAGTCCAAAGTAATTTTTTAAGACTATTTCTTTTCCCACCTTCCACTCTTCTCGCACACCCTCCAAAATCCCAAAAATACCTTTGAATTTTTTGGATTATATAATCTGAAATGAGGTTTTCCCCTATATTTTTTGGCAAAAGAGGGTGTATAAGGGATGTTATGATTATGAGATCCGAAAACTCATGTTTTTTCAGATTATAAAATCCATACCTCTATACACCCTCTTTTGCCAAAAAAAAGGTAATAGGAAAAACATATTCGGATTATATAATCTAAATTATATCAACACAAGGGCCGAACTTGTTTGTGTCATAGATAGCGAAATTAAAACCATGATAATCATGTGACAGGGCTAAACAAATCTATATGAAGTAGATAAAGTGATATTTTAGTATATATGAAATATTTTGAATGAAAACTACTTTTAACTTGTTTTCCCTTTACACAAGCTTCAAAATACTTTGTTTTGTGTCCAGAACTTATCTTAAGACGTCCTTTAACTTGATCAAGTTTATAAAATTTTGAAATAGTCTTCATACTTACATTTACAACTTTTTTATGTCAAATCCATTAATATTTTTTAAAAGAAACAAAACATGATTCATTGACAGCTCGTCTAAGTATAAGATATAAACTTTTTTTTTCTTGATCTAGTAAAGAGTATTTTTCCTAATAATGTTCTGACTTCAGATAATAATGTTTTTTTCTCTTAGATTTTTTCTTTAAACTGGATAATTCAATATGAGCATTTGCATCTTTGTGTTTTTCGTTTTTTTAATAAATAAGTTCTCATAATTTTTTTGACTTTTAGATGTTCTATAACCTAGATTTGCTTTGTTAAAAAATCCTACTTAAGATCTCATGGGTTTTTTGAAAAGTTTCAGTTGATTTTTACAGAGCTTGTTATATCCGTTTTAAGTTATGAAACATTTTTATAAAACAAACATTCTTAAGTTCTAAAAAAATGCTGATAATGTTGGAAGACTTATGAGGATATTGTTGAGGCAAAATCCCTAATTAATTTTAAAAATAAACTTTAATGATTAAAGGATTTAATGGACTTTGATTAATTTCTTGGTATTTAACTTGTGCTCTTGAGTGTTTTACTAAGACAGGAACAAGACTTAATTCATACCAAGATACAAGAAATCAAATGACATTAAGATTCATGAATTAATTTTGAAGTTCAGAAAGTTAGTTCAGAATGTTGATCAGTGAGTTGGTCAGAACGTTCTGATGGAAGTTCAGAAGATTGTTCATAAGGAAACCCAGAAATCATCAAGAACATGAAGAACATGCAAGTACACGTGACATGAATAAAAGGTCCAGAAAAGTACGTTTGCATGGATAAATCAAAGCAATAAAGGCATATACAAAGTTAATGTCAAGAAGAATACTTTATGTTCATTTAAGACTATGAACATTAAAGTACTAGGAATATTCCAAGATGGAATAAGATTCTAGATGATGCAATTACTGCACTTCAGTTCTGTTGTTACTATTAGGATTGATTACATCAAGTACAAGTCTTACAAATCATCCTAAGTAAAAACAAATGGAACATTCTGATGGTCAGAATGTTCAGCTCAGCTCATGCTTAACTTTATGAACAGTAAAGTGGTTGAAAAGCAAAGCAAAGAAAGATCTTGTCCTGATCAATCAAAGAAGGACACGTAAGAGATATGATACATCACTTCTTCATATCTCTTGGAACAATGGGCCTGAAGATTGCAGAACCACTATCCTCTCTCCTGCACGTAATCCAATGCAGATCTGGAGCAACTTTATTCAACTTTATCCATCTTTATTCAGCAACATTCTGATGTACATGGAAAAGTTAATACTAATGGATATTGCCCAGAAAATCATATGAAATGCATATGGACAAACCCATAAACACATTAGACATTCATCATTGATGAACCCAAATGAAGATCCTGATGAACATCAACATTCTGATGAAGAACACAACAACATTCTGATGTTCATCCTGGGAACGCAACAACATTTTGATGGTCAGAATGTTCAACCAGATTTTCAAGTAAAAGCTTGTGGGGCCCAGGACACGTGACATAACACCATTGGACACCCCACAATAGCTATATGACCCCAAAAACTCTATAAATATAGATCAAAAGCTCAGCATTACTTGCACCATTGCAAAGCATTCTTAAAGCATTTGAAAAGTGTTTGAAGCTCTTGCAATTTGAATTGATCATCACTGAAGGCTATTTCTACCTTCTTTATAGTGTAAATCATTTCTCTCTGTTATCTCTTTTAAAGATAACTTCTTCTTACTTCTCCTCTGTTTGATTCACAAACATTGAACCTCCATACAAATTGTAATCAAAGTCTCATCTAGCTTTAGGGGTACTAAAATGTTAGTTTGAGCAAAGGTGTAAAAGTCTAAGTAGGTAACTTAGCAAGAAGGTGCAAGCCTGCTGAGGCTTAGAGAATACAGTTCTTAAAATTGTTCAGGTGAACAAGGTTGTAAAAGTGCAGGCTTGAGAGGTTATCTCAAGCATAGTGGAAACTCTCACAAAACTGTAAGGAGTGGACTAACCCACACTGGGGGAACCACTATAAACCTTTGTGTGTTCTTTCTCTTTTCCCTATACTATTTAATTATAGTATACACTACACACACAAACACTTTTACTTTGTTAAACAGTTTTTACACAAGAACTTCATAACGTTCTGGAGACACTTCTCTAACTTAAATATTCCAAGCATATCACTTGAGAATTAATTTTAAGTTGCAGGATAATTTTTTAAAGGGTCACAATTCAAACCCCCCTTCCTTGTGACTATTTTATCTACTTCAGATATTCCTCATTCTTTCGTGGGTGGTATAATTTGTTTCAAGAGAGTGCAATTCATTGCTAATGTTGGTGAATTTTTTATGCATTTCATTTATGGATGCATCATCCTTCATTTGGAAAATTTCAGGTTTTCTTACTCCAATATCAATCCTTGTTTCCTTCACATGACTTAATGTCTTTATGGTGAGTTTATAAGGTGTTTGAAATTTCTTTGACAATGTTACATTTAAGCGTTCTATTATATTCTTCACTGCCTAAGGTGTATAATATATGACAACAACAACTCACGAGGTCATTTTCCTTAAATCTTAGGCCTTGGCCTCAATGATGCGAACTCTTAAGTCATTACTCCTCTCCATCGAACCATAACGTGTGGTAATTGTTCCAGATTTGGCCAATGCACAATCCTATCCAAAATTCGTGACCTGACTCCATAATATGCTAAGTCCACAAATCGTCTCCACTATTGAAACATGCCATTCTTAATGGCTTTTTTGGGCTCCCCAAACAATTATCTCTTTAGTCATATAAATAAATTCATTCACAACTAAGCAAAATACATAATTCTTTCTACCTAAACCTTTCAATATTTGTTCTTTTACTAACTTAAACGTTAAGAGTGTTTGCATGTACCACACATCAATATCCACCTCGACGGAACACTGTTTAAGTTTGACCAAACATTCTCCATCATCTCAAATCAGTAAGTAAAATATCAACTATATAACTCTTATGATCACATATAAACAACGACTTACTACCCAATCCATTTAAAATTCAAACATGAACTGTTTGTTGTAAAAACATCATGCAATTTCACACAGTTTTAAATCACAATCACTGATTACATATCAAACAATTCATATTATGTAGTATTACCAAAAACAACTACAAGTAATCTTATACATTAGTTCCATATCAAACGACTAAAAAACAATTGTGTGACACAATTACTCCATTAAATTAAATCCAATCCCTAGTATTTAATTGAGTGAAGATCCATTTTCACACAACCAATCCATTTCATCTCATCTCATTATTTGAAAAACCTTTGGTAACATACTGTAAAAATGTGATTAAAATAAAATTAACCTTTCCAATTATCTTGGAAAGTAAAAATAAGAAACAATGGTAAGAACTCTCTCTCGAGAAGTCCGTCCACCATAACCCGCAACTCCGTCCCGATGCACTCACCAACTCACAATCATTTGCCACGTACACAGTACTTATTAATAAAGCAATTGATCTTCCTTCATTTTCTAGATTCTTCTTTTCTCTTACAATCCTCCGTCACTCTCACTCACTCACTGGTACCTACTACTCTTTCCTCTTTCTCTCTGCAATTTAGGTTTTACCTCTCTCTCATATTTTCACGATCTGTTTCGATCATTTTAATTACAGTGTTAATCTCGTTTAATTATGATGAAACTATGAAATCCTACACAACAATTCATTAGGATTTTAACACTTGAAGGTGCATTACATCAATGAAACCTAGGATATATTAACCTGTTGACTTTTTTTATTTTTTGTCATTAATTTTTTTATTTGAATTTTGGATCATCTTTTAGGATCATATTTATGATAAAACTTTATTATGTAGAATTGTTTTGTATTTCTGGGAGAAAATGGTTTATATTTGAATATTATTTTTACCAGCAAATTATGTTTGATAGTGAAACTAAATAGAAAAGATAAGCTATTTTTCATCACTTGTTATCAAACAGTGTTCTGCTATTTTGTATAATGCTTACTGATTATGCTATTTACTCGGATGAAACTAGACATATTAAATAATAATTACGGCTTTTGGATGATGTTTCAGAGTATCTGTACTCACATTGAATATGGCTGAGGCTGCACAACCTAATGCTGAGCTGTTGGAATGGGCGAAAAAAGATAAGCGCCGCTTCCTGCATGCTGTTTACCGTGTTGGTGATCTTGATCGTACCATCAAGTAGGTTTTAGTTCACTTTGATTGTTGAAATGTGATGCGATGTGTGTTTAGAGGCTTACAATTTCCTCACTTTGTCTCTCAGGTTTTACACTGAAGCTTTCGGAATGAAGCTTTTGAGGAAAAGAGATGTCCCAGAGGAGAAATATGCCAATGCTTTTCTTGGATTTGGCCCGGAAACATCCAATTTTGTCGTGGAATTAACTTACAGTATGTTACACTTTAAACCTTTTGTGTTCACGCATGTAGTGTAGAATATGTATATTGCGATTCTCTGATTCTATATACCTTTGCTTACCATCTATTGCTTGTTTGATTGAATTTGACATGGATTCTACATATGATCTTGTCATCAGATTATGGGGTGACCTCGTACGATATTGGAACTGGTTTTGGACATTTTGCTATCGCTACTCCAGATGTAAGCTGTAGTCTTTGTTCACAAAAGCTTGATAATTTTTTTGCCCCTTTTATACTGAAATTGATGCGAGTATCTCTTCCACTTTTAGGTCTACAAATTTGTTGAAAATGTCCGGGCTAAGGGTGGAAAAGTCACTAGGGAGCCTGGTCCAGTTAGTGGCGGGACAACTGTTATTGCCTTTGTGGCGGATCCTGATGGTTATCTTTTTGAAATTCTCCAAAGAGCTTCTACCCCTGAGCCATTATGCCAAGTAATGCTTCGTGTGGGTGACTTAGAGCGCTCAATTAAGTTTTATGAAAAGGTAATTTCCAAGTCAATTTGTTCTTTTGATGAACATTCATTTTAATGTCATCACTTGCATTTCTATCATAATTCTTACAGGTCCTCTGCTTTCACCTCAGTTTCATAAACATTCACGTCTCAAACGTCTGCTCACTTAAATTTTATAAATCGAATATCATGGTTTTTTCTATTTTTTTTGCAATTATTATTGTTGTTGTTATTATTATTGTTGTTGTTGTTGTTATTTTCCTTTTCTGTGCATATAACCCTTACTTTCTGCGGATATTTTGGCGATAATACATCTTTGTATTACCTACCTAAGATCAAAATGAAATGATAATGTTCAGCCAATAAACTCCTGCCCTGATTTACAAGTAAATAATTTGTTTTGATATAGAGAACACTTTTGATTATTTCTTAAATCAAATATTCCAAAAGCTTAAGCTATTAAGTGAAGACTTATGAATGATTTTATATCAAACATTCCCGTCACACTAGTCGACTCTACTGGCCTTTTAGTGTTGACAATATTTAAGTCTATCCATCCTTACTGAAATTTAACATTTATCTAGAAAAACGTGAGGGATTAAGATTTAGTTCTAGTCAAGTTGGACAGAGGGTAAAGTACATGCTATAAACTAACTATCCTAAAAGATCGATTTATTATGTGAAGGCTCGTAAATGGTTTTTATATCTATTATTTTTGCTTGTTGCTCATCCATTTTCCCCATTTCAGGGAGGAATGTGAATCCGTTGAGATGAGTAGGACATGTAGTGTTTAGTGCTTATCAAATCTCTTTCATCGATTGGTTCCCAATTTTCTATGAAATGACGAATTTATCTTCTATTTTCTTTAGCATCAGAAATCTAGATTGGGGAAATAATGAAATTTTTATTTCGACACAACCGTGACGCTGCTTTTGATATATTGTGTTTTTAAGTTTATTTCTGATATGGACCAATAATCTACAAGTTTAACTTATTATGTAAAACACATAAATGGTTGAATGGTTTTATGTTTAACATGTCCCCTGGCGCATTAGCCCATCAAGCTTGAAGTGTGGATGACGAATAGGCTCACCAAACTTTGTGCTGATTTTTTTTTTTTTAAGAACGGGACCAACAAGAATCAGTACATAAATAGTTTTATATAATACTACTTTCTTAATCCAAAAGTGTTTTTTTGTTAACTAAGGCCGTGTTCTTACTGGATCATATTTTCACAGGCTTTGGGATTGAAGCTGGTGAAGACGGTTGATAGACCTCAATACAAGGTGAGCTCCTTCCTTAGCTGATCTTAGAAGTCTACATACAGACCAAAACATATTTGATTCATCAGCCATGTTTGCTTATGATACTTTGCTGAATTACACCGCACATCCTACAGTACACTATAGCTATGCTTGGGTACGCTGAGGAACACGAGACAATTGTGTTGGAGCTGACATATAACTATGGTGTCACTGAATACACCAAGGGAAATGCTTATGCACAGGTTAGTTAAATGTTATATTTCCTTCTAGACTAGAAGCCTAATCTGGTATCTTCACATTTCTGTACACCTTGATAAAACTGCGTGGGGTATATAACAGGTTGCTATTGGCACTGATGATGTATACAAGAGTGCCGAGTTAGTCAACCTAGCCACTCAAGAATTTGGAGGGAAGATTACCAGGCAAGCAGGGCCAATTCCTGGCCTCAACACAAAGATCGCTTCTTTCTTAGATCCAGATGGATGGAAAACTGTGAGTTTTCTTTTTTATCTATTTCTGTGTGTTAAACTTTTATGTTGAGTAAGGCTACGACTTAAGGTCCGTTTGATTTGCAAATAAATAAAAGATTTGACTGGACAAATATAAATGTTCCTCTTTTGATTTGAATAGTGAACACAATACAAGAAAGAGTGGTAGATTAGACAATTGTCCTTGGCCTTGCCAAATCACGGGACAACTATTTTCCCATTGACATGCTACCAAACGGACAAAGCATTCATGCCTATTTATTACACATGCTCTATCTACATATATAACTTATGGTTACATAAAGCTATATATTATTTATATATTTATAATCTATGAAGCACGGAGTCCGACACGGACACCTGACATGACGCGACATTGACACAGACACGTCGACACCGCTAATGTAAAAAACATAGACACCGACACCGCTACCTATACATTAATTTATTTAGAAAATATCTACATTGAGAATCAAAATACATACATGTTCATCTAACTTGAGCAGTTTATTTCATTGAAAAAAGTTTATAACAAGATACAATAGTAATAGTATTTGGCCTTTATTTAACTATCTACTTTCGAAAAATTTAAAAACAATAATCAACTTTAATGTCTATATCCCTTGTTGATCAACATTTCTCAAACATCTTTAACTCTTGAATCTACTGTATATGGAAGTAGAGAAAAAAATTCAGAAATTTGTATGAGTTGTCCGACATGCCTCATATAAGTGTTATATAGGTGTCGGAAACCGGTCCAAGGAGTGTCAAAGTAAAGAAGAAAACAGTTTATAGTGTCATAGGAGTGTCAGACACCGCGACACGCTTAATCCTAGAGATGTCCGTGCTTCATAGTTTATAATGCATATGTTTATATATGTAATTTTTGTTACGTTTTCGTGATAATTTTAATATCACAGCTATTGTCCACCAAACACCATACAACCTAAAAAGTTGTACAATAACTTCAAGGGTTGTCATGTACTCTAGTGTTTATCAAACACGCCCTTAACGTCTTAGTATCTTTGCTGGTAGAATCATGAGCTAAAATAATTGGTGAATTATGGTGTAGCAGTTATGAAGCACAGACACGGACACCGAATACGACACTGACACGGACACGTCGACACCGATAAAATTGAGAAAATGACATAATTCGGTGTAATCATAAGTGTCGGTGTCGGACACCGGGACACGCCTTCAATCAGAAGTGGCCGTGCAATCCAAATACGTTTACCCGAGGACACTGGCTGTAATTTGACATTACTGTTTCTATTGTAATAATTATTGTAAAAGAAAGGGAAATGTAATATGCATAACATGTAGGAGGTTGCTTTAACTGAACCTGCAAAAACAATTAATGCCAGAACCTTGAAGTCTAGACTAATTAAGAGTATGAGCATAACAATAGAGTTTCTAAAGAGCTGGGATGTAAATCAAGGCCCCCCCTAATGTGGACCTGGGCCAATCATGGTCCTCACGGATATTTTTGGCAACTTGGGCTTGCAGTGTGGTTCATCTGGTTTGATATTGTGTAGTATGATGTTACTGTACTTAGTTTTTAGGTCGTATTGTATTTCAATTTGGGATATAGGATATGTGCCCCCACTTTAAAATTGGGGGGAAGAAGGTGAAAGTGGTTCCATAGCCTAAAGGAAGAGAAGGAGGTGGATGGGGCACTAGTAGAGGCAGTCGGTGCAAGATGCTATGGCTGTTAAGAGTTTTACTTTAAGGCATGGAATACGACATTTTGGTGGCAAGGAAAAGAAAAAGGTTTTGCCATGAAGCTTAAATGGAAGGTGGCCCTGGAGCACTGGTAATCACGAAGCTCCAGTTTTGTCCGAAATTGTGCTTGGTGGGAAAGACAGAGGTGGTGGAAAAGTCGGCTGGAGTGGCAGCATCTTTGGGTTGGCAGAGGACAATGAGTCTGTGTGTATGTCCTTGCTGAGCATGAAATGGGTGGGAGATAGGTAAGCTTGTGGTCAAAGGAGGTGGAAAAAGGAAGGGGGAAGTAGTTCAAACCTAGAACGGAGACAGAAATGAAGCTGGAGGAGTTGTGCTAGTGGTGGTTTTGATGGAGAGATTGGCCTGATGGAAGATCCACGTGTTGGTCTGATTGTATGCCTTGTAATCCAACTTGTATGTGATCTGGAAGACATGGGCAGTACTATGGTGGGCAGGTTTTGTGCCACTTGTCGTATATTTGTAGAGGTGCGAAGAGCTGGGAAAAATGACCCCTTCTCTGCCGTGATAGTTGTATGTTTATATCTTGAATATTCTTAACAATACAGGGCTTGTATGAGCTGCTTAGTGTGCCAGTTGACTAGGACAAAAAATATAGAAGATTCCGGAAGTTCGATAAAAAAATAGTGATGGGGCAATACTGGGGGTGATGAACCAGTAAAATGCAGAAAGCCATGACCTTTAATCTCATGTGTCTTCAGAATCCTGGTTTATGGTTTGAATATTTTTTTCCGTGCCTTGTTAAAACATCTATAGTAAAACAGATTGGAAGTTAGAACTATTGCGAAGTAATGTATGTAGCTGGGTAGAGTTCTCAATGAGAAAAAAATGAAGGTAAGGGAATCCAAGAAAAAAGTTGAAACTGGTAAAGTACATATCAAATTACTAATTGGTTAAGATCTCTCCTCCAGCCTTTGCTATTCAAATGCACTGTCCATTATAACATTTATTCGAAATCTTAAATTCTCGTCCCTTTGTCTCATTCCCTAAGCGTGACAAGTCTCTAGTCCTGTGTTGTCCACTTGTCCGCAACCCTGGTTAACCCGGACTTGATTGTAAATTGACAACTTAAACCCCTCCCTCTATAAAACTAATGGCTTTGCCTTAAATGAAGAAATTTTTTATCCAGGTTTGGTTTATGGTTCACCTTTGAACCTCTTTTCATAAGGTTCATATTAGAAGGACCCACAAATGGTTTAGTTTCCCATGGTATAAAAGATGTTTAGCCAGAGAATGTAATTTTTCTACTTTTTGACTTAGTACCGTGGAATTCATTCCGAGCAGCAACTTGAATTTTTCTTGGTTCGTTTAATAAAGTTTAAGTTGATAAGAGACAATCTCGTTTCATAACACTCATTCAATATTCGTCTAATTATTGAATTCAACCTTTTTGTCATTCATGTTTTAATATTGAGAATCTGATATGAAAATTGTGCTTTAGTATAAGAAAGCATGGTTGAGTTGAGGGAGATAATATTGATAGCAATGACTTATCTTACAATTAAGATTTTGATTCTATCACATCTTATCCACTTAAAAAACACGTTTGGCTATGTGGGCACGGCAATAAAGTAGTATATGTATTGCATTTTGAAGTTTATAAATGCCAAGTATGTGATATGATTCCTCTCAAAAAAAGTATGTGATATGATTCAATTTGTATGCATTTTACAGGTGTTGGTTGACAATCAAGATTTTCTGAAGGAACTGGAGTGAAGAGTGCTGGCTTTTCACAAATAATAGTCTTGATGCTATTTTATGAAAATAAGTTGTCTGTCTTGAACCTTGATGATTGAACATCAGCGTGTATGTTATCACTATAATAGTACTCGGTATGGCTTTATAAAGTGGCTATGTTCTCCACTCAAATCTTGGTCGAAACTTTCATTTGCACAGTATTAGACGATATTTAGCATCAGTTGGAGAATGAATTATGATGTGTTACAACAAAACAAAAATCAAATTAAAAAATATAAAATAAATCAAACAAAAATAAGTTTTAGTATTTTTATTTAAATTTAAATATATCTTTCACAAGTACTAGCACCAAAATGGTTTTTCATAAATATTGACCCTTAATTGAGTGTGGGGCGAGTCATCTTTGTGGACCACGGGATCTTATTACCCCACCACCCTAATAACAATAAAAGCATTGTCAAATAAAACAAGAATAAAAGTATTCACACTAAAGTCATAGAGTAAAGGCTGTGATGGAAACTCTGTCCTCATTATGCAAAGACTAAATATGGTTTTTCTACTTTTCTTTATAAAAAAATAAATTAAAAGGAAAGGTGATAAAGCTGTTTTCATATACAGATAGCAGATTTCTATGGCACCAATAGCATATCACATGAAAAATAAACTTTCATTAGGGATATGCATCCCTTAATTAATTAACTGGCTTAGCTTTTGTAGTATTTGAATTTCACATGATAAATGATACCAATTTGGTTTTGAATCTATGCTAACTCTTACCTAAACACTCATGAAAACTAGAAGACTAAAACTGCTCAAGATTGACACTACTATACTAGTATGCATGTGTAAATAATAAATATCATTGTTGATTAAAAAATGAGGAAAGCAACTTAACTATTCCATGGTTAATGTTCCGCGAACATAACTCAGTTGGTAGAGACAATGCATTGTTATATATAGGGGCCGACCCCGTTTATTCTCCTTAACAAATGAATTTTATCCACTAGATTATTGGACAATTTTATTTTTTTCATGGTTAATTATGAGTGATAACTGTATGATTCAATAATTAATGGACCCCATTAGGTTTTTGCATAGTGTGGTCTTTAAGTGTAAATTGCAAGTCTAGGCAAGGCAGTGCACTTAAGTATGAGCTGGAGACGAAAGGAAACTGAAAATGGCGTCTGTGTTGGTTAAATGGGAACATAGGGATCAATAGGGTCCCAATCTCTCCGACCTAACAGTATGGTAAATTAAGCTATGCACCCTTCTTTGTTTCTGCTTTGTGCCTTTCAATCTTAACTTTAGACCAAATATCCATGTTTTAACCAAACCAATGGTGAAATAATCATCATTGAAATTTGGAATGAACCAAAGCAAATGCTCCGTGTGCTTTATTTTTCCTCTAAGTTTACTCTTTTTGCTTTTTAAGCTAGCGGCAGATGATCCAAATCAGTTCAACAAACAAATGATGTTATATAAGATAAGGTGGGGTTTAACATGGAAAATGATAGTTGTTTCCTACAATGGGAAAGTTATTTTTGACCATTAGATTAAGTAAGGAATATAGTTTTTATCATAGGCTCTCTGCACTATATTTTTTTTCTTTCACCTTCGTCACTCATCCACCACCACAAGCTTTTGCAAGATCAGACCAACCATGGCTACCATTCCAACAACTTGAACACAGTTGGAAGATGAAAAAATACCCAAATTTTGTTCATAAAAATACCCAGATCTGGTTCTGAATAATTTTAGTTTTTGATGATTTTTTTAAAGGGTCGTGTTAAGATCTCCTTCCAACAATTGGCGATGGAACAAATCTGGGCGATGATTCATGGCACATGAACCGTTAATTAGCGGAGTCACAAATCTTCCTATAACCTTTTGTGATAAATAAGGTTCATCAAGGATGATTTTTGAGTATGGCTTCCATATTATCTGGGACATGAATTTCAGTCATAAATTGAAGAAAATAACATAATAAAAGAAGAACAAGGATAGATTGAAACCTATGAAACATTCTCACTTTGAACAGCAACCTATTTTGTGTTGCCGCGAATTTATTTGTTGTTTCTATAATTGTGTTGAAGACAATGTTTGAAAAAGAAAGATATGGTGTGGAAAAGACTATGATAAAGATATGTGTCTTACTTAATCTAATGGATAAAAATAATTTTTTTATGGTGGGAAACAACTATCTTTTTTCATACTAAACCCCACCATAAGATAAATATAAATATGGATAGATCTCTCAACGAACGTTCAAGTTTTAATTCATGATATCGTGAGAAACATGTTTGTCTATTAGTTCAACTTCCTTTTGTTGAGTTTGACTTAAATAATAGTATTTAACAAAGCTTGTATGTTATTAAAAAAAACTTGTTATCTACAAAAAAAAAAAAAAACCAACTTGTTTGTTTAGATAATTCTACGTTTACAAATATTGTATGAGAGGCTCATAAGATGATACGATCTTGGAGACTAAGAGAATAATGACCCTTTTGGTATAATTAATATTAAAAATATGACTAAATTTTAGTTTGTTCGATAACACCGCTATTGTATAGCTAATAATAATATAGTTATCTTATTGCGTATTGCGTGTGTGCATCAGTTTATATAAACATATAATCTCGTGATTAAAAGGTACCAATGAAGTAAGATTATTATATTTTTTAGTTAATTTCACTTCTCCTTCTCAGTTTAGATTCCAAGTTTTCATGAAACAGTAGAAAATTTCAAAACATAAAACGTGTTGATATCTTAGTGAAAATGTAAGCTTTAAACATACTATTGTACTATACTCACTGTTACATCCATATCAACTATAAAAAAAACTGTGGCTTATTCATATCCAATTTCAATTATTTGATGGATAAAAATCTATTCTTTTTCTTTCAAAAAAAATCTATTCTTTTATAAAGTAAATTTTATACATAGATACTATTCGAGTCTGATGCTTCACTTAAATTCCTAAAAAGGTTGAAAATGTTAGATCACGTTGCATGGTGGTAGACTTGTAGCTTTGGAGAGGGTCTAATGAAACTAAATAAAAGATAGATGCATCGAAAGGGAATTAAACGATTGTTTAATTGTGGTGGGCTAATTAATTTTCACATGTGATGGTTAGGTGGGTTATACTAAGGAATTTCTCACTAAATTACATTGTAAATCAAATTTTTGAAGTTTAAATTAATTATATTAATGATAATTAAAAATATCTATTAATTTGAATTAATCTTTTAATTAAAAGTTTGAACTTATGAGAAAAAATTGTAGTAACAAACAAGTGATATTTTTTTTTTGTAGTAACAAACAAGTGATATAAAGTTTTGTTTTTTTACAAGAAAATGATAGATTTTGTTACTAACAATAATTTGAGAGATTTTATCTAAAAAAAAAAATAATGTGAGAGATTTGAGATTCGGAAAAAACTTACTTTAAGATATGAGTTATGATAAATTGAAACAAGTGTAAATGGGATTCGAAATTAAACATTAAGACGTGAAAAAAAGAAGTTGGACGTATACCTAAAGAAACTAAACATTGTTTTTGCAAGATTACGGTGGTCATTGCAAGTAAACTTATCGTAATGGAACATATACATTAAGCTCTATTTGGATAACTTAAAATAAAAAGAGCAGAACATAATGGATTTAGAATGAAATAAAATAGAATAAAACTAACATCTTATTCCATTGATTGAATATTTTATGACGCAATGAAACTAATTTCCCAGTCAATTGTTTAAAAAGTGGACATAAGTTTATAACATAATGAGTTATAGATATTTTTCCATTTATTTCAAAAGCAACAATTTGTTGAATTGTCAATTCAATTCAATCAAGATGCGGTTATTTTGATATCATAAATAAGTAGCATCGAAATAAACTAGTACAAGAATAAACATGAGTCGCAACACAAATTCAATACATTTTGTCAAAGTTTATTTATTTATTTTTTTTTAACGAGCACCTCCATAGAACTACACAATTGCCTCTTGTTAACAAAGTGTCAATCACACTTGTTAACGTAGTGTTTGCTTATTGAGCAATTCGGAGCTACACAATTGCAGTGAGTATTTCATTGTTAACATAGATTGAATGGGTTTCATTTTATTCCGTTCCTTTTTTATAAAATCAAACAATAAAATCAAGCTGTATCTCAGTCTATTTGATTTTATCACCTTCCATCAATTCAAATATAGTCTAAATAGTGACTAATCTTGTTTTCACGATCCATTAAGAGCACAAAGTATCATCTAAACCAAATTCTCTCTACAAGTAAGAGTAAAAAAATCGAATTTCTAATCATATATTTAAAGGTTTTAAATCCTAATCATATATTTAAAGATTTTAAATCCTATAACTTAAATTTCTGAGAACGAGTATAAGTGTAATCTTGAATCGTGCAAAAATCACCTTCATGGAAGGTTGATTCTATCTAAAGGAGACCCTCCTCCGAAACTTCAAGAGTTGCGCGATAAACTGAATATTCTTTGGAAGCCTTTAAGTAAATGGGGACTTGTTTCTTTAGGTAGAGGTTTCTATGAATTTGTTTTCTCTGATGTTGAGGATGTCCAACGTGTTCGTGCGGTGCTTTCATGGAGCCTAAAGCCTGGTTTTCTCAAACTTTTCGCTTGGACTCCCGACTTTAATTTGAATAATCACAAACAGACAACAGTTCAATGTTGGGTTCATTTTCTGGAACTGCCTCAAGAATATTGGAGTCATAATATTATCTTTGCAATTGCTAGCTGTCTTGGAACGCCTTTGTGATTGGATGCTGAAACAAGTAAGTGCCCTCTTGAGAGATCTTTTGGACATTTTGCAAGAGTTTTAGTTGATATTGATTTATCTGCTAACATTAGACATAAGTTGTGGGTTGAAAGAGAAGGTTATGTTTTTCTTGTTAACGTTGTTTATGAAAATTTGCCACTTTTTTGCTCGCAATGTCATAATATTGGTCATAGTTTTTCGCTTGTAAACTTGTTAAAGTGGATCAAGAGAAAGTGGCCACAAATGAGAAGCATAAACGCACGGCGAACAAATCTACGCCTGTTCCGAAGAATGATTTGGGAAAGGAATCAGTTGAATGTGTAACAAATAATGCCACTAAAGCAGCTGTTGATAATAATCCTCTATTGGGATTTGTGGATGGTACTACTGTTGTTGATACTATGCATCCAGAAGACTTGATTGCTCAAGCTGACATTTTATGTCAAGATGATCATCAAGAGGAAGCAATATCAGATACAATTCCTTTGGGAGGTAACTCCATTGTGGTGACAAACTCATACTTGTCAAACTTTAGTGCATCTGTTATTCATGACATGCAAGTTCTAGGAATTGTTCCTACGGAGGCCCAACAAACGGGGAATTTTCTAAGCGAATCATGGGCTAACATGGCTCGGAATGATGAAATTGTTGATTTGGACGAAAATACGAGTCAACCATTTCAATTGGTGGTCCCTAGAAAGAAGAAACTCAAGAAGAAGCAAACCGAGGCGGGCAGAGGATTCAAGGTGGGTGATTCCAGCCGTTCGCCTCATTAGTTTGCCTTTTTTGCCATCTTTATGTTTAGGTTTTCTTTTGCTTTTATGGAGGGTTTAGGTTTTTGTCCCCCCGCTTCTTTATACTTTTTTCTTTCGTTTAATATATGATTTGGATACTGCAGCAGGAGACCCCTCTACATCCCATCTTTTGCTTAAAAAATAAAAATAAAAATCCTATAACTTCAATGAACTCATTGCTGTAATATTTTGACATGTTAAACAAATTATTGTGTGGTGGGGTAAAGTAATAATTTATCTTGATATTTTAGTACATGATACAAACGACAAATTTAAATCCAAACAAAGTACTCCTGTACCACTAGCCATCTATTTCTCCACGCATGTTCAATAAATTATGTCACAGTGTGATCAATCAGATCAGAACAGTACCATGTATGGTTAAATAAAAACAACTAATATATGTCCCAAGCCATTAAACTAAATAAATAATTAAATAGTTCTACTAAATAAAAAATGAAGAATAAAATATTAAAAATTAGACAATTAAACTGAAATGCACTCCATCAAAGATGAATTGTTTAAAAAATTTGAATTCGATTATTAATTGAATCAACATTAAATCAAATTTTACTTACTTTTTGATTAAATTTCGAGCTTGTGAGCTATATCAAAAGAGAAAAAAACAATGAAATATGGAAAGTGTACCCTGCCTGCAGTTATCTTTCTTTCCACCTGGATGGATATGCCAGCCTACCTTAAGAAAGAGTTACTTCTCAATTAAATAATTATTAAGCAAATGTATATAATCATAATCATAATTTAATTACAATATAAAATAACGAGTAGGCTTTAGTAACACCATTTTCACGCTTTAATAGCATAGAAGAGTTAGCAAAAGAGAAAAAAAAAACGCAGACAGAAAAGAAAAGAATTCGAAAAACACGTGACCCCAAAATCCTGAAATTAAGCATAGCATATTCATAATAACACTCTTCTCTTCCCCTCTCTCAAAACATTGTTATGATCGAATTCGAAATGACGAAAGGAAACCCTCAAACGACATCGTTTCGCCGTGAACTCAAACCAGAACAATATTTACACAGTCCACTTCATTACGCCGTCGCAATCGGAAACCATTCAACTCTTTCTAGAATCATCTCATCCCTTCCGCGTTTACCCGACCCGACTCAAATCCATACCGAATCCGATTCACTCTCTCAAGAGAAACTCGCCGATCAAATCTCCGCCGTACTCGACCGCCGTGACGTTCCATTACGTGAAACGCCACTCCATCTTGCTGTTCGTCTTAACGACGTCTCCGCCGCAAAAATCCTCGCCTCCGCCGGTGCCGATGTTTCTCTTCATAATGCTGCTGGTTGGAATCCTCTTCAGGAAGCTTTATGTCGACGTGCAACGGAAATTGCTACGATTCTTGTTCGTCATCATCATCGTTCCGCTTGGGCGAAGTGGCGCCGGAGATTACCGCGTCTTGTTGCTGTTCTTCGTCGTATGCGTGATTTCTACATGGAGATCTCGTTTCATTTCGAGAGCTCTGTTATTCCGTTCGTCGGAAAAATAGCTCCATCGGATACTTACAAAATCTGGAAACGCGATGGTAATCTACGCGCCGATACTTCCTTAGCTGGATTCGACGGTCTCAAGATCCAACGTGCTGATCAGAGTTTTCTCTTCCTCGGAGACGGTGATATCACACACGCAGTCCCCTCCGGTTCGTTATTAGTCCTCAACCGCGACGATCGGAAAATCTTCGATGCTTTTGAAAATGCCGGAACTCCGATGAGTGATGCAGACGTTGCTGGATTCTGTTCACAAACAAGCGTGTATCGTCCAGGGATGGACGTTACGAAAGCTGAACTTGTTGGAAGGACGAATTGGAGAAAGCAAGAGAAAACTGAGAATGTTGGTGAATGGAAAGCCAAGGTGTATGAAGTTCAAAACGTGCTCTTCAGTTTTAAGTCGCGGAAAGTCTCCACCGGAGAATCAGGTATAATACTCTCTCTCGAGTCGTTATAAGAGACAATTGAGTCAACAAAAGTTAATGTCTCTGGTCCAGAGTCTGGACCATATACAAGTTAGATTTGTTATACAAGTCTTATTGTATTTTTATAATGTAACAGGTAGTGAGCAAGTTATACCATTGGAATTAGATGAAGACGAAGACGGTTTTCTGGTAGCGGAGAATCCAAGTTTTGGAATGCCAATGGAAAATGACAAAAGAAGACACAGTAGTTTCGTTCGAGAAGATAGAGAGTGGGTCCCAATGGGAAGAAAAAGTGTGGACATGCCACCTTCAGCAATGATGCAACCAGCTAGAAAATCTTCTGCAACAGTTAGATTGGCGCAACCACTTCCAGCACCGCCGAAGGAGAAAGAGTATATGAAGAGTTTACGGCCGTCAGTGTGGTTGACGGAGCAGTTTCCGTTGAAGACGGAGGAGTTATTGCCGTTGCTTGATATTTTGGCGAATAAGGTGAAAGCTGTAAGGAGGATGAGAGATTTGCTCACGACCAAGTTCCCGCCGGGGAGTTTTCCGGTTAAGGTATGGCTCAACTGACCGTTACTTTTTGTGTGTGTTGGGTCCCACATGATTGCAAATAAAACATAAATTAATTGAATGTTAGGATTAAAGTGAAATTTGATTTGACAAAATATGACACCATTGTTTTATTAAAGTTTCATATTGCAGCTTTTGTCTAAATTAAGCATGATTCTGCCAATTTCAGGACAGTAAAACTTGTTTTGTACTTCAATTTAGTAGGTGTATTATTTACATAACTATATTTGTTGAATTTTTTAGCTAGATTTGAATTTAAAAATGTTCTACGTATGTTATTGAATACAAAAATTTATGTGTTAATTTAGGGTGAATCTTCAATTTTGTCTCTGAATTTGTAATATAGTATGAATTTTTTTTTTATTGTTCTCGTGAACTTAACTCAGTTAAGTACTCCCCCGTATCAAAATATAAGTAAAATTCAGTTTTTAGGTTCATTTATTTAATGATGTATGTAGTCCATGGACTACATACATCATTAAATGAATGAACCTAAAAAATAAATTTTACTTATATTTTAAAACGGAGGAAGTATAATGCATATGCAAGATTAGCCATTCAAACCTCGGTCACCATTATAAAAAAAATCATTTCTATTGTCAATATTTTAGTAATATGTTCATTAGAATTATAGAATGTTAATACTTTTGCATGTGTGATTTATATTTTTGAGACAAAATTTTATATTATGATATCGTTAAACAATTTCTTTAAACCCATGATAACACATGACCATATTGTTAATTGGTAGGGTGTTTTGTCCTTAATATTGTTGGTAAAATATTTTAATAATTGACTTTATCTTATAAATGATACAAGTAGGGGTCAAAAGCATTACAAAAACTGATGAGTGATTTGATTTCTGAAAAGACAATGATGGAAATATTGTGTTATTGATATTTGTGATATGGTGGGGCAGGTAGCAATCCCGGTGGTCCCTACGGTAAGGGTGGTGATCACGTTCACAAAGTTCGTTGAGCTACAACCTGTTGAGAAATTCTATACACCATTTTCAAGTCCAAGGCATTTGATAGCTACAGATGATGATGATGAACAACCAAATCCAGAAAGCCGTTACTCTTCTTTTACATCTTCATGGTTAAGACGAAACAATAGTCAATCTGGAAGTTCAAGGAGTAAGCAGCAACAAAAAAGCACTTCTGGGCCATTGGATTTAGATCCATTTGTTATTCCTGAGGGATATACTTGGAGTAATAGTGGGGGTGATAAGTCAAAGAAATTGAACAAGTCCAAGTCTATGAGAAAATCCAAGTGAAAATTGAATCAAGACTAGACATGAATGATGGTAGTTTAGTTGCATTGCATCCATATATTGTAGATATATCCCTGTTTAATTTTTATCTTATTATTATTTGAATTAACTGGGGGCTTTCTGGTAATTGTGTTCATACTTCACAGAGGGTGATTCTGATTTCTCAGTAAATTGTTGAAGAGTACTTAGATCTGTACCTTGCTCACAGTTTTGTTTATATTACATCATATAGAAATTTTGATGGTTTAGCTTTTGATTCTTTCGTGCTAGTTTTTGGTTACCTTTACCTTGAAATATTAAATACGGACCGAACTGAATAGAATAGAATATAAGTACCGTCCTATGCACTTCTTTTCACATGAGAAATCATGTCACCCATAAGAACCCTAATCAATTTTTTGTCGAATACTTCTTTTTCCGCTCTACTGATTTCTCATGCGACCTATGGAAACATAAAACATGTAAAAAAATGCCTCCAAAATCCTTTATTTTTTTGGATTTTATAAACCAAAATAGGATGCATGGAAAAGTTGAAGGCCGAAATAGGCTGTAACATTAGGGCTAACACCCCATTTTTTGTCTCCTTTCAGTAATGAACTGTCCAAGCTCTTTTTTCCTGCTTGGTGGCGATGATAAGGAAAAGATGATAGGATTACTCTATTAATTATAGGAAAATGTTAATGAGTGCATGAATCTTAATTATATTATATTATAATAATTCAATGTGGCAATGTTTATTGAGCAAAATGGTCAAAGGAGCATGAATCTTAATTGGTCAAAAGTAGCATTGTCTTAATCGAAACCCAATTCAGCACGTAATTCATTGTTAAATAAGTGCATATATATTGCATAAAGACACTGTTTCAAGTCTTGCATTATAACCTATTAGTACACTTTTATGTGGAAACACAAATGCACATTAACAAGAAATGTTTGATGTTTAATTGTATCACACCTTGAGAATAAATAAAGATGAGACAACGGTATAAGACCCTTTTTTATTTTGACTGCAAACTTAGTAGTATTCGTTTGAATGAGGCTCCACATAACTTTACTTTGTCTCTCTATACAAGATTCAATCTTCCAAGAGTTAAGAACATATTGCCCTATATTCTTTATTCTTTTTTTCCCTTTTCTTCTTTAAGGTTCTGATAGTAACCCTTGAACCAAATCTTTGATTCCAATAAATTGAAAGGCTAGGTCCCCTTCATAAATCTCCGAAGACTATACTTTAACAGAAAATACTATCAATAAAGGAAGTTTGTTGTTAGTAGTAGTCTAAAGATATTAACTGGGTCTGATTGTATTTACTGTACCTTTAAAGAGTAAAAAGCATCTCTTTACTTTAATCAGACTTTGATCAATGTGTTTTCTTTTTGCCTTCAAAGTGTGTGTGTGTGTTATTGGGTGCTATTACAACAAAGTGTTGGAGACAAGGACTAGAGAAATCAATACTTTGTTACACATGAACTGTCTATCCAATAGTGTAAACAAAAACATTTTAAAATTAAATTCAATTTAGAATTTCAATTTTAACAGCAAAAACAACCGTTATAAATCTGAAATGATACATGGACACTGTGGAAATTTTAATAGCACAAACAACAGTTATAAACATGTAATGATACACATACACACTTTTTTTATAAACGCGACATCTAGTGAATCACATACAAAAATATGGTTAATTCAATCGAATAGATTGTTAATTCAATTCATATTGAAAATTGTGGTTAATTTAAAATTAACTATAATTTTAATTTAACCGTAAATTGAATTAACAATTTATTCCTCTTGAATAACTATCTTTTTACACGTGATTAAGTAGATGTCGTGCGGGTGAACAAAAAGAGAGTGCTCATGAATAAATATCTCCTAAGTTTTGTCCAAGATGTAAGATGCCAACAATATCAAAAGGCAAATGAATTTGGTCTTTAAAAATCATACCAATGCTAGCTGAAAAAGACTAATACCAACTTACATGGTAATTTACAATGCTGGCCAAGGTATCACTACTATATGATATGACCAAGGATTAAAAATCAAATTGGTGAGTTGGCAAATCCTGCTGCCAAATGATAAACATATAAAAATCATAAAAGAAAAAAGCAGTTAATTAGAATGTCTAGATAGCCCTCTATATAATTTCAAGTTGATTCACCCACCCACCCTTCTCTTTCGTTTAATTCCTTTGGTTTGCACCAATCCCAACAAAGTCATACGAGGTACTATTCATGTCTCTCCCCCTTAAGCATTACTGTTTCAATTTTTCAAAACAGACTTGGCAAATATCTCTATATTTTAAAACTTTTATAAGATACATGACAAATTGACAATGACATGGATTTTAATTAGAATTTGAATTAAGAAAATTCAAGTCTTTTTTTATGAGCACTAATTCAAGTCTTCTACCACCTACTTGTAAGTTACGAGTAATTTGAAAAAATTGTTAGACGAATTTTGAAAAAAGAACTACCAAATTCTAATATAAGTTGAAATGGGCTTCTTCAATTTTTCTTCTTAA
The DNA here is from genome assembly GCA_958299785.1 of Medicago lupulina. Classification (NCBI taxonomy): domain Eukaryota; kingdom Viridiplantae; phylum Streptophyta; class Magnoliopsida; order Fabales; family Fabaceae; genus Medicago; species Medicago lupulina. The sequence continues at coordinate 9,228,769 of OY283139.1, read as the reverse complement.
ACTTCACGAAATTCAGTCAGCTTATAAGCATTTTTTAAATTGGAAAACTGTAATTTAAATTGAAAAGCTCCTATATATTACAAATTCAGGTAAAGTATGCCTTTATCCATTCACAAAGGCTCAATTGCTAGCTCAAAACTTTATTTTAAAAATTTAGAGTCTTGGTACACTTGGATCAACATCCTCCTTATACATATGTAATATTTATTTATTGAGTCATTGTTTCCTCATAATGAAAAGCATATCACTCTGTAAATCTAATAAAAATTTCTAAGGAGAGTCCAACAAAGGTTATTTTTAGAAGGAAACTCTAACAAAGGTTTAATGGCTAGTATGAAGTTATACACAACCAACACTTTAAATTGAAGTGTGTCCGATGTATGACACATACCGGTGTTCAACTACTACACCACACAAACACACTTAGTTGCATTTTAATCACATTCATTTTTTCAAATTATTACCGATACCTACGTTTCATATGTATTAATCCTTGTTTTATGGTCCTTATAAAATCCAGAAAACATGGCCAATGAATCACGAAGCTGGGCAGATCAATGGGGAGCTGGTGGTATTGGTGCTATGAAATATGAAGAGATTGACACTAGATCCCAAAAAGACACCGGCAACAACAAGAATTCTAGTGCCAAGGCCGGTTTCACCAAAGCCAAAGCAGTTGCTACGATTGGTCTTGAAAAGATTAAAAGTGGTGCCTTAATTTGTGTCAAATGGATCACAAACCACTTTAAGAAAAAGAGAACATCCACATAAATTTTGGGTGGATCCAACTTGCATGCAATTCATTTTTTTTTACCTTCTAATTCTACCATTTCCATTTGCACTTTTCCTCTCATATTAGTATATTATATTTTGATTACTACAATGATGTTGTTTAATTATTCCTAATTTACTCAATGATCATTGCCCCCTGTCACATGTCATATGACAATTGGTGGTTTTACATTTGGTTAACTTTCAAGCACCAAAGCATTTGTCGGGTGTCTTCATGACACTACTAACAAGATGATGTTGTGGTATTTTTGTGGGGCTAAAAGGGTAAAAGTTCAATCCAAAATGAAACCATCCGTTTGAATTAAGCATTAAATTAACAGAAATGCTAACCGGTGTCCTCGGACACTGATTAAAGAATCAAATTTAATATTCTATTAAAAGTTGTGTAGTCAAAGCATTAAAAGTTTAAAATGTGTTTATTTAAGTTAATTTTTTTTCTTTTGGCTTTCTTAATCAGTACTCCAAAAACATTTATTAACAAGACCCTTAAATTAAATTTCTTAAAAAACTTGCTTAAATGACTTAAGCCTTTGCTTTTGGATAAAACATTATTCTAAGATTGGTGAGCGATAAATGTCTCTTTGTATCATATGGAGGAGTTATGTGTTCCATAAGTCATGAAGTTTAACCAACATTGATTGTTTATTTTTTTTCTTCTTTAAATTGCTCTCTATTCAAGATTAAGACTACGTTCCTCAAAAAAAAAAAAAGACTGTTTGATAAAAGCAGCGGATTACCGATAAGCTAACTAAAAACACATAAGAGACGGTAGATAAGTTAACATATTGGATTTTCCTTAAAAAAAAAAACTAGCATATTGGATTTGTAACATTTTATAAAATTAACGTTTAAAATAGTTTATAAATATGAAATGACATAAAAATATGTTTTTAATTAATATTTAAATGTTTAAATTATGATAATAAGATAAAATTGAGAGACTTGTAAGGCCATGGTTAAACAATAAAACAAGGCAAAGTTTGTATAAGATAAGGTTGTACTTATAAGTTTTCATTTTATAGACCAATTTTTCTTGAGTTTCTTAAACAACATATTTGCGATACTCGATAGCAAGACTCGTGTTGGCCAAATATAAGAGTAAATTGAAAAATAGATTGCGGGGAGATTGCAACTTACATATAAATAAAAAGAAGCGAAGGAATGAATTATGGCAAATTCTATAGTACATCCAATAAATTTGGGTGTATTGGTACACCAAATAGTTAAATCAATAATAAATGAGTTGTTTTTTTTTAAGAAAAATTATTATTTTATATCATTGACAACTATAATAATTAAATTTAATTTACCAAAACCTTCGACGAAATAAAATTGAATTTTTAAGAATTTTTATTACTCATAACAATGAATATTGATTATTTTTTATGACAAAATGTAAAAATTTTAATATGATCCTTATAAACAATGAAATGATATTTTTTTTCTTATAAAATGATGTTTTTTAAAATATAAATATTGACAAATAACTTTTTATTTCATAAAAATTATTGTTAATTTATAAATTTCGTGAAACAAATTTGTGAGTGTACCGTAGAAACAAATTATATAGACCCAACTCGTCTTACCCCGTTTTCTTAGGGGTAAAGCCAACTAGTTGTTACAAAATTCAAAATTTTAACTAAAAAAATTAAGGGGTAAACAGACAATCTGGACAAATTCAGCCTATTTCATTGATCACGATGTTTAATCAGATTTCTAATTAATTCAATAACGCCAAAAGTAACTTGAATTCATGCCAACTACTCAGCAATGGAACAAATCACCTTTTGAGAAGGATTTCAGCGACAATGGATTTCAATACAATACTAAGTTGGTTCAATTTGGCATTCATCTACGTGTGCAAACTTTTGTGGAACTCGTCCCACACGACTTGCGTAAGCACGTAGCTAGACAAATTGTAACTCGTCCCACACGACTCACGTAAGAACATAGCTAGACAAAGTGAAACCATCCCACAGGATTAGCGTGTAGTTAAACAAAGTGGAACTCATCCCACGCGACTTGCATAAGAATGTAGCTAGACAAAGTGGTGCGAACGTAGTTAAACAAAGTGGAACTTGTCCCACACAACTCACATAAGACAAAGTGGAACTCGTCCCACACAACTCACATAAGATCTCATCCCACATTGATAAAAATTTTACTATCTAACCATTTCACATGAAGTCCTGATTTGTGGATAGAAGAAGCTCTATGATACAAACTAAATTATCATTGGGAAGGTACATGCAGAGAGAAAGTGAGGAAAAATCTGAATGTACTTCGTCGATTGAAACAGTCAAATGAGAGTAGTTTTATAAGTTAATCTCTCTTAACAAGTTTGATTCAGCTAGTTACATATCTAATAATGATTACTTGCCTAACTAATCGTATCAGTTAATCACAGAACTAGTTATAATAATATGTCAGCTACGTAACAGTTCAAATTGTTATTCACTTGTGTTATATACTCTAATAGTAATAATATGCGACTCTACTACTACAAATCATTGTAACCAATCGCGCTTTGCTGTTATCATTAAAAAATAACACCATAAAGTAGACGATTTTATCGATACCAAGCAACCCCAAATTCAAACATGCATTACCCAAAATCTAAATTAATTGATTAAAAATTTGAAATTCATAACTGAAGATTACGAAAATAAATAAAAGTGTAGGATCACAATACGCATTTGCCATGTATTTGACAATGGACTGCTGAAATGAGAGCTATTTACAGAAAGAAGGTTATCTCAAATTATGCCTAGTGGGAACCAAAGGTGTTCTCTCCACTGTAAGTCATGTAAAGAAAGCCATCCTCATCCTTATGTTCCTCATAAAGGGCAGACATCAGAGCAGCTGTACAACAGGTGGTTTAGTTAATAATCAGAACCAAACTGGCAAAAAACATGATTTTGTAGGGCCGGCTACTTACCAGTTGGAGGTAGAGTGTTTTCGATGAAAACAAATATAGCCTTCTCTGCACTGAGCTTAATTCTTTTGCGGACGACATAAACAAATTGACCAACAGACAAGTCAGCTGGGACAAGGTACCTAAAGCAACACAAAAAAAAAAGACCAATTAGAATCCACCAAAGCATGAAAATTTGCAGTTAAAGAAAATATAATCTTCAATTGTTAGAAGATGGGAAAAAACCAAGTTTGATCATCTGATTTTCATGTCTAGCTCATATACTATAATGTTCAAGAGATGCTCTGGCAAAACATTAAACTAGAGTCTCATCTGGGGTTGAGTTAAATGCCGGTATGGACAAAACTGAAGAATTGCTAAAATTTAAACTTGCTCACAGCAATTCCACATATGCATATGCAGCGCTCCCTTCTCAAACCAAATTACCAGAAATACCCAAAGCAGAGAGTTGGTTTAATATTAGTAATTAGTGATCATAACTACATTCCTTTTTCTGTTAAATTCTCATTCAAACCAAAAATCTTAAATAAAATATATGGCAGGAGAGTCCAAAGATGTGGTGCCAAAGGACAAATCTAACACTATAGTGACCAGCAATTTAAGGATGGGCCTAATACACTGCCCCATACTTGGCCAAATCGAATATGCAACAGAATATCAATTTTGCATTCTGGTGTCAGTTATTGGAGTGGCATACAGAAAGCAACCATGCTTCATATTTCCAACAATATTACAAAACATAGAATACTTAATATTAATCGGCAGCAGTATTTATATATGAAAACCAGTATGAACTCAACAAGGATGTCCATATCATACTTTACTGCCTTCACAAACTACAAGCCTAACACTTGATTTATATAACAAACAATACAAAATTGGAACCATCCATAACAAACAATACAAAATTAGAACCTTCCAAAATCTTCAGAAGATCATCAAGCCCGAACAAAAAAATCAGGCAGAAAAATAACTAAAACAGACATAATAACGTAAGATAACCACTTACTTCTTCTTATCAATGTCAGCAATGTCACTTCTTCCAGCTTTCTCCACAATCACCTTCACACAAACACCATATTTAGCAATAGTTCATTAAAAAAGAATAAACAAAGATACAATGTATGCATAGTGAATATAATCTTACAGGTACTCTATCAGGATACTTCTCTCTGATGCGAGAAGATTCAGCCTGTCTTCTTTCTGCCATAAACAAAACATAACGCTGTTATTCAAGTCCAATAAACAAAGTATTTTCAAAGCTCATAAGATAATACACACATTAGCCTACTAAACACCTATGAAGCACCGACACCTCGGATTGAAGAGGTGTTGGATGGACAACACATGTGGTTACATTCAATCACATCAGACTTCATTAAACTATTATTAGACCGACACGGCAACAATCAATCACATCAAATTTGTTTAAACTATTATTGTCAACAAACTCAATACAATTAGACTGACAGTGCAACAATTGTCTAAAAAGTTGAGTATTCAAAAAGTTTAAAAAATTGTTGTTGTCGACAAACTCAATACAAAATTTCTATATATACTTTTTAATGTGAACACCCCTATGATCACTATTATAAGCAAATTTTCTTCGAATAACTGACAGGTAAACATGTTAATTCTGCTATCCGCGTAGTTAAAAAAACCTAAATTTCATCATCGCATAGTCCCAACGATTTTAATCAGATGAATAAAAAAGAAAATTTTGATTATATCGTTGAACAAAAAAGAAAAACTTTGAATTGAAAAAATCGAAATTTTCCGATACCCAATAAAAAGCTAGATTAATAATAAATTACCGAAAGGATGTTGAGTCTTGAAGGAAGCCTTAGACATGATGATTAAATTGAAAGAGTGATGAAAAATCTCTGCAAAATAGAAATAGAAAGTGAAAAAGATTAGAAATTTGATTGAAAAGTGAAATCGATTGAAGAAAAGAAAGAGAATTTGAGTAAACCCACGATGGAAGATGAAAGAATAATGGATGATCGAATCGAATCGAAGTGAAATTGGGGTTTGTGTGTGAGAGAGTTTATATTGAATTGAAATTAGGGTTTGTTTGTGATTGAGTTTAACACGGAACGTCTACTTATACTTTCTGTTTAAGACTTCTTCGTATCGCTTCGTCACCAAGTAAGTAAGCTGGGCTGGAAACCCAATTATAGCACAACTCTTGAAAGTTTTTTTTTTTTTTTTTTTCTCACTCTACTTCATTCTCGCATGCCCTACAATATTTTGTATTATATAATCTAAACAACATAAAAACATGTTAATTCACCCTCCACCATTTTAGATAATATTATCCAAAATACGTTTTTTTGTTTATTATTATAAACAAAACTTCACTTTTTAGATACATTGAATAATTAATGTATGCAGTTTATAATAAAGACTAGATACACTAATTATTCGATGTATTAGTCGAGTTTTACTTATAAATAGTGACAGGAGAGTGTATCTAATAACACATTATAATCATCCTTCAACACCTTACAACAACTCGAATTTAAGAATCTGAACTATATGTGGAGTGTGGGAAAAGAAATTCACATAATACTCTCTAATACACTTTAGTAAATTTCTCACCCGCTATTTGCTGAGAAACCCTAAAAAAATCTCATTTTACTCTTACTAGATCGACCATTCCAAAATAAAATATTTTGAATCGGCCAATTTGGTAGCATATAATGTATAAGTTTGATCATAATCGTAAAAATCATAAACTTCTTAGTACTGGATTGGGCCTCAGCCCATGTCACCGACCCAATACATGGAGAGTAGATAACCAATAAACCTTGCCACTTTTGGTTGGGCATAAGACTATACTAGACTATAATAGAGACCAATAAATAATCTTTAACCCTTAAGATCATGGGTCGATCAATAAACACAAATTAGATTATTAGAGATACAATATTGCAATCAAATGATGATAAAAAATAATTATAAAGAAAAAAGAATATAAAATTATATTGTTGCACATGTCAATTTTATTTATTACTTTTATAGTTAAACATAAAAAATTAATGCAGTTCATTATTCCTAATAACTTATTTATGGTAGACGAGTTTGCATGGAAATTAGGGTATTATGTTTGTAAACGTATTAAATAAGTATACAACAACATGACAAAAAAAAAATCTAAAGAAACAATAGGTTAAGTTGCTGCAGACCTAATAAAATTAATAAATAATAAAATTTTTGCTTTGAAAAATATTTTCGGTTATTAGAGAGAGAAATGAAAAACATATATGATGCAAATTTAGAGCCAAAATTTTACGATAGAGTTGTTGCAAAATTAATAAATAAGGATTAACTAGACTTTTGGCCCGTACAACGCACGGGTCTTCTCGACTATAATAGAGACCAATAAATAATCTTTAACCCGTAAGATCATGGGTCGACCAATAAATGCAAATTAGATTATTAGAGATACAATATTACAATCAAATGATAATAAATAAATTATAAAGAAAAAAGATAAAAAGAATACAAAATTATATTGTTGCACGGTCAATTTTATTTATTACTTTTATAGTTAAACATAAAAAATTAATGCAGCTCATGGTTTCTAACAAATTATTTAGGGTAGCCGAGTTTGCATGGAAATTAGGGTATTCTGTTTGTAAACGTATTAAATAAGTGTACAACATCTTGTCAAAAAAAAATCTACAAAAACAATAGGTTAAGTTGTTGCAGACCTAATAAAATTAATAAATAATAAGGATAAGGATTAAGATATCTATTAAATTTTTGCTTTGAAAAATATTCATCGGCTATTAAAGAGAGAAATGAAAAACATATATGATGCAAATTTAAAGCCAAAATTTTAGGATAGAGTTGTTGCAAACCTAATAAAGGGTTAGTGGAGGGAAAAAATTAGGTTAAGACTTAACAAAATTAATAAATAAGGATAGCCAAGTTATGATGGAAATTAGGGTATTATATAAGTCTACAAAATATATTTTTTTAAAAAAAAGCATTTTTTTGGTATCAAAGAAGTGTATAAAAAAAAGGAAGAGGATAAGAACGATGCATTTTTTAGTATTAAATAATTGTATAAAGTATTTTGTCAAAAAAAAGTGTAGAACACAAAATAAGAAAATTAGTTGAAAAAAAAACTAAAATTAATAAGAAGAAAAGAAAAAAAAATATATGTAGAAGTTTATCGATATGGTTAGCCTTTTTTTTCTCTAATTTTTGCTATTTATGAATGGATTTGTTTAGGCTTTTTTTTTTTTTTTGCTATTAATAAAAACATATTTGATGCATTTTGAGAGGCAAAATTTTAGGATAGATTTGTTACAAACCTAAAAAGGATTATGGAGGGAAAAAATTAGGGTTAGACTTAACAAAATTAATAAATAAAGATAAGGATAAGGATTAAGATATCTATTAAATTTTTGCTTTGAAAAATATTCATCGGCTATTAAAGAGAGAAATGAAAAACATATATGATGCAAATTTAAAGCCAAAATTTTAGGATAGAGTTGTTGCAAACCTAATAAAGGGTTAGTGGAGGGAAAAAAATTAGGTTAAGACTTAACAAAATTAATAAATAAGGATAGCCAAGTTATGATGGAAATTAGGGTATTATATAAGTCTACAAAATATTTTTTTTTAAAAAAAAGCATTTTTTTGGTATCAAAGAAGTGTATAAAAAAAAGGAAGAGGATAAGAACGATGCATTTTTTAGTATTAAATAATTGTATAAAGTATTTTGTCAAAAAAAAGTGTAGAACACAAAATAAGAAAATTAGTTGAAAAAAAAACTAAAATTAATAAGAAGAAAAGAAAAAAAAAATATATGTAGAAGTTTATCGATATGGTTAGCCTTTTTTTTCTCTAATTTTTGCTATTTATGAATGGATTTGTTTAGGTTTTTTTTTTTTTTTTTTTTGCTATTAATAAAAACATATTTGATGCATTTTGAGAGGCAAAATTTTAGGATAGATTTGTTACAAACCTAAAAAGGATTATGGAGGGAAAAAATTAGGGTTAGACTTAACAAAATTAATAAATAAAGATAAAGATATACTCCTTACTAAATAAGAGCACGACTCGCTCAATTAGGATCGTCGATATGATTTCTAACAAACTCCCGGCTTGCTTGACGGGATTCATTGAGTCAGTTACTTCTGAACCTCTATATAATGATGGGTTTGCGCCACAACGATGGACAAGTTACATTTTCACCATTTTTCCACCGACTCTCCTATTGAGTATATTATGTAATATCACCATGAAACCTGCTCCGCCATAAATCATAATAGCTCTTGTGTCGGAAAGGTTCTTGTATGTACTACATTGATTAAGTATAGATTGACATGATTTACACCGGATCATTCTCTAAATTGAACTTTTTTCCGTACGGAATTTGTGTTTCAACAACAATTATATCATCCACGACTTCTATCAACACTTGTTTTCATTTGAAAGCAGATGTAATATAACTCTAAAACTCATTGTTGAAACACTATTACTAGAGGACAACACTTAAAGGCTTGGTGCCTCATCCTGGTGTGGGTTGTTAGGCCCGTTCATAACACTATCATGGGAAGATAACACTTCAAAATAAAAGAATTGTGATGCAAGAATTGTATTACCTCTGTCGTCATGTTGATAGTGTCATCATATAAAATCAAAATGGTTAAAGTTATTGTAAAATATATTAGACTCTCAATTAACTGCAAATCAAGAGTCCGACTTATGACACATAAATTGACGACCAAGCTCTTGATTGACAGTTAATTAAGAGTCTAATATATCTTTTGATTATTATATACCCAACATTTCCTATGTTGTCCATTTCCTTGATTTATAGTTAACAATGAATATGACTATGTATAATTATATTTTTTTTGTCAATTAGTTTAGAGGTTAGATATTCACTATTTTTAAGTAAAAAATTGAGAAATTTAAGATTCAAACTTCAGCCTTGTACATCGTAATATCCATACAAACTAAGCTATACATTGTTCACGGAGTTTCTAATCAATCATTTTATTAATTATTAATATAAACATCATTAAATTTATTTAAAAAATAGGAACATCATTGAAATTTCAACATTAATGGTGGAAAAGTAACATGAAAGTTTATTAGAGTATTGATGTTCTAGATCTTCATTTTTTTCTTTTGTACTTTTTTATTTTTCTCATTCCCCCATTATAGGTCAATAAATTTACTCTTTTTAAAATGTAAGTCACTAATAATATATATATATATATATATATATATATATATATATATATATATATATATATATATCTATGAGGTTTTACTCTTTTTTAAATGTAAGTCACTAATAGTATATATGAGGTTTTACTCTTTATTAATTTATCATTTAAATTATATGAGACCTACATAATTAGATGGAATTTAAACGAAGTTTAACATATTCAAGAGATAAAAAATACGTTGTAAAATAGGTGTTCAAAAAAATTCTTCGATTTCTCAAAAAAAAATCTTTCACTACGATCCACCACATTATTTAATTTCTTATGGCCAATCTCGAACCATCTTGGAGGGCCATATTGTAAGTTGCTTCGTACTAGTGATAGGACAAGAAGTTCATTGGTCCATAAGCAATTTACTCCTCACATTGATGAGTGATGGCATTGTTCTGCTTCACCAATTCCTCATATCATAGTCACACAATTCCTCTTATCACACAACACATACACGTCTTCACCCTCACCAATACTTTGAACTTCCAATTTTCTGTCCCTGATTTAAGCTTGTCTAGTGTCTACCTACCCGTTTTAACTACCTTCATAGTTTCTTAGACCTACTTCAACAAAAAATAAATTAATTAAGGACACACAACACATAACATGGATCATTGTTTTTCAACTACTTCAACTTCAACACAACAAAATTGTTGGGTTGAACATGCTTCAAGCTTGAAGAAGAGGTATCTTAACAAGGCAAAGGAACAGAGGTCTAGGCTCTATATATTAAAGAGGTGCATTATCATATTACTATGTTGGCAAAAGTACGACCATTGTTGATTACTTTCTCCATTCATTTTTAATTGTCGCATTTGTAGAAAATTATTTCTATTTATTTATGGTTATCAAATTTCAATACAACATTAATTATTGTTTTACTAACAATATTTTGAATTACTTACTATAGAGAGATAAATAGATGAAATGCGATAACAAAGGGTTATAGAAAAAAAAGTTATTAATTTTGTAAAAAATAATAGTAGTAATATTTATTGAACGTCTTGTTATGTCTAAAAAAATCTTAAAACCGACAACTAGTAAAAAGTTATGGAGAGAATATTTTTTTAGAAAACACACTGTTTTGTGTTGCCTCCAATGGCAAACTCTAGAGTTTGAGTTACATTAGTGTCAAACTCACAAAATGCTCTTGGTAAGTGTTGAATTCTTCCAAGCACCTGTAAACCATGCTTTCGAGGGTTCATTGAATGGGTTTGAACGTTAATAATCCTAGTTAATGGTTTATGTACTGAGATTTTATTTAGCTTTATTAACATTAGAGAGAGTTGGAGCAGGGGTCTCTTTAGCTTGGACCAATGTATGTTTTGGTCTAACTTGGACCAGTGAAATTACCTGGTATCACAAGTTGTGTTCTAGTTGTCCCATACCATACACCCTTTTAAAAAACATGCTAGCAACTCCTTTTGCCCTTTTCCCCAGAGTCTAGATGCACATGAGCATGAGTCTTACAAATTTCAGAATATATAGTCAATTTCTGTATCTTATTAAAAATAAATACAAGCAACTATAAAAAATTTTAAGAATGAAATTCGTAATAAAAATAAAAACGTGACTATTAATAAGAGGTTGACATCCAAACTTGATAAAAATTAATAAAAGTTTTTTTCCTTTCATACTCTTCACTCATATAGTTTTTTTTTTCACAAATCTTATTTTATTTTTCGTAAATAGTTTTTCTAAAAAAAATAAATTGGCTGATATTAGTATATTACTTTACGTTACTCTCAATAGTTTCTTTTGTCACAAATCTTATTTTATTTTCTGTAAATAGTTTTTTCTAAAAAAAAAAAAATTGGCTGATATTAGTATATAACTTTACGTTACTCTCATCTTGTGTTCTATAAATTACTTTGTCCGTATTTTATTGTAAAAGATTTTTTTCACATTAATCTTTTGGGTTAAATATGTTTTTGGTCCCTATAAAATTGGGAACTTCTAAGTTTAGTCTTTACCTAATTTTAATAGGTTTTTTAGTCCCTAAAAAAAAATTACTTCTAATTTTAGTCCCTATTACAACAAAGTTTGTTTAATTATCGTTAAACTCTTAAATTTTTGAACGATTTTTTTTAGACAAGTTTAGAACACTATGAAAGGTTTATTTACCAAAATTTACAATTTTTAACATGAAACAAATTAAATATGAATTTTTTAAAACGACAAAAGTTCAAGATAAAATTAACAAAATCTGGACGTAGAAATCAAATTTTGTGATAATTTTTTTTAGAGAAACTTTTAGTAATGTTCTTATCACATCTGCAAAAAATTGTTCAAAAACTCAAGAGTTTAAACATAAAATTAAACAAATTTGAATTGAGGAGGGACTAATACTGAGTACATAAATTATTTTTAGGGATTAAAAGAACTATTAAAATTAAGTAAGGACTAAACTTAAAGGGTCCCAATTTTATGGAGACCAAAAACATATTTAACCCTAATCTTTTTGACAAATTTTATTTTATTTTCCACAAATAGTTTTTTTACAAAATGACAAAGGTTCATGTTTAGACCCAACCTCCATAAATCCATTTTCACAAAATGACAAAAAAGTTACAATGCAGCCAATTTTACATAAGCCTTGCCTATCATTCAACTTGTACAACAAGTACTGAATAATTAATTTCAACCATATGTAGTAAATATTAATATATCAATGGTCAGCCTTTAACTGGTCCAAGTTGAACCCCAACGTTTACTGGTCCAAATTAAAAGAAACCCTAATACAGACAGTAGAAAAGATGATGAAAAATAGGTTTAGTTGGTTTTCTTTCAAAAAAAAAAGGTTTAGTTGGTTTGATCATGTAAAAGGAAATATATTCTATAATAAGGAGGATAGTCGGATCATTAGAGTCAGGACCGTTCCTACGAATCCGAAGGCTCGGCTCTGTAAATGAAAAGAGACCCGTAATAAAATAAAAATGTTTTTTTTTTAAAGAACAATGTTCTATTTAAAATTTTTAAAAGATAAATACAAGGTGCCGTATATATGTGGTACATCCAAAGATAAAAATCATTATCATATACATGAGAAACCTCAAACCATCCTCCCAAAAACACTCCCACCTAACACCAAAAGCGATCCAATTCTAATAGGCCTAATTTTTTTTTTTGAGGGTCATACCTTAGGGAGGCTTGGTTCCATTGAGCTCCTTGCACACCCCAAGGTCCGGCCCTGATTAAAGTAGATGAAAAACGAGAAAAACTATAATTAAAACTATGTAAAAAGATATAAAGATTGATGAGTTAGATCAAAATATAATTTATCATAGGATATTATGATAGAATTTGATTCATGTAGCCAACCCACTTAGTAAAATATTTTGATTGTTATTGTTGTCGTCTAGTTATTATAGTATGAAATATCTTTGCAAAAAACACCTCTAAAACTTTTATATCACGGCCACAAGTGCAACATTGAGCCTCAATTGTAGTTGTTTACCACAATTTAGAATTATATACAAGTTGCAGAGTGTTCATGTGAATGTATAACACTATAATTTAGTTAAAATTTGTGGTTTAAGTGTGGTCTAGGAGAAGGTGAAAGGACATTAATTATTTCACATGTCAAGACTAAGGTGAAGTTTAGTATGGGAAATGGAAGTTCTTTCCCATGATGGAAAAGTTTAATCATGGTCATAGATTTAATAGTTTTTTTTATTTATATGGCTGAGATCTCTTACTTGGTAATTGTTGTAACTTTTTTATGGTTATTGTGTAACAAAAAATTTGACCCCCACCAAATAATTAAATAATAATTTAACATTTGTTTGATTTATTGGTTTTTTTTAGAGCAAATAGTCATTTTAGTCCCTGACTTTGCACCTCGCTGTCACATAGGTCCCTGACTCAGGATTAAATATAAACAAGTCACTGACTCTACACTTTCGTTATCACTTTAGTCCCTACTGTTAAAAAAATCTGTTAACTGATGATGTGACACGCTGACAAGGAGTATGACGTGTCACAGGGACTAAAGTGAAAGTAAAAAATGGTCACTTTGGTCCCTGAATCGAAAATCAATATCCTCAATTTACTGTTAGATCCCTGACTGTGTATACTTACTGTCAGTTAGGTCCCTGAATCAAAAATCAATATCATCAACTTACTGTTAGGTCCCTAACAGTAAAAACGAAATTTCACTAAGATCCTTGACAAGTTGTTAGTTTAACATGCTACTTACTGACAACACTAAGGTATCTGTGCTAAATACCAAATAATTATTATAACACTTATAAAAATGATTTCATAGTTTAATAACAAATGTTTCCATAACATAACTATTAAGTCATTAATGTCAACCATAGAGTAATCAAAAGATTGCACTATATTTGAGCATATAATTCAACAAGTCATTACATAATGATTCAGCAAAATATTAAACAAGATGTGGTGGCATATTGTTCAGATACTCTAAAAAAACTATTTCTGATATAAGGGAATACAAAGTTTCACTACTTGAGAATAACACATGAAATCTATAACACATGAAATCTATAACAGAATAACATATGAAATTATGGACATATATTTTTAAAAGAAATATCTCATATCTCATTAATCATATCTCATATCTCAACAGTCTCATGATCATGAAGTCAATACACATCTATTTATAACCATGAACATTGAATCTACATGTCAGAATTGTCTATAATATACTTAATTCATTAAGACCTTTAATGCAGGTACTACAATGCAACCAATAAGCATTAGTAAATGATTAAGGCCTCTACTTTATATTTCTAGTCTTAACTCTTTTTTTCACTAAACTTACACACAAACTTAAATCATGATAAAATAGATAAACAAGGTAGTTCTCCAATTAGGAGTATAACTTAAATCATCATAGAATAGATAAACAAGGTAGTGTTCAAACATAATAAATAAAAAAAGTAAACATGTAGTGTAGAACTTGTTCACACTTAAATCATATATGTTTTTCTTTTGCTTGTAATTACAAAACCAACCAAATTACTTTACAAACAGAAGAGAAGTTCTCTATATACTAACTAAGATAAACATAGAGTTTCAAAGACAAAATGAAGAGATTTTGCCCTAAAGCTTCTTTTATTTTCTTGTACTAATAAATCCATAACATATCTTTGTTAGCATATTAAACTATCAACTTGCTAAGGATTTTAGTGAAATTTCGTTTTTACTGTCAAGGACCTAACTGACAACTGACAGTAAGTATACACAGTCAGGGACCTAACAACAAGTTGATGATATTGATTTTCGATTCAGGGACCTAACTGATAGTAAGTATACACAGTTAGGGATCTAACAGTAAATTGAGGATATTGATTTTCGATTCAGGGATCAAAGTGACCATTTTTTACTTTCACTTTAGTCCCTATGACACATCACACTCCTTGTCAGCATGTCACATCATCACTTAACAGATTTTTTTAACGGCAGAGACTAAAGTGATAACAGAAGTGTAGAGTCAGGGACTTGTTTGTATTTAATCCTAAGTCAGGGACCTATGTGACAGCGAGGTGCAGAACCAGGGACTAAAGTGACTATTTGCTTTTTTTTTTTTTTATCAAATACAACTCATTTATCGTCATTCCTTAAAAAATAAAAACAAAACTATTATTATTCATCATCATCTCCTTCATCAAACCTCTTCAGATTCTTTTTGAATAACAAACCTCTTCAGATTTGTTTCTTTTCTTCTCCATAAATTTATATCTCTTTTGCCACATCTCAATCAACAACACTCTTTTTGTGCTTCAAACAAGGAATGTTGAAATATCACTCCAGATTCATCATCAACGTCCTTGTAAACAAAACCCAAAAATCTAAATCTAAAAAATAAAACAATCTGGAAAAAAAACACCAACCCAAGAAAGGGTCCAATGTCGAATCTAGAAAACCCCAACTCTAAATCCGGATTCAACCTCATAAATTAAAAGCAAATGCTATCTTTTCTCTCAAAATTTCAGCAAGGTCAAGCTCTGCCTTCTCCTCACGGCGGTGGCGGCGATGGTGATGCTCCGACCACCGCTGATAATTAAAAAGTGTTGTTGATGTTGTGTAACCATGAAAGTCCAGCAAGTTCATGAGTCCAAAAGAAAATAAATTTTTTGGGTAGAAGAGATGGCATGATGTCAAAGATGGTGGAGATCGAATGTTGGAAGGGAATAAACTTGTGCCATTGTTGTTGGTGGTGGTGCTCTGAATCTCGTCGGAATTCCATGGTTATGGAGGTGGATGATGAGTTTTGTAGATTTCAACACAGAGGAAGAAAGAGTACGGTACAATGAAAGAAAATAATGTTTGTTTTTAGTAAATGGAGGAGTTAAACTGGAAACATAAAAAAAAAAGATTAAAAAACTAATTTAATTTTTATTTTTTTTATTCCTGAACAGGTTGCACACCTCCACCTGTCTTGGGAAATGGAACTTTTCCATGTGGAAAAGAAGTGTCCATTCCCAGGCTAAATGTCACCCAAGAGTAAATGGGTTTGGTTACTTTTCTGTACATATACTTTGCAAGTTTACATTTTATAAAGCTGTAAATTTAGCATAGAATCTTTTACCTTTCTATCATCCCTCCACCTCCTCCCTCAATTACTGTTCAACAATGCCATCAATCATGGTGGGTTTAGCATGGGAAAGGGAACTTGTATTCCATCATGGGAACATTTTTTTTGTCTATTAGATCAAATGAGAAACACAATCTTATCATGGTCTATCAACACTTGATTATTTTTTTCCACTACAATTCTCTCTCCACCATCCTATTCTTTCACTATGGTTCCATTGTTGCTGATATTCTCATTGCTATTATCAGTTTCTCATCCCACCATCACTTTTTTGGGTATTGTTCTCTAGTCCTATATTTATCGATCAAGATTTGATTTTTTTTCCCCTTTTTCAAAACTAGGCTCCACAACCCACAAAAGAACAATAGGGAAAGAGCAATGAAAGAACAAAAACTCCAGAATGAAAAACAAAATGATTGTAAGAAAAGTAGTAATAATAATCAATATACAAAAATAATAAAAGAACAACAGTTGCTCTTGATTATTAATACAATTCCACCACTACCTTTCATATTTTTCTTACGTGTTTTTGCTTTGGATTTTATGAATGAAAGAAAAGACTTTTGCAGTAAGCCATCGTGTTGAAGATAACTTTTGTAGTAATCTTGTACATATGCTTGATGTTGTTGGTGGAATGGTGGGTGATTGAGGCATGGTGGATAGAGAATGGTAGTGGAAGATGAAATGAAAAATAATCAAGTGTTGATAGTCCATGATAAAATTGTGTTTCTCATTTGATTTAATGGACAAAAAAAACTTTTTTATGATGGGAAACAAATTTCCTTTCCCATTCTAAACCCCACCATCAATCATCCATGGTTTTGGCCATATAATTTTACTTTTAATTTTCTTGTTTATTCTTAGACAGATTTTAGTGATTTGCTAGGAGATAAATAATTTGTTAGTAGTAGAGGTCGAACCCTAACCTCCTTTATCATTTCTTTCAACATCTCAACACATAACAATGAGCTGCATTTTTAGGAACTTTTGATTTCCTTGGAGAGCCGGAAACATTATGAGTTTACCCAATTAAAGTTGTTTCGTATGTTCTTAACTAGGGTACATAACAATAAGTCAATAACAATAAGATATTTTATTTATCAAAATAGATTCAATACATATATGAACTTTCACGAATAAATGGGAGATAATTAGAGACGTGTTCATTTGTTAAGGCATCAACATTTTGATTTGTTAATAAACTAAACATAAGCTAAAAAAATTATAAGAGTATTTTCAATGGAGACCTCTAAACGAGTTTTATAGAATGATGACCGGTTTCTAATTTTTTTCTTCTCATTGGAGGAATCATAATGTGGAAGTGTGATTAGCAAAGAAATAGTTATACTAGCTTAAATAATCTATTGTATTATCAATTTTTTTTAAAGGAATTGTATTATCAAATTAAAAGTTGCATATAAAAATATCATAAAAAGGGTGAGTTTTATAAAAATTGCTTATTTTTTTTATTATTGGAGCAAAATATGTTTGAGTTATACAAGTGTGATGTGTTTGATGGAAGATCCACTTAATAATGGTTATGGAATCAAGTTTGACTTCCTTATCAACTTGTCATTAGAGATGCTCTAAAATGTCATCAATTAGATAGGATGACCTAGAAGTTAGAGACATTCTCTCAAAGATGTTAAATTATCCAACATTTTTTTAAAATCTAACTCAAAATTTACATTGGAGATTTAGATAATCATCGAATTTATGCGACAAAAAACACTCTTGATTGACCAAGATGCACATCCCCATTTAGATCAAGTAAGACGAAAAAGATACATCAATATTCCATTGATACCTTCCACATACAAACTTGCAGCAGCTAGTGTTAACATTCATTTGGCTCTCGTCGTTGAAATTGGCCAACACCCTTGATAAACTCATGTTCTGTGATTCACAGGTTAGGCCACCTCCAATGAGGAGATTCGTTACACACATGATTGCTTTTAAAAAATATATGGCATATTAATTAAAAATACTAAATAATATTTTAATTGTAATAAAATTCGGTGTATAACGTCAATTTTTTTTTTTTAGTACAAAAGAGAGCACAAGGCTCATCTTAAATTTTGTTTTCAATCCCTTTAAAAAAAATCAGCATGTTTGTTCCCCAAATGTTTGTTGTCACGACTTTTGATCCTTGCTTTTAAGCAAATCGACATGCATCCTTTAAAATATTGAATTATCTTTTTCAGTCATGCTTAATACATTATAAAAATCACTCTTACAAAAGTTTAAATTCTCTTATAAAGGAATTAATTAAATATGATTTTTTTTTTAAGTTTTTAGTGCTTAAAAATTCCTATTTGATTCATATTTTGTTAAAAAGAATGTGGGACTGATTGTTATAATTTCTAAACATCTATTTAAAAATGAATTAAAAAATATGAAGGCTAAAGTATTTTGTAGAGACCATAAATAAATAAAAAATAAACGAAGTTCTTCAAGTTTAGCATGATACAGTTATGGCGTCATGGATCCTACTAAGAGTCAGGAGGTGCATGAGCTGTTGTAAGGCACACTGTGGCGCTTGACGGTTACAGAATTGTAACCGTCAAGGCGAGATTCTCGGGTACGTGGGAGAAAAACGTTACTATTCAGTTTGACTCTATTAAAAAAATTCTAAATTTTTGTGTAAAACTATATTTTAACGTCCTAAATATGCTTGAAAAAAACATAGAAAAATTCGACCTCTAGGTCACTCTTTTGTACTTCTTGTATATTACAAGGTCAAAAATGAGAAAAATCTCAAATTACAGGGCTATAGTATATGTTTTTTATTTTACAGTGTCATTTTCCAAACTCTGTGTATATTACAGGGTCTATATCAACAATTAACACGACATTTAATTCATGAACATTTAGTAAATTTGAGTTACGTTTTACATGAACATTTAGTAAACTCAAGAGCGTTTATATGAGATGACGCAGATCTCTTATAGACTAACCAAGATCCTGGGTTCGAATTCAGACTTAGGCATGCGACAACGTTGAAACTCTTAAATTATGTGAGTTTGCCGCTCATTTGAATCTCACAAAACGCTTCTTTGTTACTTACTCGCTAAAGTATGTTAAAATACTAAATAATTCTAAAACTATATAATATCTGTCAATTTTTATCCCTAAAGTATATTAACGACTAAACATATAAGAAAATATATTATTTTTTAAAACTACCAATGTTAATATTATAACAAGTAATCGGTAGTAATATGTTATGAGTGAAGATCAAACTGCCAACCTCTTATCACTTTACTTCTTAACTCATCTACCCCAGTCATCAAACAAACCTTACATCATTTGAAAGTCAATGTTACTTGAAAGACTTTTGTTGATTTCCTAGTTCAAAGGAAAATTAAAGAAATTTTGATGTTTGAATCAAATATATACAATTTTAATGTTCACATTAGGGATGTCAATATGTATCCATGGGTACGGATAGTATGATACCCGTCCTCGCTCCGTTAGATAAAGATGATACCCGTATCTGCCCCATACTCTCGTGGGTACCCACAATGCAGGTACCCGTGGGTATTGATGTATCTATGGGTATTCATGGGTACCCATGAATTTTGAATTTATTTATTTTTGGATACAAATAATAACTTTTTTTTAATTACCAAAAAACTTCAACTTTTAAACATTCATGCATAATTCATTCAAAATTTCATAAATCATACATAATCCATAAAAAATTCATGATTCTTATATAATCCATAGAAAAATCATGATTCTTATATAATCAATATATTTTATGATGTGAATGAAGTGGAAACGGTGAACTTAATAAAATGAATTAAAAAAATTAAAAATTAAAATATGTTATTATTGAGGAATTATAGGTGGACGGTAAAATATCCTTCAACAATCTAACAACTTTAAATAATAAGATAAGATATATACAGATATTTTAATAATTTACTTAATTTATTATCGGGTATGGGTACCCATGTGTATGAATACAATCAAATATCCATGTCTGTATCCATATAATAATGGGTAGTCAAATACCCGTTTATTATACCCGTGGATACCCGTTTAACTACCCGTCGCGTGTCCGTGACGGATTTTACCCACAGATATCCATGGACATTGGTATTTTTGGGGTAGCATTTGTGTGCCATAATAATATATACCATTGTTCAATTAGAATGTGTCATCTGACACACCCTTTAAAAAAATATATCAAATAAAACATTTATAAAATAATATTGATAGGTGACACACTCTAATTGATCAATAGTATATACCATTGGTACTTTAATAGTACACAAGTGAAATCCGTATTTTTGCCACCCGTAGTTCACATAAACTGTTCCTAAAGTAAAAGTGTAAAACCTTCCCTTCTAAAACCAGTGAACACAAATCTCCCCCTCATTTATGGGCATTGCTCGCGGAGAGACTACAGGCAACTTGCCACAGGTCGGCAATACATCAGAATGGAAACTAATTAACACTATGTCTGCTGTTGTTCTACCACAAAAAGGAATTTATATGGAACAAGTGGGACCACAATTACATCAAATTATCAATCTACTAGTTAAACAATTCACCAACTAATAAATTTCCCCCTGTATTTTTAGTTGTATGTTTTTTTGGACCGATAGTTGTATGTCCCACATTTTAAAAAATAGTAGTTGCTTGCCCTTTAATTTTCAGACTTGAGTCAGCTAAGAGACCAAAGCATTTAAGATCCAATGTCTCATTCTAGAGAATGAGATTGAAAAATATAATCCTAAAATAGTCCCTATTGATGATTATGATGTGTCCGACGATGCAACTGATTATCGTAGTGATTAGGAATCCAATAACAAATGGAAGCCAAGGTCCTTAAGATAAGAGTAGTGATATATGAACAACCATTTGAAGCAACTTTTGTAACAATTTCTTTTCTCTCTCTTTTCATTGGTCAAAAACAATGGAAAGAGAAAAAGGAAGAGAGAAAAAAAAAATGTGAGTATGAGTGAGAAAGTTGTTAAAAAGTTATCATAAATTGGTTGTACAAATATCATTTCTCTTAAGATAAATATTGAGAAGGATAAAGTTAAAAGAATGACCGATACATTACACAGTGGCGGAGCTAGACATGGTTTTTTAAACCAGCCAAATTTTAAAGCACTTTTCAATTTATGCGTATTACCTTAAGGACAAAATTGATATGGATTTTTTTTAATTGATTTTTCGTATGATTCTTAACTTAACTACATGTAATTTCTTTAAATTCTTAATTTTCTCAAATTTTGTTATGCATGATAAAAAAAAATGCATTTTAAATTAAGAACAATAGAAAAATATTTAGGGTATGTGTTGGATGGAAGACTTGTGGTTATGTTTACCAATTTCCCAAGGAACTATATCATGGAGTTGATCAAGTTAAAAGACCATATTTCCTAGATATGTTACATGATAAGGGAGGAAGTTATGGAGAGAGGGACAAAAGAAGATAAAACTGACATCAAGGTCAATTTGAAAGGAAAACATGTTGATAAACATCACCCCTAAAAATAGGGATGTTGAGAACATGGATAGTTAACCTACAGTCAACCGATGGACAATCAAGTGTATCATTATAATTTTTCCCTCAACACTATCATAAGAGTAAAATATATAGCATACAAAGTCAATAACATGTTTGAAGGCACATTCTTATAGGGTTATGGAGGACATGGTGGGATGATATGGAAATGAACACATTAGCCTACTAGAAAGTTTTGGGTTGTAACTAAGTCGATGAGATAGTTATCAACATTAATGTTGTTAGCCACAACAATCTTATCTTATATAATGTAATACGTATAGTTAATGGGTCAAGAGCATGACAAATATGTTATAGTGTAGGTTTCTTAGTTAATGGGTCAAGAACAAACAAATAAAACAAATATTTACATATCTTTATCGTTTTTTTTCTTCATGCAGACTTAGATAGTAGCTCATCCTTCAATCCTATATGCTTTTTGGAGTAGTACTCTAACAACCTGCAATTGAAAAATATAGTCATTTTCTAAGTGTAATCGCTTTGATCTAAGAAGAGATCATTGTCAAGAGTTCAAATTAGTCTATACATCATCTTAGAAGTTGAACGCACGAAAAATCAAACAAGAAAATGTTTAGTTAGCTAATCACGTGGCTAGTTGCTAAGACGAAAATTTGTCATGAGTCATGACGGCAACAAAGTCAATTTTTTTTTTCATGATTTAACGATTACAAAAGATTAGCGATGTAAAATAAATTTACTAAAAGTGCATGTGAATCAAATCCAATTGTACATTAGTGTTTAGTAAGACAAATAAAATGGTACTTCATACCGCTCTCAATTAAATGGAGATGGAAAGAGGGAATCAAATTCTCCTTTGAGCCAATTTATTCCACTTTTAAAAAAATAATTAAATTGGGGAATGTTGGCAAAATCTATGTCATATGTTCAATATAGATATAAGGACAAAATGGTAATTATACACATGATAGTTAACACTACAAAATTTTGTTAGATCACTTGACATTCTCGTCACTTATATCTATGGTAAGTTACAAGAACCTCACACAAAGGACATATGGATTAGATAAAATAAATAAATAAGTATGACTTTCTTCAAAAAATACAGAAAGTAAAACTTATTTATAAATTAATAACAATAGGATATTTAAATTGTTACAATATATATATATATATATATATATATATATATATATATATATATATATATATTTATCTATTTTGAATTCAAATAAAATCAACGATACCATTTTTTTTACAATATATATATATATATATATATATATATATATATATATATTAACACTGACTAAATAGCATAAGATGTGTCAAAGAAGATGACTAAAGTTTATAACTATAACTTGCTCAAAGAGATAACAATAAGCAAGATTAACCAATGCCCAAACAAACAAGCGGGTAAAACCACAACGTTGATGGCAAAAACAAAACTGACATTAGCCGCCTTTAACCACTAGAAGGAATGAAATTTTACGCTATATAACAACTCGTTCTATAGTTTTTTCTTTTTGTGGAAGATTCGATTATTTCTTTCACTCCACAAAACTCAAACACAAGCAATCCAAATTAGCTGCAACAATGAATACCTCGCCATTAAGGTTCCTGCTGAAAAACCGAATTGGACAAAATGATCAGAAATACAATTCGGCTCCGTTGTAGATACACCAATCCAAGCTCATACTAGAGCCCTGAAACAAGTGCAAGAGAGGAACAACTGCCTAGCTGATTTGAGTTCACCGCAATCGTTAGCACATACCCGCAAGTCTTAAGAAATAATACCCCGTGCCACAAAACTGTCCTTGGTCGGTAACCTGTCACGAAGAAGTTTCCACGCAAAAATTGAAACTTTTATAGAAATCTATATGTGCCAAATCAACACTGACTCCGCCCCTACATTAAGATTCTCATTGGTAATGAGTATCTGATAAGCACTACAAATTGAATAACCACCCACTATGTGACACTAACCATTATAATGGCAAATGCAAATAAATGTATCATTCCCTTCTATTATTTAATGGTTTGTATGTCATTAATCGTAAAATTATCCTTTATTAAAGATACATTTAATATCAATTTTTCATTTATCCGGACAAATTGTTAGTATTAGTAAATAGGATCCTGCTAACCAGTGTCTCGGGGGCACTGGTTAAGTATACCATAATTTTTTAGCATTAAGTACTATATAATTTCTTTTTTTTTATATCCTTAATCAGTGTCTTGAGAGCACCGGTTAACATTTCCCTAGTAAATATGATCTTATATTTAATGGCAAAACTTTTTTCCTAAGTAGTCTAGTAACTGGAGGGAGTAATAAACAAGCTAAGTTTTTTTTTTGGTTAAAAAAACAAGCTCTAAAATCTTTCACTTGGTCAAATAGACCACTAATTTTCCTTTTATTTTTCTTTTTCAGGACCAAAATGTCACAAAATTGTTAAGAAAGTAAGTGAATGATTTTTTTTTTGACTGGATGAATAAAATAATGTTACAAAGTAGTAGTAAAGAAATTAAAATAAGGAAAGCAAAATCTGAGTGAATCATGCATATACTTTGATTTCATGTGAACTTCCTTTTATGGATTAAAACCGAACACTGTTTTCTTTTTTGAACTAACTCCACTTATAGGTATCATTGCCTTTGAATGTGGAAGAAAGTGGTATAACCTATGATCATATTCTTGAACCCCAGTTTTTGCACATAAAAGGCATGAGAAATATCAAACTCCTTCCAAATATAAACTGATTCAATGTAAAAATCACAACCACAATCAATGAAAGCACTATATTCACATCACACCAACCACAAATTTAACTTTCCAAAAGCTATACTATTTTGAATTTCAAATGTGGTTGGTAACAAAACCACTTATCCTGTGAGCTCATAAATATAGGAACATGTTGAAAGCTAAACTCAACATCTTGTCTCACTGACCATTTCTGTTTCTATGATAATACAATTCAAAAATTATGCTTTTTTTCTCTTATTGTTTCAAATCTTCAAAATTTAATGTGCCCATTTTCTATTTGTTGTTGGGTTGTTGGAAAAATTAAATGTCACTATATTTAATACTCTGCTTCTCTGTCTCTTTATTGGTCCCTCCTTTCTCTCACACATTAAATTTTAAGAATCTCACAGGACATCATAGTTACTCTAACAAAAAACATGCCACCTTCTTCTTCACCCTATTTTGTTTTTTCATAGGGTCACGTTAAGCCTTTCCTTCTTCTTCTTTTTGTGTATAAATTCTGGTGATGAATATTGAAGCTACCATATGATAGTCACATATATATTAATATTTTCATTAATGAATATATATGGTTGTTTTGTTTGTTTAGATAGTGCAGAACATCGATCGGGAGTATCAAGTTCGAACTCTATCTGAAACAATTATTGGCTAGACTTCACTTATTTTCTGCGGAATTCCAGAAGAGTTAATGCCAAAAAGAGATAGTGCATGAACTATGATGACTCTATGTCAAGAGTATGAGATATTGGTGCGGTTCAATCGGAAGGAAGTGCTTTATGATTCTAAAGCTCTCTTATTTGATTGAGCCGTGCCAATATCACATGTAACTATCTATCTCATCTTTAGCAATCAATTTGCAGCACATGAAAAGGGACAAAGGTTACAATTATTTCATTGCTTTTTATTTCTTATGTGCCAATGTTTTTCGTTCAAGACTACCAGCAATTGAGGTTTTTCCTTTTGCAGATAAATCATGAGCATAGGCATATGTTTTATGTGAAGTTGGAGTTATGATCAATTTCCTGGGAGTGGAATATGAAATGAATTTGTTAAGGTAGGTATGAAATTTGTACAACTTTTTTCTTTTCATTTTTGGGAGGTAGGGACTTAATTAAAGTGACAACACAAATCAATCTTTATGTTTAATTTGATTCTTTATTTAAAGGTTCATATCTTTTTTGATAAGGTAGTATTCTAGTTATAGTTGGTAACAATATCCGATTCTTGCTTTTATTAACAAAGAACTTGTATGCATTTGTATTTATGGGAAATATCTCCATCACAAGCTGCCTTAATCAAAATTACAGTAATTTGGTGGTCTAAAACAATCCAGTTTTAACTTTATAAGCTTTGATACTAAATAGGTACTTCTATTAGAGAAAAAACGAAAGTGGCATCTATAGAGAAGAGGAGCTTTACTTAGCCCTCTTCATGAATTTCACACATTTTCAATAATAAATATCAATATTATGAATGAAATATTGAAATGTAGTAATATAAAGTTATAGATAAATGATAGAGTTAGTTATTAAACGGATCAATTTAGTAAAATTTTCTAGGTTTTGAGTTGAAGAGATAAAATATTTATTAAATATTATCATTAGAAACAATGATAAAATAATATGTATACGTGAGACTAAAGTTAGATGCAAGCTCCTCTATACTCTTTAACTTGCACCATGTAAATTTGCACATTGAATGAATCCGGCTAACCGTCCTTCGATGAGAACAAGTTCTAATATGTTGGTTCGAGACCGTCTCGCGTTGGTCTGCGGTCCAACAAGCTCATCTGCGAACCATAACAATATGTTTTTTTAGAATATCCTTTTTTTTGTATAAAAAACCTAAAAAGTTGCGAAATCCAACTTTTTATTTTAAAAAAGGTAGGAAAAAACTATTATCGTTGATAATTTTAAAAGAACTTCAATAATTCAATTATAGTGGACAAAATTGGTTAATATTTAAACTTAAAGTTACACAAGTCACAGACTAACCCACAAATCCTCGATTTAAACTGCATACTTCATGGTTAACAAATCCAACCCACTGCCCACACATACCAAAATTTTAACATGGATACATGTTAAACAACCTCAGTCTATATATACTCAATACATGAGGCACAAATATAAAAGAAAATGTTAAATTTCATATTAAATTCGTTAAGTTTGAGGTTTGTAACAGATAAATAATTATTTTAATTACACATATG
Organism: Medicago lupulina; assembly: GCA_958299785.1. NCBI lineage: Eukaryota > Viridiplantae > Streptophyta > Magnoliopsida > Fabales > Fabaceae > Medicago > Medicago lupulina. The sequence continues at coordinate 9,201,750 of OY283139.1, read as the reverse complement.
TGATTTAAGTTTGTAAAGAATTTCAATTTACTCTTTATGTTAACCAAACGTTATAAAAACGATGATGTAACACGTATCCTCATCAAACATCTTAGAACATAAAACAATTTAAGGGCATCAATCATTGCAACTAACTCTTGACACTCTCATTGTTATTCATACCCAGGGGCGGAGCCAGGTTTTAAATATTAGGGGGACCAAGTTTTAAAACGTGTAATTTATTATAAAGAAACACTATATCTTCAAATGCATTATAAGAAATTTAAGTTACACTCAAATTTAGTATTATCAAACAATAACCCACTTGGATTGGTTTAGTGGTATTAACTTGGACTTAGGAGTGTGCTCCTCCTCAAGATCCCGGGTTTGATTATCTCTGATGTCAACTTAAATGAGATAATATACCTTCTTCAAAAAAAATATTGTCGGTTGATTTATTTTATGGAAAATGTTAACCAGTGTCCCCGGGCATTCCTTTAGGATCATAAGTAGTAGGTATTTATGAAAATGTGTATAATCAATGTATTGGAAATCGAAATATATGACTTTTTTTAAAGAATAATTGTTTATTTTGGAATGCTTAAAGAGTGCCTCGGAGACACTCGTTAACAAAATCCTTATTTTATTCTATTGTTGATTTTATATTTACATGATTAAAGGGATTTTTCTTTAAGAAGCTAAAAGATTTTTTTTTTTCCGTATAAAAGACAAAACCCAATACACATATAATATATTACTTCGGATGAAAGTACTAAGAGCATCCACAATGGTAGTACACTAATAAAGACTCCTTAAACAGATCTCACGTGTACACATCACTTATTTATAATTTTTTAATAAAAATATATATTAAGGACTCAATAACTTCAATGACAATATACTAATAAGGATTCAAATTAAAAATACTTAAATATGTTTCACTAATAAACACACCAATTAAAAATACTTAAATATGTCCCACTAATAAGGACTTAATGGAATGAGTGGGGGACCACATTGAATAAAAAGTCAGATCCTATTAAAACAACTTGTAATATTGATAGAAATTTGGCAAGTGTACCAAAAACTATCGAAGTAGTAAAAATATCGTTCCCACAAGGATTGTTTTTAATTGCAATAAGTTACTTTTGTTACGCAATAGGATGTATCAAGATTATGTTTGTTTTGCCACTAGGCAGAAGATTTGGTTTGTTTTTAAAACAAATAACAAAAGATAAAGTTTGTTATGAAAATATGGAGAGAGATGAGATCAGATCGTCGAATCCTCTATGTTTCCCCTAATTGGTTACTGTACTCTATTCCATTCGATGATTTGCTAGCCCTACGATAGTTAACAAATTAGTCCTAATCAATCCCTTGAGTTAGGACCCTCCTCTTAAACTACAGCCCCTAATTCCTTAGGTGGTCTAATAATTCTTGAAGGTTTAAGCACGTTAACCTTATATCACTAATAAACGATTATCCATTCCTAGACTAACCATGTTTATTAGAACAACTTAATTAGGTCTAAGTTAAAAGCTATGGTCAATAGTCATTCATTCTCACGAAATCATGTTCATATGTGATCAAGATATGAAAAGCATTAAGAACAATTAAATTGAATAAAGACTAGAATATCATTAATGTAAAATAGAGTTTCATCACAACAACATAAAATCAATAGGGTTTACATAGATTCATCTCGGATCCAATCTCTAAGAGATTTAGCTACTCATAATGGTGTTTACAAATAGCATAATCAATGGAAGAATTAAAACATACATGAACTGGCTTAGAGATGATGGAAATCGCCCCTATGCAGTCTTCTGGGTGTTAAAATCGCACTTTAGCTCTCCAAAATCGTAACCTTTGTTTCTGAAACCAACTTCTGATTAAATAGGAAATATTTTTGCAAGTTAAAATCGCGTCACGGTAGTTTAAATCGCGCCACGATTTGCCTTAAACCCTAATCCGTGTTCCAGATCCTTCATAAAATCGCGTCACGATTTATAAAATCGTACCACAATTTTTGTCTTCTCACCAACATTCCATTCTGCCACGGAAATCACGTCACGACTTACAAAATCGTGACACGATTTGTTGCTTTCAGTTCTTCTTTAATTCTTGCTTTTAACACCCCTGGGCACTTCAAATTGCTTATGAACTCTACCAAAATGTCAGAATAAGTCTAAAAAAATTACGTAATGACAGCATGTCATCACAACCCCAAACTTGAACCATTCCTTGTCCTCAAGGAATTTATTTGAAGTATTGACAGTCGACAGTAAAATAACAATTACCTGATCAAGCAGCGGTTACCAAAAAGTTCATCACCTTACTAGCCAAAAGTGAGCTAGTTTGACTTGTTCGCATCCACCATACACAACTCCACTCAACAATATGAAAAGGGTTCACACACAGTCGACATGTAAATCTACATATTACCATAGGCTTGAAAAGTTTCTAATCATCAATCAAAATCAATTGTCAATATACACTTTGAGGTCTTTTAGGGTTATAACGGGGCTTAGGTGAAGGTGGGATGATATTTAGATAAGTAGGCTACACAAAATTCGAGTTAGGCACTCCTACACAAGTTAAAACATAATTCAATCATCTTTCACCTATGAACACAATTCCTTTCAAGACGGGGCTAGAGAACATTTCTAACTATTGGGACATTCGAGTTTTTTTTTTTCTTAGTTTACTCGGATTTTCAATGTCTTGTCCCTTTTTCATTCTATTTTTCTCATCTTTTTTTTTGATACACAATTTTTAGTGTATATATTTTCATCTTTTTCCTTTTTTTCAATTTCCTTTTTTTTTCAAGTTCTTTGTTCTCTAGTTACCGTTCTTTGTTCTCTAGTTACCCCACCCCAAACTTAATTGGTTGCAAATTCCAAAAGCAACCCCAAACTTAATTTTTAGCAACATTCTAGCATGCCTAACTCAGAAAAACAATATGGGAGAAATCCTAAAAGTCTCTAAGTTTGTAATGTAGTTTGTCACCGAACAAAAAGTTCTAAACCTACCGGCTCAAATTGGCTAAGAAAAGGAGAATTTTAACAATAATCAGGGTAGGCTTCAAAGGCTCACAGGACCAAGCACTCTCGCATCAGTGTATATTTGACAATGATCAATCACTAGAAAAGAAACAGTGCAAGTTCTAGAAATGTAGCAACATGGAACACTCTATATAAGTAAAATTGGAAAAATAAAATTTGGCCATGAATCCTTACAGTTTAGATTTCTGGGAGTTGTGACTACCTATCTTTACTGCCGCACACTTCGCCTTGAATCACAAGTCACTCCTCCATATGAACTTTTGGAATACCGCTTGATCACAAAATTGTTACTAAACTGGAAAAAGTCAATTCAACAAACAAATTCGTCAATAATAAACAAAGGCAGTTTCATTACATCATAAGGGACATTAAGTTCCAAAGACTCTGACATAGTTACTATGAAATAAAAGGAAAGTACTAAAATGGAAAAGTACAATAAAAGAAAACAAAACACGGAGCAGAAAATCAAGGACTAAGCCATCAGTAGCTTAGTCATCACGCATATCCTCCTCATTAGTCCAAGTGCTCGGGTTGCCCTCCTCCTCTTGCAACCCCTCAAAGAAGTTATCACCCGCTCTTCTTTCTCCCGCATCGAAATCATCAGCAATTTCTTTCTTCATGTTTGCAGCATATCGCTCCTGATGAGCAAAATACTCATTCATGCGTTCCCGGGAGTTATCAAACCTCTCATAGGAACCGGTGATAGCTCTCATATTCAACTGAGCCTCGACAGCAAACTCTGGTGAGAACCGAGGACGGTTGACCCAAAGTTGATCAGAAGTCTCATTCATCCAGTTGGCTGAAGTGAACATGTACTCCAGCATTGTAGGGTGGATAGGTGGGTAAGGACCCTGCTGGCTTCCCTCGCCTTGTGCCATGTGGGGAGGCTGCTGTTGTGATGGTTCCGCTGGAGCACGCCCTTCTCTTCTTGCCCTCAGAAAATCCTCATATTTCTTCATAAACACATCCATGGTTCTGTCGGTAATAGGCTTGACAGTGGGAGTGTACAAGTCACCCTCAAACGGCTGCACCAACTCCTTCTCACACAACCAATTGATGATGCTCCCATGCCCTAACACAGTTTTCTTCCCAGTGGCAATCATATGAATGTTGTTGGCTATTAGTTCACCAACATTGACAGGTTTATGGTCCAAGATTGCGGACACAGTGAAGACTCTTTTGAGAGGAATCTCCGAAGTACAAGATGTGCTCTCGAGGGTCTGGATAACAAAAGAAGCCCATGCCTTCGGAACGGGCAAAAAATCAGCATAGGTGAGCATCTTAGCGCTCTTCCAAGTCGCCCCCGGGCGACATAGCTTAGCAATTAGCTCAGCCCATTCACTCTGAAGCATATCCTTCACTTCCCTTGTCAGCTTCTGCACCTCGCATTCTTCCGGTGGTGTCAAACCCAATAGATGATTAATAGCATCTGGGCTATAATAAATTGTTTTGCCCCGGATGTAAGCTTGATATTTAGTCTCGGAATACCGAGCATTGGCATAGAACTCCATGATAACCGACTTATTATTTGAGTCTTGCACCATGTTATTCAGCTCTTCCCATCCTCGCTCTCTGATCATTGTTTCAAAAACCGGATACTTTGTTAAATTCACCACATCAAACCTCCTCTCTCCCACAACTTCAAAACTCCTACTTTTCTCAAACCTAGCTCGTGCCTCCTCTGAAACAAACCGTTCCACGTTGGTTGGGGGTATGGGGTTTGGCTTTTGTCTCTTGTTAGTGTCGGTTGGATTGGTGGCTTTCTTCTTTCCTTTGGCTGTTCTAGTTGGGTTTTTGGGTGCCATGGTGATGGTTTGTGGAGGTTAAAAGTTGTGGGGAAAGTGAAAGTTTTGGTTGAATTTTTGCGTGGGGAGTTGAAAGTTGGTGAGGGGATAAAAGTTTGTATATTGAATTGGGGTTGGGGAGTGTTAAGATGGTGAAATTAGCGTAGAAAAGGGATGAATTTCGTGGATAGGGTTTGAGGGAAAATTTTGGCAGAGTAACAGTAGGAAAAAGGGTGTGGGAAGGTTTTGAAACTGGCTGGGTATTTATAGGCGCGGGAAAAATCGTGTCACGGTTGGGTTATACCGTGACGCGATTTTCTTGTAACGGTTTTATTTTTTTGAAAATTGCTCCGAAATCGTGCCACGATTTATGTACCGTAACGCGATTTTGGGACCAGAACCAAATTTGAAAATTTTGAGTGAAATCGTGTCGCGATTTTTAGAGGCGTAACGCGATTTCTTAAGGTCAAAGTTTAGGGATTTTGACTTCAAAATCGTGTCGCGATTGTAACTGGCGTGGCGCGATTTTGAAGGCAAAATGAAAAATTGAAGTTTCCTCCTAAACTTTACCTTCTTTGTACATCAAAAGTTTTGAAGGCATAGTCATGTCACAACATCAGTATTGTGTCACAACTATGTTGGCAAGGCCTGCACTTGGCTTTTTCAAGAGATTTTTTTTTTCTGCCTCATAAAAATAATTTTTTTTTTTGTATTTTTTTATATTGATGACAATAAAATAAAAGAAGGGACAAAATTAAAAGTACCTGAAGGATAAAAATTGGTGGGTTGCCTCCCACCCAGCGCTTCTTTACCGTCACTAGCTTGACTACTACGGACCTTTAAAGGTCCTTTAGTACCAGTCCTACCCTTGTTTTTGGTAGGTCGCCACCCAGATATGGCTTAACTCTCTGCCCATTAACCTTGAAACTTCTGTCACCCTCCGGTGTGATTAGCTCAACAGCTCCATAAGGTGACACACTTTTGACCAAAAAAGGTCCCGACCACTTTGACTTGAGCTTTCCAGGAAACAGCTTCAACCTGGAATTATATAACAGAACTAGTTGTCCAGAGTTAATTTCCCTAGGTACTAAGTTTTTGTCATCATACCTTTTAGTCCTGGCCTTATAGATGAGCGCATTTTCATACGCTCTGAGCCTCATCTCTTCAAGCTCGTTTAGTTTCAAGAGTCTTTTCTTACCAGCGGCTACCTGATCAAAATTTAGAGCCTTAATGGCCCAGTATGCTTTATGTTCTAGCTCGACTGGAAGATGACAGGCTTTCCCATAGACTAATTGATAAGGTGATAGCCCTATATGAGTCTTAAAAGCAGTCCTATATGCCCACAGTGCGTCGTCTAACTTCCTAGACCAATCCTTTCTATTAGACGCAACTGTCTTTTCCAGTATCTGTTTCAGCTGATGGTTTGAAACCTCTACTTGACCACTAGTTTGTGGATGATAGGGAGTTGCAACTTTGTGCCTGATGTTATACTTTTTTAGCACATTTTCAAGAAGATTGTTGCAAAAGTGCTTCCCCCCATCACTGATCAAGACTCTAGGGGTTCCAAACCTAGTGAAAATATTTTTGTGGAGAAAATTGACGACCGTTCTGGCATCATTAGCAACACATGGTATCGCTTCAACCCATTTAATAACATAATCGACACAAACTAGAATATGAAGATAAGAGTAAGAGGTAGGGAAAGGCCCCATAAAATCAATGCCCCCAACAATCGAATGGTTCTATTTCAAGTATTCCAGTTAGGGGCATCTCATTCCTCTTAGAAATGTTACCTGTCCGTTGGCATTTGTCACACCGCCGCACAAAGTCTTGGCAGTCCTTGAACAATGTGGGCCACCAGAAGCCACTTTGCAAGATTTTTGCAGCGGTTCTTTCTCCACTATGGTGGCCCCCATAAGCTGAGCTATGGCAGTGCCACATGATACTATTTGCCTCTTCACCTGCAACACAACGTCTAATCAAACCGTCAGTGCTTACCTTAAACAAATAAGGATCATCCCACAGATAGTGGTTTGAATCCTTGAAGAACTTCTTCTTTTGGGCTGAGTCCAAGTCATCCGGCACTATGTTACCGGCCTTGTAGTTCGCCATGTTTGCAAACCAAGGCCTTTCACCAACAGCGAATAGTTGCTCATCTGGGAACTCGGCCATGATGGCCTTTTCTTTCTGCGTCACCTCCTTATTCTCCAACCGGGAGAGGTGATCAGCCACCACATTCTCAACTCCCTTTTTGTCACGAATCTCAAGATCAAATTCTTGTAACAACAGGATCCACCTCAACAGCCGAGGCTTGGAATCTCCTTTTGTCAACAGGTACTTCAGGGCTGCATGATCTGTAAAAACAATGACTTTGGAGCCGATTAAATAAGAACGAAATTTTTCCAAGGCAAATATTACTGCAAGCAATTCTTTCTCAGTTGTAGAATAATTCACTTGATTTTCATTCAAAACTTTGCTTGCGTAATAAATTGCATGGAAAAATTTGTTCTTTCGTTGGCCTAATACTGCACCAACAGCATAATCACTTGCATCACACATTAATTCAAAAGGTAGATCCCAATCGGGTGCAATGATTATTGGTGCAGTAACCAACTTGGTTTTAATCAAAGAAAAAGCATTTATACATTCATCATCAAAATTGAAATCGTTTTCTTTGACTAAGAGGTTACAAAGGGGCTTTGAAATCTTTGAAAAATCCTTTATGAACCGCCGATAAAAGCCGGCATGCCCCAAGAAACTCCTCACCCCTTTAACATTAATAGGAGGGGGAAGTTTCTCGATAACCTCTATTTTTGCTTGATCCACCTCTATGCCTTTAGCACTTATCTTATGCCCCAAAACTATACCCTCGTTTACCATAAAATGGCATTTTTCCCAATTTAAAATAAGGTTAGTTTCGGTGCATCTTTTAAGGACGACATCTAGGTGGACTAAACATTGATCAAAAGACTTACCAAAAACAGAAAAGTCGTCCATAAATACCTCGATGTTCTTCTCTATCATGTCAGAGAAGATGGAGAGCATACACCTTTGAAAGGTCGCCGGCGCATTACACAGCCCAAAGGGCATTCTCCTATATGCAAAGATACCAAACAGACAAGTGAAGGCAGTTTTCTCTTGATCTTCCGGAGCCACCGCAATTTGATTATACCCCGAATACCCATCCAAAAAGCAATAAAAGGCTTGGCCAACCAACCTCTCTATCATTTGATCCATGAATGGTAACGGGAAGTGATCCTTCCGTGTTGCGGTATTTAACCTCCGGTAATCTATGCACATCCTCCAACCAGTGACGGTACGGGTGGGTATCAATTCATTTTTCTCGTTAGCCACCACCGTCATTCCACCTTTCTTAGGTACCACATGAACTGGACTTACCCAAGAGCTATCAGAGATAGGGTAAATCATACCTGCATCCAGAAGTTTCAGCACCTCTTTCTTTACAACTTCTTTCATTGTTGGGTTCAGTCTTCGTTGAGGTTGAACAACCGGTTTGTATTCAGCTTCCATATGAATTTTATGCATGCAATAAGCTGGACTAATACCCTTCAAATCAGAAATTTGCCATCCCAATGCTCCTTCGTTCTCCCTTAACACCCTCATCAATTTGTCTTCTTCTAAAGGTGTCAAGGTGCTGCTAATGATTGCTGGTTTAGAGGCGTCTTTGCTTAAGAAGACATACTTTAAGTGAGAAGGAAGTTCTTTTAATTCAGGTTTCTTTTCCTCTTCAACACCCAAAGTAGGCGCTCCCTCATACTTGTCAAGAAGTAACTTTTCTATTTTTTTTTATTCCACTTCTTGTTTGCTTGCCTCCAATTGCTTGACACATTCCTTCACCTCAAGATCTTCATCATTGTCACAACTCTCTATAGAATTCACAATTGCTTTCTCCATAGGTTGTGTTGGTTGAGGTTCACGAGAATTGTCTTCAACGATTTCATCAACAACGTCAATCCGATAGCATTTGGGATTTTCAACTCTATGTTTCATGGCTTCGAAGATATTAAACACAACTTGTTCATTATGGAATCTCAACATAAGCTGCCCCAACTCGACATCAATTAAAGCACGACCAGTTGCAAGGAAAGGTCTTCCTAGAATGAGTGGTGTCTCATCATCTTCAGCCATATCCATGATAACAAAGTCAGCAGGAAATACTAACTCATTAACCTTTACGAGCACATCTTCTAGAACACCAAAAGGATAAGAGATGGACCGATCAGCTAACGTGAGGGTCATTCTTGTTGGTTTAGGTTCACCACATCCAAGCTTCTTCATCATAGATAGAGGCATCAAGTTGATACTTGCCCCTAAGTCACATAAAGCTCTACCAACCTTCACCGATCCAATAGAACAAGGAATAGTAAAGGCACCTGGATCTTTCATCTTTGGTGGAAGTTTGTTCTGGATGATAGCACTACAGTTTTCTGAAAGAGCTATATTCTCGTCATCTTTTGGTTTTCTTCTTCCGGTTAATAACTCCTTCATAAACTTTGCATAAACGGGCATTTGATCAAGGGCTTCGCTAAAAGGAATATTCACCTGAAGTTGTGAGAAAAGTTCCATGAACTTTTTGAATTGGCCCTCCTCTTTCTTTTTCTTTTTAGCTAGATGAGGGTATGGAAGCTTTACATAAGATGGTACAACTTGTGGTTTATCACCATCTTTCAAAATTTGGCTCCTAGACTTCCTCAAGATAGAGTCTTCATCTACTAATCGCTCACTTTTTTCTCCCTCTGATTTTTCCTTCTTTTCTTTTTCAACTTCTCCTTGATCACTTTCTTTTTCAACTACTCCCTCTATTTCTTTTTCAACTTCTCCATCTATTTCTACTTCCTCCGTCACAACATCATCAACTGTTTTATTAACTTTTAGAACTAAAGGTGTGAGCACCTTTTTGCTCCTAAGTTCAATAACATTGCATGTTTCATTCTTCGGGTTATCCTTAGTATTACCTGAGAATCCTCCCTTGCTTTGTTCAGCCAATTGTTTAGCCATTTGCCCGATTTGAGTTTCAAGCAGCTTCCTTGAAGCTTCATTGTTCTTTCTCTCAGCTTCTTGGCTCTTCTTCATCTCTTCAAAGTTACTTTGGGTCATCTTCATGAAATTCACCATTGTTTCTTCAAGAGCTGAAGGCTTTCTCGGTTGTTGTTGTTGTTGTTGAGGATTTGGAAGTAGAGGGTTTAGAGTGTTGTTGTTAGAATAACTCAAGTTGGGATGCTTGTTAAACCCGGGATTGTAGTAAAGATTTTGCCTTTGAAAATTCACATAGTTCACAAATTCCTCACTAAATCCTTCCGGTACACACTCACCATTTGCATGTCCTTCTCCACATAAATCACATTTAACAGCCGCTACTTGTTGCTTGTTGGCCATGGTGAACCCTTGGAACTCCTTAGTTAGAGCTTCAATTTGCTTGTTCATGGCTGCCTGGTTAGCTAGAATAGATGTAGTGTCGCTGACCCCGTATACTCCTCTTTTCTTCTTCTCCGCATTATCACGGTACTCGTTTTGAGCCATGCTTTCAATCAAGGCTTCGACTTCATGATCGGTCTTGTTTTTAAGACTACCTCCAGCTGAGGCATCTAAGAACATTCTAATGTTATGTATCAAGCCTTCGGTGAAGATTTGGAGGTATTGCTTCTCAGAAAGTTCATGATTTGGGCACCTCTTCAGCATTAATGTAAATCTCTCCCATGCATCATATAAAGATTCAGTCTCCCCTTGCTTGAAATTTTGAATCTCCATCTTCTTCTCCCAATATTTGGACATAGGAAAGTATTTCTCTAGGAACTTCAGCTCGAGCTCCTCCTATGTTTGAATGGTACCACTTGGTAAGGTTAGCAACCAATCTCTAGCTCTTCCTGTTAACGTGAAAGGAAATAACCGCAGCTTCTTCTGGCTATCAGTAACAGTAGCTGGAGGTACGCAGAATTCACAAGTCTCTGCAAACCGACTCAGGTGCTCATGTGGGCTCATGGCTTCAGTGCCATCAAATTGCTTATCTCTCAACCCATTCAGAACGGTGCTCTTGATGTCAAAAGCAGCAGGGTTGGCAGGACGGAAGGTGTGTGTCAGTTGACCACGGTGAGTAGCTAGCCCGTAGTCTCCCAACTTAGGTCTTGGTTCGGCGTCTCCTATGATACTTGGTTTAGGAGAGATAAACTTCAAGGATTCAGATGGTGGCGGACTCGGTGACCGCCCTTTTTCGATTGGTGGGACTGACTTTGACAACCGAACAGTTTTCCGATTGGCTCTTGCAGTCCTTTCTATCTCCGGATCGAACTGTAAATCGTCCTTGCTTTGTCGACCTCGCATAAACAGCAAAATACCTTAGTAGCACTGCACAAATTAAAGTAACGAAAATTTAAAAAAACAGAAAATAAATTGCAGAAATCCTAAATTATAACTAAATTGCCTTATTGAAATAAATCAACAATCCCCGGCAGCGGCGCCAAAAACTTGATAGAAATTTGGCAAGTGTACCAAAAACTATCGAAGTAGTAAAAATATCGTTCCCACAAGGATTGTTTTTAATTGCAATAAGTTACTTTTGTTACGCAATAGGATGTATCAAGATTATGTTTGTTTTGCCACTAGGCAGAAGATTTGGTTTGTTTTTAAAACAAATAACAAAAGATAAAGTTGGTTATGAAAATATGGAGAGAGATGAGATCAGATCGTCGAATCCTCTATGTTTCCCCTAATTGGTTACTGTACTCTATTCCATTCGATGATTTGCTAGCCCTACGATAGTTAACAAATTAGTCCTAATCAATCCCTTGAGTTAGGACCCTCCTCTTAAACTACAACCCCTAATTCCATAGGTGGTCTAATAATTCTTGAAGGTTTAAGCACGTTAACCTTATATCACTAATAAACGATTATCCATTCCTAGACTAACCATGTTTATTAGAACAACTTAATTAGGTCTAAGTTAAAAGCTATGGTCAATAGTCATTCATTCTCACGAAATCATGTTCATATGTGATCAAGATATGAAAAGCATTAAGAACAATTAAATTGAATAAAGACTAGAATATCATTAATGTAAAATAGAGTTTCATCACAGCAACATAAAATCAATAGGGTTTACATAGATTCATCTCGGATCCAATCTCTAAGAGATTTAGCTACTCATAATGGTGTTTACAAATAGCATAATCAATGGAAGAATTAAAACATACATGAACTGGCTTAGAGATGATGGAAATCGCCCCTATGCAGTCTTCTGGGTGTTAAAATCGCACTTTAGCTCTCCAAAATCGTAACCTTTGTTTCTGAAACCAACTTCTGATTAAATAGGAAATATTTTTGCAAGTTAAAATCGCGTCACGGTAGTTTAAATCGCGCCACGATTTGCCTTAAACCCTAATCCGTGTTCCAGATCCTTCATAAAATCGCGTCACGATTTATAAAATCGTACCACGATTTTTGTCTTCTCACCAACATTCCATTCTGCCACGGAAATCGCGTCACGGCTTACAAAATCGTGACACGATTTGTTGCTTTCAGTTCTTCTTTAATTCTTGCTTTTAACACCCCTGGGCACTTCAAATTGCTTATGAACTCTACCAAAATGTCAGAATAAGTCTAAAAAAATTACGTAATGACAGCATGTCATCAAATATCATAAGACTACTAATAAGGATTGGATTTATTTTTATTTGAGTAAATTACACTCCCCTCCCCTCAAAGATGCTTGAATTACACTCCCCTCCCCTCTTATGTTAAAATATACATTCCCCTCCCCTCTTATTCAAAACATATTAGAAAAAAATTCATTCCCCTCCCCTAAGAAAAGCTTGAATTACATTCCCCTCCCCTCTTATGTTAAAATCTACACTTTACTCCCTCAATATATATTTTTTTATTTTTAATAATCTAGAAAAAAAATCTAATAAACTTCGAAAAAAACAGTATTGCAGGTCTATTTTAACATAATAAAAAATTGAATACATATTTTTTTGCTATTTTTTATTCACAATTTCATTAACATGTATTTTTAAACCATATTATAAAATATGAAACAAGCCAAAATAAAATTAAAATATGTGAAAAATTACTAACGACAATAAACCATGGTTATTTAAAAGTTAATTTTAAACTCTAATTTATAAAATCAATAGCAAAATATTTAAATTTAATTATCATTAACATTTAAATTAAAAAGAAATGAATTAATTTTTCTTAAAGGGTGGTTTAAAATTAATATATATCATAAAAATATCTATTTATGTTAAAATAGATTAAAGTGTAGTGCATATTTAATTATCAAGGGAGGGGATTGTAATTCAAGCATCTTATAAGGGAGGGGAGTGTAAATTTTATTTTTCAAGGGAGGAAATTGTATATTTTAACATAAGAGGGGAGGGGAGTGTATTTCAAGCATCTTTGAGGGGAGGGGAGTGTAATTTACTCTTTTTATTTTTATAGGATTAGGATTTCTTGCATTGAAGTTTTCGGTTATCCCTTATATTTGAACTATCATTCATTCACGATTTTTGTCTTTTGATGACCTAAGATATTTTCATCTATTATCTTTCATACTAAATTTTGTATTAATTGTAGAAACTACAATTTAAACCAATTGCAGGTAATCTTTAGTCTGATTAGATATACTTAATTTCTTAATGGATAATCAATGTTTACAAGCCTTGAACAATACTTCCTCCGTCCTAAATTATAAACAAATATTGGTCAACAAAAATTAATGTATTTGGTTCAAAATTTATATCAAATACATCAATTTATATTGACTTATTTTTGCTTATATTTTGAGACAGAGGGAGTATAACAAATTGTCAGCCAAACAAAACTTAAAAGGCTACATAAACATTTAATATAAACATTTAATATGTTGTGGCAATATTGTGGCATAGATTCAAATCCACAAATCCTCATTTTTATTCATATCATTTTTCACAACAACATAATTTTTTTTTTCACAATCTTATTTGCCCTCGTTTAAACATTTTTTTGTAAGAATAATGTTATGTCTGCATATAAACATTTCATAAAATGTTATGTCTTTAGAACCTCTATTGCCACTTAACGAGATTGCAGGAGTAAATGAAATGCACTTCTTGCCCTCATTTATTTTTGCTGTGCAAATTTTAATTGAATATGTACCAATCTTTCTAAATGATCCTGGGTTTCCTTGGCGATCGTTTCATATTTTGCTAGTTGTACCTCTAAATCGATAGCAACACCACATTCATAGATCCAAATCCAATTTCAATTTCAGGTAATGACCTTCTAATATTTTTTGCATCATCTATCGGACGGGTTTCCAAAATTAAGAATGTGAAATATGAACAACTGTAAATTGCACTACAAGAAAGAAAAAAAAAAGCATTTTGCGACCCTTAAAAAGATGAATTGCAACCGTCATAAGGGTCACAGATGCTCTTTTGCGACAGTTTTCCAACGGCAGAAGAATGTAGGGTCGCTGTAAAATTGATATAGATGATAACTCAATTATAGTGGGTGCTCTTAATACATAAGAGGAAGGGAAAGAAGTCCATAGAGAGTACTCCTTTCGTTTTTAAATACAAGCAAATTTGACTTTTTAGGTTCATTCATTTAATAATGAACGTGGTCCATATTATAAACCACATTCATCATTAAATGAATAAATATAAAAAGTCAATTTTGCTTATATTTATAAACGGAGGGTGTACAAGAGCGTACCAAAGAGAGAAAATAAAGACTTCATCAATTTTTTTCATGTCCATCATCATTTCTCTATTTGAGAAAGTCTTCTATAGGAACAAATACAAATGAAAAATGTTTGGGCACACTCACATGAAAGGAGAAAAATAAATGAAATTTTTTTTAGTCATATCATTCAATTATTTTCTCATTTATTTTTTTTCTTTTATGTGAGTGTGCCCAACCATTTTTCATTTGAATTTGTTTCTATAGAAGACTCTTTCTCTCTCTATTTATGCACAATTCAAGCTTCCTTGATTTTCGGATCACTAGCAACATGTCCATTTGTCTCACCAATAATATTATTTCAAATGTATTTCCTTATATATTATATTGAATAATAACACATATTTCCAACTTTTCGATATATCTCTCGACTTTTGTGGCAATAGAGGTTCTAAAGACATAATCATGCAATCTCTTTAAAAAAAATCTTCAATGCGTAACTGTAATTTAAGGATTCTTAGATTTGAGAATGCGATAAATTGATAATTGTGAATTGAATGAAAGGTAAAATTGATGGATGATAACTCAAATAAAGTTGATATTCTTAATACATAGTAAATGAGAAAGGAAAATATAGAGGATTAAGTCTAAGACTTGATCACTATAAGAGAGTACTAAAGAGAGATGAAAGACTTCATCAATATTATTGATTTTAGAATCACTAATCAGATGCTCATTTACCTCAACTTTATTGATTTTAGAAATACTTGTCACATGTCTATTTTTTTTTTGTCAAGTAGTCTAATGACTAGAGTTCACACATTTTAAATGTAGAGAAGTGAGGTGTCAGAGGTTCGAAACTTTAACCCTGCATAAATTATGCAATATCCCTACCAACTGAGCTAAGCTCACGGGGATTGGCACATGTCTATTTTACTCAACCAATAATACTTTGTCAAATATATTTTAGATATATGCAATTTTGAATCATAACATCTAACACATAATCATCGTTTTCGTGGGTCATTGTTACTATTGTTCTATCAACATAAAACACAAAAGAAAACAAATACATTAAAGGGGGTCAAATACCATGTCTGAAAATGTATATCAGCCCCCAAGATAAGATCGTGATTCTAAACTCGTCCCTTTCTTATATTCCCATTTATTATCTATCCTTTTCTAAGATGTTTGTGAAGATGTGGTGGCCATGTAACATGTTACATCAAAGTTTCACGGTGTGGTGGAAATTGGCTGAACATGAAAGTTTCACGGGTCAAGTGAGTTGTGGTGGGTCGACCAAAGAGAGGTGTGGTTGTCTTGGAGTAAAATACCTACTATTATATAACGAGTAATTGATCCTTATCTTTGTAACATATTTTTAAATTAGTTCTTAATTAACTCTATTAATATTTTAAATTAGTTTATGTTTATGTAAAAAAAATCTCATTTAAGTCCTTCATCATATGACAAAAATATAAAAATGATAACCTAATTGAGAAACTTTTGACAGACTAGTTTAAAATATTAATAGAGTGAGAGACTAATTTAAGAATAATTAACAAAGACAGAGACCAATTTAGTTGTTTACTCATTATATAACCCTAGCCTCTTTATAAAATAACGATGACATTTTTTTAGCAAATTGGATCATTTCTTTCCACTCATTATCTCTTTCTCACTCTTTACCCGATATGTGTCTATATATCTCCCCTCATCTAATTTTTTTTATTTTTCTCTCTTAATCTTCTCTCTAAAATTTAAAGAATGATAGATACAACTTAGTGAACGAGGAAGAGAAAAAAATGATGGAAAGAAGAAAATCCAAATATGTTTCTCGGTGAATAGACAACTTTTCTAAAAAGAGATATTAAAGGCAGGTATGGTGACACAATGTGGTGAGTTTGGTTGTGCTTTAAAAGAAAAAGTTTGTGTTAAAAATATACGACATATTTTTCTAGAGTTTCTTTTAAAAAAAGTTAAAGATATTTTTTTTTAAGTAGTTAATGGTTAAAAATTCACCATTTTAAGTAGATAAACAAAGAATACATGGTTCAAACTTTGACACATACATGTATAATACAATGTCTTTAGCAACTTAAGTAAACTCCCATGGACCAAGCTACGTTTGTTTACTACCCATAAAAATTGTCTAAGAAAAAAAAACAATTTTAGCGTGTTCATGTGTTACCTCCTTGTTGTTTTAAAAAAAAGATTTTGAGAAAATATTATCTTAATAACTTTCTATTTTAGAGTAAAAATGATTTTTTTATTAAAATAATTTTTGTAAAAATCTTAATCAATACTTAAAAATGACTAAAGTGATTTTTATTTATAAAAAAGATAGAATTTTTTCTAAAAAAATCTAAAACAAAAGATCCAATATATGCCTTCCGATTCGTAGTACAACGGAAAGCTTTTTCGAATCGTCAATTTTGATGGTGAATTTCTGATTCGTAGTACAACGGAAAGCTTTTTCGTATCGTCAATTTTGGTGGTGAATTTAAAGAAAACAAAAGTAAAAAATATTATATGTTTTTAAGTACATAACACAAACCAATATAATACGACATGAATCCTCGTAAGCTTTACTCAGTTGGTAGAGATATTGCATATTATATGCAGGGGCTGGAGTTCGAACCCCGGACACCCCACTTCTCTATATTTAATTGTGTGAACTCTAGCCACCAGGTTACTTAACCAATAAAAAAGAATACAACAGGGAAATATGAAACAATTAAATGTTAAATCGGTGAAGAAGCAAGTTGAAAGTCCTCTGTAAACATTTTTATTTCTAAGGTAGTGATGAAGAGTAGTTTTGATCAATCACCTTCTAGGAGATTAAATTTAGCCATCAAATATATATGGATGGCAACAGATACTCTTTAGACATGGTATAGTGTCTTTTTCATATTCGCATTTATAAAAAAAACTTTGTAGTTGAGCTTGTACCATCGTAAGCAATAAATTTGTTGCCCATCCCGTATGCTATAGATATGTAAGTGTCTTAGACCATCCACAATGCAACACTCCATTTGGGTATTTAAACGGGTCTCAACTGTACACATAATTTGTTTTATAATTAATACTTGATAAACACTCAATCTCTCCAACCCAGTACCTCAAAATAATGATTATTTGGGTCCCTGCAATAACTCTGTATCATTAAATTTTAACAATAATTTATATATTCATTCATAATTATATAATTTTAAAATATTAAAATAATTTAACTATAAATTATAAAAAAAAAGTTAAAACTTGAAAAAACAATATAAATAAATGATGGTAAATTTTTTTTTGTTTTGCTTAAATCCAATCACTGTATGTTTTTTTTTTTCCATTCAGATGGGTAAACTATTTGTTCTTTTAAAAAAAGTTTTGGTTGAAAATTTAACGTTGATCGATTAAATATTGCAACTAATATATAATTTACTTTTAAATATTAAAATAATACAAAAATTGAATAGAAAAAAAAAAAAGTAACTGCACATGTTGGACTCATGAGTAATAGGAGAGAGAGGGTGCCTATAAAAGCATCAATCTCTATAAACACCATATTAATTAGTGTTACAATTGGGGTGCCTATTTAACATGATGCTAAATAGGGAAATGACTCCCCATTTGATGGTCTTACCCGCACTTTAACAACAAAAAGACAATAAATAAAATATATAGGGATTTTAGGACAAGATTAAAAATCCCTGAAAAAATATGGACCAAGACTTTAAGGCTTAAACCCTAGATTTTTCCGGACTTGACGAGTTGGTCTATATGGGATAGGACCACCAGGCAATAAAAAATATTAAGAACCAAGATAAGAACATAATTGATATAACAAAGATAAGAAAATAATTGATATAAATTGATCCAAATAACCACAGATCAAAATATATGCAAATTTTATGCTATTGTTTGGTGTCATTACTTCTGAATCATTTCAATTCTTGATTCTTTGGTTTTCAGGGATTCTCATGTAAATTAATGTAAGGAGAGAAAGTTAGGATTCATGGAACAAAATATATGCAAATTTTATGCTATTGTTTGGTGTCATTATTCATGAAGCATTCTTTCAAAAAAATAATATATTAATGAAGCATTGAAAAGTCCATTTCGTTGTCAATAGTGCTTGATCAGTAAGGTGCAGAAGTTACCTTGCACATTCATCCTCTGCACCAATTATTGAGAATGATTCACATCTACCATTACTCTGATGATTATTTTTTTTAGAAATACTCATAATGAACTGGTGGACAATTGTCATGTGTAGACATTCAAAGATTTGTTAGTAAGTCATATGTATATTGGCTACAATAATATAGTGTATTTTACATTTTTATCATTTTGTGTTGGAGGAAATATTTATTCTTTGGATAAACACTTTATAAGAATCTCAAGTTCTATTTCTGGTCTTCGTTGCACACCATCAAACAGTAAAGGTTTGTTTTCAAACTTGTGAAGAAAGAAAAATATCCAAGAGGACCATAAATAAAACAAATGATATTAATGTAATAAAAAATTTCTAAATCATTAATCTCATTTTAATATTATAAATGAATGTTATTTTTAATGTGGATATTCTCCTTAATGAGATGGTTGTGTTACAAGATAGTATAGATATGACTACTTTACTCCAATAAAGTGATGCAATCCCATCAGTGATATCGATTAGAATGGTGCAATCACGATCAAATTGAAGAAGCATATTAAGATATAGAAAAATTGAATGTTTTTAATATTAATAATATTTAGTTTTCACTCAACAAGTTCAATGGTTTGGGTTTTGTCAAAAAAAAAGTTCAATGGTTTGGGTTTTTGTTTTTGTGACACTATGCTTTTAGTTTTCTTTGGAATAATTACAAATTGATCTTTTCAAGGAATACAACTTATGTTAGTGGTTATTTTTGAAGTCTACTTTTTTTTTTGTTATTGGTTATATTGTTCGGATACATTGTATAAATTTTTTATTTACCACTTTAAAATTTAAATGATAAAGGTAATGAGAATCACATTATTTAAATGATTTAATTTCGTTTAAGTTGATTTAATATCATTAATAAAATACCTTAGATATTTAATGAAGAAAGAAAGGAGAATAACATGATTTTAATGTATTAATTACATATAAACTGATTTTAATCTTTACAGATATTCGACTTACTTTAGATGTTTTTATTAGTGTTTTATTAATTAAATTTTATACAAACATAATTTTAAGCATATATAAAAAGTCATTTAATTTTGTTTGAATAGATATAAATATATGATTTAAATGCATTAATATCATTTGAATCAATTTTGATCTTTTTGAGATATTTGACTTCCTTAAATTTTTTGCATGAGTGTTTAACAAATTTTATACAAACATAATTTTAAACATATATAAAAAAGTTTTAGAGAATATATACACACACACATAGAAGTTCATATGAGTGTTTAACAAATTTTATACAATTATAAGTTTAAACATATATAAAAAAGTTTTAGAAAATTTACACACAGAAATGCTACTTATAGAAGTTTGTATGAGTGTTTAACAAATTTGGAGCGTATATACTTATGAAAGTTATAGTTTCTTATATTTATAGGGAATTGGATTTTTGCTTAGGTGCTTTAACAAAATTAGGTCTGACTCTTAATGATTATACTAACTGCAATAGCATCTTTGTCCAAATTAGTAAATATTCTGTTCGGAACAAGTTTGGTTTATCATACAATTCTTAACTTTTGAGAGAGTTTTGGCTTGGTCTCCCCTCTTTTTCTATTGTATATATTTTTTATTTAATATATTTGAGTAAGATGATACTCTAATTGCCCACTTTTGGTTTAAAATAAAATAAAATTGAAGACGATATATATCCCATTAATATTCTTGATATACTAAATAACATATTCCATTTTTCAAACAATGTATAAAAAATACAGCCTGGCAAAATCAATGCAAATATTTTGCTACCACAACATAGCCTTTTAAAATTAGTCTGTCAACTTTGAATTTTTTTTTAAAAGGAAAAGTTTCAACTATCAATGATAATTTTCACTAAACCATCATACGCATAAACAACCCATGGTTTGGGAAAAATGTGAGTTATTTGTATCACATTCATTTTTGAGGTGTAATATGGACCTCTAAAAATGATGTGTGGATAAAGATGTTAGTATAAAAGAGTAGGATCCGTTTTGGAACATGAAATATAGACACTCTTATAGAAAAAAAAAATATTGAAATAGTTGATACTATGACTAGAAGGAAGATTATTGTATGTGCCTATAGGAAATTAAGTGGGTGGATGAAAGGGCGAAAGAATTAGATAGTTTAGAGTTTATGCATTGGTTCACTGACAAAGTTAGATCGAAATGAGTTAGTCATTATTGTGGATGGGGAATCAAAGAAGGATATTGTAGATGTAGAAAGGATAGGACATCATATCATAGATATAGAATTTATAGTGTAACAATACATCTTTAGTGTTTTAAGTTAGATCGACAAATAGGGTAGACATTATTGTGGATGAGGAATGAAAGAATGATATTATAGATGTAAAAAGGATAAGTGATCATATCATATTCCTAAAAGTTGTAGTGGAACAATACATCTTTAATATCATTAGTGCTTATGCACCTTGGGTAGCGTTAAAAAAAACATAAAGTAAAGTTTTGGGATGATTTAGGATGCTTAATTCTGAATATACCACTAGGAGAAAATATTTTTCTAGGAGGGAACATAAATGGGAATGTAGACAGTGTTTTGAAGGCTTGAATGGGGGTACGGTCTAAATGAGATAAATGCGGATGGTAAATTCATATACAAGGGTCAGGTGCAATGATCTCAGATAGATTTCTTTCTTATTATGAAATCTAACAGAAATATTTGTTTGGTTTGTAAAGTAGTACCTGGAGATAATTTGAGTACCTAACATAAATTATTAAGAAGCCACGGTTGGGCTCTAAGGATCAAGTGGTGACATTTAAAGGATGGAAAACAAAGTATTTTCAACATAAGATTTTAAAGGGAGGTTTTGCGAAGCTACATGGAATCCCAAATGTGGTGTATGATAAGATGACACATTAGATTAAAAAAGTAGCAAAAGAGACAATAGGAGAATAAAGGGGTTTTGGAACTAGGGGTAAAGAATCTTGGTAGTGGAACGAAAGTGGTCAAAGTAAAGTTAGAATCAAAATGGAATGTTTCAAAAAGCGGTTTGATCACTAAAAAAAAGCAGTTTAAGTGTAAAACTTTTTTTTTTAAGTTCTGAATATACCACTAGGAAAAAATATTTTTCTAGGAGGGAACCTAAATGGGAATGTAGACAGTGTTTTGAAGGCTTGAACGGGGGTATGGTCTAAAGGAGATAAATGTGGATGGTAAATTCATATACAAGGGTTGGGTGCAATGATCTCAGATAGATTTATTTCTTATTATGAAATCTAACATAAATATTTGTTTGGTCTGTAAAGTATTACCTAGAGATAATTTGACTACCCAATATAAATATTAAGAAGCCACGGTTGGGCTCTAAGGATTAAGTGGTCACTTTTAAAGGATGAAAAACAAAGTATTTCCAACATAACATTTTAAAGGGAGGTTTCGCGAAGCTAAGGGAATCCCAAATGTTGTGTGGGGCAAAATGACACATTAGATTAAAAAAGTAGCAAAAGAGACAATAGGAGAATAAAGAGGTTTTGGATGTAGGGGTAAAGAATCTTGGTGGTGGAACGAAATCAATGTAAAGTTAGAATCAAAATGAAATGTTTTAAAAAGCGGTTTGATCAAAAAAAAAAAACGTTTTAGGTGTAAAAGGGCCGAGATTTGGGGAAATTATAAGGGACCTAAGAAAGAGACCAAGAAGGCTTTGAACGAGGAAGAGATCAATAATTTGTAACCTTTCTTTGGTAACAAATCATAATGCTGAGTTTTTTTGCAACAATACCATCTAACCCTTGCCCCCGCTTTCTTTTATAGATGAATATTTGATATTTATTGGCTTGCCTTTTTTATAGAAAATTTTGGGCTGCAAATACCATCTAACCCTTGCCCCCGCTTTCTTTTATAGATGAATATTTGATATTTATTGGCTTGCCTTTTTCATAGAAAATTTTGGGCTGCAAGTTTTGGAAATGTATTTTTGTTTCTATTAGATTGTTTATATAAACGAGTATTCGTTTTTAATATATGTGATTTTTAAAACAAAATAAGTGAATCTTTGTTACATTTTTTTAAAAGACTCTTTGTTGATTTGGATATACTTTGTAAAAGAAAAAATGGTTTTAATTTTATAATTACGTATAGAGGCACATTATAATTTATATAGATATTAAAATTTGGTTTATATATATATTATTAAATGGTTGCTCATGTGTTGATGACGACTCATAATCAACAAATTTGGTAGTTCACTTATTACCCAAAAAAATATGTACATTAGACCATTGATTTTGTAAAAAAAAAATATAAAAAAAAGCATTTGTGTAGCACATACTATATTTAGACACACCCATTAAAAATCTAACATTTGTTGTCGTTCATTGGGTATCTACGTCCAACATTGACTAATTTATAAAAAAAATACAAATATTTTATTTTTTATGATTAATATAATATATTTTTGTCGCAAATAATAATATACAACAAATCAACGTAATTTTGCTGTTATATTAAACATACTGTTTTTTAGCAATGAGTACATTTTATACTACAAATATACTTTAAAATTTCAAATTCAAATGTTTTAATCCTTATATACAATATATGTATATTTCAAATACTAAACAACATTAACATGATAATTTTTTATGTTGAATTTAGTTTATAATCATACCTATAAATTTAAGATATCATAATATTAAATTAAGTCATTTGATTAAAAAATATTTTATTTTCCCGTGCGTTGCACGGGTCATTACACTAGTTGATATAACAAAGATAAGAAAATAATTGATATAAATTGATCCAAATAACCACAGATCAAATCAATTTGCCCGACGTTAACGCTGAAGATTCTGATACCACATGAGGTTATGTGGCGTATTTGCAAAATTCCAGCATTGAACTACACTAAACCAATTTATTCAAAATAAACACCCTATTGAATTCGAGAACAATATATTCAAAATAAAGTTAAAACCAAAGTCAAATTGAAAGAAATAAACTAAAGGATTGACGAGGAGTCATCAATACATGAGAGTTCTCTTAAGAGACATGATTTCTTTGCTAGTGAAGAAACTTGTTTAATGATCTTCAAACTTCAGTCTTTCTTGTTCAGCTCTTGAATCACAAAGACAAATGGTCATGGAGAGATTATAATGGAGGTATTTTCTTTGTTAAACCTGCTTGTGATTTTCTATTTGCTTAATTAAAACTGCCTTCCCTATGCAGACTAGTGATGAGTGCTCTTAGTTCCCTTTGGAAAAGTAGTGGAATGTGTGTATGTCACTCTTTTCTTTTTGTATTGGGTTGAATACTCCTTATACTCCTCTTTTTAGTTAACATAAATCTCTCTTTTGATGCTTAAGAAAATGAAGGATCACAATATGGTAACATTCAAAAGTGTTTCTTTTAAACTAATGGTAGTATATATCTAACTATTGATTTTATGTCCCTTAAAAAAACTACTGATTTTTAAAAATAGTACTGCTATACACCGCGAGAAAAACCATCATGAGAAATCACGAAGGCAACATGTCATACAGAGTTGGGTGTGAAAATACATGAGACAGTTTTCAATAAGAATTTGGCGGAAAAGACATGTGGCTTTCGGGATAAATAATTTGCTTGATCTAGCATTATCCTTTTTAAAAACTATTTTAAAAACTATTAATTTTATGAGTTTTGTAAAAAAGTGTTACAATTTTTTTTTCTTTCTTCCCCTTCTCTCTATATTTGAACATGATCATGTACTCAGAAAAGTTGAAAATTTCTTATTGGAATGTCGATTAATAGGGGAGCAAGAGGCAAGAATGTTTATCCAAACAAAGAAGGACTGAATGGCATTATTCTTCTTTTAACTTTTATGTTTTATACCATTTTGGGTGGTGGCCCCTGATTCTTATGAAAAAGGATGTCAGATTCTTCCTTTTCGAAAAGAAACACTTTTGTGGTTCTATTTTTGATAATCAAGAGAGCAAAATGGAAAGAATTACAGCCTGTTAAAAATCGATTTTGAATCATTTCATTGTAAAGTTTATTATGACTGGATCGACTAAAACTAATTTAAATGCAAAGGATGGTGTTTGCTATATGGTAAATTCTTATACATCTTTTTTTTAAGTGTAATTCTTATTCATCTTAAAGTTTAGTTGGATATCGATATTCCGTAGACTATATTTTTTTAACATTTAAATTTATTTAGAATAAGTTAATATAAAAATATAATATAACATTGAATGATTGGATGAATAATATATATCCAAACAAAATTTGTAAGTACCATTGTCTTGGTTATGCTATATTCATGTAAGACTTAATTGAACATAAATTCAAACCTAAAAGTCAATTGAAAAGGTAAAAATTATTAATTCTAGTTTTAAATTAGAATAAATGTCTTAGACAAAATCAATTCTTCTAAAAAATATAAATGCGTCCAAATCAATTCAACTCTTTAAAATCAATTTTAACTTGTCTAAAAATGAAATCAAACCTACATTGGGCATGTTTGGAAAACACCCATCAGTTTTTGAGGATGAATAAAAAACCTATACCTTGGGCTTTTAAAAGAAATTATCCATGAACACTCATACAAATTGACTACACCTTGATAGAGAAATAAATAGGGATAATGATGTGATAGGAAGATAAATACAGACAAAAAAAAATTATACAGAAGAGTAAATGTCATTGTTGCTTTTAAAAATCACACAGTACTAGAAGAACTCTAAACACATGTTTTGTTTGAAGAATAAAATATTAGTATTAACATATAAAATAGATCATATCCAATATGCATGACTTGCTAATTACTTCACTTTGCAAGGCATTAAACAATAAGAACAAAATTAGAAACAAAAACAACAAAGTAGCAGCATTAAGTCCAAAAAGGTAACAGCATAACACCATATACCATACTAATAAACTATAATATCATTGATAATATAATAATAATGAAAACAAAACAATTGCATGGGATCTAAATCGTACAAAATGATGGATGATATGGTAGTGGACTATGCCTAGTGATAATGCCAAAATTTGAAACTAATTAAACTACTTTATGATAGTGGACTATGCTTAGAGATAATGACAAACTTTGAAACTTAAACTACTTTATGAAGCCACTAATTAACTTAAACTACTCAATGAAGCCAGTTTTGGTCAAAATAGCATTCCTTACTTTGCTTAGATCTCTTCCTTTGAGTGTCCTTCCCATCCCTTCACACACAGAGAAAGATGAAATCTGACTCCTTGCAAGCTTCCTAGCAATCCATTCATGTGGAGGAACCATATCACCATCCTCATCACCATCTTCATCATCATGCAAACCACCATTTTTGCTATTCATACCATAGACTTTTGACCAATCAGGAATGTTGATAGGAGCTGAAGAACCCTTAACAAAAGGGTCATCAGAAACAACAAAAGGTAGTGTATTAGCCTTTGGAATATTTTTTCTACATGCAGAGGAAGAAGAGCTAGAGAAATCCTTGGAAGCCTTTTTGATCTTTTTTGAGCCAAAATCACCCCATACATCTTCTTCATCAAAATCTTGGTCTTCTTGGTTTGATGATCCACCAACAAAACTAGTGTTTTTGTTCTTCATTACACTCCAATCTGCCATTGCTATTGATGAAGTGAAAGAGAGTGGTTATGAAAAGACAGGAGGAGGGTAATAAAGAGATTAATTAGCTATGAGTAGTGATGACAATTTTTCCAATTCAGCATATATAGACATAGAGAACTGAAACTTTTCCACCCAATGACACTGTGGTTTTGTAATGAGATAAAATAGATATCTTTTTCCCTTGTCCTTGGGAATCAAAAAGCAGAAAGGTTCAAGAGAATAATATCAGGAATCTCCCTAGCTTTTCTTACAATACCCTATAAATGGAAAAATTATATTTATTCCAAAAATTGAAATTCCTTATTGAATTACCAACTACTATAGCCTTGGAAATCCGAGACAAGACTAATATTAAGAAAAGACAAAATTTTGGGGGGTGATGGACATCGTTTATAAATAGATAAAATATTGGATACATAAGAGATGTGACTCATATACCTAACACCTTAAAGTTCTGGATGGAGATGTGACGTCTCCCTCTATTATGATCTTGGAACATTTGCCTCGTTATTTCTCTGGTTGACCATGGTCTCCCCAACATGTTTCGATGCATATTTCAATGATGTGAGATGGACAAAATCGCAATGAATGAATGTGATTTTGACAAAAACTAAGCGCATGTTTGGTATCACGGTAGTTTTGTTAGAATCATGACGAGTTATCATGATATTCAAAAAACGCAGTCTAGTTTTTGAAAATCAAGCTAATTCACCATGATTCTAACAAGCTCATTGTAATAACAAATATGCAATACATTTTGCAACTTTGCCGAATGATGGTTTGCCGTAAGCGCACATCCAAACATGCATTCAGTTTAAAGACGTATTTGATGTACATATTCTCTCACGGTCTATCATCAACACAACACTAATATATATGATTACATTCAGTTATTTTATCTTACATTATTATCAACATTGACGTGTAAATGTCAGTATCGTATTTAGTGTCGGTAGTTCATTATGGTGGGGGATGGATAGAAAAAACCAAGAGAAGATGCAAATGTATAGTAAGTAATAGTGTACATAGGATAAGCGTGTATTATTGCCTGGACCAGAAAAGTACATGATATTATAGTAAAAGAAAGCAAAAGAAATGATGGGTCTGAGTATGAATCTCAGTTCATATATTTAATAACATGATTAGCTGGAAACAATCAAAGTGAGTGGTTAAATGCAAAAATCCAAAAAATCCAAAGAGAAGAAGGAAGTGGGCGCAAAGGCATTGAGCAAGTCCCATCATATAGCATAGGATAGAGTCATAGTCATAGCATAGAGTTTCCAATTAAGAAGAAGAAAACAGAAACACAATAGTTTCTCCTTTTTTGTTTTTAACTCTCTTTATCTTTTGAAAAAGCTGCATGTTGATTTGGAAAGGTGGTAAAAAACTATTGGCTTGAAGGTACATGGCTAAATCCAAAACCTTATCTTCAACTCTGCTGTAGTAAAAGCTCATTTTGAGCTACATTTGTGTACCATCCCTCTATGACATAAGTGCTTACCGAGTAAAAGCCATTTTCATTGGATGTTGCCATTGTGTTTCTATTACTTCTATAAATAACATTGAGATTTGTAGCCGGATTTTGCTGACAGATAGATTTTCAAGTTTCAACTCTCATTGAGGATGGATTCTATGCGTACTAGTAATATTTTAAAATTACTTCAAACTCTTGCAAAGATTTAGGAGTCATTTGAAACTAGAAATTTATAGTTCTCCTAATCTCTTAAGATTAAGATAATGATCTTATTGGTGATAGTTCGTGTTGCGAATTCGATGAGAAAACACATCAATAACAACTTGATGTGTGGAGCAATGAATAATTAAGCAACCAAAATTAAAGTGTATGGAACAATTATAAACACAAGCCAAAAGTAGAAAACGGCGAGAGAGAAGAAGAAGAGAGAACACAAAAGAATTTGTTGACCCAGTTCGGTCCAAATTGACCTAGTCTGGGGGAGAGAGCAGCCCTCCGTTCCACTATAAGATGAGTAACGTTACAAAAGAGATATCAATGAGTTACAAGAATAAGTCTCCCGCCTAATTCTACCCAAATTTCAGCCTCTTCCCGTAACCAAGAGACTCAATCCTAATAGTGTTTTCCAAGGTGAATCAACATTCAAACCCTAGTGTTTGTTCCAAAGAGACAAACTCTATACAAACCCTAGTTTTGTTGTTGTCTTTCTAAACCCTTGTTTCAGCCCCCTCTATCTCAAGGTTTGCTCTGATACAAAGCCTATATTTATAATAAAAGTAACCCTCATAAAATTGTAACAAATTTGGCCCAAAAATACGATCTGTTTTTTCTACATCAGCGCAAAATCGTACTACGATGTAATTCCATCGTACTATGATTTTTCCAGAATCGAAAGTCCAAAAAACTCCAATACCATCGTACTACGATGTAATTCCATCGTACTACGATGTGACAGATTCCAAAGCTTCAATTTCTCCAATTTTGAGTCACTTTCACAACATTTTGATAAATATTGAAAAAAACTCCAATACCATCGTACCCTCATAAACCCTTGACGAGCGGCTTGACCTATTCTCACCCTTACATGCGGACGATGAATACTATAAGCTTCTTCTTTGAAAAACAGTATCTTTAATCAATGAAATTCAAAACTATTTTTAAGTACCCACCTATCAAATTTGTGAACCATCTATCAAAGTAGTCCACCTTCAAATTTGCTTTGATCAAGATTTTTAATTAACTTTCATATAAGCTACACAATAAATAAAGTAACAATATTATTTAAAAATACTGATATAGGTAAAAGTTAACCTATTGAACTTCAAAATCTTAATGCCAAACTCTCATATAGATAAAAAAAAAAAAAAAGACTTATTCATATCCAACTGTCAAATTAATCTTTAAAGTATCATTTTTTTTAATAAAATAGTCTTTCTTTGATTATATAACTTACCGTTAAATTAATCCTTACAAATTAAAGAGAACTTAGTTGTATAAAGCATTCAAAATTGAAGTGTTTTTCCTATACTTTATATAATATATAAAGTTCTGTGTTCGAACATCAAATATGTCACTTACATATATTAAAAGTGAATTTATAACCATTGACTACTTAATAAAAAAATAATTCAAAAGACGGATAAGTGATTTACTCGATATGCAAAAATATTGAACGGGAAGTGGGTGCCCCACCTCAAGACTAATCCATCAGAATGTTTTACTTCTACTCCCTGGTCAAGACTGTCTCATCCTACTCTTTTTTTTGTTTTGTTTGTTATGAGCCATCATAAATCCTACTACCTTCTAGTGCTTGGTTAATTCTTCATGGCTAACCTAAAACAAAACTATTCATAATAATAACTAATTTTCTGCTTAGTTGTATATTACTCATTACTCAAGTACACGCAGAGTGGGTATTTATAAGGAGGGGTCCAGAATATGGATGCCATCGATATTATCTTATTTTCTGACTTATTTCTTGGACCAAACTGTGATATCAATACTACTATAGAAAAAACCTGTGACAGTGATATCAATACACTGGTCCAATATTTTCTTCCGATGGCTGCTTTATATGTTATTTCAAACTACTCTTTCAATAAGAGTAGCATTATTGATTAAAAAGGAGTAGCAATATTAACTTCAAAGAAGAAGAAAAAAAGAGTAGATACGAATCTTTGGGTGTGCTTCATATAATCCAACAAATCTAGATAATTTGATAAACATATACTAAAATTTCAAAATTAAATATTTATGTTTTAATTTATATATATTTTAATAATTACTGATTGATGTCAAAAAGTTTATACTCTACCCATTAGAGCCTATTTTAACTAGCAACATCGAGATTGTTTTTTTGCACATTTGTTGTGATTATGTGTGAGTTTGTAGGTGGTATTTATCATTCTGTCACAGGAAAAAAAAGTTTGCAATTGAAAAATAAATAAGACTTCGACTATAATAATGAAAGGTGTTTCAAGAATTTTAGCATCTAGTAAGCCTTATGCTCCAATTCCACCAAAAGATGACATCCTTTACCGTATACCAATTGATAAGAGGACATCCTCAAGTGAATCTTGAAAGTTGTCCTATAAGCCCACATATCATCACCATACTTCTTTGACAATCTTTCCTAAAAGAGTTAAGTGTCTTTTGAACAATTCGTTTAAGCTCACAATTTGACACCTCTACTTAACCACTACTTTAATTTGAGGGTGACAAGGGGTTGCCACTTTGTGTTTCACATTATACTTAGACAATAGGTTGTCTAAATACTTGTTGCAGAAATGCATCCCTCATCTCTAATCAAAACTCTAGGGGACTCCGTGCATAGTGAAAATGTTTTTCTTCAAAAAAATAACCATTGTGTGTATCATTAGCTACACATACACTTACTTCAACCTACTTAGCGACATAGGAAAAGATCTAACTAGTATCTCTAAGTTAATCATGATGGTTGTGTTGAGAAACCGTCAGACAACTTGGTCTCCAGGAAGCTATTCAAAGATCTAACTTCCATTTATGTGCAAACCTCCACTTTAACTAAGTTTTGTCCTTAGCCACCATTTCATATCACTGGAATCTAAATCTATTTTTAATGTTTTAAAATTTACTTTTATTGTTGAAGTCCTTGAATGATTTAGTTTGCTTTCACACAAACAAGTTGCCTAACTAGAAAGAAGTTGAAAGTAACAACTCCATAAACCATGTGGGTATGCTCTCTTCTATACTATAACTTAAAGTAGTGTATACTTTCACTTAGTTTTTGAACGCAAATCAACAACTATGACAATGGCACAAGATGCTTCTTTACTTTCCACCTTCTACATACCACCAAATCAACATGCGAGTCTCCAGTATGAAAAGATATAGATAACCCCACAAGTAGTAATATGTCGTTTGAAGAATTTCTTCTTCTGATGCCATGTGTAGTCTTCAGGTACTAGATTGCTAGCTTTACAATTGACCATATCATCAAACCATGGCCTCTTAGATACCGTGAACAAGCGTTCGTCCAAAAATTCTTCCATAATATTGTTTTCTTTCTTAATTACTGAGGAGTTATTCAGCCTTGACAAGTAGTCAACCACCAAATTTTCAAATTCTTGGCTTGATGAGGTAAGGAAAAAGATTGGGTTAGGGGTTAGCGAGTTCAAACTATTTGTAAAAAAAATAAATAAATAAACAAAGAGCGGGCTAAGAGTGAACATTGTTTGAGTTGGGCTGGTATATTATAACAATTAGACCCGACCATCTGTTTGACATGCTTTCTCCCACCCAATTCGGTTTGGTATTGTTAGGACAATGTGGGTTCGGTTGGATTAAAAATCATGTCCGCCCCTATTTTTTAGCGTCAAAGTCAATCGTTTAGAAGAATTTTTTTTTTTTGAAAGATAGAAGAATCAATTTTAAATCCCTCAAAATTCGTATGAGGACATCATATAAATTTATGTTTGTAATTTGCACTTGCACATAGAGTTTTTGCCCTACAACGCCTACAATGACTTGACAACGACTATTCAACAACTCTATTTTCATCTCTATAAATTCAAAATCCTCACGGACAAAGAAGCCATCAAACTACGAAACAACATTATAGTGAACAACCAAGCAAGAGCAATATTATGAAAGTCATTAAACAAGCTTATTTTTATATCCTTTTTGTCGAGAGGTATCTTGTTGTATTTCTAGGTTAAACTATTATCCTCTATTTGAGAATTATATCTACTCTAGGGGTAGTTCTTTTCTTAAAATGTTCAACTATATTTTGAGACAACAAAGGGTGTAGCCAAGTTTGAAACAAGTATACTCTAGTAGATTTTTCCTACTCAGTGTTTGGTTACAGTGAAGAAATGATTCAGTGTACGAAGAGATTAGACATAACTATCAAGTTAGATGATGAATTAGTATTAAAAAATGTTGTGATTTTTTCTCCTTGCTCTCTTTATCTTTTCATTTTCAGTTATTTATTCTAAACATACTTTGACAAAGGTATTTTTAAAATAAAATGGAAAGTTTTAAACAGGCTTTAACAAAATTTTATTAAGTCTAATAGTTAATTAATCAAATAACTTCAAAATTTAATTGGAATTATTTAATTTTTATTTTTATCTATGTTAAGTTGGTTAATTTGGGAACCGACTTTGGAAAATATCAATTAACTTCAAAAGGAGGATGTTTTTTTAAGTCAAGTGGTAGACAAAAGACTTAATAACCTATGTTTTTTTAAAGACTCGATGACCTATGTTTAAAAGTGTTTCCTTGCACTAGTGTATATCTTTGTTTAAAAAAAAGATTTAAATCTAATCCAATTCAAATTCTTAATTCTTCTGTTTTCTACACCTTCATATTTATCACAATTATATTTCATAATTGATATTTTATAAATGTGGCTAATTAAAATAAACTTATTCATATTTATCACAATTATATTTCATAATTGATATTTTATAAATGTGGCTATTTAAAATAAACTTTTGTATCAATATATATATATATATATATATATATATATATATATATATATTTAAATAACTATTTTCATTATTATATATATTTTCTCTTGTAAAAAAATTATTATTATTTGTATTTTAAACTTTTTTTATATTACAATGTGCTCCATAAATACTAAAGGATTTTAATTTTTTTCCTGGCTTTAGCGCATTACAACAACAACAACAAGGTTTCGTGGTGTAGGTAGTTATCTCATAAAAAATAAATATAAGAACAACTACAATTTAAAAATAATAATTAATAATACACAAATTTGATATACAAATTGATTCATACAAGATCATATCAAAAGGTTAATTCTTTTGATAATTCATAATGCATAATTAATGATATATGATGGTCATTAATATTAGCTAATTAACAAATGGTAGATTATTTCAAAAAATAATGGTAGTTTTTTTTTTGAGAGAAAAAAAAATGGTAGATGAAAGATCGAGAAAAAATGTGTTGTTATCCATACAACAGTGAAATTATTTTTCTCTTTTTTAATATAACGGTTCTCATAGTTACAATAGTTCTACCATATAGCTGTTGCAGAGAATACATGTCTAAAAAAAAGAGAGATAAAGTTGGCAAAAGATAATATCGTAGAATGAAGACACGGTTTGAGCGGAGATTAACTATGGTGAAGTTAATGCTAATGAATCCAATTTTGAAACCATGTGAGCGGTTAAAGAAAACTGAAGAAAGCTTATAAACATTGATCAACTTTGAGATATTTTGCCGAAAGAGGTTATTCGCTCCGCATAATGCGGCGTGTTATTCACCTTTTGCTCACTTTAACTTCGTATGATCCGGCGTACTTTAATTCTTTTCCTTGTTGGTAGCGTATTGCGTGAATTTTATGAATGTGAATAATAATCAGGTTTGATTGTTAGTCACACTAGTAGTATAAATATGTCATCTCATGGAACCAATCTCACTCATCTTTCTTATGTGTCCATAATTATCTCTCTCTTTCACTTCAATTTTTTCTTTAGTTTTCGAACTAAAATCTCAATATCGCCATAGTGAAGTCGAGGTATATCTTCTTTCTCCTCATCTGTGTTTTCTTCCTGGTAATAATTATATATACATAAATTAATTGTATACCATATACATATTTATTTATTAGTTAGATTTTTATCTTTCCTCTTAAAAAAAGAAAATACATAAAGGATCTTATACATGTTTCATTGGCAACTAAAAGTATCGAGTTAAGTCAAATTATATGGGGCTTCATGCAGTTTTTGTTGTAGTGAACATTGCATCTAAGAATAACTAACAGTAGTATGTGTGTGAGTGCTTTCTTGTTAAAAAAAAAAGTATGTGAGTGTTTTGATATGTTAGTATATTTAACGTGACTTTCTATTCAAAAATTTAGCAAGGTTTGTTTAGAGGTAAAGTTGAGCGTTGATAAACCGATTATAATTGTTTTTAATCCTCAATTTTGAATGAGGTTATTTTTTACCAAATGGAGTTATTTTTATGCTCTCTCTCCTCCCTCTCTCTATCTCTCTAGAAAACAACATTTTAGCATTTCTCCCTTAAAAAAATGTATTTTTAGCATTTCTTTCTAACAACTCTAGTTATGGTGTTTATGCATTTTGTCATATTGATCTTTCATAGTAGCACATACGAGACTTTCTTCTTTTTCTAAGATTAACTTTTTATTATATATGTGCATTTTGAGGAGTCTTATTTCATTTATATAACATAAGTTTTAATATATTGAAGATCTACTAAAGTTTTAAAAATAGGTCTCAATCTACCGAGTCAATCAAGTTGAATCGAGAACCAATCAGCTCATCGGTTGGTTTCATTCTAATAACATTGAGGTTTGGATTAATCGAATTTGCCGAATTGAATTAAAGTTGAAAGAATTCGATCACAGTTCAACTTGTTTTTCCTTTTTACATTTATTTATTTATAAACCTTCTTTCTACTTGAAGTAAAAGAATTGTTTGTATTAAAAAAATACATTTTCTTACTTTGTTTATTTGTCATCTAGTTCAATTACAGTTGAAGCGATTTAATCGTTTAAACTATGACTTAGAGATTTGATTTCAACTCTTCTTTTAAAAAATTTCTATATACCAACTGTTTCCTTGCAATAATTTTATTTTATTTTCAAGAATGCTTTGATTTGTTTCTTTTGCATCTAAATGACCAAAGAATATATATATTTTGTAGTTTCATAACAGCAATATGGATCAAAAGACACAAGAGGA
Organism: Medicago lupulina; assembly: GCA_958299785.1. Classification (NCBI taxonomy): domain Eukaryota; kingdom Viridiplantae; phylum Streptophyta; class Magnoliopsida; order Fabales; family Fabaceae; genus Medicago; species Medicago lupulina. The sequence goes on along the minus strand of OY283139.1, from coordinate 9,166,770 downwards.
ACGAAGGAATGATACACCAACACAAACACAAACACAAACACAAACGCAAGCAAGTGGCGAGAACCAAAATCAATCAAACCAGATAGTTTCATTATCTCGCCCTTTGTTTTACACTGCAGGTGCTCCTGCCTTTTCATCCTACTTGAGCAGAGTTCAACTCCAAAAAATCTCTCACCGACAACAAAAACAACAAGAATTGCAGAAAAAACTTGGCACCTTCTGGGCAAAACAAAATGAAGAAATTGCAAAGACCATTGATTTCAAAACTAATGGCTTACCTTTAGCAAGGATTAAGAAGATCATGAAAGCAGAAGAAGGAGTTAGTATGATATCAGCTGAGGCACCTATTCTGTTTGCTAAGGCATGTGAAATGTTTATTATGGAGCTAACAACAAGGTCTTGGGCTAATACAGGGTTGGACAAAAGAAGGACACTTCAAAAGAGTGACATTGCATCTGCTGTCTCAAGTAGTCATGTGTTTGATTTCCTAGTTGATATTGTCCCAAAGGAAAAAACAATGGACCATGACATATTTATGGGTATACCAAGAAGAGAAAGTGTCCCAACAGGAAATATTCCTTATTATGTGCCTATGCCGGTTCATATGCCACCTCAGTATTTTGCAGGTCCATCATATGGTACTCCAAGAATGCTTATGGGAACATCTCCTCTCAATCAACCTCATAATAACAGGCAGCCCCCACACCCTCTTGCAAATCAAATGTTTCCAATCCAAAATCAAGAAAATGACCATTATGTTGATTTTCCAAATTCAGAAGATTAAGCACTTAGTATTTACTGCATTAATGCAGTACTAGTTACCATGCATCCATGTTTATCTTTAAATAATACCCATGTCTGCTTATGTTTCTTCCATATCAAGTTAATGTAACCATTTTATGTAAAAAATAAATATAATAAAACTATGATTTTTTTTTTCAACGTCAATTAGGAAGACAACTATTTAAGATAGAATTATAGTTTGCTTTTATTTAATAATATATTTTGTAGAATTGTGGTATGCCTAATTACAATTGTTAAGAATAAATATACTCCATAAATTATATAAAAATAATTAATCTTAAAGTAAATGAAATCTGTCAATTTTGTTCACAAAGTATACGAAAATTATGCAAAAATTATTATGAAAATTTCTCAATTATTTTCATTGAGTCGCCACCACCGTTGTGCTTCTTGGCCGATTGTCACCCGATGCCACTAGCTGTGCTGTGCATCCCACGATGATGGTAGTTTATTGCCGGCTGTACAAAGTGATGAATTTTAGTTTACATGGCTTCCTGCACTAATTATTGCGATAAAATAATTAATAAGAGGCTGGTTTTTATCGTCACAAGGATGTAATAACAACAGTAATAATATATAATACACAAATTTGATATATAAAATGATTCATATCATGTTATATAAAAAAGTATAAGACTTATGAGAAGTGTTATTAACACTCTTTTTCTTCTATCACTCACTCATTTAATAAGTGATATTCCTGAATCTCACAATTTTATGTTGGATACATTTATAAAATGTAGGACCAGCATTAATTTCATTCAATGAATGACCAAGTGTTAGAAAAGAGTATTGAAAATAGTATGTTTCTAGCACTCCTTAAATGTTATTTCTTTTGTAAATTCAGGCATTTTTTTTATTTTGTTGGAAATGCATAGTTAATAATTGATGTTGGTATTAAAAAAAAAAAAAACTAATTAACAAAGGGTAGATGAAGAATCGAGAAAAAAAAAATTGTTTTGAACCTCTACAACTACTGTCTTATGCGGTAGTTGGAGAGACCCTTAAATTTAATGAAATTAATTAATTTTCTCTTGTTAAATCTACCGGTCCGTGTCATTACAACAGTTGTACCATACAACTATTGTAGATATAGCAAAAGGTAACACCAAAAAAAGAAGACACAATTTGAGCGGGGTGAATACATGCAAATAATCCAACTTTGAAACCATGTGAGGGTAAAAGAAAACCGAAGAAATGTCAAAAACAAGGATAAACTTTACATTACTTTATTAAGAGATGTTGTTTTATAAATGGAAGTATGTTTGTTATTTGCGCCGTACAATACGGCATGTTATTAACTTTTTACCCACTTTTACTCTGTCTAATCCGGTGTATTGTGTAATTATTTTCTTTGTTATTAATGTATTTGATGAAATATATTTTATAAATGTGAATGATAGCAAATATAGTCCATAAAGTATATCAAATCCGTCACTTTTGACCAACTTTTTGATGCTCTTTTAATAGTTTTTTCCAAAATAAGTTTTTTTTAGAAAATTTTCAAAAAGTGGGTGTGACGTATTTTTGATTTAACAGCATATTAGATTTACAAAATTATTGTTTATCTTTACCTGCATTTTTTGTGTGGATATAAACTAGCAATACACACACATAATTAAAAGCTCATATCAAAAGTTTAATTCTTTTGATAATTCATAATGCATAATTTTTTTTACAGGAATGCATAATTAATTATATATGTTGGTTATTATAAACTAGTTAATCAATAAAGTGTAAATGAAGACCCTTAAATTTAGGGAAAAAAATCTCTTTTTAGATCTAATGGTCCTCACTTCGACAATGTTAAACCATGCAGTTGGTGTAGAGAATACAAGTCTTTATAAAGAGAAATGAAGCTGGCAAAAGCTAAGACCAAAAAAAGACGACACAATTTGAGCGGGATAAAGAAGTATGGTCACATGCATATCAATCCAAGTTTGAAACCATGTGAGCAGTTAAAGAAAGCCGAAGAAATCTTAAATCGAACTATTGATTTTAAGGAACTTTACCAATAGAAATTGTTGTAAAAATGGATGTATGCTCGTGATTCGCTCCGCAAAAGGCGGCTTGTCATTCATTTTTTGTTGATTTCTCTCCGTATAATCCGGCGTATTGTTTAATTGTTTTCCTTGTTAGTAATGTATTTTGTAACATATATTTATATATGTAAATAATAAAAAATATATAGTCCATAAAATATATAAGAATAATAAGTAGACCTTAAAATATATAAAATTTCTCAATTCAGTTCCTATTTGCACACCTTGATTAAAAGCAAGCATAAACAACTTTTTTTTGTATGAACCCTCCAGTTCTTAGGAAAAGAGACCCATGTTAGAATTTAAAGTTCGACCGAAAATAAAGTAAAGTCTAACAAAGAAATTGTTTCATGTAGACATGATACTTGGATTCTCACAAACGATTCTACTATAGGAAGTTTGTTAATACTTGACTCTAATTACTTCTTTATAAACCTCTTATTTTGAGGGTAAACTTGTCACATTAGTAATATAAATACATATACATCATCTCATGGAACCAATCTCACCTATCTTTCTTATGTGTCCGTAATTATCTCTCTTCTTCACTTCAATTTTTTTCCGCAGTTTCAAACTAAAATCTCAATCTCTCCATAGTAAAGTCGAGGTATATCTTCTTCATCTCCTATGTGTGTTGTCTTCTTGGTTATAATTATATATACATTTGTAGTTATTAGTTTGATTTCTTGTGATTACTTTCATACTGATAAACATAAAGGATCTTATACATGTTGTTTCATTGGCAACCAAAAGTATCGAGTTAACTCAAACAATTCTGGTTGTTGTGAACTTCTCATGTAAGAACAACTCGCAATAATATGTGTGAGTGAGTGCTTTGATATGTTCATATAATTAGCGCGACTTTCTATTCAAAAATCACCAACGGTTGATAAAAGCTTTTATTGTGATTGAATTTTAATAGGAATTGTCCTTTTAATAGTACCACATACCATTTTCTTTTTTTCTAAGATTAGTTTTTTTAATTAATATATAGTCATTTTGAGGAGTCTTATTTGATTTATAGAATCGAGGTTCCAATATATTAATTGAAGATCTAATAAAGTTTTTACAATGGGACTCAACCTACCGAAACAATCAAGTTGAATCGTGACCAAATCAATTCGTTAGGTGGTTTCATTCTAGTAACATTGAAGTTTTTGTGAAAAGAATTTGTCTTATTGAAAATAATTTGTCTTATTGATTGTTAAACCACTTTTTTACTTGAATAGAAAAATATTTAAATTTTACAAAAAGAAAACATTTTCTTACTTTGTTTATTTGGCTTCTAGTTCAATCATAGTTGAACCGATTGAACTATTTAAACTATAACTTAGAGATTTGATTGGTTCAATTTTAATTCCTCTTTTTAAAACATTTCTATATACTAATGGTTTCCTTGGAAGAATTTAATTTTCCTTTCAAGAATGCTTTGATTTGTTTATTCTGCATCTAAATGCTCAATGAATATATATTTTGTAGTCCATAACAACAACATGGATCAAAAGACGCAAGAGGAACGAAGGAATGATACACCGACACAAACACAAGCAAATGGCGAGAACCAGAATCAAACAAACCAGATAGTTTCACTATCTCGCCCTTTGTTTCACACCGCAGGTGCTTCTCCCTTTTCATCCTACATGAATAGAATTCAACTCCAAGAATTCTAGAAAAAACTTGATGCCTTTTGGGCAAAACAAAATGATGAAATTGCGAAGACCGTTGATTTTAAAACTAATGGCTTGCCTTTAGCAAGGATTAAGAAGATCATGAAAGCAGAAGAAGGAGTGAGTATGATATCAGCTGAGGCACCTATTCTGTTTGCTAAGGCATATGAAATGTTTGTTATGGAGCTAACAACAAGGTCTTGGGCTAATACAGAGGTGAACAAAAGAAAGACACTTCAAAAGAGTGACATTGCATCTGCAATCGCAAGTAATGATGTGTTTGATTTCCTAATTGATATTGTCCCAAAGGAAAAAACAATGGAGCGTGACATATTTATGGGTATACCAAGAAGAAAAAGTGTCCCAATAGGAAATGTTCCTTATAATGTGCCTATGACGGTTCATGTGCCACCTCAGTATGCTGCAAGTCCATCGTATGGGAGGATATCTTCTCAAGCAACCTCATTACAACGGGCAGCCGCCACACTCTTTTGCTAATCCAATGTTTCCAACCCCAAAGCAAGAAAATGACCCTTCTACTGATTTGCCAAATTCAGAAGATTAAGCACTTTTTTGAGAATTTTTTTGTCTCCTTTTATAAGACACTTTTGTTATTTTTAAGTATATTAATTAATTCTTTACCAACATACCCTTATTTATTTTATATTTTTTTCTTCAATCAACATTAAATATTACATTGAAAACATACACTAATTCTCTCTTAAAGGACAAATTTGTAAAAGCAATAGTAATTACAAACAAATTTATTATCATTTTTAATTTTTCTAATTCCCGTTATTTTTCTAAAAGCATCCTATAATTAAGGACGGGGTAGTAGTATTTACTGCATTAAAGCAGTACTATTTACCATTCATGTTTGCCTTTAAATAAAAGTACTCGTACATGTTTATGTATGTTTCATGTTAAGTTAATGTAACCATTTTATGTAAAATATAAATACTACCTCCGTCCCTAATTATAGGACCTTTTTGAGAAATTTTTTTTGTCTCTTTTTATAAGACCCTTTTGATATTTCCAAGTGCATTAATTATTTTTTACCAACATATCCCTATTTATTTTATACTCCCTCCGTCCCTTAATATAACCACCTATTGCTTTTTTCACATTTCTTAAGAAATATTGTTGGTGTAGTTAATGTGTCTGTTTTATAGTACAATTTTACAAAATTAACCTCATTAAAAAGATAAAGTGAAAAGTCAATTTATTGTACTTTTAGAATTAGTAGTAGTATTAAATAAGGGTATCTATGGAAAAAAATAATTAATGTGTGTTGTAATTTGAAAAGGGGGTTATATTTAGGGACAAAAAAAAACAAAAGGGGGGTTATATTAAGGGACGGAGGGAGTATATTTTTCTTCAATCAACATTAAATATCATGTTGAAAACATCAACTATCTCTCTCTTAAAGGATAAAATTGTAAATACAATAGTAATTACAAACAAATTTATTGTCATTTTCAATTTTCTTAATTCCCGTTATTTTTTTTAAAGGGTCCTATAATTAGGGACGGAGGTAATATATAATAAGATTGAAATTATTTTTCAATATCAATTTGGAAGACAACTATTTAAGATAAATTTATATTTTTTTTATTTAATTTTGGCTTGTGAGGATGAGTATACTAATATGGAGAAAATCGATAGCAATACTCATATGCAGCACAACAACTTTTATCAATGTGTTTTTTTTTTTTAAATTCTGCACCCATTTGAAATCACACTTTCAGGAAGGAAACATAATTTTTGTTCAAGTTAACATGTATGGAAAACAAAAAAAAAAAAAAATTTCCTTTTAGATTTATCCATTTAAAATACATGTGGGCAGTACAAAAATTAGTTCCCAAATGCATGGCAAGTAATTACAAATATTTTCTTTTTAAAGGAAGTAATTACAAACATATAACATAGGATTATCCATAATAAAAGATTTATGTTGATCACTAAAAAAATAGCTAATTTACAAAGGGTAGATGAAGAAACGAGAAAAAGGCGTCTTTACTCCCTAGAACAATTATTGGGTGTAGCAGTTATGGACATCCTTAAATTTCGTGAAACAAATTTTATCTTTCCTGATCTAATGGTCCTCATTGTTACAACTATTGCGCCATGCATATGTTATAGAGAATATACAAGTATAGAAAAAGAGAAGCCAAATTTTATGGTACATCCATAAATATGAGTGTATTGGTACACCAAATTAATAAATTAATAATTAAAAGTGTTATTTTTTAAAGAGAAAAATTGTTTTCTATCACTTATAATTAATTCTTATTTACCAAAAACGTCAACAAAATAAAATTTAATTTTTCTGAATTTTTAGTACTCATAATAGAAAATTTTGATTATTTTTTACAATAAAATGTAAAAAAAATTAGAATGATTTTTATAAACAATAAAATGATGTTTTTTCTTATGAAATGACATTCGTTAAAATATAAATATCAACAAATAACTCTTTATTCCATAAAAATAATAATTAATTTAAAGATTTTTGAAGTAGGAGTACCGGTACACCTTAATTTACGAGTGTACCGTAGAAGCTCCCATTAAAGATTATGGAAGAAATCTTAACAACAATGATCAACTTTATAGAACTTTATTAAGAGAGGTTGTTGTAAAAATGGAAGTATGCTCGTTATTCGCTCCGTATAATGCGGCATGTCATTCACTTTTTGCCTGAATTCATTACACATAATCCGGTATATTGTGTAAATCTTTTCTTTGTTATTAATTAATGTATTTCGTGATTAGGGGTGGGAATGAGACGGGCCGAACCAGACTTTGCTTAAATAGGTCTGACAAAGTTGAAAAAACTAAGACCTAAGCCTTGGCATTTTACCAGTCAAAGGCTTTATTTTAAGTCTGACTAGACTTATTAACATGTTTAAAAGTTTAATTTGTGTTACAAATTTCAAATAGAGTTCATTCATCCATTTTTCTTTCTTTTCAATTTGTGCAACATACTTAATGTAGAGATAAACATTAATTAGATACACATTAAACTAAAAAAACGCAATCATAAAATTTATAGATGGATAGAAACTCAAGAATAATCATCTCTGATAACAAGAAGGATTTCAAACTTGATCCAATAACCATACTTAACCTTATGCATATTAGTACCACGCCTCAAAAGTTTACACAAATCAAGGATTTAATGATAACTTAACAAGTTTTAAAAAGTAAGAAACTGAAAACAAAATCAACATTAAGCATAAAAAAATGCATGAAATTTTCAATGTGATAAAAAAAATCACCAACTTAATATGAGAATTTGAAAGAACTGTTTTTTTTTCTATTACTATATAAATAATAAATGTGGGGAAATGTAATATACTCGTATATAGGCCGTCCTGATAAACCAAATAGGCTTTTTTATAAACCTAAGCCAAAACCATTTAAAATAATATGCTTTTTAAATAGCTCATGCTTGACCTATTTATTAAACAAGTTAGGCCAGACCGAGCTTTCAGTAGGTCGGGCGATAGGCTTCTCCCACCTCTATTCGTGACATATATTTTATATATATGAATGATAATAATAAATACAATCCATAAATTATATAAAAATAATCGGTTTTAAAAAATATGAAATATGTCAATGTAGTTCATAAAGTATATGAAAATTATACATTTTTGGTTTAATAGTTCTTTTCTCTGTAAAATATGTCATTTTTTGTTTACCCCCTAAAAAAATTTCGGTTTGGAATTCGTCCTTGTAAAAAATAAAAAAAATCGGAATACTCCTAGTAGGCTATTTTCAAAAAAAAAATCAGAATTTTTGTTTTTAAATGACCTATTAAAGGGTATTATGAAAAATAATAATAATTATAAGGACGAATTTTAAAACGAAATTTTTTCAGAAGGTAAACCGAAAATGCTCTATTTTACAGGAGAAAAATACTATTAATTAACCCTATTTTTTTTCCTTCAAAAAAAGTATACGAAAATTATATTATGAAAATTTTACAAAAGATATTATGAAAATTTCAATTCCCACGGCGTCGGTAGAATCTCACGCAAACAAAAAAAATAATGAACATGCAACCATTTATCGCCATATTTGTTTGATTTGTTAATTATTACATTTAAATGTTTGAAGTTATTTTATTAGGCGAAAGCTGTACAAAAGGGATGAATCTTAATTTACATGGCTTCCTGCACTAAATTATTGGGATAAAATATTGAATAAAAGGTTGATCTTTGTTATGAAACACATGTGTAATAAGAACAATAATAAATATAGTTATTGTTATGGGCTAGTAGAAAATGATAATCTGTGTTCCCGTAAGTTTAGCTCAATTGATATAGACCAACTACTAGGTTACTAGACCAAAAAAAAGGTTATTTGCATACAACAATAATACACAAATTTGAAATATAGATTGATTCATATAAGGTTGTATCAAAAAGTTAAGACTCAAGAGAAATGTTATGAATACTCCCTTTTAACGTTTTCTCTAGCACTCACTTATTTAATAAGTGAAATTCATGAGTTTGACCACTTTCTTTATGGATAGTCAATTTTAATTTCATTCAATAAATAATAGAGTGTTAGAAGGAGTATTGAAAATAATGTGTTTTATGCATTCCTCAAAGTTAATTCTTTTGATAAGTCATGCATAATTTACTTATTTTTTTTGTTGGAAATGCATAAATAATAATTGATGTTGGTCCTTTAAAAAAAACTAGCTAATTAACAAAGGGTGGATGAAGAATTGAAAAACGTGTGTTTTGATCCCCTACCACAACTGTCTGATGCGGTAGCTGTGGATACCTTTAAATTTAGGGAACTTCTACGGTATATTCGCAAATTAAGATGTACCGGTACTCCTATTTTAAAAATCTTTAAATTAACTATTATTTTTATGGAATAAAGAGTTATTTGCTGATATTTATATTTTAGAAAATGTCATTTCATAAGAAAAAACATCATTTCATTGTTTATAAAAATCATACTAATTTTTTTTACATTTTATTGTAAAAAATAATCAAAATTCTCTATTACGAGTACTAAAAATTCAGAAAAATTAAATTTTATTTTGTTGACGTTTTTGATAAATAAGAATTAATTATAGGTGATAGAAAACAATTTTTCTCTTCAAAAAATAACACTTTTAACTATTAATTTATTGATTTGGTGTACCAATACACTCATTTTTGTGGGTGTACCATAAAATTTGTCTTAAATTTAATGAAATTAATTTTCTATTTCTAAATCTAACGGTCCTCACTATTACAACGGTGTTCCATACAGCGGCTGTAGAGAATAATTGTTTAGAAAAAAATTAAGCGAAGCTGGCTGAGGGTAACACCAAAGAAAGAAGACACAATGAATACATGCAAATGAATCCAACTTTGAAACCATGTGAAGGTAAAAGAAAATCAAAGAAATCTTAAAAAAGAAAAGAAAAAAAAATCAACTTGATAGAACTTTACTAAAAGAGATTGTTTTAAAAATGGAAGTATGCTCGTTATTTGCGCCGTACAATGGGGCAATATTATTAAAAAATATTATTCATTTTCACTCCATCTAATCCGGCATGTTGTTTAATTATTTTCTTTGTTATCAATGTATTTCGTGACATATATTTTATAAATGTGAATAATAGTAAATATAGTCTATAAAATATATGAAATCTGTCAATTTAGCTCTAAAATTATACAAAAATCCGTAAATTATTTTGTCTCTAACACCGAAATTACATGGACTAAAGTGACAAATTTTATATACTTTAGGGACTAATTATTATATTTACACACTTTAGAGACTAAGTAAACGGGAGTGGTAATTTAAAGACTAATTGATAATTTATTTCAAAAGACTTGTTATAATTATTTGTTTTGAAATGAATGACATTTTCTAATTTTAATGTAGAATTTATACAAAAAAAAAAAAAAAAATCCGATTGTGCGATCTATAAAGGTTAGTTTACAATGTCCCAATTTTACATATTTGATGTTATTGATTTTAGTTAGAAGGATGACTATTTTTAATGTTATTGGTGTTATTTAAAACATAGATAGAGAACTTTTTTTTTTTTTATAAAATATTGACATATTTTATATTAGAGGTTCATTTTTATTTAATATTAAAGCATTATCTTCAATTTGATTTGGACGCTCTTGTGGAAGAATACATGGATCTTTCACACTAGAAACATGGACGAGACACAATGAGTCTTCACCTACACCACTTTCCCCTCTATACATGGAAACATTTCCAACGTGCCACTTTGGATAGAAGCAAATGTAAACAGCTTGTTTTGATGATAAATTGGTCAAACTAATCTAGTGACATTAAAAGGAACCAATCTCACACATATTTCTTAAATGTCCACAATTATCTATCTCTTCTTCACTTCAATTTCAATATTGTTTGCTTCGGTTTTGAACTAAAATCTTGTTCTCTCCACAATGAAGTCAAGGTATATCGTATTCTTCTTCCTTAGTGTATTCTTCTTCTTGGCTATAATCATATGTACATAAATTAATTTCACACTGTATACATACATGCATACTTGTTTTTTTTTTTAGGAATACATGTATACCTTTTTTTTTTGAAGAAACATGCATACTTGTTTATTAGTTAGATTTCTTGTAATTTTACTTCTCTTCTCATTGACTAACGTAAAGGATCTTACATGTTATTTTATTGACAACCGAAGGTATTGAGTTAAATTGAAAATTAAAAAGTATTCTAAATTGTTTGGGGCTTGATGCAATTCTGGTTGTTGTGAACATTGCATGTAAGGACAATTCACAAGTGTTTTTTTTCCACTCTCCTACCCTCTCTCAAGCCCTCCAAATTTATTGTTTTACCCCATTGAGCTTATATAATCTGAATTGAAAAATGTGTTTTAGATTATATAATCTAAATCGTATCAATACACACATGTTCACTCATTCCCCATTTTCAAAATTTAACCTAAAAACACTAAAGAAATCCAACTATGAATCATTCCTCATCGTGTCAATTCTCAACCAAACTAGGATGAATCCTTCATATTTTAGGAGTTTCATAAAGCTAAACAAGAGATTAGTACACATTCTTTAAGAACATCATCGTTTGATTGAGTTTTTTCCTTTCTAGATTATTAACTCGGTTCGAAAAATAAAATTTTAAACGGGTTCATCCTATTTCGGCAAATATAATGTGAAATGTCGTCACATGCTAATATTTTTCATATTTTATCATTTTTTCAGTAAGTCTGCCTTCATACCATATAATAGCGCCAAGAATCATTCCCTCATGAAAAAGAGAATGAAGCGTGATGATCGTCATCTTCTTCCCCCTTTTGTTAAAAAGAATCCCATAGAAAGACATTTGGATAGATTAGAACATGAACGGAAGGTCGATGTTTTGAGAGATCTTGCCCTATCTCCTCCTCCAACAAAGGTTATTGTCCCTGTGGGACCACACCCTACAGTGGCCATCCTTCCTGTGTCGAGTTTGAGTGTTCTTGTGAGACCGCCATCTACTGTGGACGTCCATCCTATGTCGACTTCGATTGTCCCTGTGGGACCACCCCTACAACGGCCATCCTTTGCATGACAGCTCTTTCATCATCTGATCCACATGAAGACAACGATGAAGTGTTACCAGAAGGCATACCTTTGAGTGAGTTTGGGCATTTATTTATCTTTTTTAGTTTCTTTCAATTGACCAAATAGTTGGTCTTGTGGAGATTGTTTTGTTACTATTAAGTCAATTGTATTTTATTTAAATTAAGTTTTTTTTCTTCATGGTATTATGTGTTAATACTTGGTTATTACATTTTAGATAATATTATGTGATACATTATGTTTTACTTTGTCATGTTATGTTTAGAAAAGGTGGACACACGTTTAACGTCCTCTAAAATCATGTGTATCCTTAGTTCGAATTATATAATCAAAAATAATATTTTAAAGGTTCGGTTTATATATTATGAAACAATCAAATATATAATTTTTTGTGGTATGCAATGCAACGACATTTTATGTGGTCCACAAAACATTGTATAAATTGGGGTTAAGTTCATTTGCACTTCACACCATCATCGAACCATATACACTTATCTAATATAAATGAATAATCAAGCTATAATATACTACAACAAGGGGAATATGCCAATTTGTTTAGGGTTCGTGTTGATGTTACATTATCTTGCTTGAATGATCAATTGAACCAAATATATTGTTGTCTCAACCATGGAGAAACAAAAAGAGTGGACAATGTTAAATATCACCGTCTGACTCAACGACGTATGAATCTAAAGGTAGTTTTTCTATTTTTTAAGAATTCAAATAAAGAAAAAATTTGGATTCTTAAATAAAATGCGAGATGATTGAAAATAATTTGTTTTTTGTTTGGAAATATGCAACAATGAAAATTGCATCAGAAATATAATCATTGAAGTTCATTGTAACCAACACTTCAAATTTTAGTGCTTTATTTTTCCTTAGAAATAAATGTCTAAAGATGAGATTTTCTCTTTTGTATTATTTACTCTATCTCTAGCAATAAAGAATAAGGCTCTATATTCTTACAGTTTCTTGTTAATGAGACCTATTAAACACGAATATCCAGTTTTAACATCCCAAAATACTTCGGCTATTCTCATCTTCAAACATTTTGTCTATCTTTATTTTCCAGCAAACTTCCTTCTCTTTCACTTATTGAAAGTTTGCCTAAGATTTTAATTAAGCACTATAAATTTAGATTAGGTGAATGGTTGCTCCACATCCTTTTGGAATTACCTAGTGGTAGGGTTGCGTTCTTTGTTCCCTAGGTTGTATCAGGTGTCCATCTAAAGGGATTCTGTGGTGGGGTCAGGACATATTTAGGTTTGGGATTATAGATAAATTTGGGAGAAGGACCTTTTCAGCTCATTGCATGAAATTATTTAAGGTACAACCATCTTCCTGCATGCAGACTATTGGGTGTGGATACATGATTCTAATAGTTTGTATTCGGTCAAGTTGACTTACATGACCCTCATGAGGAGGGATATTTGTGGGCGTGGGATTTCATTCGAGGGAGTCCATCTTTACTCTAGTGTTGAGAAATCATGAGATCCCCTTAAGATTGATTATGAATATTACTAGAAGTAGGTTGGCTCATAAAAAAGATGAATTTGTTTACCTTATAAATATTTGTTTAATTTACACTCTTTTTGGTAATGTACATTCACTTTGATTGAAATTTATAAAATCATCTTTGATTTTATAGTAGCTTTAAATAGTGGTAAGAATTTTTTTAGTCTAAAATTATCATTGATTTTACTATTTGAAGCCATTATAAAATCAAGGATAATCTTGTAAATATCCATCAAAGTTACGGTACATTATCAAGATAAGTGTAAATTAAGTATAAGTGTAAGCAAATTCTTCTTTTTTATGAGCCAACCTACTTCTAGTAATATTCATAATCTATCATAAAACAATTTCCATCGTTAAAAAAAATCATAGCAATCACTAAAAAAAAATCATAGTAATTTTGATTAAAAAATAGAAACGATTCATAGCAATTGAATAAAAAAAAAATCTTGAATATAACTTGCCTTAGAAATTAATTAAGGAATTAGGCTAATGTTGAATTCTTTTTTCCAGAATAAAAAATATATATATATATATATATATATATATATATATATATATATATATATATATAATAAAAAAAAGTGGTTTGGGTATAGTTTCAGATTTTTTTTTATTAGAGTTTCAGATTTTTTTTTGGCTGTCGGTGTTGTTTAATGATGCTCTTTTACGGTTATTTTCTAAAAGATTTTTTTTTTTTTTAGGAAATTTTCAGAAAGATGTCGTGCTGTATTTTTGTTTTAAAAAAATGTTGACTTTCCAAAACTATCATTTATTTAACTAACTTAAAACTAGCGGCAAATGAGTTTGTTATCCAAATATAAAGATACACATTTGTTGATTTATACCTACATGTTTTGAAAATTACAAATTGACCCTTCAAAATTTGCAAATCAACCCCTAATTTAAATTTTCAAATTTGGATTAAAAAAAGGTTAATAATGTTTTTCACCCCTGTAATATATGTCATTTTCGGTTTTCACGCTTGTAAAATTTTCGGTTTGATTTGCACTGCACCCCTGTAAATTATTATTTTTCCGAAAAACCCCCCTCCCCCATATGACTGTGGCACGCCGATTGTATAATATTTTTTACTTTTTTAAGGGTACACGAGGCATTTGTACCTTTTTTTTAAAATAATTAAAAAATTAAAAATGAATTTATATTATTTTAAAAAAATATGAAAATTAATTTTCGAAAATTTAAAATCGTAAAAATTTGACTTTTTTTTAAAAAATCAATATATATTCATTTATATTAATTTGAAAATAAAAAAACCAAAAAATAATATAAATTCATTTACGAAATTTTTTTTATAACCAAAATTTTTTTAAAAAAAAAACTATAAGTTTTTTTTTTTGAAATTTAAAAAATCAAGAAATATAATCAGATTTTTTTCGAAATTAAAAAGAATTTAAAAAGTTCTGAAATTTAATTTTCAAAATAAAAAAATAGCAAATCTACAAAATTTTAAAAAAAGGTCAAAAAAAATTTCAAAAGTTCTGGAATCTTTTAAAATAAAAAACATTGTTAAAATTATAGAAAATTTTTATTTTACTCCAAAAAAAAATTAAAATTCTGGAAAAAAAATTTATTACCAATTTTTTTCGAAATTAAAATATTGGAAAAAAATTGGTAATAAAAAAATTTCCAGAATTTTTTTCTAATTTTTACAAATTTTTTTATTTTCAAAAATTAATTTTGGATATTTATATTTATTTTTTTGGTAAATAGAGATAACTTTTATTAACCAAACACAGTTATTACAAACTACATGGAATCATAAAACAACTAAACAAAGAAACAAGAGCTAAGCTCAAACAAACAAAAGAGCCATTAGCCTCGCACCCGAATCATCAGAGGTTGCACATTCTTGAATTGCAATCCTCTAATGTAAGCATCCATTTTGATTTGGTTAAGGAGTTGTTGAACAGATCGTAACAATTTTGAAATCTTCTATCATTTATCTTCCTTCCATATCATATATAGGGTCACACTCAACACCATTCTATGAGCTTGATGCATACCATTGTTACTGTTACAATGAGACTGGACATATTGCAAGATAGATTGCCGGTTGCTAGTATTGACACTCATATTCATCCATCTCATATTTTTTTATTTTTAAATTAATATAAATGAATTTAAATTATTTTTTAGAATTTTAAAAATTTATTTTCTGATGTGGCCAAAAAAAAACCAAGTCAGCGCCACATAAGCGAATTTGGTGAGTTAGATGGGGGTTTTCTGGATTTTTTTTAACAGGGTGCAAATCAAACCGGAAATGACATATATTACAGGGGTGAAAAGCACTATTAACCCTAAAAAAAAATTAAAAGTTGCCAAAAAAAATTGAAGGAAGAAATTCATTGTATTTCATTAACTAAAATGTGTCAAATACATGAGGGTGCATCATCTATAATATGAGAGCTAAGATTTAATGGGGTTGCCTAAGCTAACTCATGAGCGACCCCATTAACTTGCCTCCTATTGAACTCGACATGAGAGTTCTGAAAACTATTACGTAACAATCGTCTACATGCATCTATAATACAATCAAACTCACTATTGTCATCTACATCAACATTAACATGATCAACAACTCTTTTACAATCATAGGCAAAGTCCACATTATCGAATTGAAGATTTGATATCCATTCCAAAGATGTGTGTAAACCAACGACATCCCCTACATCAACATCACACAGGGGAGCAAACCAATCCGTTTTGGCAAGCACAAATTCACCAACATCATTCCCGATACACATTCTCAAGCCTACCTTGCTAAGCGATGAAGAAAAGGATGCGTCAATATTGCATTTATACTTGGCCACAAAATGATGACAATGAAATTTTTATTACTCTATCCAAACAAGGATATTTAGAAATGAAGACAATTTAATTGAATCATTTGAGATGATGTAGGCCTCACCAAAATGTTTTTTCTTACAATCAATTACTCCCTCCGTCCCGGATTAACTGGGCCATTTGCTCATTTCACACATATTAAGACAAATGTATAAATAAAGGAGAGAGAAAAGTGGTTTTAAGTGTTCTTGTTAAGTATTGGTGCATTAATATTGAGAATGATGAAAGTAATATTAATTAGAGTTATAAAGGGAAAAAAGTAATTAATATTGTATTGGAAAGTGAAATGACTCAGTTATTTTAGGACACTTTTTTTTAGAAAATGACTCAGTTATTATGGGACGGAGGGAATATCATTTTCATCTCAAGAACATCAAACTTTTTTATCTCCTTCATTCAACATATGATTATCATCTCCTTTGTTCTAGAATCAAATCCTACTTAACATTAAGGGTAAATTACCCCCAATTCATTAAGGGGTAATGTAGACCTTGCCTTTTTTTGGTCTCTACCGTGCAATGACAATTTATCTGGTGCACAACACACAAAACATTTTATAAATTAATGTTATATTGTATTTCTTGAAGGATTAGATTGATCAAATTTACAGTTGTCTCAACTATGAAGACATAAGAAAGATGGACAATGTTGAATATCATCGTCCGTCAATCGACTCGTGGAATTGTGATTGATGTGTTTTTGTTTGAAAAAAATATTGAGATTTACAAAACTATCATTTATTTACAACTAACTTAAAACTAGTGGCAAATATTATTATTATTTTTCAAATAAAAAAATGTGTGCACTTGCTAATTTACATCTTAATATTTTTAGGTGGATGAGTGTGTGTGGTGTGTGTATAAATAAGATCATATCAAAATTTGTAAAAAGAAAAAAAAAAGTTATATCAAAAGGTTAATTCTTTTAAAATTCATAATGCACAGTTATTATTTTTACGGAAAAATGCATAATTAATTATTTATGTTGGTTGTTTTAAACTAGCTACTCAATAAAGGGTATCTGATTGACTCAAGAAAAGGGTATATGATTCTTTCCGATAAAAAAAGGTAAATGATGAATCGTGAAAAATAGGTATTTTGTTCCCTTACAACATTTCTATTGTATGGTGCAACAGTGGTGGAGATCCTTAAATTTAGTGAGATAAAATCTCTTTTTAGATATAATGGTCCTCACTTCTACAATTGCTACACCATGCACTTGTTGTATAGAATACATGTCTAGAAAAAGAGAAATGAGATTGGCAAAAGTTAAGGTCAAAGAAAGAAGACACGGTTTGAGAGGGATTATTAGAACGCCGTTTGGTCTTTGATTTATGGTGAAGTACATGCATATGAATCCAAGTTTTCAAAGTTTGAAATCATGTGAGTGGTTAACCAAAACTAAAGAAATCATAAAACCAACCATCAACTATAAGAAATTTCACCAAGAGAGGTTGTTGTAAAAATGGAAGTATGTTCGTTATTTGCTCCGCACAATGCGGCATGTCATTTACTTTTTTACCACTTTCTCTCCATATAATCCGGCGTATTGTTCAATTTCTTTCTTTTGTTAGTAATGTACCTTGTTATATTTTATAAATGTGAATAATAATAAATATAGTCCATAAAATATATAAAGAGAAAAATTACACAATTTGTTCCTTAACTTAATTTTAGATGACACTTTTGTCCTTTTATCTTTCTTTTCTTTTTTGTTCTGATTTAGTCCTTTATGTTATAAAATGACAATATCTTATCATTTTTTATCGAGTTTTTTTCCAAAGAAATATGATTTTCTAGATTTGTATGATGAAGATTTGGGCTTGTTTATGAGTTTGATGATTTTTTTGGGGAGTTTTTGATTTATTTATTTTTTTTATGAAAAAGGATAATTATATTGACATTTTATAACATAAAAGACTAAATTAAGACAAAAAAAAGATAAAGGACGAAAGTTTTACCTAAAATTAAGTTAAGGGACGAATTTTATAATTTTTTCTACATATATAAAAATAATAAGTAGACCTTAAAATATATGAAATTTGTCAATTTAGTTTCTTTTATAGTATTATTCTTTTGCTACAGCTTGATTATAAGCAAAATATAAACATTTTTTTTTGTACGAACCTTCTAGTTTTTATGGAAAAGGTCCCTATTATAATTAATTGGAAGTAAAGTAAAGTCTAACAAAAAATTGTTTCACTCAAACGATTATGTTCTAGAGAGTTCATTAATATTTGAGTCTAATTACTTGGTTATAAACCTTTTATTGAGGATAAAATTGTCACATTAATACTATAAATATATCATCTCATGAAACCAATCTCACCCATCTTTCTTATGTTTCCATAGTTATCTCTCTCTTCACTTCAGTATTTTCTTCCGTTTCAAACTAAAATCTCAATCTCTCCACAGCGAAGTTGAGGTATATCTTCTTCTCATGTGTGAGTTTTGTTCTTGGTTATAATTACATGTACTTAAATTAACTTCATACTATATACATACATATTTAGTTATTAGTTAGATTTCTTTTGATTTTTTTCATACCGACTTAGATAAAAGATTTCATACATGTTGTTTCATGGGAAACCAAAAGTATATGACTGAGTGTTTTGATATGTTAATATAATTAACGTGACTTCAATATAATCCTCAATTTTGAATCGGGTTTCTTTTTAACAATTCTACTAATGGTGTTTACACATTTTTTCCGATTGAATTTTAATAGTAGCACATATTACTTTCTTTTTTCTAAGATTTTTTTTATTAGTAGCACATATCTTTTTTTCTAAGATTAATTTGTTTTTATTATCTATGGTCATATAGAGGAGTCTTCTTTGATTTATACAACCGAGGTTCCAATATATTGAAGATTTACCGTAGTTTTAAAAATGGGTCTCAATCTACCGAATTAATCAAGTTGAATCGATAACCAATCAGTTTGTAGGTTGGTTTCAATCTAGTAACATTGACGGTTGGTTAAATAGAAATTTTTGAATTGAATTGAAGTTGAAACAATTTGGATGCAGTTCAATTGTTTTTATTTTTACATTTATTTATTTTTTTCAAAATCATTTTTATCTTGAATAAAAAATATTTTCTTTGTACAAAAAAATTGGTACTTTGTTTATGCGTCATCTAGTTCAATTATAGTTAAACCGATTGATTCATTTAAACAACGACTTAGAGATCTGATCGGGTCGATTTCAACTCCTCTTTTAAAAACATTGCTATAGATAGACGGTTTCGTTGCAATAATTTTATTTTCTTTTCAAAAATGCTTTGATTTGTTTCTTCTGCATCTAAATGGTCAAAGAATATATATTTTGCAGCAACATGGATCAAAAGACACAAGTGAACCCAGAGGAAAGAATGAATGATACATCAACACAAAATCAATCAAACCATAGAGTGTCACTGTCTCGCCCTTTGTTTCACACTGTAAGTGCTTCTGCCTTTTCACCCTACATGAGTAGAGTTCAATTCCAAGAAATCTCCCACCGACAACAAAAACAACAAGAATTGCATAAAAAACTTGGCACCTTTTGGGCAAAACAAAAGGAAGAAGTTGAGAAGGCTGTTGATTTCAAAAATAATGACTTGCCATTAGCAAGGATTAAGAAGATCATGAAAGCAGAAGAAGGAGTGAGTATGATATCAGCTGAGGCACCTATTCTGTTTGCTAAGGCATGTGAAATGTTTATTATGGAGCTAACAACAAGGTCTTGGGCTAATACAGGGTTGAACAAAAGAAGGACACTTCAAAAGAGTGATATTGCATCTACTGTCTCAAGCAATGAAGTGTTTGATTTCCTAGTTGATATTGTCCCAAAGGAAAAAACAATGGAGCGTGACATATTTATGGGTATACCAAGAAGAGAAAATGTTCCTTATTATTTGCCTACGCCAGTTCATGTGCCACCTCAGTATGCTGCAGGTCCATCAAATGGTCCTCCAAGAATGCTTATGGGAAGACATCTTCCCAATCAACCTCCTTACAACAGGCATCCATCACACCCTTTTGCAAATCAAATGTTTCCAACCCCAAAGAAAGAGAATGATCCTTCTACCGACTTGTCAAATTCAGAAGATTAAGAACTTAGTATTTACTGCATTAAAGCAGTAGTAGTTACCATGCATCCATGTTTATCTTTAAATAAAAGTACCCATATATGTTTATGTTTCTTTCATATTAAGTTGATGTAACCGTTTTATGTAAAATATAAATATAATAAAACTATTAAATTGTTTTTCAACATCGATTTAGAAGACAACTATTTAAGATAGATTTATAATTTATTTTTATTTACTTTTTAGCTTGTGAATATGAGTACACTAATCTGAAAAATATTGATAAAAGATTCATAAACGCACATGAGCAATTTTATTCTTGTGGTTTCTTAAAAAAAAGAAAACTGCACTCATTTGAAAGTACACTTCCAAGAAGAAAACATAATTGTTCCTTTTTTATTTATCCATCCTAAATACATGTTGGGAGTACGAAAATAAGCTCCTAAATACATTAGAACGAACTGTAAAAAAAAAATACATTAGAACGAAATATAAAAATATAACATAGGATAATGCATAATTAATGATTTATGTCAGTCATTAAAAAAATAGCAAATTAACAAAGGGTAAACGAAGAAACGAAAAAAAAAAGAAGGTGTTTTTATCTCCTACAATAGTTATATGGTGCAGCAATTGTGGACTTCCTTATATTTATTGAACTAGACTTTCCTCTTTTTAGATCTAATGGTCCTCGTTGTTACAACTATTGCACCATGCAACTGTTGTATAGAATACATGTCGAGAAAAAAGATAAATGAAGTTGGCAAACGCTAACACCGAAGAAAGAAGACACAATTTGAGTGTGAAAAAATAAGTATGGTGAAGCACATGCAAATGAATCCAAGTTTGAGACCATGTGGAAGGCTAAAAATATCAAAGAAAACTTATAGATAATAATCAACTTTATAGAACTTTACTAAGAGAGGTTGTTGTAAAAATGGAAGTATGCTCATTATTCGCTCCGTACAATGCGGCATGTCATTCACCTTTTGCCCGCTTTCACTCCGTATAATATGGCGTATGTAATTTTTCTTTGTTATTAATTATGTACTTCATGACATATATTTTATAAATGGTGAAACACATGCAAATGAATCCAAGTTTGAGACCATGTGGGAGGCTAAAGAATATCAAAGAAAACTTAAAGATAATAATCAACTTTATAGAACTTTACTAAGAGAGGTTGTTGTAAAAATGGAAGTATGCTCATTATTCGCTCCGTACAATGCGGCATGTCATTCACCTTTTGCCCGCTTTCACTCCGTATAATATGGCGTATGTAATTTTTCTTTGTTATTAATTATGTACTTCATGACATATATTTTATAAATGGTGAAACACATGCAAATGAATCCAAGTTTGAGACCATGTGGGAGGCTAAAGAATATCAAAGAAAACTTAAAGATAATAATCAACTTTATAGAACTTTACTAAGAGAGGTTGTTGTAAAAATGAAAGTATGCTCATTATTCGCTCCGTACAATGCGGCATGTCATTCACTTTTTGCCCGCTTTCACTCCGTATAATCTGGCGTATGTAATTTTTCTTTGTTATTAATTATGTACTTCATGACATATATTTTATAAATGGTGAAACACATCCAAATGAATCCAAGTTAGAGACCATGTGGGAGGCTAAAGAATATCAAAGAAAACTTACAGATAATAATCAACTTTATAGAACTTTACTAAGAGAGGTTGTTGTAAAAATAGAAGTATGCTCATTATTCGCTCCGTACAATGCGGCATGTCATTCACCTTTTGTCCGCTTTTACTCCGTATAATCTGACTTATGTAATTTTTCTGTTATTAATTATGTACTTCATGACATATATTTTATAAATGGTGAAGCACATGCAAATGAACCCAAGTTTGAGACCATATGGGAGGCTAAAGAATATCAAAGAAAACTTAAAGATAATAATCAACTTTGTAACTTTACTAAGAGAGGTTGTTGTAAAAATGGAAGTATGCTCATTATTCACTCCGTATAATGCGGCATGTCATTCACTTTTTGCCCGCTTTCACTCCGTATAATCTGACGTATGTAATTTTTCTGTTATTAATTATGTACTTCATGACATATATTTTATAAATGGTGAAACACATCCAAATGAATCCAAGTTTGAGACCATGTGGGAGGCTAAAGAACATCAAAGAAAACTTAAAGATAATAATCAACTTTATAGAACTTTACTAAGAGAGGTTGTTGTAAAAATGGAAGTATGTTCATTATTCGCTCCGTACAATGCGGCATGTCATTCACCTTTTGTCCGCTTTTACTCCGTATAATCCGACGTATTGTGTAATTTTTCTTTGTTATTAATTATGTATTTCATGACATATATTTTATAAATGATAATAATAATAATAAATATAGTGCATAAATTTTATAAAAATAATAAGCAGTCTTAATTATATGTAATCTTCCAATTTAGCTCATAAAGAATCCAAAAATGCATAAATTATTCCGTCTCTAACATCTTAATATCGTGGACTCAATTGACAGATTTTATAAACTTTAGGGACTAGTATTATATTTACACACTTTAGAGACTAAATTGAAGAGAGTGGTATCTTAAAGATTAAATTGACAGTTTATTTAAAAAGAGGTATTGCAATTATTTGTTTCAGAATGAAAAAATTGAGGAGACCGTTGATTTCAAAACTCATTTTTTGCCTTTGACAAGGATTAAGAAAATCTTGAAAGTGGATGGAGAAGTGAGTATGATATCAGCTAAGACACCTATTATGTTTGTTAAGGCATGTGAAATGTTTATTATTATAGAGCTAACAAGGTCCTGCTCAGTATGTCAAACGTTTCCAATCGCAAAACAAGAAAATGACCATTCTACTATTTGCCAAATTTAGAGGATTAAGCACATATAGTATTTTTACATCAAACCAATGTAATAAACTAATGTGAAATGCTTATCTTTCTTTTATATCAAACCAATGTAATCATTTTATGTAAAATATAAATATAATAAAACAATTTGGAAGACAACTATTTAAGTTTGATTTGTAATTTGTTTTTATTTATTATTGGCTGGTAAATATGAGTAAACTTTTTTTTTTTTTGATACAAATAAATATGAGTAAACTAATCTGGAGAAAATCAATAAAAGGACTCATAAATGCAAGAGAACAAATTAAAAACGGTCCAACATTAGAAAGTACACTTACTGAAGAAAACACAATTTTTATTTAGGTGTACCTTTCCTTTTAGATTTATCCATCCAAAATACATGTGAGGAATAGGAAAATAAGCTCCCAAATGCATGACAAGGAAATACAAACCTTTGTTTTGTAAGATAAGATATACGGTAATGAAGTCAATTATGTTTGAATCGCTATTTTAATGACAAGCATTTTATGAAAATACTATTTTTGAGAGGAACCCTTTTCAGCCGCCACCACTGTGCTGTATCCCCGCTTGTTA
Organism: Medicago lupulina; assembly: GCA_958299785.1. Lineage (NCBI taxonomy): Eukaryota > Viridiplantae > Streptophyta > Magnoliopsida > Fabales > Fabaceae > Medicago > Medicago lupulina. The sequence goes on along the minus strand of OY283139.1, from coordinate 9,142,777 downwards.
CCTCTCGCTGTGTCGCTTTTCCGCCCACAATGCTGGTAGAGGCTCACGCAAACAAAAAATATTTGCCCAAAAATGGACATACAAGTGTATTTACTAGTTTATTTGCTGCACAACAATGTTGAAAAGCAAGAACCAAAACTTGATTTGGATAACATGTCGCGCCAACATTCCTCTTATCACCAAATTTATTCGATCTGTTAATTATTACATTTTAATGAACATGTTACTTATTTGAAATTCTTTTATCATCTGTTTGCTTCTCTTCTCTTGTTCAACAACTCTCATCAAAGCTCAATCTCTCAGCATATATACTAAAGCTATGAAATGCTTACCTACATTATTGTGTGCCGATAAAATAATGAACAAGAGGCTGGTCTCTACAAATGATGTCACCTTGCGATGATCTTTTCACTAGGATTCATTGTATGCACTAACTATGCTTTAGGCTAAAGCTGTACAAAGGGGATGAATCTTAATTTGCATGACTTCCCGCTCATTAAAATCTCATTCCAACTTGCGTGCTGCATGGTAAAGTTCCAAATAGTCGAGAGCAGGCCGGTTCCAAGACCAGTCTTGCTCCATTACCGTCTTGCATAATGTGTTGAACCACTCACGGCCATCATACCAAGCAGATATTGCCCTGAAAAAGTCCATATTAATAATCTAGCATTTAGACATATTAAAGATTCAGAAACACAGTGGTCGTGTGTAGCAGCGTAAGCAAGCAAGACAAAACAGTTCAAAATTAAAAGATGCAAGTAAAATGTTGATTGTTTCCTCTATCCATGCCATAACCATTTTCTTGTTTCCATGTGGATCGACATAAGTTGGTACAGTTGCATTTTCTTAATTTTTGGATATTATTGGCACATCGGGGTCTTCATGATATAATGTTGTCTCATCATGGGGCACATTACTAACCTATTAAGAGCATAATCAACACCTCCGGCATCAGCTCCATCAAAACTGAATCCATTTGGCTCAAGACCTTGAGATTGCGCTCTCTCCCTATCATGATCAACGTCAAATACCGTATCGTAAAGTCCTGCAAAATTATATCAACATGAAATTTTCAACTGAACAAAAGAAATTGAAAAGGCAAGATAATCCATATTAAAAAGTACATGGTTAATGATCAACGCAGTGTACTAGTCTGGTTAAAAAGTCAACAACACCGTTTAAATGAATTATATTTGTGGCTAAAATAAAGTATGTACAAACCTCCAGTTTTTCGAACAATGGGTATTGAACCATATCTCATTGCTGTGAGTTGAGTGAGTCCACATGGCTCAAAGATTGAAGGAACAAGAACGAAATCGGCACCAGCATATATCTGGAATAAAACAAATATAATGAGTCCGTAGCACCCCAGTGAGTAATACTTACAGATGTAGTAGATAAAATGTTATCGCAGATGTTTTTGTTCCATAAGTTACCAAATGGGAAAGAGGTTCATCATATGAAAGGCAAAGTCTTGCCCTATCACAATAATGAGAAGAGTGCAATTGATTGGCCAAATGCACAAAATCATTTTGGATGCGGGGATCAGGAGCCGAACCAAGTAATACAACCTACATTAAAAAAAATCGCAGTCAAGACACCTGCTTCAATGCAACATTTGTAAACAATTTCTAAGTTGAACAGGAGAAACTAAAAATATTAAACGCCTTAATTTGACATTTATCCTGGGCTTATAATGAATATCAATAGCAACTACATGAAGCATAAAATTTTCATTTGAAATGTATATAAGGAGGAGGTGGGTTCCAAGTCTAAGATACATGCACACATCTGGCACAGTTACTTCTATTAAACCACTTGACTTAAATCAAACTGACAAATGGCCACCAAAAACTTGCTGCTTATCTTCAACACAAGGGTGGTGATGGGATTCAGTTCAACACAACTTGTCAAAAATTTAATACCGCACCAGTTGTCAAAGAACTACCTAGCCTAAAAGCCTACACTATGAAGTATCAAGTATAGCAACAAGAATGATTTTATGACTTAATAAAAATAATAATTGAAATATTTCAAATTTGTTCTACTAGTGTCCATATCAAGGTTGTCAAAATCGGGATTTTGCTTCACAGATCGAAAAGGGATGGCAAAATCGAAATTGAGGATTTTACTCAACTACTTTTGTAGGATCGATACGAAATAGCAAAATCGAAAATCGTAAAATTGCAATGGAAATTTAAGGATTCTACCAAAATGACTTCAAGTTAAAACCTAGACGCTACATCAAATCATACACACCAATTCTATGAATCATCCCCCATCATATCAACACCTTCATCTTCAACAATCTCATCATTTCCTCCATCATCATCATCACCACTTGCATCACCTTCAGTGTCTCTTTCTTACTGAACGAAATAAGAGCTTGACGAAGACGAAGACGAAAACAGATGATGGTAATGAAATAGAAACGATTGAAACCGAGATCAAAATTGACCAGTATCAAAAAATGCCCAGAATCCTTCAAAATCGTGTAAAAACCTACGATTTACCAGTGGGTTCACGATTTCATGTGATTTTGGTGCGATCTTACCACGACTTTGCATGTTTTTCAATTCTGCTATCGATTTGGATCGAATAGGGTGAGAAAATCGCAAAATTTTGCAATTTTGATCGCGATTTTGACAACACAATGGACCATACACTATGGAATGTTCTGCCATTATGCAGGAGACCAGTACGGCATTGTGTGAGAATAAGCTATGTTTTCTGTTGAACCCTGATAGGCATTGCTGGTGCAAACTGATGTAAAATAGAAAAAGGAATACCTGTCCACCACGTTCAAGAGTACGCCATATGGCATGTTTAATGAGATGGATCCCTTTTTGATGAGTCAATCGAGTAATAACTCCAACTAAAGGAAGATCAGCTGTTTTTAAACCAAGCTTTTGTTGCAAGGCTTCCTTGGAAGCTCTTTTCCCTTCAACAACATTTTCTGAGGTGTAAGGTACCTGGAAAAATGTGAAACAGGAGCTAGTTATAACCAAATGAATAGAAAAAATAAATAAAAAAATAAAAACTTCTATATATGAAACTGCAGGTAAAGTTAAAGGGGGGAGCGTAGTGGTACTATTGATTCATTGCACTAACTATTGAACTCGACTGCATACATATATCTGTTCCATCAGTGCAATGAAGAGATCTAGTAAAAATGAGGCACAACTTGTGCCTCATCACAAACTTTCAAAAAGTTACAGAATAAACAATGCAACTATCTTCACCCTGATCAGTTACTTTATCTTAGGGGAGTAGATAAGAGCTGATATAAGATGGAGCCAGTCATTATTCATTACTCAGTTTCGTTTATTGGAAGTTAAAAGTGAAGATAAAACAGTTTGTTAGTATTTTTTTCCCACATGAGTTGGATAGCTTATGTAGGCATTGGATCTCAAGCAGTTAACATGTTGGGGCATGAATTTGATAACTACGTGCATGTCATTGACATTGTAGTTGTGTAAGAAAAGAAAAGAAAAAGAAAGATTTGGGCATATATCAACTTACAGGAATGAAGTTATCATTATATGGGTCCCATATATCTGGGTCGATTCCGTTTATTATACCATGAAACTTGTAAAGATGAGGAGCAATTGCGGGATTCCCAGCAACCTCCCTTGAATAAGTAGGGGAGACCTGCAAGCATGTATAACCAAAATGCATATATTCAATAATAGAAAATCAAAATATGATAAAGATGCCAAAATCACACTTGCTTCTTTTCAAATTGCAGTTTAACATAAGCAGCACTTACAGTTGTAGCCTTGTCTGCAAATGCCATAGCTCTAGCAATTAAAGGGGCTCCAAATTCAAGGTTATGAATTGTGAAGACTGCTCGAGCCTTACTAAGACCATAATGTGTATACTGTTCTTTAAATAGCCATGCAACTGGAGCACTTGACCAGTCATGGCAGTGAATGATATCCTGTCCAAAGGTAAGAGCAAATTACAATACATTCTTGGTGACAACTGATTAAATTCATACATTTTTTCTTCCAATAATGTGTGAACATATACATTGTTAAACCCATGGTCGCGTGCAAATTTATATGAATGTAATGTTAATTAAATCTGAATGAGAGATACGCCAAGTAAGAGAGCTGATGACATGGAAAGGTGGTTTCTGATACATATTTAGAATGATAAGCTGAAAGCAGTTTCCTCTCATGTAATGCTATGGATAGGATGTTTTTTCACAGTTAAACATAATGTGTGCAGATATGCATAGATCAACATTGTAAAAAATGAATAAAATATAAAATCAATCTAGTTAATGTGTAAAAAATAGGGACATTGTACCCCCAAAACAAATAGGGACAAAAATTCCCTGTCTGTCTTTTCAACTTTCTGATAGAGAATATTGAGTTAGCACTTAAGTTTCACCCATGTCAGAGAAAGGAAATGTATTGTGAAAGTTAATGAAACGCTTTTTTCAAAAATAACAAATAAAATAACAGCTGAATAACCACTAATCGAACTGTATTCCTTACAGGATTAAATCCATTTTGGAGTAGGAATTCGAGAGCGGCGTGACAAAAGAAACCAAATCTCTCTGCATCATTCGCACGACCATATACACAGCCAACCCAGAAGAATCTGCACGAAAGAGTATTTATGAAGCATAGTTTCAACTTATTAAGTCATGCAAATCTCTGATTTGTAAAGCATAGTTCAATTTATGAAGCATTTAAGTTTTTCAAGTAAGCTTAATGGCAATGTTCATAAAGAGTAAAAGTGCAGTTACCTAAAAAAAACAGAAAATAGTGCACACGTGATTGAAAAATATACACTTCTGGATTTGGTCTTAGAATTTGTGGTTGGGCCTAACACAACCCCACAAAACCAACTTATGAGGTGAGGATTGCCCCCACTTATAAACACTTGTTCATGCCATCTCTCATCCAATGTGGGACTCTTGAGTAACATTTGGAAATAACAGATGAAAATAATCATAATGTAGATATCGTTTTAAAACATAATGCAAAACAAAAGCTCACAAAAATCAACTCAAACTACTGAATCGGTTACACAATTAAACGTAATTTATACAACAAGAAAGATCAACTGATTGGTTTCAGACACAATTTGCTTCTTTTTTGTTTCTTCAAATCTTATTTCACATATAATTCATATACTATGGTTTGACATACAGAAAATATATTTTTCACAACTTGTGCACTTACTAGTGGCGGACTAACCATAAAAGCTTACATGTTATCTCAACATGGTATTGCTCTAACCTAGAAAGTTGATGTGAATGAGGGTTTTTTTTTTAAAAGAAAATATGATGCCATGACATAAAAGAAGCAATTATTTTTTATTTTGTAAGGAAGAGATCAAGAGCCAGAGCTTATACCCATTCTGAGGCTCCAAAAAGTAGACAGAGAGGCCTTCGACCTTTCCGTGCCATACTTTTATTTCAGTCTCACTCCAGAAATAGCTTTTGTGAAATTGAAAGTCCTTTACCTGCATCAGAAGTCATTTGATCAACAGATAAGAATAACATTAACTAAAACAAAATGCTACAGAAAATGCTCAACAACAGCAATTTATATCTTTTAGGAGACACTTAAGCAGGTGCTCAATAGCCAAATATTTAGAAATGTTCTCAACATGCCATACATTTCCTGCAGACGCAAGTCAAACTATACTTGAATTTCCACTACTTTGATTATCAACAAGTTACACATTGAAACTCAAACAATATTATTTTTTTATGATCACAACATTGTTGTATTTGATAGAGTTAGGAAGAGATTAGAAAACTCATGAATTAAGGAACATACATTAAGTATCTAATGCGGGGTAGAGAATGAAATATAAGTGTGAAAGAAAGAAAAAAGCTTACATTGCTAAGGTTCAAGCAATCATACTTTGGAAGAATGATATCCACATTGTGATTTAAATCTTGAACAGCTCGGGATAGACTAGTAACAACATCACCAAGGCCTCCAACCTTCCAAAAATGAACACCATCAGAAACGGAAAAAATAGGTTAAGATAACTCACAGATGTTCACTGCATTAACATATTTAAACTGATGAAAGGAAACAACAATCCTTCAGAACAGCCAAACTATGTGCGGATGCAATTTAATTATCTATATTTAAACAAACTTATATAGTAGGCCACCTATGATTGCGGTATTTAAAACACTTATTGCGTAAGTTTTTTTGTAATAAAGAAACTTATGTCATTGTGAAACCTCCAAATTTGTGAAACAACGTCGCTCCTAATTTCCTATACAGCAAAATAAGTTATGAAAATTGTTTTCATATTCCCAATGATGTTTGAGGCATAGTAGTTAATAGCGGATAGCGGCGCGTAGCGGCCGACCCCAAAAATGCTATAGCGGGATAGCGCATAGCGCGACGACCGCTATTTCATAGAGAGCAGAATAGAGTTTTATATAAACAAAACAGAGGATTGTTTGTACAAACTACAAACAGAAACAGAGAGAGCAGAATGGAGTTTGGAATCAATAATAACAAAGAAAACTAGAACAAAAAAGTAACAGGACAACAGAGTTTGAGATTGTTAAACAAAAAAATAACAGGATAACAGAGCAAACACGACAAAGTAGAGGAAGATTTACAACAGAGGTGAAGAAGTTTCACAGAACAGTAGAAAAGCAGAGAGAAGATGCTGAGAGAAGATGCGTTTGCATTTTGCAGATAAACGCCGTTTTGCGTAAGAAAGAAAGAAGGAAGAGAGAAGCTGAACTTTTTAGGGTTTGATGGAAATGTCAAAAATACCGTTTTTTTTAACCAAGGACAATTTTGTATTTTCTCTTAAAATGAAATAGCGGTTCTAAACCGCAAAACCGCTACCAAGCGTTGCGCCGCTATCTCACACCGCAACGCTATGGCTTGTTGCGTAGCGCTCCGGCACCGCACCGCGTGGCCGCTATTGACTACTATGGTTTGAGGTCCTAATAAAGCGAGTGCATTCTCCAACAAAAAATGCTTCATGACCTTTGCAAATGACCACACTAAACTTTGTTGGGAGTTCTTGTTAAAGGAAAAATCTGATGCTAGTCAAGTTCTAAAGATGGAGCAGATTGGTGGGAAGCTGAATGACCTAACTATCACCATACATGATATTGTTTCCCCAGTTAGTTAGTTTATGTCTTCTCCTACTGACACTCATTGAGAAACACTAATCCGCAGAATGCTCTAGGAAAGGGAACTGTGTACCAAAATCATGGCCATGTGCAGGTGGATGCTCTTTTTATTCAGATTGTACAGGATCTCCTGTGGACCAGAAGCCCACCACAAGATATTGTGTACTTTTGGGAAGTAACATGAAACCCTAGAAAATTAAGAAACAAGATATGGGGGCAGGATTTAGTATAAAAGCATAATACAGGGATATGGCTCAAAGTACATGTGAAATTGTGATGAAATGCCATTTAGTGTTAAAACCAAGCTGTCGTAAATATAACATCAGAATTCAGATCCAGTTTTTCATGAAAAAACAAAACACATTGAAGTAGATTGTCACTTCATCCGCTAGTAGGTTCAACAGAAACTTATCTACTTCCAATGATAGGACAAGTAACCAAATAGCGGATTTGTTTACAAAAACATTAAATGGAGTGCACAGTGATTTCATTTGTAACAAGCTCGGTTTGATTAATCTATGCTCCGGCTTGAGGAGTGTCAAGAGTTGTTATATCAAGTTACTAGGGTTTCGGCTCATTCTCTTGCTAATATAAATATGAGGGTCACTGTGCATTGTAGTGTATCCCATAACAGTATTCTCATATCTACTCTCTTTCTAGTTTCTACATGTATTATCTCTTACCTTTCTCTTTTGTTTTTCTTTCCTAAGTTGTAGCATACTGGTCAGTATTTTACTAATCAACTATTCCTTTATATTCAATCATTGTATCTCTTCACAAAAATAAGAGTAGCTATTATTATCTTAACAAAGATTACACTCTTTTAACTTTGGCCTCTCCTTTTCTTCCTACTATCATTGAAAATAATTGGAGATTAGACCATCCACAACAGAGCACCCCATTTGAGTGCTTAAATGGGCCATCCTTGTCCACATCACTCATTTTATAATAATACTTAATAAGCACCATTTTTCTCCAACCCAGCACTGCAAAAGAAATTATTAAATAGGTCCCACAAATAATTCTATATCATTACATTTCAACCAATTTTTATTTATTTCCTTGTGATTTATTAAATGGGGGTGAAGAGAGAGATGGAGCTTCCATAGCCACCCTTCTCCATAGGCACCCAAATATTATACTCGACAATGGGGGTGCCTATTTAATATGGAGCTAAATAGGTGAAGCACCCACCATAGTGGATGGCCTAACAATTCAACAAACTTCTTAAAATAGAAATGTTAGCTTACATAACGAGCGGAACAAGAAATCACATTGAAAGAAAAATGTGAAGTGGAAATATTGGAGACCAACTATAGATAAGGCAACCTCTTTAAATTTTATGATTTCCTAGAGTAACCAATTTAATGCTCCATGCAATAGGTTAGCTTACCTTTGCAATTGGGGCCATTTCAACAGCAATATGAATGATATGCAAAGGAGGTTCCTTCACAATGCTTCCAAAAACAGGTATGTGGTAATCCATTCCAAATTTGTTATCAAAAACTCCACCATTTTCACTCTCAGAGAATACAAAGTCCATCATGTATGCATCCAGTGGAACCTTAACTGCACAAACATAAAATCATCAAGCTTCTTCAAGATTTCCTGGTTCGAACAATGTTATTGGACTTAGTGTCAAGTTGAATAATACCAAATTTACAAAAGCATAGTAAAATTGTCCATCATGAAAAGCTGTTTCTAATCTATTATACACAAGCCGTGGATATGAAATCTAAATTCAACCATAAGTGATATAGATAATAAACTCTGTGCAGTCTTATTCAAAATAATTGAGAATATAAACTATATCGGCGCTCAAATCCAAGGCCGGCCTACAGCTTAGGACAGATGCTATCATTTTTTGTCTCCTTTAACACCAGTAATCTGCTAACCAGATTACCACATATAAACGGTGATAACATCCATAGTATTAATGTAATATGTTTGGAAGACAGATCATATTTTACAAATAATACCCTCTGATTAACATTTGAAAATAGAATAAAAAAAATTTGACAACCAAATAAAAATTAATATCCTTGTAATTGGTAATTGCCAGAATACTATGGTACAGTCATTTTTCAAGTGTAAACAAAAGAAGAGACTAACCTGATGTTTTGACGTGGGTGCCATTCTCTGCAGGCAACATTCTCTGAGGTGGCAATGGACCTTTACGATGAGACCAACGATTAAATGAGCCTCTAAACCAAACTTCAGGTTTGCCATTCAGATTTGTATTTGAGGGGTTATAAAACACTGTCACTGTACTCCCTGCTTGAATATCAAGAGGCTCAGTGAATACAATGTGCTTTTGAGATAGCAAAAATGTTTTCAAAGTTTTTTCCTTTGTTTCAGCTTTCATTCGTGCTGTTTTTTCAGCCTACAGCATGAACAGAACCAAATACACAAGATGAGTATTTAATAGCTTGAATATCTGTTAATCTTTCTTCTTCCTAACTAAGTGTGACAAATAAAATTTAGTCAAACAGTTAAAGGGATCATTCTAAAACACACTGTCATCAAAAGAATTTAAACCATCAACCTAACCAAAGTAAAATAGGTGAACTAATACGTGAACGATTATACATCATAAGAAGACCAAACCCCCGAGTTGGTCCAAAGTCACACTATAACATCCTTTAACCCATTCGACAAAGTTATATGTTGGTTTTCGACATGTGTCGTCACATTAGTCCTCCAATAACTCTGGTCACCAAATTAATCTCCTCAAGGATCTAAAATTTTACCACATTAGTCTTGCAAAAATACCACTAAATAAGTCCCTCAGAGGTTTAATTCACAAAATTCATCATAAACGTATCATTTTGTGTCACCACTTTATCATCGACAGGTGTTACCTAATTCGATGACAAAAAAAAAAATTATGACAACTTTTTTTGAAGGCTGATGCAGTGATGTTTCAAAGTTAAGAAACTAACTAGGCAACTAAAGTTTTTTGGACAACTTCTGTAGTGAAATAACTTTGGAGGACCAACTGGAAGAGGGTTTTCTCTAAAAGACCACGCTACTACAATCTTTCCGGAACATTAAGGTGCACAAGAAAGAACACAAACAATTGAAAAATATTATTAGATTTTTATATGGGCCGACTCATCCTTACAAAACCGACTTGTAAGGTGAGTCTGTCACTCTTTATAAACTATTTTCAGGCCTTATTTGTTTTTCAATGTGGAACTTGGGCTTTTCCCAATACAATCTCTCACACTGTTATGATTCAAAATAGTACATGAGAAAATACACTTGGCAAAATGTAATTGGTTGAGCTAAATAGACACATGGCTAGTGATTGTGTATAAATAGGGAGAGGATGATCACTAAGGGTTATGAAGAAAAATGATGAAGTCTCTCCTCTCTCCCTTTGGTACTCTCTAGTAGAGTAATTTCTTCTATCTTTTCCTTTCTCCTTTATGTACTAAGAACATCAGTTTAATTGGGTTCTAATCTATCAATTTTACTCTTCATTCAATAATCAATTCACAATTATCAGTTTATTACACTCTCAAATTTAGAACCCTTACACACACTTAGAACAATTAGGCCCGGTGCATGGAATACATGGTAGGTAGCTCGAACATATAAGCCTTGATACCATATTAGGTTCTTATATTTGATCTAACTCAACCTTACAAAACCGGCTTGTAAGTTGAAGGGTGGCACTTTTAATAAAATTGTTTCAGAAATTATCTTTTTCAACGTTGAACTTGGGTTTCACCCAATAAATGCTACAACTTGGAAGTCATCAAAGGCAAGAACAAACCTTTGCACGTATAGCTTCCTCTCTCAACTTCCTCTCCTCCCGAAGTTTTTGGTATATAAGTTGCTCTTCCTCAACCCAATATTGTGCGTCAGGTGTAGCCAAAGGGACAATGGCATGGAAATCTAGCTTATGGTTGTTATCATACACAGCTGCATTTTGAGGTGGGCCATCAGCAAAGACCCAATCCAGGACAAGAGCTTGGTCAGGTACAACAACTGCATAAAACATACAGTTGATAAGAAAAAAAGTGTGTTATACTTAAAATAAGTCCAAAAGAAAAGATTAAGTTTTATCTGCCTTCTTGACTAGTATGCTTTTGCTGATAATCAAACAGACACTGATCTAAAACTGCTTAAAGAGTTGATGAGGTCAGTTTAACCCTGGTCTACAAGAAAAACATTTATTGTTTCTTATAGGGAATTTATCTTTTCCTCTCTTTATGAAATGCCAGCCAAACAAATGCACACACGGAACAAATCCACAGCAATGAGTAGCATGAAGTGAGAATTTAGAAATGGTTATGCATTTAAGTTCAAAATTTGTGCATCAGAAAAACCAGTAATGAAGAACTCAAAGGTCACTGTTAAGTTCAAAATATCTCACAGTTATTATAAATATAATGATAGATCCTAAACAGATATCACAGTCCCTAAAATCCTCAGCCTTTTAATGTTTAGACTAAATGATGGACATGGCAGATATATAGAAACAGTTCTTCGTTACTGGTTTTTCTGATGAATACTGTGCTAGTTTTATCATGGTACATATTTTGTCTATTCATACACTTACTAAATCAAGTAACAGAATAATTTTGAGGAAATGAATGAAAATCAATGATAAAGAATGGCTGTGTAAAAGAGCATACCATCAGCATACCACCAAGCACCACCTTTCAAAACAGATTTCACAAGCCGTTCAACAATTGATAATCCATCCTTCCAATTGTTGTAGCTACCATGAATCCATATTTCCTTAGCATGTTCAAGAGGACCTGAGCTTCCATTATAATATAATCTCACCAAGTCCTTGCCTTTAAATTCACTAGGTTCAATATACCAAACACTGTCATTAGATTTTACGGCATTTTTCATCAACTGCAGCACTGTTTCTTGCCTTCTTTCAACCTCCAACCTTGCCTGCAACCTATCCTCTTCCTTTGCAGCTTTGTCTGCTTCTATTCGCCTTTCTTCTTCGGCCTGTCTTTCCCTTTCAGCTTGTTCCTTAGCAAGTTTTTCCAATTCTTTACGTTTCTCCTCAAGCAAAAATTCTTCGAATGCCAATGTGTCCATTCCTCCATCAACTGTTATACAGAAATCTTTCTGGTCATTATTGTCATAAACACTTTGTCCATTGAAGAACACAAAGTCTAACTTGTAGGCTTCTATGGGCACATACAATTGGCAACTCCACCAATTATCCTTGAGATCTGTTTTATTTAATCTGATGGTAAAAGATTTCCACCTCCAATCATTAAATGCCCCCAATATCAAAATGTCTTCTTCATCTCTTAGTGTTGAAAGGTTCTTATTAAGAAAAACTTCTATATCTTGATCAGGTTTAACCACAGGAGGATATACAAACATTTGTATCCCTCGCAAAAAGTTTTCGTCTGCAATCCTCTCTATTTCCTTCTTTCGCAAATTCTCTTCCAACTTCAACTTCAACATCCTAGAAGCTTCCTCATTTATTCTATCATCGGTAGCAGCACTTGTTTCCTCAGAATCTTTAACATACCCATCATCTCCAATGTAAGAAGTTCCCTCCTCTTGTAGTTGATCATCATCAACATCCTCCTCTCCCCGATTACTCTCAACAACATCCAATGCCTCATCTGACAAAGACGTTTGACCAAACTCCCGAGCAATTTCATTAGTTTTATCGACAATCGCATGTTTTTCCTCGAGGGAAAACTCAACTTCTCTGTCTTTATCATCATCAACATTAACATCAAGTGTTTGTTCTCCCTTTTTCACTCTGGCATTTTTCTTACTACTTGATCCAATAGATGATTTTGAAACAAAACCTTTTGGAGAAGACCCTTTTGACTTTGCAGTTGAACCTTTCTTTTGTTGTCTTTTCCTAGAAAAATCTACAAAATTATAAAATAAAAAAAACCCATTTCTAGAAAAATCAAATCATCTAAAACCCACAAATAAAAATCATAACTTTGATGGAAAAAATCATAATTTAATTAAATTTAAAAAATACAACAAAAAAAATAAATAAAGAATAACCTGAGCTAGCATTAACACAAGAAAGTCTTGTACTTGGTTTGCACCATGAAGATGGGTTGAGGTTGAAACAACTGGTTCTGTAGGTAAAGTGCAAAGAAATGTCCATGGTAGTTAATGTAATGAGGTTTGATTGAAACAACGTTTGGTTTTGTTAGCTGAACATTTGATAGAATGAATATGATGAAGGTGGCGGTGGTGTTAGTTATGAGTGTGTTTGATTAAAATGATGACATTGTTGATTGGTTGGGGAGGGGTGAATAGAGAATAGAAATGAAATCTAAGGAGTTGATATTTTTTGAGTGGCTACTAGTAGGAACGATGTTTTGTCTGAGTCTATACTAACAAATAAAATATAATATGATATTGTTAACAGAGAAGAAGCACAAAATTTTCCCAGCTCAATCACACATATCTTCGATATGTCATTAAAAAATGAAATATAATCACAAATAGTTATTTGAATGATACCTTGTCAAAAAAAAAGTTATTTGAATGATACGGTAATTATGAATGATTAACGTTTAAAAATGATGAATGTTATGGCCTCTTTTCAACATTTATTGTTTTATTGGATTCGAAAAAAATCAATGTATGTTTTACCGTTTTAAAGAATGTTTATGTCTAAAGTGTGAGACTCGGATCGATTTAAGTTAGTAAAAAAAAGTATTTGTTAAAGACAATGTTAAAAAGATGGCGTTTTTAACACTACTCGTGTAAAATTTATTTACACTATTATGCATAATGAATAAATCAATAAACAAGTTATTGAACTCAATTGGTTATTAAGTTTCATTAAATGACAAATCATTTGAAAGAACTCGAATTCAATTTTTAGCTTGAACAATTCTCTAGAATATAATTAATTCACAAGCGAACTCAAGATTACGAGGAGGCAAAATCGGAGGGTTAACAAAAAAAGTCAATAAACAAATATGATATTGTTTTGAGGTGGAACATTAGAAAGTAGAAACAATGGTATGTCGAGATAAAAGTATGATTCTTTATTTTTTGAATTCACTTAAAATATTAAATTACTTTAAAACAATATTTCATCCAAACACACTTTTAATGAAGTTTTCTCAAACTCTTTTTTTTTAAAATAATCTAACTCTCTTTTTTGTGTCTTTTCTTTTTAGGGTTAGTCTTGAACCAAATATCAATTGTTGGATGATCTAACAACTAATTAATTTTTGAAAAATTAACTTTTTGTATCTCTTTTAATTAATTTTTCTCTTTCATCCAAATAATGTTATCGTAATATTGTCTCTTCAATACACTAAAATCATCAAAATCTCAAAGTAAAGAATCCATTTCTTAACAAAGGGAATGGCAAGTATTTTAAACTACTTCTTCACCTATTGCACATTCATATTGGCACCAAATCCCTCTAGTCGCCATATTAAGAGAAACTTATTAAGATTGAATTACTTCCCTCTGTTTTTTAGTACTTTTTTTTTTCCTTACTCTCCCAGTTGATTGTTTTTTAGTACTTAAAGAAACTTGTTAATCAAAAAATCATGATATAAGGACTAAGACCTTTTTAGTTTAGGATACAAATGCATTATGCATGTTTTTATGTGAGTGAAATATATAATATACTAGAGTCTAAAGTTCTATAAAATAAAATGAAAAGGACATAATATATTACTAGAAGAATAGGTGAATTATTATAATCCAAATAGCATAAACCAATGTATGTATGATTGAATTGTACAGTTGTTCGACTTTTGATCTGATGCAAGGGTGAGAAGCAATAATAAATTATTGACAATAGTGAGAAAGGATGGATGGAAATTTTTGAGGTTTGTACTCAAATCTTCAATGAAATCATTAATATATGGACGTCTTAGTCACAGTCACGAACAGATTTTGAACTAAATTAATGAAAACACAAAGGTGGAAGCATGAAAGGTGAAATATTTATTTAACACATAATTTTTCAATATCCTTCTTTTTATTGATTAAATTTCATTCGGATTTCACCAAATTAAGAGAGTCTTGTACAAATTTTGGTGGAATTCATTGCTATCGATTTATTTAAGAATAAGAATCAAAGATAAATTGGATATCCCTATTTTACCCTTTCACAATTCTTCATTGTGTTTTTTTTTTAAAGAAGTTAAACTAACCCACTTAAATTGACACCAGAGAGAATCGAACATGCGACCTCGAGGAGGAGCACACTTCCAAATCCAAGCCAATTCTTCATTGTGTTAAAATCATGTCCTTCTTTTGTAATATCACAATGTTTACCAACTTACACGATCTTTACTCAATCTGCAGTATTGGAAACAGTTTTTCTTCTTTGATGTGATGGAAATCTTCTTTTTCAATTGTCATATATAATAGAAATCAAATTTTTTTAAAGACATGGAATCAACTCTTTTTCTCTCTTCCTTTTCTTTCTCTTGTGAGCCGTCATTGAAACCTTAAGTCATCGAAACCCTAATTTTGTCTCCTTCATTCATCAAAATGGGTGATTTAGGGTCAATTTTTGACCCAAAATCACCATCTAACTCGTTTTTCTTTTGCCATTTTTATTGAAATAAGTGATTTTTCACATCTATTTCGTTTTTTATTTTTTGATTTCGTCGCCTTAGTGCGATGTTGGTTTGTTTGTCGTCTTTGTGCGGCGTTTTTTGTCTTTTTTGTTTCGTTCAGGTATTTGTTCAATTCAGATTGTCATACCAGCTTCGATTCAGTGAAGATCCAATCAATGATTCTAGCGTCGTCCATGTTGCAGATCCGAAGACATGGGTATTTCGGAGACTTGAATACAGTCATATGTGTATTTGTACTTTGTTGTTTTATGGCATTAACATAGATGTTGTGAGTTTGTGCGCAAATTCATCTTTTTGTTTTTATCGAATTTGCATTGTATCGATGTACTATATCATTTTGAATGAATGAATATCATTTATTTCTGTAAAAGAAAAATAAAAAAAATCAACTTTTTTATTAATCTTGTTTACTCCTTCCATTTTATGTTTCTATCTTTTTGTCATTTCCTCCGCTACAACTTTCTTTTTCATGTTTAATTCCATTATTGCATCAACAGAACATAAATGTCACGTTTTCACAAAAACATTCGTTTAGTTTTTAATCGCATTTGACTATTTTGTGTTTGGGTCATTTGAAACGAACGAAATGCTTGGATATTTTTCTCTTCTAATTTATCAACGATATCATCTTTTTATTTACTAACTCAAACAAATCATAATCAAGCAACACAAAAAAAAAATGAAGGAGAAATACACTATTTTAGAAAGTCCGTCGATTTTATCATATAAAAAAATGAAACAAATATTTATTTTGTATACAAAAAATATACATAAGATAAATATTTATCACTCATAGATAAAATAAATATTTGTCGTCGATGAATATGAAAAAGAAATGCATACGTGTCGTTGATGCATAAATGAAAACACAAACAAGTATTTGTCATCGATAATAAAAAAATATGAATAAATATTTGTCTTTGAAACATAAAATAAACTCGGAAGACATATTTTCCACTAATGCGTAAAATAAATACAGGACAATCTAGAAATCCTAGCTCAACTGGCAAAAATGCCGAAATTGTTAGGCCAGATGCCATGATCGGGGTTCGAACCCCGGTACCTCCGTTTGTGTGTGTGAGTTTATAATGGCTTTTGTCATTTCGTCTATCTACCAAAAAAAAATATGAGACAAATATTTGTCATTAATGAATACAAAAAATACATATTTGTTGATTGATACATAAAAGAAAACAAGGGACAAATATTTGTCACTAATAATTAAAAAAATACGAGACAAATATTTATCATTGTTACAATAAATAAACATCAGAAAAATATTTATCACTGATGCATAAAATAAACACGTGACAAATATTAGTCGATGATAAATATAAAAAAATAAAATAAGGGCTATTCAATTGTTTCTTATTTATATTGTCATTGTTTAATTTTTTTTTTAGATGTTTTAATTTTTAAATTTAACATGAACTTTATTTTTAATGTCTATAGTATGGTTGGTAATATTCACAAACAATGTCTTGATGTATTTTCATCTTTAATATCAACTTGTTTTAATTTATTTTGAAACAAAAGGAATGCAATTTGATGCGCAACTCGCTGCGTGATCTATGTTGTATCCACGAATCACATTGATATATTTGGTGTATATATATATATATATATATATATATATATATATATATATAATGCGTGTCTTGTGCGAATAAATATTATATGTTTTACAAACTTACAATATTTAATTGTTGTTATCATTTGTGCGTCAAAAAAATTTGATGTTATATATCCTTTCAAAAAAATGTCATTTGATCATACTTTATTATTCTCTATATAGCATGTGCATGCAACCTAACTAAATTGTTCTCACACACTCTCCTCTCTTATAATTTTTCTTCAACTAAACATCATTAAGAAACAATACTTTGTTCGTATTGATCACTCTCACCCTCTTCTTTTACACTCTTTCTTCAACTCAAACACCACAAACATGATCGAGAAACAATTTTCGACTATTGTTTCTCATTCTTTGTATTTCTTTCTCTATTCTTATAATCTTTCATCAACTAAACAACACAAAAATTATAGATAAACAATATTTTACTCTATTTATCACTATATTTATTTCTTCTTATAACTGTTCATTAATTTAAACACCATCAAGAAATTTCAACTCTTATTTCTCTCTCATAATATTTTTAGTATTCAAAAAATGAGGAGACATGGGGAGATATGGTATCTTGATCTAAACAACGTGTTCTTGTATGTCATACAAAAAACGATAGGAAAATCATTAAAAGAAACCTTTTAAAAGAAATATACAAAGTTCAGGTCAACACAAATAAATTGATGAATTTCAAAACCCCATTCACTTTGCTAACAATGATTAATACAACTTGATGTTTCTTCGTGAAGTAGGTAACCCTGATAATTTAATGTGTTGAAGTGTGCAAGATGGATTGCATTCGTCATGTTTGTTACAAGTGTTTATGTTCTAATTAATAATATTTGATTTAAACTTTTATTATTATGGTTTTGTTATATTATGTTGAATATTTTGCCTTTAGGCCCCGTTTGGATTGGCTTATCTTGAGCTTATGTTTGGCTTATCTACACCCATAAGCTTTTTTAAAGATGTTTGGATAAATAAATAAAAATAGCTTATCATAAATTTATAAGTTGCTTATGTCATATTTTAATTAGTTTTTGTTTTTGTGATTATATTTAGAATATTAGATTGTTATTAATTTATGTTTTTGTTGTAACAATGATAAATATTTGTCTCTTATGATAAAAATAGCTTATCATAAATTTATAAGTTGCTTATGTCATAATTTATGTTTTTTGTGATTATATTTATATACGTCTCTTATGTGTTATTATGTATTACAATAAATAAATAATTCCTCAAATATATATATCAACATTAAAAACAATATACATTATCAAAATGTTTTCTTAAAAAAAATACATCATCCAAATTCAATTTCAACATTATTAATTATTACAAATTTTCAACTACAAACAACATTTGAAATTACGTCATGCAACAACAATTGATATATATATATATATATATATATATATATATATATATATATATATATATATATATAATCAAAATCATTCACAAATCTTATACATAAGTTAACCTAGCATAAAACTATGTTAACAAGCTTAATAAACAAGCCACAATTTTGCATCCAATGTGAGAAGAAAAAACTAAGACCTGAAAATGGTTCAGTTCTTCATTGTCGAGGGCACCATTACCATTAACATAGCTTCAAAATCCTTTTCAGAGTCTTCTTATATTTAAATTTTGAAGTCCAGTTTTTAGATTAAGTAAAAGAGTTTTAGATAAAGCACAACTAGTTGTGCTTTATAAAAATATTTAATTCTAAAAGAAAATTATATAGAATTGTATGAAACTGTAATAAGATTTTAACAAAGTAGGAATTTGATTGGAATAATATAAATGAAAAATACATCTTGAGGAATAGATGGTGAAAAATCATAACAAGATTCAATTTGGTTAAATTTGTCTAGTATGATCTCAACACCTCGCGTTGGTTCATCTTCTTAATCTTACTTACAACCAACTACTGTTTATTCAAGATTAAGTTATATTACTAATATACAAACAAGTTTCTATTTGTAGAATACTAATACTCTCTATCTTTAATGTTATGTCTTCACTTAACGGAGAGAAGATTACAATTAAATAACTTATAAATCGTGGAGGCAAGGGAGCAAAAATGTTCCTATGCGAAAGTGAGGACAACTGCGTCAGCCTTCCGTAGATCTTCATCAATTTTTTTTCATCAATTTCATCACTGTCTGCAAAATTGTTAACATTCAGATTAATTTTTTCGTATTCTCTAATTAGCCAACTAGAAAACATAAACATAAAAAAAAAAAATAAGAAAACTAACATAATGATAATAAACCAACAATCAAAGTGGTTTCAAACATAACTTCAAATCCTTGGGAAAATAGGTTGTAAAAAATTGAAAAAAAAAAGTAAAAATCAAAATAGTGAACGGTAAACAAATTGTGAATCCATTATTAAAAATTCAAAACGTGTTAACTTTATACCCAACAGAAGAGGTGTCGATGAGGGTGATTGGAACACCGTGAGAGAATTTATTGACAGGTACCTAGTGAGGTAAAACGGGAAAAACATTCTCGCAAAAGTCTTCGGTTAAAGCGGTTCTGATGAAAGTGGATTTTCCGGTTCTTTAATCGCCAACGACGACTATACGAATAGGACCAAGAGATGAGTCTCACTCTCACCACTGACAGTAACGAGAAAACAATTATGTCTATCCATCTTTTTCCTTACTCTTTTTTATTAGAATTTCTTTTGTTATTATGTTGTTTTAATTATAATTTATTCCATTCATATATTCCACTTGTTTTAGGTTAGTTGAGTCTCATCTCATTATTACTTTTCCATGTTAATACTATCAATAAATTTAAGTTGAAATATATTTATAATTTCATTTTTGTATGCATACAACTCAACAAATTAATGATTGTTTAGACGAATTATCAGATGGAGTTTCGTTTGTTATGTTTAATATTGAGCTTTTATTGGTTTATGTTTCTATGATTTTGTGATCCAAAACATATTTAACCCTTCAAAATATATATTTTTTTATTTTTATAAACAACATTTTAAGTTATAACCTGTAACAACGTATGATATATACTACTTCTCAAAGTTATCGAAAAATAGTCATGGTAATCGAGTAACACTCAATATGCACAAACATCAAATAATATAACATTAATCGAGATACAATATTATAAACACGAATAAGTAATATGAATAAAAAAAATCATGGAAAGTAAATGTTACATAATTTATGTAAAATTCAATATGGTATGTCCTATACTTTAGTTTCATTATCTCAAGATGTGTGTCGTTGTATGAAAAAACATTAGCGAAGTTATAAAACAAAATTACAACAAATATATTAGCATAATAATATTAAAAAATATCGAAAACATATTGAAAAAAAAAAGTTTGTTGGACCATGTGACGCGCACGTAAGTATGTGTTGCTTATAGTGTTAAGGAAAAAACAGTAATCTATCAAAATAAGAGAAAATATAATAATTATTCTTCTATAAAATTAGAAAATACATGTTTAAAATTTGATATTAACACCAACTATTTTGAACGACACGGGGTTAAAAATATGTGTAATCTTAGTAAATAATACATTGGTTGCTTCATTGTCTCGCCATATATGTGTTAAGGTATGAATTTATCAACACACGTGCATAAACCCTCATATAGAGTTATAAATTAATAGGTATATAAGCATGAAATGTATATATGGTCATATAGATCGATCACGCATCCATGGGTGGGGGGGGGGGGGGGGAGAGGATTTTTTATTCGGTATTCGCCTCATCTGCATGTATTACAACACAACAGTTGTCGCACAGGTCTGATCACTCATTGCAATTCATATACGCGTCTATATTCGCACCAAAAATAATTCCAAAGTGAGTAGGGTCAATTTTGTCATCAATAAGGTTATGTTTTTCTTAAAATCTCTATTTGTTTGTCAAGTAATGTTTATCCCTTTATGTCAAAAGTCTATTCCCTTAAATTATGTTACATTTATCCTTTACCAATATTTATTAAGAAGTTAAATACAGGTAGGGAGTAAAATGTATCGCAACTTATACAAACTTACATTGTTTAATTGTTGTTATCATTTGTGCGTCAAAAAGAAAATTTATGTTATCATTTCAAAAAATGTCATTTGAACTTATTCCACCACTCTCTTTGTAGCATATACATGCAACATTTTGAGTACTAATTGCTCTCTTAGACTCTCCTCTTTTATAATTTTTCTTCAACCAAACACAATGAGAATTGTCAATAAGCAATCTTTCACTCTTATTTTTGAGTCTCTCCCTAACCTCTTATAATCTTTCGTCAACCCAAACACCATCAAAAAACAATCTTCTACTCATATTTCCTACTCTTTTTCTCTCTTCTTATAATATTTCCAAAATCCAAACACCCATAATCATTATCAAAAAACAATATCTTACTCTTATTTCTCACTCTCTCCCTCTCCTCCTATAATTTTTTGTCAACCCAATCCGAGTAATGACTGTGGGTATTTTGTTGTGTCTGTGACAGATCCAAGAATTTATAGTAGTGGAGGCAATGCATATACATCATTAAATATATCATTTTATTTTTGAAAGTATAAATAAATATCATAATTTCTCTTTGCGATTTTCATATTCTAAAAATATTAAATGATTTTTATGCCAACAAAAATGACACTATCTATATAACTAACTAAACAAACTTTTACCTATTTATGTTTCATGTGTTTTTGCATCAGATTGTTGATAATATATCATAAAAAAAATGTTTTGTTAGTTGCAATTTCTACGTGTAATATTAGAAATAAATTTAACAATAATTATTTTTGTTGATCTTGACGACTTTAGTATACTTTAGATGAAAAAGAATGGTAGATGAATGATTAAAATAAATTATTTTGATGAGAGAGAATTATTGACTAGAAGTAAGATACAAAGTCATCAAAATTACTAAATTCAAAGTCACTCAAATGAAACCCATAAAAAGTACGTAGTATTGAAAGAAAATCTTTAACATAGTGAGGGTCAAGGCCTACACACTCCATAGTGTAGGGTTGTCCCTGGTTCTGCGGGTGGTTTCGTTTGAGAATCAGCGTGTTAAAGGTGAGTGGGAAAAAGAAGTAGTAGAAAAATGTGTTTTTTTCTCTATCACCAAGTGCAATGTATTTTATTAAATTAAATAGGAGATTGAGGACTAACAATTAATTTTTGACAAATGACTCGACATGTTATATGTACATTGCAGTTTGGAGTGGGATGCAAGTACATAGGTTCGTCAAATTTTTACTTCCTCTTTTAGAAATAGATTTGTAATTAAAAGGTTGTATTAATTGAATTGTGTGACTAGTCTTTCAAATTCCTCTATAACATGAAGAGTATCACATGCGACGCATGCTTTAGGCTATATATAAGAGCTATTACTATATACCTGTCTAAAAATAATAGAAAGTAAGTTGGCAATTTAGACTCACTTGCTTTTGACAAAAAATCAGTTAACTATGTCCCAAACAAAGGATAAATTTGAAAATTTCATTTTATTTTTTAAACAAAATATAAGATACATATTTCCTTAAATTTTCTAAATTTGTGTCTATTTCATAAAAAAAATGTTGATTCTTTTCTTGACCTTTTGTCAATTTCATTTTTTTTCTCGGATAAAGTCCTGAAGCCTGATAACTAAACAACTAATTACAAACCCGTGCATCTCCACGGGTCTAGGGTGTGCTCAAACCCTATAATTGATTTAGCAACATAACAATCGTTATAATTGATTTCGCAAAATAATGGTATCTTAAATGATTTAAACCTTTTTTTTTCCCCTTTTGAATAGTAAATATAATAGGCTTTTTCCTTTATAACAATGGTCATACTTCTTTGTTGTTATTACCTACAAAATCAAAGTTAAATTAAAATATGGGCAATGCTAACTAGTGCCGGTCGGCACTAATCTCTTATTCCTAAACAAAGTATTTTTGCCCTAATTTAACCTAATATTTTAACCTAAAATTTTTCCCTCTTCAAAACCTAACCATATCTCCTAATTCCCATCCTCAAACCCTAACCATTATCTCTTAATTTCCCTCCTCCTAAGAGACATTCATCCTTATCAACTTCCCACTCTTTCTCCTTGATCTTAAACAACTTCTTTCTACTCTTTCTCCTTAATACCTAATATAGTGCATTCAGTGTATTGTTCAAAACCCTAATTTAAACCTTTCCTGCTATAAACCAAAACCTGTTTTTTTCTTCTTCTAAACCTTCTAATTTTGTACGTATTCAACATGGCTTGCAGAAATATTGAGACTCTTTTCTCACACCACTGCCTAACTGGTAAACGATTTAACAATCATTCCTTTGCTTAAAATATTTTTGTTTGCTAATTTACCCTTAACCGATATTGAGACTCTGTTTTTCTAAACCTAATGTCTTTCTTTCACATATATCAACTGCCATTAAATTCCATTGCCTTTTATTTTGAATGTATTCAACATGGCTTCCAAAAACATTGAGACTCTTTTAGGAAAAATTTTGTTCTCCAATATTTCAAGGGAACGAAGTAACTGCCATCTTGACCTTAGTGTTTCTCTTCCTCTCTTCATCATGGTGTTTTAAATTTTCTGATATCTGATTGAAGGTTTTGTTTATCTCTGCAATGCCCCTTTCAACAGGTTCTACTACATGTGAGAAACTGTGAATTTCATGTCATCAACAATCTGAAACGGAAAGACAACAATCAAATAACAGCGCAAATGAGTTTGACAGAAAGATGCAAGAGAAAATTAAAAGGTTTGAAGCTGAGTGCCATATCTTACAATTTCCTATTGGCAACATAACACTAAACCATGGGTTAAGGCCTTAGAAGCACTGTGTTGAGTGATTCCTTGCATATTTTCATATTGAATTGAAATTACAAAATGTTTGAATCATTTTTTAATGTGTTACTGCAGTTCGAGAATCAATGCCATTTTGTGTTTTATAGATCATAATTCATAACGTTCAGAATATGGAGGTATGATATTGTCTACTTTATTTTAACTTCTAGATTGAATATTATTCCCTTTTGTTATGCAAGCATTTGACGAGAGGAGATGATATAGTAGAAATTTCCTACAACACATGTTCCATTCAAATTTGTTTTGATCTGATAAATTTTGGTTCTTTTGAGGGTATCTACCTCCGAGACACTCTTCAATTTTGTTCTGATAATGTTGTTGTGTTTGCAAACAAATAATTATCATTGGACTTTCAGACTTTGAAGGTAATATGTTTTACTATCGTTTAGGTTTGTATGAGATTTGTTTTTATCTCTTGTGGATGTGATACTGAAACACTTTAAAAGTCATCTAGAAGGATAGTTAACACCACCTATGAAGGTTTTTAAAATAGATAGATAAATTCCAAAGGCTATTTCTACTAAAAAGTGCAGCAATTAACATGTCAATATTTGTATCATTGTACCGTCTTCCTAATTTTAATAGAAAGAGGTAATTTGGATTTTCAGTAGGAATTGACGAAAGTTTTCTATGATTCTCTTTTTATATTGCCCCTCATAGTTTCTATAGTTTTTTTGGTCGTGATTGAGTGTACGTCGGTAGAAATCACGACTTTGTGTCTTTTGACAATTCTATTACATATATGTTCATCTAAAATAGACACTTTATTCATTATCTATTTATGTCGGTTGAATGGTTTTGCGGTAGCCAAATTCAACACTGCGAAGCTTTAATGAAGGCTGATTATTATGCAGCTTGAAAAAAAAAAAGCTACAATTAGAAGATATACGAAGAATTATATCATATTTTTAAGGCTTTGTGATCCTATTGGTAAGTTCTGTGGTTCACTTATTCAATTTGGTTTTTGGATTTTCTGTTCAAACTTTTTGTTTCCAAATTATGTCTGATATTTACCAAGAAAACAAGCATTTCTTCATGAATTTGATTTAGGTGATTTAAAATGTCAACTGAATTTGATTAGCATAACATATATTATAAAAATTTGATTGGAATACAAATTGTTATTTTGTTTCATTCTTGAGAAATGTAATGGTTCCTACTTCATATGTGCTTCTAATTTGATTTGCAAGTATGATTGGATATTGATAATTTGCAGGTTTGATTGGAAGAGGAGTCTCCCACATAATAGATTGTCATCTCATACCTATGATGAAGGTTCAAAATGACCAACTTTTGAACCTTTATGTTTGTTGTGTTTGATGTCCATTTTATTTGGCTTCCTTTTCAATGAGATCAAATATGAGTTAATGCTTCAGGTTGTTAATTCATCCATATATTTTTTCCAATCTTATTTCTAATATGAGTTAATGCTTCAGGTTGTTAGTTCAAATATGGCAAATGATTATCTCTTTTGATTATCACTTTGAATTAAGCTATCTCCTAGAATATGCTTTCCTAAGCCGTGTCATGTTATTTTTGTCAATGCTACTGGTTTAGGATATATAAACAAGAGAGAATGAAGACTTTAAATTGTCATGATGATTTAAAACATTTGTTTTAAAATTCTCAAGTCGTTATATCTCTAATCCTTTTTTTTTTTTTCATTTGATTCAGTTATATTGGTGTATTATAATAAAATTAGAACATCAATAAAATTTTAAAGTGACGTATGCCAAAATTGCATAATTTTCTTTTCGTTATTATATTATTTATGAAATGTAATTTCTAGGCTTTCTGTATGACTTGCGTGATAACATGAAGTAACATCGGTCTCTATGAGCTTAGCTCATTTGTTAAGGGATAATGTACAATTTGTGCAGGGGTCGAGGTTCGAACCCCGGACACCCCACTTATTCATCTTAAAATGTCAATTTCTCTAGCCATTAGGCTACTTGACCAAAAAAAACAAAACATGAAGTAACATCGGAGAAGTGTATACATCTAGACTATCATTGTCACATCTGATACAAGGGTCGTTTTAAATTAGTTACTTCAAGGGATGGTTTAAAGATATTGATCAATGATGAGGACGACAAAGATACCGATGTGACATCAAATGTGGTTTACAGAGAAGTTTTCCGTAATGTGTAGGACTTTGTTTTGTCGTATTGTTTTTATTGCATATTGGTACTATTTATATGTCGACAAACATCGGGTTTTCTTTTCTTCAATAAACTATGTCATTAAATTTATATGTTATGTTACGATACCAGGGTCGATGTCATGGAAATATTTTAATATGGTACAGTACAAACGTTTGTGGAAATTAATATTATGAATTTAATTATACTATTATTTCCATTCAACTAAACTATTTACATACATATTAACGCTTATTATCTTCATCGGTATGACCCGTGCTTCGCACGGGTCAATGGTCTAGTGTATTATAAAAAGAAATGTTTACTTTGTTAAAAAAAGTAAATGTTTATCTTAGAAATGCTTACTTTTTGAAACTTGAAAAAGTGTTTTTTTTTTAAATTTTAATGCTAACTTTGTCTTTTCTTTCTATTTTTAAGCAAAATTATCACTGACCATAATATATTGGGTATAAACTTGCTACCGCAAATACATCTAACATAGCCTTGAACAGGTTATTTGTATGATAAAATCTAACATGGCAAATGTGATTTCATCTAAAAATATCGTTATAATGAGTGCTGTATCTAATTATTGACCATGGTAGATGGACTGCAAATAATACAAAGATTACATATGAACAATGAACAAAATACTATACGAGAAACCTCCTTTCACTCTTCTTCATATCAACTAAAAGTATAATAACATGCTCTTCAATATCTGTATTATATGATTTTCCATGCCCTCAATATACCTAAATAATTTAATAACATAAATTCATACTATAATAAGACATAAGGTGAGATTGACAGAAACGAAAAGAAAAGAAAAAAAAAATCACACGTCTACAATTTGCATTGTTTAAAGTTTAAACCATAGAGGTTGATGAAGAAGAAAAACAAAGGAAAAGGACATGATTCACACCTATTATGTTGGGAAAGTAAAACTGAGAAGGAAAAATGCTCTCTTTCTCAAAGTGAACAGGTTGCGTTGCTCTTGGCGCAGGGTGGGTGACTTGGAAATAGCGATGGAAAGAACAACACGCTGTGGGACTCTAGCTTGCAGGAAGGTGGTGAGGCATAAAGGGATTCGTCAACATTCGTGTTAGACACTCGCTGTAAATACATCAACTCTCGGGGGAAAGAACGCGCGGTGTGGTGGGAGGGGATTCGTTAGACACTCACGTCAAAGAACGTATGACAACACGCTTGTGATAATATATATATATATATATATATATATATATAAAATATGTCGAGGTTAGCAAACAACAATTATCCTACTTCATAGTTGAATTAATATAAGTAATCAACAGTCAAAAAGATATTTATAAAATGAAACAGTTATCAATGCCCAAAATATATAGGGTATAAATTTGCAACCACACCGCAAATACATCTAACATGGCATCAAATGTGGTTTCATCTCAAAATACAGATTATAATGAGCTCTTCCTGTAATTATTGACCATGGGAGATAGACCGTAAATATCACAAAGATGCATATGAACAATGAACAATTTTCCTATAAGTTTTGTACATAACAACATCCTTGTGATACAGTGCAATTTAGTGTTCACCATTCTAAAGAAATTTCACCATATGATAATTTGAAATGACACCCTACCTTGAGTGAATAGTCATTAAATTCCAACTCTAATGGTCATTAAATGACACCCAACCATGAAATTTCAGCAACAAAAATTCTTATTTATACTTTCAGTGAATAGTCATTAAATTCTAACACTAACTAAACCCTAAACCTCTGATCATAAAGAAATGAAGTCAAATCATTATTTATATCAACAGCTATTTTGAACCCTTCATAATTTCAGTATAATAAACTTATGGTACGTTAACTGTTTTGCTATTATATTCTATGAAATTTCAAATACAAACTCAACAATCCTTTCTAATTTGTTTTGGCCTTAGTGCTCTCTAGTATCCATTTTTCCTACAGCTCCATAGAATTTGTGAACGAATTACGTTTCTGGTTTGGAATCAGGACAGAAAAGGACGTTGATTCAACCATGCATATCACCTTTGAAAATCATTAGAGCAATTTTAGCACTATTATGGTTTAGGTG
The DNA here is from genome assembly GCA_958299785.1 of Medicago lupulina. Lineage (NCBI taxonomy): Eukaryota > Viridiplantae > Streptophyta > Magnoliopsida > Fabales > Fabaceae > Medicago > Medicago lupulina. Next base: position 9,114,347 of record OY283139.1, on the reverse strand, counting down.
CTAATTTCTGAGGTCACATAGGAATATGGTAATGTACCAGTTTTTGGTAGTAAATGGAAAGGAAATGAAGTAAGAGTAAATGAGAGAGAGAGGAAATAACTATGTCAATCTAAAAAACTAACTTTCTTCCATATTTTTCTTGTGTATTAGCAATTCCCCAATTAGACAATCTAATCATAATAGAAATTGGCACATTCACTTCACCACAAACTAACAAACTATGCCTCATCATCTAAGGGAGCTCATAGTCATTGGACTTGGTGTTTAAATATTTGGATCATAACAAATATGTAACGATTCTAAGGTGATTCCACATTACTACTACATAATTTGATCAATCAAAGGAACTTTCAACAACTTTTTCATCTGCTCATATAACTTCATTTCAAGGAAACACGTGAACAGAATACCCTCAACTACTTACTTGCTAATCACTACCTACTAGTATGTGTTACTGCATAAGACAGGAATTATGCATTATTATATCTAATTATTTAGTTATATGAATATCTTTAAGAGTCATTATAGAGACAAAAATCAACATTTGTCTAAGTATCGAATCACAATTACCATATTGCAGACAACAATTTGTGACTCATTCATAGAAAATAGTAAGTGAAATTCCACTTTAGAATATCAGACTACAACCATTCCCATAAAGAACAAATTAACACAGAGAACTTTCTGAATATTATTTATACAGATATGTTATTACATTTATATATAACTCAGAAGGGAAAAAAAGCTGAACAAAAAGTGAGTCCACTTTAAATTAAATTGCAGTTTTCCTAGTGCACAAAGTTTGCAGATTAGGAAAAGACAATAAAATTGTAACAGTTGCATGCATAGCATAACAGTCTTATACAGGCATAAGCATATTATATATAGAATGAAAAGGGCAATATCCATTATACCTACAAAGGAAACCAACCATGGATGAGAGAATATACCACATAAATACACTCTATACCAAGGCATCAGCACCAGCAACAATTTCCAGGATTTCACCAGTGATCTTAGCTTGCCGTTGTCTATTATAAACCGTTGACAAACTCTTCTTCAAATCAATAGCATTATCACAAGCACTACTCATAGCAGTCATTCTAGCAGCTAATTCACTAGCAAGTGATTCCTGCAAAGCCCTCAAGATTTGGCTGTTCAAATAAAGTGGCAAAAGTGCATCAAGAATCTGAACAGGATCCTGCTCAAACTGCAAAATCGGCGAAAAATCAATCGTCTTTGACCTAATAGCATCTCTTTCAACAGTTAACTTTCCTTCTTTTGTTGTTAACCTGAAGAGCTCATCCTCAGCAGCATCAACACAGTTTCCATTAATATCACAGATTTCACCTTTTGGTGACAGTGGAAGCAAAGTATGAATTACAGGATCTGCTTTCACTAATGACACAAATTTAGTGTACAAAAGTTCAACTTTATCAACTTCTTCACTAACAAAGAGTGAGAAAACATCATCAGCAATAGTTTGTGCTTCTTTAGCAGTAGGAAGATTGCCACCTTCAAGAAACCTATCAACAGGTATATAAGGTCTACGAAGGAAATAAGAGTTACCCTTTTTGCCAACACTGATAACAGTGTAATCAAGTCCAAGACCTTTCAACTCAGCAATCCTACTTTCAGCTTTTTTCAATATTGCATTGTTGAATCCACCACAGAGACCTCTATCACCAGTGCAAACAACAAGAGCAACTTTTTTCACTGGTCTAAGCTTAGTTAGAGGAGCTTCGACGTCGTCGGTTTGAAGCTGTTCATTGATGCTGTAAAGGACTTCAACTAGTGTCTGTGAGAAAGGTCTTCCATTAACAACAGCTTCTTGAGCTCTTCTGACTTTTGCAGCAGCCACAAGCTTCATTGCTTCAGTGATTTTCTGAGTGTTTTTGACAGAGTCAATACGGTTTCTGAGTTCTCTTAGACTACACTGAATTTGGGTTGGTCTTGAAGGAGTGCAAGAAGATGATGAGTTTTGGGAAGGAAGCTGAAAAGGGTTGAGAGCTGAACGGAAGGAGAGGTTAGATGCATCAGGTAATGAAGGTTTGGATGAGACCAACATGGTGATATTGGAGCAAGACATTGTTGCAATGACGAGGCTCTGCAGAGTTTACAGCAGAGAAAGAGAGAGTGGTGTGTGTGGATTTGGTTGGTTATATTATGAGTTGTTTTTTTAGTTTTGTGATGTCTTATCTTGTTCTAATGTTAATGTGTTGTGTGTGTTGTGTTTGGATTCTCTAATCTCTATTGGCATGGAAGGAATGAGTGGAGGGAAAGAAAGGAAGTGGATGAGGTTTTGAGATAACGATTTTGGGTGTTGGAGAGAGTATGAGTAGATTTCCATTTGTGGGTCCAATCTGATGTGGCTGTTGTGTTGTCTGAGGGTATATGCGGCTATTTGAGAGGTGATTCCTTCTGCATTTGTTAACTCAAACTTAACATCAAATTTGGACACTAAACTACATACTAGTTAACATGGTTTAAATATGTAATTAACAACTTTCAGTTGATAATTAATGAATATAACAAGGAGTCATAACTAAATATTCATTCACTAGAATTTTCAAGTGTTCAAATATAGATATATACATTACCTATCCAAATTGTGATTAAATATATATGATATTCATTAACACAATTTGTATTCAAATATACAAATTCAAGGTCTCTTGTAGGTAATGATGCAAAGACATTTATAATATAAACACCTTATCGGTTAAAACATTACAAGAGCTTAAAATAATATCATAGACATTGCCAACTTGCTATTTCTGATACAATAAATGGTTAATGGGTAAATTAAATATTGGAGGTTCTAGCCTGAACAAAAATAATTACAGCAAAAGCTATGAGCAAAGATCCAATGGATAAGTTCTTGGCACTTCTTTGGACATTATTTGTTGGGAGGTCAAAATTAGTGGACGAATTCTATACAATTCAATAGTTCCAAAAGGAACTAATTTTTTAAAAAAATGTTGTCCTGTGAAGATCAATTTTGGCCATGACCTCTCAACATATTTACAAAGACAAAACACATCACTTGAACCCTTGCCAGTAACTATACAAATTTAAAGTTCAAATTCTTCAGACTACCTTGAAAACATGAAGGAGCTCCATCAAAGGACAAAGGGAGGGGGAAAAATTGTTGTCGATTTTCTTTATCCTGAAGCAACTGACCTCCATCCAGCAATTGCAATAATATTAGATGATGGCGACGACGACGAACAACAACATCAGCAGCAACAAAAAGTCCAGTTAGTTCAGAATTTAGATGGTAGCATGGTGCATCAATCAAAAGTCTTGATCACTACCACCATGTCCTGAACTCAATAACATTGAATCCAATTTGCACACGACTTGCCAGAAAATTTCAATAAACTATCTTCATAAGTACCATCATGGTTAGTTTTTTTCAACGGTCATCATTTATTTGCATTCAATTCGCTGTGAAGTTTCCTGGGTTTTCGTGGTCTACACACACGAGGACCTATGCTTGGCGATTGTACAATGTCTTCGGAATGTCCCTCCCCCATGACTGCTTTACCAATTGAGAAGTTTTTGGACGCAGAATCTTCACCAGTTGTTACCTGCTGAAGCATAGCCTTTGATGGTACAAGATTTTTGAATCTACTTGAGTCTAAACTTAAGTCTAAACATAAGTCTAAACTTAGCCACGACGAATTACTTTTGTCATCCATTTCCTTACTAATCAAAGTCATATTTGGCATAGCATCAGTTGTAGGGAGACAAGAATCAAGTTGAATATCAGAATTGGCTCTTGGGACCTCCTAACAAAACAAAGTTAAAAGGAAGGTTATAATGGAAGGAAATATATTTTGAAAAACTGCTCAAGAGTATAAACTAGCATAAAAAGAAAAGGCTAAATTATACCAGAAGTCCTTTAAGTTATTTAATTGTAACAAATTGGTCATTTAAGTTTTTTTTTCGTACCACTTAGGACCTTCAAGTTAATTAATTGTAATAAGTTGGTCCTTTAAGTTTTTTCCTTACCAATTAGGTCCTCTAAGTTATTTAACCGTAACAATTTAGGGGATTTCAGATCTTAAAAATGTAAGTTATTCGGGGCCTAAAAGTTTCAATTAAATAACTTAAAGGACCCAAGTGTTAAGAAAAATACTTAAAGGACTAGCTTGGTACAATTAATTAGTGGTACGAAAAAAAATTAAGGGACCAATTTGTTACAATTAAATAACTTAAAGGACCTCCAATGTGGGAGTTAAATGGTTCAAGACTATAAACATAGAGAAATAACCAACCACCGCCTAGCATTAAGTTTAGTCAACAGAATAAGATATCTATTAAAGCACGAGGCAAAAGTCGAAACTAGAAAGATTTTTCTAAGGAAGATGTAATTACATGTGTAAGTGTAAAAACTTAATTATCTGGGCATTTCTAGTCTAAGCACGGCTCAGAATTTAAAGCTGAGAACGGGGAGTTAAATGGTTCAAGATTATAAATCTATAAACATAGAGAAATAACCAACCACCACCTAGCATAAAGTTTAGTCGACAGAATAAGATTCTTTTAAAGCATGGGGCAAAAGTCGAAACTAGAAAGATTTTTCTGAGGAAGATGTAATTAAATGTGTACGTGTAAAAACTTAGTTATCTGGGCCTTTCAAGTCTAAGCATGGCTCAGAATTTAAAGCTGAGAACCTAACAAGAATAACATTATTTTCAAATGTCCTGCTCAGGTAAAGAATTATTATGTTGCCAATGACTGACTATATACTAATTACCACCCAATTAAGGAGTCACAAGGGACAAACAAATAACATAGTCAAACGTGGAAAGATATGGAAAGGGCAGTCTCAAAATAGATAATATCATATATGCCCTCTTATTGCAGGGCTAAAAAAAATGTTTGAAGTTATGGGTTTTAGATGAAAAATAATAACTGGATACTAACTTTATACAAAAGACTAAATATTATCCTTAATATATAGGGATACAAGTCTCTTTGTCCTAATTAATAAATAAATCATGATAAAACTAAGATATGGAAACCAGTCCTAAGAGATAATCTAAGAAACTTTGAGATAAGAAACTAATCCTAAGAGATAAACTAAGATATTTTGACGTAATATCAATATATTAAAAGATATTTTATTTTCTTATAGACCTATAAAAACTATAAAGAGAAACTATTAAGAAAGATCTAAAGATTAATGAGTTGGATAGAAATTATGTTAGAATATTATGGTGTTGTTTGATCCATGTAGCCGACCCCACTTAGTGGGATAATGCTTGGTTGTTGTTGTTATTCTAATACTCTCCCTCAAGCTAAGGTTTACTAGCAAATAAAAAATAAATAGAAAACAAAAAACCGAGCTCCACCATTTCGCAAAAATGTTTTCTTATATCCGAACACAAAAATCATTACAAAGAGAATTTTCATAGTAAGTAGTAAGAAACACAACACATCATTAAACATCTGATGAAAACCCACATTGAAAATTAATAATTGGTGGCTCAACATAAAATTTGGTTTACAAAAAATATTCAGTTTTGCATTTGGAAGATTTATGTTGAAGAAAACATCAAAAAATTTATATCTATATAAGAGAAAAAATATACTATCTCTTACGATTATTGAAATTTGTAAAATGTATCTTCCCTCAAATATTAAATTTGCAATATACACACACAGACACAAACGATTAAAACAAAACTTAGTGAAAAAGAAAGGCAACTACCTCATTTGGAACCTCGGGAGCTTGTTCGCAGCCTGAACCATCCTCTTCCTCGGAATCAGACATCTCCTCACACTCAAACTAAAACAAAATTAAAATCAACGGTATAAGGGAAGAAAAAAATATATTTTTAAAACTAAGAATAGGAACCAGCACCAAAGAAGAATGAGGTGCTGAATCAGAGGGAAGTATATAGCAAAAGGGGCTGTCGCCACCCCAAGAATCATGTACTACTAGTTATCATCTATATTAACATGTAATACTCCTATGTAACAAAACAAAAATATATAGCACTCGCCCCCCTAATAATTTGAGTAATCAATGCAACCAACCTTGATAACTAAACTGGAATAGCATAATAGGAGTAATATTATGACTTTTTTTGGTTTTACTCAAACTACTATTCTTTAAATTGTGTCACTTTTTTTTTCTAATTTAAAAGGTGTCACTTGTTCATTGTATTTAAAATTTGAAACACAAAACCAATAAAGAATAGCATCATTAAGCATTAAGTTCAATAAAAAAATAGTAAAAAAAAATTATAATTTTAACATTCAAAACAACACAAGCTCAATGTCGACCATTATTACCGTTTCATAATAAAATGAGCACAATGTTAGTGAGAATAAGGTTTCATAAAACTAGAAATATGATTTTTCTGCTGAAAATTTTGACTATTTATATCGAAAATGATATTGTGAAGACATTTCATAAAAAATTAGAAAAGAGTTTTGGCAAATAAATAATCGAATAACAATATAATTTTCGTGACTATATTTCTATGTGTATTTTCTTTTGTGGGATATATAGTATTTTATTTATATCAAACAAAATTTCTGCAATTATTAGTAATCAAAGTTAGTAATTGTATTTATCGCTTATTGTTATTTTTTGCCCCCCTCGATATTTTTTTCTGGCTCCGTCCCTGTGCTGAATGGTAAAAGACTATAAAGCAAAGAAAAATGAACAACCATCACCCAGCATAAAGGTTATTCAACAGAATAAGGTTGGCAGCAGATGGTCATGAACCAGAAGCAACAGAAACAAATAGTTAATAGATTGATGAAGAACATATGAATTAAAGCATGGAGAAAAAGTTGAAATTAGAAAATTTGCAACTTTGCATAAAGGAAGCTGGATTTACATGTGTAACAAATGAATTATATGTGGGCCTTTTGAGTTTAAACATGGCATTGAAGAGCTGAGAACCTCACAAGAATAAGATGAATTCAAATTTGTCTGCTAAAGTAAAGAATTATCATGCTGGCATTGACAGACTGATATATTAATTACCATCCACTGTAGCAAATAACAGAGTCAAACTTGGAAAGACATGGACAGGGTAGTCTCAATATAGATGTATGCCATCTCATTGCAAGGCTCAAACAAAAAGTGCACTTACGAATTTTCATGTTAAATAATTAAACTCAAGACAAGAAAGTAAAGTTTTTATGGTAAGCAGAGAGGACCACATAGTAAAGTATATGCTGAAAACCGAATGAAAATAAAAGTTCATGGTTCAACATAAAAACTAAATAAGAGAAGATTGAAGTTAAAAAAAAAACCTGTATTGTATAAGAGAAAATTTGTCATTTCTCCACATTATTGAAATTTGTAAAACGTATTTCTCCTCGATATTGAAATTTGTAACATATATAGCACACACAAAGACACGCACGATTAAAATCTAAAACTAACTGCCAAAAAAAAAAAGAAGCTACCTTATTTTGAACCTCGGAAGCTTGCTCACATCCTGAACCATCCTCTCCCTCAGAATCAGCCATCTCCTCACACTCAAACTCAACATGTTCTTCAATATCTTCCTCGGAATCGCTTAACTCTTCTTGCTCCATCACTATCTCAGGATGAGACTGGTCACCAACATCATCATATCTAGTAATGTTATCAACAGGAACGACTAAAGGGGTACTTGAAGCAAGTTTGCAGCCGCTCGGTGAAGGAATTCTACTACCCTGCTGACAATATGGAGCATTCATTTCTGTTGCACTACTAGCTATGATTTGCCGAGACTCTATAGGAACATGTTCCTTTAGCTGTCTACTTTTCATAGATTTCGCACTTTCTGATACAGAACTTAGATGAATCTCCAAGTCAAGATCATTGGATTTGTCATAAAGACCAGAAGATAAATTAGTTGTATCAGGCACACCACTATTAACAAGTGGCTCAGCCTGAATAGCATCTGAACCAGTTGGCGCTTGTGTATCATTAGATTTCTGCAGAAGTGGGTGAAAATCAATGCCTCCTAACCTTAATGAGGAATTCTTTGACTGCAACGACTTGTTAGCACTATCAACGTGCCCTTGTTGCTGTGAACTACTGAACAGACTCAGATTTAATTGCGGCTGTCTTCCTGAGAAGAAGCTGAAGGAACTAGAAGGATCAGAATTAAATTTAAATGGATAATAAGGTGTGTTACCCACTTCAGTGACCTGGAACAGAAGAGGGTGCATTTGGAGATCAGCGTAAGTGGATTTCTCTGCCACAATAGATCTGTCTTCAGCAGTTTCAGAACTTTCTAATTGAGAATGTACCCCACTGTCTTTTGGCAAAGGTCTTGCACGTTTAGCACGATGATCAATTCCAATTTTCTCACCATGAGGAATTTGAGACACAGAACTATCTTTTCTAACATCAGTAGCACTGTCTCGACAAGGATGAATCTTTGATGTTCCAGTCTCGAAACCTTTAAAAGCAGTCTGAGAAACTACACGAACAGATGGAGGAAGATTTACAGGAGGCAAGCCCGGTGCTAATTTTACTAAGTGAGCGCTATTTGGCCTCCGAGACCGATATGGACGAAAACAGTACTTGGGGCTAGAGGTCGCACCCAAAAATGGGTTTTTAGGAATAGTTGCACTGGGAGCACCTTTCATGCCACTCCTAAAATCAGATGTAGAGTGAAAAGGCAGGGGAGGCTTATATACGGATGGAAATGCGGGCTGATTACCATTCTGATGTTGAACATTTCCACTTAAACCATCGTTGTTAATTCCTCTATAAAGCTGACTATCTTGTGAAATTGAATCATGGCCAAGATTTACTTCTACAGATGCCGAGGAAATGTGTTCTGAATGATTAAGAGTAGACGTGTCTGGTCTCCAATCTGCCAGAAATGCCTGGTGGACATAAGGAACATCTGAATAACCCATTCCATCTGCAATTTCGGCCTCACAATCCTGCATTAAGTTCCAAAGAAAGCTCACAGCGGTAAATCCAAAATCTGATAATTCCAATCCTTAAAAACAAATATAGAAGCCCAGATGACCTATGCACTCAGACTAAGCCATAGGCTCATTGTCCACTGCAATGATTGATGAACTAGCCAGTGCAAATGTGAACCTGTGTCATACACACACACACACACACACACACACACACTAACATAAAATCGTGATGATTACAATTTGTTATATACTTATGCTGCATGTATGAGCCAAGATTTCATAAAGGTAGACTAAATTGCATATTGTGCATTTGTATGTTATTTGTCCTAAGCCATTCGGGCAGTTAACAAAAACTACATTTACGATGACTATACTGACATTTCATATGCAGGTAGAACCTGAGAGGTAAATTCAAACACAGGTTTCTTAGCTTCAGACAGTAACAAACCTCTTTATCAGACCTAGGTTGCCCACATTCTGTCTCAGTAGCCTTCGACTTTCTTCTTCCAGACTCATACAATCTCCGCTTCTCCTTTTTTCCGTCAGCTACCTTGTAAGACTTTTGAGTCCCAAGAGCAACTCGCCATTGGCGTGGAAGCAAGAATGGATCTCTGTGTGGAACAATATATTGCCATACTGACATCCAATCAGATTTATAATGCTTAAGTCCCTGTTAATTTTTTGTCACACATTAGCAAGCTTATGTGCGATTTACCAGAAAATTTTCAAATCCAAATTGCTCTAGAATAAATTACCTCATCAATGCATGCTATCTCTTCTTCAGTCAATGGGGAGGTTTTCATTCTTCGAACTGCCTGTATGGAGAAAAAATCAGGTAAATAGTGTAAAGAATCAATTAATTAAATCTTATATTCAGTTCTGTAGTTCGTTTTATCTAGGTTCTTTTTAAATAAAAAAACATCGAAGGACAAGCCTATGTGACTTGAATCTCAAATTAGTTGAGTTCAGATGCATATACTTTGGGTACATGATGCTCTATTTTGGCTTTAATTGTTGATATTTGTCACTTAAAATGATCAATCATATAATACTATGAAAAATGAGCAAAAATTCAATTTTCTATTCAGCCAACTGGAATTCCAATTCGTGATTTTCCATCCATGATGATAAATACATCATTTGAGTGATACAAGTTTGAAGTATTTAACCATAGATTTCTTTTCTGAAGCAAGTTGGTTCTGGATCTTGGTCTAGGTCTTAAGCACGTTGATTGTAGCTTATACTTAGTAATTCTCTTCAATGCAATAAATTGCAAATTAATTCTTCATGTTTAATCTCCCCCTATTTCAATTTTATTTTGAACAGTGGTACTAGAGTCAATGATAAATAAAGGTGATTGACTCCTTGTATCAGAAGTCTCCCTGGCAATGTGGAAGTCTGGTGGCACGTCTTGTCAAAACCATTTTGTATAGACACTCTTATCCCAACACAAGGATCTCCTAAATGTTTTAGGATCCCCTTGTGACCCAAAATTGGTGCAAAAAAGCCAAACTTCTATGGCTATGAAGCAATGCTCTTATTTTTTAGGGCTAAATACACTGAGGTTGAGCGATTTATTTTTTAGGAAGTTGTGGTGCAAATATGTCTTTGAGCACTTATCCAGTTGCAATTTCAATGTTTAATGGTGAAAACTGTGAAGGCACGGGGTTTTAGATAAAAGGAGAAGAATAAGAATATGATTATGGTGAAATATAGATAATGATTTGTAATTTTTACATCCACGGACAGATCAGCTCAACCAAAAGTTAAGCTTGGAAATGGTGAATTTGAGCAAGCAAAATGGGACAATTGCTGTAAAAATACGAATGTTGTGAAAATCGCTAATGTTCTTTACATTGCAAAAATATATCTAAATCTTCTTAGTCTTGCACAATTGCTAAGAAATGGATATGCGGTCTCTTCCAAAGGAAATTATTGCTTTACTATTGATGATGAAACAGAGATAAGCAAAGATTTAACTGGTCAGAAACAGCTTGTATTTGATTATATATGGATTAAGCATGTATGTTTACCTTTATTGGGTTCTCTGATGACTTTGAAGAGCAACGATTTTTCTGTCTGACAAAAATCTGTAACCAGACCATTCAGTGGCATATTAGATAAGCAACAAAATTGACCATCACAATGAAATTGTTGAACTGATTATTCAACTAAACATTTTATTTCAATTCAAAAGCTAGTATATAGGACAATTATTTGCACAACCAAAAAAGTGTTGGCCAACAATGAATAACATAGTATATTATACCCATAATAAGACAATTATTAAAACCAACTTTCCAAATCTGTAAGCACGGTCTTACTGCGTTTACTATTTACTAATGAATATCCTAAAGCCAAGAAACTTGTTGCATATTAACTCATTTACATTTGCTCTTTCTTTACATTTTTACTTTAGGGGGAAGCTGTTCAGGCAGTGTATACATTGCTAAGTTTTAAAGGAATCTCACCACTAGGCAGCCGAATCATGTAAAATATAGATTGACAGCAAATGGAATTGATTGAGCAACAAATGTAAGCCTACCCTGCCTTTTATTAGAGTATAGCCATCCAAGTACGACACAAAAAGTTTAATTTAAGTAACCAATAAATAACTAATGCAATCCATTTAGCCATTTCAAACATATTTTTAAAAACGAGACCAGATAAGCTGATTTGATTGGAAATTAGTGAATACTATTGTATGGGGTCTGGTTTGTACCTCTGTTGTCAATGCGGAAATGCGGCGCGGCAAACCCAATAATTGGCGCGGGGCGCGTAGCGGGTGCTATTTCGGCGGTGCGGCCACTAATAAATTTAATAATAGATGCCATACTATTCAAAAAGAAATACTAAAATACCTTAAACATTACTCAAAATTTCATGAAGTATTCATAATCTGAAATAAAAGGGATAGCAAAATCGAAAATGGCTAATACCAATTATATACAACTAGTACAACTTATTGTTTTACTATTTATAGGTCCACTTTGGCCGCTTTCCACTTCTGACACGCGCCGACGCGGCCTGGTGCAGTGGTCCTGATTTTTCCTCTATAGCGGCCGGCGCGGCCGCTGAGGTTTGTACAACCCAAAATACGGTCAATCACTAAATTGATGGGAACCAATTGAAAACCTATGACGAAGAAAGTTGTGTGTGTGTGTGTGTATATATATATATATATATGTTTTTTAAAGTTGTTGTATATTTTAACCTTTTTTGTGATTTTTTTTTTCAGCCAAAAACAAAAAATCAGTACAAGCCTGATGCCAAGTCACAAAGGCTCACATATGAGGTTGATGTGCAAATTATCATTATTTAGTCTCTTATTGAGTTTTAATGTTACTTACACGACATATAAGATGCCATTTTATGTTAATTTGCATTTTTATCTAACTTGATTTCTTATAATATTTATGTTTCCTTATTACTTAAAATTAATATTTTATAGAACATAAAATATTCAAAATACATACATTAAATATCACTAATTTAAATATGGTTGAATTAGTGTATCATGGAACCAGTTTATTCATTATTTCACTGACCGCTGGAAGTTTTGAAATACTTGTTATATTACAATTTTGTATAATAGCATAAATTACGAATGCGATCCAGCCATACATCAGTCTCTAAACATGAGAATGCTCACAAACTAGAGAAAAAACCTCAAAGAAGCATACAACAAAAAATAACATACATTTATATGCAAGAAAAGAGTCCATCCATTGTATCACATTCAGAAGAAGTTGTCATAAAATTTAGTCAACAATAATAGTCACCTGATGCGTAGACTTGCTGGGAAGAAATCTTCGTTTAATTGCTTCCCAATCTGTATTATATTCCAATATCCCTAAGGCTAGTAATCTGCAATAAAATATATAGGTCTTTGTAAACACTGCGAGCTTGTCTTGAACAATGGGAATACAATTGTAAGAGATAAAAATGCAGAAAATGCAAACACGAAATGCTTTTATTAAGTGGTCATACGGTGTAATGGTAGAACAAAAGTGGATTTTGCTCGACAGAAAATGTTGGCCACGATATTAATGGCAGCATGGCTGGCATTTAGGAGATGGTTGTCCGCAGGACATTTTTATTACCACAGTGCATGCTTTTTGTGGATGAAATAGCCAATTGCAGAGTCAAGAGTGGCAACAAATAGAAATTTAAAAGCATGGAGATAAACCTTGGGAACACATGATGTCGGCCTAAGTATATGTAAAACATAGTATATAAATTTCTAGCCTAGCATTAAACACAGATCCTAAGAAATGAAAATTGGAAAACATATTTATTAGAGAAGTTTATTAAATGACAGAAGGAATGGTTGAAAAGGGGGAACTTATAAGAGAATAAAAACCAATCTTACATCTATTTCACCTAAGCCTTGATAGGTGAAAGCAAAAGCTCCAACATTAGTGTTAAGTATCTAAAAAAACTTGACCCACTTCTTACCAGTAAAAAAAACATTATCATACCTTCCATTTTGAGGGTCTGAAAACGTGTTTTGATAAGGTTTTGGAGGGTATGAAGTTGAGGGGAAGTGCTGAGAAATCGATGTTGATTATTATAAGATTTGTTAGTTAGAATCATGACAGGTTTACATTCCTATTTAGATTACATCTCTCATGTATACAAATATTTGTACAAACCTTTGCATTATTGAGTGAGAAAAAAATATTCAAGTAATACAAAGTAAACAGAATCAAAATCCAGCTTTTTCACAGTAAATCATTTAACATAGTTGACAAGCACAAAGAGGAGGAATGCAACTTACTCGTCCTCTGAATCAGTGAAAAGTGTCCTATTTACAGATGCTGCCAGGGGTGGCTTGTGTGGGAATAATGCTGGATTAAAAAAGGCCAAAAATCTTTGAGTTGTGCTCGCAACTTCCTTTGGTACCAAAGCAATTGACTGCTTTTTGGAACTTTCAACAAGCATGCCAGCCAATGTTTTCTTAGGTTGTTTTTTATCAGGTGAAGATGAGACTGTACTATTGGCTCCAACAACAGATGAAGAAAAAGGAAATAGAGGTTCCTTTTCAATAACTTGATCAAAACCCGATTCAATGAATCGCTTTCGAAACTCTCGGGCAGCTGTAAAAGGAATTGCAGACCAATGCTTGAGTAAGTAAACCGTAAAAGCCAATATTATGAACCAGTATAGAATGGAAAGGCATGAAAAAAACTTAAAATAAATAATAGCACCTACCAGAATTAATGTCATTTACATATCCTCTAAGTAAATTAAGAGGAGCAACATCTAACATAGATAGCACAGGGCCTCTTACAATTGGTAACCAGAAAGAACCGTCAGCATCTTGAAAACAACTTCTTTGCCCATTCAAACCTTCAGAAGAGGTCTGATGGGATTGAGGAATCCGCACACTCATTGCATCTTGGATAGAAGCAGATCCTGTGTTGCACTGGCCTGGGACAGATGGAGTAAAGCAAACAGCAGGATATGGTGTTCTTGTTGAAGCTAATACTGCATCCCGTTTGTGAAGCATCTCAAAAAGCATACTCTGAACTTGAGAAGCTACCTGTTTGTGTGAAGGTTCAAGAACCGACAGAGAAAATACTTGAATAAGCAGTTGTACATGCTCATGTATCAAACTGTACAGCTGACCAATCTGTTGGTGAGTAAAGCCATTAACAAGGCCATTTCTTGAAGCAGAAGATTGAATGCTGCGAGTAGCTTCAGGCATCAAACCATTCCCTGAAACAAATTGTCCATTAAGCCAACAAGGCAAAATTGGCCGCAGTGGCCTGTTAACCTGTCCGAATGTTTTTCTCTCACTTTGGGAAGAGCTCTTCCGGCGATTATTTTGCCTAGTCTTTGGTCGTCGTCCAGCACCATCACACTCATTTCGGGTTTCTACCACTGCATTCTCATCAGCATCACTGTCCAGCAACTCCTGAAGCTCTAACTCAAAGTCTGCATCATTATCCTCATCATCATCATCGAGGTTTTCATTTTCATGAGATGAATGACCATCACCTTCTCCACCTTGTAATACAGCTGCTAGAAATTTTTTATACTCTTCTTCATCATCGACATTTTGAACATCATCTTCATCATCGGTCTCTTGAAGAAAGGTCTCAAGCTCATCAAGACTGAAACCTTCAAGCGAATAACGAGCTCTAGTACGCATACAAATAGCGTCATCATTATCTATGTCTATCATTGGGCTTCGGGGTTTCGTTGTGTTGCTTATTTCTTCTATCCTAAAACCATCACTAGTACCACTAATCAAGTCATTCTTCTTCTCCTTATCAATCTCCAATTGAGATATCATACCCGCTGCTCCTAAAACAATTTCCTCCTCGCCATGTTCAGAATCTACTGCACTGCAGATTTGCTCATTACTCGTTATCTTTTCCAAATCTATATCCATAGATGGCCCACTATCTACAACATTCCGATCCAATCCATCACCTTCAGAACTCAAACTTGATGAAGCATCCGAAAGTGTTTCCTTTAAAAACAAAGGATTAAAGTCTGCATCTTCTTCTTCCTCTTCCTCTTCCTCCTCTTCTTCTTTATCTTCCACAGGTTTCAAACTCCTTTCACAGCCGTTACTAGTAGAAACTGCATTCTGATTCGCAGCAACCCCAATTTCAGCCGACTCAGTATTTGAATCTGTAGACATATTAAATAACCAATAAATATCAATTTTTTATGCTTCTCAAAACAAAAGTCAAATCCACTGGAGAATTGGAACAAAGCATAATAACAGCTACGAGTCCTTGTTTAGATAAACAGCTTAATTTGCAACTTATAGTAGCACAAGCACTTCTCATATAAGTTATTTTTACAATAAAAGATAAAAATAAAGCCATATAAGCTATAAACTGTTTTCATAAGCTATCGTGGAGAGCTTATGGAATAACCTGAAAACAACTTACGAAAATTTTGTAAGTTGTATTCATAAGTTCTCTCCAACAGTCTCGCAAATGCAGATACAACAACAAAACCACATCAGCAACAACCAAACCTTATTCATCTAAGTGAGGTCGGCTACATGGATCAAAAAAAGCCATAATGTTGTATTACATACCATATTTCTATCCAACTCATTAATCTCTAGATCTTTCTTAATAGTTTCTCTTATAGTTTTTCTAGGTCTTCCTATGCCTCTAGTAATGCGACTACCCTCCTTACTATAGAATCTACACGTCTTCTCTCTACATGCCTAAACCACGTAAGCTTAAGTTTCCACCATCTTATTTGAGTTTATGGCGGTAAATAAAACTATAAACCGTCATAAACTCAAATAAGCGGATCCAAACGAACCCTAAATAAGAAACATCACTTATCCATGCATCTTCCAAATCCAATCACTTAAAAAATGAACAATACAAAATTTGATTCAGTAAAATCAAATAATGATTTTATTGAAAACCCAGATGAAACAATAGAACTAAAAATCAAAAAAGACCTAAATTGTAGAAATTTGCAGAAACCCAATATGAATACGTAGTAAAGTTTTGGAATTTTACTATATACTGACCAATGTTAACTTCCATGGTTGTTTTCCTCAGCACGTGGCAACTTGGGTAAATGCCAAAACGGTGCTGTCGTGTCAGAATACGTTTTCTGTTGAATACAAGGTTAAAATCCACAAAACCCTAATACCAAAGCAATTAATCGTAACGAGAAAATCGATGAATGTGATATACGCGTGCGAAGAAGAGAATGAAATATACCGAGATTGCCCTTGATCGGAGATGGAAACATGCCAAGTTTTCGTATCAATCTATAATCAAACTTTCTTCTGATTTTTTCTTCTCAACTTTAACACTATGGTTGGTTCGCGAGAAATAAAAAGAAGAGAAGCATCGAAGAGAGAAAAGAAAGATGGGTTTGGTTAAGATTCAAATGATTTTTTTTTATAAGTATTATAAAGTGAATTTGATTTTATTAAGGATGGTTTAAAGTAAATTGGGAGATTACATTAACTTAAAATAAACTTAGATAACATAACATGACCGGCAATAAATCGTTTTAAATAGTAAGATATTTATAAATGGTTAGATTAGCAAGATAAAAAATGGTTAGGGTTTTTTTGAGGGAAAACGGTTAGAGATTTGATATCTTATTTTTGCATATGTATCTATCTTAACATATTATATATAAAATGAATGCTAATATTTAGAACGTTTAAATATTGCACTTGTCTCTGTAAATATGACCCGTTTAAGTTTTGGTCATTGTAAAAAAAATTCAGAAATCAGTCTCTGCAAAAAATTTTATCTTTTAATAATACTCCTAGGCCCATTTAAGCCAAGCCATGTCACCAAGATGCCTACGTGGCGCACGTTGACAGTGCAGTTGTGCCCACGTGGCATCTGACGTGGCGTTTTGAAATTTAAAAAATGCTTTTTAATTTTTGAAAAATCTTTTTCTGTTTTAAAAATTAAAAACAACAGTTTAAAATAACAAAAACTTATTTTAATTATGTTAAAAATATGGAAATTAATTTTCCAAAATTTTAAAAATCAAAAAATACTTTTTGAAATAAATTTTTTCCAACAAATTTAAATGTCAATTATCGAAAATTTAATTTTGAATTGCGAAAATTAATTTCAATATTTTTTAAAAAAATATTTTTAATTTAAAAAGACAAATGAAAAATTATTTTTTAATTTTTTCAAATTTTTGGAAAATATATTTTCGTATGGTTCCACATTATTGTCGTATTCTACTAGTAATTTAAGTATTAGATACATTTTTTGTAAGTATTTAGTCCATTTATTATTGTTGTTGTTGACCATAGGTATATAATCTCATGTCACGCTCCCTATGTGTATCTAGGGATGTAAATAGGTATCCATGGGTGCGGATAGTGTGATATTCATATCCGCTCTGTTGAATAAATATGATACCTGTACCATATCTATATCCGTGCGAAAATCTGTTTAGCGGGTAATCCGCGGGTTTATACAAATATCCATGGATGACATTTATAAAAAAAAATATATATATTTGTTTATTTTTTTTAGCTAAAATTTATTTAAAAAAAAGGGTTAATCAAATGCATTTTCTTTTCTTTTTAAGAAAACATAATATCCATACATTACAATAACAACAAATATCATTGACTCAACAAAAGCATAAATAAAGTATCTTACATTTAATAAGAATAAAGTTCTTTGATTTAACAAAAACATAAGTAAAGCTCATCATATTCAACAAAAACAAAGCTTATTGCTTCAACAATCCCGACCACTTTCAATTTCTTTTAAAATGAGCGTAATAACTAATAACACTCACAATATCGAGGGTTTTTGCTTAGGAAGTTGAAAGTTATCTATGTAATTGACTCGGTTTAATAGCGGGTATGGATATCCGCGGGTACAGATACCATTAAATCCACATCCGTATCCATGAATTAACGGGTAGTTAAAATATTCGTTTATTTTATCCATGGATGTCCATTGAGGTATCCACTCCGTGTTAGTGGCAGATTTTATCTGCGGATATCCACAGGTGTGGATTTTTTTGCCATCCCTATGTGTATCAATTACAATCATAATTTTATCAATATAAGATTTTTTCCTTCATTAGAACAAATTTTGTAATATGGTATCAGACGAAACCTAGGGTTTCAATTATCCCTTCAGCCGCTACATTTCTTCTTCAACCTTTCTCCGATCATCAAACATGATGAGCGAATCAAATTCCGATCTCGACGTTAATCCAACCGGATCCAAAACAATCAAAGATCCATCGCAGGATCCACGAAGTCTGTTCTTCCTTCATCCTAGCGAAAATCCTAGTGTGGTGTTGGTATCTACTCCTCTCACCGATCACAACTATCACAACTAGAGTCGAGCAATGAAACGTTCTCTATTTTCCAAGAACAAAATCAGGTTCATCAACGGTACTCTCCCTAAACCTTCTTATCTTGATTCCACATATGATCTTAGGGATATATGCAACAACATGGTGCTTTCTTGGATCACCAGAACCTTATCTCCCCATATTTTTCAAATTACAATTTGCATTGAGTCTGCATTTGAACTTTGGAATGATCTTGAGGATCGATTCACAGAAGGAATTTTTTTAGGGTTTCTGATCTCCTTCGTGATCTTCATTCCACTCAATAATGAGATCGATCCCTCTCAAAATATTTTATTGATATGAAAATCTTTTGGGATGAATTGGAAGATCTTCAAGCTAGCCCTTCTTGCTTCTGTGTAAAACCTTGTACTTGCGCTCTTTCAAATTTTGTTCGCAATTACAAGAATATGAAATATATCATATGTTTTTTTGAAAGGTCTTAATTAATGCAAATTACATCAATGTTCGCACACAAATTCTCTTAATGGATCCTTTACCTTCAATTTCAAAAGTGTATTCATTAGTGTCTCGACAAGACTTTAACCATTCTGATGATTCCACCGCCGTTTCCATCAATTACACAAACCCTAAAAATCTCTCAAATCAGTCCAAAGGTCATGGCAAAGGTCCAAGAACCCCAATGCTTTGCACCAATTGCAACAAAAAAAATCATGCCATTGATAACTGCTACTTCAAATATTGATTTCCTCCAGGTTATCGATCCAAAACTCAGATTGAAACCTCAAAAAATGATTCCAACAGTCATCCCATTCTAATTCTTCTTCAGATAAGCAATCCATAGAAGACCTCAAGACTCGCATGGTTTCCAACATCAACAAGTCTAGTAATATGTTATCTTCCCCTTCTACTTGGATTTTAGATTTTGGTGCTAGTTGTAACATCCTAATATTTTATATACGTTATAGAAGGATTTATTCCATATTTATTTATTTGATAATTCTATTTGAGGAGTTCTTGGATAATTTGATTATTTAATTAAACCACATGGTGTAGAAACAAATCATGGGGCAAGTAAACTATTTGACTAATTCAAATTTTGATCATGCCTAATGAGGTGCGTGAAATTGTTGCCTCAATTAGTTAATTTAATTTCTTTATTTTAATTGTTTCCCACTTTGTTGCCATTCATCAATTTAGAAATATAATATGAATTTTGTAAAACATTTTCTCTCCATCATGCCAGTTACGTAATTGAAACCTCTACCATTCTTTTAGGAATTATTATCTCTCAGCAGTAACAAATTTATTTGACCGATTTTGTTTATTTTGCTTTCATTGCACATTTTATCGAGATTCACGGGCCACTCACCTTAATGCTACATATCCTTATTGCTCCATATTTTTGACCCCCTCTCTATGAGTATCAAACTATCCCTCTCCGACCCTCACTCTCTCATACTTCCAAGTTCCATCATGATTGTAGCTATCATCCACCTAATATTTTCTAAGTCCATTCTTTTCTTCTAAAAGGTAAACTCTCCTAGAATTCTTTCATCTCTTCCTCCTAGCACAGAAATGGTCTTGACCATCTCAAAAGAGTATTGGGTGTGTTATGAAATACTTGTCAAAATGTATGCTTTGACCGTGTAGCATGTTTCTCTCCCACCTTCATAATCATTCCAATTTTAAAATCATCTTAACAACATGTGGTTCCCCTCTAGTCTCCACGGTATACCTCTCACTCCTAATTATCATCACCACCATCACCCTGTTAATGAAATATTCTAAATCTTCATCAACTATACTATCCGTGTAAGCTCTGAAGGTATAATATTTTCAATAGTCCTTCTCTATCGATCTCGTTTCCTTTTATTCTAATTTTTATTATTCTTCCATTGAAGCTTCAAATATAGATCTTCTTGCAACCTTCCGTATGAGCCTTTAGAGTTTCTTGCTAGAGTTTGGAAAGAAAGAGAAAAGAAAAAGTTAAGGTAAGGGCTCTAGTCTTGACCATGATTTAAATGAAAATAATAGGTTATTATATTAAATTTGATATGTTTCTTGATTCAATGGATGAGTGGAGAGATTAAGGGTTAGGAATAAATATAAGAATTATTGTTGTTTAGTAAATTTTGCTATTGTTTTTGAAGAATATGTGAATTTTGGTAATTATATGTATGATTGATGTTTTGTTGATTTGTATATGTGATTGTTGTTGTGAAATTGAGAATTTATTGATTTAAGTGACTCTTCCTTGATTCTTTATTTTAGATGTTTTAAGAAATTTATTTAATCACGAGGAGTTGGTGATTCTGTGGAATTGATAAGATATGTGGTTTATGAGTAGAACTGAAGGAAGATCTCATTGCATAGCGATTGTTTTTCATGTGCCAAATTGGGCGATTCATATGCATGTGTCAAATTGGACGATTAAAATTATTTTACCAAATGGGACGATTAAACTTATTTTGCCAAATTGGGCGATTAAAACTATTTTGTCAAATTGGGCGATTAAAACTATTTTGCCAAATTGGGCGATTACAAGTATTATGCCAAATTGGGCGATATCCAGATCATGGTCTAGTTGCATTTCATGCATCTGCATTAACATTGAGTTCACTGAGTCTTGTCACTTGTGCCTTCATTAAAAACATGGTATATGTGTTTGTTTTTATCGTACATTTTGAATGATAAATATTTTAAATTAAAAAGAAATGTCTTAGCACGATTTCTAGATGATCGTTGAATATTCTTATTTGATGTCTTAATTTATTATTGATTTTATTTCATGAGTGTTGAAGACTAACCCTTACAACCAACATTTTAGATACCAAAGAAATTATGTGTGCTTGATGTCTTGCTTGAAGTGTATACGCGGGAAAACAAATTTGGGTTTTTCGAATTATAAAGAGATTAGTTTCACTATTTTGTTAATTTCTAGTTAGGAATTTATTATGCTGCCCATTAAAAAAAAACAATTAGCCCTATTTTTCTAAAAATAAAGAATTAGACGTAATGTCTTGGACCAAAATCCGGGACGTTACATTAATGATGATGTATGTACTCATTTGCATTGCTTTACTAGTTTTTACAAAATTCAACCAATATGTCTTTTTTCTCAATGGAATCACCTTGATTGCTCAATATTTGCCTCAATTTCGTATTAGTCTCGTCTTTATTTCTAAATTAACTAAAATTGTGGACTGCAAACTTATATTTTCCCGTAATTCTTGTGTTCTTCAAGATTTGCATGCCCAGATTGGGCATGTTGTGTTGATCAGCAATCTCTACATTCTCATACTACACTCTCAAGGCCCTGCATGTCATGCTGACACTTCTTTACACATTTTAGATTCTAATAAAATTGCTGACACTCTTCGCGTGGGATTTTCACGCAAAGTTTCCATGAATACTTTTTTTTTTTTTTTTACTAAAATAAATTATTTCCATTCATTTAAATTGATAGGGTACATCAATACAATGCAAATTCGCTAAAAACAAAAAAGATAATCTGCGAACAAACTCACAACATCCATGTTAATAACCTAAAACAACAAAGTACAAAAGCCTACACATATGACTATATTCAAGTCTCCGGATCTGCAACGACGTGGACGACGCCAAAGTCATTGATTGGATCGAAGCTGATCTAACAATCTGAACCGAACGAATACCTGAACGAAACAAGAAAGACAAATAACGCGGCACAAAGACGACGAACAAACCCAACGTCACAATAAGATGACTAAATCACAAAATAAAAATCGAAATAGAAGTGAAAATCACTTATTTCAATAAAAAGGAAGAGAAAAACGAGTTAAAGGAGTGACTTTGAGTAAAAAATTAACCATAAATCATTCCTTTTAGTGAATAAAAGAGAAGAAACTAAGGTCTTGATCGCAAGATAGAGAAAGTGAAAAGCGAGAAAGACATCCACAAATACTGTTATGTATATTTTTCGTTTGATCAATTTTTTCTCCGTATAGCTCGTAGCTACTACTATTTTTTTTTTGGTCAAGAGTAGCTACTACTATTAAATAGAGACAAAAAAAAAAAGAACACTTGCACAGTCGAAATATTTATTATGGTACGTGGCTTCACAAGCATTAACATATTTTGTAGTCTTCGTAGGTGATGGCAACTGCCATGAAATCATTGACACCTAGAGTTTTAAGAAAATAACATGAAGTTCAGGTGATCACATACAAGAGAATTTTAATTAACAATTTACAAATGTTCGTGATAGATTTTGGTTGCAATATTAAACATTTTTCTTTTCTATAATGTGCACATGTTTCTTTTTTTTATCATGTAGTTTAATGGTTAAAAATTCATCTTTATAAGGTGAATAAGTGGGGTCTTTAGTTGTATTCTCATGCATAATTACGTTGAAAATAGAACAAATAGTGACAACAAAATTGTGTCGGTCTAATAAGTTTGATTATTGATAGATCAATAAAATCCAATATTAGGCATGCATATAAGGATAAGAAATGATAATTGGTTGCACTACCAAAAAAAATTGATAATTGGTTGAAACAATGTTCAGATTCAAGCTCTTAAAAATCGAAAATGCCATGGAGCATTGATTTGGAATATCAACATAAGTTCAACTGGCTCAGTAATTTCTCTTTTTGATCACATTTCTTGCTAGTCAAGAACATTCCACCATTTTAGATGGTAGAAAGAATACAATGGAAATAAGAAAACATAGAGCAAAAAGTATAAATGAATAAAAATTATAACATACTTCATCTTCACACCCTTGAAGTCTGCCTTTCTTTTGCAAATGTCTTCCTCTCAGCTTCATTCAAAAGCTGCATATCTGTATCCGAACCAATAATGCGATCAATTTTTCTGTGGTTCAGTTTGGTTCGGTTAACAACATTTTTGCACACCCTTAGCTTCGGATCTTATTCGCTCATCAGCACTTATAGGACTGTTAAATCTATATTCTGTTGGAAGATAATGCTTCTCTAAATAGGGACCAGGCTGAAGTGGTTTCCTAAGGTAATGCACAAAGAATTAGAAGAAATCTCTAACAATTGTACTAACACTGATTTTATATGCAAGAAACATCCGATCCGACATTTATTAAAAAATCTTCACTTATTCTGTAAATTCCGGAGAATAAATACAAGACCATTTTGATCTTTAAGAATTATTAACATTGTATAAGATTAAGCAAAGGCAAAGTTCCTTGTTTGAACTTGATGTGACGTGTATCCAAGTAAAACCATCTAAAAATCGCCTCGACCTGGTGTCCTCCATGGCCACAAGTTCAGCTAGTTTTGTTTTTCACATAGGGAAACAAAGAGCAAATACTGGCCACATGTTGTACATATATGAGACTAATCATACAATTTAAAAGCCCTAAGTTTGTTTTATGCCTTAAGTTAAAACATCACCATTCAAATGTTGGTATATTGACACTTTTGTAGCAACTACTAAACAGACATTCAAGGACTAAATGTTGAAGTTATTACCTAACTCTTGACACAGTATGGTTCTCTGAACTGGATCTGGGCCTTCCTGCATATGAAAATGATAACAATACAATAGAATACTGCAATAACTTTAAAAAAGGAATGAGGTATTATTATATGCACAGATTAATGTTTCTACACATAGTTTCACTTAGTTTATGTGGGACAATAGAGTTGGCAATCCCAAAACTACTGTACCTTTTGATGTACTTAAGTGAAAACATTAACAATATCTCAATTTCCAATATGAAAGAAGTGATGTACTTTTACATATTCTTAGAAAGTCATATCCAATTGACTCCCTATTCTACTCAAAACCACTTGGAATGAATTTTCTATAATCAATAGGGATTAGTCTTATAGTGTCCCTGTTAGGACTTGGAATAAGTGGGAGTTTGTTAGGATTGGAGTTAAGAAGTTATTTAGTAAGTTGATAAGTTTGTTAGGTGGTTGTTAAGGGTTGTTATTTTGCTTATCCTTAGAAAGTCTTTAAATAGCCCTAAAAGGTAGAGGGGAAAGATATCTTTGAATAATTAAATTGTGACTACAGAAAGCTCTCTAGTGAAAGGAGAGTGCTCCTTTCGGGGTAGCCTTGAGTGCAAGGTTATATCTTTATCGTATACCTTTTGTATCTTCTCTTTAAATCTCACTACACAAATAAGAAATTCATCAACTGTTTGCAATCTTTATATTTAACTTATTACTTGCAATCTTTATCTTTCTGTATTCATTTACAATAGCTGCCACAAGTATTATATACATCAAAAGTGTGAAAATTTCAACAAAGAAAATTATAACAGAGTTAAAATTTGAGAGAAGCATATTTTTAAACAAAACAACATAGGAGTCTTCGTATGTTTTTCAACTTAAGCGCAAAAGGTCCAAAAGATTAACTGAACAATACAAAGACCAAATATGGGGCAAAAATTGATTTTATGGGGAAAAAAATTGACAAGATTGATCCACGTATCCAAGAGGGGGTACAACATTGTGGCTCCAAGGCATGATGGTTCAAGAGCTATACATCATTTTTAACCTTCAAGATACGCTCGATTGTGGTTGCTCCGCCAAAGTTCTCAACACGCAACTGTAGCTTTCCATATTCAGTTTCATGTACTTCAATATTTTTATAAGTTTTGAGTTTCGCCTGCTTCTCTAAAAAATTGAGCATAGACCAAAGGCCTCGGCGATAGTTCATGAGAAGAAACTCTAGCTTTCCAATTTCATGACAGTAAAATTTAGTCTTTTCATCAGTTTCGGGATTCACCTGCTGGTTTAAAAAATTTAATCAGAGACTCAAGGCATACACATTATTACAGTAACTGACTAAAGTTTAAAAAATATGTAACTAAACAACAATCGGCAAGGAAATAAAGAGGGTAAAGTGATATCAAATAGTTCAAATCCTTATCTCTCATTCATACACATTATTACAGTATTTCAAATCTCAAACATTCTACCAACGTATGTTAGAAACAACTGAGCTGAAGTTTTGCAGAAAAATAAAATGATTACAAAGAACTGACACAAACACACACCAAAGATATGAACAAGATGCAAGAAAAATACTGCAAGGTATTTCAACTCACGAAATAGAAAGATACATGTTACAGAAAAAAAATGGAGCAGATATTCGACACTAATCCCATATTATGCAAACTAGCATACAAAGCAAATTATAATATTGAACTTATTCAAGACAAAATCATTAAGAGCATTAAATGTCTGATTTATATGTAATACCCTAGTCAGATAGGTGGAATGTTGAAGAAAGGAGTACTTATGTGAAAACAAAATCAAATACAAGTTGCTCATTATTAGGGGGCTGTTTGGAATGGCTTATGTTTGGATTATTTTGGCTTATCTACTGTTGCAAGTGCTTATGGGACGATTTGGGAGAGAATATGACCAGATATTCTGATCAGAGCTTATGAGCTCCGAGAAGCTGTTTTACCAAGAGTTGTTTGGATCCCTGTTGATGGGACATTCATTGTTTGATGTGTGGAACCGTAATGGATGGTAAAAATAGAAATTAAGAATGAATTCAAATATGTAGAAAGAAACTAAAATTGTGAAATTTGAATCAAAAGCAAAAAGGTCCCATCCAGAAAAACATGCCTGGGTTGGTTGGTCATTGAAAAGGGCATCTGGCTTGCTGGTAGAACGGTCTACAGCTGGAAAAAATAAGATGCCAAAATGTGAGTTAAATTTAATATTGCAAGATCGGGGAAGGGTCACTAGATCGTAAATCATAGGATCGTAACACGGATTGTAGAAGATCCTATCAAATTTAGAAGTAAATCACGCCTAATAACAACTAAAATCCACCAAAAACTTGATAAAACCCCCCAAAATTTTACAAAAACAACATAAAGCTTCCAAACAAGGATATTTGAGGGTTGTTTTAATTGAAACCAGGTCGCCTGACCCGACCAGGAAAACTCAGAAATAGCAGAACTCGAGGCATAATATATGTAACTAAACAACAATCAGCAAGGAAGTCACGAGGGGACACGTTGAAATCCTCATCTCTCAATCATACACATTGCAATGTTTACGCATTTTATCAACTTAAGTTATGAAAAACTGAGCTAAATCTATTTGCAGAAATACTAAATGTGACACACACATGAACAATGTTACAACTTAAGATATCAAATGAAGAATTGAAATATATATGTAGAAAGAAACTAAAATTGTGAAACTTGCCTTGACTGGTTTAGAAGGGTCTCGATTCTCAAATAGCAGCTTCTGCGAAGAAATGGAAGAGAGATTCCTATCTTTTTGATATTTCCATCTATGCCCCTTTTTCTTTCCCAAAACCACCAATAATAAAAGTCATCTCACCACTAATAGTAGAACTTGATGATTGCAAAATTAAACAAAATTTAGTACAATAATAATAAAAGACAACGAGAAGAATTATTAACAATAAAGTAATCGACTTAAAATAAAATGTATAGTAATTAGTAAATTAATTTAATAATACACTTAACAAAGACTATTAAATTTGTATCCGAAAGAATATTCATTTTTTTCTCTCTATCATATGTTTTAAGTTTGATTTTTTATAGATGGGCTTTTTTGTCAATTCATAAATTCATTCAACTTCTCTCTCTTCTATTTCTCTCATCTCTCTCTTATACTAAACAATACATCAAATCTACTCTATTTATCACATACTTCTCTCTTCTCAAACTCTCTCTCACCTATTTTTCTCTTCACAACTTCTCTTCTAAACTAAACACACCCTAAAAGATAATATTATTTGTTTAAAAATGTTTTGCGAATTTTAAAATGACTTGCAA
Source organism: Medicago lupulina (assembly GCA_958299785.1). Lineage (NCBI taxonomy): Eukaryota > Viridiplantae > Streptophyta > Magnoliopsida > Fabales > Fabaceae > Medicago > Medicago lupulina. Next base: position 9,086,836 of record OY283139.1, on the reverse strand, counting down.
TATTTTAATGACTATAGAAATTTTAAAAGACTATATAGACTTATGATAGAAAAACTAAATAGTCTTCTAAAAATAAGCAGGACGATGATCATTCGCCCCTCCCAGCTAGCAAAATTTTAAAGGTTTTTGAAGGCCGGCATGATCGTGCGGCTCACAAGCACGACCGTGTGTCTAGTGTAGAAAAAAATATTTGTTACAAACTCTTAGAATCTTTTGGTTTATGACTTGTAACTCGTTTTTAATGTATTGTACAAGGCTCTAGGCTATAAATAGACCTTACTTCTGAGGAAAAAGGGATATCGGATATTTGTAAACTTAATCTAAAGTTGAAAGCATAGTTTTGCATTGTTATAAGTTCTTTGTTCTTTATTTTTTCAGTTCTTTACATTCTTGTTTTACTTTTCAATCATTTATCTTTATGCCTTTTACTTTCATGTTTTTATTAGGCATGACAACAAAACCCATACTTATGGTTACCGTCCCGAACCAAACTCAATTTGACGGGTTTTTTCCGTTTTGACTGGGTTTGGGTGTGGGTTTGAGTTTTCCCCGATTTTAAAACACGGGTATGGGACGGGTAATGGGTATATAGATACCCACCCCGAACCCATACCCAAACCCGTCCCAAATGCAAAAAATTACTTTTATGTTGATATGCAATATTATTTGTTTGATAATTGTCATGTTATAAAAACTACTATTGATATTTAAAGGAGAAACTAAATCAATCGGTCTAACAAATGTTTAAGTGAACATATTACTGGATAATGCATTACAACATTTCTCTAGGGGTTGCAAAAAAACTTCTATTTTTATTAAAAAAAATATTGAATACGGGGACGGGGATGAGGCAGGGATACCCGAACCCGTCGGGGATGGGGATGAGGTTCACTTTTTCATCCCCGTTGAGTATGGGTAGGGTAACAGGTAAGTATATGAGAATCGGGTATGGGGACGGGGAATTTTAAACTCGTCCCCACCCCGCCCCATTGTCATGCCTAGTTTTTATATTTTAATATCTTGTTTGCTATGATCATGTGTGAGTAGATTTTTTTAGTTTTGGGATTGTTGGAATCATCTAATGATTGAATTATAATCAACCTAAGTCTAAACTCTATTTTATAAGAATCCATTTTTTAATATAATTTTATCGTCATTAAATTTTATAACAAATATTAAACGAAAAACAGAGATGTGAAGTTTGATATTGTTATTTAATCATATCTTAAATATCAAACGAAGAATCGAGATGTGAAGTTTGATATTGGATCAAATGAGATTAAACAATATAAACAAAACATGAGAATAATTTTGTGAGTCTTAGGACTATAAAGTTGCATTCAAAGGATCTCAATAATAATCAACAATGAGAATAAGTTTGATTATTGTTAAGACACATTCATTTATTCTTAGAGGAACCATGAAATACTAGAGAACACATTGTCTCAAATCACTTACTTTAATCCATAACAAATGGACCATGCACACAATTAGAAAAGGAATATTTCATATGGGTAGAAAGGGGACCACGTTTTTTTAGAGGATTTGGAAATACATGGCAAGGAATAAAAATAACTTCAAAAATAAAATATCATCATATAAATCATAAATGTTGAAAAGACATAGTTAAGTTCAAAAAATAAAGTAGAAAGACAACTCGTTTTTGAAGTGGAATCGAGCTACAGAGTTACTACTCACTTGCTAAACTAACCAGCCCATAAAATACAAGTAGGAACAATATTTTAATATATAGTTAATTCATAAGTCTCAATTGCAGAAGGTGGGGTTGGCATCAGATGAAAACTTGACAATCAGAGGCTGTTATCTCCCTTCAGTCTGTTGCTTGTGTCACAAGGAAGTAGAAACTGCAGATAATTTATTCCTTCAATGCTCTTTTGCTGTTGCAATATGGAATGGATATGCCCAATCATCAAAACTTTCAAAACAATTTGGTTTTGTAGAAATAACTTAAGATTTAACAAAGAAATTGAATGTGCTGAAATTATGGGAGTAATTTTAGCAATTGAATGTGCCTCTCAAAGAAATTGGACCAATACATGGATAGAAAGTGAGTCAGTCCTAGCTACCTTGGCATTCAAGTCACCTAGTATCATACCTTGGCAGCTCAAGAATAGATGGCTTAACTGTCTCTCAAAACACTCAACAATGAACTTCATTATCACCCACATTTTCTATATTCATAATCACTTCGTTATAAATATTCTATAGAAATTTATTTGAAATAATTTTGTTGTTTATGTATAATCCTAAACAATCATACTTGATAAATCAAGGATTTTTCCTCTTCATCTTTGATAGTGTTAATCATAAGAGCCACTTGGACACATCTTATAGCCACTCGAAGCATATTAACCCTCCTCTCTTCATTTGCATACTCTTTCAATGAACTACAACTATCAAACACTTCACCTGTCTGCCCATTCTTCCCTTACAACTGATTGAACCCATTCGGTAATACCATTACTCTTCACAAAATGATGTTTGCTAATTTCATTGACTCATCACCTTTTCCAAGTCTTTTGTAGACAGAGTAAGGCAAAATACTTACGGTAAGAAATCAAAATGTGAGCTAACATAGAACATGAAAGTAAAAAAGAGTTGGATCTTCTCATGGTTGGTTCTAAAGTCAATATATAAAACATTATTGCATTGAGAAAATTAACTTTGAATTTCAATTGCCTAACAATCTTAAACTAAGTGGTGATTTGCATATATCCAGCAGTTTACGTGCGTTAATTAACGAGGAGTGCCAGAAACATTTTCTTTTTAACATTCACTCATTTATTGAGTTAAGGGACCAAAAGTGACCTAAAATTAAGTTAAGGGACCAAAAGTGTAATTTTGCCTTACTAAAATTATAACAAATATTACTCTTTTTTAAGAGTACAAATATATTTTTGAGGGTGTACAATATTATAGATCCAAGGTATGATGGTTCAAGAGCTATATATCATTTTTAACCTTCAAGATACGCTCGATGGTGGTTGCTCCGCCAAAGTTCTCAACACGAAACTGTAGCTTTCCAAATTCAGTCTCATGTATTTCAATATTTTTCCAAGTTTTGAGATCCGCCTGCTGGTCTAAAAATTTGATCAGAGACTCGAATCCGTGGCCACCATAGTTACCAAGAAACCGTACGTTTCCAAATTCAGTGTAGTACTCTTTATTCTCTTCATAAGTTTTCTGATTCACCAGCTGGTTTAAAAATTTGAACAGAGACTCTAAGGCATCTAAATCTCACTAAAAAACAATTGGCAAGGAAATAAGGATAGGACATCAATATCGAACAGTTCAAATCCTCATCAGTCATTCATTCACATCATTATGGTTACAACTCAAGCATTTTATCAACCTATGTATGTTATAAACAACTGAGCTGAAGTTTTTTGCATGAAAATTAAACGATTACAACGAACCGACATACACACACACACACACCAAAGATATGCACAAGATGCAAGACAAAATACGTCGTATTTTTGTTTTGAAACATGTATTTTTCTATTGTGACTTGAAATATCTGGCATACAGAACAACATGTAACATTGAACTTATTCAAGTACAAGTTGCTCATTGTTAGGGGGCTGTTTGGAATGGCTTTATGTATGGATTATTCTGGCTTATCTACTGTTGCAAGTGCTTATGGGACTATTTGGGAGAGAATATGATCAGAGCTTATGAGCTCCTAGAATCTGTTTTACCAAGAGGCATTTGGAACCTTGTTGACGGGACATTCATTGTTTGATGTGTGGAGGCATTTTTTACCTTCCTGCCTTTGACTCTACGCTCGGTGGAGGCATGCTTCGTAACACGGTACAGTATATTTCCAACTAGATACAGATGTACGTCAGTCTCTCTGTTTCTGGAAATTGCCTGCTAGTGTACACATCGCTATGCTTACGACTCAAGCATTTTATCAACTTAAGTTATGAACAACTGAGCTAAAAGATATTTGCAGAAAAATTAAATGTTACAAATAACAGACACCCACATCAAAGATATGAACAAGATGCAAGATAAAATACTGCCAGCTATTTCAAGCCTCCGAAAATCGAGCAGATGCTTAACATTAATCCCATATTAATGCAAACAACCATTGAATGCAGAACAATATGTAACATTGTCTATTTAAAGAAACTAAAATTGTGAAACTTAGTTGGGATTTCCAGAAAGACTTGCCTTGGGTCGTGAATTATGTCATTTTCTCAAATTATTATCAATATCGACGTGTGACAGTGCCAGTATCCGTGTTTAATAGTCACATGGTTGGTTCAAAAGTCGATACATAAAAGGTTACAACATCGAAAAAACTAACTATGTCTTTCAGTTGCCTAATAATATTAAAAAATGAGGTGATTTGCATACATCAAACAGTTAACATGGATTAATTCACAATCAAGATATTCTGGCATTAACAAAATTGCAAAATTATAATTATCCAATGTTAATAATGATACATATAACATAATATGATGATGCAAGAAACAAAATTGTTAAAAGTGGCAAACCTTGATAGAGAGAGACCTGAAATAGAGAAGGAGAAAGCAAAGAAGAAAACGAACGTGCGACGAGAAATTAACTAAATTAGGGGACTACTACTTACACCCCCATTGTTTTTATATACATCTCACGTTATTCTTTTTTCAAAATTGTTTTTTCACTAGTGATTAATTTTTTTTAGAGGATCCATTAGTGATTCATTTTTGTTAGAAAAATGTTGGATACATAGATTCTTTCCTTCAGACAAAATTTATTTCGTACGCAATAAGTCAGATATCAAGTTATTGACATTGACATTTACGTAAGGGCTCAAGCTTGTAACTTGTATTAAACATAAGAATTTATTATTAAAACAACATGCTCAAAAAATGTTTTATCACAACCGATAATACAAACCTACAAAGATATGAATTTATTATTTTGAAAGTTTATTGTAATATTTACTCATATTTAAAAATAATACTATGTGGTGTATTTTTTTTCTAATCATTGTTCTTTTACTTATTGATTTTAAGTACTTAATTAAGAAACTAGTTATAGGTGGATTTGGTACTAAATGGGTAAGACCACATATATTAAGGGTAAGTTTAGATTGATTTATTTGATTATGTCTCCTTACATAAGTATTTGCAAAATTATTTGAAAGAACTTATGAGTTATGATAACAATTTATAATATAATTTTAAGTTGTTTTCAGCTTATCTCTATACACTCTTTAAAAGTAGATTATTAAAACAACTTATATCTTTTATGGAAATAGTCTGACATTTTCAAAATTACCTAAGGGACCATGCACACAAGTAGAAAATGAGAGGATTTGGATATACACATGCTTAGGAATAAAAAGTAAAATAATAAAAAAAACTTAAAAAAATCATATAAATGTTTTTTTTGGGAAAAGAATATCATATAAATGTAAAGACAAAGACATAGTTCAAAAAATAAAATAAGAAAGGTATAGTTGGTTGTGCAAGTGGAATCCTGAATAAGAAAGGAACAATATTTTCATCTATAGTTAATTCACAAGTCTCAAACTAGTTTTGTTTCAATCCCTGAATTCATGGTTATTCATAGACTTAATAAATGTTTAGAATGACAAAGATTTTGATACAGGGGCATTATGATCTTGTTGAAACTTCAAGTGTAACTTTTAAAAGTTAGACTTTTTATCAAAATCACAGTGACACACCGTGATTTTGATAAACTCATTGTCAATCCAAACATGCATTTATAAATATTTTAAAGAAATTAATTTGCATGATTTTTTTCTTTCTGTATAATTCTAAACAATCAAACTTGATAAATCAAGGATTTTTCCTCTTCATCTTTGATAGTGTTAATCATAAGAGCCACTTGGTTCATAGTTGGTCTAGCCTCTAAGGAACTATTGACACATCTTATAGCCACTTGAAGCATATTAACCATCCTCTCTTCACTTGCATACTCTTTCAATAATGACCTATCAAACACTTCACCTGTCCATTCTTCCCTTACAACTGATTGAACCCATTCAGTCAAGTCAATACCATTACTCTTCACCAATTTTCCAGTTAGTAGTTCAAGAAGAATAACACCAAATCCATAAACATCTTCCTTGCATGCATTAGCATCATTAGGAGTTGCAAAAGTTGAACTTTGTTGATCATCCTTTGGCATAGTGCCATATTCACTAATACAAGGCTCCATGTTAATGTTTAGCAAAATGTTTGAGGATTTCATGTTACCATGAATAATACCATGTTGGCCAAGCTCTTGATGCATGAAAGCTAATGCTTCAGCAATTGTTGATGCAAGTCCAAGTCTGCTGCTCCAATCAAAGGTTTTTGATGTGCCTGAAAGCATATCTAGTACTTTAGCTATCCCATGTTGCTTCATACTTTTAAATAATTTGTCATCAAGTCCTTGAACTTTTATATAACTTGTAATTGAATCCCTTAATTCAAGGACCTATTTATAAATTATCTAAAAGTTCAAGGAACTGATTAAAAATATTTAAACTCAAGGGCCTAATTGCAATTTGTTAATAAATTTAGGGACTCAAATGTAAAAAATAATATATTTCAAGGACTTATTTCAGGGACCTAGAGAGTAATTAAACCAATAAATGAAGTGTAGGATATATAAAAACAAAATGAAGATTTGGTATTTAAAATTTACCATGTAGAAGCTTGAACAAACTTCCATTCTGCTGATATTCATAGACCAAAAGCTTCTCTTGTTTGGAACAATAGAAAGCAAGAGGTGCAAGTACATGAGGGTGCTTTGCTTGATTCAATAGTTGCATTCTTTGCTTGAATTCAACACTGGAAATACTCCAATCCTTAATCCTTTTTACAACCACTTGAATCCCATTGGTTAGCATCACCTTATAAAGACTTCCATTCTTTCCTCTTCCTATCATTTCAGCAGGTGCTTTCAACAACTCCTCCAATTTCAATTCACTCACCACTGGCCTTGAAAGAACAATAAGCGATTGTTGTGAGACCATTCCGCTTTCAGAAGTGACTGAAAATCCTGATTTGCTTAGCTCTTCTGCTTTGGATTCGCTTGAAACATAGCTCGGTTTTTCTATATCATCATTCAGTTTTGCTTGAACTTTTTTCCCACTCTTCTTTCTTATACACAGCTTCCAGACTACAAAAAAGACTATGATAAAACCTAATGCAGCATAACCTGAGTACATAAGAATTTGTTCTTTAGAAGCACCCTTTGATTCTTCTTCTGATATCTTACTAACAGTACTTAAAGGTTGACTAGTACAATTCTTTTGTAGTGGATATCCACATAGTCTTGGATTACCAAGAAAACTGTCTGCGAGGAAATAACCTTGCAAATCTGGAATTGGACCACTAAAATTGTTAAAGGAAACATTGAAACGGTCAAAATTAGAGAAATAAAATGTTGGTATATTTCCACTGAGTTCATTGTGTTGTGCTAGGAACATATTGAGGCCTGAGATTCTAGCCAGGTTTGGTAACGGTCCCGAAAACTTGTTGTTCGAAATGTCTAGTCTTTTCAAATTGTTCAACATGGCAAGTGAAGTAGGAAGGTTTCCAGTAAGTTGGTTTCCGCTTAGGTGAAGGCGAGTGAGTTGTTTGCAGTTTCCGATCCCCGATGTTATTTCACCACTGACGTTGTTGTCATCAAGACTAAGAAAGGTGAGAGATTCAGCTAGAGGCTGCAGGTTGCAAAGCAAGGCAACGTCGAGAGTTCCAGATAAATTGAACCTGTAAAAATCCAACTTCTTTATTGACATTTGTGCATCACAGTATACACCATTCCAATGATCCTTGCAGGGATCAGTGTCTGGTTTCCAGACCAAAGTTGAATTATTATTCTGCTGGCCTTTGAGTTGTGTCAAGAACTGTATTAGTGTTCTCTTCACCTCATCATTCTCACAACTAATCATGTTTAGGAGGAAGAAGGGTGTTACTAAGAAGACCAGCAAGATATTGGAAATTATTTCCATTTGAGCAGAATATGCTATAGGGTTATTGATGCAAAAGTTTATGTGGACTAATACGCTGTGTTTTCTTTTGCCAGAAATGGAAATGGTCCAATTGGCTGATATTACAATGATAATTTGATTTATAATCCTAAAGCCGTCCTGATAAATATAATAGTTGACAAATATAGGCCGGCAGATGGAACTAGTAATGTCATGACCTTCTCAATTTTATTCATTTGGCCGGATGTTGACATCATGAATTACTAGTGCTAAGCCAAGATATTTAAATCTCATATGATTTAGACAATAGTTGGAGGACTTTTAAAAGCGCAATTTTTTATTGAAAATTATTCTGATTTTGTTTGTTTGATAAAAATACCAGAAGGGTTGGATGAATTACTAGTGCTACAGCTACAAATAGAGCCTCTCGATGTTTCCACCCACAAACCAAAAGTTCTGATTCATTAAGCCAAACAAAAAATTCGTTTGTCTAAAATGAAGTTTTCAACTCAACACGTTGGTTCCAACTTCCACAATTATATAATACAACATCCGGGTCATAATAGTAAAACATAATAACAAGTAGGTCTGTGAAAAGCTAAACAATACATCTATGAACATTGCACCAAAACTACAATTATGTCGAACTATGTCCTTTCACAGGGGACAATGAACGCGGGTATCCTTTCATGAGATCTTCCCCATTTGGCATCAACTAAAAGATGAAGAGTTAGCAATAATGCAGCATAGATTAAGACAGGAACAGTAACCCTAAATTTTACATTAGTTTCCTTGTCTATCAAGCCCACCATCTTCTGTCCAACAAGTTTTTCCTCCATTTCACTGAGAAGTTTCCCTACTTGATACATATGGTACTCCCATAGCTGAAAGGATATACCAGCCTTCAGAAATGAAAACAGATTAGCTTTGTAAATTCACATAGTTGATACCAGCAGAATCAAGTAAGGGATCTCCCAGCCCATTCCCGTTCTCGTCTTTTTTGTTTGGCTTGCATCTTATTAAACTTCTCTTTCCCCTTTTCCAAAAGTGGGTCATGTACAACATAATCATTTGGATCCTCTTTGCGAGACATGTGGTCCTGCATATTAACAGAAATTTTTTAAGACAGTAGAAATGGGACAACCGCGTGTTTGATCCATACGAACAACTCCGTCTAAAAGAGACGTGTGTTGTTGCTATTGTAGAAAAGAATTAAGTGGTTAGAGTTCAAAAGGAATTATTTCAAGTTATAAAACTAACATGTCTCCACATTTGGTTATAAAACTAATGAGCACACAATTTTCGACAATATTCTGTATTTAAAAAAACTTCAATGTAAATGGAAAGTGAAATGATTTCATATGATGGAATGAAAAGAGAAAACTGACCTTGCCAACTCCGGGGGAAAATTTCAAGGTAACACTACTCCAGTCAGTTAATTCCTCGTCACTAGCATGTTTAGATTCAACAGTTGTGGGTGTCTCCTTTGCTGATACCTTCGTTTTAAACTTCTCAAGTTTTGCCAGAACCTGAAGATAGAGATACAAAAAGAACAACGTTACACATGAATAGTGATTGAAAGTGATTATAAATTATAAACTTAAAACAAAACATAAACATCATAAACATATGTGGTTTCAGGTTCATTGCTACTACTCCCACCCTGCCGGTTTCTTTTGACAACAATAACACCATTTCCAAATAGTTAGTTGACTGTATAATAATTAGTAATTATTCTTTCTGCTGTTATTCTTCTTCTTATATTTTTATTGACTTTCATAGTTACTAAAGACAGCCTAGGCTGATTGGTTAGAGCCTAAATTTATGGGATCTTGATGGAGTTCTCTTGTATATGTTTGTACAATTCTTTGTAAATAATGCAAGAAATATTCAGATTCAATTCAAGTTGATATTTCTTACGGGTACCGACGTAACGAAGCTTCAAACAAGGCTCCTACTATTTATCTCATGTTTCAGGTCATACTTCATTTCCTTCTTCCACTACAGTCCACTCCACCAGAAACTTCTGCCAACCCACCTATTTCTCTCTATAATGGTGAACACTGTAATTCCTAATCCTGATGCCATTTACAGTTTTTCCTAGAGTTACCTTTGATTATCTCCTTCCCATTGTGTCTATGTTTTATCATATGCTACCATCTGTAATAATGTTTATAAAGCAGTAACCCATCCAGGATGATGAAGGCATTGACTGATGAGATGATCACCTTGGAATCCAATAATGCATGGAACATTGTTCCAACTCCTCTTGGGATTGAAGCAGCTCAATAAAAGGCTGGTTTCAATAAAAAAATTTAAAAATGTCCTTGATATTTTGGAAGAGACGCCAATATTGTTGATATTCCCGTGGGCCCAAATATGGAGCCCTGTCCTAATCCAAGCTGACATAGCTATGATAGCTTCTACCTTATCATATGGAGCCCTATTCTAATCCAAGCTAATCCCTCCGTCCCAAATTATAAGTCATTCTAGCAATTTCACATATACTAAGAAAAGCAATTAATGTTGACAAAAAAGTAATTTAGAGTTATTTTACAAAAATATCCTATATTAATGGTATAGAAAACATAAATTCAAAGAATTCAAAGAAAAAAGTAATAAATAGTAAAGGTCATGATGGAAAAACAAGCATTAATGATTCAATGATTTTTTAAAATGACATAATTTAAAACAAACAAATTTTGCTGGAATGACACATAATTTGGAACGGAGGGAGTAATATAGAAGATTAGTTGGGAAGTTAAATTATCTCAACATAACTAGACTAGACTAGTTGGCAGCAGGTATAGAAGATTAGCCCAAGAGGTAGTATTCATTCTTTTTTCCTGTTATTACTTCCGTTCCTCTTATTTCTTGATAAACTTTTATATTTACTATAAATAGTCTAGGCTGATTGATTTGATCCCAAAATTTAGGAAGTGGATAAGGAGATGGAGGTCATGGGTTCAAACCCGGACAAATGAGTAAATATTAATTTAACTAACTGCTAACATTTGCTATTAAAAAAAAAGGGAAGTGGATATCTTTTCTCTTCTGTATATATTTGTACCATTGTTTGTAGAAAGTACAAGAAATGTTCAGATTCAATTCAAGTCGGTAAAATACAACAATTATGTCGTTGACACAATAATTTGCACTCTCAAAATTGAGAAATGTCACGGAGCATTGATTTGGCATAAGTTCAACTAGGTCGGTAATTTCTTTTTTAATCTACAAAATTACAGCCAGTGGCTCTTCCATATCATTTTAGATTATCAGTCTAGTTACGAACTTACGATGCGTTTTTTGAATGAGTCTAGTTACCATGCGTTATTGATCACATTTCTTGATAGTCAAGAATGTTCTAGCACTTTATATGGTAGAAAAAATACAATGTGAATAAGAAAACAGAGAGCAAAAAGTATAAATAACTAAAAATCATAACATACTTCCTCTTCACGCCCATGAAGTTTGCGTTTCTTCTGCTTCTGCAGCTGTCTTCCTCTCTCAGCTTCATTCAGAAGCTGCATATCTGTATCTGCATTAGCCATTCGTTCAGCTCTTGCTTCGGATCCTATTCCCTTTTTCTTCATGGACAATTTTTCCACTCTTGGTTGATCCTCATCACCACTTACGGAATTGGACCTGGCAAGAAGTTATTCAACCATTTACCGAACTGATAAAAAACCAGTAAGATAATAGTAAGACCCCAAAACAAACTCACATATGTAGGACATCAAATAGATATCATAAACTCCATATTTTGAAAATTATTATAGAACTGTTATATCTATATTCTAATAAGCAAACTTCACAGGTGCCTGGTAAAGCCAAACAGATGCCATTTTAAAATAGTTCGGTTGGCAGATAATGCTTCTCTAAATAGATAGGGTTTGACGTTGGCAACTTTCAAGTGTCAGACTATAATAAGGACCAGGCTGAAGTGGATTTCTAAGGTAATGCACCAAGAATTAGAAGAAATCTCCAACAATTATTAAAGAGAAATATCAACTATCACTGATTTTATATGCAAAAAATATCTGATCCGACATTTATTAAGAAATCTTAACTTATTCTGTAAATTTTGGAGAATGAACCACAAAACCATTTTAATCTTTAGGAATTATTAACCTTGTATGAGATTAAGCAAAGGCAAAGTTCCTTGTTTGAACTCGATGTGACATGCATCCAAGTAAAACCATCTAAAGATTGCCTCGACCTTGTGTCCTCCATGGGCACAAGTTCTTAGTTTTGTTCCACACCATACTCATAGGGAAACAGAGCAAATATTAGCCACATGCTACACATATATGAGACTCTAATCATACAATTTAAAAGTCCCGAGTTTGTTTTATGCCATAAGTTAAACCATCACCATTCATATGTTGGTACATTGACACTTGTGGCAACTGCTAAACAGACATTAAAGTACTAAATGTTGAAATTAATACCTAGCTCTTGACACAGTATGGTTCTCTGGACTGGACCTGGACCTTCCTGCAAATGAAAATGATAAGATGCTGAGCCTTAACAATACAATACTGCAATAATTTTGAATAAGGAAAATGTATAAAAAAATGAAGGAATGGTGAGATAATATTAGTGTACAGATTTTACATGTTAACATACATAAATAACAATGTTTCCACACATAGTTCCACTTTTTTGTTTATGTGGGACAATAGACTTGGCAGTACCAACACTACTGTACCTTTTGATGTACTGAAGTGAAGCATTACAATATCTCAATTTCCAATATGAAAGAAGTGGATTCTATATTTAGTGTTGTATGGGAAAGCCCCATCCCATTGATTCCCTCTTCCACTGTTAACTCAACCACTTGGAATTAATTTTCTATGATCTACGGGGATTAGTCTTATAGTGTCCCAAAGGGCCTAGGCCGTGGCCCGTAGAGATACCCTCGGGCAACAACTGTAGGCCAAGGGCCCTAATTATGGTGGATTACCAAATAAATAAATGGTTAGTGTTTAATCTAATCATATCAAATCATAATCATCATAAATCATATCAAACTATATTCATAAGAGAAATGGGGATATGTATACTGCCAATGTAAACTATTACACTGGGTCACTGAAAACGATGAGAGTCAAGTATTCAACGGTTATTTTTATAATGCCATTTTAAAATGGCCTTATGTGGCAATACAATGAATTGCCAGTGGATTTTGGTGTAAAATGATTTTACACCGATAGTGCACCTCCATTAAACTCTATTAATAATTCAAAGTGTTTTTGGATTAAAGAATAGATATAAGATGAATACTACTGAAATTATATATTGATGAAAATTGGTAATAGGAAAACACAAAATCAGGAAGAATATGTTACCCAGCCCTATCCAAAATGGCTCCCTCACCAGAGAGTATTATCAGTGGTCCAACTCCATCTCTCTCCAATAACAGAACTCAGTCATCATACCTGTCTCATACCACCCCTTATTCTCTCCCTCTCCTTCTCTCCCTCTCCTTGTCTCCTATAACAGAACTCAGTCATCATAGCTGTTTCATACCACCCCTTATTCTCTCCCTCTCCTATAACATAACTCATCATGCTTCCCCATATTTCAAAGATAACTAACTCTCCCACTAATGTTATTTCCCTCCTTTCCCTGCCAGCTCAGCCTCCATGTCATATACTGGGCCGGGCCACATTATTTGGTGGCAGCTAGCCCAACTCCCCTTCGTGGTTCCTTGCACAAAGCACCTTAATTTATTTAAATTTACACCTATCAAGTAGGAAGTGACCCAAACAATTGGCAATATATATATATATATATATATATATATATATAGGGTTTTGCTAGAAGACATCTTTTATGAAGGTGTCTTTTAGCAAAGTTATAACTAAAAAGTGAAAATCACACCTTGAGGTGTGGCTTGCTAAAAGACACCTTCATGGGTGGCTTCTAGCAAGACCCATATATATATATATATATATATATCAATCTTCTATTGGGATGTCAAGTAAATAAACATGACAGTCTGAAAGTTACTCTAAGCTTCTAACAACTCGGTGTAAAAGTTATAAGCTCATGAAAATTCCACGGCAAAACCAAACACTTCCAAAATTAGTGGTAGAGACTCTATAAGCTTCAATATATAATATGGAAGGTAAAGCAGGTACCATTTTTCAACTTTGGTTTGGGCGGCAGAACATCCAGTTCCTTCCGCTTTTTGAGTATTTGCATGCGCATTCTTGTATCAAAATCTGCTTCATCATCATCGCTGGAATCAAGATGAGCCAATTTATCAGCTCCTGAATCTTTCTGAGGCTCTTCTTTTTTAGAGTGAAGTGCATCCCTTACAGATAACTGCCGATCCTTTTTTATTTTACTGTCGGATGAACTCTGAAATAAATTAAAGCAAGCTTATATGTGAGGCCATTTAATGTAAAATTTACGCTGTTAGGTTTTTATTCAAATATAAACTTACATAGTGAAATTATTAAAATGATTAAATATGTTTTTAGTCCCTATAAATATAACGAATTTTGTTTTTAGTCCTCATAAAAAAATGTGACAGATTTTGGTCCCTATAAAAAATTTCAGCACGTAGGTTGAATTGTAATTTGTTTAATTATGCTTAAACTTTTAAAATTTTGAATAATTTTATACAGACATGTTGAGAATATTATAAGAAACTCTTTTATAAAAATTAGATTTTTTTAACATTTAATGAATTAAGTATGAATATTTTTAAACTCCAAAGTTTCAAGATAAAACTAATGAAAATTTCGACCTAAAAATCAAATTTTTAGCTAATTTTATGCGGAGGAAATTTTTATAATGTTGTAAACAAGTCGTTAAAAAATCATTCAAATTTTTTAAAAGTTTAAGCATAATTCAACAAATTTTAATTTTACAAGGACTAAAACTACATGCTGAAATTTTTTATAGGGACCAAAACATGTCAATTTTTTTTATGAGGACTAAAAACGAAATTGAATATATTTATAGGTATCAAAAACTTATTTAACCCTTATTAAAATAACTGCATAACAATCTGACTCTGGGAGCTGTAAGCCAAAAACAGCTTGCATAAAATAGATAGAATGATACTCCCTCCGTTTTAAAATACATGTCCATTTTGGAGAAATTGTAGTAACCAAGAAACCAAATAAATTTTGTTATTTTTAATGAAATTATGTGTATGTTTTCTATAATACCCTTAACCATTTATTATTTCATTCTATTTTTTCTCTCTACAATAAATATGTAAGGGTATTATTGTCAAGCCAATAATTAATGTTGCATTGAAACTTGAAAGTGACATGTATTGTGAAACAAAATTATTCTCCAAAATGGACATGTATTTTGAAACGGAGGGAGTAAGTAGATAGAACAATAAAAATTGTAATTACTAGCGGCAGGGTGTCAGGCAAGAATGCTATATGAATATCGGAAGGAAAACTACAAGAAAGGCCTTATTACCAATTCATTGTTAGCATTTTCGTCCTTTAGAAGACGAGGATCATTCAAGACATCATGACTGCTCACAATCTTTTTCTTCACCACTGCCAACTCCTTTTCCTCTTCTTCAGCTTCTTCCCCAAATGAAAGCAAACTCAAATTTCTGCAATTTAAATTTGCAACGAAAAAAAATAATTAGCAAACTATTGAATTGATTTCTAAGAAATTTATTATCATAGGTAGAAATGAGGTCTCACTTTACACCTTTCTTCTTTTCATTTTTACCCTCCGTATCACCATCACGTGTAGCTTTGGTCTGAGGTTTCTGAAGTGTTCTTGGAACAATGTCCTCAAAGGGGTTCCACAACACCTAAAACAACCAAGTAGTTGAACAAAGACACTAAGAAGATTAGATTCTCCCTTTAAAAGAATTCCTCATCACCAAGAACAATCTCTTCAATTAATTTTCATACAATGCTAATCAAAATCACAAATCCACGACCTACCTCAACTGATAATATCTTTGGGGGATCTAAAGGCCGATCATTCTTATCAGTCTCAGCGTCACCAAGTCTCAACAGATTATACAATGTATCTCCTGTCACCTAAAAATAAAAAACAGCTATAACAATCAATCCATCGCATAAATCCAAAATTCAGAAACACAAAACATACTATCAGGGTTTTTAATAAAGGTCCACAACTGCCACCTAAGCCACAACATAATGGTTTCTTATGTTGCCAAAACAATAACACAACTGCGAGGCCCCATCGGCCACATTCGACCACAACCACAACCTCTATTTAAAACCCTGCATACTACCATTACTACCTCTCCTATCCTCAATGACAGTTATAATTAATGAGAATAATTTAGCAATCAATCCTTCGCCAGAAACACAAAACATACTACCACTTCCAGGGTTTTCAATAAAGGTCCGCAGACGCAACCTAAGCCACAAACATAACGGATTCTGATGTTGCCAGAACCACAACACAATTGTGATTGCAACCGCATCAGCCACATTTGGCTGCAATTCTGCGCAATATCAAGGACCGCCTGACACTTACGATTGAAGGCGTGTGTGGTATCTGAAACGTGTCAGCGTTCGACACTAGCGCATGTGATTACATTCAATTTGCCGTTTTCTCAAATTATTACCAATGTTAGAGTCAATATGTATAATGTATCAGTGCTTCGTAGAGGACCCAAGCCAATGTTACAACCTCTATTTACAATCCTGCATACTACCACTACTACCTCTACTTCTCCTCCTAATAATAATGATGATTGTGAGAATAATTTAGCTACATAAACATTGAAATTTGGAAATTTACCTTTCCGAAAATGGTATGCTTCCGATCAAGCCAATCACAGCGATCAAGAGTAATGAAAAACTGACTTCCATTAGAATTCGGTGTTCCAGAATTCGCCATTGCAACCAAACCTCTATGCTTAAACTTAATCCTCGAATGAAACTCATCACCAAACACATCTCCATAAATACTCTCACCTCCTACACAATCACAAACAATTCATTCATAAAACAGCTTGTAAGGCGTGTCTGACACATGTGATTACATTCAATTATCTTTATTTTCTTAAATTACTATCGGGTTTGTGTCAGTGTCGTGTTCAAAAACCTAGATAATTATCAAATTGAGAAATAAAAGGAGGGTTAATGAGTACCAGTGCCGGTGCCGGTGGGATCGCCGGACTGAACGAGGAAGTCTTTGATGATACGGTGGAAGATGGTGTTATCGTAGTAACCTTCGAGGCAAAGTTGAACGAAGTTTCTAACGGCTTTGGGAGCTTCTTTAGGCCATAGTTCAATGTCGATAGGGCCGCGCGTGGTGGTCACGATTACTTTTCCCTTCGTCGGCGGTTCAAGAACGTACACCGTCGACATCTTCTTCTTCTTCTATTCCGATCGCTGAGCCGGAGGAGTTAGCGGTGGTTTTGATTCTGCGTGTGTTTATCGATTATTCGATTCGATGAATAATTATTTTACACTTTCATATTCATTTAATTCGTGTGGCATGTGTAAACTAATAATTTTACACGTCAGTGTACAGTAATTTAATTATTTTTTATCACAATGTCAGTGTAATTAATTATATTTTAACAATTGTGATGGGTTGATGGTCAAAAATTATTCATTTAAAATATTTTGATTGATCTATTACCAAAAAAAATAAAATTTTTTTTGATTGATCGTATGCAAAATTGTTTTGGCCTGTCAACCCGTCATTCTTAAAACTTTTCTTTTTTATACATGAAGAATATTTTTTAATAAAAAATAAGGTTAAATATGTATTTGATCTCTATAAAATTGCGATATTCTAAGTTTAGTCCTTGCTTAATTTTAATAGCTTTTTTAATACCTACAAATTTTTTTTGCACTCAATATTAGTCCTTAGTCAATTCAAATTTGTTTAATTTATGGTTAAACTCTTAAGTTTTTCAACAATTTTTTACAGGTGTGTTAAGAACGTTATTAAAAGTTCATCCGAAAAAAATATCGTAAAAAATTGATTTCTACGTCCATATTTTTGTTACTTATATCTTAAACTTTTATCGTTTTAAGAAATTCATATTTAATTTATTTCATGTTAAAAAATTCTAGATTTTAGTAAATGAACCTTTCATAGTGTTCTAAACTTATATAAAAAGAATCGTTAAAAAATTTAAAAGTTTAAGGATAATTAAACAAAATTTGTTTTAGTAGGGACTAAAATTATAAGTAAATTTTTTTTGTAAGGATTAAAAAAGCTATTAAAATTAAGTAAGGACTAAGCTTAGAAAGTCGCAATTTTATAAGGACCAAAAACATATTTAACCTTAAAAAATATATAAATAGTAGTTCAGCAAAATACAAATGGTCAACGAACGAATAGAGGAGATTCTTTTATCTACACCCCCTTGGGATTTGATAGTACACATTTTGCAAGGAATTATTTTGTAGAGGATTTTTCCTTGCATCGTAACAATTATGAGTAATGATAACAACACACATTCTAACATACTTTTTTTAATTGGTTAAAATTCACTTAGTCTCATCAAATCATGTGGATTCCATATCAATTTACGTAAATTGTTCGTTTATCTTTATATGTAAATAAATACTTCACATTTTTCTCCAACTGTTTTCACAAGAGTGTAAATTTTCAAATATAAACCTTTTTTTTTTTAATTCAATCTTTTCTGGTATACATTTGTCACTATACTATGCAAAACGATATTTAGCTGTTAGCCAAAAATATTTTAGTTAGAAAAAAAAATGGCAACATGTAAATATGGTTTCCTTAATCTATATGACAACAGTTTCTTAACTATTAGAAAATGTATATTAGTTCAAAAAATATACAAACTGAGATACTGCATGTAAGTTTTTCGATATGATTTCTGGAAAATTCGTATTAAGTTTTTCTGTTTACATTCATTTTCGAAAACTTAGGTAAAAACGGGGCTATGATTTCTTAAGTATTGGCAAAAAAAAAATTATTATAATTAAAAGAATACAAATGTTAGTTTACAATGATTTCCCCTAAACCATTCCTGAAGATGCAACCAATTCCCAACTATCCCATGGAATTTTTAGCAGCGTCCACATTGATCTTCAAAAAGTTTAATGTAGAAGGATACCGATGAATATTTTGGTTAAGGATTCCATTCAAACAGTGATTTGAGTTGAGGCAATGGTAGACGAAGGAGAATATATAGCTTCAGAAGACGAGTCTAAGCATATCAGAATTAACTTTGGAACTCTTGATACTTGACACTCTCCAAAACACGTCTTATTTCTAGCAAACCATATATTAATTGTATGAAATAAATGATATCACTTAATGTTATAGCGGTAGCATGAAGTATGACTTCTTCTAACCAACTTGAAAAATGGATATTTATGTGATGGAAACAAATCCCAATTAAAGATGAGAAAAAACACAATTTTGTCTAGTTCGAATGCACCCTTTAAAGTGTAATCTAGGGTTTCAAAATGATTGTTACAACGGGCGAGAAGAATATAGCATCTGATACCTTTATGACTAGCACTGACACTGTCCCTAACAGGAATATGTTGGTAGGAATTCTCCACATAAGATATATGAATTTAAGATCTTCCATAGCTTCTTCTATTTATCAACATTCAAATTGGATTTTCATTCATTTTTCCTCAAAATCCAGTCTTCAATAAAGAGATAGCTAAATTTGATAGAGTAGATACATGCTTTGTCTTGAATCCAATAGAACGAGTATTTAATGTTTATTGGCTTTGTAGAAATATTGACGAAAATGTAAGATGGTTTGATATTTAGTGTTTAGTAGCGAAAGGTTTCATCCCAAATTGGTCAGGGGCCCAGTTAACCGACCATGTTTGGTATTTTTTTCTATTGATTACAACCTAAATAGTCACCTCTTGTAAGAATCCAAATTCAACTAAAGCTAAGATTGTTTACTTTAAAGTAGCATGAAGAAAGTGTCCTATTGAAAAATATTTGGCCTGTAAAACCGAGTTGATGCGAGACAAAATTACACCCACCCATGTAGCCTTCCAAGTGCAAATAAAATTCCAAGTTTTTTAACAAAAAGTATTATGTTGCTATTCTTGCTACTCCAGAGGAAGTTGCTCGTTAGATTATTTAGTTTGTTTCAAACACCTTTAGGTAAAAGAAAATATCTCATAAGGTATGAAGGCATTGCTTGAATCACTAACTTCATAAGAATACTTCTTTCAACTTGAAATAAATACTAATCTTTCCAGCGTTTCAATTTTTCATAACTTTCTCAAGATGAATACTATATTTTCAATTGTCTTAAATAAATAGGATAATTCAAGATGTATATGAAAAAATGGTGCAAAAATGATGGAATTATTACATATGTTGGAGTCTTGTTGGCCAAGCAAAGCGTAATGGCAATTAAGACCTTATTCAACATAAAATTAAGCAAGAAAATCAAATGGTCAAGCCTTAACTACCAATGGTTGTTACAGTTGCTTGTAACCAAGGTTTGCATTTGTAACAACCTCAATACTTAAATTTTGTTGTTTTTCTTTGAGATGCTTAGATGATCAGTTTGTAAATAATAATCATAAAGCCTTGTAATTTGATTAATGCACGAATTCAGAGTGCTTAAGCTCTAAAAATTTCAAGCCTTGCTTTGGGGTTTCATCACTTTTCACCATAAAATAAGACAATCTTAATTTGTTCTTGTTTTATTGAAGGTTTCTTTATTTTATTTTCTTGTCTTTATTTTATTTAGGAAGTTTATCACTACAATGAGTGAGTAGTTCTCTCTTGTACTTGTACTGAGATCATGAAAAGTAATCTTCAGATGAACCTTCCATGATACTTTTCTTTTCTTTTGTTGTGAAAACTAAAAACCCTAATCCATCTTCGCTGTTTTTAAATCAAAGAAAATGGTTGTTGAAAATATGTAGCTAGAGAAAAGGTATTTAAACATGAGAATAGGCTAGGAGCATCCACAATGGAGACATCCATTTTTGGATACTTAAATGGGTCTCACACGTACACATCACTCATTTATGATTTTTCAATAGTAGTACCTAATAAGCACTCAAACCCTCCAACCCAGATCTCATGCAAAGTTCTTAAATGGGACCTACTAATCAACTATCAATAATTTTATATCACTACATTTTAATTTTTTAATATTAAAAGAGTACGGGTCCCGTTTAAAGTTGAGGGTCTTAAATAAGACCCCAGGTCTTATAAGACCCTGAAAATTGTTCTCCCCAATGGAGGTACCTAATAGGTACTGGGTCTTAAATGTTTAAGACCTCCCATAAGAGATGGTTTAAAAGTTTGTGATGATATAGGTAATAGGGTTAAGTGAATTTTATCAACATAGAATCCATGAGAATTGAGAACTATGTTGGTAAGTGTTTTGGACCGGTCAAAGACCTAGACCCAATTACTTGAGTCCAATAACAAATCAAGCCCAAATGTTGCATTTGGCAACTTACTCGCAATACACTCCCTTTCCGCGAGGGGGGGGGGGGTGCATGGAGCAACTGAGACATGTTCAAACGAACAGTAATGTCTATTTCCCATGTTCCCGCAAATATCTCACCGGTGGTTGCACTTCTCCTAATTTCGAAACCGTCGGACACACGTGTGCCATTACAGCGACTCTGCATTCACCCACCTCTATAAATAGGAGGCTCCTCGCAGCCTCCAAGGTAGAATCTCTTTCACTCTCAAACCCCCCATTATGAACCTCTACTGACTTGAGCATCGGAGTGTCTGCAGGTACACACCCCCCATTCGGTCCAACTCACTAAAGTATATTTGCCACCGTGAACCACCGCATTAAACAAAGCACCGACATCCACCTTCTGATCAAGTACGATCAGTAAGTCACACCTTTTGGTCAAGGGTCCATGGGTCCAGTTCATCGTTAGGCAATGTTTTTCATGACATTTGAAAATATTTGGATTTGTTCGTTGTAACCATGAACTCCATAATTACAAGGCACTTTACTTATTTGCATACTTTCACAACAAAAAAAAAAAAATCATGAAAAATATTATGCGTAAAACAAAACATATACAACAATTATGTTAAGTTTTCAAGGCATGGACAACATAATTTTTCCAAGACTTCTACAGACGATGAGATTCCAAGACATATAAACAATTATCAACTTTTGTTTTCAGTTTCTACACAATTTTTCTTCATATGTTAGTTTTCAAAATATCAACTTTTGTTTTTAGTTTCTACACGATGGTTCATGTGACACTTTCCACATAGATTTTTGTAAAGACATGAAAAATTTATGATTTATTAATACATTTTTTATATTTAATTTAAATTATATTTTACTTTAATTTTTTGGCCTTACTCAAAAGGCATGAATTTTTTTTTATAAGCGCATAGACATGATTTGTTGTGTGAAGGAGCAAATAGAAGAACGCATAAGAACATAATCATTGTAAGGAATGCAGGAAACAAAACTCAATAGAAGAACAAGACATCATATTCATTGTATTATGATCGTATCTTATTTATAAAAGTTTTTAAGTTGTCTTAGACAACTTTTTGGAGCCAAAACTTAAGGTTAATTTTGTCATTTTTATATTGACATCTTATTATTATTATTAGTTAATATATATATATATATATATATATATATATATATATATATATATATATATATATATATATAAGTAATTGAACCAACTTTTGTTAAATTTGTGCCTAAACTACTAAATACATTTTTTATTTTCGGTAATCTTTGTTTGTTTTTTTTTCTTTCATCATAATCTTAATTTGTTTTTTTTTCTTTCATAATCTTATCTTGTTTTTTGTTTAATTGACATCATAGTTTTGTTTTCTATTTTCTCTATTTATTTAGCAATATAAACACCGATCCCCATATAATTTTTTTGTTTTTTGTTAACTATTATTAAATCCTATTTGCCACTGTAATTGAACAAATATTTGCTATATTTATGCCACCAAAGTATGGATAAGTTTTATACTTTCAGCATAATTTTGGTTTTTTTTTTTACACTAATCTTTGGTTTGTTTTATATTTTTTCTATCTTTTTGTTTAGTTATTATTTTTTTGTTTAGTTATTATATTTGCGCCACCAAAGTATGGATACATTTTATATTTTCGGCATAATTTTTTTTCATTCGATTAATAAAGCTTCAAATTAACGTGCGTCGTATTTTTTTGGCTTTGAACCTCTTTTTCTTTTTCTAACTTCTTTTTTATATACACGATTAAAGTATCTTTATATTAATATTTCTAACTTTGTCTACCTTTCTATGATTTATTTATTTTCAATTTTATGTAGGTTGAATAATGACTTCTCATATTACTGCTATTGATGACATTGTTGCTGGAAAAATTGATTGTAAGATACGTGTTCGTATAGTTAATCTTTGGAAAATCCCTGATTTCAACAAACCAACAGAGGCATCCAGTATTGAATTACTTTTGCTAGATGAAAAGGTATGGTCATGTATATGGTTCTATTGTACCTATAAATTTTGTTGTTAAATATGTCTGGTTTATACTACAACAAGTTTATGTTATGTATTATGAAACAGCATGCCTATATATTATTTTCATACGGTTCTATTATTCCTGTCTATTTGTTATTAAACATCTTTGATTTATTCGTGTATTTCACAAGTTGTATCTTTTGTTTTTCATCACACTTAAATTAGCCAATTAAATAAAATGAACCATATATGAATAATATTATTCCGTATATATTACTTTTATATGTCTCTGTTTTAATATAATAATATGCCGTTCAAAATAAAAAAATTAAACAGCCATATATCCTGTACACCGCAGGAAAAAAACCAAAAAAAAAAAAACACCACAAAACAAACTTTAAAGACGCCGCTAACAGGAGCAGCAAAACTGCTGAACAGAAAACAGCATGACACGACATAGGAAAACAGTAGTAGTAATAGTTTAACCCCATCTGCATTGGTGGAATCTTATAAATACACCAAACAAAAATTAAATAAATGAGTATATTGGTCATGATGCAACAGGTTTCAGCAAAGTTATTAGTTAAGAGTAACTTAATAGAATTAGTATAGGAGAACAGACTAATCTATATAGTCTTGGCATCTAGAAATTATGAATTTATAGTGTGTTGTTAAATTTACTAAACTTTCTTAAGTTATAGATAGATTTGCACCATTGCATTACTTTCCATAAACTTCTAATACTTTCTTGATCTTATCTTTTTCTATTTGCATGTAATTTTAAGATGAGCTCTGGCTAAATCCTTCTGGTGTAATGTTTATTACGTTGCTAGACTAAACAATTTATTCTGCTATTTGGATACAATGATCAAAAAAATCTTATATTAATACCAATACCAATTTCTTTATCTGCATATATATACCTAAACATTTTATTTTAAATTTTTAGGTATATAGAGAGGGTAACAGACCTCAGCCAGCTGCCCAAAACATACCCGAAAACCAACCTAAACTACTACTATAAATTTATTATAATAAAAAAATTCTTTAATGTGTTTCATGACTATACGTGTTGTTAAAAAAGACTATTTGGTCATTGTTTTTTTGTTTCACGATTATATTTCACATTATCTTTTTATTCACATAATGTTTTATTTGTTTCAGTTGTCAAAGATACAAGCTTCAATTAAAAGCAAAGTGTAACACCCTATTTCTATTTAAGCGATAAATCATGCAATTACAATAAATAAATAAGAAATAGTCGTCACGTCCTCGAATAAATCACCAAGTAATCAAGCATGAACATATCTCCACATAAAAGGTCACAGCAGAAAATAAAAATACATCTCAACGATAGCCATGTCATCAAATCATAAAATGAAACAAACTCATAAATAATCTCATCATAGATACAACTCCAAATAAAAGAAGATCCAAGACATAAAAGGTAAACGCCGTCCTAGATTAGAGCCTCTAAGACACAACGAGCGAAAAGAAATGGAGGAAGCTCCCGCTATCCTCGAGCACTCACCAAAGCAATGCAATCAACTAATCCTGCACGCCGTCTACCCATTCATACAAATAGGTAGGCGGTCCACCACAGACCACTGGGAGTTAGTTTCACATCAATCATAATCAAAAGGTAAACAAGATTTAACATGCATTAATAATCAATCTTTCATAAATAAGCATTGACATAAATTATTTCCATCAATAAATGCACAAGCGTAAGGTTCACCAATTGCAATCAATCAACAAGCACACAAATACACTAAGCACGTATTCACATCAAACTCATAAGCAAACACGACTCTTCCTAGAACATGCAATGTGTCTAGACCGACTCTAGATATGTGTGGTACCAATTTAATCTCTGAGGCCGTCGCCCCTGATGCAACAAACACATCATAAGACCCCGCATAAACACCTCGCATAATTGAATACATAAGTATTCAACACCAACATGGAGATGAAATCCAACAACAACTGTGTGTGAACTTAGGACTCGACAACAACAAAACATATTTCATTCGAATTCCACAAATCCACATCAACATAATCTAATACATGCTCACACTAACAATTCACCATCAATAGCATGTAAGAGAAATTCACCAACAACGTATATGCTCATAGACATATATAATCACCAACAACATATATGCACATAACATATATAACCACCAACAACATTTATGCACATAAACATATATATTCACCAACAACATTTATGCACATAAACATATATATTCACCAACAACATATATGCACATAAACATATATAATCATATCAAACTATTCAAGAAGGAAATTCAAAGTAATCGGGCTCAATGAATATTTTCGACTAAGTTCTTATAATATAATTCACAACTTTAATAATTGGAATCACTAGACCAAAACACAACCAACGACTCAATTGCCTCAACTATGTAAGTACACTAGTCACATATGAATGTAGGTGTATGTACATGAGCGTTTCACCGGCCAATTACAATGAATCCTCATAAATCACAACGTTCGTCTCAAAATGTCGCTTTTCCAAATATAGTCCATTTTCAAAGCAAAACAATCTAGTCCTCGATGAAATAATTCAAGATCATTTTATTAATCATATAAACGGCATACATATTTAATCTTACATCATTCACTTGAGAAAACAAGATTTCGAAAAATTGATGTTCTTTGACATTTTTCCAAATATTAGAACCGATTCGTAAAACTAAGTCCAATTCAATACAAATGATGTTTCAATAGGATTAAATACATAAGTAATGATCAAACAAGTCAAAATAAACAATTTAGAAAGTTCGGATTGGCCCCCAAGTACACGAAACAAAAAATCAAGTGTGGCTGAACAGGGTGCTGCTCGCTTAAGCGAAGACTGGTTCGCTGTCTCAGAAGCATCCTGGGCTAGTTCGCTTAGAGTTCGCTTACGGTTCGCTCAAGCGAACTTTGTCCAGAAGCAACATTCTTGTTCGCTCACAGCTCGCTCAAGCGAACTGTGTCCAAAAGCCCTGGGCACGCTCGCTTGGAGCTCGCTTAAGCGAACGCTCTTCAGTCTAGAAAAAAAAAACTTCGAATTTCAAAACCCTTTTTCCCAAACACTCCAATTTTGATCTTTCCACACTCAAAACACGTCCCAAATAAAGTTTATAGGTCATATACATGAACACATACTCAATGATGCTCAAAACTCAAGATTAAAACATCATTTTGTCAAAATTCAATAATTCACCAAACTTTCATAAATATTCAACAACAACAACAACTTTCATCATCAATTCACCAATAGGCATAATCATTACACCAATTCATCACTAACATGTTTCAAAACATCATCAACAACAATTAACCACGAATTCATTCATAATCCAACAAACCACAACTTCATTATTCATTCTCTTTTTCACAAAAACACAATAGACCCACATATATGATTTTTGACATATGAATTCATTATCAACAACAATTAATCATTCAATTCACATGTACAATCATAGCATCAACATCTAAACATGAATTCATTCACTTAAATTCAAATAATCACTTAATCACATAATCACTTATTTATTTAAGCACTTATGAGAAATGGGTAGAAAAAAATATTATGTTTGAAGACTAGCCCCCTTACCTCTAACTTCAACAATCCAAGTCTAAGCTTCACTTTTGCTCCAAAATCTTTCCCTCTTCAAGTTTCTCCTCTCCAAACCCTTTCTCTAGCCTCTTCCTTTCTCTAGCCTCTTTTGTGTGAAATGAAAAAGGTTCTAACCTTAGTTCTCTCACAAAGTTGGGTTATAAAGTCACACTCCATTGGGCCTAACCCGCTAAATGTTAATTGGGCTCAATTCTAATTATTCCACTTACTAGTTTCTAACTTATTAACGGTAAAATAACTAGTAACTACCGACACTAATTCTAATTATCATAACCAACTAATAAATCACTAATCAATTAGTCCTCACTTAAAACGCTACAATTAACCCTCGACCAAAATTACTATTTTACTCTTGCTCACCAAAAAGACCAAAATACCCTTATAACAATAAACCCAAGAAAAATACACCCAAGGACAAATAATCACATACAAGCATAAATAAATACACATAAAATAATTAAAAACAAAATAACGAAAAATCAGGCTGTTACACAAGG
The DNA here is from genome assembly GCA_958299785.1 of Medicago lupulina. NCBI lineage: Eukaryota > Viridiplantae > Streptophyta > Magnoliopsida > Fabales > Fabaceae > Medicago > Medicago lupulina. The sequence continues at coordinate 9,059,304 of OY283139.1, read as the reverse complement.
ATTTCAAACAACATAGTGATTCTATTGAAGAGGGTGCTTCATATACTATAGAGAAGTTCTTGGTCTCATTTAATAAAGGAGGAAATTTCAAGCCAACAAATCACAAATACAAGCTAACTTTGATAGGAAGCACTATTATAACCAAAACATCTTCTGATAAAATTCCTGAAAATTTATTTAACTTCACAAAATTTCAGGACATTATTGGTGGTACTAATAACGGTGTTTTAATGGGTTAGTACTTTATACTAAAATTATAAATTAAATATTAACTTATTTTTAGATTTTTATGATTTCTTCTTTATGATTCTACAACCATGTTCATTTGTAGATGTCATTGGTCATGTGGTTAGGACGACTAACATTAAGTATGTTCAAGTAAAAGGAAAGATGACTAAACTCTTGGACTTGACTCTTGAAGACCTTGAGTTAGTGGAGTTTTTTTTTTTATCTTTGTTTTAACTACATATGTAGATATGTAGATGTTTTTTTAAATTATTATTCTTAGTGTAATAAAAAAATTATTTTGCAAATTTCAGGAGCAATACATTCATTTGTACTTTATGGGGTCATTTTGTTGAACAAATGAATAGCTATCTGAGCAAAAATGAAGATACTTTTCTTATCGTAGTTGTTATTCATCTATGTCGACTTAAAGTTTTTGATGGTAATGAGATTATCTTTTTAAAGTAATTATTTTTAATTTCTATATATTGTTAATGATATATAACACTTAATAATTTTTGGTGTATTGTATTAACAGGTAAGTATGGGATTGCCAATGCATTCAATGAAACCAAGTTGCTTATAAATCCCAACATTGAACAATGTTGCACCTACAAGAAAAGGTATGCACTAACCTATCGTTATTACAAATATATTATATATTGATAATTTTTGGATTTTTTTTTAATGATTTTCTTATATTTTACGATAGATTTGAAACCGGCAATGCATCTTTGACCCAAGGGGTCACCCAGATGACAGGACAATCTTTACTTCTTTGTCTAATGATCTACTCCAAACAAAAAAAATGACAATTTCAGATATCACACAAGCTAAACAGGTCTAAAACTTTACCCTAATTTTCTTTGACTTATTCTATTATACTATGTTGTTAAATATTTTTTAAACCATATCTTTGTGTTTTAATTTTTTAATTATTATTCTTTAAATTTAATAATTATCCAGGTGGGTGTCTGTGTTGTCTTGGCTAAAATTATTGACATAGGCACCAATAAGAAGTGGTGCTACGTTTCATGTGTTAAGTGTTTGAAGAAGGTTGAACCTGTTTGTACAAAATAATTTTGTGAAAACTGTGATATATTAGTCGATGCTACCAAAAGGTAATGTTTTCCATATTAATTTTTCTTATTTTTCACTCAGATTTTTTTAAGCTAAACTCAATTATTCTTTCTACTCAGATTTTTTCTTCTAATAACTTACCATGTATATGATTATATAAATGACAAGTTGCATCATCACCACTTTTTTTCTTTTGGTCAGTGATTTTTTTGGTTAGTGATTCTTTATAAGGCTACTGAATCTTTTAAGTATATTCACTTTTCATTTTAGGTTTATGGTGCACATTCATGTTATGGATGATACTGGGTCAACTACCTTTGTGTTGTTTGATGGAGTTATTTCACAACACTTTCGAAAGACTGCAAAAGAACTAATGGAATCGGTAATAAACTTAAGTATATTATTTTTTTATTTTTTTAATGTAATATTATTAAAACAATAAACATTTGTCTCAATTGTTTACTAATTCAAATCAAAATCAGGGAAAGGCCTCAGATGATTATCCAACTAAGTTTGACACCTTACGTGACAAGGATATGCTTTTCAAACTGAAAATCAATATAAAAAAATGTTAAGCAGATGTTTTATACCTATGCAGTCAAAAAGATGTCCGATGACAATGAAATCATTGTTGAGTGTGTTGCTGCTCCTCATAATCGTGAGGAAGAGGGTGATGTTGATTTCATGGGTCCTATTACTCCTCAAACCGACAAAAACATGAAGGTAGTTAAATATTCTTTATATCTCCTTTAAAAGTAATCGTAAAACTTATTAAATTAACTATTGGTATGAATGTTTATTCGTGTAGCTTCTTGGTGATAAAGTCAATTCTATTGCTAAAGATACAAATTCATCCAAGTCTTTGAGAAAGAGATATGCCGACTCAGATGCAACACATAATGACGTTAATTGTCGAACTCCGTCGTCAACCATTAAATTGCAGAAAGTTGTCAAAATTAAGCAAGAACCTAAAAATTGATATTTTAGCTCCTCTTTGGCTAGACTACTTAGATTTATTTTATTTTGATTTTTTTTCTTCTGAATAAGTACTTTCTTGATTGTTTTGAAAGTTTATTTGCTTGACATTTTTCTAATTTGGTTGTTATGACATTTGGTACTTTGCTACATGTGTCGTATGTAACGCCCCATTTTTATTTAATTATTTTTAGTTGATGTTTGAGTATTTTTATATGATTTTATATGACTATATTTGACATATATGATTTAGATATGATTTTATGTGAAATATATGACTTGGTATGAATTGTGTGATATTTGGTGTGATGATAATTTATTATATGATTTATGGTGTTGTGTTTTATTTAAATAAATGTTGTTTGATTATTTTATTTATTTAATAAAAAGGTAGAAAATAGTATTATTTGGTTTAAAGGGAATTAAGTATAATTATGAGGAATAAGTGGGAGTTAAGGAAATAAGACGGGGTTATAGTTTACAATAAAAAGAAAAGGAGAGTCAGAAAGAGTTTTACGTACAATTGAAAAAAAAATAGAGAAAGTGAGTTTTTGAGAGAAGAAGAGGAGAAAACCTAGAACCAAGAGAAGAGGCTAGAAGAAGAGAGAAGAACGCAGCTTAATTCAGGAATCATAATCTAAGGTAAGGGTGGGATTCCTTCAATAATATGTATATATAATTTTGATTGTTGATGAAATTGTGTTCTAGGTTTAGGGTTTAGAAAGTTTATGATAATTGATATGATGTGATGAATTGTGTTGTTTAATGCATGTTTCTGTGTTGTTTTGATTGTTATGTTGTATATAGAACCTGTAAACATTGTTCTCTATCAAATTTGGGATTTGGGTAGATGAAATTTGGGTTTTTGAGTGAAAAATAGAGTTTTCCCGAGAGCTACCTTTGACAGCATACCCTGTTTCATGTTGTTGCGTCTTTTGCATCAGTTTCTGTTTCGAACTAGCTTTCGGTGTAAACACGAAAGTTGTAGGTATGAATGTTATCTTTCTAATGTCGTTGGTCTGACGTCAAAATGATTTATAGAACTTGAGTTATGGTCAAATTACTGAACGTAGGTCACAGTGAATTTTTATGAATTTCAGCACAACTTTGTTCGAATTTGAAATGAAAACTGGTATTGATTGGTACATAATTGGTCTTAGGTGTAAACATGAAAGTTGTAGATAATTGAGTTAGCTTTCTAATGGCACTGGTTTGACTCGAAAATGTTTTGTAAATCTCGAGTTATGATAAAAATAGTCCAAGTAGGTCTTCAGAAAATTTTAAGAAAACTTAGCTTAACTAATCCCAAGTTAGTCCAAAACTTATGGTTGGTTTCCCAACTTCAAACTTAAGTATTAGGGATTTAGTCGGAGTGTTTTATGAGTATTTGGCTTATGTTTTATTGATCAACTTGCTTTATTTTTGAAGAATGTTCTTGTTTGATATGGATGTAGTTGATTAATGTATATGTGCTTTCCGGAGATGTGTGATTTAAATATGTGTTATATCAAGATGTGTTGTTTGTAGATGTGTGACCTAAATATGTGCTATATAAAGATGTCATATTTAAATATGTGATATTTGACGATGATGCTATTTAAAGATGTGTATTTGTCGAGTCATCTAAAGATGTGCATTGTTGAGTCTTTACTTGTGTCGTTGCATTTGAGTCGTGTCGTTGCATAGCATAGTCAGCGATGGGGGTTTAATGCCTGACAGGTCCTCTATGACCTTAGCGATGGGGGCTTAATGCCTGACAGGTCCTATTTGAGCTTTAGCGATAGGGGCTTAATGCCCTGATGGTACCACATGCATGAGGTCTAAGTGTTGCATAGTCGTGTCGTGTCGTTTGTGAAGTGATGATGTAATTGTGAAGTGATGATGTAATTTGCAAAGTGATGATGTATTCGTGATGGTGTAATTGTGACTTGTTGATGTATTTATGAGGTGTTGAAGTATTTGTGATGTTATGATGTACTTGTGAATGTTTGAGATGTTTTCGTTATATGTGATGATTTGTTGATGTTGTTGATATTGTTGTTGTTGATTGTTTATTGTTGTTGTATCTTGCTAAATGTCGTTGATGTTGATAACGTTGCTGTTGCTATATATATATATGTATACATACATATATTGTAACGCCCTCTTTAATTATTTAATTATTTTATTAGATGATATGGTATATGTTTATATATTATGTGATTTGTGACGATTATGTGACGTATATGTGACGTGTGACGTGTTATTATTTTATTGTTTAATAAAATAATATAAGTGATGTTTATGTGAATATTTATTTAGTAAATAAATAGATTTGGTGGAAAAAGATAGAATTTTAAGAGATGAGGTTATATTTATAATTAAGAAGAGTTGTGTGGGTTAAGAGGAAATTAATTAAGTTGGGAGGGAGTATATAAGAGAAGTAGGTTAAGAAAGGAAATATTGAGAACGCGTTATCAGACTTTTGGTTGGAGAAGAAGAACGGTCAAGAGAGAAGAGAAAGCTAGGTTCCAATTCTGCAATTTTTTCCAGGTAAGGGTGAGCCTAACTCCAGTAGTATTAATCTTGAATCATCTGTTTTGATTAGCTGAGGGTTTGGGGAAGAATTGAGGTGAGTTTTGAGAATTAGGGTTATGATGGATTTGATGAATTTGATGTGAGAATGTGTTGCATTGCTGTAGGAATGTGTTACAGAACCTAGATTATTCCTTAGGATGATATTGCTGATGGATTATAAACTTAATTGGAGAGAATTGGCAGATTTTGGTGTGAATTGGACTGAACCCGTAGTGGTTCTGAGATCGCTCGCCTGTGGCGAGCAGATCACTCGCCGTGGCGAGTAACCCTTGGTTGCTCGCGAGGCGAGCAGTATAGCTCGCCGTGGCGAGCTTGACCCTTAAATTTAGGATTTTTGCCAAACTTTAGATGGTTTTGAGTGCCCTCATATTTATAGAGATGACCTGTGAAGTTGGTTTGGTCAAATTTAATTTAGAGAGCTTAAAAATGAGGATTTTGTTGAAAAATGTCAAAAAGGCCGAAGCACCCAGTATTTCTCGCCTCCAGCTCGCCCCCAACTCGCCTTTGGCGAGTGAGCTGCTGGGAGTACTCGCCTGTGGCGAGCAGATGTACTCGCCGTGGCGAGTTAGTTGGTTCAGGACTGTTTGTTGTTTTTGCGATCTGTTTCGCATGGGACTTTGAGAGGAGCCTTTTGGTTAGTATTAGTGGGGTTCTATACCCTTTAATGTATGCTGTAAAGATGACTGCTGATGATTAACTTGAGCTGTTGATAAATGAAGTGTTGTTGAAAATAAGTGATGTTTAAATGTGATGATTATGTGATTGTGATGATGCTATGTGTTGCAGTGTGTATGTATAATGAGTTGATGTTCTGCCATGTATTATTATAACTGCATGTGTCAGTCTATAACTTGTAAATGACGTTTGAGACGGTGTATAAGTTGTTAAGCGACGAGTCCATGCATTTGCATATTTACGAGACGGTGGAGCTTTATGCTCAAAGCGACGGTGGAGCATTTGCTCAAAGCGACGGTGAAGCATATTAATGCTATACATATATGGTACCACATGCATGATGTTGAGACGTTAGGTGTTGCATTTAGTCGAGTCAATTGTGACATATATGAGATGAGGTGTTGAGACGTTTATGTTTGATATGATGTTGTTATGATGTTGTGATGATGATGTTTAAGTTGATGCTATGATGTGCTATACTGTATATGTGATGAATTGGACATATGATTTGTTAATCTTGACTTATGATTTATATATTAATATTATTGTTGTGAATCTCACCCCTTCTGCTGGAATTGCCGCCTTGTGGGCAAGTGCAGGTACCCAGTCTTAGTTGCGATGATGCGAGGATGTGTGAAGTTAGGGTTGCTCTGATATGTAACGGGATGGGGTCTTTTGTGGAGTCTATTCCTTTATGTATCGTGTTTGAATAAATGATGTTGACTTTTGTGATGTAGAAACTTTAATATTTTGAGACGTTTTGCTGGCTTTTAAGCCAAGACATTTATGAGATGTGACAATTTGAATTCCGCTGCTTAATTGAATATTTTGTAATATGATAAATTATTATCGAAGTTGTTTTTAAGATGAAATGTGACACCCCTTATGATGATTACTCTGATATATGATTTATTTAAAGAAATTTTTAAGACGGGAAATTGGGGTGTTACATATATGAACTTGTTGATACTTGTGGTATAATTTGTTGTTGTTTCATCGATTTGATGAATTATATATTATTATTATTGAATGTGTTTCTCACCCCTTCTGTTGGAATTATCGCCTTGTGGGCAAGTGCAGATTTCCAAGGCTTATAGGATTTTTGGCTCAAGTGTCTAGGGCTCTGATACGTAACGGGATGGGAGTTAATTGTTGAATTTCCATTCCTTTATGTATCAATTTTAGAACTATACTGTTGGAACATTTATTTATTATTAAGAGGATTATTGAAATGATTATTTATGTTGGGGCCTTTGTGCCAAGATTTTGTTGAAGTTGATTATATTTTAAAAAAGACTTTTCCGCTGCAAAATATTACGAGATTAATTTATGTTGTTGAATAAATAGTATATTTTCTATTTATGAATTTTTGAAAAGTAGTGTAACATTCCGTTTTATGATGAAAACTCTGATTTTACGTATATATTTTTATGCTGGGAAAACGGGGTGTTACTTCGTACATCCAAAAATAACATGTTTATGGTTTTTTTCCACATCAATATCCCTTTAGCTATATATATATATATATATATATATATATATATATATATATATATATATATATATATATTCTCTATTGAAAGATGTGAAGGTAACCAAAAATCACTTGCATTGGTGACCAAAATAATTCACCTTACTTTTTTTATTGTGTTTCGTAACATGATCAATATCCTCTTTTTATATAGTGGCAAAAACTATATGCATGCCTATTCTTATAAAATTACCCTGGTCGGCACATTACTTGCTGCAATATTCATTGCTTTTGAAATATCAATGAAATTAATTATAAATTTTCAAGGTTGCTTATTTACCTTTACATATATGGATTATGTATTTTAAATCTATTATAACACTCCAAATTTCTTATATAAGCACTTTAAAAGTCCTAAAACAGGGACCACAAAAAAGAGGTTGACTGTGTTGGTAGTCTACAAGCTGATCAAACAATGCATGAATTGTTGGATGGTAAAAGCCAAAGAGAGAAATTGTATTAAGATAGTAGTCTTAGCTTTCGTATGGTTGAATCAACCATGCGTGATTTGTATCAAGTATTTCTTTACTAAGTGTGATTGGTATCAGCTTGATCAACTTCTTAATCCATGTTTATGTATTAATACATGAGAGATGCACATCATCCTCATGGCTTTCATCGCTGTCAACATATTTTAGAAACCAACAATGTCACCTAAAATACTCATAATTATACAAATAATTTCTCAAATCCACAAATTACTCATATTTTGTTAAAAGCACAAAGTAAATTTTATGTGAAAAACCAATTTTAGAACGATGTTAATTCTACGAAGTATCTTTTGAATAATCACACCACTAGCAATTATCCTTCTTTTTAACTTGAAATTTGTTTGTTTGGATACAACTATATAAAATGAATTATCTTATTTAAAATTGGTTCAATATTATGATTCTTATTTTTGGAATTTCTTTATATTCTAATTTTTAAATACTTCAAGTTTTTATTGGTTTTATTTGGTACACATTAATTCATGCTCTATTACAACTATTATTATTTCATTTACAATTACCTTATTTATTAATAATCTCATATCTTACTTCCCGTGCATCGCACAGGTCTAAAATCTAGTTTGCACTTATTCTCTATTCGCACTTTAGAGTCATGTTTTGAACCCTATTTACTTGTCGAAACAACAAATAAATTCTCATTTTAACTTTTTTTACGTTCAAATTTCGTTTTGTTGCCGATTTTACATAAACATGATTTAATAGTTATCTTCATAGAATATGGAAAGAAGATATTCAAGAAGGCAACATGACAGAAGATGGAGAAGATGAAAATAAAACCTAATTAAATATCAATATTTAACCTAATTTAAATGATAAATAAATAAAAATATGTGGTAACAAATTAGAAACCTGCCAATATGGGTTCTAGAGATTTGATCATAGATTGAATCTCTAAGCGTTGCGCTTGAAAAAACATATGTAAAAAGAGATCAATCTTTTAAATAAATATTTGACCTCAAATCATCAATTTTTAGCTATCGATTGTAAATTACTTTGAACAACTAAAAATAACAAAATCTTCTACGTTATTAAACAAAGTCCATATGACAAGTATGATGTGAACTTCCATTAGCCACGTAGTATGAGATTAAACAACAACGATCAAAAGTGTTGAAGAAAAATATTTTAAAGTGTTGGCTTGATCTGTTCCCATTTTGTCCTTTAATACACATGTTAAAATACAAACAAATATACTACACGAATCTTCGATATAAGCAAAGAAAATAAGTATGTTTGATGGACTCAAATGAAAATAGATCTAACTAAATTGTACTCTATTTAATTAATAACGTCTTTCATAAAATACTCGTTAGTAAAAATGTCAAAATGACTTAATATAATCGAAACAAACTTTATTTTGGAAAGAATATGTTTGAGAAAATAATATCCAATTTAAATTATGTCATAGAAAATTTACTTTTAATCAAAAACATGTATGCAAAATGAAATGTAAAAAAGTGGAAAACGATTGAATTGAATTGAATTGAATGTTTTGTGTGAGCATCTGATGTTGATTGAGTGAGAAAGTGGGAACGTGTTGTGTGAGCACACGTGATTGGGAGTGTGTGTGCACGTGAAGTGGGGTGCACATGAGTGATGACTATTAACGATGCTAACACAAATAATGAGAATGTTAGGTATATACTTTGAAAAATTAATGAAATAAAACATTATATATAAAAGCATAAAAAAAAAAATTATATATAAAAGGTTAATTGTTCGAAATAATTTGAATTTGATTCTAAAATGAAAAAGTTTATAATCAAGTTTTATTTATCTACCTGTCAAAGTTCAGATTACTATCCTTCAAAAAAAAAAAAAAAATTCAGATTACTAACATATTTCTTACAAGGGTTCAAAAAAAAAAAAACCTTCATAAATTTAATAATATCGAAAATATATATTTCATTTTTGTTATAATTTTTTTATTAATACTCTTTTTTTTATCAACTAATATATATAGTTTTCAGAATATCATATTTTTTAAGTATAAAAATTGATAGGTAATCGTAGATTTAAACTTAATCTCTTATAAACGGGATATCTACCAACTAAATTATACTCACACCACATAAGAATGACACTCATTCTAACATTTTCTTTTAGTAGGGTGAATTCATGTGAATCTCATCAATATCATCTATATACTTCTATTTTCAAATCTACAATTATTCCTCTAAAGTTAATTCTTCATAATTACTATGTTATAAGTAAAAGAAAATTGTCGTTAATTGGTGATAATTATTCTCTATCAAATAATTTATTGAACACACAAAGTGAGTTTGCTATATATTCTTAACAAAATAATTTTCATAGACAAAATTAATATTTTAAACAGCAGTGATATTTGAACAATCATTTGTTGTGATATTTGAACAATCATTTGTTATAATTTTTATAACAATTTTAATTTTCTCTCTTTTTATTGATAAAAAACAATATAAAAAAACATAATATAAACATAAAATAGATAATTGTTAAAAAATTGTCACAAAATGATATTGAATATATCATTTCTATAATTTAAAATGTGTAAACCGTTTACCACATAAAATAGATAGCATTGAGCTTATAAAAACAAATTAAAAGAGGATATCATTGAGATAGTGACACGACCCACCACTAAGGACATGAAATATGTGGTGGTAAATTAAAAGGGAGCAGAACCACATAACTATAGTATACTCTTCTTGGCGTATAATGAACATGAACGCAAATTTAGACAACGCATGTAGCAAGGACAGTGATTTTTCAAAAATAGAAGAAAAGATGCCAAGCTGGAACTATAGGAGACCAACGCCGGATAAAGATAGAACATAGAAAGATATTATTCCTTAACTTATCCAAGTCTCCAATGAAATTATATCCAATGAATTAGCATATATGTGGAATAATGTGGCTATTAAAACAAGTTGTTTAATACTGTTCACTTTAAACATAAGACAACTACTAATAAATCTATAGCACATGTAAAATACAAACAAAAACAATTGCTTTTGTCTTGTTGAGTAGATAGTTTTTGTTTTATTTTAGGGAAGAGTAGATAGTTTTTGTTAATTAGCAAAACAATCTGAATTAGTTTAAGTTTGTTTATTTAATATTAATGTGAAATTATAATCAGATAAAATAATTTAGACCTCGTTGGGATCATTTTTTATTTTCAAAAAGCAAAATCTTATTTCAGTATTAAGTTTCTGTTTCAAGAATTTAATTTCAATATTTTTCTTTTTGGATTAAACCACTATCTTTACCTCTTCTCACTATGAATTCACCAAATACAACAAAATATTAAAAGTTTATAATATAATAAAAAATGACAAAAATATATAATTGAATTTGAAAAAAATTACCAGCAAACATCATGTGGAACTTTTCAGAGAACTATCTCCTCAATACTTATGGTTTTGCTAAATTGTTAATGACCGACCATTGGTAGAGTGACGATCGGTGGTGATCAAAGTGGTAGTTGATGGTAGCCAGCTGAGTCGTAGCCAATAAGGGTTAAAGTGGGGGTCATAGGTGGTTAGGGTTGTGGTCATAATAGTTGATGATCACAATTGTTGAAATTGTTGTCAATTGTGATTAAAGTGAAGGTCAACGAAGGTGTTCGGATAAGTGATTATTTTCTTGCATTACACTCTTTTTATTTTTACCATAAATTTATCTCTTTGAGTTGTTTTAATAACGTTTTTAATGAGATAATCAATGTTGTACACATAGTTGTTTCTTTGGGTTTTGCCCTAATTTTTTTTTTTGGTTACAGGTTTTGCCCTAATTTCCCCAAACTTAACTTCTTTTTTTTCTTCTTTTTATTTTAATATATTCAATAGGGTACTTCAATCAATAGATGATAGTTTGATCAATAAAAAAAAATAGATGGTAGTTTTTTTAGGAAGAAAAATAGACCGTAGTTTTGAGGTGTCATTCTAATTGAGATGCATATGTCAATGTCTTTACACTAATTTTTTTGCCTAAAAAATCACATAATTGACTTTTAAAAACCTCGTAATTTTATATTGAAACCAGAACAAGTTAATAATCATATGGTGATTTTCTAAACCATGTAAATGAACTTTTTTTTTATATCACCTAGACATTAGGTTTTTCAATCCAGAATATCACTATTCCAAATTCACATGCATGCTTAGTCACATATAAGGGTACGTTTTTTGTCCTTTTCCAATAATGTACTGTGGATATCAAGGTTATGTCCTTTCCAACTGAAACTCGCAGCCACCTTGTTGGGTGGTAAAAATATACTAAAAAATTTGTACACATTTAATTTTTACACATTCATTTAACATTTTATTTTCTTTTTATTTCAACCTTCCAATTATATATATCATTAACATATGACATCACTCTCTCAAAGTGTAAAATAAATATTACTATGTCAATGAAATATTTTCGAAATATATTAGACCCGGTTTAAAAATAAATACATTTTCTGACAAGTTCATATATATACATGTCATTTTCTGTAGTATATATTATCCCTACCTGTCTTTTTTACATGTCTATTTCTAAACAAGCTAGCAAAGTTCACTTCTATATATAATATAAAACTATGCTCATCTCAATACCAATACCTGCAGACATAAACTGAGTTAAAATTATCTTTTCCCAGCTCAAAAAATCATGAGTGACTCAAAGTATGCAACCACTGCAAACAATGGCCAGTATGTCTCTTCAGGTACCACTTCAAGTTGACCATCTTCTTTTTTATATATATGTGTGTGTCTCATGTTTTTAACTAATATATATATATGTTTCAATCATTGTATTTTTCACCCTTCCCAAATCATATGAATCTGTATATGTTTCTGCATGTTGTCTCAGATCAGATGAAACGTGAGGATGTGCTGGAATTCTCCCCAGAAGAGGAAGATATCGTTGCAAAAATGTTTAGATTGGTTGGAAAGAGGTTAGCTTTGTAATATATATGTTAATTAACTTAGTATATTTTATGTCTAGAAGTCCTAGCTCAACTCGCAAATGCTGGAATTGCAAGGTCAGACGTCATGAATTACCACTTCATCAAAGACAAAAAAAAAACTTAGTATATTTTATCTTTCCATGTAGGGCCGGTCTTAAATTTTTTGGTGTTCTTGACGAAACAATAAAATTGTGTCATTTTCATTATTTTAATATTATTTTTCTTGTATATTTTGTTGCAAAAAATTCATTTACAATCAAAGTTCTTTGAAAATATATTCAATAAAATTAATCAAAGCGAATTAAAAAGAAATATATCTTTATAGAATTCTAATAACTACTAAGTAAAAATAATAATTTTAGTACTCTTAAAAAAATGGTGTCCTGAACTGCCGTCTCTCTCAGTCCACCCCAGTTTCCTGCATTTGCACACACTTGATGAGGCAATTGGTATCGTGTGTTTGTATATTGGAGAAACTCTAAATTAAGTATGTTTGACATTTTAATTGTAGATGGCATCTCATTGCTGGAAGAATCCCTGGAAGAACCCCAGAAGATATTGAAAAGTATTGGACCTCAAAGTTCTCATCATCAACTGCATGCTAAATGCTAGCTGATCCTAAGTACCATTTTAAGTTCCTAAGCAAATTATTATGTAATTTATCCATCAACAAAAAGTGGGTAGAGTCATTCATTTTAAGTTGACACCAATTAAAATCGTTCTTTTATCTTTTACTATATATAATATAAACAATAAAAAATAAATAAAGTTTGATTGATGTCAACACATGAGTAATTTTATATATGTATTTTCAGTTGATGGTCAATGTTGTTCTCACATTTTTCCTATTACTGATCCATATGATGCATGGTTTGAAATTATAAATAACTTCTCACATATCTATTGTAATAAAGATCCCTACATCTTTATCCACAAATATGATGTAATATCAATTTATTAAGTGATTTTTCGCTCTAGCTAGCTATTAGGTAAAAAAATGACACTGATAAAAGGGTAATTGAGAATTTGAAAGAAAGATAAATAAAATTCAGTCAATAATATGTTATAACCAGAGCTCAAACTCAAACACTTTCAATCAATTTGATATTCACTATTATTAAGAGTCTTTCATGGAAGAAAAGAAAGAGAGTATAATTATGATTTTGTTTTCAAATAACAAACTGTAGGTTATTTTTAGATTACTCTCTCTTCTTTAGAGGGTATTTACCCCTCATGATATCAACCAATCAAAATGTAATATACATTGACAACATTAAATGTCAAATAAATGAGTCAATATTTTCTATATAAAAAATTAATTTAAATCATAAGGTAACTTTTAATACTTTTAATTTTTATTTAATTATAGACAATATTACATTAAAAGTCATTTATCTTATTTATTTGTAACACTTTGGTCATTTATCTTTATCTTTTTCCGTTTAGGTATTTTATCTCTCATACAAGCATATATACATCCTTTTTATCATTTTTTATTAAAAAATACATAATTTTATTTTTTAAAATATATTTGTATTAAAAATGAAAAAAAATATCCAGAAATATGATGAAGATGTTCATCATCTTCGTCTTCTTCCTTTGAATCTTCATCATCTTCATTAAATGAAAAAATTTCTACACAAATATATCTCCAAATATCATGAATTAATGTTATTTTCACCTCAAATCTTCTTTTAAACACAAAAATCAAAACCCAATAGAGAAAGAGATTTAATTTCATCACAAAAAAATAAGAAAGTTTTAGTTATATAAATTGTCACACCGTATATTATTATTATTATTATTATTATTATTATTATTATTATTATTATTATTATTATTATTATTATTACTATTATTACTATTATTATTATTATTATTATTATTATTATTATTATTATTATTATTATTATTATTTTCTAACTCAATATTCAAACCCGACGTAAAAATAACCCCAAAATTGAGATCAGTTTTGCACATCGATTTTGTTGTTTTCAGAACAATCTTAACTTTCGTAAAGCCTAACCCTTCCGCCAGTGACTAAGCCTCCACCATCCGTCTTGCAACATTTGTGAAATTAAGGTTTTGATCTTTGTGTTTAAAAGAAGATTTGAGGTGAATATAACATTAATTCACGATATTTGAAGATATATTTTAGTAGATTTTTTTTTAATTAAAGAAGATTCAAAGGAAGAAGATGAAGATGATGAACATCTTCATCATATTTCTGAATTTTTTTCATTTTTAATAAAAATATATTTAAAAAAATAAAATTATGTATTTTTTAATAAAAAATGAGAAAAAAGATGTATGTGTTTTTAAGAGAGATAAAGGACCTAAACGGAAAAATAAAGATAAAAGACCAAAGTGTTACAAATAAATAAGATAAAGGACCCCTAATGTAATCTTGCCTTAATTATATTTAGGTGTTCAATCTTAATTAATTTACACTACATGACTGGCTTAGAACAATTAAAATTTCACATCAAATTTCTTTCATCTGAATGTCCTTAAATTTATCAGTTACATTCATAAAATTTCTTCTTCCCATTTTGATTGTTCAATTTTTTCGTTCCAAACTGCCTCAGTTTTCAATTTTCGTGAGAATCGTCGTCGTTCGTTTGATTCTAAATATTGTGAGAATTGTCGTTATTTCCAGAACCACGTCAGGTATGGTGACTTGATTTTTCTTTTTGATTTGATTTTTCTTGGTTGTGAGGCAGTTAATTATAACAATTGAGTAAGTCATCTGTTGTACTTTGAGGACCGGCAGCAGGTGTTGCCGTTGTGATGTTGTGGGAGTTTGCTAGCATTTTTTTCGGTTGCTGCTGAAATGGTTATGTCATGAGGCTTTTGTTCTTGTGTTTGGACTTAAAGGCTTTGGCTAATAGTGAGGCAGGTGTATGCGTGTTACAGTTAGCAGTTTTTATTTGGTTGGCTGCTCAAATAAAAAAAAGCAAGTCACGATACCTGACGCAGTTCTTGAAAGTTGAAACAACGACAATTCTCACTATAATTGGAAACTGCGACAGTTTGGAACGACAAAATTGACCAATCAAAATGGGAAGAAGAATGAAAAAGAAACAAGAATTGTTCAATAAGGAAGAATAAAGAAGAAGAAATTTGAATGAAGGGGATGTTTTTGTTCACACGTTCGGGGTGTTTTGGGTTCTGGAATGGAAGAGATTCTATGAATGTAAGTGATAAATTTATGGACATGATGAAAGAAATTTGTTGTAAAATTTTACTATTTGTTATAAGTCTTGTAGTGTAAATTAATTAAGATTGAACACCTTAATATAATTAAATAATAATTAAAAGTATTAAAAGTTACCTTATGATTAAGATTAACTCTTTTATTTTTAGAAAAAATTGATTCATATATTTGACATTTAATGTTTGTTGGAACAAAATGTGTTTAACAATAAACCCTAAAGAGTTTTGATGATAACAAAGTATTAAAAATTGACAATTGGTATTGCTAACATTTGTTCAAGTGTACAGGACCATAAACATAGTGATTTATCTCATCAAGGTTCTGAACGAACAAATAAAGAGCAAAGGAAGTATCTATTTAAAACTTATAGCGCTCCTGAAGTCTAGCGCTCCTGAAGTCTAGCGCTCCTGAAGTCTAGCGCTCCTGAAGACTAGTACTCCTGAAGACAAGAAGCTGATTCTTCGAAGCAACAGTATTTCACCAGATTTCAAGATTCAAGTGTTGTATTTTAGAGCGAAAATTATGGAGCATTGGCAGAAGATTAGTGGATTTAAGCAACGGTCATTTCAAAAGGATTTGAAGTCATTTTGTTGCAAATAGACAAGAAGTGTTGACATTGTACTTTGTACGAACTGTACAACCACCTTCTCCACTACTCTGTTCTTTGTCTCTGCTAACAGACAAGAATAACAGCTCTTATGTACAACCAAGCCTGCATCCTTGTTCCTTCTCAACTGGAATGGATTTGAAATTGATTCTTTATAGGACAACAACTAAATCAGGCAAATAATCATTGGTGAAAGATCAAGCTTCAGTAACGACTCTTTTTGAATGTGTTGGCACTTACAACGTTCACTTCACACCTCTATATAAAGGAGTGAAGACTTGAAGAACAACAAGACTCTACAATATTTTAAAAAGCGCCAAAACTCTGTCAAATTGTCTAAGCATTCAAAGTTCACTTAGAATTTCAGTTTTCAAGTTCTTATCTTTGAAATTCTTAAGTCTAAAGAGTCTGTATCTGATTTGTATTGTGAACACCACTGATTGTATATCAAGTGTTCAATCTCAAACATTTTTCTGTGTAATTTTGTTTGATAGAAGTCTCTTGCTTGTGTGCTTGAGCATTAGAAGTCTCTTGATTGTGTTCTTGAGCATTTGAAGTCTCTTGCATGTGTGCTTGAGCATTTGTAATCAGATATTACATTTAGTGAACTCTCCTTGGAAGTGCAAGGGGGACAGGACTACTTCCGGATTGTGGAAGGAACCTGTATAAATCTTTTGTGTCCTGCTTCTTCTCTTTTCTCTCTGTTTTTCATTCCGCTGCATACGCTCCTGAACAGTATCTTCAGAAGCTGTCTATCTAGCTTCTGATCATTCTGATTCTGAGTTTTGGAAAGAGAAAACGATTTATTTTAAAACACAATTCAACCCCCCCTTCTTGTGTTTTTCTCCCCTTCAATTGGTATCTAGAGCCTTGGTTCTGTTGTCAAACACCTAACAGTGTAACAGTCCAAGATTTGAGAAAAACATGTCTGCTGATTCATCTGTTTCTGGTTCTGCTGGCTCTAGTGGTAATCATCATGCTGTTGCATATGATTATAGTGAAAAGAAAACTGACTCAGGGAAGGTTCCAAAGTTTAATGGAGATCCTGAAGAGTTTTCTTGGTGGAAAACCAACTTCTACAGTTATATCATGGGCTTAGATGAAGAACTATGGGATATTCTGGAAGATGGTGTTGGTGACTTAATTCTTGATGAAGAAGGAGCTGCTGTTGATAGAAAAATACATACTCCTGCTCAGAAGAAGATGTACAAGAAACATCACAAGATCAGAGGCTCTCTAGTTTCTGCTATACCACGAGCAGAGTACATGAAGATGAGTGATAAGTCAACTGCTAAAGCTATGTTTGCATCTTTATGTGCTAACTATGAAGGAAGCAAGAAAGTTAGAGAAGCCAAAGCACTGATGCTTGTTCATCAGTATGAACTGTTCAAGATGAAGGATGATGAAAGTATTGAGGAGATGTACTCAAGATTTCAAACCCTAGTCTCTGGACTCCAAATACTGAAGAAAAGCTATGTTGCTTCTGATCACGTGAGTAAGATTCTCAGAAGCCTTCCTGCCAGATGGAGACCAAAGGTGACTGCCATTGAGGAAGCTAAAGATTTAAACACTTTAAGTGTTGAAGATCTTGTTAGTTCTCTCAAAGTTCATGAGTTAAGTCTAAATGAACATGAGTCTACTAAAAAGAGTAAATCAATAGCTCTTCCATCAAAAGGCAAGTCATCCAAAGCTCTTAAAGTAGCTGAGTCTGATGAAGAAGATTCACCAACTGGAGATTCTGATGAAGAGGTTACTGAGATGATGGCTATGCTCTCAAACAGACTTCAGTATCTAGCCAAAAAGAACAAGAAGTTTGTGTCCAGAAGAGGTAGCTTCAGAAGCTCAAAGAAAGAAGATCAAAAGGGATGCTTCAACTGCAAGAAGCCTGGTCATTTCATTGCTGATTGCCCTGATCTTCAGAAGGAAAAATCAAAGGAAAAGTCAAAGAAACCAACATTCAAGTCAAGCAAGTTCAAGAAACAGTTAAAGCAGAGTTTGATGGCTACATGGGATAATTTGGATAGTGAATCTGAATCTGACAAAGAAGAGTCTGATGAAGGTGCAAAGATAGCTGTTGGGTTAGTAGCTACAGCAACTTCAGAGGCTGAAACTGAATCAGATTCAGAAGATGAAAACGAGGTATATTCCAAAATCCCTAGAGAAGAACTGATAGAGTCACTTAAAGAACTCCTCACTCACTTTGAATTGAGAACCAATGAGTTGAAAGGTTTGAAAGAAAAATATGTTGCTTTAATGAAGCAACAAGAATCAACTCTATTGGATCTAAAAGCGTCTGAAGAAGGACTCAGAGGTTTTGACTTCATATGCAAGACATATGAAGACAAACTTAAGTTCTTGTGTCAGAAGCTGCAAGAAAAATGTGATGGAAAATCTTTAAGTAACCATGAGATTGCTCTTGAAGATTTCATTATGTCTGGTATTGACAGAAGCAGAATTGCTTCTATGATTTATAGCATTTACAAAAACAATGGTAAAGGGATTGGATTTTCAGAAGCTAAGTCTAGTGAAACCAATCTCAAAGCATATTGTGAATGCATAAAGGAAGGATTGAAAACCTTCTTTGTTCCTGAAGGTGCAAAAATGGGAACTGTTGCTCAATCAGAACCTGAAGCTTCCAGTTCTAAGGCTAAGATTACATCAAAGCCAAAGAATTTCAAGCCTAAGGATATGATAAATTCTGAATCTAAGACCACAAAGATTAAGATTCTGAAGAGATCAGAACCTGTTCCTCAGAGTCTGATAAAATCAGAATCTGATGTCCTAAAGTCTAAGGTTCAGAAGGGCAAGGCAGTTGGCGCTCCTGAGGTATCAAAACCAAAAGTTGAAAAACCTAAGGTAATGATTAATCAGAAGCTACCCAAGAAGAATCTAAAGGATCAGGAAATGGTGAGTAAATTCTCCAGCTCTAACCCCAAAGGACCCATAAAACAATGGGTACCTAAATCTGAAATTGTCAATACTGCAGATTTGTCTAAAAGCAAGAACAAAACAAAAATCATGGTACCTGGACAGCGGTTGCTCAAGGCATATGACAGGAGAGAAGTCAATGTTCCTATCCCTCACAATGAAAGAAGGAGGAAATGTAAAGTTTGGAGGCAACCAGTCTGGGAAGATTATTGGTACGGGGACTATTGGTAACTCCTCTACCTCTATTAATAATGTATGGTTGGTAGATGGGCTTGAACATAACCTATTGAGCATCAGTCAATTCTGTGACAATGGTTATGATGTTTTATTTGAAAAAGCCAACTGTACAGTAATCAACAAGAATGACAAGTCCATTGTGTTCAAGGGAAAGAGAGTGGAAAATGTCTACAAAATCAATTTCTCTCAACTGGCTGATCAGAAGGTAATTTGCCTTCTATCAATGAATGATAAGAAATGGATGTGGCATAAAAGGCTGGGACATGCTAACTGGAGATTAATCTCTAAGCTTAGCAAGTTACAGCTTGTCAAAGGCCTTCCTGACATTGATTATCATTCAGATGCACTCTGCGGTGCATGCCAGAAAGGAAAAATTGTTAAAACATCTTTCAAAGCAAAAGACAATGTTTCCACCTCAAGACCCTTAGAACTGCTTCATATAGACCTATTTGGACCAGTTAGTACTGCATCCTTATATGGAAGCAAGTATGGATTAGTTATTGTTGATGATTATAGCAGATGGACTTGGGTAAAATTTCTGAAAAGCAAAGATCATGCATACGATGTATTCAGTAACTTCTGCACCCTTATTCAATCTGAAAAAGAAGCCAAAATTTTGAAAATCAGAAGTGATCATGGTGGTGAATTTGAAAATGAGCCATTTGAAGTTTTTTGTGAAAAACATGGAATCCTCCATGAATTCTCTTCTCCTAGAACTCCACAACAGAATGGAGTTGTAGAAAGAAAGAATAGAACGTTACAAGAAATGGCAAGAACCATGATTCATGAAAACAATTTGGCAAAACATTTTTGGGCAGAAGCTGTGAATACAGCGTGTTATGTCCAGAATAGGATCTATATTAGACCTATCTTGGAGAAAACAGCATATGAATTGTTTAAAGGAAGAAAACCCAATATCTCTTACTTTCATCAATTTGGATGTACATGTTACATTCTGAATAACAAGCTCTACCTAAAGAAATTTGATGCCAAGGCCCAAAGAGGAATCTTTTTAGGTTACTCTGAAAGGTCAAAGGCATACAGAGTGTATAATTCAGAGACACTCTGTGTTGAAGAATCTATGCACGTTAAATTTGATGACAAAGAGCTTGAAGATAAAACTTCAAAGCAAGGTGAAAGTTTTGCAGAGATACAGGTTCCTGAAGACATTCCAGAACCTGGTCAGTCAGTTGAATCTGAAGATAGTTCAGAAGCAGCACCCACATCAGTTGCTCCTGATGAAGTCGCTCCTGATGAAGTCGCTCCTGATGAAGTTGCTCCTGATGAAGTTGCTTCTGATGAAGCACATAATGGCTCACAGCAAGCAGATTCATCCAACTATACATTCAAATACAAGTCTTCTCATCCTCAAGATCAAATCATTGGAAGTAAAGAAAGTCCCAGAAGAACAAGATCACACTTCAGACAAGAAGAATCTATGATTGGACTAATTTCAATGATTGAACCAACAACTGTTGAAGAAGCACTTTCAGATGATGGATGGATCATAGCTATGCAAGAAGAGCTGAATCAATTCCAACGGAATGATGTGTGGGATCTGGTACCCAAACCTCCTCAGAAGAACATTATTGGAACAAAATGGGTATTCAGAAACAAGCTGAATGAAAAAGGTGAAGTAACCAGAAACAAAGCCAGACTTGTTGCTCAGGGGTACAGTCAACAAGAAGGCATTGATTACACCGAAACATTTGCTCCAGTTGCAAGATTGGAAGCAATCAGGTTACTTTTATCTTATGCAATTAATCATGGAATAGTATTATATCAAATGGATGTCAAGAGTGCATTTCTTAATGGTGTCATAGAAGAAGAAGTGTATGTCAAACAACCTCCTGGCTTTGAGGATCTGAAGCATCCTGACCATGTTTACAAACTTAAGAAATCACTATATGGCTTGAAACAAGCTCCCAGAGCTTGGTATGACAGACTAAGTAATTTCTTGATTAAAAACGATTTTAAACGAGGTCAGGTTGACACAACACTCTTCAGAAGGACTCTTGAGAAAGATATTCTTGTTGTGCAGATATATGTTGATGATATAATATTTGGTTCCACTAATTCATCTCTTTGCAAGGAGTTCTCTAAGTTAATGCAGGATGAATTTGAAATGAGCATGATGGGAGAGCTGAAGTTCTTCCTGGGCATTCAAATTAATCAAAGCAAAGATGGAGTATATGTTCATCAGACGAAGTATACAAAAGAGCTTCTGAAGAAGTTCAAGCTTGAAGATTGCAAACTGATGAACACTCCAATGCATCCTACATGCACCTTAAGCAAAGAAGATGAAGGATCAAAAGTGGATCAGAAGCTATACAGAGGTATGATTGGTTCTCTGTTATACCTCACTGCATCTAGGCCAGATATTTTATTCAGTGTATGCTTATGTGCAAGGTTTCAGTCAGATCCTAGAGAATCTCATTTAACTGCAGTTAAGAGAATCTTCAGGTATCTGAAAGGAACAACTAATCTGGGACTCCTTTATAGAAAATCCCCAGATTATAAGCTAATTGGATTCTGTGATGCTGATTATGCTGGTGACAGGATTGAAAGAAAGTCAACCAGTGGCAATTGTCAATTTCTGGGTGATAATCTGATATCCTGGGCTAGCAAGAGACAAGCAACTATTGCTATGTCTACAGCAGAAGCAGAATACATTTCAGCTGCAAGTTGTTGCACACAACTACTCTGGATGAAACATCAGCTGGAAGATTATCAGATACACGCTAACAGTATTCCTATCTTTTGTGATAATACTGCTGCTATTTGCTTGTCAAAGAATCCTATTCTGCATTCAAGAGCCAAGCATATTGAGATCAAACACCATTTTATCAGAGATTATGTTCAAAAAGGAATTTTAGATATACAATTCATTGATACTGAAAATCAATGGGCTGATATATTTACTAAGCCTCTAACTGTTGAAAGATTTGAGTTTATTAAGAAAAATTTGAACATGCACCACGTGTCTGATTAAAATTGCTTGCTCCTGAATAAGAAGTTCAGGTTCTGAAGTCACTTCAGAAGCCATTGTCCTTCAGAAGCTCCTAAGTGAGGTCCTGACGAAAATGTGCTCCTGATGAGTCATCAGAACCTCAACCTTCAGAAGAGAATCTTTGTGCTCCTGAATAGCAGAAGTTAGTGGAAGTTCTGGAGTTGCTCCTGGCGACATCTGTCCCACTAACTTATACAGCTCGTCTGAAATCTGACAGCGTGGCATAAATGTATTGGCGTATAACTCAAAAGGCAATGATGTTAATTTTACTTTTCGTAGTACTATCTCGCGCCCCCAACTGTCATTAATGCTATGTTTGTTTGTCCCCTGTTTTTCAAACGTTTTTTTTTGCTAAAAAGCACTTAATCAAAAACACACACTACTCACTTCACTTCCTACACTTTCTGTTTTTGTTTTCGTATCTGCTAAGAAAAGTTCTCTCTCTCTCTCAAAACCCTAAGAACCCTAAATCTCAAACTTCTTCAACATCAATGGCTTCATCAAGTTCTGTTCAAGAATCCAACGCTCAACTCGCAGTTCAGCAAGCTGAAGGTCAGCAAGAAAGGGCTGCTTACGAGATCAAAGGAGTCACCATGAGCCTAAAAGAATGGCAACTCAAGATTCAAACTGAGAATCCGGTAGATTTTGAATCTCTTGCTTATCATGGCTGTGACATCAAGAGGTTTTATGAAGTTCAAGGGCTGATGAACTATTTCAATATGCTCAACGGTCCTACCTACAAGACGTTAGTAAGACACTTCTGGGTAAGAGCATCAGTCTATGATAAAGCTGCATCAAAACTGGAGGAAGACGAAAAAGTTTTGATTGATCCCTCTCTTGAAGGGAAAACCAGAGAAGAAATGGGTTTGGAACCCTTTAAAGAAGTTCAGATCAGGTCAAGCCTGATGGGTATTCCAGTCTACATTTCTGAAGCTATAATTGCTTTTGTCATTGGAGCAGAAGCATCTGGAAAGTACTCCGGTGTAGATATACCAAACTCTCAGTCAAGCTCCTGGAGTGATTTGGTAAATAAAACTCTCTTCAATTCTACAACAGCTGGTAAATACTGTGACCTGAACATGATCAATAAGATGCTCCTGAAGATTCTCAACGAAAACCTGTTGCCTAAAGGAGGTGGTGGTGATCAACCATCTTTGGCTCACAAGGTATTTCTTCATCATCTCATCACTGGAGAAAAGATAAATCTGCCTAAGTACATCTTCAGGCATATGATAAAAGAGCTCAGGGAAAGCCAGAATAAGTGCAGAGTCTGGGTTCCCTATGGAAGACTGATTTCAGAAATCTTCCATCAAGGAGGCATTATTAAGGCTCTGAATGAAGTAAATTACTTCACTGATGAACAGCTGGAAACTGAGACAGGAAAGGTGATAAATGCAAGCACCTTGAAGCATATGAAATTGATTCCTGAAGTGACCAAGCTGAAGACAGACATCTGTGAATCAAGGGTCATATCTAATCTGATGGAGGACTTCCCTCCCATCTGCAAGAAAGACACCCTGGCTGTTCAAATGGCTCTCATTGCTGATCACTATGAGACCCATGGAAAGCTGATCAGTCTGGATGAAGTTCCAGAAGAAATGTATGGACAAGAACTTCCTGTAGCTAAAGGAAGAAAATCTAAAAGAAAGGTACTTACTCAAGAAGAGTACTTAGAAGGTGAAAATCCTTCCAAGAAGGCAAAGAAGGAAAAGGCTCCTGAAAAGTCTTTATCTGGTGCTCCTGGAGGATCATCAATTCAAGAAGAGGTTCAGGATCTGAACCCAGGAGCTATTATTCCTCAGAAGACAAGAAGTGGCAAGCAAATGGTTTCAGCATCTACAACAACAACGAAAGTGAAACAGATTCCTCAAAAGAAGAAAAGGACTCAGAGGCTAAGGAAACTGAAGGAATCTGTATACACTGCTGAAGATTGTGCAGCTGCAGAGGCACAAGAAGAAGAAGAGGCTACCGAACTGGTTACCAGGGAGGTAAGAAAGAAGAAGAAGGCTGAATCTGAAGCTGTTCAGAAGGCTTTGGAGCTGGCTAAGGAAATAGAAGTACCTACTGAGGTCTTGCTCAAGGAAGATGCTGCTAAGGTTGCTGAGCAAGCTCTGATGAGCTCATTAGAACTGCAAGCTGAAGTTGCTACTGAAGCTGCAAGTATTCTAGCTACTTCTGGATCAGATTTTATATCAGGTACATCCTCCTCACAACCCTTAATACATATAGAATCTGACTCCACTCCCTCATCACCTTCTCAATCCAAAACCTCATCATCCTCATCTTCTGATATTCCTATTAGCATCCTCAGAAGAAGCCTATCACCATCCTCCAAACTCCACAAAAATTCTTCCAAACCTATTTCTCCTTTCAAACCATCTGAACCATCTATCCAAGCTAGGGTCAGTAGTTTGCTAGAGTTACAATGCAGCAAACTACCCCCTAATCATCCACTTCAACCACAAACCATTAAACCTGTCAACATGATTTTTCCTGACAAACCAGAAGATGACTCTGTTATAAATAATCTCAGCAGTCATCTATCCGGTGAACTTCCAAATTTTAACCTAACACCACAAAAAGCCTCTGAAGTAACAACTTCACTAGTTGCTTCAGAAAGCCCCCATCAACAAGCACCTGAACCACTTGTGTCCCCATCTGCTTCTGAACAGTATGTTCCTGAACAATCTGTTCCTGAACAAACTGTTCCTGAACCAACCATTTCTGACCATGCTCCTGAAACTCTTTACACTGAAAATGCTATGGAGATTGATGATTCTGTCATTGATCCTGATACACAAACTACTCAATCTTCTCCTATGGAGGTTGACCAGTCTGCTTCTGATCAGGCACAATCACAATCTGAAAGCAATTCTCAATCTTCAACCATAAATAACCTACAAATTCAACTCTGTGCTCCTCCCAAGCCTAGAAAACAACCTTCACCACCCACCAGATTCTTAGATTCTAATGTATTAAAGG
This sequence comes from Medicago lupulina, assembly GCA_958299785.1. Lineage (NCBI taxonomy): Eukaryota > Viridiplantae > Streptophyta > Magnoliopsida > Fabales > Fabaceae > Medicago > Medicago lupulina. The sequence goes on along the minus strand of OY283139.1, from coordinate 9,033,812 downwards.
GAGTGTGTGAGGACATAGCTGACAAAATGATCAAGCTCATTTCATCCAGAAGTGACTTGAATCACAGAGAAAGCTATGAGAAACAATGGAGTAGGCTCAAGGAGAGAGTTGAGTATGTCATGCAAGCTCTATCCTCAACATGTGTAGAAGCTCAAGAGCAAGCTAAGCAGAAACTTCAGGACTGGCTGAACGGCATCAATGAAGATCTTGAAGAGGTTAAGATAACTGGAACTTGGGCTAGATCGTCTTTAAGTATCAGAGGAAGAGAACCAACTGATTTTCTGCCTCAGTACATTCATCCCAAGGACCTGGACTTATCCTTCCTTACAAAGGTCAATCTAAAGGCATCAGCTCCTGATCTAGCTTTAGCTCAAGAGAACAAGATCTTAAAGGAAAAGAATAAGAAGCTGGAAAAAGATCTCCTTGAGCAAAAGCTACTGTTTTTAGAACATAAAGCTGAAACTGATGCTAAACTGGAAGAAGCCAGGATCAGAGAAGAAAATATGGCCAGAAGCATAGCTGAGATGAAGCAGAAGCAAGAAGAAAACAATGACCTCCTGAAGAAGATTCTTGAAAACACTCTCAAACAAACCAACCCATAGTTGCACACCCTTTGTTGTTTGTTGTGTCTTTCAGTTTGTTCTTTTATTAACTGTGTATGCTTCTGAATTCAAACACTTCTATATATTTCTTTGCTCCTGATCTTATTAATTGCTTCTGATTATTTATTTTTAACGCACTTCACTTGTGATATTGATTATGCTCTGAATCCTTTTACTATGTTTTTCTCTTTCTTTTGTTACTTTCTTTTTGTTAATGACAAAAGGGGGAGTAAGTGTGATAGTATTTAAAGGTCCTGAGCCCCATTAAGTTTTTGAAATTTAATCGTCTCTCAATACTTTTTGTTAGGGGGAGTAACTTTATTTCAAAATAACTTAACTGAACCATTATCTCTCTCTATCACTTCTATTCTCTTTGATTATTTTACTAAGCGTTAAATGAATTTAATTAACAAAGATAGAACTCAGGGGGAGCTTACAAACCTCACCTTAAAGTACTATTAGACTCAGGGGGAGCTTACAAACCTCATACCCTATAAGTCAACTTGTTAATTAGATTAACAACAATTGATCAAATTTTTAAATACTATGGTTTGTCATCATCAAAAAGGGGGAGATTGTTGGAACAAAATGTGTTTAACAATAAACCCTAAAGAGTTTTGATGATAACAAAGTATTAAAAATTGACAATTGGTATTGCTAACATTTGTTCAAGTGTACAGGACCATAAACATAGTGATTTATCTCATCAAGGTTCTGAACGAACAAATAAAGAGCAAAGGAAGTATCTATTTAAAACTTATAGCGCTCCTGAAGTCTAGCGCTCCTGAAGTCTAGCGCTCCTGAAGTCTAGCGCTCCTGAAGACTAGTACTCCTGAAGACAAGAAGCTGATTCTTCGAAGCAACAGTATTTCACCAGATTTCAAGATTCAAGTGTTGTATTTTAGAGCGAAAATTATGGAGCATTGGCAGAAGATTAGTGGATTTAAGCAACGGTCATTTCAAAAGGATTTGAAGTCATTTTGTTGCAAATAGACAAGAAGTGTTGACATTGTACTTTGTACGAACTGTACAACCACCTTCTCCACTACTCTGTTCTTTGTCTCTGCTAACAGACAAGAATAACAGCTCTTATGTACAACCAAGCCTGCATCCTTGTTCCTTCTCAACTGGAATGGATTTGAAATTGATTCTTTATAGGACAACAACTAAATCAGGCAAATAATCATTGGTGAAAGATCAAGCTTCAGTAACGACTCTTTTTGAATGTGTTGGCACTTACAACGTTCACTTCACACCTCTATATAAAGGAGTGAAGACTTGAAGAACAACAAGACTCTACAATATTTTAAAAAGCGCCAAAACTCTGTCAAATTGTCTAAGCATTCAAAGTTCACTTAGAATTTCAGTTTTCAAGTTCTTATCTTTGAAATTCTTAAGTCTAAAGAGTCTGTATCTGATTTGTATTGTGAACACCACTGATTGTATATCAAGTGTTCAATCTCAAACATTTTTCTGTGTAATTTTGTTTGATAGAAGTCTCTTGCTTGTGTGCTTGAGCATTAGAAGTCTCTTGATTGTGTTCTTGAGCATTTGAAGTCTCTTGCATGTGTGCTTGAGCATTTGTAATCAGATATTACATTTAGTGAACTCTCCTTGGAAGTGCAAGGGGGACAGGACTACTTCCGGATTGTGGAAGGAACCTGTATAAATCTTTTGTGTCCTGCTTCTTCTCTTTTCTCTCTGTTTTTCATTCCGCTGCATACGCTCCTGAACAGTATCTTCAGAAGCTGTCTATCTAGCTTCTGATCATTCTGATTCTGAGTTTTGGAAAGAGAAAACGATTTATTTTAAAACACAATTCAACCCCCCCTTCTTGTGTTTTTCTCCCCTTCAATGTTGTCTATGTATATTACATTTTGATTGGTTGATAACATGACAGTGTAATTACCCCCTAAACAAGAGAGGTAACGTAGGCCTCATCCAAACTGTATCTTAAAATTTATTTTTCGAAGACTGTATCTTAAATTTTATTGACAATTTGCAATTAATTAAGACGACTTATTTCAATCCAACTAAATAAGATTTTATATTAGACAACCATTTTAAAATTATTAACAATTGACAATCTTTTAACTTTTCAGTTTACAAAAATAATTCTTTAACTTTTAATTATTTAATTTTGCAACCCTCCCCTTCAAGCAAGATTAAAACATTTTTTGATTCACATATCATCAGAATATGATAAGGACAAATAGGATAATAATACAAATATGATATGTTTCATTCTATCATGCCATGAGAAACGAAATATTTTATTATATATTTTAGATAAACTAAATAATAGTATGATATATATATTATATTTAAATGATCAAATTATATTCAAAACTTTATAATAAAAAAATAATAATTTTTGCAAGAACTCCCTAAATAGTTTATGGCTTGCTGATTCGTAAAGGTCTTATTCTCCAAACACGCTTCTTTTGACAAGACCCAATAGTTTTGTGTCGTTAGTTTTTTCTTTTGATATGATATGTCCTTAATTTTTGCTAACCTAAACCGGATATGATATGTCCTTAAAAAATGATGATGCTCTGCACAATATACAAATTCAATGGCATTTATTACCATGTATGAAACGTCAAAACTTATTGTGTGGGAAAAAAAATCACTAAAATTAATTAAGGGAAATCCTAACACTTGTACTTGTTGTGGGGCACTTGTTAAGAAAACATTTATAGTAAGAAATAGTAAAAATAAAATGTATAGCAAGAGTTTTTTGGAACTTTTGTAATCAAATTTTAAAAATATATAGAAAATATTGTTTTCAATGCAAAATTTATTTTTTTTGTTTTGTTTTCTTGTGGCTCGAGGACACTAGTTAACATTGTCCTTAAATTAAAATGAACAGAAATACAAACAAATCAATACAAAAGTGGTACATGACCCACTAAACCACAAACTTTAACTTTAATATGTGATATAGATGAATTAGTACAAAAGTGGTTGAAAGAAGAGAAACAATCCTAAACATGTGGTGCAGAACCGAATTGCAAAAAAACTACGTGTGAGCATTCATAGCATCTAAATAGACCTATGAATTAAATTCAAATTCAAATTCAAACAACACTTTTCAAAACATCAGCAAGTCATGAACTCCCAATCAATCTAAACAGAGAATTGACAAAACCAAAATAAACAACACATAGTCGCCTCTTGAAACAAAAGCATTTAAGGGACTAAACCTATACAATTATAATTTATGAGACTAAAATTTATTTTATCCTTAAATATTATATGTTGGTTTTAAAAGGCCCCGTAGAATTTTTACTAGCTTCGCCTCTGCTGCAGAGACATACTGGTCGTTATTTGCAGCGGTTACACGCTTTGAATCACTCATTTTTTCGGCTGGTAAAAAAAAAGTTTAACTCAGTTTATGTGTGCATGCATTTGTATTTAGATAAGCATTTAAGCATATATATATATATATATATGAAAAGTGAACTATGCTAGCTTGTAAATTAGAAATAGACATGTAGACACCACCAAAAACAAAGAAATAGACGCGTAGATGAGAAACTAGGATTGGTACACTAATTGAAGGGTTTAGATAGCATGCACGAGGTTTTATGTTCAAACATCGTTGTCTCCTCTATATACCAAAAAAATAAAAATAGACATGTAGATTAAGCATGTACCATAAAAAGAATATGATAAAAAAAAAAGGAAATGTATATATTTGATGGTCCATCTAACATATGGACTTCTAAAAAATAATAATGTAAAGTTGGACCGTTACTATATATATATTTTCAATAAAAAAACAACTTAATTTTATGATATATATATATATATATATATATATATATATATATATATAATTTATTAAATTAAAAAAATAGTAAAATTTACCTTTAAACTAGGTCAAGCATATTTACTATCCAACAAAGGGGTGGCCGAGAGTTTCTGCCGGAAAGGACAAAACCTTGATATACATTAAACACACAACATTATTGAAATGGGACAAAAAAACGGCAAAAGTTATGGTGCATAAGCCATAACTTATGCACCATGCATAAGTTAATCACAACCATCAGATAATTGGACACATGTAATGATCCTATGGTTCTCAGCTCAGACCCCACAATCAGTCCCCACAATCCTTCTCCTACCTCATACTACTCAATCTTGCTCGCGCGCCACCCTAACCCCCCTCACTCCGATGTCGTTTTCCGGTTGATTCACGACGGGATTGCACCGATTTCACCGACGAACGTTCCTTCACCTTTGTGCGACCCTAACCCACAATCTGATTGCAGAAACCGCATTCTTTCTCCATTTTCGCGACTCTAATTTCACCTGCTACGTCACGGCGTGCGACTCCAATTTCACCGGCTACGTCACGGCGTGATTGCACCGATTTCACCGGCGAACCTTGCTTCACGGTTGCTCGCTGCTCCGACCTCGTTTTACTTACTTCTCTTCGCTGCTCCGATTCTGGGTTCTCTTTGTTCAGGTTTGCGATTTTCAGTTTGGTCCTGCTTGCCGTTTACGAATTTCACCCTTTCTCGCCGGTCCGACGTAGTTTTCCGGCAATACAGTGCTGTAGCAATTACAGTGATTCAAATTGTTAGTATAGTATCAATTTAGTGATTCAAATTTAGTGTTTCAGTTGTAGCAATTAGCTTCTTTTTTTCTATTTGTATAAGAATCAATTTTGCTTCAGTTGTAGTTTCAAATCAACACTCTGAAACCATTTCCACAACAAAATGGTTTCAGAGTAAAACTTGAAAAAACCATTTACACAACATATTGGTTTTGGCATATTGATTCAAATTTCAGATTTGTTCTTAGTATCAATTTAGTTATTCAAATTTAGTGATTTGGTTGTAGCAATTAGCTTCAATTTTGCTTGAAGTTGTAGTTTCAATTTATGATATCTAATGGTTGTTTGTTCTTAACAGTGTTTGTTGCTGTTTTCAATGGATTTGATATCAACTTCATCTGAGAGTGGACAACTGAGTGTTGAAACTTCATCACTGATTCATGGTGAGAGTGGACAACTGAGTGTTGAAAGTTCTTCAATGATTCATGTTGATAGTTCTCAATGTTACTCCCCTAGCAATAAAGAATCATGGAAGTCTTTAGTCTTTCAATCTATTAAAGAGATTGAAGATTTTTATGGTAATTATGCATATAACACTGGATTTTCTATTAGGACTATGTTGAAGTCAAAGAATAATTCACAAAATAAGAAATCTGATAAGGTACATTATGTGCGTTATGTTTGTAACAAACAAGGTTTCAAGAAGGGAAGTTTGCTTAATCCTAACAATAGGCCAACATCAGACAGTCCATTGGTTATTGAGTGTGTGAAAGTGAAAGAAAAACCTGAGGAAAGAGTTGGTTGTAAAGCTGGAATATCTTTGAAGCTGGATGAAGTTTTGAATGTGTATAAGATATATAGATGGGATGTGGCTCACTGTCATCCATTACATAAACCAGAGCATTCGTGTTACCTGAGATCATTTCGAGAAGTAAATGAAGTTCAAGGACAACTAGCTCTTATAAATTCTAAAGCTGGAATGTCGATGAGAACGTCTTATGAAGTTATGGGTCAAGGAGTTGGAGGCACGGAGAATCTTCCTTTTCGGTTTTCAGACTTAAAGAACTATCTAATGACAATTTGTCAAAAAGAGATGGTGGTTGGTGAAGCAACTGTAATTCAAGATTTCTTTAGAAATGAAGCTCTTTCGAAACCATCTTTTTATTATGATATCCAAGTTGATGCTGCAGAAGACATAGCTAGCATTTTTTGGGCAGATGGAATTATGCAACTAGATTATTCTCTATTTGGCGATGTCATCAGTTTTGATACAACTTACCGAACAAACAATCAATATCGTCCATTAGGTTAGTATCGTTTCCTTCTCTCAGTTTTTTAATTAGTGTTTACTTTCATTATGTTGTATTTTGTTCTAGCATGGTTAGTATAGGTAACATTCAATTCAAGCCCTCTTTTATGAGTTAGTATCCATGAATGTGATGTTACAATCAAACTCTATGATATTATTAGTCTATATACCCATTGGGGTATATATTATACCCATGGGGTATATAAAAGTCTTATAATATATACCCCAATGGGTATATAGACTAATAGATATGTTCATCTCATGTTACAAAAAAAGTGGTTACTTATTGATTAATTCACATTAGGTTATAAGTATGTACTATTAAGTGGTTATCACAATTATTTTATTACAAAACCATTAGACAATTATTTTGGTTTCACATTGAAAACTATCAAAACCATTAAACCATACGTATGGTTTTTGTTACAAAAACCATTAGACAATTAGTTTGGTTTCATGTAGAACAATATGTTTTGATTCAAACTAATTTAATTTGTGTATAAAATTTAGAGTAAATTACACTCCCCTCCCCTCAAAGATGCTTGAATTACACTCCCCTCCCCTCTTATGTTAAAATATACATTCCCCTCCCCTCTTATTCAAAACATATTAGAAAAAAAATCATTCCCCTCCCCTAAGAAAAACTTGAATTACATTCCCCTCCCCTCTTATGTTAAAATCTACACTTTACTCCCTCAATATATATTTTTTTATTTTTAATAATCTAGCAAAATAATAATAATCTAATACACTTCGAAAAAAACAGTATTGTAGGTCTATTTTAACATAATAAAAAATTGAATACATATTTTTTTGCTATTTTTTATTCACAATTTCATTAACATGTAGTTTTAAACCCTATTATAAAATATGAAACAAGCCAAAATAAAATTAAAATATGTGAAAAAATACTAACAACAATAAACCATGGTTATTTAAAAGTTAATTTTAAACTCTAAATTATAAAATCAATAGCAAAATATTTAAATTTAATTATCATTAACATTTAAATTATAAAGAAATGAATTAATTTTTCTTAAAGGGTGGTTTAAAATTAATATATATCATAAAAATATTTATTTATGTTAAAATAGATTAAAGTGTAGTGCATATTTAATTATCAAGGGAGGGGGTTGTAATTCAAGCATCTTATAAGGGAGGGGAGTGTAAATTTTATTTTTCAAGGGAGGAAATTGTATATTTTAACATAAGAGGGGAGGGGAGTGTATTTCAAGCATCTTTGAGGGGAGGGGAGTGTAATTTACAATCAAATGCATTACGTATGTCATATCCGAAGGGACACAATTTGTTATAATTAATTGTTGTCACTTCAAGTGACTGGGTACACTTTTATACAATACAAATCTACAAGAATATTTTTATAAAGAATCAAAGGATATTGTTGCATCTCTTGATTGTGTTATATATATGTTGTATTTTTGTTCTGATTTGGATCATTTAAATTTCAGCTGCCTTTATTGGTTTTGACAATCATCGTAAGAGTGTTTTATTTGGTGATGCGTTATTGTACGATGAGACAGCAGCTACTTTTGATTGGCTGTTTACAACATTCTTGAAGTGTATGTCCAATAAGAAACCACAGACGATATATACAGACCAGGCTAGTGCGTTATTATGTTCAATTCCGAATATTTTTCCAGGTGTTTTTCATGGGCTTTGTTCATGGCACATGGCGGAGAATGCAAAGAAAAATCTCGGCTCTCGCGCAAACAGTGCAATTTTTTGATGAGTTAACTAATTTGGTTTCAAATGTAGAAGATGAATCAGATTTTGACTATAATTGGGATCAGATGATGAAAAATTGTTTTAATGGAAGGCCTACTTCAGACTTTAGGTGGCTTGTCCAATCTTACGGAAATCGTATGCATTGGTCTTCAGCTTGGGTCAAGTCACATTTTACAGCTGGTCTGAAAACGACTCAGTTAAGTGAGTCTTTCAATGCTTTTCTTCGTGGATTTCTGCAGCCAGACCATTCACTTGTTCGATTCTTTAGTCATTTCAACATTATGGTTCAGAGAATGAGGGATAATCATGCTGAATTGGACTTCAAGGCTGCAAACACTAGAACAAAAAATAATTATCCGAACAGTCAGTTGATGCGGTCCGTTGTAAACAAGTACACACCAGCTTGCTTTGCATTTATTCACAATCAGTATGACCTTTCTTTCAAATACTATTATGAGGAGGACACAACAAAAGGGTCTGCCTTGAACAAGTATTTCAAAGTTTTCACAATTGGAAAGGTTGTTGATAATTATGATGATGCTGATAATGATAATGACGGGCTTTCCAATGTTGATGTTTTGGATGCAGAACTTCAAGAAAATCTTTACCCAAGTGTTGAAGATCATGATCGACTTGATGAAAGGGTTGTCACAGTTGACATTAGAAGCAAAAGTTTTAGTTGTTCATGTCGTATGTTTGAGAACAGGGGCTTTTTATGTCGACATGTTTTCAAGATCTTGGAGTTCTTAGGTGGTTGTGTGCAATATCATTTTTTGAAGACAATACCTGGACAATATGTTTTAAAGCGTTGGACTAGAGATGTGCGTCCGTCTATCGATAAGCTGAAATCGACCATCAATGTTGGCACTGAAGACACCACTCAAGCACAACGATATCAACAAATTTGTGCTGTTACAGTTCAGCTTTCTACACGTTTTTGTGCAGATCCAGAGTCATCTAAAATTTTTCTCGATGGTGTTCTTGAAGCTGGAAAAAAGGCAGAGGAGTTGCTTCTTTCTAAAGGTATTCGTACATGCCCGACACCATCTAAGTCTTCAAAAGTAGCTGCTGTTGGTGAAACATCTGCTAGGGTGAAGCCCACCGCACCAAAGTTCAAAGAAAGACCAAATCCAATTAAGTCAAAGAAGCGGCTTAAAAGTGATTATGAAAAAGCTAGAGAAAGGCAGAAATTCCTTATCAATCGGAAGAAACAAAAGAGAGATGATGAAGCTTTATTGGGGATTGTGGCCACTGATTGATTGTTTTATAAGTTTGGTTTTTTAGGTTATAAGTTTGTACTGATTGATTTTGGTCACTGATGGATTATACATTTCACATTATTTGGTTTTATGTATTGATGATTATAGTTTGTTACAAAACCATTATTCAATTATTTTGGTTTCATGTAGTACACAATCAAAACCATTAAATACTACTTATGGTTTCAGTAATAGTCATTATTTAAAACCATTTATCAATAATAATTTTCATTTTTTTTTTAATTTATAAACCATAAGTATGAAACAATATATTTCATAGTCTTGTTGTACTCCAAAACCATTAAGTACATCTAATGGTTTTGCAGTACAACACATAAAAACCATTTCAACAGGAAAATGGTTTTGGAATTATTTAGGGCAGCGGATTATAGGAAAAGTGAGGTGTCTGGTGTTTGAATCACGACACTTACAAGATTATAGGAAACAAAACTTTACTTATACAGATTTTGTGTGTGAGTGTGTCAAAACATCTAAAGTTCAACACTAACCTATTATCTATCATGGCATTTATTTTAGGTTTGGATTTGATCTTTTTTGTGAGCTTACTTATAATTGTGGAAAAAAAACATATCCAGAAACATAATAAAAGAAATTCATAGTATGAACTTGATACATATCCAGAAAATGTTCAACATCTTTAATCAAACTCAATAATATAAAAACATTAAGACTAATTCGAATTCAAGTTGGATGTGCTAGGTTTTGAAGCATTTCTTCATAGTATGAAGTTACTTCCTTCTCGACATGAGTTCTTTTGCAGTTGCTTGTGTCGGTTATTATTGTGGAACATATTCCGATTCTGAAATCCATAATTTTCCCTTTCTTCACATGCTTTCTCATTTTGGACCAATCTTTGAATGATTCCATTTGTGTATTGCCACCCTCCCATTCAGCAAGAAACTTCATGCAAAAGACTCCACAACTGTCTTTATCAGGTTGAGTAGGCATCCTTGGTGTTTTCCACTTAAATGTGCTAAACTCGAAAGGCATTGCGATTTTTCTTTTCTTATACAAATCTAGCACAAATGCTTCCACCTCCTTCAACCATACATCAAACATCTTCTTGTAGACAGTTGCTTCACCATTCTTCAAGTGCAATGTCTCTCCCATCAAGTCATTGGATTCAGACTTCATGTGTTATAAGTCATTGGATTTAGTATGCAGAAAATGACATATATCTAATGGTATGATTAATCACTAGAAGTCGAATGCAGAGATTATTGAAAAGAAAAAAAAGATAGCATGACATAGTCCAATCAAAAAGCTACAATAAATATCTTCACATCCACTGCATGTTTACTTACTCTAACCACATGCAAGATAAATCAAAATTTAAAAAAAAAAGAGTGATAAATCAACTTACTCATCATGTGAAATGCTCCATACAAATGTTGATATATCCTTCTGCATCTTATTTGCATTTGACTCGTACACAGCTTCATCGTACGGGCTTGCAAGGTATTTTGATTTTTTGACAGTTCTTCTACGCTCATGATACGTGCCACCAGAATAAAGCATATCATGATTCTTTCTTTTCTTTCTATGCACAGTCTTGACATTATCCATGTTGATTATTTGTTCTGGTAACACCGACCTTAACGGAATTGCACTGTCGAATAAATTACGTAATTGTTAGTTTGCAGAATTAATATTTTGCAGAATTTAATGAATAAAGTAGAGTTGTCACATTGAGTCATTCTTACTTTATAACTCTATCATATTCCAAATTCTTCTGCCCCTCCGGGTTCTCCCCCTCCAGGTTTGCTTGCTTCACATTGCTTGCTTTGCATTGTGTCTTAACTGATTCACTATTGGCAAAACATCATATATAGGAAACCATTAGTTAGTTCTTATAGTTTTACACAACACAAATTTAAAACCATTATAACTCATTATATATTTTCATTTCTTACCCTGCATTTGAAGCTTCTTCTCCATTAAAAGACTCTGGAAACTTCAAGTTTCTTTCCTCAGATTCCAAAGGCTTCTTCTCCTTTGGTTTCTCCTCCTCCATCTTTCTTTCCTCAGATTCCAAAGGCTTCTTCTCCTTTGGTTTCTCCTCCTCCATCACCAAAGCTTGGTTCACATTGCTTGTTTCACTATATAGAAAACCATCATATACCATTATATATAGTAAATCATTTGTTAGTTCTTATAGCATATTAAATTCACAAATATATATATTCATATAACCATTAAAACACATCATATATCTTCATTTCTTACCCTGCATTTGAAGCTTGCCCCTGTTCAAAAAACTGTGGAAACTTCAACATTGTTTCCTGTGTAAATGAAAGATCTATATGGCATGCTTTTCTCACTGAATCATCAATGCTTTTTGCATCAATTTCAGCTTCTTCATCATCATCAATGATTTTGTGATCGATCTCATCTTCAACATTTTTGTCATTATTCAACCTGAAACCATCAGTAATAATTTGTAACTCAAAATCTGATCAGGGATTGTTCCATTAAAATTATTGTTTGAAAGCACAAGGTGCCTGCAAATTTTTCAACATTTATAGTTATATTTTGTATTATTCTTCTGTTGCACACAATGATTCTTTTATGTATTATTCTTCTGCAGAATATCTCACTTTTATAGTTATATTTTGTTTTTTAAGAGAGTGGGATTGTAAGTTTAGTTTCTTGGCTTCTTTATCAACAGTGTAAGTGACATACAGTTTATTCAATTTGAGTTTGAACATTGAGAAAAACATGAACTGAATAAGTCAACAACATTTCACAGTAGGAAAGCCATAAATGTTGAAATTGCTAAAATTGGACAGATTATCTATATATGTATATTTTACAGAGTCTAACTAAACCCTGTTAAGACTTAACATTAGATGCAGTACCTATCTTCCCCTCGACTGCTTGAGTCGGCACTCAAACTTCTACTATCATCAGTTTCAGGTACTTCCTCAGTTTCAGTTTGCACTTGAGTCGGTTGCATTTTAATCGGACTGTCCTTGGGTCTTTCAGGAACTGCATCATTTTGCCCAGAAGTTCCAACATCTCCCTCAGCTATCCTTCTTTCTAAGGTTTCTGCGGCTATAGTGTAGATCCGTATGCAAGACCTACAGTGACTGAGATGCATCTCTGCCTGCAATTTTTATATACATTATGTACTATTAAGATATCCCTAACCTTAAAACCATAATATTGCATAATATTACAAACACTTAACAGTTAAGCATATGTCATTTTAGCTAGGCCTATCTCAATATTAGCTAAAACCATAATATTGCATAAAACCATAATATTCTAGTTAGGCATATCTCAATATTAGCTAAAACCATAATATTGCATAAATAGTATATGATTATTTTCCTCTCACCTTAGATAGTGGACAAGTATCTGCATCAAAACAAAACACAAGCGGACCTTCATCGGTGTTGTGCAGCCTTGTTACCCCGACTGTCAGTCCATGCTCGAGTCCCATAAGGTCATGGACCTTCTGAAGATCTTGGGTTGCCGTCTTGACATCCCAATCACGAAGTGATGGCCGCTTGTATTTTCCTGTCAGAAATGGGCTTCTCTTCCCCATTTTCTCCATGTAATTAATCTGCACAATAAATACATGCACATACATAATTTAAAAGTCAACCACTTTGTTGTTTTAAAAATAAATATACATATTTATATGGAATGATTACCATTACGAAGTGGAAGTCCGCTAATGGATTTGCAACCTCTGAAGTTTGCAGGCCTTCTTTCATATATTCAAGAACATGTGAGCACCAGTTATACGAGGATACCCCAGCTGTATCTTCTAATATGTGTGCATATTGTAGAGATACAAAGCTACTATTTGTGGGGCACAAAATTTTGTGAATGATAAAACATATTGCACCCTTCACCCACGCTTTTGGTTCTTCTAGAGTCTTCAATACTCTCTCCAACTCTGTCACCCTCACAGAAGCAGAATAATTACCAGTCAATCCTAATTCTTTCCTCAAGCTCTTTATTGCTGCCTCCGAACAAAGATTGACATTAATCTGCTTCCCCGCCATTGGAAGCTCATACACTCTATGTACATCATCTTCTTTCAAGGGAAGTACCTCAGTCTTGCTTAATCTAATCCACATATGCTCTTTCTCAAAAAATTTAACAACCCAATCCACAAAAAAAGTGTGAATTTTTGTCCAGTTGCATATATGCATCGATCCTCCAAAACCACTGTCATTCAGAGTACAAATTATCTCATTTTTTTCTTCTTTTGCCTTGCACTTACTGCATAAGATCATATACCTTAGGTATACTCATCTTGTGCCTCAGTCTTTGCTTTGCATTTTCATCTTCTGATTTTCCTTCATCGGAATCTTGTGCTTCATTCTGTTGTTTCTTTTTTTCATTCTTCTTTATGTACTGCTTCTTTTCTTTTCCCTTAGCCTCGTCTGAATTCCGCTCCTTATTTTTATCACCACCGCTCCTTAATTTTCTGACATTCCTTTGCTCATCCTCCGATTGTGTCATTCCAATACTGAATGATGGCAATGGCCCTAGGTCCCTGGTTTTTTTCACCTTCATGATCACAGAAAACCATTAAGTACATATAATGGTTTTAATGTACAACACATAGAAACCATTTGCACAGAAAAATGGTTTTGGTATAATTTTATTAAAAACAACAAATACATTATGGACATTTTATTAAAGTAACTTCTAAGTTCTAACTAGACATGCACACTTGAAAACTGTCAATTAAATTTCTCCAATATTTCAATCAAAGCATAACAATGGAGGCGCTCAACAACAAAATAACATAACCCAGACCAACCTGTTGTTGAGATATAAGTATAACTATTGCTTAATGTTTTGACATAGATCATCCCAAACAAATAGTACACTTGCAACAATGTAAGAAATTGTTAAAAACAGTTCCAAAGCCAATCAACACTCTGAAACGATTTCAACAGCAAAATGGTTTCAGAGTAAAACTTGCAAAAACCATTTACACAACACATTGGTTTTGACATAATTTTTAAACAAAACATACTATAATAGCGCGACAGCAGACCAGCGACTAGCGGTACAACAGACTAGCAGAAGATTTGGTGTCATTATGAATGCTTGTATCCATTTGTGTCAAACTTCATTAACAAACTCTAGTGTCAAGTTTATATTATGAGGCAAGGTTACTCATCTTTTAGCAAGGATAACCACATTGTACCAATTTGATTTTCATAAACATATTTCTTTCACACACAAAAAAATCCCGATCGTGCCCAAATTTAGTTTGTTGTGATGTGGAAATAAACCTCTTCTTCTAGATCCAATTGCGATTGGTTTGACAAAAGGTTACATAATATATTTGATCAAATTATGAGGCTTAAACCAAATAAAAGAATCCACAATTACACTTGCAACAATGTAAGAAATTGTTAAAAACAGTTCCAAAGCCAATCAACACTCTGAAACGATTTCAACAGCAAAATGGTTTCAGAGTAAAACTTGCAAAAACCATTTACACAACACATTGGTTTTGAAATAATTTTTAAACAAAACATACTATAATAAGCACATTTAAACACTCTGAAACCATTTGTTAGAGTTGATTTTCCCCAATTCGAAATTAAAATCTCGATTTAGGGTTACACAGATGCAATAACTTCCAAATTAAACAAAAACCATTTCCAACTAACAGAAACACTTTCAAAACTCATTTTAATTACACAAGATAAGTTCAAACCTGTTTTGTTTTCATCATTTTGCTGTTTTGTTGAGTTTCAATGGTGATATGGTGAAGATGCTTGCGCGAAGATGATGGAAATGCGGTGGTGATTCTTTCGCGAAGATGATGAAAATGCGGCGGTGAATGACGGTTACGTTACGGTTACGGTTGCGTGAAGATGCTTACGGTTATGGCGAAGGATGATGAAAATGCAAAGGATGATGATGATGTTGACGAAAAACGACGGTGGTGATGATGATGGTGAATGACGGTGGTGTTGATTTGGTGAACAACGGTGTTGTTGATGGTGAACGGCGACGGTGACGGAAGATTGATGATGAACGACAATGGTGGGATTTTGTGTTTTCTATGAAGTTTGTTTTTGCTTCCAGTGGAAGTTCGTTTTCTTCAGTTTTGTTGTAGAAAGCAATTTTGGTTTTTTCTGGGGTGTAGAAAGCAATTTTGTTGGGCTAGGTGTTAATGGGCTGGACTTATACAGGACTTATGCATGGTGCATAAGTTATGGCTTATGCATGATAACCACACCCCAAAAAAACACCCTTCTGATGACTATGACAAAGCATGCGAATCTAGATTTTTTTTTTTATTACCTGTTAGATTTTTGGACAACAGGTAACCAAAAAAAAAGAAGGAATGTTTAGTCCTATTATGGATTCGAATACCTAAATTATGGTGTCGTTTAATTTGGGAAAGGAGAGTTCTTTTCCACCATAGAAAAGTCCCTTTACCCAGTACAGCTGTCAGTTGAAAACTGGCTGAACAAAAACAAAAAAAAAACTCAGTATATTTTTTTATTGTTGTTTGTAACCGTACGCACCTCCTTATCTGCTAACAGCAAAGCAAAGTACTGTTCTTCTTCTTCTTTTTAAACACTACAAACACACAGAACATATGGAAACCCAGAAAAAAAAAAAAGAGCTTAACATAGTATATTGTTCTTCGATTACATAACACAAAACATTAGTTCTTCTTCTTTGAATTTGACATTTAAAACTTTCAAATTTGAAATTGAAATTTGTAAACATATGATAATTGAAGTTTTAGTTTTAATTGAAATAGTGACTGGTTCAATTGCTTTTTCAGCAACACTTCTCTTCTCCCCCTAAAACTATTAACATCGACCTCCATTATTATTATTTTAATTCAAAAATTTCAAAAAACAAAACTAATTCCGAGTAAATAATTACTTTAAACAAATAAAACACTAATTATGACTACGTGTGTTTAAAGAATCACCACACTATGATTTTCTTTCAAAATATTCTGCAAGGTAGATTTTGATTTTGGTATATTAATTTATTTTAATATTATATCTAATAATTAACAAAAATATACAAGAAATTAGTCAAAAAAAAAAAGCTCAATGCATACAAGAAATAATCATGTCGTAACAAAAAATTAAAATTAGGTTGAAATTAATAGCCCAGCCCATATTTAATTGCCTTCAAACAAGGGAGATAACATTATTAAATCCTGAGGTGGGGTCACTGTTTTTGTTTCACGGAGGCCAACAAAAAGTTATGGCAATTACCATGTGATAAATCTCAACCGTTCAAATAAACAACTATTATATCTATGGTCTTGCTTCAACTTTCTCATCATGGGAAAAAAGTTTGTTTTCTCAAATTAAACGGCACCCTGAACTATAGGTGATCCTCTATAGAATATAGACCTCACCTATATTATTGGAGAGTCAAAGAGCCCTTAAATAAATAAATAAAAATGAAATAAAAGGAATGCTTAGGACACAAATTATTAAGAAGTCAAATATAAGAATATAATCTTGATTTAACTCAATGAATTTTAATATGATTTTTTTTAACTCCTTGACTTGTATATAGGGTCCAATAAATAAGATGAAAAGAAATGGAGTGAAATGATGAAAAATTATTGAGAAACAATGTATTTGATGAAGTCTTGATGGTCAATTATCATTTATTATTATTTTACACTAAAATATAGTGAAAAAATATGAGGACCCATCATTTAGTCATTTAATGTTAACAAAAAAAGAATTGGGTAACCCACTATCCAAGCCAACCTAAACCGAAAACTAGTGTGTTTACCTAAACCGGTCTGATAGTGTAACATATGGTTATTTTAGCCACACTCAAACCATAGTACCATATATGGTTCGAGTCTTGGGTTTGGCCAAACTCAACCCAAACCGACCCATGTACACTCTAAATATTACATGTGCCTATAATGGGAGGCTAGGACCGTAATGGCCAATATGATTTTGTCGGTTATGCTTTGTGGTTTCTAATGTTTTCTTGTAAGAGGTATGTTATTTGAACAATCATTTATAGACCTTATTGCAAAAACAAAAAATGAAATTTTTGACACCCTATGAGAATTAATGACATAAATGACCCACTTTCATGTTTTTTTTAACTTTAATAAAAATAAAAAATTGTCTTTTAGTGGCCATTACCGTCATTTGAGATATCTGTAATGGCAGAACATGACACCTGTCCTGAGACAGCCGTTTTTCTTTTTATCCTCTAGGGCGTTCAGAAAATTGAGAAAAAAAATTCAATTAGCCCCCAAAGGGATTCAAACACAAGACACTGCCAACAACCTTGCCAATATGCCAGTACACGCTTGTTGCATAATTTCCTATCGAATAATATATATACCATTTCTAAAAACAGTTTCACACACCATATCTCAGTTATGTTTTTTTTTTATCTCAGTACACGCTAACATTTGAAAATTATGAACGGTATTTTTTTTTATGAAATTTTGATTTTGATTAAAAGTAAAAATATAAATGTTTGTTACTTTTTTTAATGACACGAACAACAATCTTTATTATAGAAAAAGTTGTTAAAGAGAACAATTAGAATAATGAAAAATTAAGTATAAATCAATAGTATATATATAAAGTAAGGTTTTTTATGCCACGTGTCACTTCCACATTCATTCTCAATACTTTTATTATTTTTTCTATTTTTAAAAACAAATATTTTATTTTACATAAATATCTCAACAAACTTTTGATCTTATGCATTTAGTATTTTCTTTAAATTTTTATTGAATTTCTAATATCAATACTATATATATATATATATATAGTTAGGTTTTTTATGCCACATGTCACTTCCACATTCACTCTCAATATTTGTATTATTTTTTCTATTTTAAAAAACTAATATTTTATTTAACATAAATACAAACTTTTGATCTTATGCCATCAGTATTTTCTTTAAATTTTTATTGAATTTCTAATAGTTTATGTAGCAGAAATATCTCAACAAAGACTTAATTGCATGTTTGATCCCTTATGTTTATTTTAGTTTTCAAGTTGGTCCCTTAATTTTGGAATGAAAAGTCCAACCCAAAAGTGTGCTGAAAGGGGTAGTCAACAAAGAAAAAAACTAAAAAAGCAGTTTCCAAAAGCCAGTATTCAACCAGATCAAAGTCTGGTAAGCCTAACACTTCTCAATGATAGGAATCTTTTGGAATGTAAGGGGTATTGCTAACTCCCCTACAAAAATAGCACTTAAGAATATTATCAAATGTAATAAGCCTGATTTCATTTTATTAGCTGAACCCTGGATAGATTTTCAGTCTTTTCCTGCTAATTGGTTCTCTAGGTTAGGGTATAAACTTTTTGCCCTGAATTCTAGAAACAATCTTTCTCCAAATTTATGGTGTCTGTGTAAAGTCTATTTAACCCCCAACATTTTAGCCACATCATCCCAACATGTTAGCTTTACCTTGACTGAAAACTCCAAAACCTTTGCTTTTTCTGCCATTTATGCTTCCACAAACTATATAACTAGAAGAAAGCTTTGGTATGATTTGAACATCTTACAATCACAATTTAACCTTCCTTGGTGTTGTATAGGAGATTTTAACACCATTATTGGTGCCCATGAACATAGAGGAACCTGTCCTCCAGCTAGAATCCCCATTAAAGATTTTGGTGACTGGACTGATGATAATAATAATCTGGTTCATCTTCCCACTAGAGGCTCCTTTTTTACTTGGTCAAATCGTAGAAGTGGTGCTAGATACACAGAGAGAAGACTTGATAGGGCTGTGTGTAATCATCTTTTCATTGATAGTTGTCATTCCCTAACTGTTTCAACCCTTACAAAACAAAACTCTGACCATTCCCCTTTACTCATAGACCTCAAAAACAACCCAACAACTTTTTCATCCCAATTTAGGTTCATGAAAATGTGGTCACTTCATCCTGAGTGCAAAAAGTTAATTGAAGATTCTTGGAACTTTCCAGTCTTTGGAAGTCCTATGTTTGTTATTTCCCACAAGCTGAAAACTCTGAAAGATAACTTGAAAAGATGGAATAAAGAAACTTTTGGAAATGTCCATGTGAGAGTGAAGGAAGAAGAAGAAAATTTAAAGCTGCTGCAACAAGATATTGATGTTAATGGGCACACTGACAATATGCTAGAACAAGAGAAAATAGCTCAAATAGAGTACCAGAAAGCTTTAGACATTGAGGAAGCTTTTTGGGAGGAAAAATCCAAAACAAACTGGCATTTGGAGGGAGATAGAAACACAAGCTACTGCCATAGAATTACCAAAATCAAACAAGCAACCAAACTTATAACCACTTTAAGAGATGGTGCACAAATCATCAATGATCCAGAGCTTATAGCTTTACATACTACTAACCACTTTCAAAATATTTTGCTTCTTCTGTTTTGCAGGTTAACTCACTAGTGGAAGATTGTATTCCAAATCTTGTATCTGAACAATCAAACATCATTTTGACAGCTTTACCCTCTAACTCTGAAATTCACAATGCAGTCTTTTCTCTGAGTAGAGATAGCTCTCCAGTTCCTGATGGATTTGGAGCCTACTTCTATCAATTCTATTGGGACATCATAAAGAAAGACATGATTCAGGCAGTGCAAGAATTTTTTCTCACTGGGAAATTCCTCAACAATTATAATTCAAACTCCATTGTTTTAATCCCTAAGACCAGTAATGCAGATACCATTGGAGATTTCAGACCAATTGCCCTTGCAAATTTCAAATTCAAAGTCATCTCAAAGATTTTAGCTGATAGACTTGCAGTGCTGATGCCTCATATCATTTCAAAGGAACAAAGGGGATTTATCAAGGGAAGAAACATCAAGGACCGCATCTTTCTTGCTTCTGAAGCCATCAACTTGTTGGATAAGAAAGCTTTTGGTGGCAACATTGCTTTCAAAATTGACATAGCCAAAGCCTTTAATACTCGAGACTGGTCCTTCTTGCTCAAAGTCTTGAAGTCCTTTGGTTTCAACTCTAAATTTTGTGGGTGGATACAGGTTATTCTTGAGTCAGCAAAATTGTCAATTTCTATAAATGGAAAGCAGCATGGTTTTTTTAATTGTACTAGAGGAGTTAGACAAGGTGACCCCTTGTCACCTCTTCTTTTTGTTTAGCAGAGGATGTTCTTAGTAGGGAAATCTCCAAACTAGTAGATGATGGCAAGGTGAATCTTATTAAAGGCTCCAGACATCAGCATTTACCTTCACACACTTTGTATGCTGATGATGTTACGGTTTTTTGTAAAGGTAATTTATCTGGTATTCAAGCTTTAAAATCTCTTTTCATAGATTATGCTAACTGTTCTGGACAAAACATCAATCCCTCCAAATCATTGATGTTCTCTGGTTCCATTTCAACTTCTAGAATGAACTCTTTAGTAAGTCTATTGGGTTTTAGTATCAGTACTCTTCCATTTCTTTATCTAGGAGTCCCAATATTCAGAGGGAAACCCAAAGCTGTTTATTTCCAACCTTTAGCAGATAAAGTGAAATTGAAGCTCTCTGCTTGGAAAGCTTCTCTGTTATCTATAGCAGGAAGAGTTCAGTTGGCAAAGTCTGTCATTCATAGCATGCTCATCCATTCTATTACTGTCTACTCTTGGCCAATATCTGTTTTAAAGGAAGTAGAAACAATGATCAGGAACTTCATATGGTCAGGTGATATAAACAAGAGAAAACTAGTAACTGTGGCTTGGCACAAAATATGCAGACCTTACTCTGAAGGTGGCCTTGGATTAAGGTCCCTTAGAACACTGAATGAAGCTGTAAACCTCAAAGTCTGTTGGGATCTTCTTCAGTCACAAGAAGAATGGGCAGTTGTTCTTAAAAGTAGAACATGTCCCAGCAGGAAGCCAGTCAAATATCACATTCATTCATCAATCTGGAGCAGTATTAAGTCAGAGTTTCAAACAGTTATGGAGAATTCAAATTGGATCATTGGTGATGATCGAACTATCAATTTCTGGAATGATAATTGGCTTGGATAACCTCTTGCATCAACCCTGAACCTTAACCCTATCATAGCCCAACATTTAAAGGAAAAAGTTTGTGATTTCATTACTAACTATCAATGGAATATACCCTTGCATCTTTCAAATATTTTTCCCTTTATCAGTCAAATTCCAAACAAAATTGTTTTGCCTAAAATTCACATTGAAGATAACTTGATCTGGAAGCACACTAGATCTGGTCTTTTATCTCTCAAGGATGCCTATAGCTTCAAAACTCCATCTATTGCCCAAACTCCTTGGTCTAAAATTATCTGGTCTACAGATATACCACCCTCAAAATCTCTAATTGTTTGGAGAAGCATGCATGGCAGAATGCCAACAGATGAAAATCTAATGATTAGGGGATGTCATTTGGCATCAACTTGCATCATATGTTTTCTTGCCTCTGAATCAACAACTCATTTGTTTTTTGAATGCTCACTTGCCCTAAAACTTTGGTCCTGGCTAGCTTTTATTCTGAACACTTCTGTTAATCTCAACTCTTTTTTTGAAGTTTGGAAAGTTTGTGGGAACTATTGGAGTCCACAATGTTTGGTGGTGATTAGATCATGTGTTGTCAACATTTTTAGCACCATTTGGTACATCAGAAACCAAGCTAGGTTTCAAAATAAACACATAAATTGGAAGAGCGCTATCAACACTATTATTTCAAATGTCTCCCTCTCTGGTAACAATACAATTAAAACTGCTGCTGGTTCCATGACAGAATTTGTGATTCTCAAGACCTTCAAAGTCAACATTCATCCTCCCAAGGCACCAACAATCAAAGAAGTGATCTGGCAACCTCCAATGATTTACTGGACAAAGGTAAATACTGATGGTTCTTTGGAAAAAAAATCCTTGCAAAGCTTCTTGTGGTGGTATATTCAGGGACAATAATAGTATTTCCAAAGGAGGATTTGGTCAAAATGTTGACACAGACTCTCCTTTTGTTGCTGAACTGGTGGTTGCTTTCACAGCTATTGAAATTGCTCACTCTAAAGGTTGGCATAACTTATGGTTGGAAACGGATTCTCAGCTTGTGTTATTAGCTTTCAAAACCAAGAAGATGATACCTTTCTCCCTAAGAAACAGATGGCTAAACTGTTCTCAATTGCTTCTTGATATGAATTTTTTTGTAACTCACATATTTAGAGAAGGGAACTCCTGCACAGATAGCTTTGCTAACTTAGGATTAGAGCTATCTTCTTTTGTTTGGTTCCCTTCTCTTCCTTCTCAGATTAGGCTTGAATATGTTAGAAACAGGTTAGGGTTACCTAACTTTCGTTTCTCTTCTTTCTAAGAGGTCTTGACCTAGTTCCCCTCTTTTTTTTTTGTATATTTTTCTTTTTAATATATTTTGGTAATGCTACCTGCATTACTTTTGTTAATATATATATATATAGAAGTCTTATAAAATTTCCTTTTTATAATTTAATTGGATTGTAGATGAAACTGAATAGTAGTTGGATAAAATTTGTCGGATATTTTTTTTAAAATTTAGATTTTATTTTGAAAAATTAGATCTAGATGAAACCAAATATTTGTGAGATAATTTTTCAAAATAAAATCTAGATTTTGCTCGTATTAATCAGATAATTTTTTTAAATAAAATCAAGACTTTGTTCATATTCGTCAGATATTTTTTAAAAATAACATCAAGACTTTGTTCATATTCGTCGGAAATTTTTTTAAAATCAAATCTAGATTTTGTTCATACTCGTCGGATGATTTTCCAATATAAAATCTAGATTTTGTTCATATTCGTAAAAAAAAAAAAAAAATCAATACAAAATCTAATTTTTTTTCGTATTCTGCGGATAATTTTTTAAAATATTATCTGACTAGCCTAGAATTTTTTATTAGATGAGATAATTGGATAAATAATTTTTTATTTTGACATAGCCTAGAATTTATTTTGAAATATTATCTGACTAATATTTGTGATATATATACTATTAGATGGGGTTAAAAAATGTAAGTATTCAGTGGCTTAGTGGTAAGTCTGGAAGTCAGGCTACTGTTTGTGCGCGATTCAACTCCCACAAGGAATAAAATTATTTTTTTTCTCATTTTTAGTTATGCACTACAAGACAAAACAAAAAAAACTGATGTCCAGGACACGTGTTGGTTTCTGGCGCATTCTGGCATTACAGCCATTTCATTTGGTTGTAATAAGCACTAAAGGACAAAACAAAAACAAACAAAAAACTGAAAGTGGGTCATTTTGGTTAATAATTCTCATAGGGGGTCAAAAATTTCATATTTTTTTGGTAACAAGGTCAACAAAAAAAATCCTCATTTATAAGACAACTAATATGACAACCAAAGATAAACAAAGAAACGCATATATTGACACGATAACCAAAATAATATAAGAAAAAGTAAAAATACAATGTGAGTATAAAAGAGAAAATTATTCAAAAAATTGTCAAAAATGGTTGTTCAAATATCATTTCTCTTCTTATAACAAACATCACATATATCTAAGTGGATAATTATAGCACGAAATTATGGCATTAATGACTATTATTGTAATCTAAGCATTGATCATCATTTATTTATTACATACAGAAACTCTTGTAATCTTGTTCTTGCAAATTTCAAAAAGTTGAGTTTTCTTTATTTTTTAGGCTTAAGTGCAGTTTTACCTCCCTATTTTGATTCAATATGGATTTTGCCCCCCCCACCTATTTTAAAACTCAGAATTTTACCCCCCTATTTTGATTGATTCTGGATTTTGCCTCCCTTATTTTAAAACTCGGAATTTTACCCCCCCTATTTTATGTTTTTCAGGATTTTACCCCCTCCCCCCTATTTTATCCACATAATTAATTATTTATATTAAATGTTTTTTATTATTTATTTTTTAATGAAAAGGTAAAAATAAAACCAGAAAAATACTTTAAAAAATGAATTAAAAATACTAGAAAAAATGCATAAAACTAGTATGATCTCTAAAAATAAAATAAAAATCTAGCAAGAAAATAGCAAATATTAAGAGGTGCAAACTAGTTTTTTCATGTATTTTTAATTGAATTTTTTCTTGTATTTTCATTGTTTTTCTATTTTTATTTTTTTGCCTTTTCTTGTTTTTTTATTTTTTTATTGAATTAATATTTTCTAATCGTTTCTTTATTTTTCTAGTATTGTTTGGTTCTTTATTTTAAAATTGGGGGGCAAAATCCTAAAAAACATAAAACAATGGGGGTAAAATTCCAAGTTTTAAAATAAGGGGGGTAAAATCCAGATTCAATCAAAATAGAGGGGTAAAATTCCGAGTTTTAAAATAGGGGAGCAAAATCCAAATTCAATCAAAATAGGAGGGGTAAAACTGCATTTAAGCCTATTTTTTTACTATCATTATAGTTTGTTTTCATCTACAATGAACTCTTGTTAAAAGAGTTGATTACGTAAATAGTCTTTATAATTATAAATATATTAAATTTCGTTTTTAATCCCTAAAAAGATAATCATATTTTTTAGTTCATGTAAAAAATTTCGTTAGATTTTTTAGTATTTGTAGAATTTTCCATCAATATTTTTGTTCCTATAAATTTTTCGTCATCATTTTTTGTTCTTAAAAATGCTAAAGGAAAATGTTACAGAGACTAAAAAGTGTAACTTTTTAGAGACTAAAAACAAATTTTTGGTTATTTATAGAAACCATTTATTTAATTAACCCAAAAATTAAATTAGGGATCTTACCTTATGTTTTAATTTGTATTTCTAATTTTGTTTCATGTTTGCTTTCACAATAGAAATAGTAGGATTATAGGTTCATTATGAAGTCTGTGGTATGGCTTGATCTTTGTCAAACAAATGAGTGATCTTGTGAGATGAGTGCCATTATCTAAGAGAACTCGTGACCTATGGAGCATACGCTTCTAATTGGAATTTAGGTTGGTTATCCCTTGACTTTTGCACTTTACTAGATGCTTGCTCATGTTAACAATACATATACAAAATAGAGAAAGAGAGATAAAACAAAGACGGTTAGGGTTTCATTAGAATATCAATAGCTTAACATTACAAAAGGTTATAAGAGAATATATAATAAAACCTAATTGACTCTTAGAGTGTAAAGGCCCAATAATTAAGACCAATATTTTATATCTAACATCTACCCTCAAACTCACAATGAGTCAACAAGAAACATTGTGAGTTTGTCAAACAAAATACGAAAAACATACTAAATAATATAAAGTTTTAATACTACCTGTCAAGCTGAAGTTTACTAAGCTTTAAGCTTGTTACAAATTAACGTAGAAAAATAAACTAAATCAGTTGTTAACAGAACCAATGAAGAGTAGCAACCAAAGTGAGTTATCTTCGTAGAGAGCAGGCAAGAACCATCACCACCAACTAGTCAAACAAGGAACCGTCCAAACAGAGCCAGTAGAAAGAAGTAGCTATACAGAAGAACCAATAGAGAGAGGAAACCAAACAGAAGAATCAATGGGGAGAAGTGCAATGCTATCAATCAGAAGAATCTATAAGGGGAGAAGTGCAATCAATCAAAAGAATCAAAAAGGGGAAGAAATGCAATGCAATAAGTCAAAAGAATCAATAGAGGGAAAAGTGCAATCAATCAAAAGGGATAGGTGCAATCAATTGGAAAAATCAAAAGGGGGAGAAGAGCAATGCAGTCAGAAGAATCAAAAGGGGGAGAAGTGCAACGCAATCGGTCAGAATAATCAACAATCAAGAGGGGAGAGAAGTGCAATACAATCAATCAGAAGAATCAATAGTGGGAGAAGTGCAATCAATCAGAAAAATCAAAAGGGGGAGAAGTGCAATGCAATCAATCTGAAGAATCAATAGGGGGAGAAGTGAAATCAATTAGAAGAATCAAAAAGGGGAGAAGTGCAATCAAACAAAAGAATCAAAAGGGGAGAAGTGCAATGCAATCAATCAGAAGAATCATAAGAGGAGAATGCAATTCAAACAGAAGTGTCGGAAGGGAGGAAGAGAGACAAACAAACAGAAGAAAGCAATAGGGGAAGAAGCAACCTAATCGATCAGAAGAATCCAAAGGGAGGAAGAAACCAAATTATGAGTAATTAACACAACCACCAAAGTGTGAGCACTCCAACTCACTAAACAACCAAAGTGTGAGCACTTGACTCACCAAACAAACCAATTGTGAGTATTATCTTACTCACTCAACAACCAAACTGATTGAAGCAAATGAAACCAAATAAAACTAAACCAAACGAGACTAAACCAAGACACATTAAATAACCAAAACAAACGAACGAGACAAGTTGAACCAAACTAAACAAAACCAAACGGACTAAAGGAACAAAATGAACAAAACTGCCAAACATCAGTATACCAAAGCAAACCAAAATAAACCAACAAGAAGATGAGTGTTGACTAACCAGTACACAAGAGTTAATCATGCCAATTCTTTTAAATAAGCCACTTACGGTGTGTAAGATAATGGAATGCTTGCCTTTTCTCATTGATCTGAATAGAATATATATACATCAAAGTGTAACCTATAGTCAACTATCTAATTATGATAATTATTATACAACATAATTATATGAAACTAATTATGACTAATTACATCAAAATATTCTATTCTATCACACCCCCGCAGTCGAAGCGGGAGGTTCACGGACGCTTAGACTGGTCCGGAAATCATCAAAGAGAATGCGAGGAAGTCCTTTGGTGAAGATGTCTGCGATCTGATGCCTTGAAGGAACATGAAGAACGCGAGCTTAACCACGAGCTACCTTTTCCCGAACAAAATGAATGTCCATCTCAATATGCTTAGTGCGTTGATGCTGCACAGGATTACCAGATAGATAGATGGCACTAACGTTGTGACAATACACCAAAGTGGCCTGAGGAATAGGAGAATGGAGTTATAGGAGAAGATTGCGAATCCAACATGATTCGGAAACAACATTGGCAACACCCCTATATTCAGCTTCAGCACTAGAACGGGAGAGAGTTGGCTGCCTTTTAGAAGACCAAGAAATGAGGTTGTCACCTAGAAAAACACAGTAACCAGATTTAGAACGTCTAGTGTCGGGACATTCACCCGAATCAGCGTCAGTGTAGGAGATAAGCTTTGTAATAGGGGATGGGGATAGATGTAGTCCAAAATGTAAGGTACCCTGAACATAGCGCAAAATACGCTTAAGAGCAAGCATGTGTTCCGTTCGAGGAGCATGCATGTGAAGACATACTTGCTGAACATCATATGATATGCCAGGTCGAGTGAAGGTGAGATACTGTAGGGCCCCTGCAAGACTCCGATAGAAGGAAGGATCCTCATAAGAAGTGCTAGAGGAGGTGCTGAGTTTTTGCTTAGTGTCAACAGGAGTGGCTGATGGTTTACAGGACGCCATGCCAGCACATTCAATGATCTCTGAAGCATAAGTGCTTTGACTGAGAAATATGCCATCTGGATGACGAGATACTGCAATACCCAGAAAGTAACTCAGAGGGCCCAAATCCTTCATCGCAAACTCAAATGCTAAGAGTGACATAATTGATTTGTGGAGGACCTGAGAGGATGTGATGAGGATGATGTCATCTACATACAGCAGAATGTAGGCCATGTCTAAACCTTGTAGATATATGAAGAGAGAGTGGTCTGATGTACTATGTCGAAAGCCAATGGTGGCGACATAGTCAGCAAAATGTTGGTACCATGCCCTAGGCGCTTGCTTGAGACCATATAATGACTTCTTCAGCCGACAAACATAATCTGGATGACGGAGGTCGCGGAAACCCAATGGTGAGCACTGTTTGAATGGTAGCGGGTTTCATTACGGGGCTAAAAGTCTCATCACAATCCACACCTGCAACCTGTGATCTGCCATCACCTACAAGACGAGCCTTATAACGCTCAAAAGAGCCATCCGAATTTTTCTTACGCCTAAAAATCCACATACATCGAATAAGGTTAGAATCACCAGGACGAGGAACTAAATCCCACGTCTTATTTCTAATAAGAGCATCAAATTCAGATTGCATTGCGGATTTCCAATTCGGATCGGATAAGGCCATTTTGTGATTTTTAGGTATGGGAGAGATGATGTGGTTTGAGTGAGAAATTGATAAGGTAAATATTTTTCTAGGTTTGGAAATGCCTTTCATGCTACGGGTGGTGATAGTACGTGTAGGTGGAGGGGGATGTTGTTGGATTGGTGGGGGTGAGGTAGAGGAAATTGTAGTAGGTGAGTTGATTGGAGAGGTAAGAGGCGAGGATTGTTGGTTTATTGAGGAGAGTGGCTGGTCAATTGTGGTTGTTGGTGTTGGTTGGTGATGTGCAGCCGGAGGGGAAATTTGATTTTGCCACTGATGTATAAGATAGGGGTGCAAGTCATCGTCTAGAAAGTTATATGAGTGAGGTGAAGGTGAGTGTATCTTGGTGAAGGGAAATTGAGTTTCATCAAAGATAACATGCCTCGAAATTATTAATTTTCTGTTTGACAAATCAAAACACTTGTAACCTCTATGGTTCGGTGGATAACCCAAGAAGACACACGGAGTTGAGCGAGGTTGTAACTTATGAATGGTAGGTGACGGGAATAAAGGATAACACAGACAACCAAAAACTCGTAAATGTGTGTAGGTGGGATCACAGTGGTATAAGATTTGTGTTGGTGACTGATTTTGAAGTGTTTTACAGGGAAGAATGTTTAACAGATAAGTTGCCATGTGGAGAGCATGATGCCAAAATGATGGTGGAACAGAAGAATGAGCTAGCATAGTGCGTATCATATTGTTAATGGTTCTTATTTTTCGTTCCGCTTTCCCATTTTGTGACGATGTATGAGGGCAAGAGAAACGAAAAACAAGACCATGATGAGTACAATATTGTTGAAATAGCTCATTATTATATTCACCGCCATTATCACATTGAAAAGATTTTATATTTTGCAAAAATTGTGTTTGAATAAGATTTGTAAGTGACTTGAACATTTCAAATACTTGAGATTTTCTGCTAATAGGAAAAGTCCATAAGACATTTGTAAAATCATCTAAAAATAGGACATAATATTTATGGCCAGCAGAACTTAAAATTGGAGACGTCCACAAATCACTGTGTAAAATATCAAAGGGCATCAAAGTAGTAGTTTGAGAATTAAAAAATGGCAATTTAACATGTTTGCCTAAAACACAAGAGTCACAAATAACAGAAGAATTAAAAGGTTCACAACATATGAACTTATTATTACGAAGGGAATTTAAAACAGACACGCCAGGATGACCAAGACGACTGTGCCAGAGACTGGATGTAAGACCTACAAAACTGGAGGGAGTGGTGATTGGATATAAGGCTCCACGACTGTCACATCTCATGAGAGGGATCCCCGTCTGAAAATCAGTTACAGTAAAGCCAAAAGGGTCAAATGAAACAGAGACATTGTTATCAGTGGTGAGTTGTCTCACAGAAATTAAATTTTTAATAATTTTCGGAGCATGCAGGACATGGTTTAGGTGAAGTGGTTGGTGAGAGGTGGCAATTTGTGTGTGTCCGGTGCCGTGAATTGGAATTCCATGGCCACTACCAACAATGACTTTCTGATTTGAATTACTTAAAGGAAAATAAGACGAGAGATTACCTCATGATGCTGCCGTGTGAGATGTTGCTCCAGTATCCATGTACCACTGATTGTCAGGAGTTTGGAGAGACATGGTGTGCATAGCTGCCTCAATGTCTGTTGGTGTCTGAGAGGGTGTAGTAGTTGCATATGCCTGAGGACGTTGGCCTAGGATGCCTGGCTGCTTCGGAGGACCGGTAGGTCGTGTCCACTGAGACGTCGGATAAGGACACGGAGGCATAGCCCGCGGTGGTGGAGTCCAACCCCATGGTTGCCAGGTTGGGTACTGCTGTTGTTGGTTCCGGGGAGGAGAGGACCATGATGGAGGGGCACTGGGAGCTCCAGATTGAGGTCCACTTCGATTACCACGTGGCCCTGGTTGCCACGAGAGCGAGAACGAATGTTGGGGCGACGGTTGCCACGCTGAGAGGTGTCTTCAGAAGGTCACTGCTGAGTGGTGTGCATGGCAGCATGAGAGCCGGTGCTTGCCATTTTAGCCATACCGACTTCTTCCAAAGTGAGCATGGAGCGAGCCTGGTAGAATGCAGGAAGAGGGTTACTCTGGCGAATCAAGGTGGCAACACTGCGATAAGCTTCTAGAAGACCAGATATCATTTGAAGAACCAGACGGTGATTGTTGACTGGAGAGCTGACATTTCTCAACTGGTCAGAGAGCATCTTAAGACGTTGACAGTAAGCAGAGACATTCGGAAAATCCTCCAATGCGAGTGTGGGAAAACTCTTGCTCGAGAGTGACAGCACGAGCGTTTTGATTGTCCTGAAAAATATCTGCCAAACGATTCCATGCTTCCACTGCAGTGGAGTTGGGCTCCAAAATAGTGGTCAACAAATCAGTAGAAATGGTGGAATAAATCCACTGAAGAACGGTGGCATCAAGAGTAGACCACTGTTCATGTTTGGCGTCGGTAACGACTGGTGGCTCTTTCCCAGTAGATGGGACTATATGATGCAGGACTCGATGTGAGCGAGCATGGATACGGAAAAGCTCGGCCTAGGTTCCATATTGATCTTTTTCCATCTCAAGAATGATAGGAATGTGGTTCCTAATATTGGAGACGGCAAGAGCGGGATAAAACTCTGATTTCGAACCTCGGAGCGTGGTGTTTTTGGGCTGGTCAGAATCAGCGGCGGATCTGTGGGTATCGGCATCACTGTGTTCTGAATGGTCTGAATCAGACATGGCTGCGGTGGAACAGTGAGATCACGCGCAAACAGCAGAGATAGGTGAAAACACGTACAACAACAGAAATACTTGAAACGTGAAAACACGTACAAAACTGAACCAGTTGTGTTGGTAGAGACAGAACGGCGCGGAGGAGACAAGGTTAGGTTGTGGTGTGATACGAAGGTGTCGATCAGAGAACATGTATCGGAAAACGTGATCGGAATCGCGTGGGTCCTTGTGCACGGTGGTGTGCGACAACGGCGGCGCGAACAGAGGCGGAAGGCAAGAGAACAGTTCAGCGGCGGCGGTACAGAGGACAGTAGTCGACGGCGGCGGCAGACTTCAAGGATGGAGAAGAAGCATGCGGCGGCAGACTGGTAAGGAGGGAGAAGAAGAAACGCGTTTCTGCATTTGCTTCTGTTTTTTTTTTTTTTTTTAGAAAGAGGGATCGGTTAGGATTGATACCATGTAAGATAATGGAATGCTTGCCTTTTCTCATTGATCTAAATAGAATATATATACATCAAAGTGTAACCTATGGTCAACTATCTAATTATGATAATTATTATACAACATAATTATAAGAAACTAATTATGACTAATTACATCAAAATATTCTATTCTATCACGGTGCTTCAAAATCTTGAATAAGCCATGTACCCCTTGAAATTGAAATCCATCAATATGCCACTAGTTACAAATACGACCCCGTACTAAATCGAAAATTGTAGCGAGTATATCACATAATCTCATCAAAACACCAATATTCGACAAAGAACAAAACAAACAAATTCCCAAACTTTGGGAAATCAATAGCGGAAGCGATAAATAATTCTAGGAGAATCGAACCATGCTTTTGATACCATGTTAACAATACAGATACAAAATAGAGAAAGAGAGATAAAACAAAGACGGTTAGGGTTTCATTATAATATCAATAGCTTAACATTACAAAAGGTTATAAGAGAATATATAATAAAACCTAATTGACTCTTACAATATAAAGGCCCAATAATTAAGACCAATATTTTATATCTAACAGCTCATACTTTTGTTGTTTTAGATGTTTGATTGTTCCTAATATTTTCTACAAACAATGGTTCAAGTATGAGGGAGTTTGATAACATATTTATATACGAATTTTAAACAACTTATTTTATTTAAATAAATATTTGTTTTTAGGATTAAATGTAATTTTGATTTCCCTATTTATATATTTTTTAACTTTTAATTCCTTTTTTTTCTAAAATCAATATTTTGATCCTCTATAAAAGTCAATACAAAAATTTGGTCCTCCATCATTTTAAGTGATGTGTTACCCTCATTAATGATGTAGCGCTTGTTAGGTATGGTTGAGCTTCTCTGAAGAAGAAAAAAAAAAAGGCATGGTTGCGCTTGATTAAATATTTGCAATCTCATTAATCTTTTATTATTGATATGTTAAAATATGAACAATCTTTCCATCGTCAATATCTAGCAGCATCATAAACACCTATCATCACCTTCGAGCTTGCATTTTCCAAATTCTTCATCTCCACTTTACCCCCTTTTCTAATTCGTTGTATTCTCCTCCTTCCATCATCAACATCGAGATTTAATTAATAAATCTAAACCATAGAAATTGATTTTGGGTTTATCAACAACAACAAAGAACAATATGCACAACAACAACAACAACAACAAGATTCATCATTTGATAAGTCTTCACTATCCCCAAAGATGATAAACCCGATCAACAACAACAACAATAATGAACATTTTTATGTCAAAACAATGAACATTTTTATGCACAACACCAACACCAACAAGTTTCATCCAATCTTCAACTTTCGGTCTCTGAAATCGGAATTCAAATTCAACATCTCTTCTTTTTCGCTCATCTAGTTTTGCGGACCCAAATTCAACATCACATACCCGAAATATGAACTCTTAGAATCCATATTTAATCATCAATTATTGTAATTATTAAATGAAATGGAAATTAATAAAATTCGTCAAAATAAAAAGAAGTGAAAATCAATAATATTAGACGGAAAATATTTAATTCAACTCAACCATGCCAAGTCAGCGCCACATGCCCACATCCCATAAATTTGTGGAGGGGCAAATTTTTTTGTTGACTTTCATAATAGAAGAATCAAAATGTTGGTTTTATAAAAGGGGGATTGAAAGTTAAAAAATGTGTAAATAAAGGGATCAAATTACATGTAAGTCTTGTTTTTATTATGTGTTTAGAACTATTTTACTATTTTATTTTTATTATCCAATAAATAAGAAAGATCAAGAGAAATGTGGTGAATTGATGGAGAACTAGTGAGAAACAATGCATTTGATGAAGTCTTGATGGCCAAAGATCCATTTATGTTAGTGAGGAGCTTCTTCAATGACAAAGAAGTGGTCATTCACAATGTAACAAACCAAAATTGTTGCCAATAACTCAATAGAAGATGAAAAATCACAATCTTAAGTTATTGGCAACGATAGTAATGGGAGGCTACGACAGTAATGGCCAGTCTAATTAGATTTTTTTTCCTCTAGTTATTCTTTGTGGTTTTCAATGGTTTCTTGTAATAATCAATACATGTATCTTAGCGGATAACTAATATTAATGCACACAATTATGATATTAGTGGCTACATATTGAGTTGTAATCTTGTTCTTGCAAATTTGAATAAAGTTTAGTTTTATTTATTTCTTATTTTCTTTTTATTTTGTTTTGTTTACAATAAACTCTTGTGAGTAGACTCCTTTACTTTTGAGGCTGTAGAAAGAAATCGCAATCATATAATTGCCATAAATCTTAAGGGTCTCTTTGGTAAGGTTTGTTTTTGAGGTTATAGCTTATGTGTTGTTATAAACTCCTTTGATAAAAAGAAGTAAACATTTTATCTATAAGTTACTGGAAGGTGTTCTTGTTGATTAGGATTTCCTTATTATACTCAATATCATGCAGGATTAATCCAATAATCTTCTACAAATCTACAAATTATATGCACGGTGTCTTGTCTTTTTTTTTTTTTTTGTGGAGTTTATTGACGATCATGATAATTTTAGTATAATAAAGGTGGTAAAACTATTACGTAAGAGATTTAACATTGTTGCGATATTATGGTGGAATTTAAAACACGACTTTTGATTAAGTTTGAAGAGATACATTATCATCTCATTAAAGTGTTCTTGAATGCCGACACTAAAATTTACTTTCTTTGAAAGATTTAATTTTATGTTTCGGTTTTTAGAAAATGTGAACAATATTAAATTCCAATTTTTTTAGCTTTTAAAAGATGCGGAATATTTTATTTTTGTCTTGGATTTTTATTGTATACAAATGAGGAATAAAAATGAGATTTATATGAAATGTGAGGTGTGAAGCCTAGTTGAGGGGTACCGATAAGAGTTTTCGATCTTTGCTGGGCTAAGCACTTTGTCATTTAAAACAGTGCTGGGCTAAAGCAAACGTCTTTGTCCACTATTTTTTGAATCCTGCTCTTTATCAAAATGGTTTCGCTCATTTCCAAATAAAATGACCAAAATACCCTTACATAGTGTTAATTTAAAAAACTAAAGCGTGAGTTAACTCACGTTACAAAGTATGCATTTTTTTCGAATTTATTTAAATGGTAATATAAATAATTATTCAAATGGTAATATAAATAATATACATGCTAACAATATAAATGGTAATATAAATTCTCAACAATTACATAATAACACCTCATTTTATTAATACTTTGATACAATTACATAATACATAATTTAATACATTTTATTGGAATAAAATTAATATGCTTCTTTGAGGTAAAAATAAACCAACTTTGGGGTAACAGAGGATTAAGGTCGGTGGTAAAAGAGAGCAGCCTTCTTGGGGTAAAAAGACATCATCCCTTCGGGATAAATGTAAGTGTGGTTCTTTTTATACGCCAAGAAAGAGTCTTTTTACCCACGGTAAAAAAAATTTGGGTAAAAAGAAGCATATTTACTTTTATCCTATGGGTTGACCTCTTTGTGCCCTAAGTAGGTTGCCCTATTTTCCCCCCTCCCTTGACCTTTTTTTACCACTAAGTTGGCCCCAAAAAGCTAAAAAAATCTAAAGAGTGAGGAGGAGAAGAGAAGACATGGTGTGAGGAAATAGTGAGTTTTGGAGGGGTATTTATAGTGAGAAATGGGTACCATAGGTTTTGTTAGTACTAAATGCAGTCAAAAGAGTAGGAAAAACGTGTAGAAATAAGTTAAATTGAAGGTGGAATCTGACCAACTTCAAAAAATCGTGTTCTTGGACTTAAACCACCGACCAACCTAGCGTGAGTTAAGTCACGCTACTGTTAGCCTTGGCGTGAGTTAACTCAGGCTGATTCTTTGCGCACCAACAAAGGCAGTAGCTACTGCCTTGTTCCCTGTTAAGCTTTGTTCCTTCGTTCGTTCATACATAGGAACAACCATTCATACATAGGAAAAAGTAGCGTAATGAATAAACTCAACGTAAATTCGAATAAATAAATACTAATTAAACTCAGCGTGAATTTGAATAAAAATTGCGTATTAATAAATTCGAATGAAGGTTACATACATTACATTAAATTACATTCGAGAATCCATCTTCCAACTACAACAATTATCTTACCTATGAATGGGGTAAATTCAAACTTGCTAAACAGTAGGACTCCAGCATTCGCCCCAGAAGTGCTTTTGTTTCATTCAAAAGGTTAAATTTTTGTTGGTCTTGGTTTTAAATGATAGTATCAAGTGCCAACAGAATGAGGTCCAGACCTTGACACTTCAATACTATCATTTAAACGAAGCCAACAAGAATTTAACCTTTTGAATGAAACAAAAGCACTTCCGGGCGAAAACTGGAGACCTGTCGTTTAACAAGTTTGAATTACCCCATCCCCATCCATAGGAAGATAATTTTTGTAGTTGGAAGGTGCATTCCCGAATTTAATGACGATCTTCTGGCGGAATCAAACTGTTGATAATATCTTCAGTTGATCTCAGCAACGTTACACGCATATCGATCCACTGGAACATGTTGTGCTCCCAAAACATGCTCGTCAAGTTTTCGTCGTTCGTTAATTCCACCCAACTGAATGATACTCTCCCCTCGTCGAGCGTTGGACGTTTATACCGAACGTTTTCCACCCTCCTTGTGTCTCCAGGGTTGACTCCTTGGTTGAATGCATTTAGTTCATCCTTGATGCCTCTTAACGTTACACTGAGGCACCGAACCTTCAACCTCTGAGGTTCTTCGCCATTGAATTGTGCACGAAGTTGATTCACCTGGCCATTGTTTCAAATCTACACAATAAGAAATTAAAAACATTCAATGAAAAACTCATTCAAACATTTCATCAAACATTTGGAGTGCAAATTATACATAAACCCTAAAAATGATAACTACAACATAAACATGCAAACATCTAAATAATTAAGCAATATTAATCATTTGCATGTAACATTCTATCAAATCTTGCAAAAAAAAAAAAAACACAAATTTAAACAAACCCTAGATCTAAAAAAAAAAATCAATCTAAGTGTAAAAAATCTAACACAATCATGCAAACATCTAAACATCATAACAATTCAGCACTATGAGTCATTTGCATGTAACATTCTATCATTTCTTGCAAAAAAATTTAAAATTTTAACAAAACACTAAACCTAAAAAATTATGGATTAAGTGAAAAAATCTATCATACCAACATAATTTAAGTGAAAACTTACTTATTTTTGTTGTTGGAGTGTTGTTTGATTTGAAGTTGAAGGAATTTTGGAGTTGTGTAATTTGAGAGAGAATTGAGATTTGTGTGTTGTGTTGTTTGAAAAAGAGGCAGAATGAGCCTCTGCTTGGGCTAATAACAGCACATAACGTGAGTTAACTCATACTACGTGACTTAAGTCACGCTACTTGTCTTAACTCACGTTACTCTTATAACTAGCGTGAGTTAACTCACGCTACTTGACTTAAGTCAAGTAAGGGTATTTTAGACATTTAGTTTGAGAATGAGTGAAATCATTTAGATAAAGAGCAAGATTCCTATTTTTTTTATTAAATTAGAAATCAAAATATTTTCTAATTCCCATGCATCTATTCTTCTCACCCCAAAAAAATTTAGATAGACCGAAATATCCTTAAATATATTACTTTTAAGATATTTTTTACTTTCTCTCAAATTACTTAATATTTTTTTTTTAAATTAGTGATTAGTATATATATATATATATATATATATATATATATATATATATATATATATATATATATCAACTTTTGATTTTAGTCACATGATTTTGTTTGTCTTCTCTCACTATAAAGTTGGATGTTTTATTTTTAGTCTCTGAAAACGTAATCTGTCATACATTATATAAGATGATCCTTTAAACAAAATTGTTATATAAGATGATAATATCACACGACAACGTTGTGAAAAGAAAAATTTAAGGATAAGCACAAAAATAACGACGACACTAACATGTTTGTCGTTCCATTTTTATATTGCGCTTAATTATATACTTATTTTGTCGTATCTATTTATACACCTTTTGAAATATATCACAATCAAATAAAATATTATAGGAAAGGCATAAATCCTATCTAAACCCGTCTGATGGACTTTAGAGATTTCATACGAGGCAAGCAACCGTCGATGTATTCTGGAATACAACCGGGATAGCTCAACAAGATGTGATGATAAAGACTAAATTGGCGGGAAACACATTGAGGTTTGTAATACACGACTGAAGTTGGATTAAAACGACTATTGGGTTTTACACTGCAAAGCCAGTCCCTCGTCGCCAAAACACGAAACCAATTTTTGCTAAACTTTTCCTAGAAAGTAAAGGTCAAATTGTCCCCTCCTAACATAAAAAAAATCCACGAGGGACGACCTCTTATTACCAGAACAAGGATCCGATATGTTGAGATTTAGATTATGGTAATTAGTTGATTGGAAACTCCAAAAGCTCCACCATGAGAAACGTTGGGAAAAGATGTGAGGGTGCATGTATCATGGACAACTTGGGCGAAGCCCTTATGATAGGTAATCCAATATTGGAACTATATCAAGAAGGGAGGGAGTAATCATTCCCCATGGGAGTAGAAATCGATTGGAACAATGGAACATACATATCGACACGATAAGAAAGCCTACAATTGTTCTGATTTCAAAAGCATGATCGTATTAAAATCCCTATGGTTTCCAAATTTTACCCATGAATGCACCAATTTGAGTAAGCCAGGAGATGTAGTCATGATTCGGGTAAGGTTGAAACTTGAAATACTTCGACACATTCTTGATGTTGAACCATTTGCATAAAAGTGGCAAAGGACTCGATAATAAAAGGGTTTTACGAACACATCGTCAGTGCACATCAATGATTAATTCAATTTGTTTTTTTTTTTAGCCCTAGTTTTTTAGTGAGAGAAACTTCACATTCTCTCTAAGTTTTCTTTCTTTTTCACTCATCGAGGAGGGGTGATTTTAGGTCATTTTTTGACCTAGAATCACCCCTCTATATCCTTTTCCCTTTCTTTCAATCAAATAAGTGATTTTCACATAAGTGATTTTTCTTTTTTTTTGTGATTTCGTCGTCCGAGTGTGACGTTGTGTTGTTCGTCGTCTTGTGCGGCGTTGTTTGATTTCGCGTCTTGTTGCGGTGTTCTTTTGTTCCTATTGAAAGATCAACTTCAGTCAATCAATTATAGATTCAATCAATGATTTGGAGGTCAACGTTGCAGATCCGGAAACATGGGTATTCTGGTGATTTAGATTTGATCATATTATTTGTAGTCATTTTGCCGTTGTATGATATTAACTTGGATGTTGTGAGTATGTTCGCAGTTTCATCCTTTACGTTTTTAGTGATATTGATGATGATGTTATTGTATCTGATGTATTCTATCGATTTGAATGAATGAATATCGTTTTGTTTTTGTCAAAAAAAATAAACTGGACGTAGACCACTTGAGAGATTGGCCTATGAGGAATTGTGGTTGGAGGATTAGGATGTTACATGAGAAGGATGAGGTTAGGCAAAATGATGAAAGGAAGAAGAATGATGAATGGAATTCAGGGTTGGAATATTTAAAAAGCGGTGACCTTCGAATCAAGAAAATAAATCGCTTGGTTAGTATTAGAATATGTCTATATTCATTGTATGTTTGAATTGTAAATATTCATTAACTAAATGATTGCTAATGAATATTTGTAAATATTAATTAACAATGAATATAGACATATTTTAATAGAGTCAACATA
This sequence comes from Medicago lupulina, assembly GCA_958299785.1. Lineage (NCBI taxonomy): Eukaryota > Viridiplantae > Streptophyta > Magnoliopsida > Fabales > Fabaceae > Medicago > Medicago lupulina. The sequence goes on along the minus strand of OY283139.1, from coordinate 8,994,319 downwards.
AACCTCCATAGTTGCAAATCCCAACCTTCAAACATACATTCAACCCCTCGAACACACCACACAATTCTGCCATATACACGCTTCACAAAACAAGTACTATTATTTTATTTTTTTGAAGAGAGTACTATTTATTTTGTATCAAGGAAAAGTGTATATTTTTATTTAAAATTTAACTTTGGTTTCTTTATAACTTCAACGACTAGTTGCATTTTATAGATCAGTTACATTTTTTTACTTACTCTAATATAAAAAAGGTAAAAGGGGAATAAGAGCACCCATATTATATTTAAAACAACTTGATATTTTCTTTCTCTTGACAAAATGGGTCCTTGTTTAAAAAAGGATTGATCAACAATTTGTGTGATTCTCATTACTTGCACAAAGAACCAACTAACCAAACTGTCCTTACTCCTTAAAGAAGGAATGGTCAACAATTTGTGTGATTCTCATTGCTTGTCTCATTCTTGTCAAAACCATTTTGTTGGTAGTTTTCACAAACCTATTATTAATCATTAAATCACCTCTAAAAATTATTAATAAATAATTAAATTAATCATAAATTTCTTTTTGTCTTTTGTGGCTAACTGCTTACAATATTATTTTGATAAAAAAATATTAATAATTAAAAATTAACTAGGTTTGTTGCAAATTGCAAAGAAACCTATTAATCTCTTTGTGCTGTGGGTTTCATCATCTTCATCATGATATCATGTCTTATATGTATGGAATATATAGCTCTCCCTTTCACTAATTAGCAATAAACAGCTAATTATCCAAAATCAACATTGATTATCCAAAATCACCTGAATTAAATCATTATCCAAATCAAACTTGAAGTGACCTTAAGCATATGAGACAATAACCTTGATCATAAATTACAATTCCATTTCAATAATTATTACAAGCTAATTAGCAGTTTAGCACTTGCTTGCTGCTTAATTAGGCTCACTGGCCACTGAGTTGGACTCTAATCACCCAAGTCCCACCCAACCGAATCATTGCCCATAAACCACCACTTCTAATCGTAATCATAATTAAACAAATTTATACTATTAACCAAACAACCACCAAGTGGAATCTGATTAACAATTAATTAATCAACCACAATAATAACAATAACAATAATAATTAACTAAGATTACAAACACAAGGCGGAAGCAAGAAAAAACCAGTTTAAACAATCAAAAACCACCACCTGAACCGGATATTCAAGTTTCAACCATCGAACCCGGTCTGACTCCAAACAGCATCTCGAACCCGGCTCAAATCACGACCTTTCAAAGTTCGACCTACACCTTCGAAAACCGATTTCGCTGCATTCTTACGGCTACGCGCCAAATATTCATGCGGCGGAACCATCTCCGATTCATCGTCGTCGTCGAAACTATCATCGTGTAACGACTCAACCGAGTCAACTCGGAGTATCTTACTCCAATCCGGCACGTTCACCGGCAACGATGTCGCCATGTGCCGTCCACGTGTCGAAGGCGAAGACGCAACGCCGTCGTGTGCACGGAACTGATGCACAATCCTCGCTGTCGCCGCCGTGGAGTTTATCTCCGGATCTTCAAACGCAAGTGATAATCCACCTAATTGGCGGTGTTCATCGCTGTTTTGAGTAATCCGACGCCGGTTCCGATACGATGAGCCAGAACCACCGCCGTTGATCTCAGCGGTTTCAGTGTTTGGTAATTCCCACTCATCGGAGAAATTCAAGTCAACTTCACCGGAACCGACATCTGTGGACCAGATATCCTCTTCCCGGAGCTCCGATGGATCGGCTGCAGCGGCGGAGCTTTGGTTGTGAGAGTAACCGTATGTTCCTAAGAAACGTTCACTCCGGCTGGTTGTTAATTTCCGACCTTTCGCCATATACGGCGGCGGAAATAAGTTGCACCGCCGTGGGAATTGAAATTATGAGATTTTATTAAGAAAAAAAAAATAAATATTCACAAATTTTTAATATTTTTCTACTACTAATGTTATGAGTCCATTGCTCTTGAGCTTGAGCTGAGGAAAAAATGGTTGCAACTTTGCTCTCTATATATAATGTTGGAATTTCATTTGAATTTGAGTTTGGTGTTCATTTTGTCTGAATTTATATTGTCTCGAGGCATCGAATATCATCTGCGTGTAACTATATAAACTAATATTTTGATCTTTATAGGCTTAAAAAACTAGTAAATTATCCTTATATTTGGATATAAACATAATATTTTAATTAAGTTAACAGAGACTCGTGTCATCTCATTCAACCACTCTTAAATGTTATGGTGTATTGTACTATGTGGAAGTGAACGAAGAGAAATTAAACTATTGGGAGTGTAATTTTATTTAGGCAATGACGACATATGAGATTAAAAAATGAAATGAAATGAAAGTTGGTTATAATATAAAGTTTTGTCGTTAATGGCACGTCAGTGTGGTGGTGTGTGTGGGATAATAACTCGTTAATTTTGAGGCAGATGAATGGAAATGAACCCAAATGAAACATGTGAATCTTAAATGGGACTTTCCATTTTAAGACTTTAATCTCATGTCATGCCTACCACTAAAACACATGACAAGGATTTTGCTGCTTTTGTTTTGTTTTTACTGTGCTGTTAATAGTGCGGGGAAAAAAAGGACAAATCAGTATTCTGCTGGTCTTTGTTTTTTTTTGGTTACATACTTACATTCAGGTCTTGGTTTGAGTAAATAAACATTTTTTTTTACTGAGAGTAAATAATTAAACAAATTAGTCTTCGGATAAATTTACTTTTTTTCTTCGGATAAATTTACTTAGTTATCACTGTGTTTGGTTGAAGTGAAATTGAGAAGAGAGAAATTAAAGAGAGAAGTTGGAGAGAAAGACCGTACTTCTCCTGTTTGATATGAGAAGAACTTGAAGAGAGATTAAAAAAAGGGTGGGACCTACACCTTTTTCTTTTCTCGGCTAGCATGCGAAGAAAGAAGGAAGAAAGGAACAATATTCTAATCTTCCAGTTTTGCCCTTACACTAATACAAAACCTTTCTCCTTCCCATGTTACATGTCACAAAGATTAATTCTAAAACTTGAAGATTAATTTTTAACTGATTAATACATATCTGCTTCATTATTTTTGTGAGCTCACTTTCCATTTCAAGATAGTATAATTTAAAAGATAGTATAACTTAAAAAAAAGATAGTATAATTTAAAAACATTTTGCAATTTAAAAAAAACTCTACCATAACGCAAAAAAGAAGAAGATAAATCATGACAAATAAAAAACTTCCGTATGCTTTACTTTTATAAAAATATTGTTTACAAATATAAACAATATAATTGTGTATAATTTTCTTCACAAAAACTTTATATTAATAAAAATATTAAGTTGTTAGCACAAGGATATTTTTGTCTTTTTATAAATTTAACAAACTTTTCTCTTTCCTATTTCTCTTCTCTTTCTTTTATACCAAACAATACATTAAATCTACTTTATTTCTCATCTCTTTCTCTCTTCTCATACTCTTTCTCACCTCTTTTCCTCTTCTCAATTTATTCTCGCAACCAAACACACCCTAAATGATGGTTGAATTCATTTAGTTGTAGGATCCATTATTTAATGTTTGAATCTATTTCTATTTAAATGGAACTCTCCATTTAATGCTAAGGGTGCTAAAGGTGCGTTTGTTTCAAGTTATATTCGTAGATTCTTGGGAATTAAAAGATAGAAACATGCATGTCTATGTTTGTTATAAGTTTACTAAATTTTATTCCTGGAAATAAAACGTTTATGGGAATAGAAGATTTTTTCCAAAGAAAATGGTTGGAATAAAATTCCTGATGAGAATAAAATCATATGTAATTATCTATAATAATTCATATTTTTATTGTTCCCATGAATATTATAATGTTAAACAAACATATTTTTTTTTCTATATACCTTCGGAATAAAATTCCCATATTTTTTTTGAGGGAATAAAATTCTCATCTTTATGTTCCAATGAATATTATTCATAAAAATAAATTTGATAAACTTAAAACAAGCACACCCTAAGCATTGCGAACTTAATTGATCACGACAACAACAAGAGCGAGTAACTCAAGTTGCATAAATGAATGAAGGCTTAAATAATTTCACTTAGACCTGCTGTGTTTTTCAGAAACCATGAGATTTAAATGGCTAATTTGATGTGTGTAAGTCTTTCGTGAGTAATTCTCTCCTTATAAATAACACTAGTATGGACACCCGTGTCAAGCACAGGCTAGAATTTCGTCGAGGGATAAAGTATCGTGATATATCAAGTGTCGGTTAAAACCAACATTAAATTAAAAAGTGGAGGTTGACCAACAAATAAGTGAAAAAACTAATATATTTAAGCCTTCAAATTTTGAATTAAGATGTGGTATCATTACCACATACCACTTTTGTGGTTGCTCTTTATGCAATGTGTCGATTCACATTAGTAATGACTTCCCTAGATGACCCAACAATGATATCATATCCCGATTCAACATTTTGGGGAGAGGAAGTGGTTCTTGGTGGTGGACCACGTTCACATATAGTCTTTTACTTAATGGAGAGATGTTAATGTGTCAATTGTGAGTTAAAATTCGACATTAGATGCAATGGTAGTTGTTGAGAAACATATAAGGGAGATTATCCATATACCTAATGTCTTACGACTTTGGGTAAAGATGTGATGTCAATCTCACTTATATGGTTGCTCTTAGCATAATATGACGATAAAACCCAATGTAGGTTCTCACGGAAGTTCCAACATTATAATGTTTTGTTTTGTTAGTTTTTGGGTGTCATTTATTTAATTTTTTATCTTAAGTTTTAGTTCTCGGATGTCATTCGTTTTCATGCATATTTGTTATTCAACCTCTATTATTTCAAATTCTTTCACTTTTAGTCTTTGGTGGGATTTAACAATGAAAAAATATAGATGTTTCTGCTGAGTTGACAAAATATATGTACATTATACATTTTAAATTAATGTGACATTTTTTTATTGAGTCTATTAGTTTGGTAGCATAATTATCCGGTAATTTTGAACTCTTTTAACAAATCCATAAAATTACCAACAACTCAATCTATTCCATATACTCTCACAGATAAAACACATATTCCTTAGGTTTTTCATCTTCTTTCTTTTAATATTTTACTTTCTATATTCTATTGAAAGAAATGAGCAAATACATCCCTCTATGAAACAACCACTAACCTGTATATTTTACCATGTGGTGCCTCTAATCTTATTTGGCTATCTCACCATATCATATATACAGATAGTCTCACACTTAGAGAGATATTAATGTGTCATGTATGAGTTAAACTTCTACATTAGATGCAAGAGTGTATATTGAGCAACATATAAGTTAGATAACTAATATACATTATGTCTTAAAGTATTGGATGAAGATCTAGTGTAAATTTCATTTATGAGGTTTCTTTTAATCAAACATGATTATCCAAGTCATTGTAAGCTTCCTGGAAACTCGAAACATTAACCATTGATAAGAAACTATATATAAATTATTTGAGTAAGCTCGTTGCTAAAGAAAATTAGAGATGCAAACATGAATTAGAGACGTATGCCAACTTTGTCGTTTTACAAGTACACGTATGTCAACTTAAGTACCATTTCTTCTTTGATATGTAGTATGTACCATTTTATTTATAGACGTATGCTTTCTTTATCAGCGCCACGTCGGAAAACAATGACAGGTTGTAATTTTTTATTTTGTATAAAATTCGATAAGAAAGCTTGGGAAGAAATCTAAATCGGATTGAAGTCACACATTCACAAAGTCACGATTGGTATTTATTAGATTGAGATTAGACATTCTAGTTTTTTATTTTATTATTGTTTTTGTTTAAAACTAAAACCAACCTTAAAAAATGTACTACAATCGTTTGATCTCAAATCAACTATTATGATGTAGTGAATTCGAGTTTTAAGAGAATCTGATAAGGATGTTTGATCTCAATTCAACTATCACTAGTGCAGTGAATGCGTGAATTAAGTTTTAAGAGAATATGACAATGATGTTTAGTCTCAATTTAACTATTATTGATGTAGTGAATGAGTGAATTCGAGTATTAAGAGAGAGATTGTTTGGATCATTAGTGTTAATCAATCCCACTTTATTGTGAGGCAATGCAATGGGATGGAGTTAGAAACACATTGTCTTCTATCTTGATATTTGAGTTAACAAGAGATTTGATGTTGAAGCATAAACTAAAATAAAAATTAAGAGTTTTTTAATGAGTTTTTTACATAAGGAAAGCTAAGTCATCTCATTCAAAAAAATAGGTAAACATAAAAAATATATTAAGACATCATAAAAAATATGAGAGTACTTATAGATGTGACCACGGTTAAACATTGAGTAATTTAAAAAGTTGTGTTTAGGAAATTTGAGATTTAATTAAGACATAATCTATCAGAGACACAATAATATATAGGAAAAATTATATTTTTAGTTTGTACCAAAAAATATATATTGATTTTCAAGCTTAAAATTCATGTTTTCATTTTTTTATGGCCTCTCAATCTTCAAATCTATGGTCTTCATCTATGTTTGCATATAAATATTAGATTTGAAGCTTGAAAATTCATATGCAAATGGACCAAAAGGACAAAATTGAAATCAAAACAAAGGATAAATGACCAAATTGTTACTAAAATTAAAAATTAAGTTAAGGAACTAAAAGTGTATCTTGCCTATTATATAGCCCAACAAAGATTTTCAATTCTAACAGAGAGTAAATAAGCTAGAAGATAATGTAATTTCGAAAAGAGTCATGCTATTCCTAGCGAGAGAGAATTTAGCGAATCCTATCACGAATGTTTTGAACCGTTAAATTTTCTTTTCAATGGAATACAATTATGGCTTTGATTATGAAAAAAATTAATGATGCAGTTATAATTGCTCTCTCGTGAGGTTGTCGTAAAGAAGTCTCTCGCAACACATATCATTTTCCTTTCGAAAACACTCAAAACAATGTATTATTTTTTTATTCAGTATTTTCAATAATATCCCATCTATTTTTAAAATTGAAAACACTCAAAACAATGTATTATTGTCAAGGACACCCTATAAAAAAGGAGAACCCTAAAAGAAAATATTTCATAGGGTTGTCGTTTTTCATGATGAGAACAATAGTTATAGTATTCAGTTGATTGGAGATCGTATCTTGGTTGAACCAATCCATAGAAGAAGCAAATATTTCCTTTCTCTAAATATGGCAAAATCTTTTATTAAAAGCTAGATTTATACCATTAAGTCTTGGTACCTAATATAAATGCATATGATCAAAGAAAATCTTAAAATTGAGGCGTAATACTAGTTACACCTATAGCTGTCAAAATGAGTCAACTTACTTAACCCGAATAATTATAGGGCTTGAGTCTTAAATATCGAGTCCAGATTTTTAAAGAGTTTTTTAGCCCGGTCCTAAAAACCCGGTCCCTGTTAAGGCTGCATGTAGCAACGTGTGTATTCTACAAAGTCATTATTTGTTGACTTTTCCATGTTTGCATAAGACCTTTGAATTCCGCTAAAGCCAACTTTCTCATTAATTGAATTTGGTTTCGTGATGCATTCATGAAAATTATTTCGTTGTATATAGCAGGGTTCTAAAACTAATTATCTTCTTGAGTAACATAATTTCATCATTGTGTTGTTAGTTATGTTTGATTCATATACATTGTAATTGGAAAAATAACTTCACTTTACATTTTTTTTTTTAATTATTAAAACATAGAGTACAAGGAGTACTCTAACCTAATACATTATAAGACAATGTTAAGAGTATATAGACTTTAGATATTTCATTTCATCCTAGCCCCAAAATACATTTTTTTCATCCGAGCCACAATATAATTAAATGATTTGCGGATCCCCTTGAAAATTATTTTGATACGCATGCCCCACAAATACAAAACAACAATACTCCAAATAAAATAGATCATCACTTTGTAACTCTTCTTACCTAAAGACCATGATGTAGAAAGTTAATATTTGCATCATACCCCCACACTCTGAATATACCAAACCAATCATAAATCAGACACCAAATATTATACAGTAAATAACATGAATATAAGACATGACTGCCCAATTCTTCTTGTAAAAATAAAAAAACATTTCTAGAGCAATTATTCCAAGTAATAATGCCTGCCTCAGAAAATCATCCTAGTAGGTAATCGATCCAATACCAACTTTCTCACAAAAAACAATCACTTTAATTTTTATGTTTGATTCAATTTTTAAAAGAAGAAGGAAATGAGAAAGGAGACGAGCCAAATCCCTCCTAACATAATTTTTTGCTTCTCCCTAAACTAGGATTTTCTAAAGACGAAGGGAAGGAATATGTATCATTTTAATTTTTAATACATTGACAAAATTATCTCTTTGTTATATTCTTCTTTTGAACCAAACATATGTTTAATAAAAATATCTTTCCTCTCCTCCGCTTCTGATCTCTTATTTTAAATCTCTCTACTCCTCCATTCCGTTGAACTAAACAAACCTTTAGATATGATCACCACCATCTAACATAAACCGAAGTAAAAACAAAAGATATGCCGACATAACAGAAAACGTACTTGAAGGATTTCCGTTCCATAACCATGAATCTAGCTTGCCGGGGGGCTTCTACGGTCACTCATCACACCGGCATAGACACTTGAACTCACATTTGTAAGGTAGGTACGAAACCCTTCTAAACAAGTTGGTTTTATACCGAGTTGATTTTTGAAATATGCAAAAACATCAAAGTTATTTGCAATGATGCTTTATGAAAAACACATAATTTGTTTATTCTATTTCTAACTTTTATATTTTTACATCTGCACTTTTTCTACGCACATTCAATTCAACACCTTATTTTTTCTCTATCTTTATCTTTTTATTATATTTATCGTATCACTTTCTCTATTTCTATCTCTCTCCTGATGTAAAATGGATCAATGATGTACACAAATAAGTCTTCTTCTTTATTATTTCTTGCACACTAGCCAAAAATAATTAAGAAAAAATGACGGAGTGGCAATCATATAATAATTTTATCAAAAGTTTGTCGTAATAATTCCTAGCACAGAGAAACCTTTTCTTGTTGTCAGGAAGGACAAAAACCTTTGGCAGAACAAAGCATGCACTATACAGAAGCAGGACCATGGTAGTTATGTTAAGAGTGTGTGACTTCAGGTGTTCCCACTTCCTTGGTTGTGCTATCAGGTCGTAGGTACTGTAATTATGGTATTTCACAAAGAAAAATACAACTCAAATTTTATCAATTGAATGGATTTAATTGACAAACATTGCATACTTATATAAAAATATAAACCCTAACAAACACGTCTTGGAAAATAACTCCATTATAATTTTTTAAAACCTATTTTCTGTTTTTTCATAATATTTTCTGTTGAAGAACCAAACATATCTTTAGCCTTTCTTGCAACTATTCATAAAAAAAATGTCTTTCTTTCTAGCATCTTTTTCTTCCTTAACCCTATTATTTGATTATTGAGTTATGAGTTCTGACAAATTTGTATGGACCTTAGATTGTGGAGTACGCAGTAAAGTGGGTCACACACACTCAACTCTAACCGTGACAGGAGGCCCCGTTGAAAGTGGTTGCATTTGGCAGAATGGGACCTACTGTATTAAACAAGCATCTTAATCCCATACTGTTATTCTAATACTCTCCTATAGTTTCCCATTCATTTCAGGTAAATTATACAAGTGGATTGTACCAAAGAAAGTGTTACAAGTGGGTTGATTTACGAAAATGGTTTCAAATATTAACGATGACAATGACAGTTCTCCAAATTTAGAAGTGCATGATCATTTTTGTTCTCATGATTGAGATTTATGACCTAATAAATGTTAGTTTATAATTATATCCTACATTTTATTAATTCAAATTCTTTTAAGGGTAAAATATATATTTTTCATTTATATTATACTTGGTTATGAATATATATTTTTATGTGGTGAATTTTTAAGTTTATTATTGATTTCATATTACTCGGAATGCGTATAGAATTATCTTAAGTTATATAGTTTATTGTTTATGATCAAATTTGGGTTTAATCGTTATCAAAAAAATTGTGTTTAATGTTCGTTACAACTTAAATTTTAGATTATATATTAGGTGACATTTAACATGGGAAAGATGAATCCTTTCTCACCCTTTCCCACCATAGGAAAAGTTTATTTTTGTTGCTCATAAATAATCATCTTGGAACCTCTTCTACAACCCATCGCTGCTAAAACGTCCGCACAAAAGTTATCTTCGCGGTACATGTGACACACCTTAACCTCCCAATCTAAATCCAACAATTGGCGAATTTTTTAAACTAACTGAAACCTTGCAGCTCCAACATCACCATCACTGTTTAAGTTCTCCACAACCACTTTAGAATCCACATGCACCTCTACCTTGCTAAATCCATATCTCCGGCTAACCTCAAACTCTCCAAAAACACCCCACAACTCTGCAAGATATGCACTACATTTGTCCAAATTTTTTTAAAAAACTGCATAGTCACTCTCCCGCATTTCCTCTAATCAAACCACCACACCCCGCTCGCAAGCCACCTTGACACGCTCCATCTGAGTTGATTTTAACCCAGCGTGAGAGCAGTAAAGTCCAACTAACCATAATTTGTTGCTTTGCATTCACATCATCATGATTAATATAACTCGTTGCCATGTATCTCATAGCTTAATTTATAACTTGCTTCCACAACTGTTGAGGTCTCTCAAAGCCCGTACAATACTCCTCTTTATTCCTCAACATCCAAAGAGTGACACGTTATAGACCAAAGCTCCGGCCACTTTCCCGTGTTCACGCTTCAAGCAAAATTCAGATTTAGGTGCAACTAATTTTCAAGATTAACATTAAAAAATTGATATAGTAATATAGTAATTTATATTTAGATATGATCTAAACATGCTGAAAAAATATTCATGGATAGATACTCATATTCTGTTAATTGGGGCATCATTCTTCAAAGCCAACGTAAGATCATTAAGAATAATCCAATCGAACTAGAAACACCTACAAAAAGGAGTAAACTTATACATTTCCCAAGACTAGAGAAGACTAGAGGTGGGCAAAAAAACCAAAAATTGAACTGCTGAACTGAACCAAAAAAAGAACTGAACCATTACTAACAGTTCTGAAACTGAACTAAAACATTTCAATTCAGTTCAGTTCGATTCGAAACAGTTCAATTCAGTTCGGAACAGTTCAGTTCTATAACTAAAACTCAATTTCATTTGTTTTTTTTTAAATATTTTTTCAACGATATCAATAATAACAGTTTAGTTCAGTTCGAAACAGTTCAGTTCGGTTTGAAACAGTTCAGTGCCGTTTGAAATGCAAATAATTCAATTCAGTTCAGTTATTTTAAATTTAACAAACAATTCAGTTTGGTTCAGTTTTCATCTCAAACTGAACCATGTCCACCCTACCCAAGACAACTTCATTAGTTTTCTTGCATCATGCACAAACATGCACAAAATCATGTAATTTTTATCATTCAAATATTTACCTAATATTTGTCTAAAAATTATTACACTTCGTACTTGGTTTACACAACACAAGCATTAGTTATAGTAGCAAATTAGGCTTTGACGGCTCATAATGGCATGGCCTACCTTATTAAAATAATCCCACATCTTAGGACACCCTTTGTTTCTTAGTGAAAACATAGAATCAAATTGCAAGTGGAATGGTTATAAACAGAACAGTCCCAAAGACTTGACCCACCATTTATGTCTTCTTTAGAATCAAAAAATAAAATTGAACAGTGGTGTGTTTAGTTGCGTCAGCCATTATGATATTTGCAATCATAGTATTATTCTCTTTCTTATGAATATTTTCTTTGGTTCTATTACATATTACATATCTAAAGTACGAATTAAATACATATTTTTTAATATTATGTATATTATATAGTTAGGTGAAGCATTTTAAATTGCAGAATACGAACCGGAATCTCATGTGTTGTTTGAGGCACCGCCTACAAGAGAAATTAAAAATATGCAACAAAAATTATGATTTTCTTCCATGTGATATCATATCATGCTTTCTAGATGAGTTGGATATACTTGTTTGTGACAAACTGACAAATTAATAATAAATGTACCATGGAATTATTTTCGTATTAAACTATTTTTCTGATATTGCAATATTTTATGTGAATCAAATTGGATCCACAGTATCACCATGCAACTTGAATAATGATTGTACTAACGAAGGTGGTATGGTATCTATTGGAATTTTTTAAAGTGATAAAATGAAGGACCACCTGTATGGTTTGATTAGTAGCATTAGGGTTGTGCATTATACACCTTTTTTTACCATAGAAAGAAAAGGACAATATCTTCTAGAAAATTATTTCCAAATCTAGTTTTCCCAAAGGACAATGAGCAACTGTATTTTGTATTGTATTTTTTTTAATTTAATCTTTTTTTGTTTATTATAAAAGTGAAGAATAGAAAAATTATTGAGATATAAAGAATAGAAGTAATTTTTAAACCGGAAACCTTGCTTAACTAATACACTTTGTTTGCTAAACAAAATTTCTGAAATATATTATTTTCTTATACTATATATAAGAGAGTGAGGTTCCTGAATTAGGACTTCTCATCTAGTGGTATGTATTTATTTATGGCAATGCACTACACCACATGCCTATAAAGTGCTTGGAAAGCAATGGCTCCCTAATGACACTTGTGAATGAAAATAATTTTCTTAACATATGAATCTTAGATGTCATTGTCATAAAGAAGGCTTGCTTTAGACCTCCAAATTCCCTAATGCATGGAATTTTCAGCTATCTATTATAACGACCGTTTAAAATCTTATGCTACTTTGGTATAAGGAATCCACAATTCATGTCCTTCTCATGCATCTAGCTACATGGAGACTCTATCTCTTTCTCTCTTGGATTCCATATTCTTTTCTTTTTTCTTGACGATTGATTTTATATTCTCATTGGAAATATGAAGTTCGTGTTTGGACTCGTGATGAGATTGAGAGTATCATAGTAAACCATCGTAATTTTGACAAAAACTATAATTTAAAGACTTAACAAAATCAAAGAGTCGTGATGATTTTACTGAACTCACCGCTCATCTAAATATATATGAAATTGGATCAATATATCCAATAAACCATACAAGATTCTAGAGGCTACATCTCATGCTTTTGATATCAAAATAGATTTTTTTTTTTTTTAATGGGCCATCTTTCCTTATCAAACATGGCTAGCTAGATGAGTCCTTATCATTGGAGTCCACCACGTACAACGATTGTATGCTAATTTTGTGAACAAAATTCAACGGTAGTTGTAGCCTATGCAGGTGATTATATCATATATACGTTTGTCTCAAGATAGGTAACTCTCAATCAGCCTCTTTTTTGAATTGTTATTTTCAGCTGAGGGGAATTGAGACAACCATGACATAGTGTCTTTACTCATGTCTTGTGCCTATCCATATACAAGTTGATCATTTTGTTGTTCACTAATTTGAAGGACATCCAAATTTTTAACTCAATTTCAACCAATATACCCAAGAGGCCAAGACTTCAATACCCATACCTAAGTTCCATAGGTTTGCTTCAACTAGCACGATTATAATTGATTTTTTTTTTACCCCTATGCAAGGTAATCCGTTGGTTCGTAGTCACGTGCTCTACAAAGGTCTTTTAAGTGTGTCAGAATATCGAACTTAGATCATCAAAGTCAAATAACAAATTTTTAACCAAATGACTATAAGGAAACCAACTCCTCTACCAAGGTTTAATGCAAGTGGTTGGTGTGTAAGATGTGCACTACTTTTAACAACAACAACAAAAAATTAGCCCTTTAAATGAATATTAGTATTTTTTTTTTTTTAGTGAATGAATATTAGTGCTTTAATTAGTTCTGAATCATCATGAAAAATATACCGTAGAAGTGGACTCACCCAATTTCTAAGTCCTACTATCAACAAATCAACAGAGATATGATTAACAGACCTAATTCTCTTTAAAAACATTTTCCTTCTCTAGATAAATAAAAGATACCTTACAAAATTATAATCTTTTGTCTTTTTACTATTAAGAAATGCAACACATCTCTATTCACCATGGTCCCAATAACAAATTCCAATTGGTTATCGTAGCACATCAGAGATAGCTAAGCCACACAACTCTTCACTCTACATAATAAAAAATCAAATCAAGGGTTATTAATTAATTATAACCTCCAAATCATTTCCATTTATTTAACTAGTTAAAAGAGATTCCCTTCCCATCAATTATTTGCTCGGCAGTATATGATTTCCCCTACAACCAATTCATCACAAACCATGTAATAAAAAATTCACTCTAATCTTTCCCTTCAAAATTCTAAGGGGTATAATTAAACTTTTTTCCTACACCTCAATCATTCATGAAAATCAAGACATAGACTCTTAAAATTAATTTAAAGAACGGAAAATCTCTTTGCCAAGATAACTTAGAACTAAGGAAAAAGATTTTTTGTGTTTACCTCTTAAAACGGTGTTTTATTAAAATAACTACATATTTATCACTCTAGGTAGTCTAGCTAGCACAAAACAAAACACGGTGCTATTTATCTCTCCCTAAAGTTTATAGCTAGCAATAAAATTTTAGATAAAAATCTCAAACAAGTTACTTTGTTCAAAAGCAATCATTATAATAGCTTAGCCACACTTCGACACTCCATTATTACTTGTTTAAGATAATAGAAAAATTACCTTAACAATCTCTTAAACTTAATTTCATGTAATAATTTGATAATTTATTAATTTTTCTCATCAATTTGATCCTTCTGGTCCATCTATTTATGAACTTTCAAACTTTAAACCTATAATATTATTGCCGCGTGACTTTGATTGGTTTTCAAATCTATTACCCTTCATCGATGTTTACATATACATCTTAGAATTGAAGTTTGAAAATCAATATACAAGTAGATCAAAAGAACTAAAGTGACAAAAAAAAAAGATGAATGAACAAATCGTTATCTAAAATTAAGGAACCACGAGTATAAATTATGCCAAGATAAAGCCAAATTTACATCATTTTGAAACTAATGTTTTGAAAACCATCTTGTACTAGTAGCTAGTAGTATTAAATATGCACATGTAGGCGTGTGTAAAGCACAGAAGAATGGTTACCCACTTACCTATAGTTGAATCAAGGACACTGGTAGTTTCAGCTTTCATGGTATCAAATAACTGTTTCTGAAAATTATGTTCACTATTGTTTGGTACAATATCACTTTCAATATATCATATAACATTAATAATACTTCATGTAGATGTGTCAGTTAACAGTTGCTATTTTATTTTGCTGCGATGGATTACACAAAGCTAAATATTTATAGGCCTTCATGCAAGGAGCATGCAGAATATTATAGAAATGCTATTGAAAACTAGAAACAATCTGGATCAGATACCAAAAATTAAATCTTAATTATGTCAAAAAATAAAACATTATCTCAAAGTTTCTAGTGAATTTGTCGATAACTGACGCATATTACCCAACATATTTTCAGCTTATATATCTTAAAAGTTAAAACTCTTACTCGACAAGTTCATATGCTATTCAAAAAGCCTCTCACTCTTCTGAGTCAAAAATTAACTTAAACGTTTGAGTGTTTGCAAGGTTGCATATATCTCCTACCGAGGTCATTACACTTTTATCAACTCCACTTGTAGTTTGAGGTCCACTTCTTATCAATGATCAAATGTGTTTTCAAATGATTAATTGGTGTATTAATAATATCAAAAGTTAATTTAGTGCTACCAATATTTTAGAATATTAAAACGTATTCAACTAAATAAATTATTTCTGTTTTCACAGCACTCCCTAGGGTTAGACTAGAGAGTCCCACTTACTTACTAGCTACCCATTTCATGATGCTGAAAGCCAAGACTTTGTGGATATGGTGCTCGTGGGCAAGTGAATTTTCTAGATCAAATAGGGTTTGGATACAATCATGACGTAAAGCACTTTGATTTTTCTAATGCTTGGCTAAAATGAGTGAATAATGAATGATGTGCTTGGCATCTTGTTGTGAATAAGTGTCACAATAAATCAGTGTCACTAAAAGGTCCCATGACATATCAAATCAGTGTTTTAATTGGCTATTTGTTGTGTATAGAAGTACAAGTTAAATGGCTTTAATTATGATGGGTATGGTCCCCTCATGAAACATGTTCAAGACATAAACTAATCAATAGGTCATCTTATAATGATGTAATAAAGATAGTTGAATGCCCAGGGTTATTTGTGTTTATCCCATATTAATCTCTCTATATGCAATAAAAAAACTATCTATATGTGGATCAACTAAATTAGATTTGTTTTAGTTGAAGTAGATTGTATATTTTGGATAAGACATGACCCAAGGTGACTCTAATTGTGAGTATAAGGATGATGAAGTAGAGGAAGGTTGATGATAACGAAAATGAATTGTACGTCTCTACTGTTTAGTATTTAAGATATAGCTGAATGATTAAAATGAATCATTTAGATAAAAGATAATTATTGGTTAAGAGAAATATAAAACCAAATGCTCTAAAGTTAACCAAATTTAAAAATACTCAATTTTGATCGGATAATAAATTATGAGTGCAAGTCAAACACAAGCATTCAGGTGAAACAAAATAAAAGGATGTATATTTAGTAAAGTTTCAATCGATCTCACTTTAATTAATTTGCAGTTCTACTAGAGAAGTGCTACCAATTTGGTAATTTAAAAATTAAAATATCAGTTTATTTTGCTAAAACAACTATCAACAATATAATAATTCTGACTTTCGTGCAAAATTAAAAATAACGCTGACTTGAATTTTCTCCTATTTTATAAAGACGACATTTTTCCTAAAATAAGTAAATAATATATATATATATATATATATATATATATATATATATATATATATATATATATATATATATATATATATATATATATATATATATATATATATACTATGAGAGTGACTATCTTACATGAGAATAATTATCAACCATTTGGTTAAAAGTTAATGGTTGAGATTTAAATGCTCAATTAAAATACCACATATGTCTTTCCTCATGCTATCCTAAACCAATTCACGTATGCATCTTCTCCAAAAAAACCGCTAAAAAATATATAGTCCTTAAAAAAATAATATTGTTCACTGATTGGATATTAGTTAAAAGTCACAAACAACATAAAATGTACACTTTATCTTGCATGAACACATCCTTCATTTTAGTGTTTTGGGAGGGTTTTCAAAATCAGTTCGGATTATGATAAATGTTGTCTTTCTAACTTATGTGCGGGATAGAAAAGAAGAATCAAAGAGGAGTCTTATTATCCTTAAGAACAATGAGGAGTCTACCACCCGACCGCTAGATAGAGTTAAATTACGGTCTTATTGGTGGCTTAATGCTAAGAATTCAAGTTTATCTTTTAAATTTTATAATTTGTGGCTAAATCCCTTAACCGTTCCCTTTTGGATTGTTAAAAAAATATTTCATTAATAATATAAATTTTATTACATTGAGAATACATCAAAATTAATTTCCTTTTTTATAAACAAACAGAATCTAACTAATAATTAGCACAAGTGGGACCAAATAACAGACAATTAATTACAATTACAATAGTGATCAGATAAACCAACTGAAAGCTGAAAAGTTGGCAAAATCCTTCCCATCCACGAAAGAGGTGTATATATTGAGAAACTGCTACGCACCAAAGTATAAACGAAAATGATGCACTCTACATGCCAAAATTTGGAGCAAACCCAAATTACTTGAGATTATTAAACCAAGATACCTAAAGATAGTTGAAATTGGTCAGTCTCTTTTATAAAGAATAAATAGGTTAGTCTTGCGTTTATCGAGTTTACGTTTTTAGGTATCGAAATCGTGTTAACTTGTAGGTAAACTCGGTTTCAGATAAAATCGGAAAGTTTGACGAGTTTGACCGAGTTAACACTCGGTAAACTCAACCAAGTTTACCGAGTTTACATCTGGAAAAAAAAATTGGCCCATTTTTTTGGGCTCATTTTTTTCAAAACCCAAATTCTTTTTCTGCAAGCCCAAAGACTGAAACCTTTATTGAATAATTACATTTACATTAACACATTGCTAGCTTTCTGATATGAAACGTTTTTTTTCTTCTTTTATATATGAGTTCTCAAACCATGAACATGGGAAATTCTGATTGCGACTCCGGTGATTGTGACGCCAGTTATATATTAGCTTATATATGTCATCCATATAATAAATTTTATATAATTTTAATTTTAGGTAAACTCGTACGAGTTCTCGAGTCGAGTTTATCTAGGCAAAACGAGTTGAGGAAAACTCTCAAGATGTAAAACCTTGATCAAAAGAGTATTATAATACTCGTCTTCAAATGTACATCAGCTTGTATTTTCATAGACTTTCTTTTGTCACCCTTCTTACGTTCTTGTTCTGCTTATAAAATCCAAAATATTTTAGAATGTTGAAAGATGTTTTTGACTATTTTTACATTGTTCGGGTTCTATAATCTGTATGTTGTAGAGCAAGAAGAAATTCTCTATATTTTATGAAAATTGCTTTTCTAACTTCAAAAACTTCCTAAAAACACAAGTAAAATACTAAAATATCATCAGCGGCTCCAACGGTAGTTAACTACCGCTGACTTATAACTAAAAAACCAGCGGTAGTTAACTACCACTGGGTTTTTTAGTCATTTACATGTGTTTCTATGAACTATTGGATGTCAGAAAAACAAAACTCATATTTTATTGAAAATGTCGTAAAATTAACTATTGGGCTCTATTTGATAGTGGGCTATCCGTGATACAAGGCCCTAAGTGTGGACCCATTTGGAAGTTGGACCTTGACAATATTTTATGGGTGTATCTTTTTAGGCCCCCAACATCTCTAATGTCCCTTATACATCAGGTAATTATCTATCGGATGTACATTTTTGTAGATAAATGCTTGATCTGTATTTATGGGGTCTTAGAGATATTGGGGACCTAAAGAGAAACGTTCATATTTTATGAAAATTGTTCTTTTCCTATGTTTCCCAATTACCCCTCAAAAACTCAAAGATACCCCTTACCAAAAACTATCTTTAGTTTGATGATTTATAGAAAGTTATATTCCGTTCAATTAATTATCAAACGTTATTTTCCGGTAGGTGACCTTCTTTTTCTTCCTTCAGTTCTCTTTTTTCTTATTTTCAAAACCCTAAAAAACTCAAATCTCACAACCCACTCGGTTTTTCATCAAATCGATGTCCAAATGAATTTGTAAGTTAGGTTCCATTACTGTATTAATTATTATTATTTTTAAATAACCCTAATTAAGAGTGGCATGCACGAAACATCAATCTCCTCTTGTATTCATGTGTGCCCCTTTAAGTTAAGTAGGTAAAGGGATAAGAGTCATGTTATTAGTTCTCTCCATGGAGCGGAAATTTTGTTCATTTTTGTGGGGTTAACACTTCATATGTTTCACTCCTTAAACAGAGGGAACAGAGTGGATTTCATAACTTCCTATCATGTCTATTTACTGAAGATGCCATAAGAGTTCAACTAACCATTATTAAAACACTTATTGATATCTAGTGAACCAAAAAAAAACACTTATTGATAGGAGATAAAAAAAAAACACTTATTTATTTACTTTAATAAAATAAATGAGAGAAACTACAAACACTAACTAATTCGTGTAATCATCATGCTAAAATTTAAGAATTTACTAGGGATACACATACATTAATTTTGGATTAAATACCTTTTTTTTAATTCAGTCCTTTATTTTATTTTATTTTTGAGGTTCAGTTTGGTTTAACAATAAAATGGATTATTTTGGTCTTAGCTAGGTTGATTTGTGCAAGAACTTCGGGTTGTAAAAGGAGCAACTACTATACAATCAATCAACAGCCAAGACAGGAGAAATTATAGGCGTGTCATCAGGTGTGTCAATTTATAGAAACATTTTTAGCAGACATAATAAGACTTCATGGGGTCACAGTTAATCATTCCATCTTGTGCTTAGTTACAATTAATTAGTAAAATGTATCCTATCAACAAGGCAGCACCAAGAAAGTAAAAGCATTTGTCCTTTGACATGCCTTGGTGAGGGGTGAACTGGTGATGCCATTTTCTTTTCTTTGTGATTTTCATATTTTTTGTTTTTTTGAGTGAAAATTACTCACTTTTTAATTTTTATTGCAAGAGTGAAAGTTGCTCACTTGAGAAAATCAAATATGTTGTACATCCAAATAAATGGTGCATTAATTATTTTTTTTTTTTCAAAAACTAAACAAAATTGCATTGCTTTTATACGATTTAAGGGTAATCTTGTAAACTAGATCGTAGTACTTAAATACAAGTTATAATAAACTTTAAACTTGATCAATAAAAAAGTGTTGCAGCCGCACTACAATCACAGAAGTAAACACAATTGGCCGAACCCCAAGACCAAACATTGTGTCATCATCGTCTTTTCTGTGTTCGTGTTTTTCGTATCTTTTTACTTCTCAACCATTCTTGTTCCAACACAATGTAACCAAAACTTATCCAGCAAAGAAAATATGTTGAAGTCTTTCCATTCTATTTCTAAGTAATAAACATTTCATCAAACAAAGGCTTAAAAAGCCTTTGGCTTAAGAATATGTTGCAACTGAGATTTCTGACTTTTCACTCTTTCTTCCAAAGGAATAACTTTGGAATTAGTTTTTGGAATAACTCTTGGCCATTCTATGCACCCTTTCATCCCACGAGCTATGTGAGGATTGATGTTGTGCTCTGTTGAGTTTGCTTGTCTCAATAATTCAAAGTGTTTTAAGCTACCTTCAACAGAATCTTTACATAAAGAAGTAGTAGTTTCACCAATCATGTTGCCTTCCATTCTATGTTGAGAATATTTTGTTTGAGAAATTGTTGTCTCATCGTTGCGGCACGAAGTTACTTGATTAGAGGCGAGAGAATATTCCATACCTGCTTTTTCTCTACATTCTTCATAGATTGGAAATACATCATCTGATTTTGAGAAATTATAGGAAAGTTCTAGAATTTGTTGAATGTTTACCGATTCAACCGCTTGTTTGATCAACCGAGCATCCTCAATTTCCTTCTGGTTACTTTCATCACCTCTTGATCTTAAAAACATTTGAAGATAAGCAATCAACTCTACCATTTGATTATATTTCTCTTCAAGTACATTTTTTGCATCATCTAGCTTCATTTGTGCACGTTCTTCGCGCCATTGCTCGGTCATTTGCATCATCTCCCTCTCTTCTTCAACTTCCTTGTAAATTTTTATTGAGTCCCTCATAAGCTTCTCAATCTTAGTTTTGTCTTCTCCTATTTGTTTGGCCAATTCATGACACACTTCTTCTGTTAGTTTCCTTTCTCTCTTTTCTTTTTCGTAGTTTTTCATAAACCGCGTGTTGGATTCGTTAGCTACATCCAATTCATGCAACAGTTTGGTGTTCAGCAACTCCATCCTCTCTCTACTTCTTCTCTCCCTTGTTAACTTATCCTTTAACTCATCTAACATTTTTTCAATCTTCTTGTGTTCATTGCATTTCCATAACACTTTTTCATCTTCGAGATTCTGCAAAAATTGTTCAACTTTTTTCTTAGACGAATTCCGTTCTGCTTTAAGTTTATGAATCG
The DNA here is from genome assembly GCA_958299785.1 of Medicago lupulina. NCBI lineage: Eukaryota > Viridiplantae > Streptophyta > Magnoliopsida > Fabales > Fabaceae > Medicago > Medicago lupulina. The sequence continues at coordinate 8,972,632 of OY283139.1, read as the reverse complement.
ACCTTTGAGCTTGAAGGAGTTCTTCAAGCAGAACGGTGACGATAGAGTCATGTTGATCATCTGCTAATTTTCTCTTTTCTAGAAGCTTCCTCCTATGAACTATTGTGGACTCACTAGATGCTTCATCAAGTGAAGGGCTCCATTTTGTTTTCCCTTTTGAAGATTTGATAAATGGCAAAAAGGCTTCAAGCTTAAGACAAAATCCCCACATATTAGATTTCTAATTAAGATCGTTACTACATACTAATAGTACTAATACTAATTAATAGTAATAATAAGCATGTAAATGGTACCTCACATAGAAGTCCATTTCTTGAACGCAAGATGGTTACGGGCTTTCTTTTCTGACCTTTTGTCACTTTCAATTTGTCTTTTGAACTTTGATAATTCACATTTCTATAAGCTAGCTGAATCAAACATATCGGACGAAAGATACATAAACTATAGTCAACTACAAAACTAGGTTAAGTTATAGTTTAAAATTTTATTTTTCATTATAACTCTTTTATATATCAATACTTAATTACACATGGATGGATAGAAGACAAACAGACAACAAGTTGCCTCCCTAAGTCTTTTTTAGACGACAAATTAAAATCAATACTCGTAAAGACAACATCTAAGGACTTAGAGACATGACATGACTATGTATAACCCTTTAAACTCTACGTAAAAGATCAACAAACCAAAAGTGTCAAAAATAAATGTTAAATAAATTTTTATTTCTTTAAAATGCTAATTTAAAAAAGTACTAACACCAAATCACAAGAAACATGTTGATTCTTATTAAACTTGTAAATATCAAGCATCAAATCCTAAAATTATCAACACATTTGCTAAGTGCATTGGGTTGCGGAGTCATTGGATTCATGATTTTAAATTGTGGCCTGTAATAGCGGGCTGTTGCATGTATTATGTAACACATATACTTTCCGATTGAAGGCATGCTTGGGATCTAACATCACATTCAATTAATTCATTTTTTCAATTATCAATTTATTATCCGTATCGACATGTCAATGAGTTCAATCTCAAATTTAAAACCATGGTTGGATTATATGAGAAAAAACATCACATTGACGCAAACACTTACCTTTGACTTGGAAGAACGAAACGGTTCATCACCGATAGCAGCACCGGCACCGCCATCACCAGAGACCTCAACAAACCGCAACTGCCACAAACCAGCTGCAAGCTTCCTAGCAGTAAACTCATTTTTCACCAACTCTTGTCTGAAATTCACAGGAGAGCTAATACCTGAATATTTCTTTTGAGTACTTCTACGGCGAAGAGCGACAGCGATGGCTGAATTTCGATGTTTCCGATGTTGGAGTGTCGTTGGAATAATGGAATGGCCGGAGGAATGAACTTGGTTGAGAAGGGTGGCGGTGTTGGATGCCATGAATAGAGAAAAGTAAGGTTGATAGACAAAAGAGATATTCAAAGCAAAAAGAGAAAAGTGAAAGAGTAGTGAGACATGGAAAAAAAACAAAGACAAAGATTGATGTTGATTTGGAATTTCATAATATTTGTGTCTGATGAGTGCTGTGTGCTGACTAATCTGAATTCTGAATGAATATTGAATAATAAGATTTCATTTTTGCATGCATTCTTTACTTTTTATAGAATATTTTTTTCTTTCTTAAACAAGCAAAAAATTTATGGAATAAATTTAAAGTGAAGAGATAATGTCTCACTCAACGCGAGAATGAGCTCAAACTCAATATTTTCAATTTCAAAATTTGTGTATTTTAGCACCGAATCAGTATGTGTGTGTGTATATATATATATATGCTCCTAATTTACATCCACCTAAAAACATTAATATGTCTTTAAAAAATATGTGTAAATTAGCAAGCTAAACTCATCTAAAAACACTAACGTGTAAATTAGCAACCTACCCCACTTGATTATATTCATTCGTTTTTATAAAGTTTATCATATTGTTTACCCTTACCTCACTATTTTACATTCAGTTTCATCATTCCAAATATTGGTTCCTTAAAAATTTGTCTTTTTTGTTTCTTTTTTAAGGATCTTCCTTGATTACACTCTTTGCCCCCTAAGTTTTCCAAAGTTGTAATTTTGGCCCCCTAAATAAAAAACTCTTCCAAGGCCCTTAAGTTTACTTTTTGTTGCAATTTTGGCCCCCTAGCCCAATTTTGACCCAGTCAATACTGACGTGGCACCCACTTTAATATTTTTGTATTTTTTAATAAAAAAATTTATTTTGTAATTAAAAAATAATAATAATTTTTTTTATTTTTAATTTTTGTAATAAAAAAATATTTTTTTTTATTTTGTAATTAAAAAAAACGTTTTTTTAATTACAAAAATATATTTTTTTAAATAAAAAAATTACACACGTGGCGCCGACGTATCTGTTGACCGGGTCAAAATTGGCGTGGAGGACTAAAATTCGCCGATGACCAGAGGATGATAATCTGCAAAATAAACAATAAATTATGAAATAAAACCTGAGGCGTGACTTGGATTAGATTTAGAAATTATTTGTTGGATTGTGCAACTCCCCAAAATATAATAGGTTGTTCTCATAGGTAATCATATCGAGGCTATAAGACACGATAAATACGGTAACATAACTCAGACACTTAGAGCATCCACGATAGACACTATATTACTTCTCAATTATTTTTTAAAATAAAAATAATTGAGAAGTGTGAAGTAATATAACTCAGACACTTAGAGCACCCACGATAAATACGATAAAAAAATTATTTGTTGGATTTCTTTAATTACTTTGAGTAATTAAAGAAAAACGTTTTCTAACGGTGGATAACCACCTCTTCCTCTTTAAAAGGCTAATTTAAAAATATTAATTAATAATAATGGTAATAACAACACTAGCACGTGAGAAGTTTAAGGAAAGGCAAGAAAATACTGTGCATAAACAGCAAAAATCAAGGACAGGTCACTCAGAAAAAATTACCAAATCAAGATTATTAGGCACGTTTAAAAGCTCCTTCAAAAATAGAAACACACACTTAAAAGCACATTTAACATTATTAAAATCTAGTTAATATCACCTTAAAATTAGGTAGACAATATTTAAAGGAAGTTCCACAAGTCTTGGTATAATGCATGAAATCATGCATAAGTCAATTAACATTTATTTTCAAATAAAGATAATTACTTTTGAAATAAAAAAAATTACTTTTGAAATATATAACATTCATCAAGAAATATATTTGGTGTCGACTTTTCAGTCAAATTTGAGTCTATCAAATCTTGATGTCGAATTCAAGCATTGAAAGGCCTCTTGTGTGGCCTCTTGTGTGTAGTCTTGTGTAATAAAATTGTTCTTAATTACTACCTCCGTCCTTAATTATAGGACCCTTTAAAAAAATAACGGGAATTAAGAAAATTAAAAATATAATAAATTTGTTTACAATTGCTATTATTTTTATAAATTTGTCCTTTAAAAGAGAGGGTTAGTGTATGTTTTCAATGTAATATTTAATGTTGATTGAAGAAAAAGATATAAAATAAATAGGGGTATGTTGGTAAAGAATTAATTAATGTACTTGAAAATAGCAAAGGGGTCTTATAAATAGAGACAAAATTTTTTTTCCCAAAAGGGTCCTATAATTAAGGACAGAGGTAGTATATGATAACATTACACATAGAAAAAAATGGTAATCGTAATGATGTTCTCAAGACACGAGAAATACACTTACATTAACTCAGACATTCAGTACTTTTAAAATGGAAGAAGAAAAGAACAAAGAGTTATCTGATTTTTTTTTTTTGGTCAAATAACTTAGTGACTAGAGCTCGCACAATTTAATTGTGGAGAAGTGGAGTGTTCGGGGTTCAAACCCCGACTCATATATATAAAATACGATATCCCTTACCAACTAAGTTAAGCTCACGAGAATTAAGTCATCCGATTTCTACTTGAGTAATTAAAGATGATGGGATTTTTAAAGAAAAACATTTTCTGACACAATGGATAACCACCTCGGCTAATCTAAATATATTAATTAATAATAATGGTGATAACAACCCTAACACGTGAGCGTTTAAGGAAAGGCAAGAAATAGTATGCATGAACAGCAAAAATCAAGGACACCTCCCAGAGAAAAAAGTACCAAGACAAGATTATTATGCACACTTAAAAGCACATTCAACATTATTAAAATCTAGTTAATATCACCTGAAAATTAGGTTGGCAATATCTGAAGGAAATTAAAATAACAGTTGTGTTTGTTTTTTACTCGACACAACTTTGTCGATTGCATATGGACTAGTGTGTTAACCCATGTAATGCATGAGTGATAGACTATTTATTTTTTAATTTTAAATTGTTTTACTTATTCATGAAAAATTATTTATCCTGTGAATTTTAAAATGTTAGTATTTTTTTCGCCGCAACAATGACAAATATATATCACTTGTTTTTTTATTTTTTTATTTTATGATATATGTCCCGTGTTTTTATGTATAAATGAAAAATATATTTATGTGTTTCAGATCTTCTTCGATGAAGCGCCACCGCGTATGTCCTTTCACAGTTTTGGTGTTTGTTAATTCTGTTGTGGTCACTGGTTTCGTTCAACGTCGACATTGTCTTGTAGAGCTTTGACGTCAACACAATTATTTCTTAGTCTTGATCAGGTTTTTTTGTTTTTGTTTATTTGCATCTATTTATTTTTGTTCTATGGAGATGAAGATGAGTGGTGGCTTTGTTTCAGCTTTGTGATTTGGTCTAAAAATCTTGAATCATGCATATCTCGATTCAACATGACTGGTTTTATCGTGATGTTGCTCGAAAGGGTTAGGTGTGTAGATGCTCTATGTTGACGTTAGTGGTCGTTCTTGCATTGTTGGTGGAGAGTGATAAATTTATGTCGTTTGTTCATCCCTCGATCTGGGTTGCGACTGAAGTTTCAAGGCCATTGCAACTCTATGGATCGGTTAGTAATTGGTTGTTTTGACTTGAAAGGGCATTTATGGCATGTTGATACTTTGAAGGAATTTATTGAAACTTGGGTCGTTTCATGCTCAGAATATTCATTCTACGTTTTTTTTTTTTTGCAATTCTGTTTCGCGTCTTTATATGGGTTTGTTGGATTGTCCGTGGTAGTGGTTGTTTAGGGTTGTTCTCTTTTATTATCACTTTTGTACTGAATTATTGGATTCTGCTTTTGTGGTTTACTGGGTCAGGTCCTTCCCCCAGTCTTGTACTTCCCTTTCTTTTTAATTTAATTTTTTTTATTGAAAAAATATCTTTATATTAATTTCAATATTTATCAACGATTTTTTTGTTGCCTTTTTTTATGTATCAAATTCAATCACAAATTTGTCCTTTTTTCTAGATTTACCGATGACAAATATTTCTCCCATGTTTTTTTTGTATTAATGACTTATATTTTAACAATGTTTTTTTTATCAGTGAAAAATATTTTACTTTTAATTTTGTATGTATCAATAATAAATATTTGTCCTATGTCTTTTTTTTATATTTATAATGACAAATATATGTTATGTATATATTATTGAGTAATATATGTCCCATTTTTTTAATATATTTATCAATGAAAAAACGTCATAAAAAATTGTGATAAACTTGTCCCGGACTTTTTTATGTATGACTTATAATATTTTTCCGTGTTTTTTAATGTTTGTCTAGTGTTTTCTTAATATTTATCAACTAATTTATAAAGAAAGAAACGCATGCGCATATATGTTAGCTAATATTGTTTAGCCCTTTATTTTTTTTTGTTAGTTTCCTTCGTTTCCTAATAGCATTAACCTAAATTATATAAGAAATAAGTCTAACTTGTATAACTTTATATTTATGTCTTTTTAAAAATGTGTTGACCTAGTTTTCTTTTTATTTCTTCGCATTTTTTTTCTTAATGAATTAGGGTAATGCATCTAGCATCACTTTTGCTTAAAAAATAATAATAATATTTACCAATATCTACTTACATGTATGAATTTTCGTTTTAGATTGCTACGTGGATTGACTATTTAGACTATGTTAAAATTTATGTATATAGGAGATAGGAGGTTTTAATTCTATTTTTTCTTTTTATTAAATTTTGTCATTTTATATAATTCTTTAGAGTAAATTTCATAATAATAAAATTTAATGAATTAAGATTTTATTTGATTGTTGGTTACATTTTCTTAATTTAATATGTCATAAATGGTGTAATTAAAAAAAAGTTTAATATAAATAATGATTTGACTATGATTGTTTGAACCTTGTATTGCCACATGTAAACTTTTTATAATATCACCTGAAAATTAGGTAGGCAAAGAAAGAGAAAGGATGTTCTTTCTGGATTTGTGAGTGATTACTTGAACGGGGAATGCTTATCCATTTCAATTTCAATAGAAATTATCAAATTGGACTGTTTGGTGGTGTCTAACCTAGCCTATCAGATTAAATTCCAAAAACGAGTTGGGTTGAACCGACCTACTTTTTTTTAGGGGAACACATATTTCTAATTACATATTTGTGGTTTAACTCATCTAAAATAGTTTGAAAATTGGTCTTTACATATCTTGGATTGGACACAAGCACCTCAAACTTTCAAAAATACATTCACATGAAGTTATGAACCGTTCAACACCGAAAAGCAGTTATAAACCGTTTAGTACTTTATAAATCGATTAAAGGATTAGCCAGCCTAGAAGGTTCTACCTTTTCTCTCAACTGTTCTATTCTCTTATGGTTTGTATTTGATTCTTATTAGGGTTTTCTATTTCTTTCCTTTAGTTTTAATGGTTTCTGGTTTCTAAAGTCTTTGAGTTTTTAGGGCATTTTGTTTGTGGTTTATGGTGATCTCTTATGGTGTCTACAAATGAGTTTTGTGGTTTGTGGTTTTTCATGTGAAATTATTTGATGTTTTGTGTTAACATACTATGTTATGTTTATTCTTTTATTCTCATGAAATGTGTAAAACAAATGATTTGCGCAACGATCTATGTTTAAGAAAATCTCATGACTCCCGTTACAATCTCAACAAATTAAATTCAAAATAAAAACTCAATTTATTAGTTATCTAATCTGGTGACTCTGATTTTCTATGTACCATTAACTCTTCGAATTAAAGGGGTCTTTGATGTTTGGTGTGTAATGTGACGTCGACATATATGGTCACATTCAATTATCTCTATTTTTTTAAAATTATTATCGTGTTTACGTGTCCGTGTTTCTATCGGTGTTTCATAGACAATACTTGTACCTGTTTTATACTATCACAAAACTAAGTACATTATGTTAAAAGGCATTTTTTCCCTTTCTTTTGCAAGTTTTTTACTATATAATAATATAATTGATAATCAAACAAGAAGCTGGAAAAACTTGTGTATGTGGACTGAGACATGTATTTCGTACCGGATATGTCTGCAATCTTGAGACATGTGTTATCAGATATGTGAACATATGTAATACTGAATCTTGTATTGAAGAACCATAATTCATTATGTGTTTATGCAAAAAAGTAATACTGAATCTTGTATTGAACAACCATAATTCATTATGTGCATATGCAAAAAATCTAGTAAGTAGCTGAATTTTTTTAAAATATCAATAACTTACTTCTAATGATCAAAATTCATATATTGTTAAGTTATGTAAACCTAGAATGTTTGCAATATGAGATATGCTTCCACCAGCATGTATGCCTTTTAGCAGGTAGCAAATTTAAAAAGAAAAAAAAAAGAAATGCTAAAGAATGCCCTTAGGGCATTGGTTAAGAGACAAACTTAGAAATGTTGTATTGGAAAATTATGAAAAGTAATAGATTTGATTTTTTCAAAGTTAAAAAACTGTTGAATTCAATGCAAACTTACTATTTTTAATTTAACTAACTAGTGCCCTAAGATTAGGGCACTAGTTAGCATAACCCTTAAAAAAAACCAATAACCTACTTCTAATGTTCAAAATACATATATTAATAACTTTTGTTTTTTACCAGGAAAACAAGGCTTCTGACTCAACTAACAAAGATTGATGAGAATTCTAATGGTGATATGCAAGAGGTTGAGAAAGAGACAAGGCTTCGGTTATGGGTAGATGTTGTTGGGGGTATGTCTAGAGTTCAGTGTTACGGTATTGAGATTTATCTGTTAACATTAGACGAGGTGTATTTCATCTAACTTGAGAGTCTCGTCCTCCTATAAATGAGGTGATTGAGATGTTTAGTCGGAGGCAGCTGCAACACGTGCATTATGTTTTGGCGTTTTAGGACTATTTTTAGTTTTCTACTAATTTTATGTTTAAGACTTCAATATATGTAGTTCTTTATCATTGAACTTGAGTATCTATCATTAATTTGATTGTTATTTCATTGGACGCCTCCACTTATAAGTGTTAATTTAATTTATATAAAAGTCATTAAATCTTAAAAATTATTGTGTGAGCCTTGTTAGGGGTCGTTAACCAATCACATACATTCAGGTTAATTAATGTCAGTCAACTGGGTGTTATTGCGTACGCTATTTTTCAAAAAATCATCAATTTAGCATTTGCGTTTATTTGAAACTAAGATTAGAGTCCACGAAATTTAACGCTAACCTTGTAAAAATTTAGTTTTTTAGATTTAATTTTAGCATCAACATCGCGTTGGTGCTAAATCTAGCTTTAACGAAACCAAACGCTAAGTAGCCTCAACATTTAGATACACTTTTAATACGCATTTAGCTTATATCTTAGCGTCCACTTTTGTATATGCTATTTTAGCGTCAATTGAATGTTAGTGTTTAGCTTCAAGGCTTTTATTATCGTCGCTTTTTTGGATGTTATTCTAACGCTAAAAGTTGTTAGCGTATTGTTCTTTGATGATTCTAAAACCCATTTTTCTTGTAGTGATGACATTTTGTTAAATTCGTTAAACATTTAATCGATCTAAAAGGGTATACCTCACCATTTGATCATACATGTGGGGCCTCATTGTTGCAAACACGAGGTATGATTTTTTAGAACGATTAATTCTTTAACCAATTTAAAAAGTGATATGAACCATTTCTAACTCTCGTTCACAAGCGGACGGTTCATAACTTCATGTGGATGTATTTTCTAAGGTTTGACGTGCTTGTGAATCCAAAGTGCCTAAAGAGAAATTTTCAAATGGTTCACGATAAAATAAAGAATCAACCTAAAATAAAATGCATGTTTTTTTTATCAAACAAAGTAACTTTTCTTTAAATTGACATGAAAAAAAAATTCATAAATACAAATCTCATAGATTTAGGTTGTTGAGGCATGTGGGTCAAGTAAAAATCTCAGCATTTAAGAGCTGATTTTATCCTCCCAACTCTTTCTAAAAAAACTGTTTTTATCCTTCCAACCCTTCGCAATCAATTCGCTGCATTGCTTACTTTTCCTCTTTTTTTTTGATCAAGTAGCCTAATGGCTAGAGTTCACACAATTTAATTGTAAAGAAGTGGAGTGAAAGGAAATTGATAACAGAGAGATAAAGATAAGACTACTGACTATGCTAACTTTCTTGATAATAATTGCTTGCCTTTATTTCTTTAGATGGTAGTAATATATAGGGGAATAATACAATAGTGACTCATCCTTAAAGGACAGTCTTTGGCTACTACTACAGCTGTATTCTAACGGTCCTACAGCTGGTGGAACTACTAGAATGTTCCACTAAGGCCTTATCCATTCCTAGTAGGCAAACAAGGGATCCTATGCTTACTGATCCACATAGTCCTTCAAGTATTTGGGCCGGGTACGGTTTCTCTTGGCCCTAACCGGAGTAACATGGATCCCATCTTCTTCCAGCTCTTCTCCTTCACTTGGGTCATCAAGTTCAATGGGATCAATGTTGTGATCCATAACATCCCCTTCTCCTTCAAAATTGACCTTGTCCTCAAGGTTGAAAGAGGGATATTCTTTTTTGAATTCAACCAAGTCCTCCCAGGAAGTGTCTTCAGGGTAGAGCCCTTTCCATTGTACCAACACCCAAGTCTTGGATGTGTCACTGTCCTCCTTCCATCCCACAATAGCCAATGGTTGGATCAGTGGCTGATTTTCCATTGTTTCTGGAGGTATCTCTAAAGATGCACCATTGGTTCCTTGATGTGGTTTGAGCTGAGAAGCATGAAATACGGGATGAATTCTGCTGGTTGGTGGTAATTCTAGTTCAAAAGCTACCTCCCCAATCTGTCGAAGAATTTTATAGGGTCCATAGTAACGCTTAGATAGCTTGCGTATACGATGACCAGCTACAGAAACTTGCCTATGAGGTCGCAGTTTAACAAACACCATGTCCCCCTGCTGAAATTTGTGTGCCAAACGTCGCTTATCCGCAAATTTCTTCATAGTGTCTTGAGCCTTTTTTAGCTTTTTCTTGAGCTCCTCTAAAATCTCTTCTCTGCCCTTCAATTCTGTGTCAACAGCCTCTAGCTGGCTGCGCCCTGCCACATACTGTGGAAGTGAGGGAGGGGGTTTTCCGTAAACCACTTGAAACGGTGAAAGGCCTGTGGTAGAATGCACAGATGTGTTGTAGTGCCATTCTGCCCAATGCAAAAATTGACCCCATGCTGAAGGTTTGTTGTGCACAAAACATCGTAGATATTGTTGTAGAGCCTTGTTCACAACTTCTGTTTGTCCGTCACTTTGTGGGTGATATGCTGTTGACATTCGTAGCTTCGTTCCACTGAACCGAAAGAGTTCTTGCCAAAATTTGCTCATAAATATTGGATCTCTATCGGACACAATGCTTTTTGGCATACCATGTAGCTTGCAAATCATTTTTGCGAACAATTCTGCGACTTGTACTGCTGTAAAGTTGGTTGGTAATGTTCCAAAGTGAGCAGCTTTTGAGAAGCGGTCTACCACAACTAATATAACGGTGAACCTTTGGAAAGAAGGGAGCCCAGTGATGAAGTCCAAGGATATGTCCTCCCATACACCGTCAGGAATGGGCAGTGGCTGCAGCAAGCCGTAAGGTAGATGTGCTGGAACTTTGGTCTGTTGGCAGACTTGGCATGAATTGATGAATTGGACAACATCTGCTTTCATACCCTCCCAATACACATTCTCTTTAATTCGTCCCCATGTTTTGTGGATACCACTGTGACCTCCAAAGAGAGAGGAATGAAATTCTTCGAGTAAGCTTTGTTTCAGTGGAGAAGAGTGTGGAATGTACAGTTTGTTTTTAAAGAACAACATTCCATTGATGACCTTGAACCCTTCATGGTGTTGTGGTTCTTTCTCAACTTGTTGGATCAATTCTTGTAACTGAGCATCGTCCAAAAAAGATTGCTTCAATTTGGATACGAAATCCCAATGTGGGACAGTGATTGCTAAGTGTTGGGCCGTGATGTTGTGGATGCGAGAGAGAGCATCAGCCACTTTATTCTGGGCTCCTGGCTTGTATACAATCTGATATGAATACCCCAATAGTTTTGCCAAATAGAAATGTTGCTCAGGAGTTTGAATAACTTGTGTCATTAATTCGCGTAGACTCCGTTGATCAGTATGGATCACGAACCTACGACCCAGCAGATACGCTCGCCATTTCTTTACAGCAGAAGTTATGGCACATAGTTCTCGAACATATGTGGAAGAATTAAGTAATTTGGGACAAAATTTCTTACTGTAGAAACAGATGGGATGACCTCCTTGACTTAATACCGCACCCATTCCTAGTCCAGAGGCGTCAGTTTCCATAACAAAGTCCTCATCAAAGTTTGGAAGCGCTAAGACTGGTGTCTTGGTCATAGCTTCTTTAAGTTGAGTAAAAGCTTGTTGTGCGTCATCAGACCATTGAAATGCATCCTTTTTCAGGAGGGCAGTGAGTGGGGCTGCAATTGTGGCGTAGTTATGTACGAACTTGCGATAGAATCCAGTTAAACCAAGAAATCCCCTCAATTGTTTAACAGATGTGGGTGTCGGCCAATTCACCATTGCTTCAATTTTCTCTGGATCAGGCCCTACACCAGAGGCTGATACTATGTGACCCAAATAGGAAATGGAAGGTTGGCCAATACTGCACTTGGATTGCTTGAGGAAGAATTGGTGTTTGATTAAGCATTGAAAGACGGTCTCAAGATGTTGTAGGTGCTCTTTCCAAGTTCTGCTATAGACCAGAATATCATCAAAAAAGACGATAACAAAATTCCTCAAATATGGTTGGAACAACAGATTCATAGTAGATTGGAACGTTGATGGGGCGTTACAGAGTCCAAAGGGCATCACCAGAAATTCATAGTGTCCCAAGTGAGTACGAAACGCAGTTTTATGGATGTCGTCATTATTCATTCGAATCTGGTGATAGCCGGAGCGGAGATCTAACTTTGAGAACCATTGTGTACCATAAAGTTCATCAAACAGTTCTTCAATTGCTGGAATTGGGAATCGGTCTTTGACGGTGATAGCGTTTAATGCGCGATAATCTACGCAAAAACGCCAGGATCCATCCTTCTTGCGCACCAAAAGAACAGGCGATGAGAAAGCACTGTTGCTAAGCTGGATAATGCCCTGTTGGAGCATTTCACGAATCTGGGCTTCAATTTCCTTCTTTTGGAACTGTGGGTAACGGTAAGGTCGTACATTAATGGGGTCAGAGTTATGGTTAAGTGGTATGTGGTGGTCTGTTTGTCGTGGGGGAGGGAGGGACTTAGGCTCAGAGAAGAGGTCTTTGTATTGGAGCATGAGGGTAGTAATTTCTGGAGGTAATGGTGGAGTAGAGTAATTTTCTGTTTCGGTGGGTGAGAGTAAGTGTAGACTGAGGTATGTATCAAGAGCGTGTGTCTCTTCTAGTCTCATGAGTTGGTGTAGGGAGGATTCTAGTGGGCTGGGTTTGTGCTGGCCTAACAACTGAACCACTTCACCATCTCGAATAAACTTCATGGTTAACTGTTCATAATCTGTGAGGATCGGACCCAACGTTTTAAGCCACTGCACCCCTAATACTAACTCTGCACCACTTAGGGGAAGAACAAACAAGTCAACCAAAAAGTTGTGAGAGTCCAATTGCAAGGGAAGTTGAGGACAAAAAGAGGTGCAAGGTAACTGCTCGCCATTCCCTACTAGGACCCGGAATGAGTGGGCTGATTCAAGAGGGAGGCCCAATTGTTTGGCTACACGGTCTTGGACGAAATTGTGGGTACTCCCACTATCTATGAGAACAGTGACTGGGTGTTTTTTGATTTGGCCCAAAACTTTTAATGTTTGAGGTACGGAGTGGCCCATAAGGGCATGGAGACTGATTTGGGCCGGGTTTTCTGAAGTAGCGGGTTGTGGGTCAGTTTGGTTATGTGGAGTTTCTGTAAGAAGTAATTGTGTTAGGGTTTCATCTGTAGTATCCTCCTCATCTGGTTCAGCCACTAGAATCATGAATTGACGACGGCATCGGTGTCCTGGGTGGAAGGTTTCGTCGCAGTTGTAACAAAGATTTCGTTCGCGACGTGCTTGGAGTTCGGCCGGAGAAAGGCGTTTGATGGGTGGTGAGGCTTTTTGTGGTGGTTTTGGTTGTGTGGGTGTGGTGGTGATAGCTGGTCGAGGAGGGCGATTGAAATTTTGTGGTTCAATGCGTTTCTGGTTAAGGGTAAAACGGTCCAACATTTTTTCTTCCTGAAGTTTTGCCAAACTAATAGCATGATGAAGAGATAAGGGTTGAAAAGCTTGTACCTCTCGTCGGATTTCTGGTTTGAGACCAGAGATGAAGCAGCTGAGGTAGAATTGTGGAGGAAGACCAATAATCCGATTTGCCAACGATTCGAATTCCGCCTGGTACGCACGAACAGTAGAAGTTTGACACAACTTAAAAAGGGCACCTTGAGGATCTTCATACTTTGATGGCGCAAATCGCAGCTCCAAGGCGTGCAGGAAAGTAGCCCATGAAAGGAGTTGACCGTTGGAGTGCATCCATTGGTACCAAGCTAACGCATCTCCTTCCATGTAGAAGGAAGCAATACGAAGGCGTTGGTCCTCAACAGTCTGATGGAATTCAAAAAATTGGTTGATCTTGAAGATCCAACCTAATGGGTCGGTGCCGTCAAAGCGTGGTATGTCCAGTTTGATGGCAGTGTTGGAGAAGGCATGTGGGTTGGATGTGTTAGCATATGAAGCTGCAAACCCAGGGGGTGGAAATCGAGTTCGTAAATTGCTCATTTCTGAGGAAAGGTGACTGATATCATTCTGACAGTTTTGTTGATTCAGAAGAATTTGTTGTAAGGTTGCTGCTATATTTGGGGATTCGTTTGAGCTCATTGTAACAAACAAATGAAAGCACCAGTGAAAGGAAATTGATAACAGAGAGATAAAGATAAGACTACTGACTATGCTAACTTTCTTGATAATAATTGCTTGCCTTTATTTCTTTAGATGGTAGTAATATATAGGGGAATAATACAATAGTGACTCATCCTTAAAGGACAGTCTTTGGCTACTACTACAGCTGTATTCTAACGGTCCTACAGCTGGTGGAACTACTAGAATGTTCCACTAAGGCCTTATCCATTCCTAGTAGGCAAACAAGGGATCCTATGCTTACTGATCCACATAGTCCTTCAAGTATTTGGGTCGGGTACGGTTTCTCTTGGCCCTAACCGGAGTAACATGGATCCCATCTTCTTCCAGCTCTTCTCCTTCACTTGGGTCATCAAGTTCAATGGGATCAATGTTGTGATCCATAACATGGAGTATCCGGGGTTTGTACCCTGTCTCCTACACAAATTTGTTGCATTGCTTACTTTTCCTCTTAACACATGGCTAAACCTAAAACTAGGGAAATCTTCTGCTTGCAGTCTTGTGCAATTCTATCCTACATTAAGATAGAGGAAAGCAATTGTGGTTAATATCATTGATTATCGATTCATAATTGGATTCAAGGAGATCCTCAGCAATGTTGGTCTCACGAATTTACAATTGGTATGTTTTTAGTTTGTCTCCGTAAAAATAATGAATGATTAAGGAAAATTTATTCTTTTTAGTCTCATTTTCATTTCAAATTCTGTAATGTATTTTTTCGGCATTTCATATTCTTTTCCGTTAATGTTTTTCTGACATTTCATATTCTCTATTTCGTTGAAGTTGTCTAACATTTCTTTTTTGTATTTTTAAAACTGAAAGTGTCATAAACACGTTAGGGGAAGATATCATATAAAAGTGTTCAGCTTGACCGTTACAAGTGTTTATAACAGTTTCAACTTAAAAAAAAAAAAAAAAAGACTAAAAAACTTTAACCAAAAATATATGAAATGTTAGAAAAACATCAATAAAATATTTGGTAACGATTATAGAGAGACCTATGTAGTCTTTACCTCGGTTCGTTCCTTAGCCAGGTTGTGATTTCCTTTCTTCATATAAAAAAAATGGTGTAATGGGGTCATTGTGAGTTGAAGCAAATTTATGCAATGCTAAAACCTTAACCAAAAAAATATGAAATGCTAGAAAAACATCAACAAAAAGATCAATAATCTTCGTTTGAAACCTCTTATCGAAGAAGTTTTTTCCTTCATGGATCAAAATGTGAGTTGAAGCAAATTTATGCATATTGATCATGAGGCAAATCGATGCGTAATTTTTTAGTAAATATGAATCATAGTGGAAAGACCGACTTATTACATTTTTCGGTATCCCCTTCTTTAAATTTACTTATGAGTCATGCTCAGTGACGGATCCAGAAATTTTGTTAAATGGGGTCAAAATTATATCATAAAAATTCATATCAAATTATATAAACGCGTAAGCATGCAAAAATTATATAAGTTATGTTTATAATTGTTCTAAAATGTTAATTTTTTAAAATATTTTTCCATTTTTAGTAGAGTATAAAAAATATAACACTAGTTAACTATTTTTTCAACCACCAACATCAATCATAAAGCCTTTTTCAACAAATAAAAGAATAGTTTAGAACATAATAGTAGTTTTAGGGTCTTGCTAACGATATGTTCTAAGAGAATTGGCTAAAGATTTCCTAAAAAGAATTATTATCTTAAAAATAAGTGGTATATTTATCGATATAATAATTTTAACAACTTTTTATAAAAAAATTACTTCTTTTGATTTCTTAACTAGTGCTCTTAGAACATTCTTTAAGATCCTTTTTAGTTTTGTATTTTTTTATAGTGTTATGAATGCACTATATGAAGACAATAATACTATATAAGTGGGGTCAAACGACATAAATATCTAATTTTATATTAAAAATACAATAAACAAGTGGAGACAAGTGGGGTCCGTTGACTCCATTGCCCCTACATTGTATCTGTCCCTGGTCATGCTAACCGGTACTCTAAAGCACATGTTATCATTTTCCTTTTATTTATTGGTTTATTTGGTAACGATTGTAGAGAGACCTTTTACCTCAGTTTGTTCCTTAGCCAGGTTGTAATTTCCTTTCCTCATATAAAAAAATGGTGTAATGGGATCATTGTTTCTCTTATCCTATCATTTCTTTCTGCTAGCCGTTGGTGTACAGATCAACAAAACATATTATTGCCAATAGAAAAAATCCCGAGTCGGTGCCTCTGCCATCTGTGCATGGCTCGTATTTTATATAATTGCCATTATTATAGATGATGATGTGATTAGTATTCACACCAAAAAACAATGACGTGATTAGTGTTTAAAAAGGTGTAATTTAGTAGTTTGAGTTAAAAATATTTTAAGGATTCGAAAAACAGGTTCATTATAACTAATATACTAGTTAAAAATACTTGTGAAAAAAATGGTTAATTATTAATTCATTGATACGACTAGATCTAGATAAGGAATTGAGTTTATAAAATTTGTCAATATGTAGTTGAATTGAATTGTTCATTTCAAATATCGTCTATAGTCTAAATAAGTGAACATCAATAGCAGATATTTTTCAATGAAAGATGTAACAAAAAATCGTAGGTCTTTTATTATTCTTGATCATTGGTTATATGTAAATGTATTTAGTTTGGTTGTTAGGATTGTGAGTTTGATAAGATTGTGGGTCTTTTATTATGCTTGATCATTGGTCATATGTAGAAGTATTTAGTTTGGTTGTTAGGATTACGAGTTTGCTTTGGTAATGTATTATTAACTTTTAAAATTTCTATCTGTATTGATAAATATGTATTTAGCTTTCAAAAAATGGATGAGAAATATCCTAACTATAGTCAATTTGATAATACTCTGGGTATTTCAACACATAAATGAAACTTATTTTATTTTAAAAAATAAATTGAGGATTCTTCATAACAAAAAGAATTAAAAATAAATTGTGGAACCACCCTTCTAAGAAATTGCTAATATTCTGTTCATTACGATTAGACTTTAGATAGATATTTGCACATGGTGTTCAACCACCAAGGGGACAAATATATATAGTGCTGTACAGTACCTAACACAGCCAGCTTAGAGAACCATATATGTTGCTGTTACCCTTATAAACAACGTATGTATTTCATTTTCATTTATGTGCAAGCATCAGCAAAGTTGAGTCATTAAAATTAATCTTCCTTATGGGATACTTAAGAAATAGAATAATGCATGGTTGTTTATTCTATTGGTTTGATCCTAACATTCTTACGATGTACAAAATACACTTACGTAAGTTGTAAATTCGCCATGATGACGAGGCTTTGATAGTGAACTCTTACCCTTAATTAATTCAAAGTAATCCACAGATTTTACCAAAACAATTATCCACTAACCGTAACAATCAATGCGTCATATTTATGCAGTTGTTTCTTACTTGAACTATGAACTAATCTTCAAAGTTATCCATACATGATTTCACCCAAACAAACATCCATTTACTATAACAATCAATGCATCATATTCTTGCAATTTTTTCTTACTTGACTACTTTTGTGCTATCTTCATTTCAAAACATTAGTTTCATTAAAGAAGTTTAGTATTGGGTTTATGGTTTAGTTTAGAAACACTAACAAGATATTAATCATTTTTCATTTTTCCTATTTTTACCATGTGAAAAATATTATTGACGGAATGAAATGATAATTTGTTCAAATACGATCAGTTTTATGTTTGTTAGAGAAATACAATCACTTATTCACTTTTAAATAATAAATAAATTTGATCCTTTTATAAAAACTCATAATTTAAGTGAACATAATTAGTTGATTTATTTTGTATATTTAATAATTGATTTCAATAACGCTAATCAATATTGATGTACGGAGTCGTGCATTTGAGAGACAGTCTGACCCTCATAAAATAAATCAGATGTCTAGCTGTCAACTCGATGATTAGTTTCATAGCGAACTCAATTAACATTTTTTAGAAGCAAGTGTTTTTTGGATCAAAGAAGCAAGTGTTACTATGTTAATTTGTGTTTTTTTTTTTAAGGAATTACTATGTTAATTTGTTAATTTGTCCTCCACTAAACCAACCTTATATCCCGAGCTCAAATGACCTAAGTTGTACATGAAGAAATCTTAAGACATCTACTATAAGTCAAAATATCCTAATTAAAGTGGATTAAAAAAAACTCATTTATAATTACAACACAAGATTTTTTGTATGAAAAAAAATAAAATAAGAGTTGGATCCTTTACTACCAAAGATGTTTTCACGTCAAGTTGAACACACATCCTATATAAGGTATTAATGGATCAACTCATTTCCAATTAAGATAACTTTCATTCGCATTACAATACAAAATTTAACTAATAAAAGGTATGGTAGAGGGCAACTAATAAATCATCGATGTATATAGTCCAAGACTCTAGATGGATAAAAGATTACGTAAAGTAGTTTTTTTATGATGAAAAGAGCCAAGTCGCACACAAGATTACGCAAAGTAAATATACCAAGCTCACACGTGAAGGTAAATAAATGGAATTAGCAAGCTAAATATATACCCCGATCAAGTCCAAGATTCCAAGGACAAAATCATGTTCACACTCACTTGTACTTGGCATTTCCAAAGATGCTATTCAATCCTACATTTCACACACTAACAAATAATGGAAAAGGGATCAATTCAAGCACCATGTTTATCATGGGTCCTACACGTCATATATGGAATTACCCAATCAATTAAATTATATAAATTAATTTGGTCAATAAATTAAGCCAACCCTCATCTTACACATATACAATTATACAAGGGAACAGATCTAGCTGCCACATGGGTTACTATTTAATGCAATTGTTAAATTCAATATTCCAAAAGTCAATTTTCTCTATTACTATCCTAATTACATTACATCACCCTTATAAATATCAAAAACTTCCCACCCCTATAATTCTCCCTCGTCATTCCATTTGTACAAACACTTCAACTTTAACATATGTATCTTCATCTTCTTACACACATAGAATTTTTTGATATTGTTCCTACTTTTTTGTTTGTTCCTCCTGATGACTGATTCTGCACCTATTAGGTTTCTTCGAAGATTATAGTTTTTTTCTTTTTAAAGTTTTTGCCTCGTTAATTTTGTTAAAAAAAATTAGCTAGTGCGTAAATTGGCTAGACCATTGTTGGAGAAAATCTGCACAAACCAAAAGAAAAATATATATGGGAAATTGTTGCACGTCGTCTTCGATGGAGTGGGCCGGAGAGGATTGGGGATCATTGACATCAAACCATAAGAGTAGGATGAATTCAAGCAAGGTGTTTGATGAAGTTCATGGTTTGAGTTTGGGGAACATAGAGAAAGAGAAGCTTTTAGGTGCACTAAGAGCTTCTTCTGATGCTAATGGTAAGGTGAAAATAAAGATATCAAAGAAAGAGCTTGCGGTATTGTTGGGAGAATCAGAGAAACAAGGTGTTGGAAGCACAAAACATGCTTCTGCAGAACATGTTTTGGTTGGTTTGTTAAATGCTAGAGATCATGTCAACCATGATGTCCATCATAGGCTATGGAAGCCTGTTTTACAAAGTATTCCTGAGCTTAATTAATTAGGTTCAAAATTGGTGGTGGTGGGTTGTGTATAGTAGAAGTTGGTTGAGAAAAGTTTAGGAAGTTTGTACTTGTACAAAATCAGAACTAAGCTATGCTCAGCAATTATTTTATTTATTTTTCCATGTTTTCAGCTTGTATTTTCTTTGTAAGATATATATAGAGGTTGAGAATGTGTTATTTGTTTTAGTGTTGAAATAAATTAATCACTTCAAACACTTTTTACACTCACACACAAATTGATTCTAATAAATTGGAATGTATGAAAAAATAAATTGGAATCAATCAATAAAAAAAAGAAAAACTACACTCACCTCTCCTAAGGTCTATTAAAATGACGCTAACATCTTTAGCTTTAAAACTTACACTAACTTTCTTTAAGTTTTCATCAAATATACAAATGTTTCTGCCCTATTAACACCGTTAACTTTCTGTTAATTTTATTCATATAAAAAGAAACATTAAACCCTTCTTGAATTCAATTACCATAAAAAAAAAAAAATTGTTTTTCCATTTGTTTCTAGGTAACTCTTTGATGATGACTTACAAAACTTGAGTAAACAAGACTTGAGACTCTTAAAATTGATCTAAGATTTGGACCAGCAACAACCGTCAAAGGATCAATGGCCTCGCTATCTCATAAATCATAAACCAAAACAAAGACATTATTAACAAAAAAGAAAATGCTAAGTACAGCGAAAACCTGTATCCCGAGACCATCATGAACACACGTGTCAGCACAATTTTTTCACATGTGCCTATTTTATTTCAATTTTTCTGTGACACGTATGGCTGTTTCTCTCTACAATTTTTTATTTCAATTTTTTAACGTGTTCTTCTTCCAGATACCACAACCATTTCACCTTCCTCAGTTCCATGGTATCTTCTACTCCGCCCAAAACAAATTGTTTTCGTCGCCTTCATTTCACCTCCCTTCATTTTCTACTATAATATTCACGAGCAGTATTTTTTAGGAGTATTTGTTTTGGAATTTAGATATAATGGGAGGATGGGAGAAGAGCTAAAGTGCATGGATTGAAACTGGTTTGTGGTTGGAATCCTGCGTTAAATGATATTCAGCAAGGCAAAGAAAGTATAACTTAAATAGTAGTGTTTGTGTCTTGTCAAAAAAAAAATAGTAGTGTTTGTGAAAATTTCGAGAGGTTTATTCTCGCTATATATAGCATTGCTCTAATAAAAAACCTAAACAAATTTTCATTGAGACATTGAAATGTATCAGAAATATATTATTATGTGACTAAGATAGAAAAACATAACTTTGAATCCATTGTTTGGAAGAGAAAGCTTTGGGTTGTTGTGTAGCATTGGAATCATATTAGTTGTCATCACTCCCTAGTTTGTCATCACTTCCTAGTTAACTTGACAGCTTTAATATTCGTTTCATCTTTGTTTCATCTTTGTTAGCGTTCAAAAAATACTATTCGCTTTAATGCTTGAAATACCATTCTTAAATGTTTGATTGAGACCGGTATTCATATTTGAATTTGATTCATGGGTCAATTCAACAATGGAGTCTTTTGTCCAAAAAATTCTCTCTAAAAAAAAAAGATAACACTAAGTTAACCGTTTTAATAGAGACGGGAGACACTTTTCTATTTGTAAAGCTTAAGGGAGGCTAGCGTATGTTATAAAACTAGATGAGGTTTCAGTATCATTTTAGTAAACCTTAAAGAAGGTGAGTGCAATTTTCCTAAAATAAATATTATATACAACAATAAAAAGTAAATACTATCACACGTGCAACATCTCTGGGTAATATAAAATTTATAACTATAAACAATGAGGAAACAAAACATTCATTTAGTGCCAAAGATGTCATAAAAAGTGTATTGGTACACGTATACCATTGATGGATCAACCTTGGTTAGTCTCAGGGGGTAGCATCTCGCCATTCAAACAAGTAATGCACAATTCCGCTCAGTATGTGTTAGTGAACTAATTGATCATATATAAAAAACGTGGAAAGGTCCTTTGATTTCTCATCTATTTGACCCGTACACCACAAATCTGATTCTAAATACTCCTTTGTTTCATCAAGTTACTATTGACACTTTGGTATGGTAATGTGAGAAAAATGTCAATATTTTGTTCGTAGTGCTTACAGGATTTGTTCATAATCCATTCGAGATACAACCCATTTAAGAAGGTTTGGAAATTGGAATAATATATGAAAACTCAAGGTGCCGTCAAAGGTGAAATTTTTTGTTAAAGGGTATGTCGTGATTGTTTTTCTACGTGTGCTCGCCTGAACAATAGAGGCGTTATGTGCCCTTCCGAGGGTGTTATGTGCAGTGACACTAGGAAAGATACATTACATGCTCTTTTTACTTGTCCCTTAACGATTCAATTTTGGCAAGCAGTGAACCTATGGGATGATGTAGAGCAAGCCGTGATTTGATTATGATATTATGGCAACAATTGTTTTTTGTTTATTGACTCAACTTCAACTATTACAACATCCTTTATTTGCATCCGTTATTTGGAGTATTTGGAAGTGTTGTAATTTGAAATTATGGCAACAAGTAAACGAAATAACATCACAAGTTTTTGAACGTGCAGTACATATGTTAAAAGACAAAAAAGTATATTTAATTTACATTAAAATATTTTATGGATGATTACAGTGAACTTGAATTCTGATGAATTTATTTAGGAACATGACACATTTTTTTTAACACTCCCGTCGTCATAAATTATAGGGTTAATGATGTATTTCGTCCTTACAAATAGGGGTCGTTTAAAAATTCGTCCCTGTATTCGTTAATCCTTGCTTTTTAGCCTTGCAAAGTTTAATCAGTTAAAATTTCGTCCCTTGACCCAGTTAATGACTGCCACGTCACTAATTTGATGACGTGGCAATCACTGCCACATATGAAATTCCAATTTTGCCCTTAAGAAGGGGAAGAAAGAATTGGAAACCCAGGGGTAAATTTGGAATTTCATGTGTGGTTTAGTGACATGGCAGTGATTAAGTGGGGAGAGGGACGAAATTTTAACTGATTAAACTTTGCAAGGCTAAAAAGCAAGGATTAACGAATACAGGGACGAATTTTTAAACGACCCCTATTTACAAGGACGAAACACATCATTAACCCTAAATTATATTTAGCCGTTTTAGCCATTTCGCACAAATTAATAAGAATTATAAATGTAATTAGTTTTGTATGGGAAAGAGGAATTATGAGTTTTTTTACAAATGTATCTTTTATTAATGGTATGAAAAAAGTAAACTAAAGATTGAAAGAGTGGAGAGAGTATAATAAAAATAAATTATATGAATATTTCATTGAAATTGTAAAACAACTTATAAATTATAATTTTTTTTTTAAAACGACTTTTAATTTGAGATTGACGGAGTAGTAATTTGTTTAGTATCCAGACCAAACAAACGTACGGGTTGAAAGAAACCAACAACTTCTGTTACAAAACAAAAAACATTATGTACCTTCACCTCTTTAAATTAATCAAATTAAATGGATATAATAGAAATAACTAATTAATTAATAATTCCTTAAAAAAAACTGATTAATTAATAATAATATAGGAAATTTTTATCCTATACGGCTATATCCCTACATATGTACCTTCACCCCTATATATTACCAAAAATTCTAATTATTCCCATTTAACTTTTTACACCTTAAGTTTTCACCTTCACTTTTAACTTAATTTATTGACTTAATTATATGTTTGATCCCTTATATTTATTTTAGGTTTTACATTGATCGTTTATGTTTTAAATTGGTGTCTAATGTTTTAAAAGTTTTAAGTTACTCAAGACATTACCCGCGTTGAAATAAAGTTATTATCTTCCTTCACTTCAAAGTTTAGAGAAATGAGTTGAGAATATAATGGTTGGAATTTACTTTATTTACAAAATATGTTTTAAAACATTATTTTTATTTTTTATTTTATTAAACTCAATATTATGTGACGGAAGATATTAATTTATTCAACCATGAGCAATGTTTTAGAACAACATCAAACTCTTAAAACATAAAAACATTTAAAACATAAGTGGTCAATTCAAGCCTAAAACAAGCACAAGGGACCAACTCAAACATTCTAATAAGCCTGATTTCTTTGATAAGAAATGGTTAAGGTTAGATAATAGTATTTCTTTCCGGATACTCTAAACAACATTTCTAATTCAAATTAATTTTTTAATAAGAAATGGGCTTAGGTATAAGCCTGATTGAGAAGGATGTTATGTCTTCAATATATGCACCAAATAGGTGCAACTTCTGCTTGGGTAACATAGTTTGTGAGAAGAAAAACAAAACAAAATAAAAGTGGTGGAAAGGAAAAATAAAGTGAGAGAGGATAACCGTGATGTGATATGAGAAGTCCCAAAGATTTTTTGGTTCTATCTGCTCTCTTTCTTAGATTTTGATTTTAGTTGTTGCTATTTATTCTAAAAAATTAGGTTAAAGTTCTTTGTTGGAATACAAGAAAAGTTGTTGGCGGGATTGTAAGGAGATCAGAATTGCATGTGCAAAATGCAACGTCTGTTATGTTTGTAACACAAAATTAGAAAAAGTAGAAAACAAAATGATAAAGAAGAGATGATATGATACTAAAATGATAAAAACACATTTGGTTGGGGTATTATGCAACCAACCACTATTTTTCTTTGATTGGTGCTCGGTCAAATTGGTGAAAGATGAAAACAATGAGGCTACCGGACAAAAGAGTTTAAATATGATCCTCATTAATTTACAATTTTTGTGTTATAGATAAAAAAAAAATTATAATTTTTGTTTGCAATTTGTAATTCAAAAATATTAATTAACATAGAAGCATATTTTTATATTTTACAAGGAAATTAACAACGATTACATAACATGATAAAATTATCATCACTTATTTTTCTTAAGCCTAAAGACTTGAGACATCAGAATCATGCATTACAGTGGTGAAGGATTAGATGAAGTTGAAGTGGATGAACTTCATTCTTTTTCATCTCAATTATTTTATTTATCTAATATTAATTGCAGTATGTCGTTGCGTTGGCTTAAACAAGGAGATACAAACTCCAAAAAAATTCCACTACATGATGTCTAGTAGGAATATGATCAATTTCATAATCAAAATTAATTAACGATGATGGTGTTCACGTGGACAAAGTGTCTAATGTTAATTGCAAATGTGTTCTATAATAAGGGGTCAAATTGTAATTTTATTTCTATGATTCTGAACGTTGTTAGTCTGTAATGATTGTATGATTTTAGGCTGATATCATTGGTCGCTATATGCACAAAGTGTTGTCGAAAGTTTTAGTCAAGATATTGAAGTTGGTTGTCCCTCGTTGAATGATGCAAATATTAGATGAAAATATTATTGCCAACGAGGTGGCGAGTGAGGGGAGAAAGTCAGAGAATGAACTCATTGTATTTAAAGTTGATTTAAGGTTTGAAATTCAATTGAGAGTATCTGGACGTGGTCATGTCCAAAATGAATTTTACACTCTTGTGGAGAAAATGGATTATAATATACGTTAGTTCGGCATCGATTTCAGTGTTAATAAATGGTAATCTAACTAATGAATTTAAATTGAGATGGGTTTGCAGCAAGATGATCTTTTCTCATCATTTTTGTTTTTTTATTGATGTTTTGAAGGGTTGAGATTAAGTTGTTTATAGGGTATAAGGTTGGTTGTTCATTGGAGCTGTAGATTTCTAGTTTGTAGTTTGTTGATACTCTAATTATGGGAGAGAATAGTTTGGATAATATTATGGCCTTGGTATCTAATTGTATTATTTTTTTAGCTTATTTCAGGGTTAAAAATAAATTTTCATAAAAATATGTTGGTGGGTATGAATGTGGTTGATTCTTGGTTGACTTTGTTTATGTTGCTCACAATTGTAAAATTGGTCGGGCCTCCCTTTTGTATCTTGGTCTTCCTATAAAAGGAAACCTTCATCGGTTATGTTTTTAGTGTCCTCTACTTGATCATATAAAGAAGTGATCATGATGGAAGAGTATGAGTCTTTCTTTATATGGTTGATTGAATCTTCTAAAAATTATCATGTTCCAATTACTAGACTACTATTCCCACATATATAATCTCTTCCATCGAATCTCTTTTTAATTGTTTTTTTCGGGGGTGATGAGCCTGCCATGATAGTATCATTTTATTTTATATATTGTTTTGGCTTCTTATAAATAAAACTAAATATGACGCTAGAGATACTTTAGATATATCATGATTAAATAGTGTTTGAGGGTCCCTTTAGCGTGGACCAATGTATGTTTTGGTTCAACTTAGACCAGTGAAATTACCTGGTATCACAAGTTGTGTTCTAGTTGTCTCATACCATACACCGCTTATAAAAAAAACATGCTAGCACCTCCTTTTGCTTTTTTCCCTAGAGTCTAGATGCACATGAGTACGAGTCTTACAAATTCCAGAATATATAGTCAATTTATGTATCTTGTTAAAAATAAATACAAGCCACTATAAAAATTTCTAAGAATGAAATTCGTAATAAAAATAAAAATGTAACTATTAATAAGAGATTGGCATCCAAACTTGATAAAAATTAATAAAAGTTTTTTTCCTTTCAAACTCTTCACTCATATAGTTTTTTTTTTCCGTAAATAGTTTTTCTAAAAAAAAATATATTGGCTGATATTAGTATATTACTTTACGTTACTCTCAATAGTTTTTTTTATCACAAATCTTATTTTATTTTCCGTAAATAGTTTTTTCTAAAAAAAAAAAATTGGCTGATATTAGTATATAACTTTACATTACTCTCATCTTGTGTTATATAAATTACTTTGTCCGTATTTTATTGTAGCAGATTTTTTTCACATTAATCTTTTGGGTTAAATATGTTTTTGGTCCTATAAAATTGGGAACTTCTAAGTTTAGTCCTTACTTAATTTTAATAGGTTTTTTAGTCCCTACAAAAAAAATTACTTCTAATTTTAGTCCCTATTACAACAAAGTTTGTTTAATTATCCTTAAACTCTTAAATTTTTGAACAATTTTTTTTAGACACGTTTAGAACACTATGAAAGGTTTATTTACCAAAATTTAGAATTTTTAACATGAAACAAATTAAATATGAATTTTTTAAAACGACAAAAGTTCAAGATAAAATTAACAAAATCTGGACGTAGAAATAAAACTTTGCAATAATTTTTTTTAGAGAAACTTTTAGTAATGTTCTTAACACATCTGCAAAAAAATGTTCAAAACTCAAGAGTTTAAGCATAAATTAAACAAATTTGAATTGAGGAGGGACTAATACTGAGTACATAAATTATTTTTAGGGATTAAAAGAACTATTAAAATTAAGTAAGGACTGAACTTAAAGGGTCCCAATTTTATAGGGACCAAAAACATATTTAACCCTAATCTTTTTGACAAATTTTATTTTATTTTCTGCAAATAGTTTTTTCACAAAATGACAAAGGTTCATGTTTAGACCCAACGTCCATAAATCCATTTTCACAAAATGACAAAAATGTTACAATGCTGCCAATTTTACATAAGTCTTGCCTATCATTCAACTTGTACAACAGGTATTGAATTATTAATCTCAACCGTATGTATTAAATATTAATATATCAATGGTCAACCTTTAACTGGTCCAAGTTGAACTCTAACGTTTACCGGTCCAAATTAAAAGAAAGGGTATAACAAATAAAATATGGAGTGGTAACTAACAAAAGTCATAGCTTTATTTAAGTTGAGTATTTTCAAGTTAGGTTAAGGTTAAAAAACACATGAATGTATATAGCCAAACCTAATTGTACATAGAACCCTCTAAGCAACAAAAATGTAATAGTAATTTTCTTTCAACAAAAATGATGTAAATGTTAGTTAAAGAAGGCTTGTATAAAGTATATTTCACCATACTTAAAATAGGTTAATATTAACCCAAAAAAATACTCCAACCTCTTGAATTAAATGCATGAAACTGGTAGGAGTAACACCTCTATTCAACTTCCAAAATAAAAACATATCCAAAAAACTAACCTTAGTAATAAATGTCTCCATCTACCAACTGCCACATGAGTTAGCGCCAACAACACAAAACACAAACACAAACCTTTTCAACACGCACAAACATAAACACAACATGTCTTTTTTATAGCATAGTTGTCTCTCACACGCGTGACTCGTGTGAAACTAGCTTGTATTGTCAAAAAAGTAGTGAAAGAATGTGAAGTGCATTTGATGAGTGTAAATGTGGTAGTTATGCTCATTGTTAAATGCTAGTTGTGTGGGACCCTCTCTCTCTCTCTCTCTCCATACAGCTATTACTGTAATAGTCCCCACTCACTTTTGAACCTTCTTCAAAAGTGATCTGATGATACTATTATGCTAGTTTTTCTTCTTCAAATGCATACATTTACCTTTTCATTCTTTCTTTGAATGCTTTAACTTTTCTACTGTTGAGGGTATAAAGCAGCTCAAAATGTTGTTCTTGTTCATTCTTCTTCTTTGTAAGTTCTCTTTGTATCTTAATTGTTAAAAATCACATTTTTTTATTGATCTGTTTGTGTGTGTGTGTGATTGTTATGGAATGTTGTGTTGGTTTACTTTGGTGGGAATTCAACTGGGTTTGGTGGTTTCTGAAGTTGGGTTTTTTGTTTTTTTTTTTGTTTTGTTTTGAGTAGTGCTGATGTTTTGAAAATTTGAGCATAATTGTGTTTGGTTGTGTAACGTTCATTGCTTTGTTGACTATTAATGATGGAATTTTGTTTAATTCTATGTTTTATGAACACTACTTATGGTCATTGTTCTGTTTTTTGGTTTTTCTAGTGCTAATTTGTACTAATGTTTATTATAATGGGGTAGGATGGCTACTGTTAGGGTTTTGAAAATGTTTTACCTTTTTTTTATTTTTTTTATTTCAAGAGATAATGTTGTGGGGGGAGATAAATTTAGGGTCATTCTTGAATTTTGGTTTCAATTTAGCTGCTGGTGCTATTTAAGTACAAAATTACACCCATAGGGTCTGTTTGGATTGACTTATTTGAGGTTATCTACTGACATAAGCACTTGTGTGATTGTTTGGGAGAACTTATGAAAGCAGCTTATGACATGTTCATAAGTTGTTTTCAGCTTATTTTCATAAGTTCTCAAAGATAGCTCATGAAAACAATTTACAGCTTATATGAAAACAATTTAACTTTATTTTATCCTTTGTTATAGAAATAGCTTATACATAGATGTTTGTGTTTTTGACTAGCTATTTCAGACATGCTACCTTCGGATTTCTGTTAGGGAGTACTTAAGCAAGTTTTACTTCAGTGCTGAATTTTGTGTAGTTAGTTTTTGTCTTTGATCATATTGACTAGTGAGCTTTTATGATCTTGCGCTTGTTGCGTTGTCGAATTATAATGGTATAGCTGAGTCCATAAGATTGGAGATTTGGTTTTAAAATGTTCGGCACCCACTAATATCCCACAACTTTAAAATGCTAGAGATCATGAAGTATAATCATATATTGAAGTTTACTTTAGTCATTCTTAGAACTTTGTTCTCTTATTCGTATTTTGGCACAGGTGCTCGTGAATCCCATAGTAGTAGAGTCGAGCATGCTGAAGGTCCCGTTCAACTGGATAACCATGTGGGTTCCATGTTCCCCAAGATTGCGCCACTTGGTGCTCCGCAAGGACCGCAACCCTTTCTTCCTCTTCTTGCACCTTCACCAATGACTCCATTCACCAATATCTCTATCCCAAAGTTATCAGGTCATTTCCTAAATAATTTTTCAGGTCATTTTGGATTTTCAACGGCTATCTCTGTTTCTCACTGTCTTTGTCGATGTATCTTTCAGGACTCTGCACTTTGAACTTCACTAATGCTAAAAGTTTGCTAAGTGTGACAGCAATTGATTGCTGGGGATTTTTTGCACCTTTTGTGGCTAATATAATGTGCTGTCCCCAATTGGAAGCCACTGTCACGGTTCTCATCGGTCAATCCAGCAAACATACCAATGCACTTGCCTTAAATGGGACTGTTGCCAAACATTGCCTTTCAGACGTGGAGCAGATTTTGATGGGGCAGGGCGCAAGTGGTGATCTAAGGCAAATATGTTCATTTAGTTCTTCGAATCTCACAGAGGCATCTTGCCCGGTAAAACACGTGAATGATTTTAAGGACATGGTGGATACTTCTAAGCTGCTTCTTGCTTGTGCGGACATTGATCCTGTGAAAGAATGCTGCTACCAAGTTTGCCACAATGCTATATTAGAAGCAGCTACAGCAATTGCATCAAAAGGTTCTCATGTTTTGGACGTAGATGCATCACATGATCTGCCTGAGCATTCAATTAGGGTCAATGATTGTAGAAATATAGTACTCCGGTGGATAGCTAGTAAGCTTGATCCGTCTCATGGCAAGAAAGTTCTCAGAGGACTGTCTAATTGCAATATGAATAAAGGTTTGTTTGAGTAAAGTCTTTTATTTTTCCTTTTGAATGATGCTAATCCTTCTGGCTCCTTAATGACCTTTTTTTTGGCATAAATCTTCTCTTTTTGCCAGTTTGTCCACTTGTTTTGCCTGACGCGAAGCAAGTTGCCAAGAGTTGCGGCAGTGGGATAAGTAACAGAACTGTGTGCTGCAATGCGATGGAGAGCTATGTGTCTCACTTGCAGAAGCAGAGCTTCATCACTAACTTGCAAGCTTTGGATTGTGCAGAAACTTTGGCAATGAAATTAAAAAAGTCAAATGTTGCTGATGATGTTTATAGTCTTTGTCACATAAGCCTTAAGGATTTTTCCCTACAAGGTTTGGTTTATTTCTCTTGTCCCATCAATATGCAACACAATAACACTTAATAGTTAATACCTATAATATTTCTTGTCTGATGTTAATGTTTCATTTTTTCACCCCGCTTGGTTAACTTGGTGTGGTGATCAACATTGTGGATGCTTCAGTTGCAACTCAAGGTAACTACATATTGCTGTATACTATGTCAACGTATACCATTTGCATGT
Organism: Medicago lupulina; assembly: GCA_958299785.1. NCBI lineage: Eukaryota > Viridiplantae > Streptophyta > Magnoliopsida > Fabales > Fabaceae > Medicago > Medicago lupulina. Next base: position 8,941,801 of record OY283139.1, on the reverse strand, counting down.
AGTATGTACCACCTTTTTTGTTTGGGGGAGTGATGGACTGAGGTCAGAGAGAAAAGGGAAACGGAAGGGTTTTAAGTATATGATTGTTTTCAGTTGTGGAAAAAAGAGACCCCCAACCAGTCCCTGGAAAATATGCGGAAGGACACATTTACAAAATGTGTATGTTTAGTCTTTTGTGAAGAAGGTTCCGTGACATTTAAGTTATCTGCATATATGGCACGTTAACTTGCTTACACGGCACCCACTTGGCCCATATTATTTTCTCACATGGATTGGACACTCATGTTCCCTCCCTTTCTTGGACTGCACTTAGCATCGTCAAACTTATTTTTGTTGAAGCATTAGTAGTACTAAACTTGGTAGAAAAAAGTATCAATATCTGAAATATTTTAATCTCTCTTTTATAGGTAATCCTAAGAGCCATTGTCCCTTTCAAGCACTTGTATTTATAAACTGTTACCATTTCATAGATTTCATTATTGGTAAAACCATTTACTGTCATTTGTTTGTCAAAATAAGAATCATCCATCACTCGATTTTCAGTACATTGAAATTGTGTTTTAAACATGACATTCCTTAAACCCATAAAAATATCCCACCTTCAGGCCGTTAAATTGATCACTTTTATACATTCGAGTCTACCTTTTTCAGACCATATCTGAATCATCAGAAACACCGATCTCATCAAACTTTAACTTGATGTCATTGTGCTGTTTCTTCCCCCAAAAACTCATAAGAATTGGAGTCAAAATTGTTACCATTAATAGCAACCCTTTTATGAGAGTGTGATACTCCTCCTCTAGCACAACCAAGTTATTCTCAGAAGATTTTAGAATCTTTGAACAACAACATCATGCACTTAGCAACCTCTTCTTGTTCGTTTTCGAACATTGACACGGGTAAGGAACCATTATCGAAATAAGGAACATAAGAGGAGGGGTGATTGGTAGGGTCAGGATCTGGAACATTGTCCTCAAGGATCTTCTTAGGAGTGCCAACTAAGCAAGTTATGTGTGATGTGCAGATCTTTGAAGTGTCATGGACTAAATGTCTCTTTAAGTTATTCTGCCTTGTACTGAAGTGATTGATTCGGGGATTTTTTTTTTTTAATATTTACTTTTGAAATGTATTTTTTATTTATTTCAACAAGTCATTGAGTTACTATTTAATGTGATCTTTCATTTAATGTTGTGCTATGAATTGACTTGCTACATTATCTTCCCTGAACAGAGTATGGTTGTCTGTTGCCTAGCTTGCCTTCAGATGCTGTCTTTGACAGTACTTCTGGTGTTACCTTCCTTTGTGATCTAAATGACAATATTCCAGCTCCATGGCCTTCTACATCTCAACTAGCTTCTTCATCATGCAATAAATGTACGTATATACACTCTTTAAGTGCAAACTGCTCTATTTTTATTTAATTATATTTGTTGCAATTAATAGAGAATAAAAGAGTAAATGAAGAAGAAATCCTATATACTTTTTGGAGTTTTTTTTTTTATGGTTTCGCAATTTCTATTTTTATTTATTTATATGTGAAATGTTTTATTTCTTTTTAATTTTTTTGACAACTCTACCTTATTGAAACTGCAGCTGTCAACATTCCTGCTCTTCCTGCAGCAGCATCTGGTCAAAGTTGTAAGAGAACCTTTTCAACTTATGCTGCTTATCTATGAAATTCTTAAACATTGTTTAAACTGTTAACATATATGCTTGTCATAGCCATTAGGAATTTAAAATGGTCTCATGATCAGCTCAGTTCTAAGATTATGTGGATTGGAATCGCTAACCAAACCCAACTATAATAGTCTACTGTTAAAAAGGAATTACTCGCATGTGCACCTTTTATTTTGCTTAACCATTTGGTTCTTAGGAGAGAGTAAGTAAAGTCTAGTCAATGATTGTTTCAGTTAGTGATCGAATTTGGGGACTTCCGATCAATTTAAATTTAATTTAAGCTCAATAATCAACCGACATGTGCACTTCTTATTAATAAAAGTATATATTTTGTAAGTTTCATTTGGTTACTGGAAAATCATGGCCGAGATTAGCTGTTATTTTTTAACTGTAACATGGCCATACTTTAGGAAATGGATTTGATTTTGTCAGCCATCACTGCAATTAATAATTTTAATAGTTGTTGAAAATCGAACGTTGAGATTATGAGTTTTTGATTTGCCAAAGTCATGAATGTGATCCATCTAGTCTCTATCAAACACCTTAGATCGGCTTTTTTAGAAGAAAAAAAATATTGGCCGATAGCAGTGACTGAAAGAATTAATGACTGCATAAATTCGGTTATATACGTTTAGATACTTCCTCTGGTCGCATATATAAGAAAAAGTTTGGTGTTTTCTTTGGTCCTAATTATAAGAAGTCGTAAATTTGAAGTATTAATTGCTGAAATTACTTTTGTTTACATGTTTACTAGAAATGGAAATATTTAACATTCGAGTTAAATTTTGAAGAAACTTTAAAAATTGCATTAAATGAACCTCATTAGTCTTGATGATTTTATTTTTCATTTTATGCAGGTCTCTACAGTCGTCATGTGCTGATATTCCTTCTTGTCAATTTATTCTTTCTCGTCGTGGCACTCGTGTAATTTATGAGAGCTTCCTTGTTAGTTAGATGCAGCTTTCCTAGTCCTTCAACGACAAGGACTATTGGATGGGTGTTAATGTTAAAGGTTAATTATCATTCAAATGTAGCTGGTTTTATGACAGAGAGATCCCAATTGTAGGTGATGCCCAAAATGTTTCTGATCTTATTGATTAATGATTATTCCGTGCTTTGTGTAATAATTTTTTTGTATATAAGAAATTTAGAAAGTATAGGTTATACAATAACCTGTCTTGATTGAGATGTATACTTGAATTGATGTTGAAGGTGGTTTTGTAATTAGTGGTTAGTTTTGGATATACAAATGTTAATGGTTATGAATTGTTAGACGTAGAAGGAGATGTTAGTAGCAGGGATCGAACCTTGGATTTCCTACTCGTTCAGTGGAAAACCATGTTGGAGGAGAAGCTTGCTTTTGCAGCTTCTTCAAATCACTGTGAAAAATGCCTCGGGACGCGCAAATGATGCTCCAGCCGTGAATCCAAACACAGGCTAAATCATATATCCGCTCTTTAATTATCACCCTCTCGTCTCTTCTTTTTAACAGACAGTCCCAACCTATTTTCAATCTATCAAGTAAGTCTATGAATCAACACTTCGTCCTATTTTGTAAGTAACCGAGGGACTAACTTGAAAGGTTGGGATATTTCAATAGTACGAAGAATAAATTGGAGAGTGAACATGATATATTGTGTTCTGTTTCGGTTCGGAGGAGTGTCTCATGGTTCATATATAAAGACTTTGTAGAAATCGAGGAGGGGTCATACTTAACTGAAAAAGAGCAAGCAAAATGAACAATTTAGAAAAGTAAAGAGAGAAAAAAATCACTGGCGCTGGAGAAAAGATTCATTGTGTTAGCCATTGTTAACTTTGATATCAACGTACGTAATATATCTTAAAAGTCCATTTGTATGACACACAGCTGCAATGGAAAACTCGGATTGCCTATTAGATGTACTCCAATGGAAACATAAATTATGGTCGGTTATATAGTGTTTGAAGCTCAATGATGAAAACCTTGTTGGAGAATGTCTGATATATCAGTTGATTGTACTGTTTGGTATAAACTTGTAGAACATTACAACATAAATGCAAGACTAGCATCTGCTCAGCGTCATTACTCACCTATTAGTACCGATAAGCAACATCCGTTGTTAAAGAAAACACCACTATTTGCTTACACGATCATAAGGTTAATACAAGAGGTTTTTGAATTCTAATTTGATAATAATTTCCAAAATCAACAAATTGATTATTTCAATTTCATAAGCATGTTGTAAAAGTTTGGAATGGAAATGATAAATTGAGAGAGTGACATCTTGGAATTTACAGAAGTAGCAAGTAGAGAGTTTCAATTACAAATATCATCCAACAGTACTAGAAGTAAAAGATAAAAGCATATGATCCTTTTAGAAAGGCCAGAGGGAGAGAGGATTCATCATCAAATTCTTCCTTCCATCCCTTACAATCTCAATTTAAATCGTGGGAACAACAAGTCGTCCTCCTGTGTAAAAAAATGAATCTCATTGAAGTAAGTTCAGCAATATCACAAAAGCATACATTGTTGTCAATTTTTTGAAATCCAGCATACACACATTGTCAAATACATATTGAGCTCATATTGAGCTCTGCTTTCCCAATACCGGCAGCTGTTTGACAATTATAATTCCACACGAAATCATTATGTGCAGCCCATAGATGCCACAACAGAAGAGCAACACGACCAGCAATGTCGCGATTCGGACCTGCAAACAGAAACATAAAATCTACCATACTAATATCTTGTCATGCTCGTTGCAACAAAACAGAAAACAATCCTGCCCAAAACCAACTCTCTCGTGTGTGCCACCGTACAACCCGCAACGACATGAAAATCAGTCTCGGCATCAGTACCACACCACGAACAAGCCAAATCACATTGAACATGTCGCGCCTGCAATTTAGAGCGAGTGGGAGCACAACCTCGAATGATTCCCCATAATAGGTTACGCGCCTTGTGTGGAGCATTGACCTTCCACAACCTACTCCACTCACCTTCAACATGAAAACGTTGAGTATGTAATAGTTCTGTCATAGCCAATCTATACACTGATTTCACAATATACATGCCATGTTGTTCCTTCATCCACATAATTTTGTAATTCAAAACCGAATCAAACATAGTTGTGTCGAGAATAAATGCCATTGTCTCAGCTAAGAACAAAGAATCTAGCTTTGTAGCATCCCATCTATGTTCTCCAGCAATCATTAAATCACAAACAAACAAATTATGCACACCTTAATTTTATGGAGAGTGAAACCAACTATCGTGATCTCCTCGAAGCCACGGATCATGCATCACACGCACATATTGTCCATTTTCGATCTTCCACCTACAACCATTTAAAAGAAATAAGAATAATATAATATACTAATTATAATCTATTATAAAAACCATGTATGAGACAAATATTTGTGACTAAAGATTTAATTAAAATAAACCAAGCAATTTGACTCAAGTGGTTAATGAGCTCCACTAAAAGATGAATTGTAGAACTTGAGTTCGATTTCTAGGTGAAACAATTATGAGCCAGATTCTAGATTACTAGGGTCCCCTTTACCCTAGGGTTTACAAAAATAATAGTGTTTTTTTTTAATACCATTGACATAAAAATAAGAACAATCATAATACACTAACTACAAATGAAAATCATTATAATAGACTAACAATATTTTCTTGACACTTCAATTTTTTAGCGTTATTGTTTTGTATGTGGAAATGAATCACTAAAGCAATCGTTGACACATACAATTTATACACGGGACACATTTTTTAATCATTGATCAATTAATTTAATTTATTATTATTTTTTATAATAATTATAATATACTAATTAAGGCATTATATAAACAACACATGGACGCAATATTTGTGACCAAAGAATTTGTTCAAATGTTTTTTAATATTTTGATATAAAATGGAGAACACTTATAATACACCAACTAAATTTTTTCACACTCCAAATTCGTTGAAGTTGTTTCTCTATAAACAAGACACTTAAGAAGTCATTGCAACGTAGAATTCATACACTTAAGTTTAGTATTTTATATCTTCTAAATAAAAACGAGAATAATCAAAATATACTGATTTGAGCCTAGTTAGACTTAAGAAATTAACCGTCGTTGAATTTTCGATTCCCAGGTGGAACCCTTTTCTCTTTTATCAAAGGCTCTAATTAATATTGGTTACTTGAATATTTTTCATGCTAAAATATTGGATTTGCTTCCTGGGATATGAAGTGTGAAGTGTGAGTAAGAATCCCACAACAGTTAGAAAAATGAACGTTAAACAACTTATAACTGAGGGAGAAAGAGTTTGAGTGAAGATGTAATGTTTAATTCAATTTATGTGATTGTTCTTAACCTAATGAAATAGTATTGAGCTCCTCTCATGACCCAACATCTTGAAACTATGGACGAGTAAATGTGGGAAGAATAACGACTCCCATAAAAACCAAAACTAAGAAAGGCATTGAAATAAAATCGGTCACAAAAAAGGAACGATTAATTGATTTATTAGTATAATAGTCATGTTAGTTTGTAATTCAAATCTTAATCATGTTTGTTTAGTTAGTTAGGTTTAGTTACTTGTTACTTAAGTAACTAGCTGATTTACCTATTTTCTAGCTAGTTTGTTGCACCTTTGTTTGTTACTTGGTGTGCAAGTATCAGAGGTTGTATATATATAGTGATTTCTCAATGAATAAAGCTAATGCAATTCACACAATTCAACTTTCCCTTAATCTCTCAATCCCTCATTCTTTCTCATTCTATAGTCATTCGCTCCTCAAGTTACAAACCCTAATCACATTGTTTCCCCAACAAATCCTCCCTAGTTTTTACACATCCATTCATTGGTCTGTCGAGGTGAACCAGCTACTAGTACAGTAAGTACTTCTACCTACAGTCAAAAGGAACAAAAACAAAAACTAAGTTCTAACAGTCAAGACGTACAAACATACTCAACAACTTGATGCCAATTATGATGTTTAAAAAAGTTGTTTGTAATATAATCACATGCTACTCAACTTTAGTCAATTAAATTGTAGGTGTGTTAATTTAGACCATCTTTTAGGTGGTACCTAGAGAAAATATACTACAAAGATAATTTTTTTGAAAGTACACGACAGAATAAAAATTACTAGGCTTAATTGTAATTTTTCTCTTATGTTTCGAAATGTTGCGATTTTGGTCCCCTTATTAAAAAAACATGGCAATTTTGGCCCCTTTCATCAAAAAATGGCTGAGAAGATGCCACGTGTCCCAAAAAATGGGTCATAATCGCAACTTTTTGTAAAGATAAGGGTCAAAAGTGTATATTTCTCTTATGTTAGAGGGTCAAAAAAGCATATTTTCCTAAACATGGGGGTCATTTTCGCCATTTTTTTAATAGAGGGCAAAAAGTGCAGTTAAGCCAAATTACTATAGTTAAACTATTCTAAAATCATAAAATTCTTATTTATAACGTCCACGTTTTTTTTTTTGAAGGAATTTATAACGTCCACATGTTTAAACAAAGAGAAGGATTTTCACTAATAAAAATTATGTATAAAAAATTGTGTCCAATTTACAATATTTTTTTAAAGGTTGAACATTAATTTTTCTCAAAAAATATTTGTTATTATTATTAGAATCTTTAACATGTAATGTACCCAAAAAAAAAAAGAATCTTTAACATGTACTCTTACTCTTAAACAAATTAATCACATACTCATTCTAATAACTTTATCTATATTCTTCTACAAAAATTACAACATCAGCTAATGGGACTTATAGTCCTTAAATCACTTGAGCCTAAATATATGGATCTCATATTGGGTCATAACAATTTGTTTGATTGGGTTGGGGAGTCCTACGAAGTAAAACGAGCTAATGCTTCATGATCACAAGAGAGTGAGAAATCACATATTTACATGAAATCTTAATGTTGTGAATTAATCACTCATACTTAAAACTCTACAATTTTTCTGTCAGGTGTTAGTTCCAACCTCCTATATAACAAGATCCAACGAAAAATCCATCTCCCATTTCCCCCACCAAGTCGAACTAGGGTTCCGCTACCACTTGTTTGGGAGTCTGAGTTCGCGGGAGAAACAACACGCTAATGCTTTAGGATCAGAAGAAAGGGAAATATCACATCTCCATCCAAAACCTTAAAGTATTAGGTATATGGATCACGTCCAACATTTTACTTATTCATAGGTGATGTGGGACTTAACCACTCACACATTGAACCCAACAATCCCCCACTCAAATGTGGGTTCTCACTTTCTATAACAGGAATCTGATACCACTTGTCAAGGAGTCCGGGGTCACGAGTGAAACAACAGGTTAATGCTCTAGGACCATAAGAAATGGAGACACCACATATCCATTTAAAACTTTAAGACATTAGGTATATGGACCACCTCAAATATTTTACTTATTCATAGGCTGCCTATGACTTTACCGCTCTCACTTTAAATTCAACAATCTACCTTTCAAGTGTGAGTTTTCACCTCCTATAATAGAATCCAATATGAGACTGAAACAGACATATTTGAAACTCTACAATGTAACTATATATGGGTTGTTGACTAATCCAAATTGCATGTTATAAAAATAAAAAATAAAAAAAGGCACATGTTGACATGTGGTAAATGATTTCGACCTTTTATCTAAGATCGAAGGGCTTATTTATACCATACACAAAATAAATTTTTAACAATCACTATTAATAATTTTATGGAAAATGCTAACTTGTGTCATAAGGCATAAAGATAAGGATATAAAAATAGAATTAAAAAATAAATAGTGCATTGAAAAGATAAGCTTTAAAAATAAAAATAAAAAACTCATGAGGTTAGCTCAGTTGGTATGGATAAAAGGTCCGGAGTTTAAAACCTGACCACCATAAAAAAAAAAATTAAAATTATAAACGTATAATTTCTAAAATTAAATTTTTACATTCAATTTCTTATCTTGTGCCTTTGAAGCACAAGTTAGTAAAACTCTAATTTTATATACGACGACTGCTATTAATTAAGATTGTTGACAAAATAAATGCACCAAATCTAAATCCATTATTATCAGCTGGGTCGTCCTTTCCTAAAATTAAAAAAAAAATGGGGTCGTTCCCAACCACAGTCCAAAAAGCACAAAAGAATGAATAGATTTTTTTGTGAAAAAAAATAATCAAATTCTTTTATAGAAATTTGGAAATGATTTTTTTCTTTTTTACTAGTACCTCATACCAATAAAATGATCAACATAAAGCTCTCACACTTCTTTCAAAAAGATAAAGCTCTCACACTTAAACCAAAAAAATATCATATCTTAAAGTTTGTTTTAAATATCGCTCGCTCTTAAGTTGATTTTTTTGTTTTCAACACGCTTTTAAGTTGATTTTAAGGTTAATAGTGTTTTATCTTTTATAATATAAGTTATTGTTGGTTTTTTTTTTGGTAAAATTTTCTTTTTGGATTTCGTGCTTGTAATTTGAAGTTTTTTAGTTTTGGGCCTTTATGAATTTTGACGGTACAAAATCGATGATGTGGTAGGGAGTAAACCGAAATTTGATCAAATTAATAAGGGAGTAAACCGAAATTTTCTCAAATTATAAGGGGGTAAACCGAAATTTCCACACATTACAGGGGTTGAAATTTGTCATGAAGGTCCAAAACCAAATAAATTTCAAATTACAAGGACGAAATTCAAAAAAAATATTTTACAGAAGGAAAAACCGAAAATGATCTATATTACAGGGGGTAAAACACTATTAACCTTTGATTTTACTCCCGAAATATATATACATTGTTAATTGAACTAAATCTTATTGACAAATTAAAGTATATATATTTTTATTTATAGAGATAAAAAGTAGTAGTAATACACTAAATCAAATCAAAGAAAAAGTAAAATAAAAGAATAAACTGAACGTTTATTATACATCGCCATTATAAGTAAGCTATATTGAATCCCAATTAATGGTTTTAGCATTCAAACTACCAGCCACCATACTGTCTGCCAGGACCATTGTGGTCAAAAAACTAAATGCTGAGGCCCCTCACGAGCCAGATATTGTCTTATTCTTTTATTGAAGTGAGATATTTTCCTTTTTATAGACTAAACTCATCCCTTTTATTCATTTACAAGGAAAGAAAATGGTCTCTAAATAAAAACTTTATTTTAGATTTTTTCAACTATATATTTTTAGCTATTATTTCCAAAAATTCATTTCTATTTAATATATTTTTTGACAGATATTTCTAATTAATATTATTAATTTTGTATTTGAAAGATTGATAATATATGTGTGCATATATTTTATATTTCTAAGCAATATTGGATAAATCTATATGTAAATGATACTCTCTTTTTTTTGAAATTATATGTAAATGATACATAAAAAGTAAGAATACACATTATTTACATCATCAAAATTTTTTTAACATGTACATAAAATGTGTTTATTTAAAGGGACAGTGGGAGTGCATTTATTTTTAAATTAAATTCATTTGTTTATATGTACGTGTAAAAAAGTTTTCCATGGTCGGTGTATATAAATTAATTAATTAAATTCATTTTACTAATTTTCTAAAATATTATTAATGACATTTTTTATATATAAGTGGAGTATATAACAAAAAGAGATAACATGAATATATACTATATTTATAACAAAAGATAAAATATATTTTTGTCAAAAAAAGAAGAAGATAAAATATACTATAAAATTAAATTGTTTTTGTATATGTAAACTATAAGCTTTATTTATAAGTACAGTTATTTAAGGGTGGAAAACTCATATAGTTGCTCACACTTTGAAAATTACTGAGAAAAAAATTAATTTGTAAAGCGACATATGAAAATCATTATCCTTCAACAAAAAAAAATGAAAATCATTTTTTTTTCAAGGGAAAAAAAAATGAAAATCATTAGGAATCAAAAGTGGTTATATTTATTGCACTGCAACTAACATTCCATATCTCTGTTCCATCCCATTCTCTATATACTATGAGATACTCAATCATTTACACTATTTGTATCACTCCCTCCATCAACATATAGCATCAATTGGTTCCATTTGGACCATACAATATGGAATCCAAATTTGATGAACTTCATCAACCAATATTAAATAATGATCATCCTCCACCACCACCTGAACTGAATTCTAGTCTTGAAGAAGTGTTATCAAACACTCAGTTACCTTTGTTAAAGAGACTTCTATCAGCTACATGGATTGAACTCAACCTTCTTTTCTCTCTTGCCGCGCCGGCTATCCTTGTTTACTTAATCAACAACTTCATGTCTACCGTTACTCGCGCCTTTGCCGGTCATCTTGGTAATCTTCAGCTTGCTGCTGCTAATCTTGGCAATAGTGGAATTCAGCTCTTTGCTTATGGCCTAATGGTAATGCTAGCATTTGCATATAACTTTTGGATTATTATACACATATATCATCCATTTTGTGTATCCAGCATTTGCATATAACTTTTGGATTTGGATTATATGCATTCATGTAGTCTCCGATCTAGATCATCATACCAAAGATCAAATGACTTACATTTTAAATTTCTATATCTTTATCAAAGTCATAATGCAGATTGTTGAAATTTCGTAATTGAGTCTAATGCATGGTTCGCGTGGCTAACTGCAAAGAAGCTTGATCCATATAACTATTGGTTATAAGAGCCACTCTTTTCTTTTTTCTTCTTTAAAATTAATGCACATTTTTTGTAACATTAATAACAACAGTGACACTTCAACCTACAATAAGATTCATTTATTGTCCCTAATTTCTAATTCCTTCGTTACACCGTGATTGACCTATTTGACAAATAGATGATCCTAAAATGGCTGCCACTTTTAAGTTTTAAGGTGATATTAATATCCGTGATAGATTAAAAAACAACTACGGATGCTTTTCGTATGAACCGGGTTAATGTTGCGGAGTTTGGTCATGTCATGACAGGTTACAATTTTTTTTTCACCACTCGGTTAAGCAAATGAAATCGATCTTATTTTATTAAGGATAACCACATTATAAGCTAGTCTTACTACTTATGTCAATATACCTTGTATTAACTCTTATTATTAATGAAATGCTACTATAAACATCTTTTACTTTAAAAAAATAATATAAAAGGAGTATATTTTTCTAATGGTACGTTGTAATTAATATTACATTTTTTTTCAAGAGTTGGCTACATAATTACCAATACATTATTACTATATTTTTATTTTTTTTAACGTCATTAATTGATTTTGTTCATCATTTCATAATCGATCGGTTCGTATCACAACTTCATCAAAACATCTTTAAATAATATTCACCCTAAATGATTGCAGTTGGGCATGGGAAGTGCAGTGGAGACATTATGTGGACAAGCATATGGTGCAAACAAATATGAAATGCTTGGAATATACATGCAAAGAGCAACAATAGTATTGACCATAACAGCAATTCCCTTAACCATAGTCTACATTTTCTGCAAACCAATCTTACTCTTAATAGGTGAATCAGAGCCATTGGCATCTTCTGCAGCCATATATGTGTACGGTTTGATCCCGCAGATCTTCGCTTACGCGGTGAACTTCCCCATACAAAAATTTCTGCAAGCGCAAAGCATAGTTCGGCCTAGCACTTATATCTCAGTAGCAACACTTGTGTTACATGTGTTGCTTAGTTGGGTTGTTGTTTTCAAGTTGGGCTTTGGCCTAATTGGATCATCATTGGTTTTGAGTTTTTGTTGGTGGGTTATTGTGGTCGCTCAGTTTGTGTACATAGTTAAATCAAGTAAGTGTGAACGTACGTGGAATGGGTTTAGTGTTGAGGCTTTTTTCAAGCTTTGGGATTTTGTGAAATTATCAAGTGCTTCTGCGGTTATGCTTTGTTTGGAGATTTGGTACTTTCAGGTGCTTGTGCTTATTACTGGTTTGCTTGATAATCCTGAGCTTGCTCTTGATTCTATCTCTGTTTGGTAAGTAATAATGCATCATTTATTGGATATCATAGGAACAAAATATTATCATGTAGCTAAAATAAGACATGAAAAAAGAGGAATTGAACACACAATATTACGTGAAAACTACTCAACAAATAAGAGAAAAAACGAGGTAAGACTAGAAAACTTTCAATAAATGGTAGAAATTACAAGATCTCTCTCTAAATTTAAGGAGAGTACAATTACACTTTCTCTTATAAACAAGAGAATACTAACACTAATTATGAGAAATTATTTTTCCTCTCCACATTTTTTCCACTCACTCTCTCGATAAGTAAATACACATGTTGTTGTTGTGTTACTTTGTTATGATGGGGTGATCGTTTCACGATCAATGTTTTTTATTTATAATGGCGTAATTTCACTATTTCACATTCCATTTATTGCAGTGATTGCAATTTTCAACTTTCTGTAGTAAACTAGAATGGGAACTAAGGAAATCATGAGCAAAAGTGTTTGACTTCAACAGAAGTTGCTTTACACGTTTTCCTTGTGTTCACAATCTCCCACTTAAAGTTAATTTTCTAAGCTTTGAAAATCTCTCTATCTTGTCAACTCCTGTTCCTACGTTTCCAATAGGTCATATGAGGATCGACACCAAATAAACTTGTCCGCATTAATTGGCTTTGTCATCACATCTTCTAGGTTATCATTAGTGTGAATCTTTTGCATATACATATTTCCCTCTTCAACTAGTTCTCGAACAAAATGATATTAAAAGCCTATGTGCTTCATCCTTGAATGAAAATATGGATCGCAAGGCATTCTGACTGTCACAATACACAGTAATTTGCAGCTTTTTGTGCCTGAATTCCTCCATTAACCTTTGCATCCAAATAGCTTCCTTGCAAGCTTGGGTAGGTGCCATGTACTCAAATATTGGCATTGGCAGGGCTACAACAGTTTGTAACTTGGATAACCAATTGAATGCTCCTCCTGCAAGCATGAACACATGACCAATAGTAGATTTTCTTTTATTATGATCACTTGCAAAATCTAAATCAACATAACCCTGAAAGTTAACTATGTTCCTCCAAAATATATTGCAACACCTAAGGTTCCTTTGATATATACCATGATTATTTTAATTGCATTCTAATGCTCTTTACCAGGATCCTCCATAAACGGACTAACTATTGCGACTACTTGTGCATTACCTGGTCTTGTACATATCATGACATACATAAGGTTTCCCACTGCTGATGCATACGGTACTTAAGACATTTCCATCCTCTCCATGCAAAGATTTCGTCAACCTGCAAACCAAGTTTTCTTTTTCTTTTTCTTTGAATCCTTCTGGTTGGAGCATATAAATTTCTTATGCAAGCTCTCCATGAAGAAAAGCAGTCTTTACATGTATTTGCTGAAGGTGAAAATCCAATGCAACACACATTGCCAACACTAATCTTACAGTGGTAAGTCTAACAACCAGAGAACATATCTCATTGAATTCAATACCTTCTTTTTGAGCATATCATTTTATCACCAGTTTGCACGATATTGTTCCACTTGATCATTGACATCACGTTTGATCTTGTATATCCATTTTTTTTCAATGGCTTTCGAACCCTTTGGAAGTTGAACAAGATCACATGTCTTGTTTCTATGTAAGGCCTCCATTTCTTCATGCATTGTTGTCATCCTTTGAGAAGCATCTAAACCGTTCAACACCTCTTGAAAAGTTAAAGGTTCAACTTCCTCGGTTATAAGACAAAATTCATTGTGGTTCGTCATAACATAGTCTAGTTGTCAAGATGGTTTCTGCAACTGACGCGTTGATGGACGAAGACCTTCATCATTGACCCCATCTAGTTCTTTCTCTTACTTCACTGATTATGCTTCAAAAGAATCACTTTCTTTGGATTTTTCTTCCATCTGCATATTATAGCAGTCTTTTTCGAAGTGCAGTCATTTTTCTACTCACTATGCAGTTTTTTGTTTTTGGTTCAAATACTAGATCTTTGCCAACAACAACCTTGCAGGCGGTCGGATCCCACAAGTGATACCCCTTATTATTGTCATCATAACCTAAAAAGGTACATTTCCTGGACTTTGAGTCCAACTTTGTTCTTTCTTGGGAATTATATACATCTCGTACACAAGGCAACGTCCAAACACGTGTATAGAGGAATAATATACTAGTTTTCCTTTTCATATATCCATCAGTGTCTTCAAATCAATCATTAGTGATGGTGATCGATTTATTATACTTGTTGGTGTGTTACTTTGTTTTGAAGGGGTGTATTGCTTCACCGACAATATCTTCTATTTATAGTAGAGTAATTTCACTATTTCACCTATTCAATTTATTGCAACGGTTGCAATTTTCAACTTTGTGCAATATAAATCATTTACCAAAACTTTTTTTTGACAAAAACAAAACGATATTCATTCATTCAAATCGATAAAGTACATCAGATACAAACATCGCTAAAAACGTAAATGGTGAATCTGCAAACAAACTCACAACACCCAAGTTGATAGCATACATCGGCAAAATGCCTACAAATAATATGATAAAAGCTAAGTCACTGAAATACCCATGTTTCCGGATCTGCAACGTTGACGCCCAAATCATTGGTTGAATTTGTAATTGACTGATGTAGATCTTTCAATAGGAAATAAACGAACACCGTGACAAGACGCGAAATCAAACGCTGCACAAGACGACAAACAACACAACGCCGCACTTAGACGACGAAATCACAAAAAAACAAAAGGAAAAACTTGATATGTGCGAAAAACCACTTATTTAGATTGAAAGAAAATGGGAAAAAAGATGTAGAAGGGTGATTTTAGGTCAAAAATGACATAAAATCATCCCTCCTCGATGAACGTAGGAGAAAGAAAGTTTAGAGAGAAAGTTTAGAAAACTAGGGCCAACTTATATTTAGATAAAATTGATTTTTATCAAAATATACTTTGTCATCATAGAACCAATCAGACGAATACACTAAAATAGATTTTCTCATGTCTGATGTAGCATGACAATAGCGGGGCTGCTATTGCAAATTGGAGTAGGATTTAATGCAGCTGCAAGGTTAGTATAATTATGCCATATATAATCTCTAAAACATGAGTACTTGCAAAAAAAAGGTGAAGTACCCGTGTTTGGTATGCATACGGTACACATGATACTCTTTTTTGTTCATTATCTATTGTGAGGAAATATTGTGGCATTCTAGACGTATCAACATAAGCCATAATATGTCTTCAATTAATGGTCATGCTAAACTAATTTAATTGTAGTAGCAAATAGGAGTACATTTATATTCTTGTTTGTAACAACTTTTTGCGAGAATTGATTTACAGTGTGAGAGTGAGCAACGAATTGGGAGCTGGGAATTCAAAAGCAGCAGCATTTTCAGTGGTTATTGTGAACATGGTTTCATTCATTATTGCGGTGATAGAAGCAATTGTGGTCCTTGCACTTCGTCATGTTATAAGCTATGCATTCACTGAAGGTGAAACTGTTGCAAATGCAGTATCGGATTTGTGTCCATACTTGGCTATCACTATAGTTCTCAATGGGATCCAACCAGTGCTTTCAGGTAACATTTCGATACAAATATAAGAGAAAATAGTTAAATGTTATATTATTATTTTAAAAATAAAAAGATATGACAATATTCACTATAACATTTTCGTCGTATGCTAATGCAAACCAAATATTATGAAAAGTTGTGGAAAAATACTGATGAAGTAGTCACAAAAGCAATCACCAAGACGTAAAAAAAAAAATCAAATTGAGTCTAATTTGAGTCTTGTTTGAGTCTAAAGAAATATATTGACAAATATTTTCCTACTCTAATTTGAGTCTTGTTTTTTTATTTCTTTTTTATAAAAGTAAGTTTGAAGAGTTAAACTAAAATAGTAGAGTTTATGTTCATAATTTTTTTTACAAATATCAATATCTTTGCTTATGCTTTTTGACCACTTGAAGGAGGAAATTACCTCGAATCTCATTGATATGTGGGGGTTGACTTTGTAGGAGTGGCAGTTGGGTGCGGATGGCAAGCCATTGTGGCTTATATAAACATAGGTTGTTATTATGGGGTTGGAGTCCCGGTGGGTTGTGTTTTAGGCTTCAAATTCGACCTTGGTGTTAAGGTATGATACTAGTTATTCATGTTACAACTAGTCGTTCTTTGCATAATATTACAAGTTATAAACACCTTCCAGATCACTTTTGATGTGTGTATATTAAAAAGGAAAACGCTAACTAGTGTCATAGGAAAAGAGATCCCTTCGTCTTTTACAATATGTAGTGGGATAGTAGGAGGATAAACTTTAAACTAGCACAAGAAAAGGACACTCTGATCAACCAGATTTTAATTGATAAAAAATTTGGGTTTATATTTGTTGTAGGGAATATGGTCCGGCATGATTGGAGGAACATTGTTGCAGACCCTCATTTTATTATGGATCACATTTCGCACTGATTGGATTAAAGAGGTCAGTTTTGCTTCTTCCATAATTACATTAAGCGACATAATTAACGGATACTCATTACACATTAAGAAAAATGACTATTTGCCCTTAAAATAATCAGAGGTCAATAAAATATAGGTTTATTATCTTTTTTATTTGAAAAGTTGATGTCTGTAAACTAAATTTTAATCATATGTATTGATTTTTTATCAACCATTTTTGCTTATATTTCATGGCAAAGTGAGTACATCAAACATATTACGAAGGATTGTTCAATTCGTGGTACCAACAAATTTCTCCTCCCCATAACGAATCAAGAATTATTTCGTCTATGAAAAATCTTATTGCATAATCACTATTAACAAAACCAAGATTCCAATTGCAAAAAAAGAACCTTAACAATATCACAATATTATCAATACAATGATATGTTTTTCTTTACCCGATATTAATAATACTCAATCAATATAATGCTTACAATATGATGAATATTGCAGGTAAATACAGCCAAGAAACGATTGGACAAGTGGGAAAACTAGAAGAAAATTCAGGTCCAAGGCTAATACGGGTGTCAGGGACAAGGTGTGGGGGAAAGTGACCCACTTTTTTTTTTTTTGAGAGGATTTATTTTAAACTTTTTGTTACAAAAGAAAGAACTATTTTTTATTTAATAATATATATACATATCTATTATGTACTATTTCATTGATACATGCTCTGACGTTTTCTATCAAAAAAAATATAATATATATTGTGACTTTGCTTTTTTATTTTGGGTACAAACTCACATTGAATTTTTAGAATTAGATGGATTTTTTTTTTGTAGAGCTTGTACAAATGATCAGAAAACATGTTATGTATTCATCGGTATATTAATTTTTAGATAATTTTCAAAAAATAGAAAGAGAAAAAAAAAATGGAGAACATAAATCTAACCCCACATAAGATATAGACAAAAAAGAAAGAAAAGTTTCACAAATTATGTAAAGTTTTGACCGTTATATTCTTTAGAATAATACTTTTTATCATTGCATCACTCAAACAACCAATAGTATGTTTATCAAAAAATATATTAACAGATTGTCCAACTATCAAATCCATGGCCAATAGAATGTTCTCATTCAAGCAAGCATCTTCTCAATCTTTTTTATATCATCTTCATGATATAAAACTTTACCATACAAAAACTATTATAGACATCCAAGAGTTTAGAGCCTCCCACTATTTTTTAAGTTTTTGCAAGTTTGATCTTCATAATCATGAACCCTACTTCTTTGTTAAATAGTTTGACAATTAGTGCCTTCTTCCATGGACCCCCATGAGATCTATCTTTGCTAATATTTGATTGACTAGGTTTGATGTTTCTCTTCTAGAGGTGACCATTGTGTTGTCCATAAGCTTCGCTTTGGAAGAACAAGATTTTTTTTATTCCGATTCATCCCCCTCCGTTACCATTAATCGTAAACCTTTGAGCTGAGAAAGCAAGTGGTGATGCCATGAGCTGTCATGAGAAAGTCAATTTGTTGAACAAGTTTTGTAGCAACAAAAAAAAAAAATGAATAGTGTTGTTAGGGTATCAAAAAATTAACAAGATCCCCAACCGGATTTGAACATAACAATTGATAAAGAGATATAAAAGAGTACATATATATGTACTCTTTCTCGTGGGTGTGTGTGGAAAGAGATATTAATTTTAACATGTATATCATGGTCAAATATTTTTGTCAAATAAGTTCAAAAATAATGTTTTATTTATAGTGTTCAATATTGTACTATATTGTAGTGAAATTGTTCCAATTTTAATATAATTAATGAATTAGTAATTTAAATAATATTATGAACAAGATTAAGTTGTAAATACATTAGTATAAATTAAAAGTATAGTTAGTAGAACCTTGAAAATCCTTCAATATTGATTAAAAATAGTGAAGGTTCAACATCACAAATTAATTAATGATACTAGGAGAGTTAAAAAGAGTACCGATAAACCAAAATCAAATCTGATTTTTTTTTTCATTAAAACTAAAATGTGTCCTGTATTGTATTGGGATTTCTCATGTAGTATAAATTATAATATGTCTTGTATAACTTATGGATTCAACATTAAATGACACGTGAGCAAACCCAATGGGATGCTAATATGATATGCTAAAGTTTTCTTTTTATATTTGACCGACTTGGATGCTAAAACCTGAAATGAATAACTATTAATTTAACCGTTTAATTTTCTTACAATTTACAATGTTGATGAAGTGAGTTTATAAGGTCGGTACATCACAACAAATTATATGAAATAATTCATTATTTTAATGTTACCGTTGATAATTAAATCTTATTTTCCTTGCTAGCTTTGTTAAGGTGATTTGAAGGTCAATTATTTCTTTTTTTTAACAAATTATGATGGTCAATTATTATATTCCCCCGATGTCAACAAAAAAAAAATGATGGCAAATGGAAGATAACGATATATACTCTGCTTGTAGTACTTAGTATATATTAGTGGCATTAGTCAATATGACATGATGTCAAATTGAAAGCAAACTCACAATGGTTGACTTTGGTCTAATTCTAAGCCTCGAGGAAACGTGATAGCATGCTATTTGCTAGCTATCTGTTAATAATGGACATGGTTGTGGTGGGGACGAAAGGGTTGATGAAAGGAACAGTGTGGTATGTGCTAATATTGCTATGCATGAACCTTGCCAATCTCCATTTGTTTATTGTCAACAAAAAAAAAAAAGTCTGCATTTGTTTAATTGTTTTATTTTATTTTTGATGATTAAGAATCAAATAAATTTGCTATTTTTGAGTTTACAACACTTGTATACCTGCATCAACTATTTGTGTTAGACCTTGGTTATATAATTGTTTCATTTTATTCATTAAGTTAATTAGTTAGTTTACTCCGAAATTGTGGCTTCTAATCTAAGAAATACCATTTTAAAACTTGATTGCAAGTAAGTTGTTCATCATGTAGATAATGTTTGTAGAACCATTATTCAATGTTGTTTTTACTATGTGACAAGTTAATGGTAGACGCATGCCTTAGAAAGGGTGTATATGTCTTATGCTCCTCACGATGTCTTTCATTTTCCTTTTGATTGTATTCGCAATTGTTGGGTCATTGAGGGGAGTTAGGGGGACCGTCCACATCGAGGCTAGAACAACCACACAAGAGGGACAGACGTCACACTCATACTAAAAACCTCAATAGGTTTATTGGTCCTCTTACTAATAAGGTGTTCAACCTTTACTTTTCTATCGGAGACATATATAACTCACACTTGCACACAATACTACTTTTCTATCGGATGTGGGACATATATAACTCACATTTGCACACAACACACCCCCTCAAGTGTGAGTCCATTTATTCATCATGCTCCCCCTTCAAGCGGAAGCTCTTACTTGCTTGTATCGCCGTTGTTGGTTTCTCCTCAAACAGATCGACACTGCTTGTACCGCCGTTGTTGCTTTCTGTGCAACGGACCGGAACCACACAAGAGGGAGAGACGCCACACTCTTACCCAAAACCTTAAGGCTATAGGTTTATGGGTCCTCTTACATATAAGGTGTTCAACCTTTACTTTTTTATCCGATGTGGGACATATATAACTCACACTTGCACACAACAGCAACAACAACAACATATAATTCATAACCAAGATAAAATTACTATTCACACTTAAATACTAAAGGACACTGCCACAAGTAGCTCTACCGTTATGCTGAGATTTAAGGCAAAAGATCATAGTATAAGTATTCCATCTGACCTTAATTATATGCAAAAATAGGTAAAAGGAAATTAATGATATATTTAGTCTAAAATTTGAATAAAATACATCAATTTTCTTTGTCTTGTTTTTGCTTATAATTAAGGTGAGAGAGAATATGACCCTAACGCAAATATAGAATGAGATTTACAACAAAACAAGACAACCACCAAACCGTAAACTAACAAATACTCTTAGGAATGAAGGGAATGTTGAAGTTACTGTTGTGTGCAAGTGTGAGTTATATGTCCCACATCGGATAGAAAAGTAAAGGTTGAACACCTTATAAGTAAGATGACCCATAAACCTATAGCATTAAAGTTTTGGGTAAGAGCGTGGCGTCTTTCTTGCTTGTGCGGTTGTTCTAGCCTTGATGTGGACGCTCCCCCGAGCTCCCCTCATGACCCAACAGTGGTATCAGAGCCTGGTTCGACGAAGGGTACGACCGAGGCAGCCGGTCCGTTGGGAGAAACCAGCAACGGCGGTGCAGTGTCGGTATCAGAGCCTGGTTTGACGAAGGGTACGACCGAGGCAACCAGTCCGTTGGGAGAAACCAGCAACGGCGGTGCAGTGTCGGTCCGTTGCGGAGAAACCAGCAACAATGATACAAGCAAGTAAGAGCTTCCACTTGAAGGGGGAGCATGATGAATTGATGGACTCACATTTGAGGGGAGTGTTGTGTGCAAGTGTGAGTTATATGTCCCACATCGGATAGAAAAGTAAATGTTGAACACCTTATAAGTAAGATGACCCATAAACCTATAACCTTAAGGTTTTGGATAAGAGTGTAGTATCTCTCTCACTTGTGCAGTTGTTTTAGCCTCGATGTGGACGGTCCCCCGAACTCCCTTATGACCCAATAGTTACTTCATACGAATACACTCCAAAGGATCCAAAAACCACACCCATAGAAGAGACATGATCTTGACTTAGTTTTTGCCAAAAACGATTTTTGAAAAAGAACCTTAATTTGCTCCACAATGACCACTACTTCATATACCAAATAAGAAAAGATGCATTTATTCTTCACTTCTCTTCCATATTTGATTTTGAAAGAAAGATTAATGAAAGTTTCTTAAGCTTAGTTGAGAGAAAAAATGCAACTACTTAAGGGTTAAGATCTTTTCTATTTCTCAAATAAATAAAAACTTTAATATTATGAAAGAGTCGGAGTTTTCAATTCCAAGTTACCAATATTCTCTTCATAATTAAAGTTAAATGAATATTACTAATTGAAAAAATAACTTCCACTAAAGGACGAATTGTTCGAGATAACCCAAATTCGAATAAACATTACTTATCTTCAGACTGAAATCCGATAATTAGGGTTCATTTTGCTAACAAACATAAGGGTTAATATCAAAAGTAAATATTTACTATTTGAAATATCATTAGATGCTAACACGTGAACATCTCTTTCAACTGAGATTCAAACAATATTGATTTGTTGTGTTATGAAAGACTAACTCGTTCCACTATACTCAACTCACATTGATAAGATGTCGGAAGATTTAATAGCCAGGCTGGGATTTTGCAAGATGGATGGAAGCATTGCTTTGCTTGCAGATTCTTGGACATAAACTTAATACTACTTATTCATAATAATAACATAAACTAATTATTTAATGGATGGAGTGATGAGAAGTAGTAGCTGGCTCACTACGGTAGTGTACTGGAGGGTGTATTTGACTAGTTGACTCTTTTCTCCAATAATTGTTCTCTTTAATGCTTGCACTAACTTTCACACTCTCTCAATTCTTCTTGTTTTTTTTTGCTTTCATAAAGTCAGCATTAGATCTTGAAAAAAAGAATCCGAAGCTCCTGACAAGCTAGCAGCATGCTTGTTTACCGGGTTCAGTCCTTTGAACTTTGAATTATATGATAGTATTATTTTGAACATTAATTTTTACCATTTTAATGAAAAATATTACTCCACTTATATTTGAGGTATAAATTATAATCATGTAACAATGGATTTAATTCAAATATTTACAAAAAGATATTTAATCCAAATACATTATCCATGTAAAGATCTTTTATACTCCTACTATTAATAAAATTTAATCGTCAAATCATTAAAAATATTTGATTTAGCATTACTTTGACATCATATCAAAACTAAACTCATATAACAAATCTTGATGCAAAAGTGTCAATATTGTTAGGTTTAACATTTTCATTCGAATTTTGTACGTGAGGCTCGCAATTGTGAATACGTTTCAGTGTGTTTGTCACTTCGTCTATCGACCAACAAAAATTACCACCCTCTATTTCTCTGAAAATAAGATATGTTATATTACACATTCATTTTCCATAAAAATATATTCGTAATCTATAACATTGCTTAAAAAACATTTCCTCTCGTGAGTGCAAACAAGACAAGTAGCCATTGCTGTGTTTGTTTGATTGAGCATTTGACAAACATGGTTTTCAATAAAGTTGATTTTCTAAAAAGAAAATTTGTGAAATGTAAAACTGAGTTAGTCTAATATTAATTTTGAAGTTGACTAATTTATTATTGAATATTTGTACTCTAAAAGTAATTGTAGAATAAAAATTAGTGTGAAATGATTTATGTGCTCAATTTTGTCCGTCAAAAACAAAACAAAACAAAAAAAGTAATAGACTATTTACTTTTGTGGAATTCTTTTCTATTTTCCTTTCGGAAAAGAAATGTTTGTCTTAACTTGCTAATTAAAAAGCGAGTTACAATCATTTACGATGGAGAGAAGATGAAAGTTAGCTAAAAATGATGTATTTTAAAGAAAAAATGAAAACAATTCTTTTGACATTTTCATTGTTTACATAAAATATAGACAATTGTTCACTTCAAGAATCTTTTATCTTCTTGTTAACAAGTAAAATTAACACAAATTTTAAAAAAATAAAATAAAATATTTTCACAAAGTAAACAACGCAGTATGTCTCCACTTTCCTCTAAAAAAAGAGAGTATATTTCCACTAAAATCTCGTCACTTTTTAGAAGAGGCAAAATCAATCAATTATGATACAAATTGAAAAGAATCCAAACACACATTCAAAAATTGCCCTCTCAACTCATGTACTTCTTCTGCCACATAGTCAAGAATCTAACAGAACAAAAAAAAGGTAGAGGGAGATAGAAAAATAAAATGCAAAAACAATTATATATTGATCTTGATGAGGCAGAATTTATGATTTCACTCTTTTCTAATCTAAAGAAAACATATGACATACCATATGAAGAAAACATAATTAACATTGTATTACACAAAAAACACCATTGAGTTTCCTTGTAATTTGTATCAATATTTGATCATAAGAGAAGGAATAGTTAAAATGGTTTGTTTTTCTCTCCCAAACAAACGCTTCCATGTTTTCAATTGACTCACAACATGTCCATGAATGCCAACTCTTGCTGCAGACACACTTGACATAATTTTCTTTCTAAGCCTCCTTAATCTCTTTCCAATCTTCACCTTCAACTTAGATATTTTGATTCTAAGACATGATGATTTTCTACGAGAATTTGCTTGTTCCAACACCTTGTAGATCAAGAATTGTGCTTTTCTATGGATTAATTCTTCAGGATCTTCTTTATCCATCTTTGAGTAAGAGTATTGTTTCCTAGAAAGAGCCATTGTTTCTTCAATGTATTTTTCTTCCTATAAGAATTTTTTTTGTTGATGAAAACTTGCACTAAGAAATTAAGAAAGAGGAAGAGATAGATGTGGATTTAGATTTGGCTTATGGGGACTACTACTATATATAGTAAATAGATTTTGAATTAATATTTGTAGTATATTTTTTTCTGGGGGGTGCAAAAAAATAATTAAGGTGGGGTCATTCTAGGATGTCATATGGTGATGAAGAAGATCATGTGCACCAATTATGTGTAAGCAAATAATGGAGATTATATTAAGGGATGCCCCTGAACTGGCTTACATCATTTAGTTAAATTTAATTCATGCCCAATGGAACCTGCCTTAGAAAAACATAGCTAAATTTATAAGTAGTGCCAATGCCACCTCAAAATGTAATTAAATTTGAGCGAATAATGTTGTTATCATCCTTTAATTTCTTTCTTTGTCTTTTCGCTGCTAAGTAAAACCCGCACCAAATGTGACAAAAAAATGTGTTAATTTATATTATCCATCGCTAATCTCAGAGTTAGCAACTAGTTCTTTTGTTGTTTAATTAGTTCTTGTTAGGAAGATGAAAGTTTATAGATTGATTTTGAGCACTCTGATGCGAGATTAAAATTTAGGGGTGGCAAAGTTAGTTAAAGGAATGACATCATTGACGTCCATAATGCTAATTTAAATAAAGGTACGTTGAGAACAATAATTCAATATAATATGTCTATATATGGTAAACATTTTAATACGGTAATTTCAACTTCCATTCTCCCTCTTACTTCTTGGTTCTTGACCTATAAAAAATTAATAAATAATTTTTTTAACTATTTATTTATTAATTCATCATTTTAATCCCACAATAATTTAAGGGGCTAATTTGATAGTATAATGAAAATATTTTTTCATAATTTATATTTATTACTTATTAAATAAAACTATCTACATTTATATTCTTTTTAAATAAAGCTACGTTGACCACAATAATTCTGTATAATATAACTATTAAAACATTTGAGACAAGTAAACATCTGTATGACTTTGTATTTCAAATATGTATAAAGTATGATGACACTTTGCCTACTTCTAAAACACTTGATGCATACGTTTGAAAAACATTACTTTTGAGAAAATAACTATTGAAGCTTATTTTAAAAGTTAAACGATAATTTCATCAAATTAAGTAAAGTAACCAAGATTACATTAGTCATAATGTAATTGGATTCGGGCCTCTAAAGCATTAATCTATCAAATTTGAATTTGGTGGATAAAAAAAATAGTAGGGAGGGAGACTTTGCTTATAGTAAAATGGTTTTTTTTGAAGGATTATAGTAAAATGGTTATGAATTTTTAACACTCTAAAATTGAAGACGTATACGTATTAGATGTCAATACTTTATGGCTACTTGTTGATACACATCATAGAAGTATAAGAATTATTTATTTTATTTTAAAAAATATTTTATCAGATACAAATCAAATACTTTAAAGATACTCGAGGATGCGTATCTAGAGTACGTATCTATATGATACATGTGAGATATTAGTGAAGAAGTTTAAGGATGAGAGATTAAAATAAGATAAAGATGAGACTTAATTAGTTTGAATTAAACAAAACTTATTTTAAGTTCTTTTAATGATGCTTTTGTTAATATTTTTTAATATTATTTTACTTGCATATAGTTTTTATTTTGTTAACATATTTAGGTCTTGTCGTATCATAAATGTCAAAAAAAAATATATATTAATTATCCATGTCATATCGCACCCACACTCATACTACGTAATCAACCTTACAAAAAAATTATCAATCAAATATCATCTTTAAAGTTGATGTAGCATGAATTTTTTAATAAAAATCCATTAATACATATTTTTGAAGAAAAAAACATATATTAAGGATAAAAACTAAAAAAGAAGGTATTAAGTGTAACAGTGACATAGAAAGTACATAAGATGCAGTGTGAATGGCATTCCTTTCCTCCTATCACCGACTCAGAAGAGGCATAACTCTGCCATCAAAGAGAATGATATTTTTATTTGA
This sequence comes from Medicago lupulina, assembly GCA_958299785.1. NCBI lineage: Eukaryota > Viridiplantae > Streptophyta > Magnoliopsida > Fabales > Fabaceae > Medicago > Medicago lupulina. The sequence goes on along the minus strand of OY283139.1, from coordinate 8,915,289 downwards.
TTTTTTTCCATATGAAAAGAAGCATGAAGTTTCTAATCGTTTTGCTGGTTGCATTCACGTGATAGAAGCTCGAGTCAATGTGCAAAACGACACAGGACACACCATAATTGCCACCGGCATGCGTTGGAATCTTTGAATAATACCATGAAAAATTTATTCATTTTTCTTATATTTGAAATTCATAGTCAAGTTTAGCAAAATTGCTTGAAGCTAAAAAAAAAACATAAAATTATATAAAATGGTCGCATTCGCAACGATATAATTTGTCACTAGAACCATTTTTTTTTTTAGGGAATGTCACTAGAACCATGTTAATCCCAATATAAGATGTTGCAACAACTAATATAAAAAGAAATGCTTAATTGACACAATTTTTTTTATTGATAAATGTTGATAAATTACTTTGTCATCGTAAGCTTTTTGTTCTAGGTAGAGGTTTAATTCAACACTGTATATATTAATTTTTTTTTTCTCTTTATTTTGACGTCAACATTTATTCAAGTTATATTTTACTTATTTTATGCAGAGTTTAGGATTTTGTTGTCATAATAACAGCTCTCCAATGTAAAAGAGAGTGAAAAGTGATTAATTTGATATATTAATGTGAAGAGTACAACACACCCAACAAACTAAGGTCAAAGTCTTTTTCTTTTCTTACAAAGAACAAGGTGAAGAGTATTGATCCAAAATTGAGTGGGTCCGACTTCAAAATTGAGTAGATCAGATTCCGATTAGAATATATCGATTAGTTAGTTTATAACTTACTAGACTAACTAATAAATTTGTTGATTAAATGATATGTTCAGTAAACAAGTTTCTCTTTTAACTTATAATGTTAACTAGTGTTTCTCTACGGCGAGGATGTTGATTAAGGAATCAAATATAATGGTGTTTATATTGAATATTGCTCAGTCAACTCTTTTAAAAACATAAAAATTGATATTTTCAACTTAAAATATTTTTTTATTAGTTTCCTTAACCAGTGTCTTTGAGTCACCGGTTAGCTTGACCTTTTTTTTTTTAAATGTTATATCCCAAGCAGCATCTAAAGTATTTGGTATAACATTAGCTTCTCTCGTCAACTTCCTGAAACAAGTTGACAACAATAAGCGTATCAAGCATCACATAGCTCAACTTGTAAATCAATTTGACCTAATTAACAAGGCTCCAAAGCTCGGTCATTACTAAAGTTGGCTCTACCAAGGTTACAAAAAAACAAAACAAAAAAAACTCAGATACAGACGCCGCTAAAATCCCTAATTAATTCGCCACAAGATGCAAGTCATATACTTCCAATATGATAACCATCCCACATTGAGCTTGAAAGCATTAATATGTGAGGGATGCCACTTAACATATTAACTTCATGCTTGTAACCCACAAGCTAGGATGGAGACCGGAAATAAAGATGATGATGATGGATGGAGGTATACTATCTTTCAAAAGATTGCATGAATTGCTCAGGATTAAAGGTAGTTTTTGAGATAAGTAATCCATTGATGTCAACTATGTCATTTCAACTCTGTTGATTCTTGTCTCCGTTGGATTTTTTTAACTTAGCCACCAAAAAACTTGGTGGTTCTCATTCTCCTTTCTGCAGATCTCCATATCAAATCATTTACAACCATATATCACAATATCTATAATGATGAATACACCGTACACTAGTGTACATACTTTGCTTTAGTACAGTGCTCAATAAAGAACCGATATTGCTATATTATGTTGCATGAGTTTCTTTTATTCCTAATAGACATCTCTTAATCCCTCCAAAATTTACAATGTATACTTTTCAATGTTATTATCATTTCATCTATGTAATAAAATTGATCCAGCTTTACAGCTTTATATAAAAATAAAAAAAAACAATCTTCCTTCTATGAACACGAACCCAACCTCCAACATCATCGAAGAAGATTGGATAATGATCCAACATCATAAAAGTATTAACTGATTATTGGTCAACTGATTGTGAGTCGCAATCACAATTAACTATAGGCTAATTAAGCTAATTGTGAGTTTTAACATTAATAAGCATCACATGCTCAACTGATTATTGGTCGGAAAGACAAATTACACGATTAGAAGAAACGGTCTCGATTGAAAAATAAGCACAGCAGAATTGATTCCCAGATACAAAAACTAACAATTTTATCTTCATTTCAAAATTAGAAAATGGGTTTGTCAATTATGAAAAGCAATGAGTTTTATTCTAATTTAACACAAGCTAACCGAGTATTGTTCAGCAACATCATAATTTAATTTAACACAATAGATAGACAATGTCGTCAAAATCTAAACACCAAAAAGTAATCAGCAAGCAAATTTAAACGGATACAAGAGCCTTTGGAAAAATTCCAATGTTACTAGCAATCAAATGGGGAAGAGGGGGAAAAAGGATAAGAATCCTTATTCCGCGAAGGGAAAAGCAACTCCATCAAAACAGTACTGTCACAAAGGTCACAAATTTGTAGCGGCAAGTTCTTAACTATATCCCATTTGCTGTTGTTGCTGCTGTGGGTGTTGGTAACCAGGATACCCCGGATAACTTCCATACACATTGGGATCCTGTCCAGCAGGAGGAGCAGCGTAACCATAATTTTCATAACCACCCTGGGCATAACCATAATATCCACCGGCAGCAGGGTAACCACCCTGGGTTGGATCTTGTTGAGTCTGTGAACAAAAGCACGGTCATTGAAAAGAATTTGAATAAGACTTTGATGCCAAACCAGCTTAGAATTACAAGGGTCAGATGATATATTACCTGTTTGTTTGACGGAGTGCGTCCCCATGAAAGGCGAACATTTTGTCCACCCAATAAAGTTCCGTTCAAAACACGGATTGCCTCTTCTGCACAGCTCCTGATGCAAGAAAAATGAAGGCACAATCTTAGTACAGCAAAGACTGGAAAAAGATTTAGCACATATTAGAAATTACAAATAAAAAAGTAATATTACCTGTCTGAAAATTGGACAAACCCGCATCGCTTGCCTGATGGAATCTTCACATGTACTAGTTCACCATATTGGGTGAAAACTTGCCTCAGATGATCGTCAGTAACATTTGGATCCAAGTTGCCGACAAAAATCTGCAATGAAAAGATAAGTCACAAACATGTAGCAAACAAAGCACAGTTTCAACATATTAAAAGAAGTACGCACAGTTGTGTTATTGGGATCATTCTCGCTTTGTCCGCCACTAGGGTTATACGAAGCTGCATTTCAAAATGAAAGTGAAGTAAAAAGATGAATTATGTGAATAGAAAATGAATTCAAAAACAAAGCCAAAAGTAAGACAACATATATCAACTATTTATTTAATAACCAAAGGTGCGACTATTTATTTAATTCTTTGATACAATACAACAAGTCAACACGTCTCTTTGTTGGCATAATTCACAGCAAGCAAATATTTAGGGAGCTGACTCAGAAGCAACAGAATGGGCAGTGGCTTACATTTTCATGCACCGGAAACCATCAAATAAAAAAATAACACTACTTAACAACTGAGATCAAGTTATACATACAGAACAATGACATAGTAAGTTTAGCCAATATAAATTAAATCAGTAATAAAATTTATGAAGCATCCATATAAATCAAATTCAATACATAGTTGTCGGTTAAGTTGTCACAATTTTGCAATGTTACGACCGCCCAGGTAGGACCAATAGAAGGGGCGATATGCAGAAGACAGGTAAAAAATACCCGCAAATTCATCACAAGAAACTCGGTTAGAAAATCACAAAGTGATACACGGGCTCCATGCAGTCAATCACGGGTCCTTTACTCTACTGTCAATTGTACATAACATTGTATTGGGAGGTATCTGATTGAGTTGGACAGTTGGTCCTTTACTTAAAAATTATTGGATTATTGTATCATTCGTATGATAGATGGCAGAAATTCTTCTTTGCACAAATGAATGTTACAAATTGATTGTTAATTACCAATTTGAAAACCATGGTAGTCATATAAAAGAAATCGATGAATATTCGTCATAATTCAAAGTTGTCAGTCTATATGCATAGGCAAAACCTTTACACAAATGAAAACAATTAAAACCTTTACACACAGATGAAAACCATGAAATTGACCATCTCTATCATACAACATCTAACATTTTCAGACTTAAAGGAGGAACAAATAAGAATAAGAGGATAAAATATATGAGAAGAATAAGAGGATAAAATTGATCATCTCAACATTTATTTTCTTATGGACGGGTGAAATGTAAACTGAAATAAATAAACATTTGATTGAAGAACAGAAGATTTAGCTAAGTGTAAATAAGATCTGCTTTGGCACATGGGAAAGCTACTAAAGAAATTAACGATGTAGCCTGTAGTTCTTAAGAAAAACAAATAGGAGTAAATTAAAGGAGCAAAGGCTATGAATGATGGACTGAAAAATAAGTAAGCCGAGAAATTGCGAACTTAATTAGAGTAAAAGCTAAACCAAAAGGTGAAATGAAAAGAACTTGAAAATGTAGGCGGAAAAGAAAATGCCGCAAAAATATAACGGGCAAACATAAACATATAACTGACCTAAGCAAGGACATGCACTAAAATGGTAACCATTTCAGCTGAAATCAGTTCCAGGCTCCGAGATGACAGAGCCTCTTGACACCCTGCTTTGAGACAACAGGAGTTCTATAAGATTTTATTACTACATATGCAATAATTTATTTAGCCCAATTTTTTTAAAGGAAAATTGCAGGAAGAAACGACTGTGGACGGCAAATCTTCACGAGCGTAACCGAAAAGAATCATAACTTAAACAGCAGCATTCAGCATACACTACAAAAGGTAATTTGGTACACAAGTCCTTGAATTCAACTAACCAACATCACACATATTAATAAGACAACAATTTACCATTATGCAGCAAAACAAACATTCACAAACAGCAAAAGAAAAGCACAGATATAATAGACAAACCTTTCGGCTGAGTGGTGGCAGCAGGGTTTTTATTAGTGGCTGGTCCAATCCTCATGGGTCTTGTTGAACAAAGAACACCTTGCATCTCAGTCATAGCCCTCATCTGTTCACCCTCGTCAGCAAATCTCACAAAACCATAACCCTTAGACCTACCAGTAAGCCTATCAATCACAACTTTCGCCCCCTTCACCGAGTTATAACGAGCCCTAAAAGTCTCCTGAAGAAGGTAATCAGTAACATCTGCAGCCAAATCACCAACAAAAATGGTGTGATCAGGACCATCATCCTGCCTTGACGACCTCTCACCAGCACTGAAAGTTGCCCAATTCAGTCTGTAACTCTGACCACCATTCGGCATAATAGTTCCGTTATATGTCTGAAGCACCCTTTCAGCAGTGGCACGGGTATTAAACTCAATAAAACCATAACCTTCTGATTGACTAGTTTGCTTATTCCTGATCACTTTCACAGATGTCAACTGCAATACAAAATCACAAAACCCAAATTTCACTAACAGAATAAACAAACTACAAAACCCAAATTTCACTAACAGAATAAAACAACTACAGACCAATATTACGATACCCTAATTTCAAAACAGAATAAAACAAAACAACTACAGCAACAACCAATCCTTATCCCAATAAGGGACTGTTATTATTTGGCATATTTGAGGTTATCTACTGGCATAAGTTTTGTGAGAATGTTTGTAAGAACTTATGAAAACAGCTTGTGACAATTTTCACAAGCTTTTTTCAGCTTATTTTCATAAGTTCTCCAATATAGTTTTAAAAACAGCTTATAACATATAGAAAAAAGGGTTAAGAGTGCTTTTCACCCCTGTAATATATGTCATTTTTGGTTTTCGCCCCTATAAAATTTTCAGTTTGATTTGCACCCTCGTAAAATTTTTATTTTCCGGAAAACACCCCTAATAGGCCATTTTCAGAAATTTTTTTCAAGAAATTTTGGTTTTTGATTGGCCTAGTAAGGGTGTTTTCTGAAAAATAAATTTTTTACAAGGTGCAAATCAAACCAAAAATTTTATAGGGGTGAAAACCGGAAACGGCATATATTTCAGGGGTGAAAAACACTATTAACCCTAGAAAAAACAATTTTGCATTATTTTACATTTTTCTTTAAAAATAGCTCATAGCTTATATGATAAGAGCGTGTGCTATAAGCTACAAATAAGCAGTTTATCCAATCAGGCCCTGAATGGGATCGGTAAACAAAATAAAACAATTATAAACCAAAATTAAAACCCCTAATTTCACTAACAAAATAAAACAACTACAACCCAAAATTACAAAACCTAATTTCACAAACAGACTAAAACAACTACAAACCAAAATTAAAAACCCTAATTTCACAAACAGGATAAAACAACTACAAACAAAAATTTAAAAACCCTAATTTCACTAACAGAATAAAACAACCTTAACTCCAACACTCACACCAATAATCAATCTATAAAAAAAATGATTTTGGTTTATAATTCAAATAACCACACAAAATTAAACCCTAATTCTACAATTATGAGAGAGATTATACCTCGCCAGTGTTACCAAAGCAGGTATAGAGATAATTCTCATCCATCCAGTACTGCAAGTCACCGATCCAGAGAGTACGGACCTCATCAGCGCTGGCGGGCTGCTGAGGAGGCTGAGCGGATTGGGCCGCCCACATAGCCTGCGGTTGTTGTGGTGGCATCATGACGTACGGCTGCTGTGGTGGTGGCTGTTGGTATTGTTGCGGTGGCTGTTGGCCCATGGTGGGAGGAGCCATGCCGTGTCCTGGTTGCATCATCTCTCTCGGTGAATCTGAGATTTCTAGAGAGAGAAAGAGAGAGCAATTGTGCGAAGAGAGAGAAAAAATTGGGTCTTGGTTTGTATTTAAAGAAGATTTTTCAAAACCCTAATTTGATGATGATGGTAAGGTTGATATTTTTTGGATATAGTAAGTAATTTTTGTTTTTCATTTTGAATTAATTAATTGGTCGATTTTATCTCTCTGAGATGCGTTGGAAAGCCATGATTGGTTGATGATAAAACAACCGTGTTTTGTGGACACGTGGAAAAACTTATTGCTTTGCTTGTGCAAAAGAATCACGGTTGATTTGATTGATGTCAATTTTCAATCCTTAGACATCCGAATTCAATTTGAGGTTTTAAATAGGTCCCACTTTAACACATTATTTTTTATTGTTTTTTAATAGTAGTATTTAATAGGTACTCATCCATTTTAATGGAGACCCTCTAATAAAAGCTATAAATGGATCTCATCAATAATTATTTATTGAAGACAATATTATAGAGGTCCCACCAAAAACTCCAATGACAACTTAAATAATGATTATTTTATTTAAAATTGGTGTGAGGTCCACTTAAAAATGGGGTCTTACGTGAGACCCTGAGTCTTAAGAGTCCCCCAAATTTTTGTACTACATTAGAAATATCTATTAGGTATTGGGTCTTAAGTGGTAAAGACCCTATCAATGTGAATAGTCTTAAGATTGTTTCTCTTTGAAAAATTCAAAAATTTATGTTGTTGAAAATATAAGCCAGCAAAATTAAAAAATAAAATTAGCAAAATTGTAATTTTTCATGTTTATATTAAAAAATAAAAATAGAGTGATACTTCTTCTGAATATTATAAAATTTGGTTATCCTTTCTGAACATTTTTTACTTGTGTCTTTGAAAAAAATTGGTTTAAAATTTGATTTTTACATCTATGTTATTTTGTATTTTGAGTTTTTGACGCTTTAAAAATTCATAATCACTTGTCATATGTTGTAAAATTCTAATTTAACGTGGAAATTCATATTTTAATGTTCTAGACATATCTGTAAATAATCATGAAAAAATTCAATCTTTGTGTCACTTTTTTGACTTTACGTATATATGAAAAGTATGACATAAAAAAATATGAATAGTCTCAAATTACAAAGGTATAATTTGATCGATTTTGAACAATTAACACTTAATTATTCTATTTTCAAAAAGTTTAGTGGCAAAAACTTCACCCAAGTGGAGAATTCGGGGTTCAAACTCCGACTCTCTGCATACTGCCAACTATGTTATGCTCAATGACTTATATGTTAATTTTTTGATTTTGTAAATTAAATATTTTTGTATTTTGATATTCATATTAATGCTAAAATAAATATTGTTATAGTTACCTTAATTTTTTAAAATTATAATGTTAGTTTCCGTACGGATGTTACAAAGTGTTGATATTTTACGTACATATAACAGCTTCATAACTCAATTTTTTTTTTGGTTACAAGAATTTTAGGGTGATGGGATGGTGCCCCAGTCCAAGACAGGGAAGACCTTCGGGCTCAAAGAGCACTTATAAAGGTAATTACATTTACTTCCCTCCAAAGACACTAGCGGGGCTTCATAACTCAATATAAGGTTTAGTAAACTAGTTTTTGAAAGATTTTTCTGGAGTTTTTCCCTAACAAATAAACACCAGCGTCGATTCCTATATTAAAAAAGTAATATAATAATATTTAGTTATTATTTAGCATTTCTTTTATTTAAATTAGCAAAGTCACATGACATTGAAATGTGTTGTCGCGTCACAAGATGTTCAACATCAACACAAAGAACAGTGGATGGATTTAATTTTAAAAATTGCTTTTTTAGGTAAATGGTGTTGGAGGTGTTTGGTGTATAGGGAGGGGTTGCGGTTTAAGGTGTTGTCATCTCGTTATGGAGAAGGGAGAGGGAGGCTAAGAGAAGGGGATAGGTATGGGTCTTATAGGTGGAGGGAGGTTGTGAGAATTATAGATGGTTTAGATGTTGAGGGAGAAAGTTGGTTTCAGAAAAGCATTCAAAGGAAGGTTGGTAATGGCGTGAATACTTATTTTTGGACGGATACTTAGGTAAGGTTGATTCATCTACGGGACAAGTTTACAAAACTTTTTGATTTGTCTGTTTATAAGGAGTCGACGGTGGCAAAGATGTTTTCTTAGGGTGGGGTGAAGGCGGAGGCATGGTTGCAGAGACACATATTGTTGGCTTGGGAGTAAGAGTTAGTGACGGGGTGTAGGATCTTGCTTTCTGATGCTTCTCTACAAGATACTGCTACAGATGAATGGAAGCGGCGTCCTAATGTGGGAGACAGATATACAGTCTCTAGGGTGTATCAAATGCTCACACAACAAGAGATGCATAGTTACGATTTGGTGTCAACAGATATTTGGCATAAAAATGTTCCTTTGAAGGTCTCTATATGTGTGTGGCGACTTCTTTTATAATAGGTGGCCGACAAAGGATAACTTGGTTAGACTCAACATTATTTCTAATGATTCTCAATTACGTGTCTCTGGATGCAGCTTTAATGAATCAACATATCATTTTCTCCTCCATTATCCTATTTTTAGTACTCTTCGACAACTTGTTAATATTTACAAAAGGTGGAAATTGAACTTGAGATCACCATAACTCTTCCACCGTGACATAAGCCTTACTTCTATTTTTTGGATGATAACCCAAGTCATATGTCCTGCGGATGTTAGTACGGCTCTTTTAAAATCAACTACAATATTAATTTAACATCTAAATTATAACTCTCTCGAGTTTAGTATTTAAATTACATGAAATTCATAAATTTAATTTTTAAAATTTTATAAAATTTTGTTAGTCTAATCTTTAAAATCTCAATGCCATGACTAATCCATGAATTTTATATAATTTAGAGATTACTCGTTATATTTATTTTTTAGAAATTAAATTCTATCAAAAAAAAAGTTTTAGATGGATGAATTGTTGAACCAAAAACATTTAGATAAAATAAAACACGTCTCTTTTGACTTAACCAGATTTTGATTTCAATTCAAGCCTTAGGTATGCAGAGTTAAAACTCTTAATTAAAGCATGTTGCACATTTAGGTCTCACAACATTCGAGGATTAATCTCTTCTCTGTAGTTGCATGGAGGATACCAGTTTACACCCAAAAATAAAAAATGGATGAATTGGTGTTGATTTCAAAGAGATTATTATATCGTGGCACTGATTTCGCGAAGAAACTTTCATGCTCACCAAATCCAAAATGAGAACAGCCGCATTCTATATGACAGTTAAATCCAATTCCTCGTAAAAACGACATGAATCAAAATCGAGTCTTTGAGCTGAAATTGGTCACCGTTGAAAAAACATCATGGTAATCAAACTATAACCCTGCTTTTTCAATTGTTTTTTTGTTCTTCATTCAACCTTTGTTTCTGGTTTATATTTGTCGCACGAATTGAATATGCATTGAGTTCACTAGACCCAATTGATTTTCCTTTGATTAGTTATATCCAATGCATATTATAGTAATGGTTTTGTGTTATTGAGATTAGTTTCTGTGTAATTTCAAGTGTACGATAGATTAGTGTAATTTCAAGAATGGATTTGCATTTGAAGAGTTTGTTTGATAGATATCAAGAACAATTTGGTTGTGGACCAGGACTTGGTCCTGGATCTGGTACATGTTTGATGAAAATTGATGGCATTGTTCCAAATTTCATTAGATCTATATACAAAGCTTCTGCAGCTTTGTATAGAACTGAACCATGGAAAAGGCTGCGCCCAGGGCATTATTTCGGAATCCGGGTTGGAAAGGATTCTGATTGGTCTGCCAAGAAACAGCCTTTTCCGTGTGTTCAGTTCGTTGGAGGTGATGGAGGGGATATTGGTTTTTACATGTATAGATCGGAAAATGATGCTAAGAAAATGACTGGGTCTAGAGAGACCGTTCGTGTTCCGAATGTTGAGGTTTTAAGGGTTACTTTTGAAGTGGAGTCTTTGATGTTTCCTTCAAACCGGAAAATGATTAAGTCTTTGTCGCTTGAAGTATCGGGGAGTGATCGATTTCCTGTTATTGATGTTGCTCGGTGCACGGTTGCTGGTGATCTTAGGTTTAGAAATCCGACTCTTGATGAGCTTAGGTTTGTTTATGCATTCATGAAGGCTATCTGTATGGTTCACCCTTTACTTCTGGTGGATAGGGATGGTGGTTCGAAGTATTCGACAATGGCGTGTTTTGAACCTTTTATAGAGACTGTTGATGTTCAGTGGCCTCCAGAAGTAACTAAGGGAGGTTATGACCTTGTTGCTGTTACTGTCTCACATCCACCTGGTCAGGCATATGATGAAAAATCTAGTAGTGTGAGTGCTGGTTCGACGCCGACTAAATATGTAGAACCGCCCAGGGAGGACACTTTCAGCGACGCAATTGGATACTCAAGTACTGGTTTGAGACAGTGTGCAATGTGTGAGAGAGAAGTGTATGGAGAACAGTCGATTTGTTGCGGCAGATGTAGAGCGGTTGTTTATTGCAGTTCAATCTGCCAGAAGCAAAACTGGAATGACACACACAGAAGCTTGTGTGGACTTTACAAGGCCATGATGGAAAGGGAAGAAGAATTAGCCATAAATATTTTCTTGTTCCCATGTTCTGCGGACCAACCTTGTAAATGGCTTGAATCATTAGATATTCACCAAAAGGGTATGTGGAGGAGAAAATGTAGTTGCTATTCTCACTGTCCTTTTGGTCTCCTTCCAGTGAAAGGCAGGATCCATGAACAATGGGGTGAACTCGATGACATTGAGTATCCTCATGACTCATCATTCAATAACCATTTTGTCTCAAGCCCGTTACTTCTCTCAGGTTGGTCGGAGTACTACAATCTTCGCTCACTTCCGTTTTCAAGTCCTGTTGCCGACATACTATCGCATCCATTGACTGTGTATCACATACTAACTACTCTTAATATAAGCTCAAAGAACCTTATACTGAAAGGGAAGGAAGTGATTATTCATTACCTTGGACCCGAAGGCGAGTTAGATTGGATGCCAGCATTTGCAGAAGTAGGTCATTTACTTAATGGATTGGGAAATGTACAAATAGTGATGGTGGGACCAGAAGTTCCAACAAATTTATCAGGTACAACTTCAGGAATAGGTAGCAGAGTAAGAGTGAATCTTGTGAGAGGTGTTTATCAGGTGGAAGCCTCATACCTACCATCTCCACATGTTGTTATTGCTCTAAATTCTAGATTAGAAAATTATTCTAGTTGGAGTGGAGCTCTTGATTTAATTAAATCAATTGGTGTGCCTGCTTTCTTCACCGACCAATCTGAAGTTGCATGTGTGAATGCTAAACAAGTCCTTCGTAATGCTGGACTGCATGTCACACATCCGGTGACTCCGAATCCTTTTCGTTCGCCCGTGAAAAATCTCATGCCTTCTAGCAATCTTCCTTCGTATAGCAATGGTTTTGTTTTTGGAGTAAACACTTGAATGCAGCTGTCATAAAAACTCTGAAAATGAGTGTCTATCTACTGTCACTGATGTTCAAGCTTGCAGCAAACTTCAGATTTTTTCACTTGTCATGTGATTGAATGAAACATGAATAGGACTAAACTATGAAAGTCCTTGTAAGTTATGATGTTATGAATTTTTCTTGTTTTTATATGTATCTGAATTATGAACCCTACGGTTATTATTCAATTTTGTATCTTGTGCCTCTAGTTTGAGTTTTGTGAGTTCTTTCATCTGTCCCTTGTCACACGGAATGTTACAAATAGACATAGACATTGAGCAGGTGTATCCATATTTGCAATTATCAATTTAAATGAACTCAGGTTCAGGTTCGGATCCTCAAGATACTAACAATTTCTATGTTGAGACGGTCCATAGATGACTTTACTTTGACTTTAATTGACCCCCCGCTAGTGGACGGTAGGATGACGGTCCTTGGATTTGTTCGTCTTTTGTCGGTTTAATGTTTGTCTTTTCCATAGACGGATCATCAAAATGTTTGGTTTTGCATCTCAGCATTTACAAGAAAACCCGTTTAATGTAAAGACTTGCTACATTTAACACACGATTTGTTTACATATATGCTTTGGAAATGAATTTTCAGAAGATTTATTTAAAAGATTCATAAAACTGGAAAAAGGTGATTTTGTGAGTTACCACATAAGCTAATCCAGCTTTGTAAATTGTTCATTTGAAGACTTAGATATTTTTGTGTTAATTAATTTCTTTTAGAATATCTTCAATTTTTTAGTTTATAACTATCTGTAACTACAAATATCCTGCACTCATAATACACTACAGCCATAAGTACTGGTACTTGTGTGCTAAATAAAAATATCAGGAAGTGAGGCTGCTTTGCTACAAAATGGCGGTGAATAATCACGTGATGCAACTTTATTTTATCAAATTAAAATGTTCCATTGTTGATAGCTATGGATAATGTAAAGGTGAAGACTCTTGATATTTTGAACCAGTACTGTCCCACATTATTTTTCAAGATCAATTTAATTAACACATGCATAAGAAAAACCACTTGTTAGGTAACATCTCAAACACAACTTGCCCACTTGGTCTTAAAGCCAAGTACCTAACCCTTTGCTTCCACAAACATCATCCAAATCAACCAAACATCCCAAATAGTATATTTAGCAATAATATAGAACAACTTTGAAGTCTGAATTCATTCACATAACCAAAGAATGGAGTTCCCTGCACCACCTCACTCTTTTCCCTGGCAATACCTTGTCCCTTCCAACCTCCTCTTTCCCTATAATTTCACCCCACAAAACTATGTTCACTGGACAGAAACCCCTCAATCTCATTTATTTTCAGCTGCCATCCCAGGTAATTAAGCCTAACTTTCCTTGTCAGTATATAATATACATCATCCCCTCAATCGTGTATCTTTGCTTTGGTTTTGTTCTTAATCAATACTCCTCTGGACTTAAATATAAGTAAAAAAATACATGTATCTGGTCCGCACGTGAACCAGATACATGAACTATATTTTGCTTATATTTAAGTCCAAAAATACATGCACCTGGTCCGTAGGTAACCAGATACATGAACTATATTTTGCTTATATTTAAGTCCAGAGGCGTATAAACAAAGATTCCATTCAAGATTGCATAGACATGGAAAAAAATATTTAGAAAATAGAGGTGTGAAATTTTTAGTTTTGCTTTTTATGGCAGGTGTTAGGAAAGAAGATTTGAGGGTAGAGGTTGAGGACTCAAAGTACCTTATAATTAGAACTGAAGTTGCAGTGAATGAAGAATCAACAGAACCTATGAGGAAGTTTGAGAGGAAGTTTAGGCTTCCGGGGAGGGTTGATGTTGATGGCATCTCTGCTGAGTATGAAAATGGAGTCTTAACTGTTACTGTTCCAAGATTAATAAGAAGAGGTTTCCATATTGACCCTGCTGTTGTGCCTGAGAGATTGGAAGTTCTTGCTAGAGCTGCTTGAGTACATGGGAGATTGTTTTATGATATGATTAATTACCAATGGTTCAATTGATTATTTTTGGAGGAGAATTAATGAAAGAGACGTTTATCTTTGTATGATTGTGAACTGTGATATCAACCATGTCATTCTACTCTTTTTTTAATGTTCAAAAGAAAAATCCAAAATTTGAACTCTTTGTACGAGGACATGTAAATTAAAGTTTACCAAATGGTTCTTATTTATCTACCGTTTTTTTCTTCTTCAAAAATTGTAAGTTTCGCTTAGTTTGAAATCGTGACACGATTGACATGATTTTTAAGTCTAAATGTGGGTAAACTACTAGAAGTCAAATCGAGGCACAATTTCAGAAATCGTGACACTGTTTTTTGACCGAATTATAGTATTGTACTATGTATTAGTGTATTAGGTCCATTGTAATATTGTACTGTGTATAAGCAGTTTCTGAAATAACAACTATATTCCTTCGTGATGGTAGAGTCTAAAACTATCACGGAGCAACTAACAGAGTTTAACAAAATCCTTGATAATTTGGAAAGCATTGAGGATGAAGATAATGTTTAACTCATGTTGTGTGCGTTACCTAGATCTTTTGAGTCCTTCAAGGATATCATGCTTTATGGCAAGAAAGCACGATCATCTTGGAGGAAGTTCAAACGGCGTTGAGAACCAATGAGTTAACTAAGTCCAAGGATTTGATAGTTAATAATAGAGTAAATTACACTTCCCTCCCCTCAAAGATGCTTGAAATACACTCCCCTCCCCTCTTATGTTAAAATATACAATTTTCTCCCTTGAAAAATAAAATTTACACTCCTCTCCCTTATAAGATGCTTGAATTACAACCCCCTCCCTTGATAATTAAATATACATTACACTTTAATCTATTTTAACATAAATAAATATTTTTATGATATATATTAATTTTAAACCACCCTTTAAGAAAAATTAATTCATTTCTTTATAATTTAAATGTTAATGATAATTAAATTTAAATATTTTGCTATTGATTTTATAATTTAGAGTTTAAAATTAACTTTTAAATAACCATGGTTTATTGTCGTTAGTAATTTTTCACATATTTTAATTTTATTTTGGCTTGTTTCATATTTTATAATAGGGTTTAAAACTACATGTTAATGAAATTGTGAATAAAAAATAGCAAAAAAATATGTATTCAATTTTTTATTATGTTAAAATAGACCTGCAATACTGTTATTTTCGAAGTGTATTAGATTATTATTTTTTTGCTAGATTATTAAAAATAAAAAAATATATATTGAGGTAGTAAAGTGTAGATTTTAACATAAGAGGGGAGGGGAATGTAATTCAAGCTTTTCTTAGGGGAGGGAAATGTATTTTTCTCTAATATGTTTTGAATAAGAGGGGAGGGGAATGTATATTTTAACATAAGAGGGGAGGGGAGTGTAATTCAAGCATCTTTGAGGGGAGGGGAGTGTAATTTACTCTTAATAATATTAGTGAAGGCTTTAATGTTTCAAGAGCTGACGGTAAAGGATATCAGGAAAACTCAAAGGATGATGACGAGTGAAGTATAAGTGCTTTAAATTATATAAAAAATAAATAAAATTTGAATATTAGATAAAACTGCTTGATTGATTTTACTGAATACTCATGTCGTAAATATGACTCTTAAATTATACTTATCGATCACGAAAAATATCATCAATTTCATACTTACACCATTAACTCTTCATCTATTAAATATGATTATTGGAGCCATATTTGTCATACAAGAATAAACAATATATGTTACAAATACAAAGTGATTTTGTAAATTCTAACTCATATTGCATTTATGTCTATTGCGTATATGTTTTATTTTTTGAAAGAATATTGTGTATATGTTATATATCAAATAACATTATTTTTTTTAATAATTGCATAAAATTTTGTAACTTTCTATTACTTTCGATTATTTATAAATTTCATTGTTTAACATTTTTTTTGTGAAACCATTGGTTACCATTTTAAACTTAGACAAAGAACACCACGGACGTTAATTCTTTATTTAGCCTCTTATTCATCTCCATCTGCTTTTTCTTTTTTGCGTACATAATATAAAAATAAAAGATATTTATGCGAACATATGGTTAAAATTATAAAATAAAACTTGGTACCACTATAATTTTTTTTTTAAGTCAAATTAACCCACCAAAATTAGCATTGACAGAAATCAATGACACATATAATTATTTACAAATGCTATTAAAAAAAATTAGAGTCATTCTAAATCTATATCTATATACTATATATAAAGAGAATACATTTTTTTTGGTATGGTTTGTTCACTTTCAATGATACTAGAAAAATAAAAGTTTATTACAATATTAAAATGCAAAATATATACACTTATAGTTTAAATCAAAATCAAAATTGCAGGAAAACTATTTTACGTGTCCATCTTAACGCTAGTAGTTATAAATAACACATATTTCACTAAAAAAAAATTGATGCTCTTTTGTCACAAAATAAATAAATGATTAATATTCTTAAACATTGTTCATTGGTATTAATTAAAGACACATTTTGACTTAACCATTTTCCGATAAGCATTCTAGTAGATTTTTCGCAGATTCCAACCACGAACTACTCCCTGTTCTCCACGACCACAACCACCACAAGAGCCACTATTTTTCGATGGTCGGAGACGTTGTCGTCAAGATCAACTACGACGGTGGTAGCGAATCTCACCAAACCAATAACAAGATTTGGAGAGTGTCCAACCACGATTTCTACAATAACATCAAAGAGAATGTTTGCTACAAGAGTTTCGGTTTCTAGCACAGAGGTCGGCCAAAGGATCCGTAGTTGCAGCTAATCAAAAAGTTTTTTATATGCAGCATCCGAGATGTCGTTGTCGTTGAATGTGAATTTAAAAATGGTGGAGCTGTGGAACGAAGGTGACAAAGATGGAAAGTTAGCACCAGCGAAGGAATGCCTAAAGAGATTAAAGACGAGCTGACGGTGAGAGTTTCGAGTAACCGACTTTAAATGATATTAAAGGAGTGAGTTTGTGAGTTTATGAATATGTGAGATGTAGCATGCCAAGTTTTATGTACATGCATTACTAAAATTTAGTACATCTACTGTACCATTCTTTATCAGCTTATTTCTCTATATTAATTGTGAAATATAGTCCTCCAATTTCATTACTGTGAAAGTAACTCAAAATTAGAGTTTCTAAAACTGTAAAAATCGGTGGCCGAATTGGAGTAATCGGGGCCCGTTTTTGAGTGTTTTTCAGCCTTTCCATTCGACAAATATCGATGCCCGAATGGAGGAAATCAGGGCCCGATTTTGTCAGCAGGAAATAAAATAGAAACGTATTTTTGGGCTTAGATTTGTTCCAGTTTTTTGAGGGATACTTTTTCTATAAATATAGACCTTGTATCAAAATAAACCTTGAGAGAGAGGGGACTGAAAACAAGGGTTTAGATACAAACAACAAATTAGGGTTTTAGAGAGATTTCTCTAAGCGGGAGACACTAGGGTTGGGATTGTTTTGATTGACCTTGAACAAAACACTGTTAGGATTGAGTCTCTTGGTCACGGGAAGAGATTGAAACATTGGGTAGAATTAGGTTTGAAGACTTATTCTTGTAACTATTTGATATCTCTTTGTAAAATTACTCATCATTATAGTGGAACAGAGAGCTACTCTCCCCCAAACTAGGTCAATATTAGACCGAACTGGATAAACAAATTTCGTGTGTTCTCTTTCTTTCTCTCGCTACTTTCTATTTTGCTTGTGTTTATAATTGCTACTCACGTTGATATTGATTGCGTGATTAATTTGCTTCACACATCAAGTATTTTATTGGTGTGATTTTCAACGAATTCACAACAACTCTCTTTTATAATGCAAACAATACACCAATTGTCATACCCCAATTTTTGACCTAAGACATCACTGACACGCGTCATTCGGGCTGGAATAATCTCCGACTTTTCAGACGAAATTTCGGCAGAAAGGTATTTTAAAATACCTCATTTGTAGTTCCGAGTCGGGCCCTCTTCTCTCATTTTTTTATTATTATCATTATTATTTTCAATTTCCATCTTTCATTTTAATTTAATTAATTATAATTCTTAATTCTTAATTTTTTACTTTAGTCATTTTTATTTTACTTAGAGGTCCGTTTGTTTTTTTTCTTTTCTTCTTCTTTCTTTTCCTTTCTCTTTTTATACTTTGTGTTTATCTGTTCAATTATTAATTATTTTCCATCATTATCATTATTTCTTTTCCATTTATTCAATAAAGGTCCAAAAATGAGCCTAGGTTCAAGTTCCAGCAACGCGTTTTACATCCCAATCTACATATCCAGCAACGTGTTTCTTTCCCATCTCAATCTACGTTTTTCATCCCAATCCGGTGCTAAGTTTCAGGATCTTTTGGAACAAACCCTAGCCACCTGAGCCTTATAAAAGAAAACCCTGCAAAACAAACAAGAGGGGGGAGAAAACGCACAACGCACACACGTACACACGCACACGAACAACAACGCAACCGCGGCCATAACCCACACCAGCAAACACACACACGCACGCACACGCGGCGACGAACGGAAGAACACAGCAAACACAACCAAAGGGTTAGACTTCTATTTTGTCCCTTTTTCATTATTCGTTTTCTTTTAGATCTAGGAAATTGGGTGGGGTTTTTGAGCGTTTTGAGTGTGAAAAGGGGATTAGGAGAATAAAACGAGTAGAAACAGCGAAAAAAATCAAAAAATAATAATAATAAGTTTTAGGGTTCCGGCCGGTGGCGCCGCCGCGACGGCCGGCAACCACCTCCGGAACCCCATCGGAGAAGACGACCGGAAAGTAGGAGAGAGGAGGGAGCGTTTAGAGAGAGAGAAGGGCAAGAGAGAGAAACGGTTTATAAAATGGGAGAAACTTAGGGTTTATATCCTATATATATCACCTGAACCGGTTCGGTTCCCTGGACCCGACCCAGGATCCGAACCGGTCCCCTAACCCAGAGCTCATTTCATTCTCTTTTCTATGCACACCCCCCATAACACTGCTTGTACCCCCTGCATCTCATTTTTATTCCTTTCATGCATTTTAATTTCTTTTTGCACTATTATTTTATTTTGCTTTGCATTTTATTTCTTCATTAGATTAAACTTATCATGCTGCATATTTTTATTTATTTCGTGTTTTTATTTATTTCATATTTATTTTTCGTCATTTACTTTATCACATGGACTTTAGAATGTATATTTAGGTTTAATGTATTTTATTTATTTTTCCCGCAGACTTTAGAATGTATTAATAGGTTTTTTTTGTAATAGCGTAGGATATATGTGTGCGTGTGTGTGTGCATGCCTTATTTTTATGCTCTTAGCTTAGGTTAGAAATCTTCGTGGTGGTCCAGCGCCACCATGAGATATCCACGCTTTTATTTTCCGCTCTGTTAGTTTAGTCATTCACAAAAATACAAAAAACAACAAAAACATTCAAATAACCAAAAATTCACAAAAATATTTTCATAATAAACCTCGACTTTCAGTCGAGTGATCGTTCTTTTTTTGTTTCTTTCTTAATCAAACTCAAATCAATCTAATCATATTTCGAGTCACTTTCTTTTAAAAAATACAAACCAATTCACTTTGCCACTCGGCTTTTTATTTTAAAACCTTTTTCAAAATTAATAAAAAACACCAAAACAAAATCAAACGGTAATTTTTACCCCAAACTACGAGGTTCTGATCCCTCACGGGTACGTAGGCAAAGGACCTAGTCCTTCCGAATCAATAAAATGTAGATAATTAGGTCTTTCTTTCTTTAATCATTCAAAATCCCATTTTTTTTCAAAACAAGCAAGTTTTTGCACATAAATTAAATAAAGTCGAAAGGTTCTCGTAGAGTACTACGAACATAAAGGGTGCTAATACCTTCCCTTTATGTACCAACCCCCGGACCCCACCTTTAAACAAATTTTTTCAATCAAAGTCGTGAAATAATATAGTGAGTCAAAAGCTAATCAAATAGTCTTGATCTCCGAAAAATGACGCGACACCAATTATCGAACTATTGTAGTTAACTTACTATATAAAAGCAAATGTTTAGGGTTTAGTGTCAACCTTATGAACTAATGCTTATAGCCTTGTGTTATTTGCCCTATGAACTAGTGCTTGCAGCCTTCTGCTATTTGCCCAATCTGCTAATGTTATTTATTTAGTGTGTCGAGTTAACCTAGTATCACATGAGTATACATATTAGACTTTGATGTTTGAGATTGTTTAATTTAATTTATTCATTTGAAATGTGAATATTAAGAGTTTGCATAAAGAAAAATAAACTATCCGTTAATTGAGAATATGCATCTAATAAGTGATATGAAGTTAAAAAGTCCAAAAGAAGAACCAAAACAGTGTGATTTTAAAATAGGGTGGCAAATTTCGTGTGAGTTAAAATAAAGGACCAAACTATACTTAAGCCAAAAACAAAAGTAGTTACTAGTATTTAATTTGTTTTCTTTTTGTGGTCACAAGTTCATTACTTTGGTATGAAAATTGAGAAACACAAACAACATGTAAGTAGTTGTTGGGCTTAACCCATGGGCTTCAAAACCCAAGTCTTCTTGTTACAACAAGGCAGCAACAACGCTATTGGTTCGAGTTATCCACGCGCTCTATGATTCGCGCTTTCTCTGTCATTCATTGTTTTCTCACCTCTTCTTCTTCCTTCTCGTTCTCTTCTTCTACGCTTCTTGTCACATCAAATTTCATTTCCATCCAAATCTCACTTTTTCCAATTTTCTCTGATTAATCACAGCTAAACCCTTTAAATTTAACGTTCGTTCGTATATTTCTTATTATAATCAAGTATTAATTACGATTAAAGAGAGATTAAGGAAAATTAACAAGAATGGCACAAGCGGTTGAAGAATGGTACAAACAGATGCCGGTGATCACACGATCTTATCTCACTGCTGCTGTTGTCACCACCATCGGATGTTCCCTTGAGGTATATCCAATTTCTTCTCAATTTTTAGGGTTTCTAATTTTTTTTCTCTCGTAATTATGGTGTGTCTAATTTGTCATTGTTGTTTTGATTTCAAGATTTGTAACCGTTAAACGTACATTAATTTGAAACCAAATCATTAATTGCATTTTTTTTTAGTTAAAAATTTGGAAGAGCTTGTTTGTTTATTTTTATTTTGTTGCATTTTGATATTCTATTGGTTTTAGTTCTTAATTATTAAATTGTGAGGAGTTTAATTGATTGGTGTTTTTGTTTATGATTTTGCAGATAATTACTCCGTATCATCTGTACTTGAACCCTAGATTGGTGGTGAAGCAGTATCAGTTTTGGCGTTTGGTTACCAATTTCTTGTACTTCAGGAAGATGGGTAAAATATTCTATCTTTTCACCTTTTTATTTATTTATAGGAAAATGTTGTTTGAAAATTAGTGGCTTCCTTAGTTTTCGGAGTTTGAACTCTGGTCCGTAGTTAGAATTTCATGAGCGTCCCTCAGCTTTCCAACGGTGTTACCTACTTGGGACTCCTTCGCCTTTAAAAGATTTGCTATTCATTATGATTGGTTTGGCGGTTACTTGATGGATATCAGTTTCCGTTTCAATGTGCCTACGTCACTAATTAATGTTTTGTTAACATTCTTGTGGCTCTCTTTTTCTTTTCGTTGTTGTTTTTAAGTATAACATGGAGGTTTTTTGTTGTTGACACCTGTGGGGATCTCGTTTTAATCCTAGTTTTATGAAGACCATATATTGACGTGTTTCTCCCTCACTCTCTATTGCACGTGTGTTTGAATGTTTTTGGGTGTGCGTGAATGTGATTGAGCGAGTATTGGTCATAAATAGGGACTTATTAAGTACCATGGGTTTAATCCTTGCATTAGGAAATTACATTTTGGGAACACTGGCACTGGTGAAATCAAAACTATGTTGGATTGGGAGCAACAGAAGTGAGGAGAGGTTATTGCTATAGGTGAGTGAGATTTACACGAGGGGGGGGGACTGTGGGAATGATAGTTCCCATAAATAAACTACTTGATTACGAGATATGAGCTTTCGTACGCCCTTGCTAGTTATTGAAGCAACAAAACCACTTCATATTTGCACTTGACCTTAGTTGCCTAGTTCCCTTCTTGCGTTGCAAATTAGGTAAAGCTGTTCTGGTCATGGTGCATTTGCAGCATTATACTATCTAGATTACAAAATGCATCCCATACAGTAAGAGGGTTGAAATCTGAGACTTAAATTGATGGTTTGATGTGTTATAATTATTGAAGTCAATAATCTCTTGATACAAAGTGGGTGTTTATTGTATAATAAGATGCTTCCCTCCTCCCTACCCCATCCCCTCCCACACATCTCTTTTCGTTTTCCTATACTATGTGGACTAGCTAATTAATGCCTGAATATTTATTTAACTGTGCCATGATATTTTCTTATTAAATATGCAGACTTGGATTTCTTGTTTCATATGTTTTTTCTCGCTCGGTACTGCAAGCTTCTAGAGGAGAACTCGTTCAGGGGAAGAACTGCCGATTTTTTTTACATGCTCTTATTTGGAGCCACTGTATTGACTGGAATCGTTCTCCTTGGGGGAATGATACCTTACTTGTCAGAGTCGTTTGCAAAAATTATATTCCTCAGCAACTCATTGACATTTATGATGGTCAGTAACATTTTGTGTGTACTTTTGTTGCTGAGTCCTCATATTTATACCCTCTTATCTAAATCTTTAATTTATCTTTTTCAGGTTTATGTATGGAGCAAACAAAATCCTTTTATTCACATGAGCTTCCTAGGTCTCTTTACTTTCACTGCTGCCTACCTTCCATGGGTGCGTAAGCTACACAGTTGTGACCTGATAGGATAACATTAAACTGGGATTATGCTCTGTACTAAAGATTTTTTTTTTCTTTTACTTCAATTCTAACTTACAATCAAGGAAATCTAATTTTAAGCTTTATGAATGTAGGTTCTCTTGGGGTTCTCTGTCCTTGTTGGTGCTAGTGCTTGGGTAGATCTACTGGTATGTTTCCATTCAAAGAATACATATCCATGATATGACTATTTAATTTCTATATGTAGAACAACAGCTAATGTGAATCTTGACAACATTTTCCAGGGAATGATTGCTGGCCATGCTTACTATTTTCTTGAAGATGTCTATCCTCGGATGACTGGTCGTCGCCCCCTTAAAACACCATCGCTCATCAAAGCACTATTTGCAGATGACCCAGTTGTTGTTGCCCGGCCTGCCAATGTTAGATTTGCTGCCCCACAACCTGAAGAACTTCACCAAGATTGAATGGTCCGTCCCTCTGTTGTCAGAAAATACTCAACAAAGTGGCCGAAGTTTGTAATATATAGCTATCACTATTTTCAAACCTTTTTCCCGGTGCAATTGTGAATTATTGCATTTTAAGTTGCACCATGTTGAATGACCAAAGTTTTAACAGAAATGAGATAATAGATTTACTCTCTTCTGTTCTTGTAGATATAATATTACCATTCTATTTGTAGTTTTATAGTCATTTTGTTTTTGTTTTTATGTTCTTATTGCATTGGATGAAAGACTGCCCTGGGCATCTGGTAGTTTCTCTAAAATGAAAATGCATTTAAGATATATTATATGAATGATGTTTTATTACTGAGTTTGATTCAACAAAAAGCATAATAGAAAATAAATACTGTCTTGATTTGATTTCTAAGGAAATGAATGGATGAAAAAAAAGGGTTGTCCTATGATGACATGACTAGAATTCAAAGATATGAGTTGTGGTTTTGTCAAAAAATTGTAAAGATTGAGATGTGGATCTAATGACCTACAAATACAATGGTTAGCAGTCTGCATGTGGAAGTAAATAGATACTTTATACAGGAGAACAAGCATGTGTTTGGATACACGTACCATACTTATCTCATGTCCCCAAGCAAGGATTTGGAATGGTGGATGAACGTGAGTTAACAACGTGATAACAAACAAATATACTAATTGAAAACACTTTGGTCTGCATGTGAAACTCTCAAATCTTAATTTGATTTAGTAATATCAACATCTTTCTCAACGATAATGAATAAAGCATTAGGCAAGGAATTATGCATAAATAGTTATTGCATAAGTTTATCCCGAAGCTCGAAAACATGATAATTAAATATAAATCAAAACAGTGTCAAACAAGTTTTAAAAAGTTATTGCATATTTGAAATTTGAAGACCAAAATAAACATGGCAAATACTAAATAATGATGCTACTGAACTGGTTGATCTCTTTTAAATTGTAATGCATCCATGATTTATCCTCATACATATAACAGCACTAACTCAATTTTGTAACATTTTATCTCAAACAAGGTGTATATATTATTAAATCTAAGTAACAACCTCCATATATTTGTAATTTACACAATAGAAATCCCATGAAATTTGAAAATGGAAAGAATGAATACATCATTGCAAGTCTACATCTCTTTAACATCACAAAAAATTCTATTTGTTTAATCCCCTCAAAGAACTTCCCTCAATCCTTCATCCTTTTACTTACATGGAGTAAAAATCACAATCTCGATGAAACACAAATCAAAAAAGAAGATTACACATCACCCTAACCGAGAAGCAACTGCT
This sequence comes from Medicago lupulina, assembly GCA_958299785.1. NCBI lineage: Eukaryota > Viridiplantae > Streptophyta > Magnoliopsida > Fabales > Fabaceae > Medicago > Medicago lupulina. The sequence continues at coordinate 8,890,434 of OY283139.1, read as the reverse complement.
GATTATCACACATGTAAGGAACTGCTGCTTTAGAATATACTTGATGGGCAAGAGCGGAAAAAGCACCATGAACTGCAGCGCCATTAAAATAATAACCGACAGGTGAAAGAATACAGTAAGATCCAAGATGCTCTACAGTTAATGGATGTCGTGATATTGAGCTGATATTCTCTTCGGTGGCAATTTGCGTAGGATGAAGAGGACTATAGCTGAGGGCAGGATCTCAACCACCTGTATTTTAGAAGCGAAAGGTAAATGCCACTAAGTTAAGAGAGCGAGCGACACCAAAATAGTTAGGGCAACTAACAAAAAAGAACACAAAGTAAAATACCATGTAGTAGATGAAGTCCAAAATAGGATGGTCCAAAACATCAAGAGATGCATCCGAATCAACTGCAGATACAAGAACCTGCATGCGAAACAAATGTAATTACGAAAGAAGCACTTGAATAATAACACCTCATATATCATTTTTAACTTTAATCCTAGATATTTTGTTTTCAATTTCTACGGACAATTGACAGGTACTAAGTCCCCCCCGCCCCAACGAGCATGTTGATCTTAATCCCTCTCTTGAGAGTTTCTTCAAGTAAAGGGAAGAAGATGATAACCGAATAACAACAGAACAATGAAAGCAAAAAAAAGAACAACAATCTACACCTAACATATTTATAGAAACAACGTTGAGAAATGGTAACTTGAACATAAGAAATATAACAGAAAAATAATATAGTTAGAAGTTACCATCACAGATCTTATCAGAAAACAGGTGAAACATATGATTGTCACAAATCCAACCTGTAATACCAAACCGAGTTTATGTGAGTATAACTACACTACTATAAATAATTATTTTTTAATGTATAATTACCTACATCTGGAGTAAGAAATGAAAATATTGAATAGGTTCTTTTTGTTTCACAATGAGGACTAATCCAAGAACACTTAGAAAAGACAAAGTTTATGCATCATGTTCTTCGTAGGAACCATATAAATTTTCTTATTAAAACAAAGATGACTATAAGATAATCACCCAATCACTTGCAGAACCATATCTACTCAAGCATTTCATAGTGAGAAGTATGAACTCATGTCTATATCCAAACCCATGTCTATATCGCTACAATTATGATGTATGAACTTTTGTAACATAAGTGTGAACTAAGATAAAAAGGACAAGAATAGACTATATGAGACCAAAAGAGAAATTGATGATACTATGATAGTAACAGAAAAGACATGATCATACATAGAAATTAACATAAAATATAGTGACCAATATTTATCAAATATTTTTCCCACAAAAAGTTTTATCAAACTGGCTTTTACAGAGAAGAACTTCGACATACCTCTTGAAGCTTCTTTCTTCTCCCCTTCGATTCAATTGGGAAACGCTTCAGCATGAAAAATAATCTGGAAACACGAATTACCGGGTGGAAATAAAAAAATTCACCCACAACACAACAACAAAAAACAACCAGTAAAATATCAAAACTGAGGAATTGCAAAAGGTATTCAATAGATAATCCAATCAAGTGCAGAAGCCTCACCTTCCTCCAAATATTAGGAAGCCTATTGCGGCTACAAATGATACACCTGAAGAAAAGTAAAGTAGATTTCATGAAAAAATTGACTATGGCTAAAAGTAATTCAGAAACTTTAGAAGCATTAAAATTCTTTGCTTAAAAAGCTAACCTCCGATGAATATCTTCCCAATGAAGTCCACAACATCATTGAAATCTATCCAGAGGTAAATCCAAATACCAACCTGAATCAAAAGCTACAGATTAGTATTGTGACATCTGATGTCATCTTTCAAAGAACTTTTTTCTTTTTGCTCTAGCTTTATGGAAAGACTGTGTCATATTGAGATGTATCTTGCAGCTAACAAATATGAACAATCCTCAATTACAACCTAAAACAGAAATCAAACTGCATATCATAAAAGCCACTTCCAACACTAACAACTAACAAGCCATGGTTAGTAGCACTCAATCAAGAACGAGTGCCTAGAAATATGTGAGACATAATTATTTCATACACCAGAGATATTCTTGACTAAAAAGTGTCAAATTTGCTGAACACTCGAACCGATAATTGTATAAAATTCGAAATAAAAGCATGCTTCCAATCGAAAACAGAATGCTGCAGACCTAGCATAAAGTTAGGCCGGACATCAAATTGAAAGGGAGATTCATCATGTAACGAAACAAATACCAAGGAAATCCAACAAACAAATTGTAGCGGATAAGCTTAAATACGTACTATTGTTGTTTGCAATAAGAAATGTGTCAGATACCTGGATTAAATAGACAGCACCGTTGACAGAGATGTAAACTATCCGGAGTTTATCAGTTGGTAAACTCCTTGCCTGCTCAACCGCGAAATAAAATTATAAGTTTATAATCCATTTCCTAATAAAAATAGTAAATAATTAAATACGAAATTAATATAAGAACAACATTTCCTCGAAGGTGCATAATCATTAATCACTTTCCAATATCTAGTTTATTTCATTCAGTATAGCACAAATAAAAAAGTTTAAAAGGATAATCAGAAAAAGACATGCCTGGTGATAAATTTCAGCCCAGAAAAGGACAAGAAGTGAATATGTTGAGAAAAACACTAGCCCAGGAAGATCTAACAGCACCAAAGTTATGACCTAAAAGAACAAGTAAAGTAACCACTCTGTCATTATCCAAGCCTTACTACAAATCATCAATCTCAGCAACTCAAAGTGAAATTGAACATTTAAAGACTAAATATTCCACAGGTGCAAAAGTGAATATAAGACCTAAATGAGCAGGCAATGCATGCTCGGATTCACTTTTGAGAGAGTCAAAAGTGATTATGAACACTACAAATTGATTTCGGTATGTTTGGTAGTTCTGATTAGAATTTGTTTTGAAACGGTCAATGCTAATAATTAGTTGTTATATTAGTATTTTTTCTTCACTGGAGTTTGAACCTTGGTCCTCCAACTCCTTTAAACCCTTAGATCAAACTAGTTGAGTTACCAAACCCCCCTCATTTTAACTTGAACAAGAATCTATAACTTTTGCTTACACTCAAATCTACTGGTCAACTCACTTTCGCTTGAATCCTATCCAAACATAAATCATTTTACTTTACATTAATTTTAACTAAAAAATCAATTTCCAAAAATCAATTCGATCAAAATCAATTTTCGCCATAGTAGAATCAAAGTCAAACACACTTACTATCAATGATCACACTCAACAATTCAAAGTGAAGCTGAACATTCAACACTCATAAAAGTGAAACTAACCTTAGGATGCAAGAAAAACACTTGAGCATGAAATCCAAACACAAGAGCACGTACTGCAAAATAAACAAACAAATATAAAAAAAAAATGCAAGAATCACAAACAAAGCATAAAGCTGAAAATAAAAACCATAAAGACAAAGATAGTGAACCTCACCTCCACTAACAATGAAGTTGAAGAGATGGAAAATCTTCTGAGTAGTCCAACCGTATTCTGGAACTCTGAGTTCAATTCTGATGAGTTGAATAAGAGCAATGAAGGAGATGAGAGAGTAAGCAGCACAGAGAGTGTAGAAAAGTGGGGAGTGAATGGAATCACGGTGAAACCATGAAGAGGAATCGGAGAAGGAGAAGAAAAGTGAAAGTGTTAGCTTAAGCTGTTCCATGTTTTGTAAAACTTCCCACAAGTACAAAGAGACAGAAAAGAAGTTAATAGTACGTAACACTTTTGTTAGTTAGTGTTACTAAGATTAAGCTAAGCTACCTGTCTTTGTCTTGCTGTCAGTCTAACATTTGTGGGTTAGGTGTGTGTATACAAAATGGGATTGGAAGAAGGATAGTAGCATTATTTATCTCATGTGAGTTAACTCGGACGCTAACTGTTGCCTTAATTTTAACTTAAATTATATGCTTATTTTTACTGTATTACCCCTGTTTAATTAAACCTATTTAATTTAGTTAATTTAATCAAAATCTTATTTTTAAACGGAGAGATGTCTTATCTCTTATTTATTGAAGTTAACTCAGACGTTAACTGTTGCCCTAATTTTAACCTAAATGTTATGCTTACTTTTACTGTATTACCCCTGTTTAATTAAACCTATTGAATTTAGTTAATTTAATTAATTTAATCAAAATCTTATTTTCAAACGGAGAGATCTCTTATCTCTTATTTATTAAAGTTAACCCGGACGCTAATTGTTTCATCCTACAATCGTTGCTCCTATTTTCAACTCATTGTTGCTACTTTGTTTTTACTAAACGAAGTCCATCCTATAACAGTTTCCTCCTATTTTGTTTCCCTGCTCCTACTTTGTTTGCAAGAAAAACAATAACAAATATATACTACTAAATCTTTAGGTGTGGCGGTACTTGAAATTTTTAGAAATTAGAACTTTAGAATACAATTGTTCTTGAATGTATGATTTAGGGTATCTCTATCACCCCTAATTTCCCAAACGTTGTTGGCTTCTATTTGAAAATAGGAATAAAACTTGATAGACTGATCAATTCAATATGCTATATTTATTATTATAAAAAAATATGAGTGGATGGTAAGAAAAAAGAGAACATGGGTGGACCTTTAATTAAAAAAATAAAATTTAGTATAAGTGAACCAAGTGCATATGAAAGCATGGGTGGCGAACGGTTAATATGCACATGAGTTCTATCGGGGTCCTATATATTTCATGGGTGGCAGCTGCCCCTTTTCATTAGTACCTAGCTCCGTCTCTGTGCTTAACCTATAATGTTATGTTACGGTATCAAGGACGATGTCATGAAAAATTATGTTATGGTACAGTACCAACGTCTATGCTTCTTAATATTATGAAATACTATATGACAATCATGACATTTATCTAAACTATTTTGTTACCTATTACCGTCAAATATTACCTTCCATATGACCTGTGCGTTAGCACGGGTCGATGGTCTAGTTAGTATGATTTTTAAATAAGCACAATCGTTTAATACTAATACCCCGCGGATACTCTCGTACTCACATACATGTGCCCAAAAAGTATTGAGTTAATTTTTTAAACCTTTGAAAAGTATATTATCAAATACTTTACGATACATGAAGATGAAGGTAGACAATGTGAGACAACTTTGTGAAAATTTTGTGAATCAATAGAGTTGTCCTTTGACGCATAAAAATTAAAGTATACTTTCTTCAAAATAAAATATAAACAAAAAAAGATAGTTGAAAAGTTGATGTATGTGGACTAAATTTTTAACCAGATACATTGACTTTTCAATTATCATTTTGCTTGTATTTCATTTTGGAAGGAATACGTTGTTTTTCAGGATGATGGTAACGAGAGAGAAGAGACAAAATCACTTACCATTGAACAAATTTTGATTTGAAATCTTTTCATGACACTCTTGTGTTAATAACATAACATAGGGAACAATGCAAATAAATTATTAAGATTTATACAAAGAGTTTAAATAAATTTTTTATAATACAACTTTTTTATTTTATTTATAATACAACTTATATGCATGTAAAATACTTAAAGATAAAAGGAATCCATCTTAAAAGCTATTGGTTGAATCCTCAATTAAATTTAAATTCGACAACAATAATCGACTCAAATTAACAACAATAGTCAAACCTAAACACACTTCACCAACGTCATCTTATCAACCTAAATGAATTATGTGCCTCTAATTTTAAAACATTCAAACATATAGAGTTTTCAAAATAAAATTAAATATAATACCATAACCATTCTTATACTTTATACCATATATATATATATATATATTTAAGAAAAAATACGATAAAAATTAAATATGAAATTATTATCGTAGTAACTAACCCATAAACATATGATCATGAAAGTCCAATTAATATAAAAAATAAAACTAAAAAACAAAAACATAGGTATGCTGAAGATCATTTACTGTAACCTTTATACTTATACCTAACGTTTAGCTTTACAAACATGAATGGATCTGTGGCGCAATGGTAGCGCGTCTGACTCCAGATCAGAAGGTTGCGTGTTCGATTCACGTCAGGTTCATAGTTTTTTCTCATAAAAACGCACCGTTTTTGATTCATAAAACTAAAACGCAGCGTTTCACAGAACCTTTTTGTTCGCATTTTCACTCTACACTAAACCTTCGTCTTCATCATTTATTCTTCTGCAAAACCCTAACCCTTCTTTCCACCTTCAAAATTCATCAATGGCGTCACGTCTCCGCCACACTCTCCGCCACTACTCCACCATCCTCTCCCCAAACTCCACCACACCTCTCACCTCAAAGGAAAAATCCCGATCCGCCCTCCGTCTCCTCAAATCCGAAACCAATCCCGAAACCATCCTCTCCATCTGCCGCGCCGCTTCCCTCTCCCCTGACTCCCACCTCGACCGCCTCGCTCTTTCCACCGCCGTCTCCAAACTCACCGCCGGCAAAAACTTCGACGCTCTCCGTCAATTCCTCGACGAGCTTCTCCAATCACGTTCCGATCTTCAAAACGAAAGGTTTGTCTCTCACGCTATCGTTCTTTACGGTCAAGCGAATATGATGAATCAAGCTCTTGATACTTTCAAATTCATGCGTGAGAATCTCAACATCGTTCCTTCTGTTAAATCGCTTAATGCTTTGCTTCTCGCTGCGATTATTGCGAAGAATCATAAAGAGGTAACTAGAATTTATCTTGATTTTCCGAGGATTTATGATATTAAACCTGATGTTGAGACTTATAATTTGGTGATTAAGTCATTTGCTGAATCTGGTTCGAGTAATTCTGTTTTTTCGATTTTGGATGAAATGGATAGGAATAATGTTAAACCTAATGTTGCAACGATTAATAACGCGATTGGCGGGTTTTATAATGAGAAGAAGTTTGATGAAGTTGGGAAATTGTTGAATTTGATGGAGGAGAGGTATAAGTTGTATCCGAGTCTTAGTACTTATAATGTTAGGATTCAGAGTTTGTGTAAGTTGAAGAGATCGAATGAAGCGAAGGCATTGTTTCAAGGGATGATTACGAGGGGTAGAAAGCCAAATTCGGTTAGTTATTATCACTTGATTGGTGGGTTTTGTCGGGAAGGGAATCTTGAAGAGGCGAAGGGGTTATTTGCTGATATGAAGAAAAGGGGATATAAGGTTGATGGGGAGTGTTATTTTACATTGGTTTATTTTCTGTGTGAGGGTGGTGAGTTTGAGTCGGCTTTGGAGATTGCTAAGGAGTGTATTGGGAAAGGTTGGGTTCCGAATTTTACTACGATGAAGAAGCTTGTGAATGGACTTGTTGGCGTTTCAAAGGTTGATGATGCTAAAGAGCTTATTAAGGATATCAAGGAGAAGTTTGCTGAAAAGAGTGACAGGTGGGATGAAATTGAAGCAGGGTTATCGCCGCCTCAGGAATGAAGAGCATTTGTCTTGTTTTGTGTATTTTTTGGTCATTTGGTAACTTTTCTAATGAACATCAGCTTCGTAATGGCATTATTTTGTTTTGCCAATTCCGCTGACATCTCGGCGTTTTGCTCAATCCATTGTTAGCTGGTGATATGATTAGTTGGTTTTCTTTGTTTGGGTAATAACATGTATCGGAAATGGTTATGCGGATATATTTCTGATTCTTATCATTTGATTTACCTTTTTCAATTACATGATCTCAATTGTCTATTTTCCGGTTTAGAGGAAACTGATAACCTACCTGCACGGGAGCTCTTGCAGACCTGTACATTATTAACTATTAATTTTTGGTTTCTTGTTCTGACGTTCTTTGTCCGTAGTTTGACGAAAAATAATATTGATACGCGCCTTGCCATTTTTGCTCTTAATTTCAGTTTTAAATAGTTCTTTTAATTCTTCATTGTCAATTGAATCCAGCAATTGGCTCATTTGTCTGTGTTTTGTTTTACTGAAAGTATGCATATGATTCTTTGAATAACTTGTTTGACGGTATCTTCATTGCATGTTGTTATAAGCCCACAATGACTTCTTTCGGAGAATCCGTGTTCACGAACTCATATTGGTATGTCTTTCTTTGCATTATAACACAACTATAAACATTCTCATTGTAAACAGCAGTAAACAGATGTGTTAAATGTTGGCCAACATCTTCAGATCTTATCTAGGCATGTTCAGAGAATCTAAATAAACTGAATTACATAGGGAATCAAGCCAAACCTTACCTCAAATTAATTGTACTTTTGAAACAATTCACTAACTTGATCTAACCTAGTTAAAATAGTTCTTGAACTTGAATTGATTTTGTATCAAATCTTGTTGTGGTCATTGTTAATTTGGACAAATTGCTAGACCTTGATACTTCAGTATATTGCTCCAATTGGTACCACCATAACATTTATGTGTGACTGTAAATCAATAACTTGCACTTGAAGCCTTTGTAACCCATGAACACAAACCAACCAATACTTTTATGCTTTTTATCACATTCTAACTAACTATTCCGGTTTGGATGAATGCAAATATGTGTTTGTGACTAGAAGAAAAAAAAAAGAATTCTCTTATCAGTAGTTGTCTTCTTAGTGAAAAGGGAAAGTTAGTTTGGCTTCTAAAATGCATATGCAGATCACATGGAAGAGCATTAAACTGTATGGTGTTTTGAGGGTAACAGTTTGAGCCTTGTGAGAAATTGAATCATAACGATTCACACTTCATTCATTAAACTAAATGAGGTGATTTTGCACCAACTGATTAAAATTACTTGAGCAAGTTCAGAGTTGTGTATTAGATCTATCGTGATCTGCACATTGACATTAGAAAAAAAGAACTGATTTTCACGTTAAGTTGTAGTACGAATTTTAAGATGTTATGTGGTCTCAGCTGCACTTCAGACAGTGGGATCATCAGAAAATAAAGCCTTGATTGTTACAGGAATATCAGGTAAGCATGGCGTTAATGTCTAAAAAATAATCATTGTAAGGATTTGCATAGTCTGTAAAACCACACAAAATTAGCTCGACTTTATTCTAACGAAACAATCGTCGTTTGAGAAAGTCTTATTTATCTGAAATTTAAATGTAATATGATGGCACCAATACCGTTTGGATGTGATGGCACATATAGTCCAATGAGGGTCCGAATTCTCTGTTGTAGTCGATCGCAATCGTTGATTTAAGAGGAGACAATTCATATTCAATGCTCAATGTTGTAGTCGATATGTTGCAGGTACTGCTGTTAACTTAACAGCAGGAAATCCGATTTGTCCAATGAAACAATCGTATCATCTAGACCAGTTTCTAATTCACAAACCTTTTATGAATCAAAATAACACTAATTTATAACTTTTCACTTAAAATAATTCTTTATTGTTTTATATATGCTAACATTGAACAAAAAAAGCAGTTTCAACTCACGACAGACTTTTAATAAATTTTTAATACTAGTTTTTAGAAGTGCTTATTGAGAAACTTATTCAAACCGGTTCACTAGCCATTTCAATTTGTGAGGGAGAGAGCCATTTCCCAGATGTATACATCTAGAAAACTACAGTTTTATATCATCTGCATGTTCAAAGCAAAAATATATAGCTATAGTCCTGTCGGAAAGTACATTTGATTTTAGATCTAAATCTAAATGTGTACCAAAACCACTCAAAGGGAGAAATAGATTAGCCAGGAGGTTTAAATTGCACTTGTATTGACACAAATAACTTTTCTGAACTTATTTCCGGCACATGCAATTGACAAGGTTTTTGAAAAAATCTATAGAAACGACTTATGCCATGTCCATTTGCTTTTAGCTAATTTTTCAATGAAGCTTCCCGATGCGGACATGTTGTATACAAAATCAGGTTGAAGAAGAGCTGCAGCAACTTACGCTGACTGGAAAACCGTATTCACCTGTCCAAATTGGTAGTCCTCAGAAAGTGAGACAAACATAAAGGAAATCTACTACCTGTTTGTATGCTACTCCAAATGTTACTTTTAAATTGATGAGAAGATAAAAGTATGGATTCACAAATGCAGAAGAAAAGTGAAAGTAGAAAGCTAGACAACTATCCTATATCATCAATAAGACACTGCAATGTTTCTGTTTATCAATCATCAATGTCCTAGTGTCACATTTCTGAGAATGATAAAACTGCTTTACAGAAAGCTACTCCAACCTAAATGTCCAAGGCCCTGCTCTAAAGATTAAATTTAAACACCAAAAATATATTCTGTAATTGAAAGTCTTGGTTGAGAAACACAACTCGTACATTAAATCTTGGAGACAAATTCGTCCTAGTTTAGATCTTCTAAAGTGATGTTATAGCCATTACAAATGGAGATACAACTGTTTAGAAATAATATTAACACAGCACAAACAATAAGTCCCACATCGACAATATTAGAATCAGAGGTGAGGAAAGTGGGATATAAAATAAAAGTATATCACAACGGATTACATACTTACCTGGATGGGGTCAATGGGTGATCAATAAGGCCCATGGCTTAGAAAGGTGACCTCCATTGCACTTAGGAGGGGTGTCTTTCTAAGGTCTACCCAAGTGGTGGAGCCTACATCATAATTTGTTGCTGTGGGGGCCTGCGTTCGCGCAGCCCTCTTTCAAACATAGTTTAACATTGTGTGTTTCATGGCAATCTCATTGTGGTGCAATGCTGTTTGTCTACTTATCTAGCATGTTACATTTCTCGTTTTGTTCATTTGTCCATTCACTCATGAATTTGAGCGCAAACATTGCAAATTATAAGGTAATGTTTACGTTTTTAGCTATGTTGAAAGAAGTATTCTATTGATTGAATGAATATCATTGTTTTTTTTTTTTTAAAAAAAAATATTTTGAGAAAGAGAAAAATACACGTGGCAATAAAAATGAGAAAGAGGAAGTGCATTATTTTGACTTTTTATAATAAAATTACACAAATTATCGTTTAATTAATTCTTTAATTTTGTGTCTAATTAATTATTTATTTAAAAAAATGTTTAGAGACTTTCGTTTTTGTCCCATAGGTTTAGTATACTATAATATAATGTCTTTCCATTCACTTTCACAATCAGACACTCCTTGTTGCCGTCGCTTTTAACTTACTCTTACACTTGCACTTTTATCTTCCTCCGGTAAAATTGCAGTAATACTGCTATAGCAAGCACACCACAAGCACCTAACATCCATGCATCTGCTTTTGGTACACATTTTCAGATATAAGGGTGAAGGTGGTAGAAGGAGTCCAAGAGAGCATTTGCCAGCATATAAAAAAACAAACAGGGTGCCAATTGCCAAATGAATAATAAGGGACCAATTTAATGAATTCCATCTACATTTTTTTATATAGAAAAAAATAGTGGAGATAATAGAGTTGGACCAACACTTTTTAAGCATGAACCAACATTTCTCATTGATAAGGCTCAGCGATCGAGTTTGGTGACTCATCCACAAGATAGAAGGGCGTGTCCTTAAGAGCAAGTCATGGATTTGTAGATGGAAGTTTGATCACTGTGCATTAATGCCAGAAACTGCACGAATGGATATCAAGTTCATATGTAAAAGCTATAACATCTCAATTTCATGCGAGAACTCAGACCAGTAGCAACCGCTTGGCAGAATATCCACTATTAATGAAGCAAATTCAATGAAGCAACAACTAGTACCATAGAGAAGTGGCCATAAACTGGATAGTCTTGACCAATTTGAAAGATCATTTAATGTAGTAGAAATAACTGAATTTTTGGTTTTTTGATCAAGTAAGGGAAACTCAATGGAATTCATAACTGTCTCAATGTTTTGTTTAATTGTCTAAATATTCAAGAATTAAGACCATTCTAATGCTCCCTTTCGCCATGCATAAACTAAACCAACAATTAGGATAAGCACGAAGATGAAAGCTTCTATACATACAGATACCCCCAATACATCAAAACTCATTGCCCATGGGTAAAGAAAGACTGTTTCAACATCAAAAACAACAAAAACTATAGCAAACATATAATAACGGATTTGAAATTGTAACCAAGCATCGCCCATCGATTCTATCCTAGATTCATAACTAGAAAGTTTTTCTGGCCCTTTTCTAATTGGAGCTAAAATTCCAGAAATCAGAAATGCCAAAATAGGAATAAAGATCGATATTATTAGAAATGTCCAAAAAATATCATATTCATAAAGCAAAAACATAAATGTACTCCTATGAATGTGAAAAATATACCGGATTCTTATTAATTCTTATTATTAGATTCATTTTCATTAATCTAATCTAAATAGAAATGCTTTTTATTTTATTAAATTTACATTATTTCGGATCAAATTCATACTAGTATCTGAGTATACTAATAGAAATATTATTCTATCATTAATCTATTCAAATAGAAATTAATTCATTTTTAATACTACTAAAAATAGTTATAGTATATTTAAACTAATAGTATTACAAGTATGGAGTATTTAGTATTCCATATACTCTTAATATAAAGTACTCAATACTATAATAGTACTATATCAAATATATCTACTATTATAGATAGTAGATACTAAATCTAAATCCGAGTAGTATAAGTAGCAATATTAGGGCTATACGGACTCGAACCGTAGACCTTCTCGGTAAAACAGATCAAACTATTATTATCAAAATGATTTGAATTGTTTTAAAAACCCAACGTGCATTTTTTTTTGCATTGAGCTTTTTCATTAACCGATAGAAATATCAATTAGTCTACCCTCTTTTTTCTTTACACAAAGAAAAAGGAAATGACTCCCTGTGCTCTGATTTATTTTTTTTAGATTTTAATCTAAGAGCACTACCAAAGTTTTTCAAAGAAGAAGGTTATCCTGATGTAGGTCTGCTTTTGGCCTGGATCAACTAAAGTTAAATGGACTCTCTATCAACCTACTTAAATAAAAATATCAAATAGGAAATGAAACTTCATACACCTTAAAGTTCATAAGATAGGAAGAAAAGAGAATTTTTTTGAGGTCCCTAGACTCATTTGCCTAGCATTGAATAGATTAAGTATTCACCTTATCAATATCTCAAATCCATTATGGATTTTATTTGACGTCTAAATCCTTTGTCAGGCTATTGTTCTCTTATTTTATTCCTGGAGTAAGACATGGATTTCTCAATAAGATCAACTCTTTTAATTACATGATGGACTCCTATGAAAAAAAAACATTGGCGCGTGTGTAAACGAGGTGCTCTACCAACTGAGTTATAGCCCTTGTGCTTTTGATATATATTTTATCATATTCGATAAATAAATTCTTGTCAAGATTAATATTACATGATCGAATCTCTTTGATTGATAGTGCGTTGGTATTGTTTATAAGTAATATAACTTTTATAATCCATTGATCTGATAGATGGGTACTTTTTTTATTTAGGATGATAAACGACCTACTTAACTCAGTGGTTAGAGTATTGCTTTCATACGGCAGGAGTCATTGGTTCAAATCCAATAGTAGGTAAGGTATAGATAGAACTTATTAGATACCGGAATCAATGGTATCTAATAAGTTTTTCTACTCACTCTTTCTTTTTTTATTGTAATTTTCTATCTTTTTCTATTCTATCTATTTTTTTTTTCAATTTTTAATTATTTTGCTGGACCAACTTGTTACGAGATCATATTGATAGCCTCTACTCGTGTCCTAGCTCGTCGGAGAGCTAGATTTGCCTCAATTGTTTGTCTTTTCCCTTCAGCCTTATTCAAGTTAGCTTCTGCTATTTTTAGAGTTTGTTGCCCTTCTTGTGGATCAATGTCACTATTTTAGTAAATGATGCGGAAAAGGGTAGTGATAAAAGAAAGAAGAAGATTGGTTCTTCTTTCTTTTATGATTTCCTTCCTCGCGTATGTATAAGACCGAATCCATTCGATTTTTACTTTTCAAAAGGATTCCTAATCCTGAACTTTTCGAGGAATCCTTCATCAGTGGTTGTGAATGACCTATTTTTATCAATCTTTATGACTTGCTCCTATGGAACCTAGGTCTAAAAAATGGAGAAATAGAACCATCTGATTTGATTCGTTCTCAATAGTCACGAGATGATCATCTTAGGGTGATCCTTTTGTTGACGGATGCTCCTATTCTATTCGTAGTCTCCGAAGGATGAGAACCAACTATGTAGCATCTACATTGAGAATTTAAGTATTGTATACGTCATTAGTATGATACTTTGTAGGAACTACCCGTAATAACGAACTTGCAAAATGAACCCGTTTATCATACCGGAACTCTTTGTTCCTGACTCTGCTTCACCTTAATTTTGTAGAGATCTTAATATAAGTGCTTATGTCATTATGAGATAAACCTAATAAGCTCAAACTAAGCTCTTCCAATTACTCCCTAACTTCCCAATTAAAATAAACTCAAAATCTCAAACAAAGGAATCCCCTACCATGCCCACATAAAAAAGACAGCTTAAACTGTTACAGACTTGAGGTTTTATTTTTATTTTTGACAGTTGTTAAATAGCGGCTATAGCGGCGTTAAAGCGCAATAGCATAGCCGAATTCGAACAAATAAAAATTATTATTGTTCCACAATACACTATTTAGTACAAAATATTGTCTAATAGCAGCTATAGCGGCTGTTATAACATAATTGTTTAGTGGAACTTGACAGTGTAACCCTCAACTCAACCTATGCTATTTCACTGATAATTTCAGCATTTATGGTGTTTTCCCCATTACAAATACTATTAGAAATCGATAAACTAAACGAAAAACAATGTGAAATATTTATAATTATAAGTATAATTTTTACTCTCAATCAAAAAAAGTAAATGATAAAATAGCGGATAAGAAAAAAAAACTCTAGCAACAACGGCAGTTATAGATCCGACGAAACCATAAACTTCAGATGGCTTAGGGCCATGATCGGCTGACAAACCAGAGGCAGAGTTGTTTTTATCATCGGAATCGAGAAATGACACAGTTGCCCTCTGCTTTCTTGAAAGACTCAGTGTTCTTCTTGGACTGTTGACAGACCGAGGACTTTCTATCTCGGTTCCCTTCAATTACAACTAACATAACATATCTTGTGCGCGTATCCAGAACCCTGATCCAGTGGTGCAAACCAGTGGAAAAATTATTGAGGGGAGCTATAAATACTAACTATATATATATATATATTTAATGCAAATAATATTAATAACAACTACACTAAACACGTTGTACTCAATTAACATTGTAATAAAGATTTCCATAACAAAAAATTATATGATCATAAATTAACAAAAAGTTATCTAGAACAAACAATAACAAAAATCTCCAATTTTGAGCGAATCAACAACAACAATGAGCAAATGAACAAGTAATTAGCAACAACAATTCCCAATTTTGAAGATAAATAACAAAATCCCTAAATCAAAAACCCTAAATTGACAAAATTCCCAAACAATTAAACTCTGGATTCATTACCTGTATTTCTGGTGTTGTTCTGTTGAGGTCGGAGGAGAGTGGTGGACGGTGGAGATCACGGCGGAGGGCGCGCAGACAGAAGTAGATTCGCGCGGGAGGGTGAAGATGAGAAAGTTCGACGCGCGAGTTCACGGTGAAAATCAAAATTTACTGTATCGATAAAAACGCGATTTTTAGAAAAGTTTGGTTTTGGAGGGAACGTGATTTTAGAAAAGTTTTTTAATAATATTAAGAGTAAATTACACTCTCTCACTTGAATTACACTCCCGCCCCTCTTATGTTAAAATATACACCCCCTTCCCCTCTTATTCAAAATATATTAGAAAATATTTCACTCCCCTCTCCTAAGAGAAGCTTGAATTACATTCACCTCCCCTCTTATGTTAAAATCTACACTTTAATCCCTCAATATTTTTTTATTTCTAATAATCTAGCAAAAAAATAATAATCTAACACACTTTGAAAAAAAATAGTATTGCGGGTCTATTTTAATATAATCAAAATTTAAATACATATTTTTCTTTATTTTTTAGTCACAATTTCATTATCATATAGGTTTAAACCCTAATACAAAATATGAAACAACCCAAAATAAAATAAAAATATATGAAAAATTACTAAATACAATAAAGCATGGTTATTTAAAAGTTAGTTTTATACTATAAAATATGATATTAATAGCAAAATATTTAAATTTAATTATCATTGATATTTAAATTATAAAGAAATGAATTTATTTTTCTTAAATGGTGGTTCAAAATTACTATATATCATAAAAATATTTATTTAAGTTATAATAGATTAAAGTGTAGTACATATTTAATTATTAAGGGAGATGATTGTAATTCAAACATCTTATAGGGGAGGGGAATGTACATTTTTCTTTTCAAGGGAAGGGAGTGTATATTTAAACATAAGAGAGAAGGGGAGTGTAATTCAAGCATCTTTGAGAGGAGGAGAGTGTTATTTACTCTAATATTAATTAATGTTATTTTTTAAAAGTTTATCCTTACTCTCAATTGAGAGAGTTAGTTTTGTGGTAAAAATAGAGAGATGAAATGCATATTAGATCATATGGGAGAGCATACATTTAAACTGCTTGGTGGTGAAAGACATGAAAGTCAGCCAGCGCTTTATAAACTAAATGAGGAGGAGATTCTGCAACAGCCGAGGAAAAGTACTTGTGCCCGATTTGTATTTTGCACTTTCTGCACTGAGATGCGAAAAAAGTTACGCGAAAAACATAACATATTTTCACTATAGGATTTGAAAAACAATCTTGTTAATATTGTTTACCTAGCATTTGACTGAAATGTGATGGCACCAATACCGATCGAATTGATGTCCCACGGCATACCTAAACACACACATAAGGGGGATTGCCCATTCAACCTTTTGAAAATGTGGGGTAGCATTTTTAAAATATTTTGATTCAAGTACCTTAGGTCAATGTTTTATAACACTACTTGGAAGCATTAGTCGTGTATATATATTTTACTATATATTTTGAAACATCCTTAGATGCATTACAACAAATAAAAGAAATTCATTTGATGGAACAAATCTACAAAAATATGTAACCTTTTCTTCTATCTTTTCCTGGTAATACAACGACTTTTTCTAATGTGTAATTAAACAAGCTGATATTTATTCATGCAGTTTCCTGCTAAAAGTACTGCTCAAATCAGAACTTCAGCAAGTCGCATGTTACTTGAATCAACTAAATTTCAACTAGGCTGACTTTAATACAACTGGAGATCTCAAATATTTTACACCGTATGCCGCACTAGATGCTACTGTTGTTGAAGCCACTAACCAGCTGCACCAGAAAATGAATCAAGTTCAACAAATGGGGAAAACATCAGCACATGGGTAACCAAAATTTGAGCTGAATTCAGCTTAGAAAAAAAAACCCTGCTCAAATTACCTTAGATAAGTAATGTATGATTGAGTTTCTGGGGTTCCAAAATCGGGTTGAAGAAGAGCTGCAGCAACTAACGCTAACTGGAAAACCGTATTCACCTGTCCAAATTGGTATTCCTCAGAAAGTGGGATGAACAGAAAGGAAAACTATTACCTGTCTATATACTATTTTCTATTCTAAACACATGCTGGTTTTTTATTTATGAGAAAAAAGTTCTATATTATGTGTTGCTGGATGAGTAAGGAGTTAAAGAATGGTAGTTGTATAATCTAAGGCCTCACTTCACGAGTATATACCCTGGTCATGTTCCCAAACAGTCATAAAGATGGGGTAGTTTTATTCAAGATGGAAAGGTAAAGTCAACAAGTATGTGGATTCACAAATGCAGAAAAAATGTGAAAGTAGAAAAACTAGATAACTATCCTAAAGCATTTAAAGGTTCTGCGTATGTATGCACATTAAATCATGATCCTAAAATTGATCAACAAGGGAAACATGATAATGTGGTGATAAAACTGCTTTACAGAAAGCTACTCCAACCTAAATGTCCAAGGCCCTTCTCTGAAGATTAAATTCAAACACCAATAATGCCTTACCTTGCTTATATAGAGTGGTTCAACTTTTTGGCGACTGGTCCCATCAAGGTTAAAAAAATCAGACCAGCTTTTCCACTGAGATAACCAGAGTCAAGATTACATTTTCATCTCCACAAATTCTGAAGCTGAAAGAAAAACACAAGTCGAGAACCACGTTCTAATTTCATACCTTCCAACCCAAGCTACTAGCTCTTTGAAATATTGCACCGCCAACAAGGAAGGCGTCTCGGAACACAACAAGACCGACAAGTCCAGCTGTGAAATCAAAAACCAACATGAATAGTTTTGCACCACATAGATGGAATACAAAGTAATATACGTGTTCTCAAGTTTAAATGCTATACACTGAAACCACTATATGAATACAAATACTCACTACACCCTTCTATTTCAGCTACTGGACTCATTAAACGCAAACAGTATATGAATACGAGAATATAGTCAAATCTACACACGATTGCCAGCCCAGAATAATTAAAGATCTTGTTCCAAAGAGAAAAGAAGTTGCCCAACTTGGTTTTAACTCACACATTACAAAGAACATATACCATTTCTTCAATTTCAAGAAACCATAAAAAAAAACACAAACAAAACTACCAGCTACCAAAGTGAAGCACTACTTACGATGCAGTAGATCTTGATGAACCATCGCAACAGCAACACAACCAATAAGTACCTATATCATGGATTGAAAACATACCATCAAACAAAATACAACCTCAATATCTAGCCAACATTATGCGGTGCTTATAAGAAAAATCTATAATTCATTGATACCTTATCAGCAAGGGGATCAAGGTAGGAACCAACTACAGAATCAATCTTCATCTTCCTAGCCACATACCCATCAAGCTACAATTACAGAACCACACAAAAAAATGAAAAATTTGGCATAGGAATCTATGAAGCACTAACATAGACAAAAACATGACAATTTCACAGACACGAACATGACACTAACACATCTACACATGTGGTAATTTGAAAAAATGACATAATTGACTGTAAACACATGAGTCGGTGTCAATGTCAAACATAGACACATGTCGGACACCAAACACGTCTTCGATCAAAGGTGTCAGAGCTACAAATATATGAATTCAGCATAGAGTGAATAAGGTTACATTACATTATCTATCATCAAATCATTTCAGCAAATAGAGTGCATAAAATGGTACATATCTCAAAAATCAAAATTTAAAAAAATGTGATTTTTTTCATACCCAATCAGACCCACCAGAGATAGCCAACCCCACCATAGCTGAATTATACATATCATTCACAATCATCCTACAAAAAATCATGAATCAAATCAACACATGAAAAAAAAAAAATTTAAATTATCTCAAGCAAAATTCACAAACTAGTTACCATCCAAGAAAAGGACCAGAAACCAATCTCGCAAAAGAAATCAAATTTGGCGCATTGAAGAAAGTATAAAAAAGTGAATTTTGCGGTGAATTGTTCAAATTGGAATCAACACGACGTTGTTGTGGTAAAGGGGTTGTTGTGATCCGAAGAAGATTAAGATTAACCGCGTTACGACGAAAAACAACAGCTTTAGCGTGATTATAAAGAGGGGTAGCGGATTGAGAAAGCTTCCACGGCGGAGAAGCGAGGAAAAGGGGGCCGTTGAGATGAGAAGGAAAGCGAAAAAGCGCGTTGTGGAGTAATGGTGAAAAAGGAAGAGTGATTGTTGTTGATGTTGTTGGTGTGAGGAAGGTTCTAGCTATGGTGTTTGAGTTTGTAAGGATTGATTTTAGAGACCTGAAAATCACCATTGTTCAACAACTTCGAGCATTTCTTCTTATAATTTCTGGTAATTTAAGTTTTGTTTTTGTTTTCTCTCTCTTCTAAACTTGGTCTCTTTTTATTTATTTTTTTACTTTTCTTTTGGATTGGAAGGAAGGGTTTTGTTTTGGGTTTTAGATAAAGATGGATGGATAGAATAATATTGTTTTGACATAATGGATTGACATGATATAAATATATGCTTGGAAATTTCTATCAAAAAGAAAAATATAAGTTTGGAAATTGATTTTTATTCCTACTAAGGTTCTTGCTGCATTATATTTTTAGAGTCTTGTTAAGGATTTCGTTTCTTTAAAGATATTTTAAAATTTTAAATTAAAAAATTATTTTAAAAAGTTAAATATTTTAATTTTCAATACATTACAATCTATTTGGTTTGATCTAGTGATATTGGTTTAAGATTGTGGAGTGTGTTTCTCCTCGAAGTATATAGTTCAATTATCTCTGATGCTAATTTACCTTCTTAAAAAAATATTCAATACATTAAATTTATAAATTTTAACAAAAAGTTATGGTCTTTAAACAATGTCTTAGACCATTCACAATGAAAAAGTTTTTCTTTTGAAGGAAGACCCAATACCTAATAAGTCATCACATATTTTTATTCATATAACAACAAGTCTAATCTTTGAATAGAGGAAGTGATTTTTCTTCAAGTTGACAAAATAAAATAATTAAGAAGTGTAATAATTACTTAACTAATAAAAAGAAAAACCAAACACGCGCATGTGAATCCTTTCAAAGTAAGCTAGAGATTGAACTCTCGATCAAATAGTTAAGGTTTTTATTCTTAAATGAGGATCAAATAGTTAAAGTGAACACGTATCTATGTTACATTGTATTGATTACTAACAAATGTTTGAATGAACAAATAGTTGACACTAATTTTTAGAGAAGTTCCATCTTCTCTTTAATTATTCTCTTCTTTTTTGTTTATGCGATGTGAGTGGTTCAGTTTTTTTCATCTTCTCGAAATCACTCATTCGCATCATTTTGTAATCTCATTTTATCTAAACAGGTGATTTTTACATAAATTTTGTTTTTCGTGTTTTTTTGTTGTTGTAATTCTATAGCCCGAGTGTGATGTTGTTTTATTCGTCGTTTTGGTGTGACATTGTTTGATTTTCCATCTTGTTGCCATGTTGGTCTGATTTAGACTGACAAAACAAATGCGATACATTACATATTCAATCGAAATGATCTGGGGTCAATGTTACATATCTATAGACATCAATACTTTGGTCATTTAGATCTTGTCACATCTATATGTATTATGTTGTTTTATTTTATTAGCTTAGGGGTAATTAGTTTGTTTTCGATGTATTATATCAATTTAAATGAATATCTTCTTTTAGTAAAAAAGTATTTGGATTAGCTATTTAACACAACACATTTATGATGGAAGACGTTTTTGTGTTCAACATCAACACATATGAATAATGATACCTTCAATGATATTGTATTTAAATTTTTTAACAATATTGATGTGTAAATGTCATGTTGGATATCTATGTTAGCATTTCATAGTAGATGAGTCCTAATTGGGACTCAATTTCACAAATACCAATCACAATTGAATTACTGGTTGATTGAATATGATTGCAGTCACAATTTTTCAAATTTAGTACCTTATGCATCATCATTTTCTCCAAAAATAAACATACAAATAATCTAAGAAGGGCAAAAAGCACCTTAACCACGAAAAACACATCTCAACCTCTTTCCCATAACCAAGGCATGAAATGCGGAGAATAACTCTGACATGATGATATATAAAAAAAATAAAAATAAAAAGTAACCATTGAGCGCCAGAGAAATTTAAAATTTGCATTTTAAAGTATAGAAAAGTAATAATTGTTTAATTTAAAGAGGAATTTCTAGTTAAAGTTTCTCAAAATTAATCCTAGTTAACACTTACTGGTGTATGCATAAGAAACTTTTGATTAGGCAGTGCCAATCACATTTCATTCATAGCTAGCCACACATGTTTTGTGATGTTAATGTCTCTAAATATGTTACTATCAATAAGATAAACATTCTATGTTTAATAGTTTCTTAAAAAAATACAAACATGGTGTCAAAAAGTGTAAAGTATGATGTCCATAAACCAACTCATTTCAACTTTTTAAAGTTTCAATTTTGTTAAATTCCATGCATTTGCTTTTCATAAAGCATTTAATCATATACTACAGTTTAATAAAGATAAAAAAATACTAATTGAAAATTAAGAACCATGACCCTTACTTTCTTCAAGTAGAAGCCTCATGCACTATAAAGAGTAGTGCCATATAATTCATTGGCACAAGTCCATGTGAAATGGCTGCACCTGTTGCTATAGGCACAAGGGGCACTATTGGATCCCTTGTGAGAAAAGAAATTGAATATTTCACTAAGTTTGAGTTAGACAGAAGAGGAATTTCACAGAAACCTCAACAACACTTTGTAGACATGGAGAAAGCAAAGAAGCCTAGTTTCTGGTTTTTGCCAACAACCTGGAAGAAAAGGAAGCAAAGAAGCTCAACAAATAGGTTCATCCGAAAAATCTGTTCTGTTACAGAAGTAGATCATGAAAGTAATCAATTCAATAGAATTCCTGGTTATAGCTACAAGATCCTCAAGAATGATATCAACAACTTTCACCTCTAAGTGGGATCTGATGTACTGCAACAGAAAAAGCGTGCGTTTACATGTATTAATTGATCTCGGCCATTGATTTCAGATCAGCCGACTTACAATACACCTTTACTAAATTTAAATTATCATTATATAATCTTCATCGTTGATCTGATATCGGAAAGCCAAAGTCAGTAACTATGTGACACATTTACTTCGTCGAGTCCGAGTCCTTTTAAGTAACTTTCTTTTTAAGTTTCTTTAGTTAGCCTGCACTAGCTTGTTCTGAGGGATCAAAACTTGCATGATTGCAGTATCTTCATTTTAATTTTCACATTTTGTTGCTATACTTGAACAACTATTTTTCTATTTAATTTTGGGATCATGCTCTTCCTTTCTCTCTTTTCAGATCATGTGTTTCAATTTTCCTGCACTTTTAGTACTGCCGGTTATTATCATTCTTATCAGATCATCCGAGACTGCGTTGGAGACATTGTTGCAACAATAGGTTCTAAGTCTCGTATTGACTAGAGATAAGGCCTAGAGATAAGAACCAGTCGTTTTAGAAGTCTGTTTTGTAGGATTTGATTATCCCGACATTTAAACAATGTGCAATCATACAAAAAACAATAACAATGTATCTGTTATTGGAATTTGGAAATATACATTTATGTTTTTGGACATCGGTATCTCAGAAGTCCAATGATGAATGAAATAAAAACAGAAACTCAGGTGAAACTTTCTTTGGAAAAAATGAAAAGAAAGAAAGATGAATCAAAGGGATCCTGATTCCAATCCCAAATGAAAATCACTAAAGCCTAAACATTTAATCGTAGGACATTTTACACAAATAGAATTACACCCTAAGCACATTTTCTTTTGGTAGGACAATCTTTTAGTCAGTGTTATGGCCATATTGTAGCTACTATTATGCCCTTTCAGCTGCAAATGAACTTCCACTTGCAGCTCTAAAAGATTCAACATGACCAGCAGTTACTACAGATTCACCAGCTATGTCTGTTTCATCAGTTTTGCGTACTGCTAAATGTGCAAGAGCCTCTACGACATCATCCATATACGGGCGCGTCTCGGCTTCACCTTGTAGACACATTGCTGCCACTGCAAGGGCTTGAAATAGTCCCTTTACAGGGAACTTTCCTTTAAGCAAAGGATCAGCCATTAGAGTGAACTTTGCTCTATCCTCAAACAAAGGTTGTGCCTGCCAATTCATAAACAAGGACAACCATTATATATGCAACACAAAAAATAATGTTAGTAACGCTATATTTAATGAGATTTTCATCGTTGAATCTCATATTTAATGCGACTTACCCAATCAATCAAGTTTTGTTCTTCGGCATCTCTTGCAGTGTCAATTACTCTCCTACCACTGATTATTTCCAAAAACACAACACCAAAACTATAAACATCTGACTTTGAGGTACATTGACCAGTAGCAACATATTCTGGTGCACAGTAGCCATAAGTCCCCATAACTCTAGTTTTGGGTACAAACTCACCCTCTCTTGGGGCAATCTTGGCAAGACCAAAATCAGAAAGCTTTGGATTGAATTTTTCATCTAATAGTATATTAGACGATTTCAAATCACGAAAAATCACCGGTGGATCTGCATAATTATGCAGGTATTCAAGTCCTCTTGCTGCTCCGTTGGCAATTTTCATCCTTGTTTGCCAATCCAATGGTTCCTTATCATTACCTATATCTGTGATAAACAAATAAACAAACAAACATACTCTTTTCAGTTTTAGTACAATCTATTGTTTTGTTTCGGTGAATTGAAAAAAAGGGAGAATAGGAAATTTCGTCCTGAAATTGTAACTTGTCAATCAAGTAATCCCTTTGTTAAGTTCAATTGTTAGAAACATGCGGACTCTACATCATTGCCATGTCTCTAGAACGAAAGCGCCGCGTCTCCATTGGACTTTGGTTAGGGTAAAAAAATTGGGAAAGTAACTCCTAGCCTTTTACTCCACAAATTATAATAGGCAATTATCTCGTTTGAGACATCACCGCGATATGGAGCCTACGTGGAATGTCACATCTTCATTTAACATGTCATGTTAGTCAGTCATACTCTCTAACAGCCGAACTTAACAGAGACCTTTTGATTGACGTCAGGGACACAATTGCTAATTCGTAAAAATGAGAGACTAATTTGATAGATCGTTACAATTCTAACAATGAAATTTCCTATTCATTAAAAAAAGAAGTCTAAGAAACATAATGTTTTTAGATAATACTTACCTAGAAGGTGATTTTCCAAGCTTCCATTGGCCATGTACTCATAAACTAAAATCCTTTGATCATCTTCTACACAATAACCGACAAGTTTCACTAGGTTTGGATGATTTACCATACTCAACATTAAAACTTCTGCGAAAAATTCTCTTGTTCCCTGATTCCCATCTCTGTTCAGAGTCTTTATAGCTACATTCTGAAAATAGTATTTAACATGAGAATTTCATAACTTGCAAAAAAATAAATTAAAAACATATTACTACAACAAGAAAGAGAGAGAGAGAGAGAGAAACAAACTTGTTCAATGCTTTTCATGTATCCTTTATATACATTCCCAAATCCACCTTCTCCCACAAGACAATCAGGACTAAAATTGTTTGTTGCATCAGAAATTTCTTCATATGTTAATACTTTAACATCATTTTTTGCAGCTCCATATTTTAATATTTCTGCTGTAATTTGTCTATTTCTGCTGCTACCTGCAATTTAATTGAAGATCAAACAAATTATTAATCCACATTCCTATTTGGATATATATATATATATATATATATATATATATATATATATACCAAAAAATTTATTTTTTGTATGCACATTACATTTAATAAATATTGTTTGATTGAATTAAAAAATAATATATATTAATTTGTGTATCTATTTAGAATGAATCATATGCCACATACCTGTTTTTTGTGACATAGCAGCTGCCAATGATTTGAATGTTCTTCTTCCTTTGGAAACTTTGTTGGAAACTTTGTTGTAAGAGGTTGATTTAACCTCTGATTTACAGCAACATGGAATGCAACTCATGTTCTCAAACAAACCTTAATAATATTGTTGATTGTTTTTATGAGGAGGTAACAAGATTGTTAATTGTTTTGGACACCTAGGACTTTAATTATTTGGAAACAAGATTAATTAATTAGTACCTGTGATTAATAAATAATTTATTAATCACAGGTACCTTAATTAATCTCAAGAACAATTTGGTAAAAAGGGAAACAAGAATGATAGAATGTGGTTATTAATTAGATTTGTTGTAACTGAAAGACGTTATGCATGTTTCAAATATTGGAAAAGCTTATATACGTGTTAGAAAGGATCTTTGTGACTTTCTAAAAATAGTTTTTAATACCAAGTTAACATTAGCTGGTTATTTTTCTTTTACACATTTTATCATTTTTCAAGGAAGTGTGACAAGGATAACAAGTTGTTTTTACCATATTTTACGTATTTTTTAATTTTATTTAATGCTCAGTTTTTTTACATTTACTTTATAGACTATATGAGTTTTATTAATTAAATAATTAAGTAGAAAATGGGTAACAAGTTTGATGTAAATAAAGTCAACTCTTTCTATTCTTGAAACTTTGACGAGAATAGCTATCTATTATGGGATGTGATGCTGCAAAACATGCATGATGAATGTGTATACATTTTTTTTCCTTGAAAAGGAAATGTCTATATTTTTTTAAGAAGCTAAAATGATATATATTAAATAAAGATGGGAAATGTTAACCAGTGCTTTCGGGGCATTAGTTAAGAAGCAAATATAATATGAATTGCATTGAATATTGTGTTGTCAATCCCTTAAAAGTCAATAAAGTGTCTTTTTTAATTTAAAACTTTCTCTTTATGGTTTTTTTAACTAGTGCCCCGGAGCACTGGTTAACATGACCCAATAAAGATTTAGTCTCTCAAGCACAAGAGGTACTAGAGAAGAGCTAAGAAAAGCATGTGTTACATCAAGTTACCAAAAAGAAAATGAGTGTTATAGCCACAAAGCAAGCACACTAAGAAACAAAATAAAAATAAAAAACTAGAACTAATTATGAACTGCCAAACAAAAAAGGGAATTAAGTCATCGCATTTGGTAGGTAAAAGCAAAATTAGGATGATTTGTCTTCAGCCATCAGAAGGATGGAAGTTTAATTTTATCTACCAGCTGATTAATGGAAAACCTCTCTTGTTGAAAAACTTTAGCATTCCTGTCACGCCAGATAATCCAAACACAAGAAAGTCAGATCAAATATAAAGCATTACAAATGTTTTTTGAGAGCCCGCGTCAACGATCGAAAATAATGAATGTGATTCTGGACATGAGTTGGCTTAACAAAAACCAATCTGAGCCAATGATAAATTTCATACCAAATTTGACCGAAATAGTCACACGATAAAAACAAATGATCAAGATCTTCTTAAGAGCCGCATCCACCTGAGCAAACAAACATATTCAGTTGAAGCACCCTTCCTCTAATTAAGTTAACGATTGTTGGAAGTCGATTGCGTAATAAGTGCCAAGCAAAATGTTAACTTTTAAAGGAACCTCCTTGTGTCAAATGGTAGAAGGATGATCATTGTTTGAAAGCTCTTCCCTTGTTGTTAAAAGATTGTAAGCACTAGTAACATTGTATTTTGAAGAGACATGAAGATTTCAAATCCAGCTGTCATTCACATTAGCATGCAACACAATAAGTAGTAAAAGCGCTCAACACTCAATCACCAATTCTTCCTCCCAAGCCAACAACCTCCTTCGCCATTTCCAAGCCTCTCCTCCCTCCCCCCAACCTAACAGAAACATATCCGCCACCGTTGCCATTTTTTTATCAGAAAGATAAAAAAGATGGCTGAATTTGTCCTTAAGGACTCCTCCCTCCAACCAAGAATCCCGCCAAAATAAAGTTCCTACACCATTCCCCACCTTGCGTTGTAAGTGGTCGGTAAACCAACTACCGACCCCCTCTCCATCACCACCCTTGATACTAAGAACATTGCTCCACCACACTGAAGTTAATCTCCCCTCATTGCCTATTGACCCACCCTCCTCACCATATCTCGCAGCTAACACTCTATACCACAAGCTCCCTTTTTACCCCCTCAACCTCCAACACCATTTGTCAAGTAATGATAAACTAAATTCTCTGATCCTCGTGACCCCCAGACCTCCTTCCTCTTGTTTGAGACAAATAGTGTCCTAGTTTATCCAAGATATTTTCATAGATTCCTCACTACCCAAAAAAAAACAACTAAAAATAGATTTAATGGTAGTAATGATACATGCAGGAGTTTTGAAGTAGGAAAAGAAGTAGACCGGGAGAGAGAACAAGACAGATTTCAGAAGAACTAAGCGACCACCCAAATATAAATTGTGACTTTTCCACCTTGAGAGTCTTGAGTTAACCCGCTCAACTGAAGGTTTTCAAAAATTTAGTTTCTGAGAGCCACCACCAATAGGAAGACTTAAATAAAAGATTTTTTTTTTTATCTCTCGATTGAATTGAATATGTACCTACTTCATTATTTTGTAACTATTTTTCATAAAATAATTTTTATTAGTTAAAAACATAAAACCAAGGAATTTACATTTTTGTTTTGGTGTTTTTCTTTTACAGAATACAAAAATTACAACCCTTAATCATTATTATTTTTTCGGATAGGCCCTTTTCTAATTACTATGCAAGGACAGTTGTGTTTTAGCATAACTATAATATTTTTTTTAACTAATTTATTTTATATATATATATATATATATATATATATATATATATATATATATATATATTCAAGAACTACTAACTTATTTTATTTATTTATAATGATTTTTTAGGGTTTATTTATAATGATTTGTGCGAGATATTTTGATTTATTGATACTAGCAAAAGATTCGCACTATGTAGTATGTACCCATGTATCCTCCATTTTTGTTGTATTTTGTTGTATATATACTTTATTATTTACTTTAATTTAATTATTTTATTTTAATTTTATAATATATGTATTATCTAAATTTATTTAATTTTACTTCTAATAATGTGTTGTTAGAAAATTCATATGTTGAGTCCCCGTGAGTTTAGCTCAATTGGCAGGGACATTGTATAATTTATGCAGGGGCAGGGGTTCGAACCCTTGACACCCATTTCTCCACATTTAAAATGTGTGAGCTCCAGCCACTAGGCTACTTGACAAAAAAAAAAAAATCATATGTTGCTAAATTTGAATTTGGAAAAAAATACTTCATCCGTTTCAAAATACATGTCCAATTTTTGCAATGTGCACTATTAACTTGACTTACTTTGACCATACTTTTTAACTAATGTATAAATACAAATATTAGCATGTAAGATGTTGTTTGATTTGTCTCGACAAATATTTTTCAAATATTAAATTTTTATAATTTTTTACTTTAGATAATTAAATATATTAACGGTCAAAATTGTGCATTGATATATGTGAAGTGGTTGACTTGGACATATATTTTGAAACAGAGTGAGTAATAGCAACAATAAGATAGATAAAATATCCCCGTGAGTTTAACTCAATTGGCAGGGATATCACATATTATATGCAGGGGCCGGGGTTCGAACCCTGGACACCCCACTTCTCCACGATTAAATTGTGTGAGCTCTAGTCACTAGGCTACTTGACAAAAAAAAAAAGGTTGTTAGTTTTCAAATTCCTCACAATTATATGATGTAGATTTGAATTTTAATTTGGAAAATAACTTACATGCTTATGAAAAACTTATTAAGAAAAAGTACACTGATCTTAACTTAATTGATAAAAATATCAAAATTGTTAGGTCGAACATCCTATTTGAACCTAATTACTTTCGTACAATTGACCATTGAAAGTGATGGAACAGTGGTTGTTTCACTATTGAAGTCGGTGGTACCTATCATTATCAAGCACGTGTAACCCATGCATTCAACATATTAGTATAGGAAAAATGAAGAAAATGACCTAATAGATGTGAATTTGATACGATAGTAATGTGATATGAAATGAAATAGAGAAAAAATACCGTGATGAATGAATTTTTGTTAAAAAAAATAAAACAAAGTGACCTAATATATGTGATATGTTAGTAATGTGATACTAAGTGAGATATATAGAAAGAAAAAAAAAAAGATATTGAATAAATTTTTGTTTCCATATGTTTTGATACAATTAAGTGGATTTTCCATATGCATACATCTCATTTGATATTGAAAGTGTGAAAAGTGACCCCATTTATCAAACACATACCTGAATTGAGAACAAAATGTCAACGATTCAGAAAACCATATCTCAAGCACCATTATCGTGTGAACGATTTGACTTATGACTTATGAGTTTAATTATACACTTTTTTTATGGTCGATATTCAAAGCCTGTAGTTATTTGGACACATAATCGTGACACTGTATATCAACATTGCACATATTATATACTCCAAAGCTTGCATGTTTTGCAGTGAAATAAAGATTCAATATTATTAAGGGTATAATAATTTGTTTATTATTGCAATACCTGACTGACATATAAGTCATATGAACCAAATAAAAATATTCTCTTACATGAAATTTTACTCACACTTCCATATTCTTTGAAACTGAATTAAAATATTTTCTTAAATCATTCTTCACTCCATTATCTGCAAATATATACTCCACAGCATTCCTTGATAGTTCAAACATTTCCCACCTTCCCAACCCTAAAGAATAGACAAAAAACAAATGCATTTAACAAAACTTATAGTTAATTAGCTTGAATTTAATTTACTACTTGCAAGATTAAAAAAAAAAAAAAAAACCTACCAAATGAATCAGCAGCATATTTGTATTCCTCAGAGAGACTTGTATTGAATACACATGTGTCATCGGTACATAGGACTACAGGATGTTTTGCCTTATACAAATAAGCTGCATGACCAAGAACACGTGTTAAGAGAGACTACTTGACATAAGCTGTTTTCTGCTTATTTATATGCTCTTTGTGATAGCTTATGAAAACAGCTTATAATCTATATGAAAACAATTTTCTTTTGTTATAGAAATAGTTTATACATAAACACTTATGCTAAAAGCGCTTAATTAAGTTGTTTATCCAAACATGAACTACTTGTTGAAGTTGATCCTTTAGTAAAAGTTTATTTACAACTATATGAAATGACTTCAAAATGTATAACTAGCATGCAACATAATATAAATACTGTTAAAAAAACTTATAATCACTTTAAAGCCTACAACATGTTTTCTAAAGTTTAACAAACAATTCTTTAATTGATTCTATATTCATGTTCATCAATGTCAACCATAAGCAAAAGAACATACCAAAATGGTGAACTTCTATAGATGCTACAGAGAATGTCCTGATGTTTGATGTCAAACAAATTTCAACCTGAAAATAGTGAAGATGAAATAATTAATACATAATCAAGTATGCGAAAGTCTAACCGGAATTTGCTTCAAAAACCTTGCTTAAATTAATTGAAGGAGTATGCGAAAGACTAACCGGAATTTTTGAAGACTTCAACTTTCTCCAGTGTTCATCTTCAAAGTAACAAGCATGTCCAATCCTTTGGGGATGAAATTCAAGCATATTTTTTATCTCCTTTGAATTGCGTATCTAAAAACATTTGGTCGGTCAGAAAAATAAATCAGTCGCGAAACTCATAAGTAACAGTTAAGATCTAAAGAATAACTTACCTCTCCACAATGAAGTGTTACATTAAGACCTTGTTCTCGCGCGAATTTCAGTGCTGGTAAATACGTAGTCCTACAAAATAAAAAATGAAAATAGGCGTAAGCGTGAATTTCTAAAATCTGAAATGCAATTCGATACACTTTAGTACTAGATAAGTTTTTTATACCATTCACCAGTTTTTGGATTTCCAGAGAGATCAATTCCAACTACACCTAAATGCCTCATTTCTAGTGCAAGCTTTACCTGCAACAAATATACATCATATGTTCAAAAGAAGCACCAAACAAACTTAAACTCGTCAAATTACTATCAAATTTTAGCTTACAGTTTCCATGGCTGCTTCTGTTGTTTCTCGACGATCAATGCTCAAGATAAGCCTAACAATTATTCTTTTTCTAGAATTTCCATTGCACTTATCATTGGTAAGAATTTTAGAATCTCCAGTCTTTGGAATGAAATCCACAGCAACCGAGCTAACTGATCTCAGACCATCGATTACAGCGTCAACATATGAACGTTTGCTCATTCCTATGGAATCATTTCTCTGAATGAAAGCAATCAAACGTTTTCTTCATCAGATCAATTATCAAACTCTATTTCAATGTAGCCGAAACAACTAATAAGAACGCGTAGAATTGCAAAATGATCTTGTTTGGTTACCTTTGGAGTAGTCCTCAACTCCAAATAGACAACATTATCTTTTGCAAAATCCTCAATGACCTGTTTTTAGCTATTATCATCATTACTAGTACAAATGGAATTGCAATGAATTTTTGCAATAACAAAATTCATATAGTAAATATGAAGCCATACCTCTTTTGCAATTCTTGTAACAGTATTATGATCAGTGATGACATTGTGAATTAGATCAAACAATTGGAATACTTCAATCAGTGTAAGCTCATCTGTAATAACAAAACCACATATAAGATTAGGACCTGCTTAGCATAAAATAATATTACATTCGTCCTTAAATATAAGACCCTCTTGAGATTTTCCCATGTTCTTGTTTATAAGATCTCATTCGAATTTTCAATTGCATTAATTAATTTTTTTACCAAGACAACCCTATACAGTAACATTTTTTTACTCTCTGTGGTAAATACTTCGATGAAAACATAAATCAATTCTCTTTAATACTGCTATCAACTTTCTTAATTCTCATGATTAAGTCGACATAACATATATTTAGTGGACGGAGGTACTGATAAAAAGAAAACAAATTCTAACAACAATTAGACAAAAAGAAGAGAATGCAACCGAGTAGTCATGTCATGTTTTGTCTATAACTATTCTTCTAAAGCAAACCTATGATGTTCCTAAAATAAAACTATAATAATTTATAGGACTTTTGTGACTATACTTATCCTAATATGATGAATTTTGTGTTACCCTTTTGTTAACCAAATCAAACTCAAAACACAGGACACAAAGACAAAGGTTAGGCCAACACAACATAGGACACAAAGACAAAGGTTAGGCCAACACAACATAGGACACAAAGACAAAGGTTAGGCCAACACAACATAGGACACAAAGACAAAGGTTAGGCCAACACATATGTGTAATAATTAAACTTCATATAAAATTTCAAAATCAACATGAACCAAATGTATTGAAAACTTGAAATTAAACAACAAAAAACAAACACAAAGGAGAGTGACATGTTAGCAATGTTTTAGTTTTGCAGTTTTATATTGACAATCAAACAGGAGAATAGAAAAAGAAAGGCATATACATACATTTCATGATGAGATGTTCCACTTGAGAGAAATCTATAGCATCCTTTTGAGTTTCATTCAAAGCCTTGGCAAGTTCTCTGTGAATAATTTATTTTGTTACAATGATAATGATAATATTTGGTAATAAAATTCATTCATTATGAAAAAAAGAAAAGAAGGGGTGACGTACAAGAGTGTAGAGACTCTGATGGAACCATTGAGGTGAGCATGCAGTTCAACCTTTGGCATTGAGAGACACCAATTCTCTTCCATTTTTCTTTGTTTCTTTGTGAGTATGGTACTATTATTTTGTTGTGTTGAGAAACGTCACTAATATATAGAAAGAAAGACTCAAAAGAAAGAAAGAAAGAAAGATGATGTGTTATTTGCTATGCTTGCTCGTGTATATGAGTCAGAAAGTTTCACGCAAAACTACAGCTGCAACATGACTTATTGGTCCCAAATCAAGTTTCTGTTTTTGGTCAATAAATCCAATTTCTATTATTTTAAAGAAAATTGTTTATTATAAAAGTGAAGTACTTTAAATTTTAATTTTATATGTATTAAATACTTATACTTTAAATTTTAGTGTCAATGAACATTGGTCAATACATATGCTAACAAGTATCTATGAACATATTTTTATTAAATAAATATTCTTTAGATTTAATGTCTTTTTATTAAATACATATACTTTAAATTTAATGTCTTTAAAAAGTATTACAAGAACATTTATTAACAAAAACTTTATTTTAATGATAAAATTAATGAGTTTCTCCTTCCATGATCTCATATATAAGCTACAAAAACTTCAAAATTGTTGATAAAAAATAAACAAAATTCAAATACCGATACTACGGTTAATGAAATTATTCCCAATTTATCTTTAAAGGATCGCAAATATAGTATATCAATTATTCTTTCAAAAAATCAACTATTAAAATTTTTAATGTATTGAATACACAACTTTTTATAATACATTTATTATTTAAAGTCTCTAACGAGTGTCCTGAGTACTCGTTAACATTTCTTTTACTATTTTCATCATGTAAAACACGGTCAACCAACTTTTTTTTGGGTAGAGGATCCTCTTCGGTGGAAAACTCTACAATTTTATGGAGTTCTTGCATCTCAAACTTTAATTACACTCTTTTTTTACATTAAAAACACATTTTCCAACATTTATAATGGATGACTAAGATCACACATGAGAAGGAAAAACCGGAGACAATCTCCTCCATTTTTAATGGGTGTGCATTTTTTTATTATTTAAAAATAAGATCAATATTTTTTTTATTGAACAAGAGCCACATTAATGAAAATGTAAAAATAAAATGTATAAAAACAATATAAGAGCCAATGAAAAATGACTCGAATATTAAAGAGTTAACTTATAGGGTTAAATATGTTTTTGATCCCTAAAAAATTGCGACTTTCTAAGTTTAGTCCTTACTTAATTTTAATAGTTTTTTAATCCCTACAAAAAATTTCTACACTCAATATTGGTCCTTACTCAATCCAAATTTGTTTAATTTATACTTAAACTCTTAAATTTTTCAACAATTTTTTACAAGCGTGTTAAGAACGTTATTAAAAGTTCCCCAAAAAAAATATCGCAAAAAATTGATTTCTACGTCCATATTTTTGTTACTTATATCTTAAACTTTTGTCGTTTTAAAAAATTCATATTTAATTTATTTCATGTTAAAAAATTCTAGATTTTAGTAAATGAATTTTTCATAGTGTTCTAAACTTGTATAAAAAGAATCGTTAAAAAATTTAAGAGTTTAAGGATAATTAAACAAAATTTGTTTTAGGAGAGACTAAAATTATAAGTGATTTTTTTTGTAGGGATTAAAAAAGCTATTAAAATTAAGTAAAGACTGAACTTAAAAGGTCGCAATTTTATAAGGACCAAAAACATATTTATCCCTAACTTACATTCCATATGAACGTCCTCTATGAGACATCGTAAGTAATTTATAAATATTTTGTTAGTGTTAACTTTAAGTATCTTATCCCAAAAAAAAGTATCTTTGTAAGTAATTTCTACCTTTCAACTTGCCTAAACTTTTTCTTATAAAAAATACATAAGAAAAACCTAAAAAAAAAAGAACAGAGAATGAGGTCCAATGAGACATTAGTCTGAGTCAGAAACGAACTACCATTTTCCTCAAACTTTCGAGGAATGACTTGTCGAATGTGACCCATTTTTCTTTTTCGACAAAGAATATACCAAGATATTGCCAATACTACAATTTACTGGCTCAGCTGCACTATAGTGACACTACAAACCATAATCTAGTATGCATTGGATTTTTTCCTATGGGTGCAAATCATGCATGTGGGTTTGTCCAGTATTCAAAAGACAAAATGATTTTTTTTATATAAGGAAAGACGTAAGGATTTGACTCTAGAATTGTGCCCCCCCCTACATTTATACGAGATTATTCCACGTAACATCTTCTCACCATTCAATTTTTCAATTTAGTAGGTTTTATTTCGTTTTCTTCCTTTCCCACTAGTGCTTAATTACTTCAGTGTTTACGTAAATTATTATCGACACACTGTCGTATAATAACTTCAATATGTTTATCACGACTAAGTAATAAAATTTCAATAATATGCCCAAACTTTTTATTTGTGGATATATACCATCATAGTATTAACAAAGGCTTAATTTGCCTATAGCTTGGGCTTGGGTTCATATTTATTTTAAAATAAACTAATATTAAAATATGACATATTGACATTCAAAGATGATGTACACCAACCAAACTTCATGATACAAACATGTTATGATCTATTGTTTGGAAACTTTCTTTGAATTAGTTGAACAAAATAGTGTATAACATTGTTCAACCAAAAAAATTAAGAACATTTCTTTGTTTTTTTTTCTTCTCTGCATCCAAATAATTCACAAAGTTATCCAAATTTCTCTTATGTTTTACAGCCATTTTC
Organism: Medicago lupulina; assembly: GCA_958299785.1. NCBI lineage: Eukaryota > Viridiplantae > Streptophyta > Magnoliopsida > Fabales > Fabaceae > Medicago > Medicago lupulina. Next base: position 8,854,727 of record OY283139.1, on the reverse strand, counting down.
AATCTTGTCGTTTTATCTAGACCAAATCAACCATTAGATATCAATATGCAGGGGGTGCAATCTTCATTGGAATCCAGAACATATACACGAGAAAACCTCAATCAACTTTTGAAACACACGAGGGTGGTACCATCGAAAAGTTACAACATGAATGAGTTGTTTCATTGGTATGTGTCACAATATCTTAATGTGCTGTCGAATTTTGTGCTCTAGAGACACAGATTGCTGAAGATTTATTTTGTTTTTGTCTTGGATTTGGTGTGGAATTGAGACAAAAGATGATCTCACAAATTGATCACAAAATTGCCTAGACGAAATTTGAGAGTAGAGACACTGCATGTGATGTCATGGGCGTAGATAGTTACAATATTTTTTAATTTTTTCATTACAATGCAGAAGAGAAAACCATAGCTAAATTTAATTTTCTATTTTAATCACACACTTCTTTTACCACTTGAGTTACCTAATGGTAATTTAGCTTACCCTATAAATAAGAAACAAGAGTACAAGTTGGGACCATTTCTCACGTACAATGCGTAACAGCTAGAATTTTGATGGTGCATGGTGCCTTCTACGTTAGAAATAGCTGTAAATCTTGGACTAAATCTTTGGGTGGCCATGTAATGTAAGTGATTATTCAATTCAATCAATATCAATATACCATATCAAATATAAATGTTGGTTTGCTTCCATAACTGCATTCTATATACTAATTTTAATTTTAAAATATTCGAGTTTTTATGTCTTTTTATTTGGCTTTTTTCAATAAGCCAAATATAATAAACGTCTCAATCAACATACACACAAATGCTCAAAAAGTACTCAATGGCAAAGAACCCCAAACAATACAAGGGTTCAAAATGAAAATGCCCCCACCAACACAAACCAAAAAACAAACATCACACTCTAAATTCTTAACATGCAAGTGGGTGAGACCAACCATAATGAAATTATTTATTCTTATTTTTTGGGTACAATTTATTCTATTTTTTAATCACCACCAAAATAATAGATTGACACAATCAATCACTTGAACATTAATTTATTGATGCAATCTAAAAACCATATTATTTCGAACTAAAATATGAAATAATTATTCCATATTTTAGTCTTGTAGTTTTTTTTTGGGATCATTTTTCTCTATACATGTTAAAACTTTAATGTTGAATGTGAAATATATATATATATATATATATATATATATATATATATATATATCATTTTAATCAAAATTTCATAAAAAAAAAACATCACTTATAATTTACACGCGTTAATGCAATAAAAAATAGATAAACAAGTACGGAGTGACTAATATTCATAAAACATAAATACACAGGGAGAGAGATAAACTTTTAGTGTATTAAATATTAATATATTTGTTTTTATAGTGTGTGTGTCATAGTAAAAAATTATTCTTATAATTTGATATATTTTTTTGTTTGCTAATATCAAAATTTGATCTCTTAGTATATAAGTATTCAACTATTTTTTGTTTAAAAGGAAGTGAGGGCCATGATACTCACAAGGCTCAACGTGAGATGGGAGTACCTAGAGTGGGATTTGGTGGAGGAAAATTGTTGTTCTCCCATCATGTTTTGCTTGTTCCTAACTAAATTTTCGAAAATATCTCTGCGTGAGTTAATTCATATAGGTGATAAACGCTATGTAACTTAACTCACGCTAAAAATTTACACTGAACTTCAACATAAGTTAACTCATGCTAGTTTTCTTTCATCCAAAGACCATAAGTTTTGTATTGAGATGATATCAGTTGCATTAAATTGGTCTGCCAACCACTCACTTATCCATTAATGTCACTTACACCTAAAAGAAAAACATGCTTTATCCATTAATGTCACTAATCAATGCCTTTATACTTGAACATTTGGAATTTAGATGAAAGAAAACCGGCGTGAGTTAACTTATGTATGTTGGGGTTCAGTGAGTATTCAGCGTGACTTAACTCACGCAACATAAGTTAAGTCGCATAACGTTTAACACCTGCGTGAGCTAACTCGCATAGAGGTATTTTCGAAAATTTAATTGGAAGCGAGCAAAACGTAATGGGAGATGAGCAATTCTCTTGATGAAGGAGCATCTAATATTCCTTTTTTTTTTTTTTTTTTTAAGAAGCCGCATATGTCCTTGCTTGCTAAATGCACCAGCCATATGGTTGGAGATGAGAGTTTAAATTTACCGATAGTATCTAATTCAATTATATTGCTAATTAGTTCATATGAATAATTATTTGACTTTCTTATTTAGTTTATCATAAATTTTTCAGAAACGTAGCAAAGTCCTTAGGTGCATCAACAACGGTAAATGAATAAACAACCTTAAAAAACCAAAATAAAATCTTAATTGGTTTTAGAATGTAGAAGGGTTTCTGGTCTTTACTACATTTAAAAGACAAATTATGGTAAGGTAGACGACAACCTTTGCACTGCATTTTCATAGAGGTGACACATGGAGACGAGCAATTTATATCTTCTTATTGGTGGAATGACCATCATTCTTCACAATGTATCATGCTTGCTACATTTACCCATTAATTAGTGGTAGACTTCTAAAATGTAAATCATTAACCAAGAACACAAGAGGTTGAATATTTAAACGAGTGGCCAAAACACAATCTTCTAACTTTGACTCAATCTTCATATTTTGGATGCCTTAAAACAACCATGCAATCTAAACGGACATCCACATTTCCTAGAACTTGTATCTTCTCGTTTCAAATTCTTCTTTGTTTCTTTGTACTCACAATCACTTTCACAACCCAATACCAAAAATTGCTTTCGACGATCTCAATTAATCAACTCATCTAGATCTTGAAATTTCTTTAATTGACAAAATATTATGCACTATCAATAGCATAGACCTCTGGTTCAACATTATTCGATTTTAGAATAACAAAATTTTAAACTATATCTTCTACATCTAAACAAAAAAGCAAAAACAATACATTAAAACACATATCAAACAGTTTCATGATAACAATATCATATAAAACAAACATAATTGACAAACATTGAGGAAGATTAGTGAAAAAGAGGAGGACTTAAAACCCTATTTAGGTTGTATCTAAAAAGTTGTGTTTAAGAGTTATTTCCTCAACATATACATTGCAAAAAAAAATAATCATAAAAACATGTAAAAGGCGCTTTAAACCTTTATCTTGCATTTGATCACAAAAGAGTGAAGAATGACATGACTTCAGAACGAGAAAGTCTTTTAAGGATAGAACTCTAAATAAATATTATTTGGGCACACTAACATAAAACTAACAAAATTAAATAAAAAATATTTAATCACATCAATTGATATATTATAATTTTTTCTTAATTTTGTGTGTTTGCTCAAATATTTTTATTTGGGTTTGTGCCTAAGTAAGTGTGCCTCTTTCGAAACTAGAAATTTAGGGGTCCGAGTGCAATTAGGGGGCAAGAAAAGCAATTTTCAAAAATTCAAAACCCACCTCGATAACTGAAGAAGTACTTCGAAAACAAAAACAGAAAAATGTGTTCCGTTGCGGTGGCGTCAATGTTATTCGCCGGAAGCTGCCGTACCCTCGCCGTTCCAGCGGCGGCGCGTGCAATTCCCATATCACTCACCAAACACCTCACCAACCACCCGTTTCGTTTGCGTTGTCGGAGTTCACACAACAGTTACACGGCATTCGCCGGTGAAAATGAATCTTCAACAACCGACGCCGGAAACCTAACAGTTACCTCTTCTTCCATTAGGTACGTTCACTATCACTTTCTTTCTGTTGGAACATTCACAGTTTTTATTTTCAGCACTTTCTTAGGCTTTGTTTGGATAAGAAACTTATTTACAGCTTATTAGCACAAGCCTTATGAGTAAGTTATTTCTATTGCTAAAGATAAAATTAAAACAAATTGTTGTCGTATAAGTTATTTTTATAGGCTATCTTGGAGAACTTATGAAAATAAGCTGAAAACAACTTATGAACAATGTCATAAGCTGTTTTCAAAAGTTCTATTTAACAGTCTCACACAACTTATGTCAATAGGTAAGCTCAAATAAGCTAATCCAAACAGGCACTTGGTGTTTGCATTTCAGCACTTTTCCACTGCGTACATTTTTTTCTTCCTTATACTGATGCTTGCTTTTTCTCTAAGTTACCCTAAGTATGATCGATTGCTTCCATGTCCAACACACAAATCTCCACCAAGAATCGAACACTTAGTCGTTACAGAAGAAGGACCTGTATTAGAATACATTTGCAAAACTTTGAATCTTCCTCATTTGTAAGTATGAAGTTCATCTGTGAAGTTTTTTTTGTTAACTTCACGAAAATTGGATTAAACCCTAAGTTTTATTTTGTGAAGGTTTGTTGCAGATTTGATTCAATTTGGAGCTGTGTATTTCGCTCTTGTTTGTCCGAAACCTCCTCCTAATGCTACTGAAGAGCAAATTAGGGTTTTCAAAGAAGTAACTGAACCACTGGTTGTGCGAAAAAGAGCTTCTATCAAAGGAAAAACTATAAGAGAAGCACAAAAAACTTTTCGTGTAACTGATGTGGATCAATTTGTCGAACCAGGAACTTATTTGCGAGTGCACGTACACCCTAAGCGTTTTCCTAGGTGAATTAAAACGTTGGAATTGCATTTTTATTTGTTATTACAAAGGCATGGTATGATAATGTTTGACATTTTAATGCTCTTTTTAGGTGCTATGAGATTGACTGGAAATCAAGGATCATAGCTGTGAAGGAATCATATGTTGTTTTGGATAAACCTGCTGGCACTTCAGTATGTAATCTATCCTACATTATGAACTCAGAAAAAGTTATCAAACCCCACATAAAATTGTTATTAAATTTTGGAAAGTAACCAACAGTGATTAGTCTTGTAATTATCATATCCAACGGTCATGTTCTGCATCAAGTGAGTGAAAATTGTTATCTGAATTCATCTAATTTGTCATCATAATGCACTCTGTTAAACAGATTTCGTGAGTACCGTCCATGTTATTCAATTTTCAACATCTTCCCACTGTATGCTTTTTGGTTTCAAATGTATCGTCAGCATAATCCTGATTTGTTGGTGTCTAAAGTTAAGATTAGGTAGATCAGTTCAGCGAGTTGACTGTATGACATGGAGAAAATTGGATTTAAAAAACTGAAAATTAGTTTTCATATGGTGAGTTAATGTTTAGGAGGTGGTTAGTAAGTAGCAAAGTACAAGGGTGGAAATGTAGTAAGTTAGTTCTCTTTATCTTTGATAACTGCTGAGGGAAGAGTAGTACCTATGACAATATCCAAGTTTGGTGGATGCTTGCAGAAATTCAAGCAAGTAGGAATGGCATTTTTGAAGGAAATGATGTTCACTGCTTCCTGTCAAATCAGATTAGGTTTGTGTATTGCAGAATAATATTTTAGGAAGTAGCATGAAGCATGAAACAGGGTAAGGCTGCGTACAATACACCAAATGGTGGGACCCCTTCCCGGACCCTGTGTATGCGGGAGCTTTAGTGCACCGGGTTTCCCTTTGCCCATGAAACATGAGTAGGAAATAAACCAAAGTTGTATACCCAGGTTTCGTTCTTTTTCACCTAACCAAGAAGAGGAATTCATTGAAAAACTCTCTAAACTGAATGAAGCACTGCCATTATTTTAAATAAATTCCCTATAATTTTATAAAAAGAATAAGGAATTAAGTTTGATTAGGATATTAGCTATCTAACTTGTAAGGAACACCTGAGCTTTAAAATGAAATTCTAAAACGCTTAAACAACCTAACTCTAAGGTCATATATGACCTAAGGTCTACGCTTAAACAGCCTAACTCTAAGGTCATATATGACTTAATGTCTAGTCTTCCAAAAAGTATATACTCCGTCCTTTCCTATCCATAAGACTCCGACACTATTCACATATATTAAGAAAAGTTGGTAGTGTAATTAACATGTATATTTTGCGTACGACTATAACTAAATTATCCCTTTGTATAGATGCATTTAATGTTGACTTTTCATATTCCAAGACCAATCAGTAGTATTAAATGTATCTAGAAATTTGTAAAGAGGCTTATATTTAGGGACAAACAAATGCTTCAAATGAGTCCTATTGTTAAGGGTGAAGAGAGTAAAATATTGCAGAAATTACTAAAATACTCCTAATTGAAATTAGAACACCCTTTATAGTTCCTAATTAGGACCCCTGGATGTCTTTATCAAAGTCTTGAAAGGTTATGGCCGTGTCCAACATTTGTTTGTCTTTACGCAATAGATGAGGTTTATAATGTGTACTCTGATTCGTAATAGTCTAATACCAGATTCCTCCATCTTTTTATAGACTATGAGGTTTATTAACTTGAAGTCCTTATCAAGCTATAATGGTATTGCTAAACATTGTTAAGTAAAGATATATCAATCTCAAGAATTATCCTTTTGGGGTCTGATGCTCAGTACGTGGACAGTAATTTTGAGTACTGTCTACGAAGTATGTTTACTAGTTTTGAATGAGATATGGTGTTCGATTCCTAATTCGGATTGTCAATAATTTAATATTCTGTATGATTTGTCTTGAAATTTATTGATATGTCTACATTATTAATTAGTTGACTGCCTAAAGTTTCTGTTGAATTTATTCTTTTCTAATTTTTGTTAGGTAGGTGGCACTACAGACAACATTGAAGAAAGTTGTGCAACCTTTGCTACTCGTGCCTTGGGATTGACAACACCTTTGATGACTACCCATCAGATTGATAACTGCACAGAAGGCTGGTAATGCCTTTATGTTTAAATAAATTAGTGTTGCTTGTACTGGATTTGATAGACAATGTAATATATTGTTATTTACGTGCAGCGTAGTATTGGCTAGGAATAAAGAGTATTGCTCTGTCTTTCATGGCAAAATACGGGTAACTCATGATCTCATTTCACAGCTTATACTATAACAATCTTATACAGTTCTACTTATAAAACCACACTCTCACAAGGCATGAGCTGTTTGATTTTCATCATGAGATGGGGATCTATTCTTTGAAAGAGTTTTTTTGACTCCAAGTGAATGTGCAATGATTGAACAGTCAATTAATTTTTTCAGGAGAGAAAAGTGAAGAAGCTCTATCTTGCTCTTGCAGCTTCTCCTTTACCAGCTGGAATCATTACCCACTATATGCGTCCTATTAACATGGCTCCTCGACTTATTTCTGAAGGTAACTACACAAATTGTAGTTCTTAGCAAAGATTGTTTGAGAACCTTGAAGTGAAATAGTTAAGTAGTAAATATGTGTACTTTCATTGATTATGTATTATGAGAAACTTCAGTGGGAGAAGCCAACTGCATGATTCGTGATAATAGTGGCTCAGAAGCATGACTTGTTTGTGGCATTAGCTTTGCCTTTGCTTGATATTCAATATTTCACTCCCGGAAAAGACTAAGCAAAGAGTTGACAATGGAAGACATAGTGATGTGCTTGGGGATAATATATTAGCTTTATACTGCACTAAGGAATTGTGATATCAAAAAGTTTTAACCATACGATTCAGCTAGGTGGATTAGCCAAGATAGAAGATAGCTACCTAATCAACTTATATAATTTTTATTTTTGATCGAGTAGAATTTGAATAGGTGTTCACCAAACCCAGTGTACTCCAAACAACAAAATGATGTGTCAATGGGCCAAGGCATTTCTAGTTTCGTGTGTAAAGTTAAATTTTAAATCATTTGTTTGCTCTGAGGAGTTGGTAAAAGTTTTCCTGATAAGGGTTTTTGTATTGTGATTGGACCCCGTATATTTATTGAGTGCAGACTTTATCAAGGGATGGCTTCTTTGTCAACTTGAGGTCATAGAATGCAGAAAGATTCCCTGGCCAACTAGTGTTGTTCAAGATGAGTATTGTGTTGAAGACTGTGGGTGGCCATCTCAAGATTACGCATACGAGTGTAAAATCAACCTTCTTACTGGTCGAACTCATCAGGTGTGTTAGCTGTCTTTTTATGGAGTTGAGATCCTCTCCATTTAGGATTTTCTCCATTTCTACCATTTGGAGAGATATAGACAATAAAATCTCAAAATAAATTAATGATAGTGGGACTCATTTAATGATAGGACCCACCACCTATTTTTTGTGTCTATCTCTTTCTTAATGGTAATCTCCATTTATTTTTATAAATGGAGAGGATCTTTACTCCTTTTTATGTATTGTTTGTATTTTTCTTTTGTTGATTCTTAATACATACAATAAATACGAATGATCAATTCAAAAAGTATTGAAATCATAGTTGATTGATAAATTCTTATCCTCTGGTGAACTGAAAAGTGATTTATTACCTGCTTTGTTTTCTGTGTTTTCGTGTTACATGCCTTCATGAGCTGTAGCCTGTTGACCAGCTGCCGTTTGTAGTGAAGCAATCTCATGGCTGCTACAAATCACTGTTGAAAAGACAAAATCTATTATTCTAGCAATTGTTGGATCTAATATTAGGCTATATTTGTGCTAATTGTCAAGGAGCGTTTCAATTTTAAAATATTGCTCCTCTCCACCAGTTTTCTGGAAGTTTATATCTTCTATGGTATCAACCAATTCAATGTACAGATTCTTTTATATGAATGGTGAACCAGCTGGTTGCCATTTAGCACTGTTAAAATTTATAATGAATGAACAAATAAAATATCCTTATATATCTTTTATTTGATTATCCTGATATAATTACTTCAATTTTAATGCAGATTCGAGCTCAATTTGCTGCTAGTAAGGCACCATTAATTGGTGATTCTATGTATATGCCAGCTGCAATTGCAGAGATGATAAATCCTGGACTTAATCCATTTGGAAAATACAAGAAAGATTTTCCTAGTGAGAGTGAAAAAGAAGCGGCTGTTATAAACTGGGTTGCACAACATGGAAAAGAGCCTAGTGTTGCAATTGGACTACAAGCTTGCCAAATTTCATGGGACAATGATGAACACTTTTACAGAGCTGGTTCACCTTGGTGGAGGTGTTAAAATGCTGGAAATATGAATGGGTTGAGGATATGGCTCAAGTCTGAAGTTATATTTGAATTTTGTCTCAGTTTTGAGTGAGTATCACTGTCATTCCAGTTGAATTCATCATGTTTCAGTGTTACAACTAATCTGTATATTTTGTATGCCTGAAAAAGTAAAGAGATGTTTTTGCATGCAGATGCAGATATTCATTCAATTGAAAGAAGATTTGTCATGTATCATTGTTGGTTTCTCCTTTTGCAGCAAGAGTGCAAATTTTTTCTAAGATGGGAGAGGAGTGCAGTGAGGCTGTGCTAATTTGAAAGGAGAGACCCGAACAAAAAGGGAAAAAGGAGGAGGACCTTCATGGAGGGATGGTGCATGCTGTCACATACCGGTGAGCCCTGAGCATCGTATTTTATTATAATCAACTCTAAATAGGCAAGCCCGAGGATAGATTATTCACTGGTCAAGACCTTCTTTTACTTGGATATTGATGAATCAGAAAAGTCGCAATATTAGATAGTGGTATTTCGAGCTCTCGTCAATCCCCAAGTGTTTGTCTTAGTTTTCCTGTACTCTATTGCATTTTGAATTTTGATATAGAGGTTTTTGGTTTATGTTCGAAAGTTAATATTCATGTTAACGATCATTTAGGTTAATGATCGACGGATCCATTGTCCAGTCATATTTCTAAGTGTCATAAGAGGTCTTCATAACATCAAAATGTGGATGGACGGAATTGAGAACTCACCAAATGATAGAGTTTTAACCAATGTCAGCCCTGGAAAACTTCATTTTGTTATGGTAATGCACTTGCTTCATAATATGCTCATGTACACACCGACGATATCATCATACTTCGTCTTGTAGACAATGAGAAACATTGTCTTCTTTACGCTTTCTAAGGTGCCATAGATGTCTCACAAACAGATTTGCAATATTCATTTTATTGTTACTCATTGAGTTTGAGCTATTCTGTCTACTAAATTATACTATGGAGAAGTCTATTAAGCAAAGCATCCCATAAAGCAATAATGTCAAGGAATGTATCAAATTAGTTAGCTTGTAATTTAAGATCTCCGTGAAAGCGAAGAACAACACATATCTCTCCTTGTTTCATGAGACAAAACATGGTGTCGTTGGTGTATGTGAAAAAATTATGAAAGTTATTGTCTTAATCCTAATATAATAATAAATTGAAGTCTCTTAATGTTGAAATTCATCAAAAACTTTGATCTACCAGGTTCTCGAGTCTCTTCCTCTATAGTTTGGTGATGTTATGGCAATCTTATAACACCCATAAGTATGAGTAAACATTGGATGAAATGATTTCAATTCTTATAATAATACATACATGCAGCACTGCGGCGGGGGGGGGTTAGATCGAAACTTATTCTAGTAGACTGGTGAAACTTGAACTTCATTTCTTTTCAAATCAACCCTTAAAATGTAAGCCAGAACATTTTCATTGAATATAGAAGCACAGATCAAATGTGCCAAACTATTGAAAGCTTAGCTGATTAGGACCTGGCATTTATTTCGTTTATTTGTACCAAATTGTTTGCACCTGTTTTCCTTTTATCATTTTTCTTGGCGGAAGACTTCTCTTTTATGTTTTGCTATGAATTCCTTGTACCAATTTGCTGATAATCTTGGAGTTCTCTTGAGTGTTGCATAATCAACATGGTGGAGTCCAAATCTTACTGTATATCCTTGGAACCACTCGAAGTTGTCGAGCAAGGACCATGCAAAGTACCCCCTAACATCAGCTCCTTTCCTGATTACATGGTAAATAGCAAAACAAAAAGAAATTGATCTTAATTTATGTTCTTCTAGTAATTCGCTAGTCCTAAAGCAAAGGGATGGCATTGAGCAGATTTGAGTGAGTTTATATATACAAACAAGAAAGACAGATAAGGTTAAAAGTGACATCACAGATAGAGATTTAATTTTAGAATGCACTTCATATAGCTGGATATTTATCTTGATTTTCATATATCCTACCTTATGGCTTCCAGTAGGAAATGCAAATGACCAGCCATGTAGTTTTTTCTGTCGAAATCATTAAGGTATTGCTCCGCGGTGTTATTTGGGTTGTCCAAATCTCCATAACCTAAAAAACAATTTATTAAAACAGAAACACACAGAAACTCCATCCATTAAAGGTTGACTATGTTATACATACCGTTTTCTGTTATGAACATTGGAGTGTTATTGTATCTGTTTTTTAAATAGGTGACAATTTTCTCCATGCCTTGTGGATAAACATATTGCCAATCAATTGAAGTCTGCATACATGTTAACAGAAGTTTCAGAATTAGATTGGTAATGCAAAGGGAACATGTTAGTTTATAATCATTATGTAAGGTTGAAAATACGTACAGGTCTGCCAATTGGAACACCATCTTTTTCTGCACTTTGTTGGAATAAACCCTCTGTTCTGGTGATCCCTGGCCCCGGTTCACATTTGGAGTAGATGCAGTCCTTGATATAGTAGCTTGCATAGTGATTGATGCCAATAAAATCCAATCCACTCTTCAGTTTCTCTTTATTATTGTTGGAAAATTTGGGTAATATATCTCCTAGAATCTTCTGCATAACTGGAGGGTATTCACCAAATATGATTGGATCCAAAAGCCTGCTTTGGATTATAGTTATTATATTAAATACATACTTAGAAATTGAGTTTTTTTGAAGGTGAAACCGATACCAACACATGTAGTTACGTTTAATTACTTTCAGTTTTTTTTTAAAAAAATAAATTAATATCGATGTATGTGTCAGTGTCATGTTTGGTGTTTGTTATACATCAGAGTGTGTAAGTTGATCAAAAACAAAGAAGGGTTATCTATTGGAGGGAAGGATACCAATTATTGGTGAATGATCTTGCTCTTTCTGTGGCCATCTTGTCTGCCATGGAATTGCTGATGGGTTCATACCAGTCAAAATGCAAGACAATGCCAATTTTACCACCTTGCTCGGCCTGAATATTTCATTCACCACAATTTGAATTAGTATTTCTGATTGTTTCCACTCCATATTTAAGCAAGATCTCTTCACCGGTGTCAACGACAATTGTAAAGAACCTTGTCTTAGCGTATATAAAGGTGGAATTTAGTAACACTCACTCTCTTATTGAGTGAATTTTACGTGAATCCCATCATATTGCAAATTTCTTATACATAGTGGATATTGAAAAGAGTGTTAAGAGTATTTTTTAGCACTGCCATTTTTTTAATGGATAGAATGTTATATTATATTTGTACCAAAAAAAAAAAAAAGAATGTTATATTATAAACTAAAAGACTACCTGGTATTTAGTTCTATAAATATATGCTGCAGCTGCATGTGATAGGATTATATTGTGAACCGCCAGATATGGCTCCTTCTCTGAATCTCCTTCACTACAATTTCCAAATGGTTTGGAGCAACGAAATGGCGGAGTCATTCCTTTGCGGTAGCCGTATGTGATCAGATAATCTGGCTCATTGAAGGTTGTCCAGTATTTTACCCTGTCACCAAATGATTTGAAACAGAGGTCTGCAAGATATATGAAATCTTCCCTGTGCATCGATCAAGTATTGATAAATATTAGCTTATTACAAGTAGATAATGACATATATGTACAATAAGAAGGGCAATTAATTACTTACTGTGACTCTGGACTTAGCCAACCTCCGTATCTGTCTCCAAGTTCTTGAGGTAAATCGAAATGTGACAGTGTTACAAATGGTTGAATTCCTGCAAATTGTCCGATTCATCAGAGAATCAAAGTGATTAAGTGCACAGAAAGTTATGTTCGATCTTGTGTTCACATCTATAAAGTTCTTTTTAAAAGAAAAATATACCACGTATTATATGCACTACTCTAGTTTTAAATGTAAGCAACAAAACAACTTACTTTAATTTTCCTCAAAAAAAAAACAAACTTACTTTAAGTAAAAATAAAAATAGTAGGTAGTGTAATTTAATTTTCTTTATGTAAAATAAAACAAAAACATCCTCCAAAACTTATCTGTTTCATAAAATTAAGAGATTATTGGAAAATGAAATATGAACTAATTGAAAGGTATTTTGAGAACAATGAAAAAATAGAATTGATTGAAATTTACTCATATTTTGAATCATAAAATTAGAGATTTTTTCTTAGATTCCAAACAGAAGTGAATACTACTACTAAGAAAAACCACAAATGTTAATGTGTGGCTGTGTGGTTTTAGACAAGTTTTCATGAACTTCTTTTGATCGGTAGGAATAGAAGATAGTACTCTTGAATTATAATGCTGACATACATTGCACACCAATCACTTGTATTGGGTTTGGGTATTTTTTATTTTTTATATTGCACACCAAATGTAGTAACTTTTACATTAAAGAGTGGGATCCGAATGTAAAATTTTCTCACTTATCACTCCATTAACTTTTTACTATCGACAGAAATGCAATCCACATTTTCCTTAGCCTTTAGTCTTTAGTAGTCGTATCATCATGGTGTAATTGTTCGTCTTTAGTGCTCTAAACAAGCTTTTGTGGGGGCAATATGAAATTGTATGTGGGGTCATCATCTAAATTCATATAGTTACTAGTTACAAAAGTAATGCACAAGTGGGGTCAACAACACTTAATTAGAGTAATGTAGATCCGTGTCTGAGTAACTTAGTTGCCAAAAATTTATCTCATAATGTGAATAAGTGGGCTCGAGTGATTTTTGTTGACATGGTCGAATTAATAGTTTTAGTATGCCAACATTCTTTAATTAATGTGACAATCTCATTAAATAAGAGCTAGAAATAAACCTTTGAGAAGCAAAGCATCTATTAGACGATTGTAGTAATTGATGCCACCAGAATTGACTTCTCCAAATCTGCCTTCTGCAAAAAGGGTATCAAAGTTTACATAAAGAATTGACTTCAAGAAGCTGGTAATATCTAAATTGAGAATAATCAAATTAAGAAGCATACTCGGTAGAACTCTTGCCCATGAAATTGAGAATCTGTAGCTGTTGACTTTCATGGCTTCCATAAGATCAATATCCTCCTGTTCTAAGCCACAATAATGTTACTACTAATAGTGTGTTATATTCTTTGTTTCTTTTGTAATTTTTACGTAAAAAAAATTAGTTAGTATTTTCCATTGAGTATGATGATCCTAAAATTTAGAGTGCATAAATAGGAAGCTTTGCTGTTAACACTTTCCTATTTTTTAATGCTCAATCATTAGTCTTTTCTTTTTTTGAAGGAATCATTAGTCTTTTTTAAAATTTTCTTAAAGTTTGAAGATGCATAATACCAGATAGCGATGATATTGGTCAACAGCAATATCTCCATTACTTCCGTCCTTTATTTTATCTGCAAACCAGTTTCAAATCACTAACACCATCTTACAAAGGGACAATTAATTTGTACATGTTCAGTTGCATATTTGTTTAATCATCACCTGGTGTTTGGTGTGTGAAGACATCCCAATCACTTAGTCCTTTTCCATCACTCAAGTAAGCACCTTCATACTGCAAAATGATCATTAATTAAGGAAACCATATATAATGTAAATATATAATAGAATGATTATCAATTAACAAGTCACAAAACATGCATACATATATGATATTAATTAATATTAAAAATGAAATTAATCACCTGATAAGCAGAAGAAGCAGTACCAAAGAGGAAGTTGGTGGATAATGGAGATGGATCAAACCTATTTGATAGAGCTCTCTGGGGACATATTGAGAATGAGATTAGCAATAAAAAAATGAAGGGTATTTCCACAAACAACAATTTCAGATTTGTATAGAACACCATTGCATAGCATTGTACTTGCCAATTGGCACACATCACTTTTATATAGCCAGCCAACATATGTATTATAGTATTGAGAGACAAAGCGCATGAAATAATTTTTTTTTATGTTTAATAAGGAAGCAAAGTCTTTAATTAGTCAAAAAAAAGGAAGCAAAGTGTTTTCATTCACTCATACTCATACATTTTTCAAAGTTCAAACCTGAAAGTGGGAAAAAGTATACATATCAAAAAACCGTAGAAAAGTAAATAGACTATATCTACGAGCAGACTTTTAAAACTAATTTTATAATTTTTTTTTAAAGTAGCTAGATTAATCCACCTAAATTAATACCACGAAGTATCGAACTTAAGACCTTCAGACAAACTCAAATGGGTTTAATTTTATAAATTATATATAAGAGAAACTTTAAAATGAGAGCCTTGGTGCAATGATAAAGTTGTTGGCATGTGATTAGAAGGTTACAAGTTATTGAAACAACCTTTTGCCGGTCTTATGTAAAAAAACAAGGTAAGGCTGCATACGGTCACCCCATGCTTACGTAGAAGCTTTGTGTACAAGACTGCCTTTTTCTAATAGATAAATAAGAGAAACTTTAATAACATACTCTTTTCAACACACATCTTTTTATTGATGAAAAACAAATTAGTTTTTACTAAATCATGTATCCCTCATCAGGGGCAGGGGCGGAGCCAACACCATAATATTAGAGTTCAAACTTGAGTTTTTTCATATTTTAAAATTAGTGGTGCAAAAAAGGAAGTGACCCAGATGATTGTTTTATATATACCAATGTACATCTTTGACCTTTAATATCTTTAATCATATATTAGGAAAAAAAATATAAAAATTTGATATTTTGAAAATATTAATCGAGACAAATCAACATTGACTTATATGTTATAATAGTAAAAAAATATGGTTAAAGTATATAATGAACAATGTACATAATAAAAAAATCACTTGTTTTAATACGATGGGAGTATTTGTTTTTTCTCAAGTTCTTGGTGTTCCAGATTGAACAAATTACCAAAAAACTCAATTATACCGGAAAACCTATAAAAAGTTTTCTAATTTGTATTTTTTAAAATAATACAATTTATTCTAAACAAGTAAGAAACGTTGCCATAAACGATAACATGCAACAACTTTTTGGATGTTGCTATGTTTTTCGCCAATAAAAAACTGCTGCCAAACTGAAAAATCTAATATATATTTTTGTCAAAGTTTTCCATTTTGTATTAATTTTTTTAAAAAAAAACTAACTTAAGACCTGATCAATCCAAGTGGGTTGTATTATTCTTTGAATTAATATGTTTTTACTAATAGATAAAAATCACAGTCATAGATGGTAATATACAACAATATTTACTTGCTGCCATGTTTTTACATAAGTTTTTGGAAATAAAAGTATACTTCGTAAAAGTTTTCATATTCAAAAATTTATTCTTTTTTGTTCTCTTGAATACTTTGAAACAATCCAAAGGAACAAGTGAAGAATTTTGGTTTATATAATTGTCACAAGCGGTTGTCCAAACTCCAAGAAGCTGCAAAATTTGCAATTCATTCTTGGATCTATCAATTTGAATTGTTTTAACAATTCAAACTATCTTCAATATTTGGTGATAGCAATATCAATACCAACATTATCCATCTCAAGGATAATCTTTGTGAAGCCTGCTTCTCATACCAACTCAAAACTGTGAATGACTCCTCACCATTCAGCAACATTTGCCATAATGATTCCAATGTTTGCACTAAACCCACTTCACCAATCCACTTTGTCATTTCTACCATAAACCTTTTCTTTAGAAGTTCCAACTCAGGTTTGGTCCATACACACATCCTTATTAATGTGACAAACTCTCTGTAAATAGTCTTGCATTCTTCTTGGACCTTTCCATTTCTAAATCTTCTTCCATATAGAATTGTTGACCTAATCCTACCTTTAATGTAATTGCAGTTAAACAATTTTAGTTCCTCAATTTTAAATTGTTGCCTCCATTTTTACTATTTTAGTATTTGGGAGACTCAAATATTAGAACCATGATACTCACCACTTAGGAGACACAAAGAAGGGTGGGGGTTAAGGGAAAATAAAGGGGGTTTGTTACACAAGGAATGACATTTGGTGATTGCTCTCAGAAATCCACTTTTGAGATCAACTAAGACACTTTTTAAACCGGTTTGCATTTGATTTAAAAAGTGTTCCCGAACTATAGTTAATTATCGTTCGCCTTTGATAGAAATTTGGCAAGTGTACCAAAACCTATCGAAGTAGTAAAATATCGATCCCACAGAGACTGTTTTTAACTTCAATAATTCAACTTCGTTAAGCAATATGATGTGTAAAAGTTATATTTGTTTTGCCACTAGGCGGTTTGTTTGATTTGATTTTAAGAAATCAATTAACAAAAAGTAAAAGTTGTTAAGAAATAAGAGAGAGAGAGATGAGATCAGGTCTTTCAAATCATTTATGTTCCCCTAATTGGTCACTGTACTCTATTCTTATGAAAGGTTCTTTAGTTCCACGATAGTTAACAAATTAGCCCTAATCAATCCCTTGAGTTAGGACCCTCCTCTTAAACTACAACCCCTAATTCCTTAGGTGGTCTAATAATCCTTGAAGGTTTAAGCACGTTAACCTAATATCACTAACAAACGATTATCCATTCCTAGACTAACCATGTTTATTAGAACAATTAAATGGGTCTAAGTTGAAAGCTAGGGTCAGTAGTCATTCATACTCACGAGTTTATATGTGATCAAGATATAAAAGAATTAAGAACAATTGAATTGAATAGAAACTAAATAATCATTCACATTAAATAGAGTTTCATCAAAGCAACATGATTCAATTAGGGTTACATAAAATCATCTCAGACCTAATCTCTAGGAGATTTAGCTACTCATAATCAGACTTACAAATAGCATAATCAACAATGGAATTAAAACATACATGAATTGGTAAAAGGATAAAATAATCGCCCTCCTAGCCGTCTCTTGATGTCAAAATCGCACTTTCTTCTTCTAAAATCGTAACCCCTTGTTTTCTGAATAGTCTTCAGCTTAAATAGGCTCAGAAATTCGCCCAAATCGTGTCACGTTTTTAGTAAATCGTGACATGTTTTCACTTGTGTAACAAGAAACTAAATTAGGGTTTCACCAAATCGTGTCACGTTTTTGCCAACGTGACACGTTTTCCTTAATATCAAAACAATGCATTCTGCCTTGTGAAATCACGTTTTTGACCAAACGTGCCACGTTTTGTGTCTTGTCCTTTTTCTTCAGTTTTCTTGCTTTTCTTGCTGCTTAAGTCGCCTTGTGAACTCCAGAATGTGATAATATTTACATAAAAATTACGTAATGACAGCATGTCATCAGCCTTCTTGGGTGACTATAGAGCAATTGTCAAAACATTATGAATCAAAAGAAAGGTGAAATTAAACAATTTAGGGTGAAGTTGAAGAGTAAACGCATATGTAGTTTCCTTTATTTATAAAATAAAAGTTTCAAATGAGTATACCAAATTAGACCGACTTTATAGAAAACTCTCAAATAGGTCCTTAAAATTATGAATGCCTCAAAATAATCTTTGACTCTATTAAACTGTTAAATCGACCCCTATGTTTAACCACTTAATATATGTACAAATAATACATAAACTCAAGCTCAGTTTACGTGTTTGAGATAAACTTAATTTATATGAACAAGGACAATTTTGATGTTATCATAAAATTTCAAATAAAAATTTCGTGCAACCGAATATTTTTGCGGGTGTCCGTAGAAATATTGCCACCAAAATTTAAACACATCAATATCAAGATGTAAGCCATTTAATAAGATAAAGTGTCAAGCCTTAACCTTTTAAAAAAAAAAAAGAAGATAAAGTTTCAAGTCATTTAAGAACCAAAAATCAAATCAGATAGTAGTTATTTTTTTAAAAAATAATACACCCTCCGGTCACTATTATAAGCAAAACTTTGCATTTTAGATTCATTCAATTAATGATGTATGTTGTCTATAATAAAAACTATATACATCATTAATTGAATGAATGTGAAATGAATTCTTTTGCTTATAATAGTGACCGGAGGGTGTATATTCTACTTCATGACAGATATACCTTTCCATGAGAAAGTTATTAGACCATCCCTAATGGTTATATCTTTAACATTTAAGATCCGGTACATAATAAGCATCTTCATTGGAAAACTTTTTTTTTGAGGTCATCTAAAACTCATGGTCTCACTCAAGACCTCCATTCTTAAGAAGATCTCAAACTACTTTTTATTAAAATAATCGTTGTATGGTTAGAATGTAAACGATGAAGAGTTACTATTGTGAGTGATTAAGACCATTTGTCGGAGAGTTTCCATTAAAGTGACTGAGTGCTTATAAAAGAGTAATGTATACATATGAGATCCATTTGAAAACTCTAAATTGGGAATCTCCATCGTATAAGCCTCGCTTAAATTAAAGAAAATGGTTTTTAGGATGTGGTCCCAAATAGTGTGAATCTCGACACACTCGATTGCTTTCAAGAAATTGATAATAAATAAATTATCAAATAGTTATGATTCTTCTATTATATTTTTTTCATAAGCGGTATTCTCTATCATATATAATTATTTTATACATGCATTTAATTGTATGTTGTCATATCATTAGATGCATGTGTAAAATAGTTGTATATTGATCGGAGAAAGTCTTAGTTAAACACAAATACAAATAAATAGTACTTAGCCACACATACATGAATGAGAAAAATTAAATGATAAAAGTAAAAGATGATGTGACTAATTTATTTCTCTATTAAATTTTTCTAATCGTGAGTGTTTGTTTTTCATTTGGGTTTGGTATCCATAGAAGAGTTGCTCTATTGATCGAGTATATTATTTAAATTCATGTTTATCATTTATTTCAGTAGATGACCACTCTTTTGCAGGTTGTTTATAATTAACACAAATAACTATGCTTCGTGTAAGATTATAAAAAATAATAATTTAATGATATGACAGATATATGTACTGCTCAGAGCGATATCTCTTATTGAGTAATCCTGTTGAAAATTTCAATGGGGCATAACAAACCTTTTTCTATGAAATTATAGTCTGCATGCACCACCAAATTGATTAAACTAATCATGTTTCGTCACATTACCATTGGCTGATCAGCAAAAATTAATGGCAAAACTTTCTTGACTTTTGTAAATTTTCTTTGGCGTAGCCAGAGAGGAAAACACCATAATTGCAAGGTAGCATCTAGCAATATGAGATGATAGTTAAATGGCAGAAACTGCAGTATTGTTTGCCCTGGAGGAAGTATTCCAATTTCTAAAACAAGAAACAAATCTTCTTAGAGGTGTACACAGAGAATTTTCAGACATCAAAGATGAACTTGAGAGCATTCAAGTCTTCCTCAAAGATGCGGACAGAAGAGCTGCGGATGAAGCAGACACCAATGATGGAATTAGAACTTGGGTTAAGCAGCTGAGAGAAGCATCATTTCGCATTGAAGATGTCATCGATGAATACCTTTGGCTGAGGCATGGTGTCAAACCTCCTGGATGTGGAGCATTAGTCTGCAAGATTGCAAGCCTAATCAAAACCTTGATTCCCCATCATCATATAGCATATGAGATTCAGGACATTAAGATGTCAATTCGTGGAATCAAGGAAAGAAGTGAGAGGTATAACTTTCAAATTTTACATGAAGCAGGATCGTCAAGTAGCAGCAGCAGCACGAGAGAGACAGAAAATGGAAGATGGCGTGATCCTCGATTATCTGCCCTTTTCATTGAAGAAACTGAAATTGTAGGATTCGAAGGTCCGAGAGAGGAATTAATTGGTTGGTTATTGGAGAGTGAAGCTGAGCGCACTGTGGTTTCAGTGGTAGGAATGGGAGGTATAGGAAAAACCTCTCTCGCCAAGCTAGTTTTTGACAGCCAAAAGGTAACAACACAATTTGATTGTCGTGCTTGCATTGCAGTTTCTCAATCTTACACGGTGAGAGGGTTACTGATACACATGATGGAGCAATTTTGTCGGGAAACTGAAGACCCTCTTCCGCAAAAGTTACACAAAATGGATGACAAGTCACTGGTTATAGAAGTAAGGCAATACCTGCAACATAAGAGGTATTTGATATTCTTTGATGATGTATGGCAAGAAGATTTTTCCGACCAGGTTGATTTCGCCATACCTAATAATAATAAAGGTAGCAGGATCATAATCACCACTAGAATGATGCATGTTGCAGAATTTTTCAAGAAATCCTTTATAGTTCATGTTCACAACCTGCAACTCTTGCCTCCAAACAAAGCATGGGAACTCTTCTGCAAAAAAGTATTTAGATTTGAACCTAGTGAGCATTGTCCACCTGAGCTTGAGGCTGTATCAAAAGAAATTGTTAAAAAATGCAAGCAGCTACCTCTAGCAATTGTAGCCATTGGTGGTCTACTTTCAACAAAATCTAAAACATTGATTGAATGGCAAAAGGTGAAACAAAATCTGAGCCTAGAGTTGGAACGTAATGCCCATTTAACGAGTCTAACAAAGATTTTGTCACTTAGTTATGATTGCTTGCCTTACTACTTGAAACCATGTATTTTGTATTTTGGAATATATCCAGAGGACTATTCTATTAATCATAAGAGATTAACTCGACAATGGATAGCTGAAGGGTTTGTTAAATTTGATGAGAGACAGACTCCAGAGCAAGTTGCAGAGGAGTACTTGTCAGAATTGATTCACAGAAGTCTGGTTCAGGTCTCAAGTGTTGGCTTTGAAGGGAAAGTTCAAACATGTCAAGTCCATGATTTACTGCGTGAAGTGATCATTAGAAAAATGAAGGATTTAAGTTTCTGTCATTGTGTGCATGATCATAGTGACTCAACTGTAGATGGAAAAACTAGGCGCCTATCTATATCCGCTAGTCCCAACAATTTTTTGAAGAGCACTAACAATTCACTTATTCGTGCTATTCATGTTTTTGAAAAGAATGGATCATTGGAGCATTTCATGGGCAAACTGTGTTCTCGGTCTAGGATTTTGAAGGTACTTGACATTCGAGGTGCATCGCTGAATCATGTTCCTAAAAATTTGGGCAATCTTTTTCACTTAAGGTACATAAACCTAAGTTATACTAACGTACATGCTCTTCCTAAATCTATTGGTGAACTATATAACTTAGAGACATTAGATTTAAGAGAAACACTTGTGCGTAAACTACCACATGAAATAAACAAGCTGACAAAACTACGACATCTTCTTGTTCTTCATCGTAACTATGAAGCAAAGTATTCGCTTTTAGGCTTTACAACTGGTGTGCAGATGGAAAAAGGTATTAAAAACCTGACTTCCCTACAAAATCTTTATTATGTAGAGGTAGATCATGGGGGGGTAAATCTCATTCAAGAGATGAAAATGTTAAGGCAGTTAAAGAGGTTAGGTTTAAGGCATGTAAGAAGAGAACACGGGAATGCCTTATGTGATGCAGTAGTAGAAATGAAACACCTTGAAAATCTTAATATCACTACAATAGCTGAAGATGAAACAATTAATTTGAACTCTGTCTCATTTCCACCCCAACTTCAGCGACTTCATTTGAAAGCTAAACTAGATGCATTGCCCGATTGGATTCCAAAACTTGAGTATCTTGTTGAGATAAAGCTGGCTTTATCGATGTTGAAAGAAGATCCACTACAGTCCCTGAAAAACTTGCCAAATCTGTTGAAGTTCGCTTTGTGGGACAATGCCTATGATGGTGAAATTTTGCATTTTCAGAATGGAGGGTTTCTGAAATTGAAGAAACTAAATCTCAGTCGCTTGAATAGAGTAAATTCCATTGTAATAGACAAAGGAGCTTTGCTTTCTCTTGAACATATTATAATGGATAAAATCCCCCAAGTGAAGGAGGTACTTCACTGATATGCCAGCTGAATTTGCTGAGAGCATTGATCCGAACAAAGGACAATACTACTGGATTATCAAGCATGTACCTATTGTATTCATTCGCCACTGGATTGGTCCAAACCTACTTGATTATGATATTCACACTATTCACTCATCCTCCAAGGAGTCACAAACAAATTGACAATGCTTTGGTGTCTAGTAAGGTTCAATATATGAAGGTACCTTTCCTCTAATCACACAATGTCTGTATATTTTTTTATTAGGCACTATAATATGGTTTAGAATTTTTATATAAAGTATTCTTGAACTATCAATCAATATAATTTTATAGTGACGCTTCATTTAAAGTTTAAGTTGACAACTGTATATGAGATAACTAACAAAGAAAAATCTGGAGTCTCCATGTTACAGTTCAAAGATGATGCTTTTTGTTCTTCATTCCATCTATAGTGCTTGAATTCAAAATAAAATATATCCTTTTCATCCTGCAATAACAAAGAAAAATGTGTATTCCTTTCACTGAGTGACTTTGGCTTTTTTTATTTTTATTTTTTGTTATTTTTGGTGTTGTATAATTTGGCTGTGGAATTTTTCATTCAAAACCTTGTAAATGAGACCTATACATGGACTCCATTCGGGTCGGTACGTGGACCGTTTTCGATTTCATGGGTTACTATTTATTTATAGTTTTTTTTAGTAAAAAATGTAATAACAACCCAATTGAAAAAAGTGATTTTTTTTTTGAAAAAAAAAGTGAAATTTAAGAAAAAAAAGTAGACGATTCAATAAAAAGTTAATGTGGTACTCTGTCTCTCTTCAAGTGTGGTTACTGACCAAGGAAATTTCTGGATTATATCATTATACCATTTATTTTTCTTTCCATTTTCTCATTAAACTCCCAAAAAAAAAAAAGTACAAACCAATAACATGCATGTAATATTTTTTCGATAAGACAGGAAATATGACAAACATTAAAGGGAGACACAAGAAACCTCTATCTTATGACGCCTAACTCAAAAAATTTATTAAAAAAAAAAAAATTATAAACAAGAGGGGGGAACCACACCAAAAACCTCATAAGGTAAGCACAAAAAAAAAAAAGGACGATCCTAACGAGAAAAAAAAACTACTCAACAACCCTTGGATTCACCCTTGAAACAAGTGTTGTAGGTCTTGGCTTTATTGAGTTGTTTCTTCTGCTTCTTCGTCAATTGTTCTTCTGAATCATCTTTCTACATAGCCTTTATTTGCCGAAGGAATTCAATGTCCTTATGAAGCACTGCGCAACGATGCTGGGGAGGGATCGCTAAGACATTTGTTTCCAATTGCATTTGTGTCTAATCATCTAGAACTGAAACAAAAAGTGCTACCACACCCTCCAAACAACCGCATGAGACCTATGCTATCAGATAATAAATTTTAAGCATCTTATATCATAAAAATACCTTGAAACCCTTTGGGTTTGTTTGAGAAGATGTGATATGTTGATGAGTTGTAATTATTCTTTTACTTCTTCCGCCGTCTCTACCTCTACCTAACATTTGTGAACAATACAAAGTAAAAAAATCAAGTCGAGTTTAATTAAAATATAAATAACATAAGTCATGCAAGAATAAGAGGGTAGAAAATCAATAAATTACCTAGTCAGAATATGTTTCATCTTAATTTGGTAATGAGATATAAATTAATAGACGGTGAATAAGATATGCATTAATCACGTCGATCACCCTAATACGATATTTTGAAATCTCAACTATGTCAACACGACAAAATATCGTGTCAAATGCATCTCGTCATATATTATAATAAAAAAGAACAGCAAAACAAAAAATAATTGGGCAGGCTAAACAAAACCCAACAAAACTTAATAAGTTCAATGACAATTTCACCCCCTTTTTACAACCCAACATCATTTCATTTTCATACGTCCAACTCAACACTTTCATTTTTACCCCAAGCATATGCCTAGGGCCGACCCTGCTTATTTCCTAAGCAACTTAATGTTTCTTTTGGGGCGGTCAGTAAAGTCCAATGACCAATCAATTGTAATCATTTATATTCATAACCCACAATTTTAGTAATTGACTTGTGCATTGCGCAACTTGTAGCACTTTACGCGTTATAGGCCGTGACAAGTCACTTTCAATTTCTTCACAGTTGCGTGGCGCATATCTCATTGCATACATCACACAACAGCCAATAGTTGAACCTTCAACTTTTCTTCATTCCTTGTCTCATTTCTCCTCATTGAACGTCCATGATGGGTATACCGTAAGCCTTTGTTTGGTAGAGGTGAAAAAGAAGAGAGAGAGATTCAAGAGAGAGAGATAGGAGAGAAGTCCAAGACTTCTCTTGTTTGGTTGTGGAGAGAAAGAGGGAAGAGAGAGTTAAAAGCTGTGGGTCCCACCAATTTTTGAGTCTTCACACAACTGAAGAGAAATAGGGGAGAGAGCTGCATTTTTAATTGGTTTTCCAATCCTATCCTTCTATTGCTTCACAAATGACAAAAACGTGAATAGTAGTACTACTACTCCTCCTGGCCTAGGTTAATTCGCCATGCATAATGTTATTGCTGGGTATATATATATTTCTTCTTCATTGATATGTGAGAATAAATACTTGTTATTGTTTTTTTTTTTTTGTACAATAGGGGATGAAACCTAAAAGTTATTGTGTTTTAATTAAGTTAAAAGGGAAAAATCTTACGAACTACAGCCGAGAAAAATATGAACCATTTTCTTCTACATATTCATTTTAAGTTAATCAATATTTAACTAATAACTTCAATTAATTTGTTAAAAAATATTTATATTAACCAAATTAATTAGTTTTCTTTTTATTTGATATAAGGGTATTTTTGTCTTTTGAAAAAATTACATAACTCTCTCTTTTCTATTTCTCTTATCTTTCTCTTCTACCAAACCATACATCAAATCTACTATATTTCTCACCTTTTTCTCTCTTCTCACTTTCTCACTTACCTATTTCTCTCTTCACAACTTCTCTTATAAACCAAACACACTCTAAAAAATCACTTGATATATCTTGTAAGAAAGTATAGCACATCCACGAAATTGTATGGTTTGATCGAATTGACATGTTTCAATGTCTTGTACGCCTAATAGCTCTTACATGCTCATCCATTGATTTATTTATAAAAACTGAAGTAAAAGAAATCAAAACTTGTTAAAATAACTCTAAAATGACTCTAAACGCTACTAAAAATAAAAATAATATAAGACTGGTTGTCATCAATATGTGAGTTCAATTTCACTCGTAACAACATATTGTAATGTTGGTTTTCCTCTCTATACTATGAAAGATTAGCTAAGAAATAAAAATATATGATGAAAGGTTGTCGATAAAAGTGATCTCTAATTACAAGATTTTTTTTTTTTTTGAGATATGTTATATGAGCTAAAGAGACAAAGTATGATTCATATGTATACTTTAGAGACATTTAACAATTTTTATAATCTTAAAAGATTTCATGGCTAAGTCTCTGAAGTTTTTTTACATTCTGATCATTTTTGTTTCCATATATCTTGGTGTAGTTAACGGTCAGCCATGTCTTAATGACCACGATTGCTATATACAAAATCCGAATGCTCCTTTTGGGCATGTGGAGTGTTATAAAGGTTCGTGTATGCCTATTTGAACCATGTTAAGGTAAAAAATATTTCTCCAATATGTATAAGCATTTTATTTTCTTTGATCATTGCAATGCTGTTATTTTATAATTTCTTCAATGTTGCAATTTATTTGAACGATTTAGAAGCATGTTAGATTTAATTTACACACACATGTGTGTCTATATATATATATATATATATATATATATATATATATATATATATATATATATATATAAAATAAAAAATGAGTACTAGATTTAAAAAAAAAAAAAAAAGAGTACAAAGGATAGTGCAATAATACAAGAAAATTGAAATACCTATAAAGGATAAACATGTTAAATATATTGTGAATTGCTGTCATCATTGTTTTCCTGGGAATGGTGTAGACGTATTTAACGAAAAATACGACTTAGATTTTTTATACATTAAAATTTTGAGTTGAGTTATAGAGCTCAAGAGAGGAAAGTAACTAATTGAGTTTCATACTTTAGGATGTTATATTGATGATCTCTTGATACAACTACCATCTAATTGATAACAATGAGTAGATAACCACATAAAAAACCTTGAAATTGTATATTCTTACAATTACCCCCTCAAATTTGAAAAAAGACAAACCCCCTCTTTAAGCGTCCATCAATTTTCTCTTTTGGCAAGGTGAAATGTCTAACCATGAGATACATATAGTCTCACCAAGAATTATTTCGTCCAATAATCGAACTCAGATTCTCTCAAATAATTTTTCCTTTTGATGGAGCTTGTTAATATTATACTTGCAAATTTTGCTTAGAAAATAATAATCAATATATAAGTATTCTTTCCCTTCAAAAAAATAATCAATATATAAGTCTTCAAAATGAGTTTTATAAATGATATATTTTATATTTATTGAAAAATTATTATTATTTTATTATTATTGTAGTGTGAATAATAATAATAACAAAAAAGAAAGAAAGAAAAAGAGTTGTTTTTGAATTTTATATTGGTAATCCTTAAAATTGGTTGCACATATTCCTATACAAATAAATAAATAAAAAAGCTCTATGATATTAAGTTTCATAGAAGCCTTTAATATGGATCTCAAATTAAAAGGACCATGAATGAACCTCAACAAATAGCTCGACTTCTTCCATTTTAAACGTGAATCATAAAGTAAGTTGTCATATTCTTCAGTTCAAAAACCAAAGCCATCATATCAAGTAACTTTGTCAGATGTCACAATAGTTCTTTGGGAAATCAAAGATTAGTTTCATGATATGTTAATAAAAATACTTACACTTGTTTGATTGTTGTTATGTTGATGGGATTACATTACCGAAAAAATCAGAAACATTTTTCTCCTTAAAGTTTTGATGATAGTATAATATTTCAAATATAATAATGGACTTTAATTTAAATGTTATCGTAATCTTAATTTTGAGTTATTTGAAGTATCTAAAAATGATAGAATAATATAAATATTTAGTTGACCCAGAAGCCAAATTTTTTTGTTGTTAGCAAAGTTAAATTAATGATGATTTTTATTTATTGAGCATATAATAAATAGAAAAGAAGCAATCTGATAAAATAAGATAATATATAAGTTTTTTAGGGAAGATAATATATAAGTTAAAGTGTATTTTTGACCCCCTATCTTTTTAATATTGTGATTTTGGTCTCATAAGAAAGAAATTATAAATTTAGTCCTTTATGTTTTAGCCTCTTTGTAATAGTGGTCATTTTACTTAATTTTGACTCTATCAACGTACATGTGGCGGCTCACATGATGGGGTGGCATGGCACGCCGCATGCGTGTAATTACTAAATATAAAAGGAAAAGACTTCGGTTCCTTCTTCTTCTTCATCTAAATACTTAATCTTCTTCATCCATTTCTTGAAAAAAAATTGCGAGCATTGCTATATCATTCATCTTCTTCAAAACCAAACATTCAAACCCAAACAAAGATCTTAAGTGAAGAAAGATCTACCAAAGTACAAAGCTCGGGGCATTACACTCTTAATTGAGGTAATGAGAAGCTTTTTTCACATAATGGGTATAACGATGGTCGTGGGTGGAGGGGTTGAACCTGATCTTTGTGTGATAAAATATGGTTGGGGTATAAATTTAAGGCAAATTCTATGATACACTTAAAAATTTGAGTGTATTGATACATCAAATCCTTAAAATAATTAATTCTATGAGTTATTTTTTGTGGGAACAAATTATTTTCTATCACATATAATTATAATAACTAAATCTTATTTACCAAAAACGTCAACGCAATAAAATTTAAATTTTCTGAATTTTTATTACTGATAATAGAGAATTTTGATTATTTTTTACAATAAAATGTAAAAAAAATTAGTATGATTTTTATAAACAATGAAATGATATTTTTTCTAATGAAATGATATTTTCTAAATTTAAATATAAACAAATAGCTCTTTTTTTCATAAAAAATGATAGTTAATGTATAATTTTTGAAACAAGAGTACCGGTACACCTTAATTGGCAGGTGTACTAATGGTTCTCCTTATTAAGCGCATTGTCACTATATGCGGCTTGAAAGTTAGAATTTTAATTGTTAGTATAAAAATGAAATCTCGTTTTGACATAATTAAAAGATTGTTCTTGGGGATGTATGTGCTTTGTATAATTTTATCATGAATAATATTGAGGTGATTCACTCAGGTCAAGAGAGAAAAGGAAGATCCTCTTGTAATACGTTATTTATGACAAACATAGATTGTGAAGTGGGAAGATGATATTAATATTTTTTAGGAGAATTAAAGAATGATATTTGTTTGGATATTTTTTTAGTGACACATGCATCACACATAGGTTTTTTATTATGTGAGTGAAAAAAATTAAATTAATTAGATGATGAAGGCACCTTAAATTTGTTAACCCAACCTTGGAGGGGATTATGCTTCAATATAGAAATCCTAATGACTCTGGCAGATCCCATGATTTTACGTTGTGCATATAAGTTTGGGTGTTACTAGCCACGTTACAGTATCATAATAGTGAAAATGTGATATATTGAAATTCAGCTAAAAGGGTGTTGTTCTTATTTAATTAGCCATGTCTTCCTTATCTACTTTCTTGAGCCTAAAGTTATTTGTACAACATGCATAAGGAGTAGAAATGAATGTACCTTTGTATGTTTAGTTCTTTCTATATACATATTTTCATACCACTTTAAGTGACTTAAAGCTCATCCACCTCATATCTTTTTATATATTAATTATCTTGTGTGAATTACATATGTAGGTTATCTTTATGATATGACTGAGGAGGAGTGCTATTTAAGTGTGTTCATGATAATAAAGTGGAGAATTATTCTATCACATATATTATAGTGTTTTTGAAAGTTTGTTGGGTTATTGTTTATGTTTAAATTGAATTGTAAGCTCTAAGATTATGACATCAGGTTCGGGTTTAATAATATGGTCTCGATTTATTTTGTTGGATCTTGAGAAAATATTACGTATGTTATTATGAAGATAATTGTAAGGCTCTAATAAGCCAATATATATTATTTGAAATTATGATATTTAGTTGTTATTTGTGGTCAGGGTGTGATATTTTATACTGCATGAAAAATTATTCATTCCGCACTTTTTTTATTACCATTTATATAATTGTATTTTATACAGTTTATTCTACTCGTATTAAAATAATTACCTATTTTTCATTGTTCATCACACTTGAGCATGCCTAAGCCTAATGCCTGCCCGATTCTTGGACTTGTGCTCTGAAATGAAATTTTTGTACCAAAATACAGACCCTCTTGGGGTTCTATTGAGAGTGGCAAAGTCCACATGATGAAGTCCAAACCTTATACTGCATCCATGTTTCCATTCAAAGTTGTCTAGAAGGGACCAAACAAAGTGCCCTCTCATGTCACACAATAATAACTTGTTTATTTATTTTTGTACTACACAAACTAAAACAGGTGATGATTATGTGGCTTCTTTGCTAAGAAATCTATGTTGGGAACATTTATTTTATTTTATTTTAAATTAAACTAACAAAATAGAGTTAAAAATGGAAGAAGATTTGGTATTGATTCATGAATTTACTTTGTAAAAACCATTATTTTCTAATGTAAAATAACGTCAACCTGTCACAAAATAACATCTTTTTTCTAGTAATGGATAGGTATGTCAATACCTTATTGTTGTTGCTAGAGAATCGAAGTAACTGCTCAAGTACTCCACTCTTTTGACATCATTCAATTCATCTTCACTGGTGAGGTAAGAACTCACACTTGTCCCAAATCCTATGCAAGACAAATAAAACAACTTATTTAAGGGCATGACATCAATAACGGGTGCAGCATTGTAGGAGTTAATTAAACCAAGGTTTATTGTTACTTACCATTTTCTGTAATGAACATTGGAATGTTGTTATACCTGTCCTTTATGTAAGTCACTACATTTTCCATTCCTTGTGGGTGAACATAAAACCAAGCAAGCGAAGTCTACAAGCATTAATTGACACTTTATATTTATATGTAATCCACAATACAGAATTAAAATCAATGTTTAAAAAATGGGAAATGTTAACCAGTGCCCGGGGCACTAGTTAAGGACCTTAAGTAGTAACTTTTTATGAAAGTTTGTGTGATAAATGTATTGGAATTTGAAAACTTTGACTTTTTAAATGAATAATTACTTAATTTAGCATGCTTAAAGAGTGCCCCGAAGACACTCGTTAACAAGACCCTTAAAAAATAGTAACAAATTGGTCGGTTCAACCGTTTGAACTTGAAATTGACCGGTTTACCGGTTGGTTTGATCGCGTTTGTATCTTAGTGTAGTTGAACTGGTGGAACGTAGTTGGTTCAATTGGTTCTTTTTTTGTTTACATTTCTAAGCACAGTTAAATAGATTGAAACAAGTTAACCATGATTTGAAAGTCTCATTGATTCGATATCTGGTCTTTTTTTAAAAAAATGTGTTAAAAACTATGAAATATATTACCGGTTCTCCAATACTCATGCCATTCATTTGAGCAGATGTGAGAGCAAAACCCTCTGTCTTTAAAGACCCTTTTCCTTGTTCACATGTAGAGAAGATGCAATCGTTTACACAATAACTTGTATAGTGATTTATTCCGATGAAATCTAATCCATTCTTGAGTTTTTCTGTATCATATTTGGAAAATACTAGTAGGTCAGGTCCTAATACTTCATGCATTTCTGCTGGATACTTTCCTAGTATAATTGGATCCAAAAGCCTGCATTTCTCCATAAGGGAATTTAGTCAATATCTTAGAAAATTTTGGGAGGCCAACTAAAATTACTACATATCAAAGTAGCAAAAAAAAAACACCTTTACCAGTTCATGTGATTGAGCTCTCTGCTGCTAACTTGTCTTCTATAGAGTTGCTAAATGGTTCATACCATATAGCATTCATAACAATTCCAATTTGTCCTCCCTGATTTTTCTGATATTTGAGTAGTACATTCACTAGTTAAAAAATAATTATTTTACAACTAAGTAACCCTTGGACTGACTCTGATTATGTGCATCTAATATACAAGTGAAGGTGCATGTGCCTTTTAGGTATAGCCGAGTGCAATATCATTTAAGTTTGATGTAAAAAAATGATTTTACAACTAAGTAACCCTTGGACTGACCCTAATTATATGCATCTAATATACAAACGAAGGTGCATATGCCATTTAAGTATAGCTGAGTGCAATATCTTTTAAGTGTGATGTATAAAAAAATGATTTTACAACTAAGTAACCTTGGACCGACCCTGATTATGTGCATCTAACATACAAACAAAGGTGCATATGTCATTTAGGTATAGCCAAGTGCAATATCTTTTAAGTGTGATGTAAAAAAAAATGATTTTACAACTAAGTAACCCTTGGACCAACCCTGATTATGTGCATCTAATATACAAACGAAGGTGCATATGCCATTTAGGTATAGCCGAGTGCAATATCATTTAAGTTTGATGTAAACAAAATGATTTTACAACTAAGTAACAAATATAATTTCACCTGATACTTGGTTCTGTACACATCAACAGCAGCCAGATGTGATAAGATGACATTAGAGGCAGCAATGAAAGGCTCTCTCTCTGAATTCCCACAGCTGCAATTACCAAATGAACCTGAGCAACGAGATGGTGGATACACACCTGTTCTATATCCACAAATAATTGCAACATTTGGTTCATTAAATGTCACCCAATATTTTACTCTATCTCCAAAGTACTTGAAGCATATATCTGCATAATACCTAAAATCTTCCCTGAAAATATTAATGTTACATTAAACTTCCAAATTAGTTATGTCGTGGATTCTTAGTTTGTGTTGCCATATGCTAATAGGGTACATGTACTTACTGAATTTCAGGACTTAACCAACTTTTATATCTTTCCTCAAGCTCTTGTGGAATGTCATAATGTGTTATTGTGACAAAAGGTTCAATTCCTGTAATAGATAGGAATAAAAAGCTTAGAAAATGAAAATTATTCACTTGTAAAGTAGTGTCAATATGTGGATGACACTTGGAACAAAAATAATTGTTACACAAAAAGTTGTACCAATTCTCTACAATCGTTGCAAAGACTTTAGATCTGAGTGCATTTGAATATGAATTAGATCTAATAACTTTGCAACAACTATATAGAATTAAAGTTTAAATAATATGAACTATGTTGACAATCCTTCCACACAAAAAAATGACCTATGTTGACAAGTGCGTCAATTAGTCGATTATAGTAATCGATGTCAGCCCAGTTTACCTTCCCAAATCTACCTTTTAGAATAAATTTAAAAGGCAAAGTTAGACACAAAAATTTAAAAAGATATTTTAAGTTTATATTATTATTATTATTATTATTATTATTATTACTATTATTATTATTATTATTATTATTATTATTATTATTAATTCATCTTTTAACAAAATAAAAAATACGTGCTTGGTAGAATTTTGGCCCATGATAATGAAAAACGATAGTTTTTTTTGTTTTGAAAAACGATAGCTGTTGACTCCAATACATTCCATTAGATCCACATCTTCCTGTTTTTCAATTTCAACAACAAAAATAATACTTGTAAAAAAATAAAATAAAATAATAATTAGCCTTCATGATTGAAAAGGAAAGGTTGATGTTAATATTGCATTTTGATGCTAGTGCCTGTTGAATAGTATAAATCAATAACTATGCAACAAATAAAAGTAGTATGAAATGATATAAAAATTTAAAACATTTTTAATTTAAAACATTTAAAATGATATGGGGAAGAAAAATCATTTACAATCATAGAGGTGGATCAAGACAATATATCATATCCATGATAGCTACAGGACTGGTGTATATTGAGCCATACAGTAACCCTGTCCATAATCAAAGATAAGTCAGGGCACTGATGCAACAGTTTTAAGTCTCTCTTTTTTTGACGTTAACAGTTTTAAGTCTACAAAAAATAATTTAGTATTATTGATTTTTTTTTGAAAGAAAATGTATCTTATACTAGTAAAAAGATCTCTTATATATACTATACTATTTATTAGCTAGTATTTCAGTTTAAACTTCAAAGTTTTTGAACTTAAAAAGTCTTATATTAGCAAAAAACTTCTATTAGTATAGAAGTTTCCGATTAATTTTTTTTTAAAACATATAAATGATTGAATGCTTCTCTAGTTCTTAGGAGTATATGTATCTCATATGTATCTGATGCTTCTCTAGTTCTTTTATTATAGAGTACTATACCATCGACCCGTGCTAACGTACGGGTCATATCGAAGATAATATTTGGCAGTAATAGGTATGTTAAACATTAATAATGTGATTACATGCATATCAAGGTAAAATATGATATATTGAGCAATGTATTTTAATGACAACAACTAATATATTTATATTCCTTCAAAAAAAAAAACTAATATATTTACATGATTTTTCTTAATCTGCCTTTTTTTTATGCTTCAACGAAATCACCATGTTAATTGCACAATATTAACGTCAGTTTCCTACCATATATATCCAACCAAAAGCTTGTATAGTATTTTGCAAACTCATTCAAAATGACACACACACACAATTTAATCAAAAGACATTTAAACGTGGTTGTTTGAACATATAAATAAACAATCTGACTGTTTGATGTATAGCAAAAACTTTGCGAAAATTACACTCTAGTTAAAAATATCAGTTAACATGGGGTTTACTATCACTTGACACCATTTAAGATATATGCTTTAGTGAAAAATTAAGTTAAAATTAGGTCAAATTTTGCGAGACGGGTTAAGCTTTATAAGTAAGAGATACTCCTTTCCAAAAAAAAATAGCAACTATAACTTGCCATCGGAGTGTGGAGAGAAAAATTAGTTTAAAATTAGGTCAATTTTTGCGAGACGGATTAAGATTTATAAGTAAGAGATACTCCTTTCCAAAAAAAATAGCAACTAAATTGCCATCAGAGTGTGGAGGAAAAAATTAGGTTAAAATTAGGTCAAATTTTATGAGACGGATTAAGATTTATAAGTAAGAGATTCGAGCTTCATAGGTTGTACAAAGAAAAAAAATGTAGAATTGTGTAACTTATTATTAGTGTGAAAAAAATGGCGTAACTAATTCTCAATTTTTCACATGAATAGTTTCTTAGGGTGACAAGAATGTATAGGAAGCAAGGATCTTTTAATCAATCAGGCACCCTATAGTAGTATGAATAAGTAGTATAATATAATCGGAACCTGTTTTATGAGTGAACACATCCCAGTTATTTAGACCCTTGCCATCACTCAAGAATGCTCCTTCAAACGGCCAAAGATAAAATAATTAGGGAATGCAATTTATCGAAATTATGAAACTACATAGGAAAAAGAAAAGTCTTCATGTCCAAAATCTAATTTTATTTTTTATAGTTGTTGATGACCCCAAACCCTTCAAAACTAAGGGTATTTATGATGCAGTTTGAATCAGTTTTGAAGCGAAAATTAACAAAAAGCACTTGATTCGATTCAGTTTGTATGTCATTAAAAAACATGTGAATTCATTTAATCTAATTTAGTGTGGTTTAATTTATAATTGTTTTTGGATATATAAAATACAAAAATAAAAAAAAAAATCACTTATGCAAAATATAAAATATATATTAAAATTTAATATCACAAAATGATATTCATTGATTATATTTGATACCTATAAAGTAGTAAAAAATGATTAAATTAAACTAATAAGTATTATATAGAAAAATGAAAACCAACAAATAATAGATTAATACAAATTACCACACTAATAAAAATAAATAAATGTCCTCGTAAGTATTGCTCAATTATTACAAACATTGCATGTAATATGCAGAGGTCGTGTTCAAACCTCAGATTCTCTCTCTCTCTCTCTCTCTCTCTCTCTCTCTCTCTCTCTCTCTCTCTCTCTCTCTCTCTCTCTCTCTCTCTCTCTCTCTCTCTCTCTCTCTCTCTCTATATATATATATATATATATATATATATATATATATATATATATATCTGTGTGTGTGTGTGTGTGTGTGTTTTTTCAATTTTGAATTTGAATACAAAATCTAATTCGATCCAAAGTGATTTTCACAAAAGTACATCCAATCATATTCTATTTTATGAAGATTTTAATTTTATCAATCAATTTGCAATTTTATTTTAATATAAACAACCCTTAGTCAACACCCAACAATTGGCCAATATTATGAGATCCTAATTAAATTTAGGGTTAATAGTGTTTTTGGCCCCTGTAATATAGTGTATTTTTTGGTTTAGCCCCTGTAAAAAAATAAATTTAGATTCCACCTTTAAAAAATGAAGATTCTTCAGGATTGGCCCCTGACCCCATTGAGTCAGCAGAATCTCCTACGTGGCAATGACGTATCATTTTTTTATTTTTTTTGCCATGCCACGTGTGTAAATAACAGCCACGTCATTTTTTACTTAAAAAAATAAAAAATTACAAAAAAATTGTTTTTAGTTTTTTTATTAAAAAATAAAAAAAAACATTTTTTTAAAAAAACGAAAAAAACTTTATCTAATTGTTTTTAATTAATTTTTAAAAAGCAAAAATTAATTTTAAAATCAGAAAAAAAAAATTAAAAAAATTTGATAAATCGAAAAAAAATCATACTTTTTTTTGAAAAATTTAAAAAAATTGAAATTTTAAATTTTTTCAAAAAAAATTTCTAAATTTTTGATAAATCAAAAAACATTCAGATTTTTTAAATTTAATTTTCAAAATAAAAAAAACAAATATTTTTATTTCGAAATTAAATAATTAGAATAAAAAAAATTCAAATTTTCTTATTTTTTGATTTCAAAAAAGAATTCGTAAAAATTGAGGAATAAATTTTTTGAATTCTTTTCTAAATTCTAACTTATTATATTTCCCATCAATGAGAGGAAATTTTTTGAATTCTAACTCATATGGTATTATCATTTCCATTCTCGAACTTAATGTATTTCCAAATTTTCCAAAAAATTATCAAAAAAATTTGAATTAAATTAAAATTATAAAATTCAAAAAAAACAATATTATAATTTTTTTTTCAAAATTTCGAATTTTCTTATTCTAATTATTTAATTTCGAAAAAATATTTGTTTTTTTATTTTGAAAATTAAATTTAAAAAATCTGAATGTTTTTCGATTAATTTTTTGAAAAAAAAAGTATGTTTTTATTTATTTATCAAATTTAGAATTTTTTTTCGAAAAAATTTAAAATTTCAATTTTTTAAATTTTTGAAAAAAATTTAGAATTTTTTTCTGATTTTTAAAATAATTTTAGCTTTTTAAAAATTAATTAAAAACAATTAGAAAAGGTTTTTTTTTTTTAAAAATGTTTTTTTTTAATAAAAAAACAATTTTTATGTAATTTTTTTATTTTTTTGAAGTAAAAAATGACGTGGCAGTTATTTACACACGTGGCATGGTAAAAAAAATGACACGTCACTGCCACATCGTAGATTCTGCTGACTCAATGGGGTCAGGGGCCAATCCTAAAAAATCTTCATTTTTTAAGGGTGGAATCTAAATTTTTTTTTAAGGGGCTAAACCCAAAAGTGCACTAAATTATTGGGGCCAAAAACACTATTAACCCTTAAATTTAAAGAAACACATGCTCCAACTTTTTTATTCACCAAAAAAAAATGCTCCAACTTTTTTCTTTTACAAATACCCAACTTTTTTATGGACACAAAAGCAAATGATACTATGAAATCTGAGAAGAGAAAGCTCAGAACAAAGAAGACATGGAGAAGTAGGAGTGCAAGTGGAAGCTCCATGTTGTATGCGACAATGTGTTTTGTGTGTCGGTGTGAGAGTGAGGCATAATTAATACAATATGCTTGAGAGGTTTACGTAAGCAAATGATAGATCTTTTTCAAGTACACGTGAATTGATGTGTGCCAATATCAACCACAAATCCACAATCATTGGTCTTTCACCTATTTTTGGTTACAAAATCATAATGTGATGATATACTTTCTTTTCTTAGGTATGTAACATTTGGACCATTCTATCATATTGTGGGGTACAAAGTTTATATATTTCTTTCGATCTTATATATAAAAAATATTTGATTTTTTTTATTCATTGCATAAATGATGTATTTGGTCTATATTCTTTACCAAATACATTATTTTCTTAATGTATTTAAAAAGTTAATTTTTTCTTATAAATAGAACCGAAGTAGTATTTTAATCATAACTAATTTTAGACAAAGACTTTGTGCCATATATAATGTGGATTCTTTCCGTCCAATCAAAAAATTTCATATATAAGAGTCAAAGATCGAGTTATTCAAATCTCTTATAGATGAAGATTAATATTTTCAACCAACATAAATAACAACAACAACATTGTAGATTAGTTAAGAAAGCCAAGATTAGGATTCTCTCTCAACTGGGAAAAAAAACTTAGGAATAAATGTAGGAATATAGACCATCCAAATTTTAAAACAAGGATGACGTTGGAATTTAAAAAAAAAAAAGAAAGAGAAAAGTCAATATTTAAGGCGTGGGTGTGGAGGCGTCGTCTGTTTGCGTGGGAGGAGGAGAGTGTGAGAGAGTGTATTGGTTTATTGCATGACTATGTTTTGCATGAACATACTACTGATACTTGGAAATGGTTACTTGATCCCATACATGGTTACTCGGTGAGGGGTGCTTATCGCTTCTTAACTACAAATGATGCACCAGCGGCTAGGAACGTCATGAACGACTTGTGGCATAAGAATATCCCTTCAAAGGTATCTTTGTATGCTTGGCGTCTCTTTCGCAACAGATTACCAACTAGAGACAACTTAGTGCGAAGGAATATTCTTCACAACAATGACAGTGCATGTGTTGCTGATTGTGGAAATGTGGAAACAGCGCAACATCTCTTCCTTCAGTGTGTGGTTTCAGACAACATTTGGCAACTTGTTCGGATTTGGCTTGGTATCGACTTTGTAGCTCCTAATAATCTACATCATCATTTTGTTCAGTTTTCGTTTATAGCAGGCATGCCTCGATCTTCGCACATTTTCTTTAAAGTTATTTGGCTTGCTTGTGTATGGGTCCTCTGGAAGGAACGAAATAATCACATCTTTAAAAATATGACTTCTGACCATTCAGCTCTCATTGAGAAAGTCAAGCTTAGTTCCTTCTTGTGGATGAAATCAAAACAAGTGTCGTTTGTTTATAGTTTTCATGATTGGTGGAAACACCCGCTTTTGTGCATAGGTGTTCATCTGTAATTATCTTTTTAGTGTTTTGATGGTGCCTTCGCTTTGTCGGCATCAGTGACATTGTAACCTTTTGGAGGCTTTCATCTGTGCACACCTTATGCGTGATGATTAGCCTTGTTATTAATGCATCTCATTTTGGCTTGTTAATATATATATATATATATATATATATATATATATATATATATATATATATAAAAATTGAGAACACATGAGAGAGAAAAACTAAGGATATGTTTTTCAAAAGTTGTTGTTATGTATTGAAAACAATGATTTTTAAATTTCTAATTATTTGAATCTGCCATTTTTTTCAAAACAATATTTCTATATTTTTTTTCTAATCGATGTCTTAACGACAATCTTTAATATCTAAAATAATTTATTATTTGGACATCGATATTTGTTGTACGACACTGTATATTTGGACTTAAAAGACTATTTAATTGTTCACAAGTCATAGCTAAACTAAACAAAATTTTAAAATAGTTAGGTTGGAACCGGGATTCAATCCCAGACTCCTCAACTTGCGTGTGTGAGTTTCTAATACGAGGAATGCCGGCAATACTCATTTTTCTACACACCTTCTAACATCCACTCTTTTATTGGATGAAATCAATGTATGTCTCACCTCTGTGTGGGTTCCATTTTCAATGGGTAGACCTACAATGATTTAAGTCAATAAGAGAATGAGTATTAGAAATGGTGTTCAAAAGAGAGTGTTGCTAGCATTACTCTTCTAATAATTATTATCATTTCGTCTATCTATAAAATAATACTTTCTCCCTTGTCAAGTATAAGCAAATTTTGATTTTTTAGGTTCATTCAATTAATAATGTATATGATTTATATTATGGACCACATATATCATTAATTAAATGAACCTAAAACATCAAAATTTGCTTATAATTGACATCGAAAGGATTAAAAACTATTTATTCATAAAGATATGTATTCAGGGTGTAGTTGATACATTTTAGACTTAACATGTTATTTGTTCAGATACAATATGCAAGATATAATTATATAAAAAGGAGAGCACTTGTTTTAACTCCATCAAATAACAACATGCCCCATTATGTAAGGATCATCTAAACCGACTAAAATGTAAAGTAAAAAAATCAAGGTTTAATATTGTAACAAATTCATTTTATTAGGATGTGCCAACAATATTTGTCTTTAATTTATTAATTAACGGTTGATATTTTAAAATGAATTGCTCGCTTTAGAAAAACCGAACCCATGTTCTTAACACTAATATTTTATTTTCTACTCCAAAGTTTAAGATCTTTTCGCAAACCTCCCTTTCAGACAACATGACAAACCTTATATCCCATATACATGGGGAAATTGACACAAGATTGGAAATCTTGTTGACCTTAAAAATAGAAATGTAAAATTACAATCATGTCCATTAATGAAAATTAATTATAAACAAAATCTTCTTTTTTCAAATTAAAAAGATGCATGTTACTAATATAACAAGTTTAGTAACCAAAAAAATAATATAACAAGTTTAAATTTCAGGTGGGTATAAGTTGATAGTCTACATGTATGTATATATCTATCTATATGAATTCACACACCAAAAAATACAACTTATTCGATTGTTCACTAATAAGTGTTAAACCTATATATACCCAAGAAAAAAAAGTACTATAAAAAATTATTCAAAAATATATGTTGCCTTAATAGTAGAGATTAAAACTATTTGCATCATAATTTTATAGGGATTGAAATATTAGAAATTCTATAGAGATTAAAAAAGTCTTTCTTTAAAATATATATATATATATATATATATATATATATATATATAAACTTAAAAATAAAATTAATATTCTTAAAGCTATTTATATTATTATAAACATACTAAAACACAGATATTTACTTTTCTTTTGAAATAAACACATTTTGTTGAGTGTTGATTTTCTCACATCTCTTTAGCATGATCTTGTCTCTTGTGCAAATTCCCTTAGATAGGACCCTAAAACCTTTTTCTTCTTTGAAAGTAAAACTATCTTTCATTGTATATCACACTTGAGTATGCCCAAACCTAATGCCTGCCTGATTCTTGTGCTCTGAAATGAAATTTTTGTACCAAAATGCTGACCCTCTTGGGGTTCTATTGAGAGTGGCCAAGTCCACGTGATGAAGTCCAAACCTTATACTATATCCA
This sequence comes from Medicago lupulina, assembly GCA_958299785.1. Lineage (NCBI taxonomy): Eukaryota > Viridiplantae > Streptophyta > Magnoliopsida > Fabales > Fabaceae > Medicago > Medicago lupulina. The sequence continues at coordinate 8,813,538 of OY283139.1, read as the reverse complement.
TGATTCCATTCAAAGTTGTCTAGAAGGGACCACACAAAGTACCCTCTCACGTCTGCTCCTTTTCTGTACACAAAAAGTAACTTGTTTATTTTTGTACTACACAAACCAAAACAGTTGACGATTGTTCGGCTTCTTTGCTAAGAAATCTAAGGTTCGAACCTCTTTTTTTGAAAAATTGACCTAACAACATAAAAATGGAAGGAGATTTGGTATTGATTCATGAATTTACTTTGTAAAAACCATTATTTTCTAATGTAAAATAACGTCAACCTGTTACAAAATTTATGACATGAAAATTGTGGTATGAATTTCATTTTTTTTGATTAAATTTTGATTTTTTTTGAAGGATTAATGTTTAAATTTTGATTAACAACCTCTTTTTTCTTTTTTTAGTTAATTATTCTAGTGGCCAGAATTTTATCATATAAATATGGAGGAAATCCTAGATTTGATTTCTGATCTCAAACACTTCATATTGCAATGTCTCTACCAACTGAAGTATGTTAAAGCTGAACAAAAACCTCTTTTTTCTTGCAATGGATAAAAATAAGAGGGAAAGCATGCCAAATTGCCAATACCTTATTGATGTTGCTAGAGAATCCAAGTAACTACTCAAGTACTCCACTCTTTTGACGTCGTTCAATTCATCTTCACTAGTGGGGTAAGAACTCTCATTTGTCCCAAATCCTATGGAAGACAAATAAAACAAAGGGCATAACTTCAATAACGGGATTGCAGCATTGTAGGAGTTAAATAAACTAAGGTTTATTGTTACTTACCATTTTCTGTAATGAACATTGGAATGTTGTTGTACCTCTCCTTTATGTAAGTCACTATATTTTCCATTCCTTGTGGGTAAACATAAAACCAAGCAAGAGCAGTCTACAAGCATTATTTGACACCTTATAATTATATGTAACCCACAATACAAAATAAATAAATAAATAAATATATATATATATATATATATATATGTTTAAAAAATAGTATCGAATTGGCCGGTTCAATCATTTGAACTTGAAATTGACCAATTTACCGGTTGGTTTGATTGCGTTTATATCTTAGCCTAGTTGAACTGGTTGAACGTAGTTGGTTCAATTGGTTCTTTTTTTTTTTAATTTCTATTTACTTTATTTAAACATAGTGGAATAGATTGAAACAAATTAACTATGATTTAAAAATCTCATTGATTTGATATCCGGTCCGTTTTTTAAAAAAATAAAAAAATATTAAAAGCTATGAAATACATAATACCGGTTCTCCAATACTCTTGCCATTCATTTGTGCAGATGTCAGAGCAAAACCCTCTGTCCTTGAAGACCCTTTTCCTTGTTCACATGTAGAGAACATGCAATCTTTTACATAATAACTTGTATAGTGATTTATTCCAATGAAATCTAATCCGTTCTTAAGTTTTTCTGCATCATATTTGGAAAATACTAGGAAGTCAGGTCCTAATATTTCATGCATTTCTGCTGGATACTTTCCTAGTATAATTGGATCCAAAAACCTGCATTTCTCCATAGTGGACACAGTCACAAGCTTAGTTATAAAATTTTAGGAGGCCATCAAGAATAACTCATCAAATTAACAAAAAGTAAAGCAAGCATTTACCAATTCATGTAAAATGATTGAGCTCTCTCAGCAGCTAACTTGTCTTCTGAAGAGTTGCTAAATGGTTCGTACCATATAGTATTCATAGCAATTCCAATTTTTCCTCCCTGATTTTTCTGATATTTGAGCAGTACATTAAGTAAGGGTGTGCAATTGGAAGATGAATGATGCATACTTCTACACTTCATTCTTTAGGCTATATTCTTAGATTTATCTTTTATGACAAATGACAATAGATAAAGTAGCTGAAACACATGATTGCCTTAAAAAAAGAAGTTCTTAATTTCAAGATCAAATTTAATATAGTTAAGAGACCTATTTACAATCAAAAAGATCGCCAAAATTATAAAAGCCTAAATCGAGGGTCACTCTAGCTTAACCCTTGGACCGACCCTAATTTTGCGTATCTCCAATACTCACCTGGTACTTGGTTCTGTACACATCAACAGCAGCCAGATGTGATAAGATGACATTAGAGGCAGCAATGAAAGGCTCTCTCTCTGAATTCCCACAGCTGCAATTACCAAATGAACCTGAGCAACGAGATGGTGGATACACACCTGTTCTATATCCACAAATAATTGCAACATTTGGTTCATTAAATGTCACCCAATATTTTACTCTATCTCCAAAGTACTTGAAGCATATATCTGCATAATACCTAAAATCTTCCCTGAAAATATTAATGTATGTAACATTTATCAAATTAGTTATGTCATGATTCTTAATTTGTGTTGATAGGGTACATATGTACTTACTGAATTTCAGGACTTAGCCAACTTTTATATCTTTCCTCAAGAACTTGAGGAATGTCATAATGTGTTATTGTGACAAAAGGTTCTATTCCTGAAATCAATATCAATTCAATATAAGTTATAATAGAAATAATTGCATTATACAAAATTTAGATATGACTTTGCATAGTCGTTAGATCGGAGCGCATTGAATATGAATCAGATCTAACCAGGGACGGATCTATGTAGTCTAATGTGTGGGTGTGTGCCTGCACAATGTTTTGAGGAAATTTTTTTGTGAGTGGTATAACATGCTATCTGTAAATATAAATTATTTATTAAACATAATTATGATGTATTTTTATACTTTTAAATATAAAATGGTGTGTGTATATATAGAGTGCTCTCACTATTAAAAATTCTTAGATCCATTGCAACAGCTATAAAAAAACCCGAGTTCAAATTAAATGACCTTTATCGACAAGTGCGTCAATTAGCTTGTTATAGTAATTTATGCCAGCTTTGTTCACCTTTCCAAATCTACCTTCTGGAATAATTTCAAAGGCAAAGTTAGACAATAAAATTTAATTTGATTTGTTAAGTTATATTTTTTTTATAAAAAAAATACGTGCTTGGTAGAATTCTGGCCCATGATAATGAAAAACGATAACTGTTGACTCCAGTATGTTCCATTAGGTCCACATCTTCCTGTTTTTCAATGTAAATAACAAAAATAATAATTAGCTTTCATGATTGAAAAAGATAGATTAATCATACATTTTGATGCTGGTGAATTGTATAAATCAAAAAGTATGCATTTGTCAAAAAAAAAAAAATGCAACAAATAAAAAAAATTCAGAATAAAAAAAGTAAAAGTTATGTAATATTAAGTTGACTTTGAAACCTTATTATATTTCATATTGGATTTAACTCAAACTTAGAATATCATCTTCCAGAGAGTGATGGAGTTTTTTATAAACTAACTTTATATTTTATCTCTGATTTATGTGGCACTAGTTTTTTTCAATATATTATATTAAATGATAATTTTAAAACATTTAACTATAATACTTCTCTAATAGGGAAACAAAGAAGGTAGAAAAATAATTTCTTTCTATAAAAAGAAGGTAGAAAAATCATTTGCAATCATAGATGTGGGGTATTTTTTTTTTTTTTTTTTTTGGTAATACTCCCTCCGTCCCTTAATATAACCCCCTTTTGTTTTTTTTTTGTCCCTAAATATAACCTCCTTTTCAAATTACAACACACATTAATTATTTTTTTCATAGATACCCTTATTTAATACTACTACTAATTCTAAAAGTACAATAAATTGACTTTTCACTTTATCTCTTTAATGAGGGTAATTTTATAAAATTGTACTATAAAACAGACACATTAACTACACCAACAACATTTCTTAAGAAATGTGAAAAAAGCAATATGTGGTTATATTAAGGGACGGTGGGAGTACATGACAAGAATATATTGGGCCATAACAAACACCGTCCATTTTCATCTTTAAATTTTCCGGGCCTACACCCTGCTTGCCTAAGGCTCCCGACATTGACTAAACATTTTGAAGTCTACAAAAATAATAATAATAATAATAATAATAATAATAATAGAGAATTAAAAATAAACATTAACATGTATCCTTAAAATAATGTGTGTCCTTAATACACATGTTAGTATATCAAAGATAAAATTATGTATTTAAAATTGTGTCAATTTTTTTTAAATTTTTTTTTTCTCAGAAGTACTTACTATTTATGGAATCCTTAACGTTTGCTTTCACGGTACATGTTATAATTCCCCTTAAATTATATACCTCTCGTGACCATTTATGTTTGATGATTATAACAAGTTAATCATTTAAGTTTTTAACGAGTTTGATAAAAAAAATCGAGTAATGGTACAAACATTTTATGATTTAAATGACCAATTAGTTACATAAAAACTTCAAAAACAATTTGTTACAAACATCTAACTAAAAGACCATACAAGTTTATGATTTATAAAAGAGAAGGACATATGTATGTTTTCAATATAGTTTTGTTTTAGAGTTGTAGAAAAATATGTGACAAATTTTTGAATAAAAAAATATGTGACAAATAATTAAGGATGCTTTTTTTTTTTTTACAAAATAATTAAAGGTATGTTGATGTATGACTAATGCAATTAAAACTTTGACAAGGATCCTAGAATATTTTAGGATGAGGTAGTATTATAGACTATTTTTAGAAAGAAAATGTATCTTATATTAGAAAAAGTTATGATATAGTACTAGAGATTTGGGTACCTGCACCAATTAATTAATTTGGACATTCACATGGTTGATGGTCGTTGAAAGCGCCAAATTAATGACCGCACCAAATGTAATTTCTTATACTTGTAGTTCAGTTTAAAGTTTTCTCACTTAAAATTAAAATAAAATCTACTTATATCGCATCAATTATAATTTGAAGTCCTTTCAATTAAAGCACAAATGTATCAAACTTTCTTAATTGGTGCCTACAATATTATATAAATAGAACAATATTGTGATAACTGTAAATAAGAAGATAAGCAATAGGTAGAAATATGGTGTCACGTAAAAAAATAAAATAATGGTGGAACTTATTCTTCATTTTCTATCTGAATCTTTTCTTACAATGACAAGGGAACCAACTTAGACATAAAGTATACAACCTGATAACGATGGTAATGATCAACAGCAACATCCCCATTAGTTCCATCCAATATGGTTCCTGAAAGCAACTGTATGTGAGAGTGAAGTGTATCTGTGTGTGTATATGTGTTTGAAGGATTAGGAAACTTTATCAATAGGGCATCCTAGTTGATGAATATGAATTATATAATCAAAACCTGTTTTATGAGTGAACACATCCCAATTATTTAGTCCTTTGCCATCACTCAAGAATGCTCCTTCAAACTGCAAAATAAATTATTAGGAAAAGAATATAAAATATAAATGTCTTAATCAATTTAATTCATCCACCAATGGAAGTCCTAATCAACTTTTTTATTCAAAAAAGAAATATAATACCAACTCCCAACTTAGCATATCTTAAACAACGTGCGAACTCACCATTTTCAACTTAAATAAAAGAGAGATTGAAAACTTAATTTTAAAGATTGATTTATCATTCCATAAAATTAAAAATATCAAATTATTCAAACTCTACAATTTTGAGTATCAAAATTCAGTCGATGAGAAAAGTTTGCTAGCTAAAATAACCTGATAGGAAGAAGATGCAGTTCCAAAGAGGAAGTTACGTGGAAATGGAGATGAACTTAAATTATTTTCTAAGGACACAAAAGCACATGATCCAATGAAAATTGAGAAGAGAAAGCTTAGTACAAAGAGGGCATGAAGAAGTTGGAATGGAAGCTCCATGTTGTGTGTGTTTGAGTGAGTGATCAAGACATTATATAATATGATTGAGAGGTCCACGTAATGAGTGATATTTTGCAAGATGCATGGACGGTTGATAGTGAACTGACACTGACCACAATCATTGGTCTTTCCCTATTTGGAGGATACATTGATTTTTTCTGGTTACATGAGGATGTATTGCTTTGTACACTTTCTTTTTATGGGGGGTAGATTGAATATGATTCATTGAATTGAAAAGTTACAACCTTAAACTTATATTTGAACCCAAGTAATTAAGTTAAATAGATAAAAGGGGAAACTTAAAAGGACTTTACTAACTAACTTAGAAACATAAAGGGATCAATAGCATAAACTCAATAATTTATTATCTAATAGTTTTCATCAAACTTATGATAAGGGGCGTTCTACTAAATAACTTAACCAATCCAAAATAAAAATCGCAAACCAATTAAAAAAACCGAAAACCACAAAAAAAAAATATCCGAATATTTTTTAATGCGTTTGAATGTTGTTTGTAAACAGTTCTCCTCAATTTATTTTTGCGGTAGAGAGAAGGTTCAGGAAGAAGATCGAGGGTAGTAGATACAAGTTTGAGATTAGGGTCCATTGGTAAAAGTGTAGATAATGAAATTCCTTTGCTAGACTTAGAAATCTCCAGGCCAGGAAAATACTTCAAATAACCTAAGAACTTAAGCTTGAATAAGATTTGAAGAGTATCTTGAACCTTGTGCATAAAATAAAAGGATCACGGAAGGTAGTGAAAATTTTGCAGAACCACTAGCATATATGCTAGTCTAAGGCCATATAATGACTTATTCAGCTTGCATACTAAGCCATGTGCCTCAGTTTAAAACCCAAAGGTAGATCCCAATAAATTTCCTCAAAGAGATCCCCAATGAGGAAAGAATTGTTATCATCAAGTTGTAACAAATGACATTGTTTTGCAGCAAAACTTTTGCTGAAACAATATCCAATAACACTGAGAGTATTGAGCTTGGACACCGAAGCGAAAGTATCAGATAAATCTATCCCAGCTTGTTGTGTATAACCTTTTGCAACCAAACGTGCCTTGAAACGACCCACTGGCTAATCAAGTTTATGCTTAACCTCATACATCTATCTACAACCAATACATTTGGAGAAACCTTTGTATTATGATCTAATGATTTATATCAGAATGAGTTCTAGTATGTTGTTTATGTAATTTCTATTCTTAATGCTTCTTATCATTTGGCCGCTCTTAAATTGATTTACAATTCAAAATTTGAAACGAGAGTGGAATTTTCGAATTCTTGTGATTAAATATTATTGCCTTCATAGTCTAATAAATCCCTACTTAATCTTAATTTTACATCCAGTAGTGGATTAAGGGTTGTCTTAAGGTTAAAGGTTTAATCACAAAGAGATTAGGATTATACATTTGTTGTAAATTGGTAACGACATAAGAATTAATTCAGTGTGTAGATTCCGATTAATAGTACAAAGTTTCCCAAGTTATATTCATCTCTGGCATTTTTATTCTAAATAATTTACAATCAAACTTTAGTTGCTAAAAAAATTGCTTTCATAATCAAATCAAAACTTTTGTTCAATTAAGTTACAAATAAGGTTCGACAATAAACATGATCCTTGAGTTCAGCACTCAATCTTACCGTTTTAATTTTACTACTTACACGATTATGTACACTTGCCATTATGCCGAGGAAGGATAATGAAAGGATTGGCCTCCACCCCTGTCTTTCATTAGTATATATATATGAATCATACTCAACAATGTGCTGACTGGTTATAGAGCTCCGACCCTTCAAAGTATTTCCTTTTAATTCTTGGAGATGTCATCATGAAAATTGAATTTCTCAAGCCTTAATATTTGATGTTTTTTGTTTTCTTGCTTTGTAGTATTGTTTTCCCTCTCATCAAACAATATCATTATATCAATTCAAAGCTGTGTTGGTGCTTGATAAATGATAATGTTCAATGGAACGACTTTACTTTATTTTACAACAGATTTTGATTTCAAGAGATCTTTTCTTATATACCTGCGGTAACATATCATTTTTATTGAGAGCAGTCCATTCTTCATTACTCACTAACATTCTTTTTAATGGTTTAAAATCATACAGATTCAACCAAGTTATGTGGATCCTCCCTACCAACTGAGCTAAACTCACGGGGATATATATAATTTTAATCTGATCAGAGAGAATGTGATGCTAAAATTATTGTTTTTTGTTATATGAAACCAATTGAAAACTCATATTTTTTATACATAAAAACGACATTACAAACCATTAAGATGGCCTCAAAGAAAATTCCTATTGACAACATAATACACTCTATATATAATTAACATCATAGCACACTAATTTGTGACATAATACACTCTCTATTTAACATCATAGTCATCCTTAGCTCCCTTGTGTTCAATAACAGCTTCAAAACCACAACCTTAATTCTGTTTAGCCTGCTTTCACAGAATTAACAGAAAACATGTTAATTAATTGTATCCCTCACAAATTGTTGTTTCAAAGAATAAAACAAGTTTGGAAGGAAATGAGAATGTACCTGTGAATAGATGAAGGTGCCAAGAATTGCAATGGCAGCTCCAAGTGCATTGATGGGTTGAAGTGGTGTGTGAAAGATAATGATGGAAGAGACTATTACAGAAATTCTTTTCATTGTATTTCCTATACTAAATGTTAAGGGAGATATCTGATCAAGAGACATGTATGACACTTGATTATATAAATGGTAGAACACACTTTGTGCAACCACCCACCTGTAAACATAAAAAAATTATTATTAATTAAAGCGTTTCCGAAGAAATTTGAACTAGTATATCATTTTACAAAATCAAATTTTTATCACTGAGCTGACACATAAATTCGTAGAGTTTCGCGCTTACCAGACAAAATTGGGACCGATTTGAGACACGGCTGTTTCCCAACCAGCAGCCCAAACTTTAGGACCCTCCACAGCAATAGCAAAAGGTGTGAGAATTAATAGAGACAATATTGAAAGACAAGCATAATAGTTCATTCCACTAACACTCATCCCATTCATTCCTTTTTTTGAGAATATATTCCTGAATACAAATGCCAAATTTGAGACCATAGCTCCCATAAATCCTGAAACAAGAATTGATTCATTTAGAGTATTGATATTGAACTTTATATTTATGTGAATAATTGTTTGTGATCTTATTCTTACCGATCATATTGAAATTGAGTTCTGTCACAGCAGCTAGTGCACAACCACCAATTATTGGCAACAATGAGAGGTAAACGGGCATAGGGAATGCTTCTCCAAGCAAGAATCTTGATACTAGCACACTGAAAGCTGGTTCTCCACTCTTGATGATGTGAGTGAATGAAACTGCTACTTTTGACATACTCACTGTTGCAGCAACATGCCCAATTGTGTGTGCCACAGCTACCTAATTAACCAAATTTGAAATTTCATAATTAAATACTGAAAAATCATGCTGAACTTACTCTAATATTTACTTCTTCAAACTAGACATAGACACTAGATTGACACAAGTGGATTTTAGTAATAGTTTAAGAAACGAAAGTAACTGAATGTAACTACGTATGTCGTGTTGGACACTGACATTTCACATCAAAGTCGAAGCATGAAGTTACATTCAAAAATTTCATTTTTCTCAAATTATTAACGGTGTCAACGTGTCAGTGTTTGATGTATGTGTCGGTGTTTCAGTAGCTGACATCTCTGAGACATCGGACCGTCTTCAATCTGAAGTATTGGTGCTAGTGAAAAGTGAAAATAATTAGAATGAAAAGGAAATGTGGTGATTTTTCTTACAGGAAAAAGAGCTTTTAAGAAATCCAAATCAACTTTTGGGGCATCGGCAACCCTAGTGGCCCATGAGATTAACATCATGAGAGAACCAGCAGCTAAGGACAAAGTGGAAGTAAGCCAAGGGTAAGGAAAAGCATTCAAAACTTTCTTGTTGTATATGTTGAAAACAACATTCAAAGCCCACCAAGTAGCAAAATACAATCCAATCTTAAGCTTTTGAGCTGCTTCTTCACTAGGAAGTTCAATGTTAATCTCTAGTGGCCTTGATCTATCAGCCTCATAAGCTTGACACTCTTTCACATTCTTTCTTTTTGGTTTTGTTAGCAATGCAAAATTCTCATTAAATGAAAGGTAGAGAAGTTTCTTGGAAGAGAGTAAAGGGAGACCAATGTTTTGTTCAACATTTTGAATGGTTGGTAGAATTGAAAATTGAGACCTTGGAAGTGGAAACTTTGTGCTTGTGAAATTAGAGCTGGTGAGTGATGATGTACTTGTGCACTTGATTGAAGAGATCATGGTTCTTGATTTGTTTGAATGTTGTGTAGTGTGACAAAATAAATGAATGAACAATATGTTGGTAAAATTGATGTGTTTGTGTCTTTGTGTTTTGTACTAAGTTGTTGATGGAATGGTTTGAACCTTAGGACATTATATATAGGTGGAATGTAGATTCACATGTTTTGTCACAACTCACAACTAACCGCAAAGGAGAACTAAAAATCTTATTGCTACAAGACAATTTTTCTCAACTATTATGCCAAATTGAATTTTCAACATGACAATTAATCACCCATCAATTCTTGCTCTTGATAACTTTTTTTTTTGGACAGATCTTGCTCTTGATAACTTGTTAACGGAATTTGGTTGATTTATCGTGTGCCCTAGTTTATATTTTTGCTTGGTTTAGGATAGAAAGTAAAAATTAATAAATAAATAAAAGAGAGTGAAAAAGAATTAGGAGAGGATGAACTCTATCTCAAATTTGGGATTTGAAGAAAAATAAGACAACATTAACAACTTTTTACCTGTGAAATGTGTCACATAATATTGTTAACAACCAATTTAGGGATGTTGGAGAAAATATATAGGCTGCATTATAGTACAATGTTGCAAAAATAAACAACCAAAAGCAGCAATTAATCTTCGTCAGAAAATGCAGGACATGTAAGGTGATTTCTCTCTTTCGATCCAATTATTTTTATACACGTGAATTAGGAACTAAACTCTGACCACATGTTTAAGGAGCCAAAATCTATTACAGCTTGGATTTTTTTTTTCTTTTTTTACAATTGGAAAAATCCATCGTTGGTATTTTAGCCTATTTTTTATTACACGTTATAGTAGTTTAATAATTATCATTAGTTTGTCTAAAGAATTCATTAGTTTTGTATACATCGAATTTTAACGGCAGAAAATAAATGACTCATTTTGTGTTTTCTTCTTTTGCTTTTTTAATATATCTTGGACCCCACAAAAATTGTCTCTTCCTGCATGATTGGAATACGTACACCAATAATTCTGCACAACATGCAACTACCGCTCATTCTACACCGCTAATTAATCTTCTTGCATGTAGACGACAAACCTCAATAGTACACCATGATTGGAATGCGTACACCAATGACTGAGGAATGGAAGAAAAATCTCAACGATCGAGAAAGACATAGACACCACCTGTTGGTGTTTTCACATTACAACTTATACTACATGTTGAGCACATGGACCATCGATTATCATTCCCGATGTTAAATAAATTCACTCCAAATTTTTCTCGTGCTATAATTCTCCTTTGATTCTCTGAGGTCACTAACTAGAGGTCCATTAGTCCATATGATTTATATGAATATAAGCATGAACTAGTTTATGTGTTTCATGGAAGATCGGTATTTAAAAATCATTCAAAATTCTAACATTGATCAATGATATCTCTAAGAAAGTAGAAGTTACACTTTTCATTTGTTTATACGACTGAAACAATGATTTGATTTATGTCGGTTCAACAAAAGAAAAAGAAGAGAAAAAAAAGTATGTGTGGTTAATTTCAATCCATACATGCTAATTTTGAAAGATGACATTATTGTCTTTAAAGTTTCAAACTATTTTTTAAGTATGGTTCCACAATAAACCACTTATCAAAGTAGTTCACCATAAAATTTGCTTGAATTTTAACATGGGGAATGGATTTTTTTTATTTATTTATATGATGTTTTATTTACTATAAGAAATTTTGTTTTATGTAAACAAATGTTGAACAAATAAAAATATAGTCTAATCAAAATTCATAATAAAAAGTAAGTATGTACAAATAATGAAATTATTGTATTAAGATATTTTCGTGATAAAGTTCAATTAACTCGTCTAATCACAACTTTTGCAATTTGGAAGCAAGTTGGAAATTGGAAATGCACAAGGACATTGAGTTTGGTTTGTGAACTCATTCTGACCGTTCAGAACAACGAGTGGACCTTCATGCATGGTTAGGGAAGATTCACATCGGTACAAGTATATATAACTGTCCCCCATGAGCATGGCACTTGAATGACATTTCACGATCAAAGAGGTTCTCCTTTTTAATATTGGACCAATAGATTTGACAATTTATTACTAACATCTTAATTACCGTATTAATCTAATCTAATAAAGTGGACCAATAGTTCATCTTTTATAAAATCTAACTTTTTGGTTCCTCTATTTTCATATTTGTTGTAATTTTGATCTCAACAATTTTTTTTGCCCTAAATATGGTCACCTTTGGCGCAAAAAAATATGTATTTTGATCTCAACAGTGATAGTTTGTTTTTAGATTGAACAATGAAACAATAAATCACATTTTTGGAGTAAAAAATCATCACTTTAGGGGAAAAACATGGGTTAAGACCATGATTGTAACAAATGTGAAAATAGAGGAACTAAAAAGTTCGATTTTAAAAAAAGACAATTGTTTTCATAAGTTTTAAAACTCGGAACATGAGTCTTAAACTAATTAGAAGATTGGTCAACTATGCTATAATAATTATTGTGTAAGAAATCCACAAATATTTATATATTACTAAATAGTTCTAGAAAAATTTATCATAGCACAAAGGATATCATTAAAAAATGTATTATCGTCATCTCTAAATATAAGATTCTTTTGATAAATTTCAATATTAAAATATGTACTACCTCTGTCACTTGAACTCCATCAGAGTTCTAGCAACACCACTGGTTGCACTTGCCTGATTTTAGCATCGTTTATAATTCCCTATGTCTATTTTTTAAAGTAATTTTTCCTTCCCTAATATTATTTTTCCCATAATGCCCCCATTAAATTATTATTTGACTTTTCAATACCACTTCATTTAATTACTAGTAGATATAGTTGAATGATGGAAAGGTCACTAAGGGTATTTTTTGTAAATGTTTATATGCTTTTTCTTAAAGAAAAAATTAATTGACTTTAACTAATTTCTTTAATATGTGTAATGTCAATTAATTTCCTTATAATAAGGAATGCATGGAGCATATAGGTGTGTTTTCGATTTCAGATTATATAATTCGAATGCGGTGAAATTGAAAAAGCAGAGGACGCATAAGAGGCTTGAAGAATGGAAAAAGAAAAATACTCAAGAACTAGGTGTTAGACTTGTCAAATTACCAAAGGCCCAAAGGGGATATCAAGCAAGCCTTTAGCCTAAAAACAACTCATTACAATGTGATCAATATCTTTCCCCCTTATCTTTACCCTTATGAGGATTTATTTTTCCACCCACCATCTTTTTCTTGTGCCCTTCAAACTTTCAATTTTAACCTCATTTAGATTATATAATCCGAAACAAAAAAACCACTCTTTGTATTATATAGTTTGAAACATGCATATATGAGGGTGATAGTCATTGGGATACTAACATGTGGCCAAGTGTAGCAAGGAGGTCTTGTCTGGCAGGGTTTGGAGTGGATCATTGTTGAGACTTAGGGAGGAATGATGTATCGCCGAATGAGGAGGTGGGTGCTATGGTGGGAATTCTACCCCGTAGAGTTTATGTTTTATTTGATTTTGATATTTTATTTGAAATATGTTGTATGATTTGGATATGCTATTCTGAATATTTTGTATGATACGGATATAAATTTATGCGTGTACAATTATGATTATAATGTATTATGCTATCATTATATGGTATGATGTGGTATGCTTCGATGTGTGTTGCAACTTGGTGTATGTGTTGACATATTTCGAATTATATAATCTAAACTTATATTTTACGCATTCGGATTATATAATCTAAAATGTGTCAACATACGGACTACAAGTGTTCTTAAAACTGGTCTGATGGGGGTTCAACATGGTTTAAAATATATAATCTGAATTGTTAATATATATATCTTTTGGATTATAGTTTTCAAACTATTTTGACACAAGAATTAGGGGAACCAACATAATTTTGAGGTGTTTTATGAGTTTTTAGGGGATTTCGATTATATCATCCGAACAAAAATAAAATAGAAATTTTGAAGGACGCGCGCAAAGATAAATAAATTTTCTATCCTTACAGCAGAGACAAAAAAAGGATCCGTCAACATACAAACTTCTATTTTCAAGGATGCTATTATTCACAATTCTTCACTATTTAGGTCATGTTTGGATTGACTTGTTTTTTGAGCTTATGCAAAACAATTTAGACAAATAAATAAGTTTTTATGTATTTATAAATTTGTCAACGTAGTTTATGAAAAAAAATAGCTTATGAAGATACATATTTTCTTAATGAAAACTTATAAATTAACATAAAAATTGATTTATTTGCATAATCTAATTTTCACAAGCTCAAAAATAAACCAATCCCAACGGACCCATAATATTAGAGACATACACAGTGGAGACATGAACGTTGATACTCGCCCCTCCCCTAAATTTACTTTACTAAATTGAAAGTCTTTGAGAAGAATTTGAAAGTTGTCCTCTAATTCCTTGATGCACATGAGTCTCCATGAGAAATGCTATAAGTGTTAAAGTGGAAGATGAAGGGACAAATTTAGTTAAAATCTTACAATTTCAAAGATTATTTTAATATATTCATAATATAAGGGACAAAATTTATATAATCATACAATTTTAATGACTAATTTGGGTATTTACCCTATATCATTCCTTTTCAAAGCATGTTGGATATTATTAAATGTGAAAATTTTTGCTAAGTTGGAGTTCAAACTTTGCCTCGCCTCGATGTGAGAGTCAAACTTCTTTTGTTAGATTCCATTTCAACCGTTCCCGTGAGTTGAACTCAGTTGGTAAGAGCAGTGCACAATATATACAAAACCCGGGGTTTGAGCTTTAGACAGCAAAAAGAAATCTCATTTCAACCTAAATTTTTAAGAACTCTTATTATACCAATTAGGTTGGCCAATAAAATAAGCACTCATGTGGTTATGCATTTGTTTTGTTAGTTGTGAGACAATCCGATCCATGAGTTGTGCCTTTAGTCAATAGGGCAATTTCAAATGAGTTGTGACTTGTTAGTTATGCCTTTAGCCAATAGGGCAATTTAAATGAAGTAACATATTGATACACTTATGCATCGATATATGAATTTGATATTCTTTCTCAAATCTCCTATTGAAGATACTTATAGGTTGCTTGAAACATAATAGTATCAACAAGCAATTGAATCTATAGTGACGTCTACAAGGTTTACATTCTCATTAAATAGACATATTAGACCATCCCCAATGGTTTTTCCTTTCAACACCATTCAACATCCATTTTTTCAATTCCCAACACTCCACATCATTTTCTCTCTCTTATTCAACACTCATTCAACTTTTATCCTCTCCAATGGTTTTTTTCTTTCAACAGCCTACCCCACCACATTTTATTTCTTATTCTTATTTAATTTTATATTTTTGTTTTTAATTACATAAAATTACAATTATCGATTATAATTAAATTAAAAAACACTTAACAAATTTTATTTTTTGTTTTTTGTAAAAACAAAATTTATTTAAATAATTTATTTTGATTTTCTTAACTTAAAATGCAATACAACAAATTAAGCAATACAACAAACTAATTTATTTTAATTTATTTTTTGGTTATTATTGGGATCCATTTCACTAAAAATAAGATTAAAACTTCACTTAGTTTGCTAATAAAAGGATAAAGATAGTGAAAAACTTGGTTTTTTTTTTGTGTCCAAAGCAAATGAACCAAGTTTCTATTTATAGACAAAAAAAAATCATGAATTTTGGTATTTTTTATTTTTTTTTTAAATTATTTTCCAACGAAATAATTGATTTAAATAATTAAAATGATAGAATCAGGAGGACCAATCAGAACGTGACACGTGTGCAAGCTTATCCAAAAAGCATATTCTCTTTCATCCGGACAGCAGCTCACTCGTTGTTGTCGGCGCGTGTGATGCACGCGCCTGTTTGGACGAATGGCGCGTCACCACGTGGCATCCGGGACAGGTTTCAATTGTGTTTAATTGGTTCACCATCTCTCTCCTCCAACACACCCTTCAACAAACCATTGGACATGTTTTGCTTGTTTAATGTCAGATTCAACACACCCATTGCAGCTGATCTTAGACGTATGTGCTTAAAACTCTGGCTCTTGAGTCACCTTTTGGATACGAGTATCTCCCATCTTTCAATAACGCATGTTTGCAATTTGATCAATTAGATATTATGTTAAAAAGTAAAATTAGTCATTGATTTTTAAATGATGCTCCCTCCGTCTTTTTTTATAAGCAAAAAACACTAATTCACACTTATTAAGAAAACTAATCTATATTATATAAATTTAAGACCTATTTTTTAAGTTTCAATATGGAAGTGTTTTTCACTTCATATTGTATTGACATGTGGCACTATGGAAATGTTTTTCTAAATTGACACGTGGCGGCGTCAAACAAACCAAGGCTTCTCGTGTAATTGGCAATTAATGTGTTGATGGATTAATGAAAGAGTAAATTACACTCCCCTCACCTCAAAGATGCTTAAAATACACTCCCCTCCCCTCATATGTTAAAATATACAATTTCCTCCCTTGAAAAGTAAAATTTACACTCCCCTCCCTTATAAGATGCTTGAATTACAACCCCCTCCCTTGATAATTAAATATGCACTACACTTTAATCTATTTTATCATAAATAAATATTTTTATGATATATATTAATTTTAAACCACCCTTTAAGAAAAATTAATTCATTTCTTTATAATTTAAATGTTAATGATAATTAAATTTAAATATTTCGCTATTGATTTTATAATTTAGAGTTTAAAATTAACTTTTAAATAACCATGATTTATTGTCGTTAGTAATTTTTCACATATTTTAATTTTATTTTGGCTTGTTTCATATTTTATAATAGGGTTTAAAACTACATGTTAATAAAATTGTGAATAAAAAATAGCAAAACAATATGTATTCAATTTTTTATTATGTTAAAATAGATCTGCAATACTGTTTTTTTCGAAGTGTATTAGATTATTATTTTTTTGCTAGATTATTAAAAATAAAAAAATATATATTGAGGGAGTAAAATGTAGATTTTAACATAAGAGGGGAGGGGAATGTAATTCAAGCTTTTCTTAGGGGAGGGGAATGAAATTTTTTTCTAATATGTTTTGAATAAGAGGGGAGGGGAATGTATATTTTAACATAAGAGGGGAGCGGAGTGTAATTCAAGCATCTTTGAGGGGAGGGGAGTGTAATTTACTCTTAATGAAATTAGTGAATCAACTAATTAATGAAATGGATTTCTTCTGTGATAGGGTGTTGGTCAAATGATATGATTGTATTAATATTATGAAAGTAAATAAACCACACATTTTTTTATAAAAATAAAACGGAAGGATGTCTTTGTTAAAAAAAAAACGTGATGATGCATAATTTTAGGGAAATAAAAACTGTGTAATTAATGAAAGAATTATAGTTTTAGGAAACAAAAATGGATGCCAAAAAAAAAAATCCAAAAATGAATAGCAACTGTATAAAAAAAAACAATTGCAAATCACAGGACCGCGTGTAATTAATTTGATACCAAATTTAATTCGGTTATTTTACCAAATTATCCCGTGAAAAATACTATAAGTTAGATCTCTGGCTTCACAATTTTTTTCACTTCACAATCTCGACTCTCTTTGAATGATTCGGATGAACTTTGCAAATCACAGTGCTTCAAACGTTAATTTTGATTTATATTTTTATTATTTTCTATTGTCTATGTTTATTTATTTGTTATGCCGCAAAACTTCTATTTCTAAAGAAACATGTAATATTATGGTTGGGGTTTTCAACCGTTTATGATTTTAAGAAATTATGTTCTTATTATTTCAAATTTTCTTTTAATTTATTTTCTCATTTGTTATCTTTTGTTTGATTTATTTCCAATGGTGTATGAAATAAAAGGGATACAAGTTCCAAATGAAATCATCCAAATATTACAAAATAATTTATAACACTATGTAGCTTTAGAAAGTTTGCACATGCAGTTAATTAAATATTGAAAACAAAGACGTTTCCACATACTTTTTCAACCGAGTTCTTGATCTTTATCTTTAGAATGTTTCAAAATATGTCGGATGTTAATTATTATGTGATGCAAAATAATAAGAAATGTCTTTTTATCAATCCAACTTTACAAATCGGTTTTACCTTGCAAATGAAATATTTACCATCATTACCACATGGTTTTCCTCATATTAATACTAAAGTATTATAGAATAATAATACTTGATTATAAAATCACTATATTTTAATGCGTAAAAAAATCCTATATATTTAAAGAATTTCTATTTTTGTAAATCTCTAAGAGCATCTCCGATGGGAGATATTTTGCCTAATATTATAATGTAAATGTTATTAGCTATTTTCATTTGAGAAAAAATAAGAGGGGTTGTCCCATTGGTTACTTTATTCACCATTTTTCATAAATTCAATGTTATTAAGTGTTAAAATTAAAAATGGAATGAATAAGTGTTGTGTACATATGATGACCACTTAAGCTACCTCTTGATAAGAGCGTCGTTGTAAATGCTTTAAAAAAAATGATATATATTAAAAGAAGTAACAAACATTGTTTCAAAAAAAACAAACAAACATACGTACGTACGTACAAATAAATATTCATAATTGTCATTGTGTACTAATATTTATTGCCTAATAAATAATGACAACGTATTGATTGTGTCCTTAAAAAGGATTGATTGTCAAATATTTACAAATCAATTTTTAACAAAAAAAAAATACAATTCATTCTTTTATCGACTGATTCAATACATTATATGATTATGTATTTAAAAAAAAAGGTTTATTTTATCAACTGCCTCTAAATAAATTATTCTATCAATTTTCGCCCTCATTAAGGAATAAGAGGACTTCTTTATTGAGTTTCCAGATAAAGAAACTTTTGAAATTATTCTAGCAATAGAGGATCTCCGGTGAATATTAGTGTTGTTAAATCTCTTTTGCTTCCTAGCAAACCAAATAGCATTAATTAAATTAATAACAGTAGAGATGACTACTATCTTGCACTAAGGACCTCTTTGAATATTTAAAATTTGCCAAAGGTCTTGTGAATGAATGAATGAACATTAGAACACGGTAAAATGAAGGTAAGTATTTTTTTTCTTTGGTTAAATGAATGAAATTTTGCTAATATATTGTATAGAATACAATTTGTCAAATAAGCTAATATGAACATGCTTAGATCCTCGGTTATAGAATGATTTTTAAATTAAATTTAAAAAATTATATACTTTTAATTTATATAAAACTTAAAATAATAGTAGAATTTATCTGAATTGTATCTTCACATTCAGATCTACGTATAAACTTACCATTCTTTCAGATCAGTTTTCTTTTACTTGATCTATCTTTTTTTCTTTTTTTTGAATGATTGATCTATCCAAAATACTTAACTCCAAATTTGAAAAATGTACATGGGATACTTGCCAAAAAAACAAACACTCAACATAAAGAAAAAAGATAAAAGAGAGGTTCAAAAACCATTTGTAATACAAACAAAGACCCACTAATTTTTTAACAATAAGTCATCTTCAAGAAGTGACTTTGATCGCTTCTACAATCTCCTATGCCTCCCAAACTTTAGAAGAAAAAGTAACCCTATTCCAAAATTCCTAAATTTTTTAAATTGTTGGATGCCAAATGAGGGTAAGCCCCTTTCGACGTTTTTTAGCCAAAGAAGATGATGAAAAATAGTCAAGGAGTGAAACAATATTACCGGGTAAAATCACTACCATTCCTTTCCATTTAAAATTATTGTACCAAAACCTTCCAACAAAGCTACATCTGCAAAACAAGTGATCCTCTATCTATAATATAAGAATGATTCATGTGAATTTTATAAATCAATTTCATCATATTTAACTAGGATTTTAAGAGAAAAATAAATAAATATTTTAGCATTCACGGTGATGTGCTTGCAATCTATATATTTATTTTCTGAAAATGAACTTTTATTTGTTATTGTAACGCATTACAATTATAAACTTTTGACATGATACCAAAGTGAATTCACAAAGACATTTTCACAACTTCGATCTTTAGGATAGACTATGACACTAAAATTAGGTTCAACTAATTGAACATGACTATTTCCATTGTTGTTAGACACTCAATATGGATGACTTCTGCAAGTGTCAAACTCAAATCTTCCAAATCTTTGTTCTTATGTGGATAAATTGTTTACATTGACAAATGTCACATGGATGTTTAGAAAAACTAAATTAGTAACAAATAAAAACAAAATAAATTTATTTCATAATTTCATATAGAATCTTATAAATTATTTTATATATAACAAATATTTTTTGTTTGTGCTGCTGTTTGTTTACAGGAAGCTGAAGATTGTTGGTGGGTTGTTTCGACTTGATTAGTTTGTTAATCTTGAACATGGAATTTTCTGGATTTGAGATTTGGATATATGGTTTTGTCCTGATGCTCGAAAGGGCCAGGTGCGTAGATGCGTCGTGTTGACGGTCGTAGTCGTTTATCGCACCTTAAGGACTTTATCTACCGCAATTGCTTCACGCATCGTTGGTGGATTGTGTTGACAAAACCTATGTGACCCTATGTTTCAGTTCGTAATTGGTTGGATGGGCTCGAAAGGGCTTTTAACTTGCTTCGTTTGAAGGGAGTTGTTGGACCTTGGATCGTTTCTGTGCTGGCAGACGTTTCATACGCCTCTTAAATGCTCTGAATGCTCACTTTATGTTTTTTTGCAATTTGGTTTCGCGTTCACACGTGGGTTCGCTGGATTGTCCGTGGTAATGAATGTTTAAGGTTGTGTCTCTTCTATACCACTTATGTACTTAATTGTTGTATCACTCATTATGGGTTGTTTTTGTAGTTTGTTGGGTCAGGTAGATCCCCCCAATCTTGGACTTCCTGGTTTTTTATTAAAAAAATAAATAAATATTAGCACCTATCATAATCATGTAATCATGATCGAAATGGAATTTGAACCAGTGTAAGCATTGGTTCAAAGTTTAATAGTTTTCCTGGGGTTGGACCATAAATAATAATATGTATGTATATTTTTATGTTTATATAGTAAATAAATAAATATTAACAACAAATTATTAATATTGATTAATTTGAACAGTTAAAAGCGTAACTAAAAATATCATTTCTCAAAAGCCAACATACAACATAGTGTAACACTTCTTAATAAAAAAAATAGTGTAACATGTTTTGTTTTTCCAATCTTTCTCTGATTTTTTTACGTATAGTTTTTCAAATGAAATAATATAGTGATACCATTTTTTTAGTTATTGGTCATACATACGACATATTCCAAGGAGCATGTTATGATTTGGGATTACTTGATGAGAAAGAGTTTATAGATGGAAATACAAAATCAAGTGATTTGGGTTCGGATCATCAATTGAGTAGGTAGTTTTTGACCCTGTTAACTATGAGTATAGTGACAAGCGCTAATAATGCATGCGATGCAATTTGGAAATTGTTGCCAAATAGAATTCTATATGAACGGAGGGAGTAGTAGAAAATTAAAGGATGTTTCGATTCATATGTATTTTTACCTTCTATATCATTTTTTTGTATACATTTTAAAATTAATTTTTCAAAATTTTTTATATAAGTTGTAGATATATGAATTTTCAACGATGATTTGTAGAATATGTTTTTAATCGAGTTTGAAAAGATACTTCAATTAAACGGAGGGTCGCTTCAGAAATTCAAATCTATGTTGCGACCAAACACTTATGACACACCATAAACAAAATACAATTTTTTTAGTTTTTATGATTAATAAAATAAATTATGTCAACAAATAATAATAAATAGTACGTCGGCGTATTTTTGCAAAAATATTACATATGCTAAGTTTAACAATGAGTACATCTTATACTACAAATAATTAGTATAAGTATAGATCTAAATACCTTAATCGTTATGTGCAATGTTTAGATATTTCAAAATATATACAAAATTAGGATGATATTTTTTTCAATATCAAATGTAAATTATAACCACGCTTATAACTTTAAGATAACATAATATAAAATCTATACATTTGATCAAAAAAGTTTTTTATTTCCCCGTGCTTGGCACGGGTCACTATACTAGTACTTAGTGATTTGGGGTATAATTTTTTGTGTTCTTCTTGGAATAAGTTTCATGGAAAGATGTAAAAATAATTCTCATTGGTTAAAAATTATGGAGAAAATAAAAATGGGAACAAATTAAATGCAACATGCATTTAATTTTACATTGGAAAAGATGATTTGTTTGAAAAAACACAATAATAGCATAAAAATTGGTCTTTTTTGCTTATATTTTGAGACAAAGAAAATGAGATTTTTTTGCTTATATTTTAAGACGGAGGAAGTACTCCCTCTGTCCCTTAATATAACCCCCCTTTTGTTTTTTTTTGTGTCCCTAAATATAACCCCCTTTTCAAATTACAACACACATTAATTATTTTTTTCCATAGATACCCTTATTTAATACTACTACTAATTCTAAAAGTACAATAAATTGACTTTTCACTTTATCTCTTTAATGAGGTTAATTTTGTAAAATTGTACTATAAAACAGACACATTAACTACACCAACAACATTTCTTAAGAAATGTGAAAAAAACAATAGGTGGTTATATTAAGGGACGGAGGGAGTATTTTTTTTTAAGAAACTAAACTAGCTCATCCAAATTAGCATCAGAGAAAATCAAACTTAAGACTTTGAAGAAGATTAGACTCCAAGATCCAAGTCAACACACCAAGGCAACTCAAATGAATTATTTTTAAACGATCATTAAAATAAGAACTATAATAATAAAAAATTAGACTTTTTTTTACTAAAGTGGTACAAAACTGAGGTTAGTCGTATCTGCCGCTTGCAATTTATCTTTTTCTTAAAACAAAGTCGTAGATGGCAATGACGATTTTGTATTTTGTTTTTGTTTTCAATAAAAATTAACTTTTGGTGAAGGACAAAATTTGTCAATATAAGTCACATATTCAGGTTTATGTATTGTGGCCACTCAAACTCCAAGAGAGGCAGGTAAAAGTGGTTTTCAGGGTACTGCTGATGTGGTAAGGTGAAACACATGGTTAAATAGGAATAATTTTCTTCAGCATCATAACTATATTCATACCACGTTAATTTGGTGAAACTTGTAAATTGACAGGCAAACCTATGAAATTGATATAAACCTAAGATTGCTACAAAAAGATGGCAAGCAATCATTTTCATTTTGGTTACTAAGTATTGTATTCCATTTTCCATGATTGAGATCTAAAATCCTCCAAGAAAAGCGCTTGTGTAATTTTCAGTCACACATGTTTAGTATTTATGATGCATCACACATACATCAAGCTCTCATTTTCTAAGGCATTTGATGAAAAGATCACACTAGATTATACCAAAACCATATCACCTGCAGGCTATTCTTGAATGATCACAAGATCAAATATAAATTCTTAAAAAGCACTCCCAAAACATCAATTCTATCTTTTATTCTTTTAGTTATTTAAAAAATAATCAAAAAGTTAATTCTACTTTTTGTGAGTGTGACTAAGATTTGTGACCATAAGCCTTGTGAGTTATATTTAGGCTAATCAGAACCATAAACCTTTTAAAATACTATGCCTCAAGTCTCATATATGCAATAATGAAGGTTAACATTGAGCCCTTCATGTGATTTTGGATGCCTTATGCCTATCATCTTCATTTTTCACCCTTATAATACCCCTCCCTAGACACACTAGTCAAACACCCTATTATGTGCCTTCCATTTCTATTATTATATCCCTATAGATTGTTTGACTCAATGGTATGGTATGAGTGCTTGGTCAGTAATTCCTTGATAAAGCATATACTCAAACGTCCACATAAAGGTTTGGTATACCAATTCCATTTAAGATAATAATAAAAAAATGCTTATATTGATCAAATTAACAGTAATATAACATTTTCACATAAAAATAGAGTGAATCATCAACTTCGTCCTTGAATTTGTATGGGTCAGCCAAAATCGTCCCTCAATTATGCGAAATATCAATTTAATCCCTGAATTTGGTAAATGTCAATCAAGTTAGTCCTTCTGTTCGAACGGAGCATTAACGGTGCTTACGTGGCCGTTAACCTCACCCATGTCATAGGCCACGTAGGCAGGGACTAATTTGGCCGATTACAACAAACATTTTCAAGGACTGAATTGATTGATTTTCCAGAATTTTTTGGCTTTCTTCCCAAATGACTCTTTTCTTCCTCAACGGCTCTTTCTTCCTCAATTGTATAAAATTTGAACTCTAATTACACAATCTGTAATTTACACTCTAAAATCACCAAAATTTCCTCCAATATTAAGTGGTTCAGTTCTTCCCCAATTAAAAAAACTTCAAACCCTAATTTTTCCGTATTGAATCAGAAAATCCATCAAATAGATCCCTAAGTTAAATTAAAAACAATCAAATAAGTCCCTTAATTGTTTAATCAGATATCAAATTGATCCTTGAAACATTATGTGTAGAAAATAAACTAAAAAAAGCTAGTACACACAAATTGAAACTGAAATATTACATAGGCAAAAGTCATAGGTCATAAGTCTGACAAATTACATAGGCAAAAGCAACCCAACTATGGGGCATTAACAAGTCATAAGTCTTAAACGGCAAGTTAAGCAAAATGAAACCCAACTATGAGACATAATTCAAATAAGCCTAAATATTACAAATCCAAAACATCTTTTAAACTTCAGGAAGCATCACTTCTTTGGAAATCCGGGAGCTGGTATAAACTCCATGAATTTAATAGGTTGAGTCGAATCGGGTGGACCATAGGTTGGATATGGAACCCTAATTATGCCAGCAGGAGTTGGATGAGCTGGTGCAGGACCCCTCATTGGTGTTTGCTTAGGCCTATCAACTGAAAAAACTGGTCCTCTAAGGTCATACCTTCTTGGTGCAACACCCTGAAATTGCAAATTCAATCCAGTTAGTCCTTTAAATCATAACATAATCAATCATATAAGTCCTTCAATTAATATACTAATTGGCAAAACGATCCTTTAAAATTAAGAGGCATACCGGTCCAGCATTTGCAATAACATTTCCTGCAGTTTCTGCATTTCCAGGCACAACATTCTCTTGCACATAGTTAGGAGCATTTTCTGGCACAACATTTTCTGGCATTTCATTAGGAGCATTTTCTGGCACAACATTTTGTGGCACTTCATTAGGAGCATTTTTTGGCACAACATTTTCAGGCACTTCATTAGGAGCATTTCCATTATTTTCATACTCAACATCTTCATTGTCAGCATCAATCCAGTCCTTCGGTCTCCTACTAACACCTTGCTTCATACAACCTCTTGCGTTATGTCCAAGCAATCCACACCTTCTACATTGAGTGTCATTGTAGGTCTTGTTGATCTTACTTCCACAAACAGCTTCCTCATTACCATCCTTTCTTCTGGCTTTCTTTGGTCTTCCTGGAGCCCTTTTAACATTTGGTGGCATAGGTTTGTCATAAGGAGTTGATTCCCAATATATTTGGGAATTAACTGGCTGAATGAAGTAGTTGTATGTTGCCCTATATGATCCAAGGGTCAACCAAGCATGACAATGGTCTTCTGGCTTTAAACCTCTCAATGCAAGGGCTGAACATGCATGCATACATGGCATTCCTGTTGCATTCAAAACCAAAACACCAGAATAAGTCTAAAACTAAAACATGTTCATATATTGAATTCCAAACCAACAAACAAGTATAAAAATAAAACACTTACTAGTTAGCTGCCAAAATCTGCATGTGCAAGTTTGCTTAAATATATCAACATCCACCTTGATTTTGTATCTGTTTTCTATCTGATACCTTTGCCTTGGATCATCACCACTCCACAATGGTGTCCAACTGTGACTGGAAAGCTTTTCTTTCTCTAGCCTACTTTGCTGCCAAGGACACAGTGGTCCAGCTCTCCCATCAAGTTTTATCTTGTTATGACTCATTTTTCTCATAACATAGCATTTAACATCCTCAGCCAAAGTGAGTATTGGTTTCCCTATATAGTTCAAGATCTTTGCATTGAAAACCTCACAAGCATTGTTCACTATGTTATCTGCTTTGCAATTTTCATTAAAATATGCTTTAGTCCATGCTTCCTTTGGCCATTTATTAAGATACTCCCAAGCCTTCTCATTAAGCCTCTTCACCCTTTCCATAATGCGGTTGAATTGAGTGGGAGTTGTTGCCCTTGCACACTCCCATACCACTCCCCTCAATTCCTTATCCTTCCATTGTTTTGTGAAGTTCCTCCATAGATGCATCACACAATATCTATGTGGCACCCCTGGCATCACTTCCTGCATGGCTGGAATCAAACCCTGCCAATTTTAACAATTACAGAAAGATTCTTCTCTGAATTATATCACTATCCATCAAAATAGTCCCTACATTATATTACTTACTACCAATCAAGTCCCTGAATTATATTACTAACTATCCAACTAGTCCCTGAATTATATTACTAACAATCAAAATAGTCCTTAAGACAATTGTAAAACTATAACATGTTCAATTAATAATGTACATCAGTATGCATGCAAATTAGGGACATAACTTGAATGAGAAAAAGACTAAGATGGTTATTCATACCTTTTGCATGTCTGAGATGAAGTTCCACCCATTACGCTCATAATTTCCAAGATCTTTATGTAGTAATTCCAAAAACCATTTCCAGTTATCTTTATTCTCCACATCCACAATGGCATAAGCAATGACATAAATATGGTTATTTCCATCTTGTCCAACAGCAGACAAAAGTTGCCCTCCATAATACCCCTTAAGAAAGCATCCATCTAACCCAATCAATGGTCTACATCCTGCCTTAAAACCTTGTTTACATGCATCCAGACAAACATAAAATCTTTTGAATTGTGGCGGTGACTCTGGCATTGGTGTTGTATTAATCCTCACAGTTGAATTTGGGTTACTCCTCTTCAGCTCATTGGCATAATCCCACAACATACCATATTGCTCCCTTTCACTGCCTTCAACCAAATCTCTTGCTTCATTTGTTGCCCTAAAGATCATATTATCATCCAATATCACCTTATAATCAGCCTTGAACAATTCATATATTTGTCCATGCTTAATTTCAGGATTAAACCTTAACACTTTCTCAAGCATCTTAACCACCCATTTCCTATTAGCTTGTTTATTCTTAAAATCTGTAAGGCAGTCATGTTTACTTACAAAAGTTTTTATCTGAAAACATCCATCCTTATCATTCCTCCCACAGAATATTAACCAGTTGCATGTTTCATGCTTGCATTTTGCCCTTGCCTTGTCCTTATCATTCTTCAACCACTTAACATCCTTCCCCTTGTGAATGGTGTAATCCTTAACAGCATTCTTAAATTGTTTAAGAGTAGTAAACTCCATTCCAAGTTCCAAGCTTACCTCACCAAATCCAGCAGCTTCATTAAATTGAGGATAAATTATATTCCTATTTCCATCACCTTCATCATCAGTGCTTATTGGACTCCTTAACTCCTCAGAAACATAACTGTCATTATCACTGCATACTTCATTAGGCTCAGACATTTTAATGTTAACCTGGCTTGCATTACCAACCTCACAATAATTGTCCCTATGTCCAGCCATATACTCTGCCTCAAAATCACTGTCATCACTAGAAGAATCAAACACAAGTGGGCCATCATCATTAATGGTCACCCCAGTCCCTCTTGAGCATCTCACTGGTCTTTTTCTTTTTGGTGCATAAGTTTGTTTTTCCTTGCCCTTGTTTTTAGTTCCTTTTGTACCAACCTTTTTCTGAGTTCCTTTTGTGACATTTTCCTCAACCTGAGTTTCTTGTTGGGTGACTGTTTCTTGAGGCTGACTTTCTTGAGCCTGAGTGACATTTCCTCCTTCATTATCAACCATAATGTCTTCTCCCCTTCCTTCAGTAGCATCAAAATTGTCTTCTTCCCTTCCTTCAGTAGCATCAACATTTTCCTCCTGCATATCATCAACACTTCCTTCAGTATTACCAACCCTATTTTGCACACTCTTAACCAAACACTCTACCACATTTCTTTCCTCAGTAGTTAGTATGTCAACCTCCATAACTTTAAATGGTTCCTCCTCAGTTGTTTTCCCACCTGTCTCCATACTTCTCAGAGATTCTTCCATTGCTCTCTCAACCTCCTGCCTCTCTTCATCTGTTAATGGTACAATTTCAACCTCATCACTATCTACCACATGTTGTGCATATATTTCGACTTCATTCCCATTAGTCCTTGCAGCTTGCACCATATCCAAAACATGTTGATCAGTTGTCAATGGATATAAGCATATGTTCAAATCATTCGCAACACCTTCATACGGCTTCATGTATCCTAGTTTAGATACCTTGAAGTAGCTTCTACAATGTTTCACCATTTTCTCAATGTCCCACAAACACAACTCATCCACATATATCTTTTCCCATACACAGAATTCACCGCCAACGTATTGCAGCCTCCGATTCTCATTTCGCACTAAATCACCACCGTGATGCAGTATTAGTGTGATATACTCTTCCATCCTACAGATTTCAGCAAATTTAGTTTTAACCACAAACAAAACAACAACAAAATACAAATGTTTTATTCAACCTGTAAACTCCATTCCAAGAACATTTACAAAGTTAAATGTTAATCAATTTTAGAAACCAAAACCAAAATTTCAAATTTTGAAGTCTTAACCTTTAAACCCTAAAATGAATAATCAAATAAGCTGTCTCAAAAACGCAACAAACACAAACAAGGAACAAGGCAAGCATCAACGATCACAGAAACAAAGTAAACGAAATGATCAAAACTTAAAACGAGAAAACAAAAAAAAAACAAACAAAAACAGGGTGAATACGATCACAAAAACTTGATAAACAACAGGAAAGGTGTTACCTTTAATCACAACAGAACAAAGAGACTTCAAAAACCTCAAAATCGCCGGAGATGATGATGATTTTGGAGGGGTGAGAATGGAGAAACTTTTAGCGGGAAGGAGAAGGGTCAGGGACTTTTTTGATGTTTTTTACAGAAATGTGAAGAAGGAAGGTTAAGTGTAATGAAGGGGCAAAACGGGAAAAGAAGCAAAAAATTATCTGAAAAGTGAAAAATTAAACTTTTACGAAATCAATCAAATTAGTCCTTGAACACGTGGCTTCCTTCTTGCCACGTGTACAAGACAACACAGCATGTTGGGTGACAGATCATCCTGGCTAACGGAGCTCTTGGACGGAGGGACCGTTTTGATGGACGTCTGACAAATTTAGGGACTACGTAGATATTTCGCATAATTGAGGGATGAATTTGGCCGACCCGTGAAAATTCAGGGACGAAATTGAGGGTTCACTCCATAAAAATATAATAATCTTATACCATTATTATACGACTTTCTTTTCCCGAATAATGAAAAACAGAAGAATAATATTCCAATACACACGCTATATTTCCCTAAAAAAAGTACGCTATATTTTCGAAGTCATCATATGTGTCCAGTTTTTTTAAGGTTTTTTTATCGAGCAATATCATATCTCCAGAAAAATAAAATCAAGAATTCTTCAAGAATAAAGATCAGTCAATCACAATGCACTATTTGCCACAATTTAAGGAGTTGTGACTGAAAAATAGGAAGTGAACAAATAAATCATACAATTAAAACTTACCAACTGTGTCTTGAAAAATTCTTGATGCTATTTTTTTTTTTAGTGAAATAGCATTTTTCTTTTCTATTATCTATAAATTTGTACAAGTTTAAAATAATAAATTTGTATTAGAACATGTATATTTTATATTAAATTAAATATATAACTTTTTTGATAAATAATTATTATGTTTCATAAAAAAAAATTGTTTTTTTTAGTACCTTTAACATCTACAATATTGAGAAAAAAAATCTACAATATTGTATATGTAGAAAAACCTTTAAATGCCACCATGTTAGACATACTCTTTTTTCTTTTTTTAATGGTATTTTATTTTGAAGAACATTTTCAAAAGTAGACTAGAACCAAAAAAAGAGTAGAATTTGGTTGATGTTCCCTCCATCCTAAGCAATTCAAGTCCACCACACCACCACCGACGTGACAAGATCTAATAGTAAGTGCTGTTGACCAAAGAGTTTATAAGGCTGTTATGCAAAGTACAACTAACTCAAAGGTTGAGGCTGTTACTAGCCACATGCCTTCATTTTTGGTCCCATTGCAATGTCGCGGGTACTTCACCATGACACTTGTCTTAGCTACATGGAGTGCAACTTGTTAGAAACTCAAATAACCTCTCCTTTCTTTCTTTTTGACTCAGCCTCTTATATTTTATTTTTTTGGTCTAGAGCCTCTTATATTTATTTCCTTAGACATTTTGTCATATGCATATTTTTCATAAAATAGTTCTTTTCGTAAATAAAACTTTCAAGAATAGATTGATCTAATTGGTTTTAGACTTCTTAAGTAAAATAGTTGGAGATTTTATTATTGACTTATAGTGTACAGAGGAAATTTATCTAGAGGAGCGAATTTATACTGTGTGTCTAACAAATTATTTGATGGAGATTATTTACCATCAAATCAAATAATCTTCATACTTATAACATAATAAAAATGGTGGGATTATATGATGACATTTATATATTCATACAAACAAGACAAGAAAAAACATCAAATTAAGACGGCTCGAGTGCTAAGCACTAGATCAAACCATTGGTGAATCTAGTCTAAAATATTAGGTGGAATGAGAGTTGAATTAAACTGATAAAATGGTGAACAGAGTGAGGATAAACCGATAAAAATGTAATAGAAAAAGAAACTAACCCATGCACAAACATTCTTTTCTTATTTCTTCGTTTTTGTTTCCTCCATTTTAAAATGTGTCGTTTTAGTAGGAATTTTTTTAAAATAAATGTCATTTACACTTTTTAAATATAAGACTAATTCTGTTCTAAACTGCTCAAAAGCTTTTGCTCATAGTCCAGGACCAAACAACTAGGTCTAATTCTCCTTAGACCAAATATGATATTCACACTCTCTCCACTTGGGGAGGTATGTTGGCATCAACAATTAAAACATCGGATCGTAACCACTCTGACCACTATTAATTTGTAATGCTCGACGGTTATAAATCTCATCGTCCATAACTTCGACCAACGAGTATCCAAGTCATAATCACCGGCAACCTGCACCTCTATTATATATGGAGACTTCAACCGTCTCCCATGTACAATTTATTCTACCCTTAACTGCCATTCTTGTTCAA
Source organism: Medicago lupulina (assembly GCA_958299785.1). Lineage (NCBI taxonomy): Eukaryota > Viridiplantae > Streptophyta > Magnoliopsida > Fabales > Fabaceae > Medicago > Medicago lupulina. The sequence continues at coordinate 8,782,192 of OY283139.1, read as the reverse complement.
ACATTTACTTAAGTGTCAGAGTACCTGCATGTACACCACCCCTCGCCGTTCCAGCGACCAACGCATTGCAAATTCACCACACTTAATGTGGTTTTGCTGATCAAGTTAGATCATTTTTGTACTTCTGATTCTGTCCTTTAAAAATTATCATGTACATTATTTTCAAAATATTATATTATTTAATTTACATTTATGATGGTGAAAAATACACCAATAATAAATAAAGTTAGTTTGATAAAAGTGTAATGTCTTCTACCAATTGCATTTCATAATTTGTTTGAAAAACATTCATTTTAAAATAAAATGAATATCAACACTCTCATTTTCTAAAGTTTAGTGATACGCGCTCAACCTTCAATCTTCTATTATGAGGGACTAAACCAAACTCAAGTAAAACAATCAAGGGCACTCCCTTTAAACATTTATCTCATTAACAACTTTTTTTGAAAAATTTAGTGGGATAAAACATGATTAATTTTTTTTTTTTTTTACAAAAATAAACGATATTCATTCATTCAAATTGGTAGAGTACATCGATACAATACAAATTCGCTAAAAACAAAAAGGATGAATTTGTGAACAAACTCACAACATCCATGTTAATAGTATAAAACGACAAAGTACCTATGCCTACAAATATGACTAATATGACTATATTCAAATCTCCGAAATACTCATGTTTTCGGATCTTCAACGTTGACGACGCCAAAGTCATTGTCATTGATCAGATATGCACTTGCTCAAAGCTAATTTTTCAACCTGAATCAAATAAACACCGCACTAAGACGTGAAATCAAAAACACATCGCACAAAGACGAGAAATCAAAACAAACGAATGAAATCAAAACAAACAGAGTCACGACGAAATCACAAAACAAACGAAAGAAAACAAAAAATATGGTGAAATCACTTATTCAATCAGGATAGAGGAAAAAAAACAACTCGGAGAGGTGACTTTTGGGTCAAAATTGACTCTAAATCACCCACCTGACAAAAAAAGAAAAAAAAGAAATGAATGACGGTTAGAGCTTGAGAAGGAGAGAAGAGATAAAACATGATTAATGAAAAAAGAGTTATTTCTCGGTTCATCAAATATAAGTAAAAGTGAGTAAAAAAAAGTTTATATATTTGAACCAAATTTTAAAGAAAACACATCACATTTTCGAGACTTAAATATCTGATGATAAGTTTGAGACTTCTGTTATTAGTAGGTGGGATGCATGGATTTTTGTTTGAGGTGCACATAACAAATGATTACGATTTACGAATATACTGGTGGTGTTGGGAGTATAGGACTGAGTACAAAATAGAGGACAACATAAATTAGAGATACGGCACATAGAATTGTAAAATAGTAAAATCATAGGAGTTAACGTTAAACATAAAACATCAAAACACAAAAAGAGAAAAGGAAATCCAAAAGCAGACTAATTAATTAATTAATAATAATAATAATAATAAATACAATTTTAATAATAATAATAATAAAGACAAAAACATATGAGATGGTAAGAGATCTCTCATAGTTTTTTTTGGTTATATCTCATAGTTTAATTATAGAGTAGTGCTAATAACATTATATTTTTAACAATATCTCAAACACTCATTTTCTTATTTGTTTAAATCAATGTAAGTCTCATACTTTGGAATTGGACATCACTTAAAATAATAAGATATTAATTAAATAAGAGAGTGACCGTTAAAGAGAATGTTGAAAAGAATATATCTAACATTCATCTTAATCATATGTTTCGAGTTCAAATACAACAACAACGATAAACTAAAGTTATGTCATTCATTAATATCTTATTCAATTTAAAGATTGATTTATACACTTGCTCGCAAATAACTACCGATTTACACGAACAAAAATTAAGACAATATAAATTAAACAATTAAGTTTAAGTAGTTAATACGAAAAAAAAATAAAGAAAGCAATTAAGACAAAATCATGTTATTCCTTCTTTCTTTGTTAGGACAATAAATAAAAAAGTCACACATTGATCTCATCACACGTCTGAATCGGATTTTCCTTTTTCTTTCTCTCTCTTTTTCCTCTTTCTCTCTTTCTTCTTATTCACACACCACTTCACAGTTTTCACCTAACCCTAACCATGGCTACTTTCACCTCCTTCTCTTCTCCATCATCATCTTCCACTCCTCCTCCTCCTCCTTCTTTCTCAGCTCCATCCTCTTCTTCACCTTTCGATGACGACTCTTTTGAAGATTCTTGCAGTATTTGCTTAGAATCCTTCAGTCTTCATGACCCATCAACTGTATGTTTCATCTTTCACTCATTTTTCGCTTTTTGCATTTGGGTTTTGAATAAAGTTGTGAACTTTAATCGCTTGATTGAATGTTTGTGATCTTATTGCTTCACTTGTAAATTGTTAAAGCTTTTGTTTTTACATTGTTGTATAGGTAAATTGTTAAAGCTTTTGTTTTTACATTGTTGTATAGAAATTTGATGTGTGTTTATGATGGATTCTCAATTTTTTGTTGATAAACGTGGGTTTGGTGTGATTTTTATTTTTACCCTGATTTTTGTGGTTTGAGTCTTATTGATTCGATTGAATTTGCTTAAAATTTCAAGGTTATTTTTATGTTGTTTTGAGATGCATTTGATCTGCTTATGGTCTGTACTGATACAAATATTGGGAAAATTTTGCTTCTGTTTTTGCATAAGCAATAGTGTTTATTTAATCATCATAAAGAATCAGGGCCTGTTTGGATGGCTTATTTGAGTTTATCTGCTGGTATAAACTTTTATGACACTGTTTGGGAAAACTAATAAAACACCTTATGACATGATCATAAGGTGTTTTCAGCTTATTTTCATAAGCTCTTCAGAATAGCTTATGAAAACAGCTTATTCAGTATACAAAAATAGTTTGATTTTGTTTTGTCTTGTTATAAAAATAGCCATTCATAAGTGCTTATGTTATAAGCAGCAAAATAAGCTGTTTATCCAAACAGGGCCTTATACACATTGAAGCAGCTGGAAATTATCTCATAGCATTGTGATATTTGTAGAAGCTTTTTTTGTTCTTATTCATTATGATATTTGTCATGAGATCATTTCCAGCTTGTTGAATCCTGTGATGCCAAACATTTACTCTGCAACGATATATTTATCTATCATGATGTGTTTAATTATGCTTTTTGTGAGGATTAGTTACAACTTGTAGATCATCAAAGGGAATGTTCTGTATATATTAATGTCTAAACCTAAATGTTGAATAGCGAGTTGATATGTTTCTTTTTCAATGTCAGGTTACCTGTTGCAAACATGAATATCACCTGCATTGCATTCTTGAATGGTAAGCCTTATATAGCTTGATAAATTGGTCATAGATTGTTGTGGTTAGTTGCTTCTAACCTAACTTGTTTTTTCTTTAGGTCACAGAGAAGCAAAGAGTGCCCAATATGTTGGCAATCGCTTTCTTTGAAAGACCCTGCTTGGTATAAGTTTACTTGCAAATGGTTCCCCTTCCCATTCTCAATATAAGCTTTTTATGGTATGATTGGTAATGTTTATTGATGAATTATCTTTTGTTGCAGCCAAGAGCTTCTTGACGCTGTGGATGCGGAAAAAAGCTTAAGATCAAGAAACAATCATTCATCTTCACTCACTAATTCTCGCGTCCCCTTTGGATATTCCAATGGTGATCATGTGAGTGAATTGATAGCGTTGTTGAACTGTTCTCTTGTGTTAAAATTTGTTGGTATTGTTAGTTTCCTTGATATGTGTAGCATACTATCATTCAATGATTAGAGGAAAATTATTCTCTTTCAGGATGATTCCTCAGATGAAATTGATTTTGATGAGGAAATTATGCAACACCTATATGCTGCTGCAAGTAGAGCTCGTTTTGTTCAGAGACAGAGAAGACAGGGATCATCTGGAGCAGGTCCATCAGAGATTCTTGTTTTCAACTCTTCTGGGCCTGTATCTGGGATGCAACCAACACTTACAACTTCACCAGCTGGCGGTAGTTCACCGACCACTGATCTACCATCAACTGTCAACGCTCGTCCTGAGGTTGCAAGAAACACTAGTCCTGAGATTGATGTCCCTTACAGACCAAGGTACTGACTGTTTATGACTTTTAAGTAGAATAAGCAGTGGCACTTGCATCAGTTATTTAGACAGAAGATTTTTCCGAGTGTTTACTTACGAGTGAAAAGCCATTCTGGTCTCTAAATGTATGAGGCGATGTCTGTTACTATAGATAGACTATAGTCCCTGAATATATCAAAATTACAAAAACTTTGTTGACTGTATCTTTTGTTAGTAATTTGATGAATTAAACCGACTAATGGAAGACACATTCAAGAACCAAACTAACTAACTAACGAAGAACACATTCAAGGATAAAACTGACAAACAAGAGAGACATTCAAGGATGTTTTGTAATTTTGGTTTAATTTGGGACTATAACAACAGCGCCTGATAAGCTGCTAATACATTCAAGGACCAAAATGACTGTTTGCTCATTTACCTACTAATGTTTCATATGCTAACTTTTTCCTGGTTTGTGTTCAGAATTCTTTACAGTCCGTCACCACCTCAGGATGAGAGGAAACTAAATACTTCTGAGATGTTCTCCTTTCCCGAGTCCTTCAAATCTAAATTTTCTGCTGCTTCAGCCAGGTAAACATATTATTAACTATTTGATTCCTGTAAACTCTAACTACCCTTCAATGCTAACACGTCTTAATTCTTGCAACAGATATAAGGAATCAATTTCTAAAAGTACTCGTGGCCTTAAAGAGAAGTTACTGGCTCGTAACGCCACAGTGAAAGAGCTGAGTAAAGGTGTTCAACGTGAGATGAATGCTGGCATAGCTGGAGTTTCACGTATGATTGAACGCCTTGATCTTGCCTCGAAAAGGTCGGGTTCTCCTCTAATTCCTGTCCGTGACGGGGGAACTTCAGGCTTTCACGAAGGGAAGTCTCTTGAAGAGAAAGACATTGGGAGTTCTCAAAATGAAGCAAGTGGAAGTGTTGCTCGTAATGTTAGTTCAGATGCCTCCTCACACATTTCTAGCACTGTTGCTGGTCGAATGGAAATTCCTCCATATGTTCAGGTTAGTCCATCTCCATCTATCAAACTCCTTTTATTTATTTTTTAACTCTGAGAAGTTGTTTATTATAACAAGTTAACTGATACTTTAATTTCTAGGCAATCTTGATTTACACTGTTGTAATATATGATAACATTTTCTCTTATCTTATCTTAAGAGTATATCTAATGTTAAGAATATATCAGTCTTAATTATTCCTATCTTCTCTTTATCTAAAACCCTATAATTTCAATATGGTATCAAAGTATACCATCCTCCATGAACTGTCTCATCAATGTTCAGCGGCCAACTTCCAATATGAAGAAATTCAAATCATGTCAACTTAAAAAACTGGTCTGAGATTGACAGAAATAAGTTTGTTTTAAGGATTTGGATAGCATTCACAAATTAATTATTAGTTATGTTAATGAGAAAAATAAACACTTGGATTGATATATTATAGTGTGTACTGTTGCACTAAAAGGAAATAGGTGACTACAAAATTGTCTTTTGGAAGTGATAAATGTATTTAGAATGATTTTCAATGATATTGATTGAAAATGACTAATGCTTTATATATGTTTACTATTTTGATTCAAGAGAGGACATGATGCTGTGAAGACTTAGCTTGGGGTCATCAATTCTACTATGCTGACTTGTTCAAGAAGGTGCAAGAGACGACTTTGGTGACCAATGCACGTGTTGGTATGCGTCCTGCATTGTTATCAATGCTCCATGATTTGTAGTAGAAATTTAAACTATGTATGATCAATTTATAGAGCTCAGTGGATTTTTTCATCCATGGTTATTGTTCCCCTCTACATGCCAATACTTGATTCGCTTAAAGAAATAATTTACTAGATTTTGGAGATTCTCTCCTCTGCATTGCAATCTCAGTATTTTCTATTTAGGAAATTAATTTAGGCCAATTTCAGGCTACTGTTTGAGTTCATCATTTATTTGCAATTATAAAATAATTACTTAGATTCATGTTATTTATGTGGACCTCACCTACGTTGTAATGTTTCCTAGTATTAAATAGGAGAATGCTAAGACCATACTCGAGAAACTTTTTCGAGGTCTTATAAACCTGGAGACTTACTTAAGACCCCCAATCCTAAATGGGATTCACACTTTTTTAATATTAAAAAATTGATATGTAATTATATAAAGTTATTGATAGTTGATTAGTGAGTCTCAATTTAAAAATTTGTGTGAGATGCTCAGTTGGAGGGATTGACTATCTATTAGACCATCCATATCAGAGCACTCTGCCTCAAATGTTTAAATAGGACTGTTTTGTCCAAATCACTCATTTTACTAAATAGGTTCCACAAATCATTCTATATCATAACATTTCAACACAAATTTATTTATTCATTATGATTTATTAAGTGGGGTTAACAAAAAATGAAGAGAGAAATAGTGCTTCTATAGTCATCATTCTCTATAAACACTCAAATATTATTCTCTACAATGGAGGTGCCTTGTGGATGGCCTTAGGCATTATGCATTATTACTCTTAAAAAAATTATAAATAATGATGTGTACACGTGAGATTAATTTAAGTATTACTACCTTCGTCCGTAATTATAGGACCCTTTGAGAAAAAAAATTGTCTCTTTATATAAGACCCTTTTGCTATTTTCAAGTATATTAATTAATTCTTTATCAACATACCCCTATTTATTTTATATCTATATTGAAAATACACACTAACCCTCTCTCTTGACACACTAACCCTCTCTTTTAATTTTCTCTTAACCTATTTATTTTATATCTATATTGTCAAGAATTGCGGAAATCTTGACAAAGAAAAGGTGACACATAGAGTGATCGATGTCATCATTATCATTAGTTACACTAATATGCGAAAGATAATTGGACCGAATCCAAGCTTTATCATTTGAGTCAAAATTAGACTACACACCTACGAAGAAACCACTATTTTTAAATGCGAAGAGAAAGGAAAAGTCTGCTAACCGACTTAGTTTAATATGACCAATTTTCCTCGAAAACATAATACCATTTATTTGATTTCAGTTTTAGAGCTTGTTTGGTTCTGCATCGATTTTGTTAATCTCCCAGCCCCATGTTACTCGCACCATGATAAGTGGCTATATTTTGGAGCTTCAATCAAACAGCACATTAAGCTGATTCTACTGCCATCTTTTGCTATGTGATGATAAAAATTGATTTTGACTATAGTTGAGTTTATGATAAAATGATTTGTGTTTGAATTATTCTATAAAATGAACTGAACTATAAATGTGTGTAAAAATCTATTTAGAGTTAAAATCTATAAATCTTAAATTCAAGTAAAATCAATTATACTTAAAAGCAATACAATATGTCAGAACAATTAAACACATCTAAAATCAATTTTATCTTTTCTAGAAGTGGAACCAAACAATTGTTTCTATAGTATCTTTTGGTCACAGGGAATCTTCTAAGATGTTTTTGCTAGTCTTTGGTGGACCAATCCGTCTTCTTGTTTTGGTTACTCTATTAATTAATTTCCTTTTGTTTGTTTTGTGGTGCTTTGAGAGATTCCTCCTTTTGTATTTTGAACTCTTGTAATTCTTTCGTTTTAAGCACAAATTCTGCTCCAATGAATTTTTTAATTCATCATTGGCTTTAAAAAATATATATAAAATTGATTTCAATATGTTTGAATATGCTTGAATAGAATTGATTTTATATGATAATTGATTCTAACTACCTAAAATCTGAAACTTTTTGCAAACTAATATTTGATTTTATATGGTTTTGGTCACTCTATTTTCATTCAGTCATGTAATTGATCGTCCTATTTTAAAATCACTCAATTTTGGTCCCCTAATTATATTTTGTTTACTTAAAATTGCCGACTTGACAATTTTTAAATATGCTGACTTGACATTTTTTAAAGGGTTTGTCCAACATGTGCTGCACATGTTAAAACAACTAAAAATGGAAATATTTTATTAAAAAACAATAATTGTGTATTAAAAAATACATATTTAAGGTCTCAGGTTCGATTCTCTCTGGTGCCAATTTGAGGGGGTTAGTTTAGCTTCTTCAAAAAAAAATAATACATATTTAATATTAAAAACACAAGTTTCAATGCAAATTTACTTTTTTAAACTCCTTGACATGTCAAATTTACACATGATAGAAAAACTATTTTTTAAATATGACATGCATGTCGTCAAAGTGATCAATACTTATTAAATTACAAAATATCCGATAAAAACTTCAATTTCAACTTCAGATTTACCATTTTTAAGTACAAGAAATCTTATAGACATCAAAACTAGTGATTTTACACTCAGGGGGTAAATTCCATGAATGAGTCAAATTAGACCAAAATTGTAATTAATCCTTGATATTTAGGCCTAAATTTATTGTTCAACTCACTTTTATTCAATTCAAACTCAATAATTCAAAAAAAAAATTTGTCATGAAGTCTAATGACTATAAATTCATCTTTAAGATAAATAAGTGGAAAATTCAGTTTGAACCTCAGTCGATCCGTACTGCAACGTTCATAGCAACAAATCTATGCTCAGGGGACATTCAATGTTTACTATAGCATAATCCAGTACGCACTATGGATATATATTTTTCTACCCGAAAGTACACACTTAAACCCTTTTTTTTTTAGGAAGAATAGAAAACTAATAACATGCTTTAAAGTGAGACAAAATAAATTAAGTAGTGAAATACCAAACATATATCTTGCTGGGTCTGCAAGAGTGATATGTGTTACTCTCTTTTAGGAAATTGCTCTTCTCCCTTTTGTTTTTGTTCATTCACATGCCTCTGTGAGTTAATTCACGTTGAAAAATGTCCAACGTAAGTTAACTCACGTTGAAAAAGCCGAGCGTGAGTTAACTCACGTTGGGCATAATTAAAGGAATGAGCAATTTTGAAAGGAAGAAGAGCAATTTTCCTCTTGTTGCAGCGTCGATTAGAACTAAGTAGAGTCCAAAAAATGAAGGAAATACAGTACCAAAAAACAAGTGAACCAACAGAAAAAATCTTAACAATATTCTATCAGCTCAGCTGGAAGCACCAGGTACATCTTATTAAACTCTTGTCATTGATCAAAAGAAAATTATTGAAGACTTGTTAAATTCATAAAACTAACAGAAACTTCAAATTTGTCCCAAAATGGTTTCTGCACCAGAAACCTTGACATCAGATGGAGCTTCTTCAACGTTAAGAGCCTTAACCTTTCCATCTACCACATATGCTGACCATCTACACCAAAACAACAGCTACTCTTTTAAGAATTGAAATCTATACTAATTATATTGAAAGATATAATATCATAAACCATTGTTTGGTGATTTCTTCACTACATTTTTTCTTTTTAAATTCATTTAAACCGTGAAATAGTGACTTCGATCTAGTTTTAAAACATTTGTAGAAAGCAAATTCATTCAAACATCAAAACAAATGTTTGTGTAAATGAGCTCAGTCTTGGTTCAAGGAGAGTATATAATACCTTTCAGACCGGGTTCCAAGCAGAGCACCAGAGAGATCAGTAGTTAATTCCAAGCTTTTGTGAAAGCTCCCATCAAAGTCTCCATAAAACTCAATCTGGACAAAGAAAAAAAAGGAAATGTGAATACCATAAGGCAGCAAATAGTTTTTCTTTCAAATCCTAATTCATCATGCTATTGATTGCTGCATGATAATCAACATTAAGATCTCAATATTATGTACATTGACAAGCTCAATTTTCTTATGGATTAGAGACTGAAGATCTCACAAACCCCTCTATTCTTTCGAGGAATGCTAGCAACGCGCTATTTGACACTCTCTTTCCAGCACTATCTTAAAGTGGTGAAAAAGGGAGTTTGAATACGTTTATTAAGAGTGTGTTTTTAGTACTTCTTTATTCTTTTTTGCACATCAAAAAATAGTACAACTTCCACATATTTCTTCTAGCCAAATCCCTTGCCTTCTCATTATCTTTGAATTTAATACTAGTAGAAACAATCTGTTGTTGATGCATTATAATCTACAAACTAATAGCACTAACAAAATGACAATGCAGCAAAAGAAGATTCCCAGCTCAATTAAAATAGTTTACAGTTTGGAATGATACTTTAGTTGTGATGCTAGAAATAAGTAGCAGAAACTGAACAGAAATGCATTTAAACAAGTGCATTAATTCTTTTTTTGATAAAAGAAGGAAATTACAAAAGACTGCGGAACGAAACGCAAATGCGCATTAAGCTCAGAGGGAGGGGAATCTCTAATTAAGACCTCCACTAGAAGAAGAGAGGCCTGCCGAGTTATGAGGTCCATCCACATTAAGCTTCAAGAAAGGATAGGGAGGGAGGGTTCCAGGAAATTTGAAGTTCCCTCATGGTAGGACCAAAATAAATAGGAATAGGTTAGGAGGTATCGTGAATAATGGCGTTAAACTGGCTGAGGATTTAGTGACTAACATAGTCTTGCTTTCAAAAATGTGTTCCTATGATCTTTCCAAAGACACCAAATGGCAATCCCAAAGAAGGTAGGACAATTAGTACCCACTGTTCCAATGTTTAAAGAAATTAGATTGCAATGAAGTCAATCATAGAGATCAAGGCGGAAGAATTTGAACCACTGATCCTCCACAACGAGGGGGAACCAAAAATCACAAAGGACATGTACACTGGTTTCATCATAAGTATTACAATGAGGACAAGTAGCTTCAGCAATCATATTTCTAGTACAAGGCTAAAATGTAAGAAAGTAATCACTAATGCAAACATGTAAGGAATCTTTCTTTTGGTACAAGAAAGAATTCCCAAAACTGGGCAGAATCGTGTAAAATGAGAAATAATTCTATTGAAAGATTGAGAAAGGATAAAAGAGAATTGGAGAAAACCTCTCCTCCAAGGTTTTCCCCTTCACAATAGAGTCGCTACTCAATTCACTAAACTTTACAAATATTCAATAATGATCTATATCCTTGTATCTCTTAATTATAGAAAATAGCCCTATAACAATGTCGACAAACTAACTAACTAATCTAACAACTCTTAACTACTTCAACTACTCAAGTTAGCTATTATTCTATATCCTAACAAAACACAAAGGCAACAGAGAAAAATCACCAAACAGCAGATAAAGCATTTAACAAGTCAGAAAAGAAAAAAGAGAAAACGCTTACAGCATCTTTGGCTTGAAGCTTCTCAGCCCATGCATTCACAGTATATGGATCATTAACCGACACGCAAATAACAGAATCAATTCCTTTAGCCTTAAACTTCTCAATATTATCCTTGTAAGGAGGAACATGTTTGCTTGAACAAACTCCTGTGTATGCACCCTAAGAGATAATCAAAACATACAACAAAGAACACTACTTTAGAACAATGCTATGCTATACTGGAAAAAAAAAAAAAAACACATTTTCTTTATAACAAGGCCCTGTTTGGATTGACTTATTTGAATTATCTACTGACATAAACACTCGTGAGACTGTTCGAGAGAGCTTACATAAACAACTTATAACATGTCTATTGTCCAAAATCTGTTTTCAACTTATTTCAAAAAATGGTGACTTTATTTTTATTTTTTGTTATATACATAACTTATAGATAACCGCTTATATGATAAGCAAAACCTTTAATTTAGGGCCTGTTTGGATTTGTGAGACTGATGGAGAGAACTTAGGAAAACAGCTTATGACATGTTTATAATCCGTTTTCAACTTATTTCCATAAATTCTCTGCACTAACTTATGAAACCAGCTTAAAGTTTACACCGAAACAATATGACCTTATTTTATCTTTTGTTATCGAATAGCTTATAATAAGTGTTTATGCTATAAGCTACAAATTAAGTTCTTAATCCAAACACGACACAAGTGCAACATTACAAAATAAAAACGAAACAGTAGAGAAATTTACAAAACAAATGCAACAAAAAACAAAGAGACGATAAAAATAAATATCAAATCATAATAATTATAAGAAAATTGTGAAGTTAACTTACCGGTAGACCAAAGATGACAACTTTCTTGTCCTACAACATCAAATTGAAGAAAAAAAGAGAACCCATTAATAATTGAACAAAAATTATAAAAGGGTATTGAAAATTGAAACGGAATAGAGAAAAAAAATGAAGTGGGGCAACCTTAAAGATGTCATTGATAGGAGTGGTAGAGAATTTGGAAGAAACACCTTCATCCCAATTACGAGCTTTCTGGAGAGAAACATTGGATGCAGCAGAGATTATGTCAGACCCAGTTGCAACCTTTGCGTAAGACCTGATCCCATGAAGAACCGAAGACACTGATGTTGAAGAACGAACACGGTTCATTACAAAGGTTGTCATTGCTTAGATTGTACGAGGTTGTGTTGTCGAATGTGTCAAGAGTGAGGAGAGACACAAATGTATGAAAGGAAGTTATGTCTCAATTTTTTTAGATTCTATAAAAATATTCCAATATAGCTATGAGAATTAATAACTTTTTTTTTTTAGGATGAAAATTAACAACTTCAGACGTATTAATCTCTAAGAAATATTTAAACATTTACAATAATGATTATGAGTTATGAATTTTTTTCTCAGGAATTATACTAGTTTGGAATTTTTCTCAAGACTAAAATGAATTATTTAACTGAGCTCGAATTAAAACTTTTTGAAGTTGATATCTACTGTATTTTTTAGTATGACTAAACTCTCGGAGTTAGTAATCGTTTACTTTCTAATTATTATATTTTATTTATTTATACATTTTATAAGATTTTATTTTTTTTACAGAACATTATATGATATTAGTTGGTCAATGTAATTTTATTTTAATACTAAGCATTTTGCTATATTTTTTGGTAGCATTTTACTATCATTTACTTACCGATCTTAGTTATTTTTTGTTTTGTTGCGGAGTACAAGCTTAATGAGGTTAGTGGTGCTATAATAGCAAAACCTTATGACTCAAGTCTATGGAAGACAATGTGAATTTGTGGCAGAATTTACAAGCCTTTAGTTTCTGGTCCGTGGGAGATGGGAAAGGTATAGACGTGTGGTATGATGCTTGGATTGAACCGGGGCTTTGAATTGGTGATTTGGATGTGACTATCCTAATTCCAAATGTGATTATACATGCAAAAGTGGCTGATTTAGTTACACACGACGGCAGTTGGAAATGGATTGTCAAATGGCGGTCGGAATTTGATTCAACAAAGGTGTACAAAGACACTAAAAGATGAAGCTGCATTGTCGGTTACTATGTCACAAGCAAATAAGACTGAGATGGTGGACATGGCTAGGATGTCATTGTCTTGTATCTCGGAAATTAAGTTTTAACATAAGTCGCGAAGGAGACAATCGCAACAGTGATGTGGCCAAAATTAGAGTTATTGTACGTGATCAAGTTGATGACTCATAGGCAATTCCAAAAACAAAAATTTCCTCATTTAGGAAGGTGGGATCAAAAACCATCACAAAACAATTGACATGATTTTGTGAACATTGAAGTGAAAATTGAAGATGAAGACAAAGTTACACCCTTATTGCGTGCATAACCTAGAACATTTGAGCATTTTAAGGATATCATGTTTTATGGTAAAAAAAATTCATTGTCATCTTAGAGGAAGTCCAAACGACGTTGAGAATCAAAGAGTTAAACAAGTCCAAAGACTTAAAGTTTAATGATAATGGTGAAGACTTGAGTGTCTCAAGAGGGAGAGGTGAGAGTAGAGGAAACCATGGAAAATCAAATGGTGGCGACAAGTCAAAGTATAAGTGCTTCAACTGTCACAAAATCAGCCATTTCAAGAGGGATTATCTCGAGTTAGGAGACGATGGTGATTATGTGAAATTTGTAGTTGCCTTAGAGGACTACTAGGATGTAAGTGCTCTGATGGTGTCTTGTTGGGAGGAGAAAGAAGGTGGAATGTCTCACCTTAAAAAATAACGACACTTGCAAGTTGACCTTAATGTAAAAGAAGATGTCGTTTGGAGAGACATAAAAAACGCAACATCAGTTTGGAGAGGCAATGCTAAGAATGCTCTAGGATAGTCTGGAGAGACGGAGGTAAAAATAGTCATGATTAGTTGAAAGATGGAAATTACAAGGCAAAAAGCATAATAGATGTACACATTTAGAGGTTGAGCTGGAGAAAACTCAGCTTGAGGTATAGTCTGCCACTGGCGGAACTAGGTGGAGACAAATGATTGCACCAGAATGGTACAACTATGTCTACCTTTTGTGTGTTCGCTCTAGTTCATAACAATCAATTCTCCAAGATGACGGAATGGATCACTCCGGTGGTTGAAGAGGTTATGGTGAAAACTTGTGGAACTGCCTAAAATGTCAAGTGTAGTTGGTTCCAAGGATGTTTAAGAAGGCATAAGGCATTTCAAGGCTTGAAGAGGTAAAAGTGAAAACTTGTGGGATTACATAGTGTAGTTGGATGTATGGGTTAACATCAACATGATTGATGGTTAAGTTGACATCACCATCGATTTGTAATAACTTGAATTGAATTTAAAAATGGATTGGAAAGATTATTATGCAATAACTTGTGGGTTTGGAGGAAAAAAGAGTTACATGAAGAAAACATTTTTCGTCTGCTTAATCTGGCACATTATGTGTTGAAGTTCGCCAATGAGTAGTTGGTAGCAGTTAAGGCTAATCGTGTGGCAACTAAAGTGAGGTGTGAAACTGCGTTAGTTGGTTGGGAAACTCCTCCGGATGGTTGGGTGAAATTGAATAAGGATGGATCGTGTAAGGTATGAGAGGTTGCGGAAGTGTGATTAAATGTAGTGATGGTATTACTAAGTTTTTTTTTTTTGTGTGTGTGGGGTGGGGTGGGGGGGTTGCAATGCTTATATGGCGGAGTTGTGGGGATGTGTTTGAAGGGCTTCAATATGCAAGGAGTTTGGGTATCTATTGAACTTCATGTGGATTCGGCCATAGTGGTGGCGATTTTGGTTAAAGGAGGTTGTGGTAGTCCCTGTGGGAGGTTAATTGTCTTGAAGATTCATCGGCTTCTCAAGTTGGATTAGGGGGTGTTGATTCACCATTCTTATTGTGAAGTTTACTATTGTATTGATGCTTTCACAAATTTAGGGCGGTCATTGTAATCTAGTTTGATGTATTATGAGACATGTTCGTTTTAATTGAATTATTTGTTGTTAGCTGATGTGCTGGAGATTTATACCCCTTATGTAATTTCTGTGTGGTTTTTCGTCTTTGAACTTATAAATGATTGATAAATTGGGACGTTTAATATATTTATTAACTAAGTTTATCACTTCATTAACCCATGTTTGAATTATATTAATCAATTTAGGTGTCTCAATTGAAATAAAGTTTCTAAAAATGTAGGAGGCATTTCTGCCACTTTGGTTCCGTGGCTGGCTTGGACTATTGCTTGGTGTTATGACTTGTCCTGTCAATGTGTCTCATATTAAGTGAAGAAAATGATAGTCATGTGACTAATGCGTTGTTAGTTGCTGTATACACTAACCAAATGAATGAACCTTAAGTTATACGAGGATTATGGTACTAAAGTACAGCAGTGTATATCTCTGAAATAAATGTATGATTGATGTGATGATGCAACATAGTGCTTGTTATAGAAATATTTGTATCCATATTTTTTCAACAATTAAGATGCTTGCACCAATAAATAGACAATATATCTAATGAATTTATGTATTTGTCTTCCACTATAGTCACCATACAAACATGCATGATTGTGTCTAATAAGAATAAACATTGTATATAATACGGTGAAGTATTGTTTCAACTTATTTTTAATGTCTAATTACTCTTCAAATATGATTGCTTCAAATAGAAAGAAACGCGTGAACTCATCATAGAAACATTTTGATTGAAAAAAGATTTCTTGCAAGAAAAAGAAAGTGAAACTTTATTATTAATTATGACAACCACATATAGTAGTGCATTCTTATACAGCAAATCTTGCTAAGTAGGGCAAGAATATTTGTAGAAAATTTCATTTCATTATTAAAGGAAAATCCTAAAGCTAATTGTATCATCATCATATACACCACTTTTCCAACGGTGCTAATAGAATATTTCTTCTCCTAATGAAACGGTGCTAATAGTATCTAGTAATTGATAAAGTGAACAATATATACATTTTTTGACATATTAATCTTCTCTTTCTAGTTGTCTTTAAGCAAAGACATAGTTCCAACCTTTCCTTTTGGTATTCACTATCAAAAGTCGTGATTGGAACATGTCATGTTCCAAATGAGGCCACATCTAATTACTCCGGGAACTATATGATATTTTCATTAGAAAAAAAAATGCTAAGGAAATTTATTTGGAGGTGAAGTGTTGTACTAGGATTCTCGATGCAAGATGTGAAAGCAATGGCCACAGCAATATTAATTGTTCAAATGAGATTGGGAAATTGATTATATATGTTTAAATTGCATCAATTCATGGAAGTAAAAACAAAAATTTGGAGGACTAAATTGTGTCCAAAATTAAGATAGAACAAAAATTTCTAAAAATCGAAAATGCTTGACAGTTGTCACCGTTCATCTAAACATACATTAATTAAAATCTTTAAATCATAAGATCAAGGCTTGACAGTTGTCACCGTTTATTCAAACGTACACTAATTAGAATCGAGATGATTGAAACCTTTGATTTAACATCAAGTCAATTTATATTTTTTATTTCCCCTCTTCAATTATCCATTCCTAAATTTTACCAAACACTTATTAAAATATATGAACTAGATATATTAAGTTGATGTGCATACACATATATAAATGCGCAAAAAAAAGGAGAATATCGAAAAAATATTGAAAAATAGTATCATTAATATCATTAAAATAAAAAGGACAAACTTATCATATGAAACTAGATAACCACAAAATGCTTGTCCACACAGTGGAGGTTGCAAAACCTTTGGTCGAACCCTCCTATACATGATGACTAATATTGAGGTGTATATAATATATGGTTTTCCCATGTCCATATCCACCTTTATATAAATAATAAAACTTAATAATTAGCCATACAATTATTGCCTAAAGGCTAAAGAATTAATTAGACAATAAATAATTAAACAATATGCTAAACAAATTAATCATTAATTATAAAATCACACAGCTTTAACTAGAATGATCTTAATATATCTTCAATCATTTCACTGTTTGATAGAATTCTTGTTAGGAACTTGAGAAATCATTCTTGTGTCTTGAGACTGCTTTTGATATTTTGAGTATGAATTAGATCTTCCTTTCTTGTACCTCCTTCTTGGTTGTGTTGCTTGTGGGATAAAGACTCCTGTTCCTTTGCTTTCTCTTCTAATCAAAGCTTGCTCATAGAAGAAATCAAACTGTGGAGGAGGATGAATTACTCTAGAGAAATCCTGCAAAATGAAATTAGTTTAAGTTTTATTATTTTGCATGTAAAGAAGAAGGGAATTATTTTTTAATTAAAGTTACACTAATAATCATTAAACAATTGTCGCGAAAAGAATATTAACTCTGTTTCTTGAAGTTACAACGTCAAACTCTTACCACTAATATGTCATGCACAAATAAATTCTTTAAAAAAATGTCATGATGGAAACTTGGAAGAAGGATAAAAGGGAAGAGAAAGAGTGTAGTAAATAAGTATGTAACTATGAGGGGCATGTATTTAATTAATGAGGTGTAAATAGTAAAGAACCTGAAGAGAGTTTGCAGGTTGAGAAGCAAGGGGATCTTCATCTTCATCCATTATTAGAAGAGCAATTTCCTTGCTCAAATTTGCAAAAAATAAATCATCTTCCATTTCCAAAGCAACCTCCATGTTAATTCAATATAAAAGATTCTCTATGAAACCAAAAATGTATTTAGTTTCTAGTCTTAGTTTCAATTGTGTGTATGTATATCTTTTCTTCTTGTGTCCATAATTTGTGGAAGTTTAGTTTTATATAGAGAAAAAGGTAAGGATGGGTGAGTTAAGAAATATTGGGTGGTCATGTGGGTTAGTGGGACCCATGGTCACAGTTGCTTAGCTAGCTGTGGACCCCACAAGTATCATGGAAATATTATCCTAACTTGATTGATTAAAAAGATATGAAAAACAGCAGGCAAACAGCCCATGTCCAGATGATATCTGATCCAAAAATTCAATCTCAAGAGAGGGAGTACACATATTAATTGGTTGTGATGTGAATAGACTTCATTCTATCTATCTCATACTCATCTCCTTAAACAGTAAGTTATGGCTCAAAATATTCAAAATGTATTATATGCGACAAAGGAAATTTTGTACCAAAAGATTCTTATCTGATTTGCATCTTCTCATGTTTTTTTATCATGGTTAAGATAAAACAATGAGACAAATATTATTTGTTTAGTTCAGTGGATCTATTATCATCTAGATGTAACTTGCAATGAGGGTCACCTCTTATTAGAGTCGGTGTAATAGACTAGAAACAGGTTATAGGTCGGTAAGTAGAGATGCTTTTTAGTTAGAGGTACTTAACTCAATTCTTGGGAAACTTTTTTAAGCTTTAGAATATTTTCGAAAGTGCAAGACAATTAGGGTTGTTTGCTGTCTAGGGTATTTTGATTTTGATTATTCATTACGAGTCTTATTAACGAGTGTCTCAGATGTACTCTTTAAGCATTTTAAATTAGGAAATTATTTTTTTTAAAAATCAAATAATTTAATTTCTAATGTATTAAATACACACGTTTTTATAAAAATTTGCCTTTTAATTATAGTCCTTATAAAAATGATGGTGTTAGTCGTCGTAAATATTTTATATTTTGCTTTCGATCATTGTTGTTTTGTTTTAGACCTTGCAAAATTAAACCATGTTGAATTTGGTAAAATATTTGATTTTATATTTGTAAGAACTAATACCAAAATAATATTTTTACAAGGACTCAAATTAAAACGCATGACATTTACCGAGATTATTTGCATGTTTAAGCCTTAAATTTAAATAAAAAGAGCATACATTACTACTCCCTCTGGTCCTTTATACAAGAAACAAAAGACACAACTTACTTACTTTTAATATTCTCTTAAATAATTACTCTTGATTCCACCAACTTACTTACTTTTAATATTCTCTCTCATAATAAATAAGGGCACAAATAAAATTTAGCTTCAAACACCCTTTAAAATTGGTCAATATTTCTTATAAAAAGGACCAAAATAATTCTCACTTTTGTATCTTGTATAAAAGACCGAAGGGAGTATTAAAAATACAATTGAATCAAAACTCTTAATTATCACAATGCCATAGAATTTCTCAATACTATTTTCTTTTTGAAATACGAAATTTGATTAAGGATCTAAATCTCTAACTAAAATTATAATATTTATAAATAAAGTTTAGATTAAAGTAGCTGTGCTCTTGGTATACACTTTTGGATTGATTATATGTGAATGTGAGTGGCAAGTGAGTGTCTCAATTCTCAACTTGCTTTGTCCTAGTGTGTGTCGGTGGTCACGTGAGCTTCATAAATTTCAGAATTGTTGTCCAAATTCCAAGTCACGATAGATACAGATGTTTTTTTTCTTTCTAAACTCGCATTGGAATCGATTTAAGAACAAAAAGTAAAAATATATTTACTATATTTATTTATATACTTTTTAAAGAAATTATACCTTTTAATTTCTTTGGCAAGTGCCTCTAAATTCTAAAACATTTGTTAACTTTCTCTTTCTTTTTGATCATTTCCCTTTATTGTCCAAATAGTGCATGGCAAAAATTTATTCTCAAATAAGGAATTTAACTTGTGATCTACACATCATCAATCTTATAACCTAATACAATATACTTGCTTAATCCTCCTTTTGACTTTAACAATATTTGAGCATGAAAGGATCCTATGAATTATTTTCTTTTTTTATTACGGATTAATTAGTTTTCTAAGAGCAATGTTTAAGATAGCAAGTGATAAATTTTTTAAATTTCATGTCGGAAAAATTAAATAATTGAAAATCAGCATATTCAAAAATGTACGTACTAAGAAAGGGAAAATGAAAACACAAGTAGTCAAAGGTTGTCAAAGTAATAGGAAATTCTGCTGTTAAGGAACCTTTACAACACTTGTCCAATAACAAAGCAACCTTTACAACGTAAATGATTCGAGCATATATAAAAAGGTAGTGAGTAGATTTCACACAAAATGTGTATACACCAGTGTGAATATAACGAAGTCAAAGATACTTATGCATTGGAGCAAGGAAACATGAAGTAGTTATATGAGTGCATAATACTTTTTCTATAGGAATATATAAACAAAATTTGTTATGCAAATATGATTTTAACCAATATTTTCCTCATCAATAATTTTAATTTGATACATTACAGTGAACTTTCATCTAAAAGAGTGACTAAAATCATCAACTAAATCGTATTCATATCTCTGGTGCCTAAAAATTACACTGATTGCTAGCTTAAAAATGTCACAGTACCCAGCCAAACAGCCAATATGCACAGTCCCCGTCGAAGATCTTCGGCTAAACCTAGATTCTACTCGTTACAAATACTCTGAGCAGAGGAATATGATATCTTTGATGCAAGGAACACATACTCTGTGTCTTCAAACATATAAATGAACAAAATAACACACAATAGAAAGTCTTCATTCATGCTTCGAATAAATAGTACATGATTTAAGCATATAACGAATCCATCAACGCAAGCAAAACAGCATTACACATTATAGAATTAGAGAGCATACAACTTTTACTAACAGAAAACATACGAGGCCAACTTGATACAGTTAAAAGTACAGCGTAAAATGACTAATTCAAAATTTAGGATGCTAAATTGCAAATAATAATCATTTACTTACAAAGTCTGTGAGAAACGAGAAATGAAAACTAGTCAGCGAGATATACCACATACTCTCTATCCCATACCTGGAGATGAAAACCAGAAACCACAGTTGAAGAACTCATTTAACAGAGTATGAAGTTCAGAGTGCATCAAGTGCTTTGAGGTGTACCTGTATGAAGAAAAAAATTATCAAATTCACAAACAATACCCAGCATGAAGAAAGTAACACCCAATTAATCTTCTATAAAGCCCTAATTCATTTTGCAATAAAATGTCACTTTCTATCATGTGCATGTTTATTTATTTACAGCATAGACGGACGACAATCATCATTTTACGAAAGAAAACTACAGATAATAATACCATTAATCATTCTAGACAGTCTACTTCACATTCATAAATTGAAGTGATAACAGACGTTCTGAACAATCTCCAGAATACTGAATACATGAAATTCGTGGAGACAAACATTAAAGCAAAAGTAAATAAGAACATAAATAATCAATTCTTCATTTAAATGTAACCAAACCATTCTTAAACTGTAACCAAAGCCAAAATTTATAAAGCCGTTCTTAAGAGAGTTAGAAAAAATGCCTTGATATAAAAGTATTGTTTCCTAAATCAAAGGGACCGTGCAAACCAAATTGTCAAGGACTAACATCCAATGTACACTTACACTTAAGTAGTCATGTCCAAAGTTTATTCTGTAACAAATTCAAATTTGCCACTTTTGTTTGACGGTTGCCATGTGAATGCTTACAATTAGAAAACATTTTTAATTTAGCCAAAAAAACTGATTCCATTATTTAGGAGTAAATTCCCAACTTAGTTCCTCACTTTTCTATGATGTGTAAATTCAGTTTCCCACTATCATAAAATGTTAAGCTGGTCTCTCACTTAGCAGAAAGTGTGTCAAATTAGTCCATTTGTCCTGTATTTGTTCATCGCTTGGATTTCATAGACACCAAGTATGTAATTTCATGGACCAAATTATACACCAGATATGAAATTTCAGGGACAACTTGATACTCAGTATGTAACTCCAGTGACAACTAAGTGAGGGACTGATGTGACATTTTGTAAAAGTAGGGGACGAAATTGATACACTATAAAATTAAGGGAGCAATTGGATATTTACTACCCTATCTATAACTAGCCTTCCCTCTTTTCTCAGTCTTCCATCTTATTTTTATCAACTTAAACTGACAACAAATTTTAGAAAATGAAAACAAAATATGTTTTTTTAAAAAGTAAACAGACACTTACACTTCCTTTGCTTGTGCCACTTCTCTATACTTCCATACCAGATCCACTGGAAACATAGTGCTGCTATACGCATTATTCCAGCAGTAATAACCTCAACAAATGCCATTAAGAATGACCTCTGAGGGGATAAACCTGAAGTTGCTAGGGATAACGCAATACCCTCCAAATTGCAAGAAATGATAAAACTGCCACGTCTTATGCCATCAAAAGCTTTCTGAGCAACTTCATCGGCTTTCATAAAACCAGAAGAGGCGGCAATGATTTTGGTGAGCTCTGGTTTTTTCTTATTTTCTGCAAAAAGAACCTTTCAGTTTGTACTTACACTTGGATTACATTACAGTATACATAGATTTCGCAAGAGATGGCACAAAATGGTACTTGGCATGACAAAATCAGAAAATTTAGGACTAAACTAACAATATCCTACATGACAACATACTATATACCCAAAGACACTCACGTAATATAAAAACTAGACTTAATAAGAAGACAATATATATTGAACTACTAACAAATCATCTGACAACTGATGCAGAATTTGTTTCACAGATTAAATAATTTCCGATGAGTTAGATATTCAAGCACTTCACTAGCAGGCCCTGATTCCACATCCATATTGAGGTTGAACTAAACTAACGAGTTGTTTAGCCAAGGTTACTTACCTCATTCTCAATGTAAAATGAACCTAGATCAATTAATTACCGAAAGTAATACTAATATGGTTGATCAAATAAGCTCGAGTATCCAATTTATTACCTTCCACAAGTCCAGGGGTATCCGTGTCTGGAGGGAATATCAGAGAGACATGAATATTATCTCCTATAACCTCTTGTTGCAATGCTTCTGCTAAACCACGGAGGCCAAATTTACTGGCTGAATAAGCTACATAACCATAAATTCCCACCTAAACTCCACATTAAAAAAATAAATAAAAAAACCACATCACTAGATCATCTCTTGATCAACAATCAGAGTTATAAAATTTGAAGAGTGTACTATGAATACTTCACCACAGTAAAAAAAATAAAAAAATAATGAAAATAATGGTTTTGTTTGTGCCAAGTGTTGAACTGATATGCTAAAAGTAATAATAGTAAAAAACAGCAGCCCACTCTTATAACACTTTGATAGCACTGCCTATAGACTAATGCTTCAGATGATATGTTTTGGATGTTGGAATGCAAAGGAAGTGAAGGGAAGAAATCAAAAGAAAAAGAGAAGGGGAGATGATAGAGCACCAGGGTCCAGTCCGTGTGAGAGCCCAATCATTGGGCCCAATTCACACTTGCAGTTTCTAGAAGGTTGTAGGAAGTGAGAGAATAAAGGTTATTAGGATATTCCCTGAAATCTAGGAGAATTTCTATTATAGAGAGGGAAGGTTAGTGAGTGATTCATTCAAGAAAGTTGTTAAGAGTCAGTTAGGAGAGTTTTCTCTCTGGTTTAGGAGCCTAGCTCTAGTAGGAGTTCATAGAACTCTGGTGTACTTCTGTTTTTTCCCATCTTTCCGCCATTGCAAGAGCTTTAAGCTCAACCATTTGCAGAAATAATACTCAGTTCTTACCTTTATTTTCTGGTTTCTATCAGAAGACAACAATGGATAAAATGGTGATTTTCATTCACATGAAAGAGGGTTTTGGAGGATCATATGAAAATACCTGGTTTGCTTCCCCCTTCACGAAACTCTAAAACAGGAAGAGAGTTTACATCAAAAGCTTACCTTATCCTCCTTACACACATGGCCCCTTGGAGATCAATTTCTCCAAAACGTCCCCAAGGGTTTAAGACATCATTGATTACCTAGAGCCATATTTTAAGTACATACTGAAAAATAATAACTTATATAAGTCATAACCTTGGGGGTTTGGTATAGTGGGAAAACAACGGCGTTGATGGTCACTAACATAACATGCAACACCATTGGAAGCAATATTTTACCCCAAGGGAAGTGCATACTTGAAACAACAACGCTGGCAACACCATCTTTCCACCATGTTCTCTATTATTGAATACAGTTCATGTTGGTCTGTCACTAAACCAAGTTGATTTCATTCTTATATATGTAACTCATTTTTAAAACGATGGGACGGGATCAATATGAATTCCACGGAATAATAAACTATATGTTAGAATAGTTTCAAATGGTAGGTGTATATCTATATCCACATACCACATTTGCTGTTGAGTTGTTGTAGAGCGTGTTTGTTAAAGCATTTTCCATTCGATAGTTGCAATTGCCACCGCAAGGGCAATATGAAATCATTGAGTTTTTTATTTTACAGCAAATATCTTATATTATTTGCCAACATAAAGACAATATAATCATATTGATCATGCAATGTAGGGGCACTCCCTATCCGCTTTAACAAGTCAAGTCTAATAGTATAGTTTACAAGCTCTAGTAACATTACACACATATTGTGCAGAAACCAAATGGGCATCAAATCAACTTCTATAGCCTAACGGATAATCTATTAACTTCTTCCAAACACAGTTAATGACAGAAAGAAAATGTGAATCACAGTCATAAGTCTTATCAAATTATAGATAGTTTCTTTGGCTTGTGCAGACACAATTCCACTATAAGTGGTCTCAAAATTGTCCAATTAACTCATTAGTTAGCAGCCAATCGATATATAGGGAAGGTACAGAAAATGGAGTCAGCTTCACAAGTCACTACATGCTCAAACCACCTAAGCCTATTTTCAACCATATTTACAACTATAGGTGCTACTCCAACACACACACACACACACTCCCTCTAATAGTGTCATTTCTAATCAAATCCTGTCTGGTCTTACCACACGTCCAACGCAACATCCTAATCTCTACTACGCTTACTTTATTCTCGTGTTCGACCAAAAAAAATTAAACTTTACTTTATCTTTTGTTATAAAAATAGCTTATACACAATTCGAATTCCATACCTGACCAGCTTGTGATGAAACAAAAGCAATAGAAGCAGGTAAAGTATTTTCCCTATTCTTCATTTGCGGCAAAGCAGCTTTAATCATATTCAAACAACCCATCAAATTAACATCAATCGTAAACTTGACATCACTCAATTCCATTTTCTCCAATTCCAAAGCATAAAACACACCATGATTCAACAACAACACATCAATGGGTCCAGCTTCATCAACCGCTTTCTTCACAGCATCATAGTCTCTCACATCCGCCGCGAATATCCCTACTTCGACGCCTGTAGCGTGTTTGACGGAGTTCTTAGCTTCTTCGAGTTTTTGAAGGGATCGTGCCATGATGGAGACACGTGCGCCATCGGCGGCGGCGCGGTGGGCGAGGGCGAGACCGATGCCGCTTGAGCCGCCGGTGATGAAGACGTGGCGGTTGGTGATTGGGATCTTGATGGGACGTGGGCGGACGAGGAGGTAGAGGAGGGGGAGGAGGAGGAGAGGGAGGAGGACGAAGAAGGAGAAGAATGCGTCGGCCATTGATGAAGCTTCCAAATCGAAATCAAAACTTTGGACAATTATTTAATGCTACTTACTATACACCATTAATAATTTGGAATATAAATTGAATTTGTATTGTTTTATAAAACTATTGTTCAAGTGGTTTATAAGTTTGAAATGACATAAGTTATAATCTACTTGAATTAACTTATAAAATAGTAAAAATAACTACAAAGCTCGTGAGAAAGTCACATTTATCAAACTTATATTTTTTAGTTAAATAATCTTATAAGACATAAGTTATAAGTTTTGTCAAAATAACCCTTTAATTATCTACAATTGATTTTGGCTTAAAATGAATTGAAGATATAATAATTTTTATTTGAATACATTCATACAAAAATAGGTTAATAATTTTTTGGCTTAATTATTCTTTTGGTCCCTTAACTTATTTTTTGGTTTCGTTTTGGTCCCTTAACTATTAAAAGTTTCAGTTTGGTCCTCTACTTATTTTTGGTTTTCTTTTGGTTCCTTAACTATTAAAAGTTTCGTTTTGGTCCATTAACTTATTTTTTGGTTTCATTTTGGTCCCTTAACTTATTTTTTGGTTTCGTTTTGGTCCCTTAACTCTAATACATTCATCCTAACATAAAGGACCAAAGTGGTTGACGGAGGAAGAGTTAAGGGACCAAAACAAAACCAAAAAATAAGTTAAGGGACCAAATTAAAACTTTTAATAGTTAAGGGACCAAAATGAAACCAAAAAATAAGTTAAGGGACCAAAACGAAACTTTTAATAGTTAAGGGACCAAAACAAAACCAAAAAATAAGTTAAGGGACCAAAAGAGTAATTAAGCCTAATTTTTTAGAATATGACAAACATAAACAATGACATTGTTTTAAAGAAGCATATTTTTATCCCCGTGAGCTTAGCTCAGTTGGTAGGGAATATTGCATATTATATGTAGGGACTGGGGTTTAAACCTCGGACACCTTATTTTTTCACATTTAAAATGTGTGAGTTCTAGCCACTAGACTATTTTTTTTTGTCTTAAATGAGCGAGCACTCCATAGACATTGATGTTTTTTTTCTTTTGACGTGACATTGGTACTTCACAATGGGACCGTTGATTAGTTTGATGCAAATAAGTGAATTAGAGTAGCAAACAAAGTTATCAACCGTGGTAAATTGCAAACAACTCAGCAAGCACAATATCATTAGAACCTGCAATGGCACTTGAAAAATCAGCAATTTTACAAGGCATGTAAAAAAATTAAGTTTAATTACATTTTTAATATATAATCACAATGGGAAAAGCTTTGGGTTTGAATCAGCAGCATTATATTCTAAGTGTGTAGTATGTTGCAAGTTGCATTAATAAGAAGTTTCATATTTGAGAAACAATGCATAAAGTAGCTCATTCCATGTATCAGGTACACCAGGAAGACACCAGTGGCTACAATCTTGGCGATTTGAAATTGCATTAGGACCCAAATAATATTTAGATAGATGTCCATCTTTTCTCTGACTTGTCATCTTTGTTACATTCAATACCTTGAAAACTTGGGAAGTGTTTTGGTGTGCTAATATTGCAGAATTGGCAATTTTGAACTGTAACCAACTATCTTTAGGTACTGATGCGGACCCCTGTTCTGGCATTGTTTCCAAATGACATTTTCCACCTTTGTTCCAATCTCCACCTCTGTAATACATATCACATATATTTAGGTTTTGAACAATTTTACACATATATTCGAAAGTTTGTTCTTGGACAATTTTTCATGTGTTAGTCTAGTGGTAAGAATTTGATTTTGTAACCTTGTGAGATGAAGTTTCATTCTACTTGGAGATAGTTGTAAATCGAACATTATGACTATTGAGCATTTTATATTTATAAGTTAGTAGTATGGTCATTTTAGGACATGTTTGATGGACAAAATAAGAGACATGATATAAGAATTGTATCTTATCTTATCTTGTCTTTATTCAATGTTCGGTGACACAACATGATATGAGAATTTTTTTTTTTTATGAAAATAAAATGAAATATATTAACTGAACTTCATAGTCAATCCCGCATAAGGAGTGTTAGAAAAAACTAAGAGGAAAAAACAACAGTTGCATCAAGGATCCAATAGTGCACGAAATAAAAGAGCCAAAAGACAAGCTCTCTAAAAGAAACACAAAAAAAGACTACATAGTTACACCCAAATACAAAAGAGGGTTAAGCCACCACGCGTGATAGTTAAAAGCAAAATTTGAGTGATTTGCCTTTAGCCACCGGGAAGATTGTAGCTTTATTTTCTCATGAAAACATTGAAGAGATTCCCTCTTTTGTTAGAAAACTCTTGAATTTCTTTCGTGTCAAATGGTCAAAATGCAAGCAAGCCAAATTAAACGAAGAACAGAGGAAATCATGAAACTATCTTTGGGGACCCGTCAATCGAGCCAAATCAAAGTTAATGATCGAAAACTCTCTTTAAACGAAGAACATGATATCACAAGTTAATCATGAAACTTATCATTTTTATTTTTATTTTTATAAAGGATTATCATGTTTTGTCTATGTAGTTATAAGTTTTATCATGAATATGACTTGGATTATAAACCAGCATGATAGTATAAGAAAATGAATTAGCAATTTACCCCTATTATAAAATATACAAATTGAAATGTAATAAAATATTGATATAAATAAATACAATAATTTTTTATATATTAAATTAAGAAATTGACTATTAAATTTAATGAATTTAGTATGTTTAAAAATAAAATTCTTATTTTTTTCGTGTAAATCGGGTATTCTCCGTGCGCGTAACTGCAGAGACTGATTAGCCTTGTGGGACCCAAAAAGACGGCAAACTCTTCCTAAGAGGTTTAATGGTGTTGCATGCCCAATGATGAATTCAAACCTAGGACATTGGTTTAGATAGAAGAGGCCCGTGCCATCACATCTAAGCGCTCTTGGGTAAATAAAATTCTTATTAAAAATTACAAAAATACAAATATTAATTTAATTTTTTAACAAGTTAAATATTATTTTCTTGTAAAGTTAATTTTGTCATATTTATATATTATATATCATATCTTTATTTATCTTATCTAGCATATATAATATTTTCTAGCGATATATAATAGAATTATTTGCTCATAATTATAACAAAAATTGAAATTGTTTATTTAGTATTGTCAATGAATTTTTTTTAAAATAAATAATTTAATTACTAACTTAATATTTTAATATATTTTGTGAATATATAAAATTTTAAAATATTAATAATTAATTTAAAAAAGTTTTTTTTGACAAATTAATTTAAAATATATATATATATATATATATATATATATATATATATATATATATATATATAATTGTTTCGTAAGGGTAATCTTGTCATTTAAATATAATATATATTTTATGATGTCATAGTAAAAAACAAAATTGTTACATATTTAAACTTAAAAATGTAGTAAATAATGTTATTTTATTTTTTATCATGTGTGCATCTGACACATCACATGATAAGTGGTTATCTTGTCCTTCTAAAAAATTAATGCGCATCAAATATACCCTTAAGTTTTAGTATATGTTTTCCTTGTAACCTTTATTTTATAAGTTAGTGTATTTTGTTGAAATTGTAGTTTGTGTTGGTCATTGTCTAATTGGTTTGGTATCTCTTATCTTTCCTTCAGTTTGGATGCTCCTCTCTCAATTGATTCTTGTGTTTGTTTGCTCATCTCGCTAATTACTCTTTTATTTGGTTGTGTATCTCTCTGTATTGGGTCTTTTGTGTGGATGTTCTATCTTTATTGACTCTTTTGTCTATTTGATTGTTTCTGTTTATATTGGTTCTTCTATTTGATTTCTGAACTCCCTATGCTCTCTCTCTCTCTCTCTCTCTCTCCCTCCCTCCCTCCCTCGACTCTAATGTTTGGTTGCTTTTCTCTATACGATTCTTCTCTTTGATTGCTATTTTCTATTGCTTCTTTTCTTTAGTTGTTTCTCACTCTTTGGTTGCTTATCTCTGTATGTTATGATATATTAGTTTGTTTGGTTTGATATCTTTTTTTAAGATTAATTTGTATCAGGTTTGAGGGGGAGTATTAGAATACTTATGTTTTTTTTTTTGGGTTTATACTATTTATGATTGAGTACATACGTTTTTGTTTCTTGATTGAAAAATTCTCAATGTTTCTTGTTAATGAATCATGAGTTTCAAAAGAGGTGTTAGATAATATGTTATTGAGTTCATGCTATTGAATCTTTTACATTTATAAGTTGAGGAGTATTATGGACATTCTCTTTCTAACACTCTATCTAACACTCATTCTTTATTAAGAGAAATCCACGTGGGTATCACATTTTGAAAATGAATTCCACACAAAGTGGTGAGACCCACATGTATTCACCCAATGTAAGAGTGAGTTTTAAAAAAAGTGTTAAAAAGAGAGTGTTCATGACATTTCACTTAAGTAAGGATTCTAGTTCTTTTAGGCTTTACTATATATTCCTCTTGTAACCCTTATTTTCGTAGATTATAGTATTCTATTCATATTCTAGCCTCTTTCTCCACCCCCCCTATTTTGTAATCTCTATTGTTAAAATTACAACCCTTGTGCAAAACCTATCAGTGCACAAGTTTGGTGCATTATTTTTTTAATTCCTACGATATAAGAAATTCCACACATTTACGCCATCAAGACTCACATTTGTTGGAACAATCAAACAACTCTAATTGAGTTTGCTTTTTTTTGACGGGAAGATAGCTCATTTGATTTCATCCACAATAATAGAGTCAATACAATAGGGAGGATGATTGAAAATACTGGGACTAGCATGTAATATAGACGCTCGAGCAAGATTATGAGCAACTCTATTAGCTTGTCTCCTAACATAAGCTAGAGCATAAGTAGCATTAGAAAAAAGCAACGCCCTACAATTAAAGAGTAAACTTCCTAGTTCATTAACATATGGGCTATTACTAAGGGCATCATTCACAACAAGCTGACAACCAGTTTCAAAAACAACGCGATTGAGACCAAGATCAAGAGCAATTTGGAGGGCTTGTTGTAGAGCAGTAGCTTCACCCTCAACTGCGGTTGAAATAGAGGAAAAAACCATTGAGTGAGCTTGGATAAGATGTCCAAGGCTGTCTAGGAAACAGATACCAACACCAAATTTTCCTTCGGCTTTGAAGAGGGCACAATCAACATTACACTTTATCCAATCTGCCTGCAGTTTAGACCATCTTGGAGTAGCTGGTTGCAGAGTATCACTGGGACGGTTGCACCACATGAAATCATGAACAGTATCCAACGCTAGCACACAAGATGTGTGTGCATTGACTGGTTTTTGTTCCCATAAACAAGCATTACGCACACGCCAAATACTCCATAATATAGCTACAAATCGAACATGATTTTCCACTTCAAGCGATCTAGTGACGGCAAACATAATAAAGGAAAAACTACCGTTTGACGTCATGTACGATGCTATCTTACCCCAAAGATTCGCTGCTTTCCAACAATCTATAGCAAATTTACAATGCATAAACATGTGCATTTCATCTTCTAGGTCACAATTGCAAACCACGCAAGTTGACTGGCAATGGACTCCACGACTTTGAAAATTAGACCTTGTAGGTAAACAACCACGAAGTAATCTCCAGCAAAAATGTTTGATTTTAGGTGGAACACACAATGACCATATCAACTTCCAATCCCCTGAGACATGATAATTTGACCATTGGTCTGAAATACTCACGCACATCTTATACGCAGATTTAACCGTGTATGAGCCATAGGTGATGCATTCTATATTATTGTATCAGAGTGAGTTCGAGAGTGCAGAGGCAACTTACAAATATCAGATGTGTCTTGTGTGTTCATTATAGAAGCAATAAAGTCACGATTCCAAGTGTTGGTTGTTGGATTGAAAAGTTGAGAGACAATCAGATTGATGAGATTGCTTGCCGGTAATGTGGTAGGCCGCAAATTCTGACGAGTGCGGATCCATGGGTCTTTCTAGACATTAATTTCATTACCATCATCGATTTTCCACCTATAACCAAGAGATAACATCGGAATAATGCTCCAAATAATCCTCCACGTGAAACTTGGACTATGACCAATACTGGCGCCCAAAAACCCGCTTCTAGGGAAATATTTAGCTTTGAGAATTTTGGTGAGGAGAGAGGAAGAGTTTGTGAGGAGTTTCCTTCCTTGTTTACCTAGAATGGGAAGGTTAAAACCTTCAAGGTCGCGAAAGTTAAGACCACCGTGATCCTTACAAGTAGTCATCTTATCCCAGTTTAACCAATTAATACTTCTACCACCATTCTTCTTTGAACCCCAATAAAATGAATTCATCATGCGCTCTATTTCTTCCCCAAATGAGGTAGGGAGCAGAAAAGCGCTCATACAGTA
The DNA here is from genome assembly GCA_958299785.1 of Medicago lupulina. Taxonomy (NCBI): domain Eukaryota; kingdom Viridiplantae; phylum Streptophyta; class Magnoliopsida; order Fabales; family Fabaceae; genus Medicago; species Medicago lupulina. The sequence continues at coordinate 8,750,246 of OY283139.1, read as the reverse complement.
AGTAGGTATAGATTGGGCAATTGACTTTAGGAGCACTTCCTTACCTGCACGTGAAAGAGACCGAGCATTCCAATTTTGGATATTTTTCCAGATACGTTCTTTGATAAAAGTAAATATTGATTTTTTGTCTCTTCCTACCATAGATGGGAGGCCAAGATACTTACCGTGCCCCATCATTTCCACAACACCTAAAAGATGAATAATATTGTTTCAGAGAGTCGAATTAGTATTCCGACTGAAAGCGATGGAGGATTTCTGATAGTTAATAGCTTGGCCACTAGCAGTTTCATAAGTATCCAGAATATTCTTGAGGGTTGTCACTTCAGAGATAGTAGCCTTACCAAAAAGAAAACTGTCGTCCGCGAAGAGGAGATGGGTAATCGATGGACTCCCTCGACAGATGCGAGTTCCATGGATAAGACCAATATTCTCGTGGTGCCTAATGTAAGAGCTTAAACCCTCTGAACAAATAATATAGAGATAAGAGGAAAGGGGATCCCCTTGCCGAAGACCACAAAGGGGAGTAATAGGTCTTACACGATCGTTGTTGACAAACGCATGATAGTTGACAGAGGATACACATTGCATAATCCAACTGATCCAAATATTTGAAAAACCCATTTTTTCCATCATCGCTTGTAGATAACTCCACTTGACCCTGTCAAAGGCTTTACTAACATCAAGCTTTAGGGAAATATTTCCTTAATTACCTTTGGTCTTGCATTTCATATAGTGAAGAACTTCAAAAGGAGTGAGAGCGTTGTCAAGAATGTCTCTACCGGGGACAAAAGCAGCCTGAGAATCAGAGATGCACGTATGGAGGATTTGTTTGAGCCGATTGGCAAGGACTTTTGAGAGAATCTTGTAGATGACGTTGCAAAGTGAAATGGGACGAAGGTCCTTCATGCTCTCTGGATGGTCCACTTTTGCAATTAAAGCAATGTTAGTATCATTTAAAGTATGAGGGAAGCTACCTTCATCAAGCCATGAACAACAAGCGTAAAAAAAATTTGTACCAATAAAGGGCCAAAACTTTTGAAAGAAACCTGGTTTAAGACCATCAGGTCCTGGTGATTTGTCGGGGTGCATAGAAAAAACAGCTTGTCTTAAGTCTTCTTCCATAAAAGGAGCCGTTAGAGAAGTATTATCTTGAGGAGAAATACATTGAGGGATAGTGGCAATAATAGGTGAATAATCTCCATCGCTAGGTGTGTAAAGATTACAAAAATAGTCTTGGGCAATGCTACACAAACCAACTTGATCTTCTACATACATATCATGAGAATTCCACAATTTTTTAATATTATTTCTCTTGCGCCTTGCACTCGCAGATGCATGAAAAAACTTACTGTTTTTGTCCCCATCTTTGAGCCAAAAGATTTTAGATCGCTGCTTCCAATAAATATCCTCCTGCAACAAAACACATGAAAACTTGTTTTGGATGTTAGTAATAGATGCATCAGTTGTGTGATCATTACTACTTCGAATAGCAACAAGCTCATTTCGTAATTTGTTGGCTTCACGATGAAAATTTGGACTATTTGCTTTGCTCCATACTTCCATACCATCAACACTATACTTTAATTTTTGTAAAATATTATTAGCTGGATAGTAGTGCCAGTTCTCATCAACCATATCTGAGAGGCTTTGATCAAATAACCATGAATTTTCAAAATGGAAGCTACGTTTCGAATGAATATAACTCTCGGGGTCCAGCTTTAGAAGGATAGGTGAATGATTTGAAGTGGCTGCAACAAGATTAATTAATCTTGCATTCGGGAAAAGAGAAAGCCATGAGGATGTGTGGAACGCTTTATCAAGTCTTTCTTCAACCGCACGAGGAGTTCCAAGACTTTTGAACCAGGTAAATGGATATCCTTCTAGAGGGAGGTCATGTAAATTACAATCATTTACTGCTGAACGAAAACCATTATAAAGCCAAGCCGGTCTCTCAGACCCCCCTCGTTTGTCATCACTTGTAAGAAGATCATTAAAATCACCTATAATACACCAAGGGTGTGTGGACATAGAAGCAAGGTCACGGAGGAGATTCCAAGATTGTCGACGTTGTGCATTGTTATAATAGCCCCAGAAAGAAGTTAGTCGCCATATACCTCTGTCTGAGTCATTAACTTGCAAGTTAATGAAATTGGAAGAATAATTTATAATATTACATTGGATAGAGGACTTCCAAATAACAGCAAGACCACCAATACATCCTTCTCTATCAACAGTAAAGTAAGAATCATAACCAAGCAAATAACAAACTTATCTTATTTTATTAGAGTGAGACAAAGTTTCAATAAGGAAAAAAATATCCGGTTTATAGACATGGATAAGGTCTTTTAGACTAGGAACTGCCTTAGGATGTCCCAGACCTCGGCAGTTCCAACATAAAATACGCATTTCGTCCGGCAGGCCCGGTAACCAGACTCTGCCGATAAAAAATGTTGTTGATCCATTGTAGTTTGTTGCAGAACCGTACGCTGCACATCTTCCATAATGGTCATGTCAGACTGTTGATTCAGATTTGTGTCTACCTTTGGTGCAGTTCCAGAATCATTACTCCTTGAGCGCTTTTTAACAGTACCATTTAATTCTTCTTCCATCAAATCAATCTCATTTACATCCGAAGTTAAATTTGACTTGGTTGTCAAGGGAGGGAATAAAGTAGCAGGATTTGTGAACGCCTCAGCCATGGAGATATGCGTCCCCGAGTTATTAATTACTATCGGAACTGAATGTTGTTTACTAGGAACATGTCCTGCTTTCTGTGATGGTGCAGCAGTCCTAATCGGACCACCATCCTCTCGCATCCACTTTGATCCAAAACTTCCACTACCATTTTTCTTCACGGGGGCACGTAGCTCAGAACTCCAAAGGCGTGTGCCATCATCAGTAGCGTTGGCATACTGGCTGCTGCAGATTTCATCTGTGTGGCCAAGCAACCCACAAAAATAACAAAAGGACCCGAGTCTCTCATATTTGAAATGAACTTCATGTGATCCAGTCTTAGTCTTAATCTTTTTAAATCGGACCAATGGTTTTCGAACATCCAGCATAACACGAATACACATATAAGAAGCAAGAAAATTAGAATTATTTTTCTCGTCATACTCCATATATTCGCCAACGAAATTACCCAATTGTTTACCTGCAGTAATGGACATACAACTGATGGGGACATCATGGACTTGCAACCAGATGGGTATGTGATTGAGAGAAACAGATTTTGGCGTGCTTCCTTGCTGCAAAATTCCTAGTACCAGAAGATGCCCGTCAAAAGACCACGGACCTTTCTTGAGTACTCGCTCCATGTCATGAGGGTGAAAGAGGCACACCTCCTTAATAGACATCTGACAAACAGGTTTCATGAATTCCGACATCTTCTCCTTCATCGCATAGAATCGAATACGGCGGTCGGTGAGAAAAAGGTCCAACTAGAACATAGGAACCTTCAAGGGACTCAGCGGAAGATTGTTGTTCATCAAATTGGAGTTCGATTTCATCCTCTTCACTTGCAATGGAAAGGTGCTCCATGAGAGGATTACGATCGGTGAGCAAAGGTGAGGTGGTCGACGCGAAGGAAAAGGATGATAAGTGCAACAGAGAGGGTGATAATCGTAACAGAGAAAGGAAAGAAGGAAAAGAAATAAAGGATATTCTCACGACGGCACGGGGAGAAATCTTCTCACCAGGATGCGATAACCCTAGGAGAGAAAAACGATCGACTATGTGAATGCTTGGAATCTCTAATAATAGAGAATTTGAATAGCCTAACCGTGTATAACTAGAAGAACAATGCCTAGCAAAACTCTATAAAATAATAGTAGTAAGTAGTTGTAGTAACAACAACAATAATAATAATAATAAAAGTGAAGAAAAAATGAATTAATTAAATACTCAAACAAATTACAAACCTGAAATGCACAGGGGCATAAGTACGAAAGAAAACTCGAGTCTTGCTAGGATTTATTGTATCTTGTATCCAATTCAATGTTGTGTCAATAGACCTCTTGTATGCATCTTCTACCTTCATTTCCAACTTAACTTCCATACCTTCTTGGAAATAACTACCGCTGGACAATTGTGAAAAATTTCAACTTTTTTATATTAAAAAAAATGGATAAATATTATATAGGTCACATATTAAAAAATTAGAGGAATGAAAATAAGGTTTGATGTCCCCATGAACTTGGCTTACTAGGTAAAGGATAATGCATAATACATGCAAAGACCGAGGTTTGAACCTTGAACCACTTATTCACCTATAAGATGAATTTCTATAGCCACGAGGCTACTTAACAAAGAAAAAGTTAAATTATCCATTTAGACTTTGTAAATATAGCAAACTTTAATTTTAGTATGGATAATTTTTTGTTTTTTACTTCATCAATATTAATTTTCTGTTAAAAAACTGATGTGGCAAACATTAAGCCAAATGACAATGCGATCTAGCAATCTGATGAGTGCGTTCTGCACATTTTTGTTTTTCTAATAGTAATAACCTAGAGACGTGTCATCTGTTAGATGGATCTTCATTAGTTAGATGGCCAAATAGTTTAGAGGAACTAAAATCAAAGTTGATTATTTTGACAAGTATTAAATGTATAGATAAACCTAAAAATAAAGACGGCTTGAATTACCATTTGATGGTTTTCTCATTATTCCACCAATGTCCTGTATTAAGAACCAAAACATCAGCATCTTTCCATTTCCAAGAGTTCCAATCCATTTGATCCAGTTTTAAGGTTGCCCTAACCTTTTCAGTTGTTCCATTAGGAGGCCTGCTTTGCAACACAAGAAATGGAGCTCTATAGTATTCTATTGTACAATTAAAATCCTTGAATTTGAACACCAAGAACCCTTTGTGCTTTGTAATTGGACTACCATTTACTTCATAGATTGATTCCTTGTTACGAACTTTCAGAAGAGAGCATGCATAGTAGTGATTCCCATTGGTTTCTTCCAATTGAGTCCCCAACAAACACTAGCCGCTTGTTTCTCAGTTTGTCCAACATCATTGTTGCATTGAATCTGTTTTTTATCAGTGAAACAGCCCAATCAAAGTCTTGAATTTATTCCAACTACTTTTAAAGTTGAAATAAAAAAAGATGGAATACCTTTCGCGATTTTTTAAGTTAGATGTTTTTAATAAGTTAGTCTTTCAACTTTGTTTTTTGTTGCAACAGATTAGTTATTTAAGTCAAAATATTTTTACCATTACCATCTTTTTATTAAACACAGTTAAAAAGCGTTTATGTAGACGTTTAATGTTTTTTTGAACAAGTAGACGTTTAATGTTAAGTTGGTGAATCCCAATTTATTGCTACCAAAACTATGATTGTAATGTGTATTATCTATTCTTAGTTTGAAACAAATTCAATTGATTACTTGATTTATAAATTATAATGTTGTTTATGAAATACTTATCTATAAAATTAGATTTGAATTCGAAAACAAGAAATAAAAAATGCGTATAAGAGTAATCATGTTTGACGTCGTAATCATTTTTTGCACTTACCACCTCAGCGTTAAATGATAACTAAACACCGTTAACAAAATTGGATGAAAAATGTATAACAATGTAAATATTTTTAGACTTAAATGGCCAATTAATCTTTTAAAAAAAATAAAAAAATTAAAGGATTAAGTTGTTAAAAAATATATATTAAAGACCTAATTTGTTAGTAACATCTAGCTTTAAGGATGCATGAGGTATTTAGCCTAAAAAAAAGTGCACAAAGAAATAAGTAAACCTTCCAATGTCGAGAGGGAATAAGCTTAGTGGAACTGGATCAAATCAATAACGAAATAGAGAGGACTAGATCAAGTCAAATACTATGAATTTTAACTGATTAATCGATTAATTTTGTTTCAAATTAAGACTAAATAATCCACATATGAACCATATTATAAGGGTGGTGAAATTGGACATATAACTTAACATTAAATGCCCACGTAAACATTTTTTAACCGAGTTTGATGAAAATAGAATCATTATGTATATATTTTCTAACTTAAAGGACCAATTTATAATAAAAAAAACTTAAAAATAACTCGTTATAAACATTTAACTTCACGGATGATATCATATTTTATCTTAAACAAAATAACTTTAGCTAGTAAAAAGTGCTATAAAACTTGTAACAAAAACTTGTGGTCAAACATGTCTATTTTGATCATGCAAATTAAAAACTATAGATTTAAAAATTGGTCTTGACAAACAGATTCTTAGTACCTGGGCAAGTTACAATCATTTGGTTGCCATCTCCACTTTGTGTAGAACAAATCAGGTCTTCCATTTTCAGAACACCTAAATCCTAAATCAAGAAATTTGCAATCTTTTGATGCATATAATGGATAATTTTCATCCCAAACCCAATTACCTTCAAACAAATCACACCCATCACCCTTTTCTCCAAGAAACTCAACTCTACTATGTTCTTGTTCCGTTGACAAAGTCAACCTCTCGAATTGACCCGAAATACCAAACTTTCCATCAAGTTCTCTAAACTCCAAGTAGAAGAAACAGCATGTAGTAAAGGCAATAACTAGGAAAAATCCAACAACACTAAAAGATGGTTCAAACAACCTCAAACGCTTCACCTTCCTTAATGTTTCAAACATTACCACGTCTTCCACCACTTTTTGGTTTGAAGAACTTTTAGCAATATAGGACACTTTTTCATTTCATGCTCCGCAATAAAATTGAAGCATTTTATAATTAATCTTTTTGCTTGATAGATCAATTTAGCGAATGTTAAGCCAAAATGGAAAAATAAAGATTTATATGCTAGTTGAACAAGCAACTTGCTATATATATATATATATATATATATATATATACATATTAGATTAATACTATGTATGATGATACATAAACTATTATAATAAGAGTGATTTAAATCTTAAGAAACCGAAGAGTACGTTATGGGAATTTGTCAGAGCATATAAACAAATAAAATAGGAGGGGAAACGTGGGTAAGTTTAAGATTGAGATTGGAAGTAGAACAAAGGAAGGGTGGGAAGAAGCGTGCCACACGTGCTTATTTTTTTTGGGAATGGAAATACCTTCATATTTTGAGTAGAGACAACCCCAAATTGGTGCAAATACAACAGACTGAACCTCCGTATATTAAGAGGAGGTGTTCCATCGATAATAAAACAAGGAAAATGTTAACCGGTGTTTCTGGGGTACTAGTTAAAAAATTCTAAAAGGAATTGTTTTCTTGAAAATTGTATATTTTATTTTTTAGTTGCTTAACTAGTGCTCGGGGCACTCGTTAACATGACCAATAAAACAATATGACCCAAGTTGTTATTTTGAAGAAGTTATAATATAAATGGAGACTAAATGCACTATTTAATGGGGAACTTTAGTAAGAGAAATTGCAACATTTTTTTTTATCTAAAATTACTTATTTGCATATTTTTTCTCTTTCTTTCGATTTAAATAAGTGATTTTCACATATATCAAGTGTAATCTTTTGTGTTTTTTCATGATTTCGTCGTTTGAGTGCAGCGTGTTGTCCGTCGTCTTGTATGTCGTTGTTTGATTACGCGTCTTGTTGCGATGTTCATTTGGTTCAGATTGAAAGATCAACTTCAGTCAATCACAGATTCGATCAATGATTTGGACGTCAACGTTGTAGATCGGAAGCATGAGTATTCTGGTTGATTTAGATTTTATCATGTTATTTGTAGTCATTTTGCCGTTGTATGTTATTAACTTGGGTACTGGGTATTGTGAATTTGTTCGCAAATTCACTCTTTACATTTTCAGCAATGTTGATTTTGATGTATTCTATCAATTTAAATGAATGAATATCATTTTATTTTTGTCAAAAAAAATAAAAAAACTTTATTTTAAAAACAGTGCAATCATTACCGTAAAATTTTAAAAATTGACTTTTGTCTTATTAAAATCACCAAATACGGATAGAAGAGCATTACATGCTCGTCTTTACCCTAGTTAAAAATAAGGGGAGAAGGGTTTGAGCCCTTTGGATCTGTCCTTGGAGCCACCAATATGGACATGTCCTTGCAGACACATGGAGAGACATAAATATTTAAAAGGATAGATACAATTGAAAACAACATGGATTAGGAAAATAAAAAGAAACGGGAGTAAATTATTTTGGAAACTATAGATTAACAAATATTTTTGAAAAAAAAAAACCACTAAAAAGTAAAACACTAATTTTAATCTGTATTCACAATTCAATTCAATTAATAACAAAATTTGATAACTACACTAATGTTCTTGTTTTCCTTATCTAAATCACAATATAAATAATCACAATGGGAAAAGCTTTAGGTTTCTATCAAATTATCAATGTGTAGTATGTTGCAAGTTCCAATTATGAGAAGTTTCATACTTAAGAAACAATGCATAAAGTAACTCATTCCATGTATCAGGTACACCAGGAAGACACCAATGGCTGCAATCTTGGCGATGTGGTTTTTCATTAGGGCCCAAATAATATTTAGATGAATGTCCATCTTTTCTCTGACCTGTCATTCTTGTTACATTCAATACCTTCAACTTCAAAACTTGAGAAGTGTTTGTGTGTTCTAATATTGCAGAATTGGCAATTTTGAATTGTGACCAATTATCTTTAGGTACCAATGAGGATCCAAGCTCTGGTAGTGTTTCTAAATGACAGTTTCCATCTTTCTTCCAATCTCCACCTCTGTATGATACATGTCACATAAATTTAGTTTTTGAAGAATTGTACAAATATATTCAAAATTTTAATTGTTGAACAATTGTCCACGAGACGTTAGCTCAATAGTAAAAGTTTGATTTTATAATTTCAGACGACGAAGTTTAAATCCCTTTAGACTTATTATTCAAAAATGTTAATTCATTCATCTGGACCCCCTAGTCCATAATTAACCAAGGGTCATCAAGCATCAAACTTTATCTCATGTTTGGTGCAATTTTTAATCCTTACAATAAGAAATTCTATGCATTTACGCACTCGAGTTTGTATTGTTGGATCAAACGACTTTGATTTTGAGTTTGCTTTTAAAGTCGATTTGCTAGCTTATGATAACAGACATTCGATTTTGATCCAAAAATTCCAAACTGATGAGCGTGTAAATGCTTTGAATCTCTTACGGCACAACATCTGAATAACCGAACATTTCACATCTAGGAGAATAATACAAAGTGATACACATAGAGTAAAGGAAAATTGAAGTCATTAGGCAAGCAAATTACAAACCTGAAATGCACAGGGGCATAAGTACGAAAGAAAACTTGAGTCTTGCTAGGATTTATTGTATCTTGTATCCAATTCAATGTTGTGTCAATAGACCTCTTATATGCATCTTCTACCTTCATTTGCAACTTAACTTCCTTGCCTTCTTGGAAATAACAACCCCTGGACAATCATGAAAAAATTTCAATCCTTTCTACATACAAAAAAATGGATAAATGTCATATATATATATATATATATTATAAATTAGAGTAATAAAAACAAGGTTTAATGATTCATTTAGTCCCTGTAAATATAACAAACATTGATTTTAGTCTGCATAATTTATTTATTTTATACTTCAATAACATAAATCGATCTTTTTTGATTTCTAACATCAATTTTCTGTTAAAAATGATGTGACCTAGCAATCCGATGAGTGCGTTCTCACATTTAAATTTGTTATGTCGTCCATTAGATGGATCTTCATTAGCCACATAGTAAAAAAGTTTAGAGGAATCAAAACTACGGTTCATTATATTTGCACGAATTAAATATATAAATAAACCTAAAAATAAAGACGGATTGAATTACCATTTGATGGTTTTCTCATTATTCCACCAATGTCCTGTGTTAAGAACCAAAACATCAGCATCTTTCCATTTCCAAGAGTTCCAATCCATTTGATCCAGTTTTATTGTTGTCCTAATCTTTTTAGCACTTCCTTTAGGAGGCCTGCTTTGTAACACAAGAAATGGAGCTCTATAGTATTCTATTGTACAATTAAAATCCTTGAATTTGAACACCAAGAACCCTTTGTGCTTTGTAATTGGACTGCCATTTACTTCATAAATTGATTCCTTGTTGGGAACTTCAGAAGAGAGCATGCATAATAGTGATTCCCATTGGTTTCTTCCAATTGAGTCCCCAGCAAACACCATGCGTTTGTTTCTTAGTTTCTCCAACATCATTGTTGCATTGAATCTGTTTTTCATTGGTGAAAAAGCGTAAAGTTAGAAATTAAACTTTGTATGATCAAAACGAGATCAGTGAATTAGAAGATATATTTTCCAAATCACAAATTAAATCATATTATGACAAAAGAAATGTGATTAGCTAAACAAAGTTGATAAAAAAAGTTGATTGACTGCACAAAGTTTAGGTAATGAATTAAAATTTGTCAACTGTGTCTTGAAAAATTCTTAATACTCTTTTTCTAGAGAAATAACATTTTCGTTATTGTAAGAGCATTTTCCTTATTATAATGACTTAGAACTCATCAAAGTGAATCAGGATTTAACATGATATTTGTATCTAAATCTAAATTAAATACGTAATAGAGATTCGAATAAATTGAATATATTTTTAAATTTAAATAAATTGTATCCTATGAAGCACAAACACTTTTCGGATTAGGCGTATCCCGATGTCGGACACTTGTCGTGTCCGACACTGACATGACACCGACATTTATAGTTACATTGAATTTTGTGATTTTTTTAAATTATTACCTGTATCGACGTGTCAGTGTTTGAGTCGTGTCCGGTGACCATGTCCGTATTCGTGCTTCATAAATTGTATCACATGTATATTGATAACGATGTTTTGTATAAAGAGTGGTGTTGTGGATTGGGAAGGAAGAGTGTCATGAAACATATGAACAATAAAAGAGTGTCTCATTCGTTTAAAGAATGGAAAAATCATGTTTCTTTATTTGATAGAAAACATGGGGCCAATGAGTGGAAAACTAACCAATATTTTTTTAAGGAAAACTAACCAATATTAAATCGTAGTTTTCTCATACTAACAAACATGAATCAAAAATATTTATACGCTTTTTATTTACAAACACTCATTCAACACTTTATTTTACATCTCTTTTTTTGTCATATCATCACTCCATTACATATACCACATCACTCTTTTTATCTATTTCTCTCTCAAAATGTATACACCTCTATAACTATGAGTGTCCACCAAATATTTTTCAATTTTTTTTGGTTACAACCAAATATTTTTCAATTGATACCAAACAATCTAACAATAATATATTTGAACATTCATTACTTTGTAACACCAATTTAACACCTTCATTACTTTGTAACAAAAATTTAACACTGCATTTTTTTTCTTCATCTCTTTCTTCTAATCATATCAGTTATCACCAATGTATCACATCAAACTCATTATTTAAAAATAATATCTCTTCTCATTATTTTTTTCTCTCTTTTAAGGTGTATATGAAGCGGATGGTGTCATAGGACATTTTTCCAACCAAGGTCACGGTTGCAGCTAATATACGAATACGAAGTGGTCAAAACTAGGGAACAATTCAAGAGTTGTTTGTTTACAAAAAAAGATAACCTCATTTACTGATTAACTATATTGACCAATAAAGGATCGTATCGTTTACAAGTCCAATACTCCTATAAGGTAGAGATAAATTTATTTAATGGACTTGAAAATGATGTAAAATGGCTAATAAATGGTCAAATTGTTTTACATGGAAAAATAGAATTGCACAAGCTTGTCATGAATTTTCAATCTCTTATCCGTATCAATAATATGGCAATTGGCAATTGCCACCCAATCCAAAGGTCCCTCTCAATATTCCAAGACAAAGTGTAAATCCATTCAAAATCATACACCATGACCTTTTCAAGGTCACTATCAACTCAACATTCAAATAATCCTACGTCCAGGTTTTGGAATTGCATAAAATCTTTAAATAATCTTATTTTTATTTGCATCAAATGTTTAAATAATCTTATTTAAAGCGTGTCAGACACTAAATATGAATACTTCTTTGGTCAGAATTCGAATATTAGTTCAACATATTTTTGGAATCTAACCCGCTAGTCCCAACCACATTTGTTATTAACAAATCAAATTAACACACTTATCCTAAGAATCAACCAATTGTCATCTCATGACAATAGTGACTTACATGCCTCAATTTTGACACCAATGAATCTAGATACATACAAAACTTGTGATAAAAACAATGACCAATGGTTTTAGTTTTGTCATATCTCAATAGTTTTTCTTAATCATTTTAATACAAACACATAAGGTAAAGACATAGAATGAAGTTAGCATTGTACCTGGGCAAGTTACAATCTTTAGGTTGCCATCTCCACTTTGTGTAGAACAAATCAGGTCTTCCATTTTCAGAACACCTAAATCCTAAATCAAGAAATTTGCAATCTTTCGATTGATACAATGGATACCTTTCATCCCAAACCCAATTACCTTCAAACAAATCACACCCATCACCTTTTTCATCAAGAAACTCAACTCTACTATCTTCTTGTTCCGTTGACCAAGTAAACCTCTTGAATTGACCAGAAATAATACCAAATTTACCATCAACTTCTCTAAAATCCAAGTAGAAGAAACAGCATGTAATGAAAACAAGTACTAGGAAAAATCCAACAACCACCAAAGACGGTTCAAACAACCTTAAACGCTTCACCTTCCTTAATGTTTCAAACAATACCATCTCTTGTTCCACGTGTTGGTTTGAAGAATTTTTATTCTTAGTAGAAGACATTCAATTTCTAGAATTAATAGAGAATAATAATTTGTAGTATGAAATCACTTTAACAATGACGGTTGTGATGAGTAGAATATGAATGACAAGTTTTGTGAAGAAGGGTGGCATGTAAGCAATATATGGCACTTTTTCATGTGCCCCAATGAAATTGAAGCATTATTAAAATATTTTGCTTGATAGATGAATTTAGTAAATATCGTGAATGATAAGCCAAAAGGGAAAAGAGAAGATATATGGGTGTTGAACAAGCAAGGGAGCATTCAATAGGACTTCATGTTATATAATGATTAATGTTCATATACTTTATATACTTGTGATATCATATCATATCATATTAGATTAATGTATGATGATGATATGCAAGACATAATGGTGGTTTTTTTTTTTTTTTTTGAAATATGAAGGAGAAAAAGAGATGGGTGGGAAGAGACGTGGCCCACGTTGTTATGAAGAGAGTGTGGGAACTGGGTTTGTGATTGGAACGTGGTATGGCACGCGCTGTAATATGAATGGAAGGTGGGTCAGTGGCTTCATTTTAACGGCAATCTCCACACCGCCACCACGTATATATGGTTGGACATTTTTCTACTATTAATTTTCATTTGTTTAAATTTGAAATTTTAGTTGATAAGATGAAGGAAAAAAAAAGGGTCAAACTATAATATAAATTATTTAATCCTTGTAAGATGCATTGTTATATACAGGCGAAATATAACAGGTGTGCGAAATATTAAGCACCCAATTTATTCATATTAAAAATGAATTTTAGTCACTAAACTATTTTTTGTCAAAAAACAAAAGAGAGACTTTATCTTATATTATATATATATATATATATATATATATATATATATTACAATATCTTATATACTTTTAGAAGAAATTTTCTTTTTTTTTTTAAATAAACTTTTTCTAATCATAAACTCAAACATTAGTTATTTAAGAGTTTCTTTCCTAAATAAAATTACCTATCTATGTTTTTGTTTTTGTTAATTAAATAATATTTTCAAAAGATTTTAAAACAAACTAATTCAGATGAAGTTGAGATTTTTTTTTATTATTATTTAAGGATGAGATAACTAAAATCAAATTAATTTGTTAAAAAAATAATATGAAAACTAATATCAAATTTTTGTTTGTAGACAAAGTGAGTAGTATCACCACAAGAAACTTATACCAACTACGAGGATTTAGGTTGAACCAGGTGAATGTTTTCAACCTATCAATATCGGCGTTCAATAGTCGAACTACGTCTTACATACAACTAAAATAAGATTCTAAAATGATATAAATGAAGAGTAAAATTATTGAATTAAGATAAGTTATTCTTGTAAAAAAAAGTATAAGAAAGTTGGAATATATCTAAGGGTGTGTTTGTTTTAAGGTAAGAAATTACATTTTTTGGAATGATATTCTCATGAATAATATTTCTAGGAATAACATTCCTACCCATGTGTTTTTGGGTATAAACAACCGGGTATCCTTCGCGCGCAACTGTGGAGACTAATCTCTCGAGCATTGTGAGACTCAAATGGGCGGCAAGCGCTCCCTAAGAGTTCTAACACTGCTGCATGCCCAAGGTTGGATTCAAACTCAGGACCTTGGCTAAGTTAAAAGAGACTTGTTCCATCTCATCTAAGCGCTCTTGAGTCCTACCCATGTGTTTGGTGAAAAATTAGATTTTCTGAGAATGTTTTTTAAATAATGTAATTAAAAAAATAAAAATGAAAATAAATGTGTGTGGTAGTGGGAAGTTATGGTAAGTTGAGTTATATTCTCATGTGAATGTCATATTCCCTTTCCTTTAAGCATTGTAATAACAATCGAAGAAATCATTTAGAAATAACATGGAACAAATTTTCAAAACTTAACAAACATGATAATGTTGCATTTTTAATTTCACATTCTTGGAAATCATATTATAAACTTTGAAACAAACACACCCCAATTGCATCAACAAAAATGATAAATTTCCCAACAATTAGTTGGATATTGGCCTCGGTTAAACAATTGCTAAATACCGGTTAAAACCAAGATGAAAGTTTTTAATCTAACAAAATCGACATTTGTCAATTGAATTAAGTATTACAGCAACTAAAATCAAATTCTAAACTGATATAAATTAAAGAACAAAATTGTTGAATTAAGAATAATCCTCTTACCATAAAAATAAAAGGACAAGAAAGATGAATTCAAATTGCATTAAAAAATTCCTTCAAAAAGAGTGAAATTTGTTCCAACAACAAGCTGCATATCAGCCTCAGTCAAAAGAAAGCGTTTGAGCCTAATTTTGATCACTTGTATTTGCTGGAAATCTTCTTGTGAAGACAATATTATATCCAAGCTTCATAGTTGTGGAGTAAAGAGAATTTTAAGAAGCTCCTAAAAAAAATTGAGCATGTTCTCAGGTAGATGCATGAAATGTGAATTATTTTAACACATTAAAGAAACATATTGCTATGCTACTAGTAAAAAAAGATCTATTCTGAAGACAAAGGTGATTCGAATACAAGATTCTTTCATGTGGCTGCAACTTCTAAGAGGAAAATCAACCAAATTAATTGTCTAGAGGATAAGAATGGAGTGATGTGTAGCTCTATTAATGGTATTAACATTGCTCAATACTATTTTGCAGATTTATTCCAAAAGAAGCATAGTTTGCAATATTTGGTCTTGAATGCAATGTCGCCTTCTATAACAAATGATGGCAATGAAGCTTTGACTGCTCCTTTTCGTTTTCACGAATTCGAGGAAGCAATGTTCTATATACAGGTTGATATGTGTCCAAATCAAGGGTTTTATCAATACTTCTGGGATATGTGTGGTCAAGAAATATTTGTAACAGGTTGCCTTTGGTTAGAGTATGGTACTTTTCTTTCTAACTTGAATACAACAAATATTGCCTTGATTCCTAAAGGTGAGATCGAAACAACTATGAAGGACTGGAAACCTATTGCTCGCTCTTTGCAACATGTTGTATACGGTTGTTCCTGACGTTCTTGCTAACAGGTTGAAACAAGTACTTGATAAATGTATATCTGACAACTAGTCGACTTTTGTTTTTGGAATATCTATTCTTGACAATGTTATGGCAAACATAGAAATTTTTCTATATATGAAATCCATGACTATGTGCAAAATAGAAGATGTAGCTTTAAAACTTGATATTAGCAAAGTCTATGATTAAATTGAGCCAAAAATATGCAAGAATGCTCTGATTATTTCACATCTTTTTGCTGATGATTGGCTCTTATCATTCCAAGCATCTAATAGTGTAGCTCTCTCGATGAAACATATTATATCTATTTACGAAGACGCTTTGGGTCAAGCGATTAATTTACATAAGTCTGAAATCTACTATAGTAGGAACGTGACCACTAATGTTAAGAAATTAGTTGCAAATAATTTGGGGGTGAAACAAGTGTCAGGTACTAGTAAATATCTTGGGATACCCTCAATGGTTGGGAAGAGGTAAAATCAACTTCAAATTCATCAAGGATAAAGTTTGGAAGAAAGTTTGTAGTAGTGTGTCTATTAGGCAAGTAAAGAGGTAATGATTAAATCTGTTTGCAAATTATTCCCTCTTATATTATGAGCATTTTTCCAATTATGTCGTCTCTTAGTGACAAAATTGAAAAAACGATAAACTCCTTATGGTGGGGTTGTCACAAGGAGCAATATAAAGATATTCATTGGCTTTCATGGGATCGACCGGCTATCCACAAAAAAATGTTGGCGATATGTGTTTTAAAAGAATTTTAGCTTTTAATCATGCAATGCTTGGTAAACAAGCCTGGTAGTTTTTGGCGAATCCGGGTAATTTAATCACTAGTCTTTTCAAAGATAAATACTTGTCGAGAAGTTGTTTTCTTGAAAAAAGTATTGGTCATAACCCAAGCTACGTTCGGAGAAGCATCGGGAGTGGCCGGAGTGCAAGGTTTGTCGTTGGTGAAGGTTACAAGTGATGTGTAGGATCAAGCCACAACATCTTATTATGGAACTGTAAAAGGGTGTTAATTGTCTAAGCCATCGTGTTCTTTGTGCCAATGACTTAAAAGACAACCTCCACCTTTATAGAGTAAACCTAAATAAATTGTATTAAATTGAGTGAAATGATTACAAACCAGGTATTAATAATTTTTTTTTAACAACCAATTAAGCCTCTTATTTAAGTTAACTACTACTAAGAATTAACCAATAAATTTTATTTGAATTTGTGTCAAAGTAAGACTTCCTTCCTCTAAACAGAGGAAATGATCGCATTCTGCTCTTATGATATTCAAAAAAGAAAATGGAAACCTCAACCGAAATGATAATAATACTATAATAACAACCATAAATAACCAAATATAATAAGGAGATTTATTTATTATAGCGACTTGATGTCTCTATTTTTAAGCAGCTATACAAGCACAGCAACATTAAGCCATACACCACTGGAACCGTCATATAGCTCCAATTTTATCATTACTAGTAAGCACACAATACAATAGATTATATGTAATTATTTAATAGTTATAATTTACTTATTAATTTTTAATAAAGTTACCGTTAATATTTCCGCCATTGCCATCACCATTAAAATGGTTACCCTTATTATTTATTTGGACGCCTTGGCGATTGTCGAAGTTGCGAACTTTTTTTCGATCACCCGGATTTGCACCTAAGTTGATTTGGTCTCCATTGCCACCAAGGTTGAGGCATCCATTACCATTGCCATGAACATAACCGTTGTTGTTAATAAGACCGTTCATATGTGGTGTGCCACGAGCAACAACAGGCCTGCCACCGTTGCGGTTGCGTCGTCGGGGTTGTGGTTCTTCCTCACTAGCATTTTCATCCCAGAGGCGCATAAATTGCATGAATGGTTCTCCCATTTATGTTAGCTAGCTAGCTAGGATTAGGAAGGGCTTAGGTTTTGGATGCCTCCTAGGAGATGTTGTGCCATTCTATATATAGAATATGTCTTGCTTGGGATATAATAAGTGTGACCCTATTAGCTTAAAGAGTAAGCTAAAGTTGACATATTTAATTAATTGTAAAGATCGTCAAATTGTGAACATACGTAAAAAAAATATTAAATCTCTTATGAGATGAAAATTTATAGACAAAAAAGCCCTAGTTAATATTTTAGAAAATATCCATACATTTTATAGACATACTCCATTTAGTACTTTTTATAGGAAACAAAACACGTAAATCATCAAAGATCAAAAAATCATCATGGAGAAGTAGTTATTTTCATTTAATTTTCAAATAAATTATTATTTTTTCTCAATGAATATCCCTATAATAATTACTCTTAATTCCCCCAAGTTAACCTACTTTTAATATTTTCTTTCATAATATATATAAGGGCACAAATGAAATTTAACATCTAATTTATTTGAAAATATGTCAATATTTCTTATAAAAATGACACATTTGTTTCTTATAAAAAGAACCTAGAGGGAGTATTTGTTTTCTTCAAATCAAGACAATTGCAAGAAGTGATTTATAACATGAGACAAATGTAAACTTATTTGGGTTAATCGAGTAGTATTGGCTTCAGACCTTGGAATGTGCTCTTTTAAAGATTTAAATTTTGATTTTGCGTTATTTCAATTTCGGTGGATTTAAGTCCATACGGAGCTATGCTCTGACTTTTAATTGACTCACACAAATAGACGGTAAAATTGTACCTCTCATATTATTCGGTCTTTGAACCGGATCCGAGTTTAAAAAAACAAGAGACCTAAAAACAAGTTGGAAGGGAAATAATATTTCATATTTTGTAGCATCAGAAAGAGTAACTCTCACACTCTCACGGCTTTCTTCTCCTGCAAGCCAATGAATCCTACAAACATGACAAGTAAGATTTATCTTATAATATTATAATATGGTATAAATTTGTATGTATCATTTTGGTTTATTGTGATAATTCTAACATGGAAGAGTTCCTTTTTTTTTTTTGAAGGACATGGTAGAGTTCTATCACTGTGATACTGGGTTCGTGCATTTTTATTAGTAATCACTACAACATTTTGACTCTATGAGAACGCCTAATTTTTCTTATGTAAAAAAATTGTTCTGGTAGGGTATTAAATACAACGGTTAGTGTATTCTGTTTTGGTAACATATGACCTTTTTTTTTCAATTTGTATGCCACGCCTCAAAGTCGTTGTGGAATATGGAAGCAGAACGGATTTTTGTAGGTTATTTTTGTAAACAAATAATAATCGTTTTGATATACTCTTTTTAATCATTTCAATAAAAATTATGGTAAAATAAAGAGTAAATTACACTCCCCTCCCCTCAAAGATGCTTGAAATACACTCCCCTCCCCTCTTATGTTAAAATATATAATTTCTTCCCTTGAAAAATAAAATTTACACTCCCCTCCCTTATAAGATGCTTGAATTACAACCCCCTCCCTTAATAATTAAATATGCACTACACTTTAATCTATTTTAACATAAATAAATATTTTTATGATATATATTAATTTTAAACCACCCTTTAAGAAAAATTAATTCATTTCTTTATAATTTAAATGTTAATGATAATTAAATTTAAATATTTTTCTATTGATTTTATAATTTAGAGTTTAAAATTAACTTTTAAATAACCAAGGTTTATTGTCGTTAGTAATTTTTCACATATTTTAATTTTATTTTGGCTTGTTTCATATTTTATAATAGGGTTTAAAACTACATGTTAATGAAATTGTGAATAAAAAATAGCAAAAAAATATGTATTCAATTTTTTATTATGTTAGAATAGACCTGCAATACTATTTTTTTTCGAAGTGTATTAGATTATTATTTTTTTCTAGATTATTAAAAGTAAAAAAATATATATTGAGGGAGTAAAGTGTAGATTTTAACATAAGAGGGGAGGAGAATGTAATTCAAGCTTTTCTTAGGGGAGGGGAATGAATTTTTTTCTAATATGTTTTGAATAAGAGGGGAGGGGAATGTATATTTTAACATAAGAGGGGAGAGAAGTGTAATTCAAGCATCTTTGAGGGGAGGGGAGTGTAATTTACTCTAAAATAAACTAGAATATATTTTCTTTTTGTTACAAACCAGAATAGATCGAGCAATATGAAAACAAAATTTGCCTCTTCCAATTCCAATAATAAAAAAGAAACTTCTTAAAAAAAAAATTACGTAATTCAATCTCAAACAGAAAAAAAAATTCTTTGCACAGTGAACCGTTGCTCAATCAATAACACTTTCGAATTCCAATCCTCAAACATGGAATTCAGTTCCTTCGAAAATCTCCAAGCATCTTTCAAGGTTCCAAGAACCCTGAAAATCCCCTTTCTTCCTTCTTCGATTCTACCCTCGAATAATCTCACACCTCTTTCGAAAATTCCACGAATCCTTTGAGAAATCTATGCCCTTTCGAAATTTCGGAGCCCGCATCTTGTTCAAACAGTCTCTGAAGGCCGTCGCGGCGATGAAAACGTTTGTTGTGATTGACGAAGGTACCAGATCCACAAAAGTATATTGGTTGCTGTGATTATTGCTTTTATTGCCTCTGTTCAATATAGATTTTTAGGTTTTTTCTTTTGGCTTAAATGTTAAACAGATTCTCCTTCTCTATTGTTGTTGTTAGTTTTGTATTGTCTATTGATAGAAAAACCTTGTAATTGTATGATGGCTTTGACTTTTTAAAGTTTCAATTTTTTTCAATTTTTATCGATATTCTTTAACCATGTTGTCATCGATGGTCTTTTGTCTAAAGCTAGTTCCTTGTGCACATTTTTTTTTTATCAATTTTTATCTCACTACAAATTTAGGCTTTTTCCTTGTGTACATTTATCTCACTTAACTAGTAATGACTTGAATTTGTTAATAGACAAAGTAGTTGAATAACATGGGTAATCACAAGTTACTAAAATTATCCAATTATTTATAAAACTAGGAGCTTAATTACCTTCTCTAAAACAGATCTGTGATTGAACTAGTGTCTATGAAGCATGGATAGTGCACATAACACGGACGCTAACATGCCGACATCGATAATAATTTGAGAAAATCAAATAGTTCAATGTATAAGTGTTGGTGTTGTGTCGGTCGGATACCAACACGTCTAATCCAAGGAATTTTCGTGCTTCATAGAACAGTGTTTATATGCTTAGAAAATGAAAGTTACTTCCCTTTCTTAAAAGTTGTTCGTCAATACTTTCCATCATTTGAAGTTGAGAGGAAGCAAGAAACTTTCTATGATAATCTAGTGTAAAATTTTGCAAATGTTTCTGTTGGAGGTTTTATATGTTGGAACTTTGTATGATAAACTTTATATATGTGAACATTTCCTATTACACTTCCACATATAGTTAGCTAAAACTAATAAAGTGTGTAGAAACTAGCACATTAACGTGTGTAAATGTATAAAATTTTCAAGACTAGTATCCGTGGTTGAAAAATTCTATAATTGATCCATAGAGTGATTAATTGATTTAACAACTGGCACCATTCTTTGGTTTTTACATTATTAACCACCTAATTACTGCAGTGGTTCATTAGTTTATAAAGTTGAATTTTTTTTAGCATAATTTGCTTTTCCCTACACCTATTCTTCAAGTTTGTTATTATCAAATCATTAAATAATGTCTGTTTGTGGGTCTGCACACATTAGACTACTGCAATTTGTTATCATCTATCTGTGATTAATAACATTTATTGTAATTTTTATATGTATCTAATAATATTATAGGTTGTGGCTAGTAACTGGAGTAGTTTCTATTCCATACTCCATTTCCACCTCTCTACCTATCAGGACATTTGTTGTTGCTTTAGTGAGTACTCTTCAAGAAGGTATGAACCATTGTCCAATAGTCATAGTCATGCATTGATACAATTGAAATTGTAAATACACTGCAAAAAAAAATAAAATAATAGTAATTCATGTCATTCTGAGATAGCTGCTGCTAACGTGAGAAGATTCAGACTACTAGCTGATTCAATGGCGTTGATGGGATGAAAGTAGATTTTGCGGACAGTCAAGAGTGGTTTGATCTCTTTGAGAAGGTATTTATATGGTTTAAGCTTTGTAATTTTATTTTTTATTAGCTGGTAAATGGGGGAGTTGGGTTTTGTTGCATCCAGAGAATGGTTTGATTTGTTTGAGGAATCAAAATAATTTCTCAATGACCACTAATTCAACACTACTCGTATCGGCCTAGCCATTTTCAGTTAAGGCCACACATCACTTTCCCTTAGCTTCTGAGTATAGGAGCTAGTTTGGACAAGAGCCAATTAATTTCAAGCACTATCTCCTTGTTTATCATTGTTTATCACTCATACTATGATTAATAAAAATTTCACACCATATTTCTAATTCCTCTTGTAAGAGAGTTATTAGTATCAAGATTAGTTAAGTTGGTGTAAATTTGTTATAAATCTTGATTCCTAGATATACTCATTAATAATAACAGATTCACTTGAGTTAGTTTAATTATGTTGAAGAGCATATTTGTTTATGTTTGTGTCTTAGTGACATGTTTGTTTTGCTTATGTATACAATCAGAGATAATGGAATTGAAGCACTTTATTAGCTCTTTAAAAGATCAACAGTGTTGTGATTGACAATGGCCAGTGAACAAGGTTTATATGTTTTTTCCCCATATAACTTGTTGTTGAGTCATGTAATTAACCTTCTCTTTTTGTTTATTTGTATTGTATTTGTATTGGGTCAAGTACAAGCTTGTGATTGACATATGGTTTTTGGTGAAGGATGTTGGAGTATTGGATATAGTCTATGTTGCATAGGTACGGGTACGTGGTACGAGAATATGACAATTTTAGAAAACGTAAGGTACGAGTATATCAATAAAATCATAAGTTTTGTAATAGAATATAACATGAAGGAGTTAAATTCTTCAATTCATAACAAGAAAATCACATTAGAAGTTTAAAAAGTCGAAATTTAGAGTTGGTTACAAAACAAAAAGAAACTCAAAAGCACAAATAACATTATATTGTCATATTAATGTATATGAGAATGCCACAAATTTCACTCACAATATAATAATTAGTAAAAATGGAGTACCACGATAACCGTACGCGGTACGCGTTGTAACACCCTGTTTTCCCAACATAAAAATTTCATAATAAAAATCAGAGTATTCAACATAAACGGAATGTCACACTTCTTTTCATAAAATCTTAAACGAAAATAAATAAATATTTATCCTTCAAAATTCAACAACATAATGTTTAATACTTCGCAGCGGAATTATTTCGACAATCTAAAACATTCTTCGGCACGATGGCCTCATCATAAAATCTCATAGAATCAACTTAACAACAATTCATGAAGATCATAAAAGAAATACGTAAGGAACAGAAGTCATAACAAAATTCTCATCCTGTTACGTATCAGAGCACCTAAAGACACACGTGAGAAAATCCACTCCCGACCGCGACTATCCTTGATTACCTGCAAGTTACCCATGTAAAAGGCAACATTTTCAAGCATAAGGGGTGAGATTTCACAAACAATAATGTTAAGCATATAATTCATCAATTACAGTTAACAACATAGACATCGTCAATTCATCACATTTAGCAAGAAATGCATTCATAAATAATTCATCATAAAGCACTTCATCAACAACTCACGATAGAAACAACTTAACAGCTTAGCAACTCATGGTTAACATCTTATCAATAACGACTTAACTCGACTATGCAACTTCTACTTCTTAATCATGCATATGGTACCATCCAGGGCATGAGCCCTCAACATAAGAGCATAAATACACTCACAGGGCATAAGCCCTCAACATAAAGAGCAAAAACTCACAGGGCATAAGCCCTCAACATAAAGAGCAAAAGCTCACAGGGCATGAGCCCCCAACGGAATGAGTATGCATGGACTCAACAACTTATAGCTTAAACATCTTAGACAACATATCATGACTTGACATCTTAAACAACTTCATCATATAATCCATATAAAATCAATCAAAAGAGATTTGCATATCATTTCAAAGCTACTGGAAAGATAATTCATATACCAGCAATTCACATGTTTATATCAAAACTCAATTAAAAACAAAAACAACTGAAAGTAGCTCAAGAATCCAACTTAGACAGTCTGGTACAGCACAACTCGCGAGGTGAGAAAGGCTACTCGCCTAAGGCGAACAAAACTGGGTGGCTACGACTTTGTGACCATTATTCACCAAAAATCCCATTTTTAACTTTCCTACGTCCAATTTCAATCTAAAAACTTGTCTAATAATTCTTATACGTGTTAAGACACTCAAAGCCATCTAAAACTTAACCCAAAATGTTAATTCACGAAAATCATGTTTTCTCGCTGGTCAACTCGCTACGGCGAGTGAGCTGTGCACAAAGCGAGCAACAAAGCGCTACTCGCTAGGCGGGGAAGTTTACTTGCGAAGCGAGCGATGAAGCTCATCACTCGCGAGGCGAGGATCAATACTCGCGAGGGCGAGCGATGAATTACAGCACGGGCAGAATGTAGTTTTTCTCAAAATCTCACCTAATCTCATGGTTCTAACCTTAAAACTGATTCCAATTATCATCCTATGGATTATCTAAGGTCTATACACAATTTTTACATCAATTATACGGTTCTACATCATCTGACCAACAATTTCTCTCATAACCCTAATTTTCCAAATCCTTAAAAACTAACCCTAATCATGTTAATTGCAATTATCATAATCATAGGCTTAAAATTAATGAGAGTTAGTCCCTCCCTTACCTTAGAATGATGAAATCGCAGCTCTCCTCTTGTTTTTCCTCTTATCTGGTTTTCTCCCTTTTTCCAAAACTGTTTAACGTAAAAGCTAGTCTGACCTAATTTCTCCTATTTATCTCCCCTCATCTATCTTATCTTAATTACTCTTATTCCTCCAAACTCTCTAAATTCTCAAAACAGCCCCTCATCTCAATATTTATTTTATTTTCAAATCTTATTCTATTAAATAATAAAATAAGTCTCTTAATAAATTCACAACACATCACATAATTCTTCACATCACATAAATCATATAATTATATTCCAAACTCAACAAATAAATCAAATAATTAAAGAGGGTGTTACACGCGTACTTGGTACGGGTGTGTACTCGATACGGGTACTTCACCATTTTACAAGTACTCATACTTCAGAAGACGTAGTAATTTGTGATTTGTGTGCTTACTCTTAGTTATAAGAACTTTAGTATGTCTTAATTATTTCTTCTCCAGGAGGGGTAACCTTGGCGCAACGAGTAAAGTTGTTGTCATGTGACCGTAAGGTCACGAGTTTAAGTCCTGGAAACAGCCTCTTGTGTAAAAAACAGGGTAAGGCTGCGTACAATACACCAAATGATGGGACCCCTTCCCAGACCCTGCGAATGCAGGAGCTTTAGTGCACCGGGTTGCCCTTTTTTAATTATTTCTTCTCCATATATCATGTCTTAGGGTATACTATACATTAAAGACAAGTCTTTTATGTTAAACAATGTTATTTTGATAGATATTTGAATGATATATGATTGAGAAGTATTTGACTTTGTCTATTTCATGATTTCAGGAAAGTTTATTGAGCAAATAAAAGAAAAGCTACTATTATCTTATCAAGACCTACATACTAGTAAGTTGGAGCAAGGCTTATGGTTTATAACAATAGATAAATTTTGAAAACCACTCCTGGTAAATTTTTCAATTACTTTGATATAGAATTGCATATCGTTGATGTTGTGATCTCGGTATTGTTGGTTGCATTTAATGTCTTTAAATTCAAATAGTTACATGTATGTTATAAAGTAATCAATTAAAATTAGTGTGTATGTTATAAAGTTAAGATAATCAATTAAAATTAGTGGTTATAGGGCTCATGATTCCACTGCTGGCACTATTGGAGTTGATATTTTTGGAAATTGTGGTGTAGAGCAACAACACTATATGGTCTGCTTCTACCTTTTGTATAATTTCAACAATGTAAAAAACCCTTTAATACAAAAACACTAAGTTTTTTTCAACTGGGAGTGTCTATGGTTTGTTGTAGTTGACAGGTGTTTTACAGAAGTATAGTTCTGAAAAAGGAAATTGGTTTTTTACTATTAATTCTTAAGATGCTTTTATAGGTGGTTATAAGACTCATATCTCCATTGTTTCATATATGGAGTGCAATATAGTTATGTTGATGGTATGACTGAAACTTAATAATGTGTGAAATGGAGCAAGTTGTGATGCAATATGAATTGTGTTAGTTTGTGTTGGTGTTAGAGTGGAGAAACATTTTATGTAGGTGGTCTAGGATCTTGATTGAGGACCTACTAGTTTAGTATTACCATATGAGAAGAAGGATAATAAATGTCTAAAATATAATAGTTTAGTATACTCTATTGTTGCGTCTCTTTGAAATGGAGTGGCTTTGAAATTACTACGTCAGTGTTTGACATGTATAGTTTAATTAATTATTGAACATATTTCATTTATTTTGTAGATGAATGGTTAATGATGATATCGATGAAGAATTTCAAGATTTAAAAGTACAAGAGATGAAGACAGTGTTGATATTCAAGTGTTATTTAGATTGTGAAAATGATAATTGACATTTTGACTTAACAGTGCACATTAAATATTTGAATACTTTATTGTGATCAATGTTATTTTTGATACATATATGAATGATATATTTTTGACAAGTATTTGGTATATAATTATGAATTTAGGATTATATTAGAATTTTGGATGTATAATATTTCACTGAAGTGTTCTCTAAGTCAAATAATGAAGTTTTATTTTTGACATAAACAGAGTAAATATAATAATAATGATTTAATGCAAAAAAAAATAATTTAAAAAAATATTTATTATTCACAACGGTGCAAAAGTGTTGCAGTAGCTTACAAGAGATATTTAAAATTGGGCCTAGGAGAACAGTTTCAGGAATAAAATCAATACAAAACCCGTTTGGATAACATCCAATATACCGTTCTTAATATGAACCAATTGCAATGGATTTTTAGTTGGTGACGAATTAAAACCGTTGTGGTTGTGAAATTTAAAAACCGTTTTGAAAGTGTACCTAAGACTACGGAGTTATCTATGTCGTTGCTGTTTGTGGAAAAAACCGTTTCGGATGGATAAGACAACGCCTCAGTCTTCCACGACCTGAAAACTGTTCTGGTATCCTACCGAACAGTTTTTTCACATTACACAACAGTTTTTTAGCGTTTTCATACGATGAAAATGTTGTAATTCTTATAATCGAACAAAAGTATCCTTTAAATAACTATTTTTGAAAAAATGATTCCACAATTTGTGTTTTTGAAGCATATGTTTTTAAGTTTATTATAATTAATAGTATTTTTTGTTGGTAGAATCTTTTTTTTGTGTGGGTAGAATTGTATCATTGAAGTTATAATAAACTTTGAAAAATGCTACTAATATTTTTTTTTTCGGTCCTTAGTATTTCCTTTAAAGAAACCATTTCATTGTAAAAAGGAATATATATTTTTACGAAAGTAAAAAAGAATATATATTTTGTCATTTTGCATAAAAGTCAAACAGAATATATGTAGGTAATTTTTATTTTTAGTAGATAAGTAAAACAGAATATTAAGAAGCCATTATTGCCAAAAGGAATAAATATTTAGATATTTGCTTAAATGACAAACAGAATATTAAGAAACCATGGATATTCTATATAATAATTTAGGGTGAACAAGACAAAGCATCATATTCTTTTCATTGCATCATCTATATAATAGGGTTTTGGTGTTGTGTAACATCAAGAACATCGAAATACAGAAACACTACGGTTAGATAACAATTTTCGAGTATGGTATAAAGATGTCATATCGTGTGATCGAAAACCTCGTTGCAATGCTTGAGGCTGAGAAGGAAGGTTCTAAATCCTCCAACGATTCTAATGCAAAGTTATTTAACAACCATGGCAACCGAGATGCGAAAATCAACATAGGTGCAAAACCGGGTGATCGAAATAAATAACAAGGGTAATTTTAATGGTGATAGCAATTGCGGAATTGTTATTGGTGATTTTAATATTAATAATTAACTCACAACGGTTAAATATATGTATTTTGATCATATATATGATCTATTAATTGTGGTGTGTACTGCACTAGTAATAATAAAAATAAAATTGGAGCTATATGTTTGTACCAAAAAAATAAATAAAATTGGAGCTATATAGAGTTAGTTCCGATGGTCTATGGTTTAATGTTGTTGTACTTGCATGTGAGGTTAAAAACAGACGCTATAATAAATAAATCTCCTAATATATTTGTAGTACAAATGGGTTTGAAGGTCACCAATTATGTAGTTTATCTCATAAAATCCCAATTTTAGAATTTTAGGCTTTGTTTGCGAGTTTAGAAGGGAAGAGATAAGAAGGCTTAAGAAAAAAGGAATGAGCAAGTGGAAGAAATGGAGGAAAAGGGGAGGGGAGAGCTTTGGGGGGTTAATTTTTCTTCATTATACACAACCCTCCTCATTTGAGGGACCTAACAAATTGTATTGGAGTAGGATTTTGGAGGGTTAATATGAATTCTTCAAATTTAATTTATGTTGTTATAATTTTTTGAAATTAAAAAAATAATAATCATATGAATTAATTTATCATTCTCTAAAAAAACTACTCTTTTAAATTTTTTGAAAAATTTCTCCTTTTTTCTCGTAGTATGCACCCCTAAAAATATTTCATTTCCTTTCCTTCCAAACTCCCAAACAAGGCCTTGGCGACGTAATGTTTTACTCCAACTCCAATACATTAAAGGGTTGAGGTAATTCACAAGATTTCCAATGTGCAGTGCTATCTTGAATCATCACCCAAAAATATAGTTAGCATAAAACTCTGTAACATAGAATTTAATAAAAACAAGGAAAGAAATACAGAGAATCACGGTTGATGCGATGTTGCCAAAACGACCGTCGTTCGCCATATTTATTAAATATTTGTTTTGTTAATTATAGCGGGATATCCTTGCACCTCACAAATATATCATATGCAGGATATTTGACTTCCAATAATATTGTCATTTCATTTAAAATATTTATTTTTTTTTTCAAGAAAAAGAGGTGCAGATGAAAAACCAACTGCAAAACCCTATAAATATATAGATAAAAAGAAACAAGAGTCCCGACAGCTATACCAAAACTTAACAAACAAAAAAAAACAAGGATAGAAAACAAAACTTAACAAATTATCCTCTTTCTCTCGCAGTGAAGTCCCGATGGCTATACTAACAAATAGTTTGATGGAATACACAATTTATGTATAAACTTCCACCATTCAAGCCTATCATAAACATCAATACAAACATACAATATTACAAGTTTTGCATTTGTTCATATTGGTTGTTTTTTTCAAATTCCCTTCTAACATTATATTCTATTGAATCCATTTGCGCAAACAATGAATGAATAAGAACTAAAATAAATTAAACAATACAATATATTATAAACTAATTAGAAAGAAATACACTAACGTCTTATTTTTTTTAATAAATCAAAATGAAATATATTGAAACCAATGGTCTATTCCTCCAGCACAAGGTGTGCCGAAGAGAATAACCAATAATTACATCAGAGTTTCAAGAAACATCAGCCAACACCCAAACATAAAAATGAGTTCTGACACCAGTCATGGAACTTATAATGATAAACAATAAATTGTGCTTTATACCATAAAAAAAAAGAAGCTTAATATTTTCCAAGAGCTTATGAAGTGTGCTCTCCTGTGTGTATGGAAAGTTCTTGCATTTCTTTCCTTTCAAATGACCCAAGAGCTTGCATACCAAATTAAATACATAAAAGAACACTGTGATTTTGCAAGCTCCGAAGACACACCAAACTGATTATAGTGATCAACAACGGTTAAGGGGTCTGCTGAATGAACACTTAACCAATGTCGAACAAGGTGCCACACCTGCCCAAAAAAATTGCATGATAAAAATAAGTGAGCATCCGACTCGATCTCCCCACATCCAATAACACACCACTCAGCGTCATGCTGAATAATCCCCATTCAAAATAAATTAGCCTTCAAATTTGGTATAAATTCCTAACACACCACTAAGGTCCCAAATTTTGATTCAAGACATTACATCTATTTCCTTCAATTTACAAAAATAGAACTATTTTTTTTTTGTTTAACAAGGGTTATCAATAATAAATTCCTAACATAAACTTTTAAAAACTCTAGCATTTTCAAGTCGAGTTAACGACGAAAACTAATACACTTCAAAAAGTAATTTAAATTACAATTCAGTTAAAAACCCAATTTTATTTCGCTTGTGTTCGCGCTTCAAACAAAAACACCAACCACGCGTCATCTCTTCTTTGCTATCTAAAATATTGGTTGTAAGAGTTAGTCTTCAACACCCATAAAATAAAACCAATAATAAATTATCTCATTTGACACATGAATATGAATCATCCAATTTGACCCTTATGACACTATTATATGCTACGTTATTATATGTCATGATATTTATTCTTTCTTCAAATCATTGTAGTTTTATACTCTCAAACCACATAGCTTATCAATTCCACAAAATCACCAACACTTCATAATTAATAAAATTTCTTAAAACATATAACGACAAAAGTCGCTTTCTATCAATAAAATTCTCAATTTCACGTATCAACAATCATATATCAATAAACAAATTACTAATTCCACAAATCATCAATCATACGTATAATTATCAAAATTCACCTATTCATAAAAATCAAATATTTTAACAAAATTACTAACCAACAATTCTTATATTTATTAATAATATTTAATCTCTTCATTCATCCATTGAATCAAGAAGCATATCAAATTCGGTATTTTTTTTAATTTTATTTTATGTATTAGTGATAAGATTATTATTTTTTATTTATTATTAAAATATTTCTCTCGTGTTTTTTTATATATCAATAACATATATTTGTCTTGTCTTTTTTATACTCTTCATTGATAAACATTTCTTACGTATCTTATTTATTTACCGGTAACAAATAGTTAACTTGTATTTTTTTATTTATCGACGATAAATATTTGTCTCATATATTAGTAAAATTTATTGTTTATAATTGGTTATTAGCTTGAGTAACTCATCTTAGAGTTATTTGTGGGATCAAAATATTCTGACTTATTTTTTTTTATTTAAAAAAACTTATTTTTATTTTGAATAAGTGATGTAGGAAATGGATATTCAACATTTTCTATTATATTTTTTTAAACAAATAGGTAGAATAGCAAGGAGTGATCAATATGTGTCCTAAGATTATTATTTTTTATTTATTACTAAAAACATTTTCTCATTTTCTATTATTATTTTTTATTTATTACTAAGAAATATTTTTGGATAAATATCGGACTACCCGAAATATATTAGGAAAAAAGGGAAACAAACAAAAGGAATGAAGAAGGGGAGTAGACCAAAACCTCCTTAAAGAGAAATAACTATAAAACAAGGTATACCTAGCCCATTTTGCACAAAATGGCTTCTGATACACATTGGGATGTCTATCTAAAAGTTGGAGTACTCACGACAGTGGCAAGAATGATAAGTGTAAGGGTTTTTAATTCAAGTTCGAGAATGCTTGGTTAGTTCAACCTATTTTGATCACTTTGTCTGTGATTGCTGGAAATCTTCTTGTGAAGATAAATTATATCCACGCTTCATAATTGTTGTATATCTTGATTGTTGGGAAACCTGAAAAGTTGAATGATTATGCATGTAAAACTCAAAGCGCATGGGGTTGCCATACTAACCTTTAGGTTCGATTCGTCCCCACGAATAACTGTATATTGGATGCAATAAGGAATGACCGGCGAATCCCCTTCAGGATACTATGAGTTCCTTGACGTGTATTGCACAACCACACCAAACGTATCTCCTCACAGTATTTTACAGATTTATGGTTCCAGCAATTTGTAACACCCTAGTTGTTATTTTATTATTTTTGGTTGATTTTAAGTATTTTATATGCTTTAAAATGATTTATGTGATTATTTGTTGTATTGTTATTTTATTATTTAGTTGTTTTATTATTTAATAGAATAAGTAAGGATTATTATTTATTTGGAGTTTTGAGGGTTTATGAGAATTAATAGAAATAGGTGAGAAAAAGAGTTATTTTGGACTTAAGGGAGATTAAATTAGAATTATGATAATTTAAGGGAGTTAAGGAAAAATAAAGTGGGGGTTATGTTTTGGTGAGAATAGGAAAAAGAAAGGCAGAAACATTTGCACGTACAGTAAAAAAAAAACCAGAGTTTTGGGAAAAAGTGAGAGAAGCCAAGAGCAAGGGAGAAGAGCTAAGAGGAGGTTTGATTTTCTGTAGAACTGTTGGAATCATCTTAATTAAGGTAAGGGTGAGGCTAACTTCAATTAATAATATGTATATAATTGCTGAAATTGAATTGAAATTGTGTTTCTTGAGTTAGGGTTGCAAAGATTAGGAAAAGTTGCTAAGTGTTGTGATTTATGTTGTTGATTGCATGTTTCTGAGTTTTGGTTGTGGTGTTGCATATAGAATCTGTAAACATTGTAGAAATTCATTTTGGGTGATCAGGGGATCAAAATTGGGTTTTTGGATGAAAAAGAGTTAGAAAATTCGTGAGTTTTTGTACTGCCCAGATGAAGCTTTGCTTAAGCGAGATGCTCTTCGCTTAAGCGAGCGACCCATAATGCTACCCAGAATTGTAGAATGACCATTCGCTTAAGCGAGATGCAAGCGCACTCTAAGCGAGCAAAATCCTGACTTACGACATTTAGGTCGCTTGAAGCGAGCCACGAGCGAACCTTGAGCGAGCGAGAACCAACCATTCTGTGAAGATTTCGCTTAAGCGAACTGGCCTTCGCTTAAGCGAGATAGGTCCTGTACGACCATTTTTTGAATTTTGCTTCTTGCATTAGGACATTAATCTGAGCATCCTAAAATGTTTTCTTGATTTATTTAACCTTGTTTATGAAGTGAATATTATAAATGAAAGTATACCTATGTGAATGTATGTATATGTTTATATATAATTATATATGCCATATCGTTGATTTCCGTTGTTGTTGTCGTCGTGTCGTTGTTGTCCAAGTTGAGGAGTGTGTCATAAATAATTTAGGCACAATTGTTGTTGTCGTTGTCGTTGCTGTTGTTGTTGAGTTGTATGCAGATATACACACGGAGTCATTCATACTCATACATTGTTGGGGGCTTATGCCCTGGAATGTTAATCATTCAACCGTTGAGGGCTTATGCCCTGGAATGCTCGTTCATTCAAATGTTGAGGGCTTATGCCCTGGGATGCTTTAACCATCC
The DNA here is from genome assembly GCA_958299785.1 of Medicago lupulina. NCBI lineage: Eukaryota > Viridiplantae > Streptophyta > Magnoliopsida > Fabales > Fabaceae > Medicago > Medicago lupulina. Next base: position 8,717,190 of record OY283139.1, on the reverse strand, counting down.
AAATTGTTGAGGGCTCATGGCCTGGAATGCCTTGTCATTCAAACGCGTTAAATGGTACCACATGCATATTGCATTAGTAGTTGTCGTCGTGCATTGTCGTAGTTGTTGTCGTTGGTCGAGTCGTTGGTGTCGCAGTTGATCATGATGTTGTTGTTGCTTAAACATAAATTAAACGTTGCAAATCGAATATGAATTGATGTAGCCGTTGTTGATAAGGCTGCTGCCATGTATATATGAACTTAATGATGCCTGTTGTTATGAATGTTGCTGTTTTAATTTGATTGATGAGTTATATATATATTATTATTGTTTGTGAATCTCACCCCTTCTGCTTGAAAATGTTGCTCTTCGTATGGGTAACTTGCAGGTAATGAAGATTAGTTGGATGTCTGGCTCAAGTGTCTTAGGGCTCTGATACGTAACGGGATGGGGGAAACATTGTTTTGTCTTTCATTCCTTATGTATCAAATTTTGAAATATGTTGCTGGAGTTTTAAATTGTTGAACAAAATTTATCTCGTTGAGGCTTTTGTGCCAAGATTCTTGTCGCCGATTTATGTTATGTTGAAAAGAATTTTCCGCTGCAATTTTTATGAGATTAAATGTTGATGAGAATAAATAGTATATTTTCTATTTATGAAATTTTTGAAAAGCAGTGTAATGCTCCGTTTGTTGATTTACTCTGATTATATATATTAATATTATGTTGTTGGGAAACGGGGTGTTACACAATTCACTCATGCATTAGAGAATTGATGGATGATTTAGAGTAAGAGAATGATGGAGAATTATGTTGTTAATGTAACAAAATTCTTGTTTCTATTTTCTGTCCAAAATTGTGTGTTGTAGTGTGTCCAACTAATGCCCAAATGCCAAGCATTTATAGTGCATTATATGACCCTTCACATGTAAAAAAGCACCCCTTTGACTTGCATCAATGCTATGATTCATTAAGCACCCCTTTGCCAAAGGTTATAACCATATACTCTTGAATCATTGTCATGGTTCATTATCTATCAATAAATAATAATGTTCCAATGTATATGAAAGGTTCCCATGAAGAGTTACAACTTTTGGTTCTAAAGTGATTCAATTATTTTGGAAATCACCAACTGGAAACAATTATTTTGCAGATTTATTCTAAAAGAAGCATAGCTTGCAGGATTTGGTCTTTGAATGCAATGTCGCCTTCTATAACAAATGATGACATTGAAACTTTGACTGCTCCTTTTCGTTTTGATGAATTCAAGGAAGCAATGTTCTCTATACAGGTTGAACGTGTCCAAATCCTGGTTTTTATCAACACATTTGGGATATGTGTCAATGTGTGGTCAAGAATTATTTGTAATAGGTTGCCTTTGGTTAGAGTTCGGTATTTTTTTTTGGAAAATGTTAACCAGTGCCCCTGAGACATTGGTTAAGGAAACCAAATATAGTATGAGTATCTTGAAACTTGTGTAGTCAAGTTTAAAAAGTGTAAAAGATGATGTTTTCAGGTGGCATTTAGCATGCACAAAGGAAAGATTTGTGCACCATGCACAAGGGAGGATTTTTTGGACAGCCAGCGGTTTTGATGGGGTTGGATTACCTACCGAAAATAAATCAATAATAAAAGTAAACATATTATAATGAAAAATATTGATTTTATTGTTTTTGCTGAACACACCCCTCAAATCTGAAAATGCAAAGTAGCAATTCACACAATCACTACACACCTCCTTAACCTCACTTCAGTCTCCTTTTCCCTCTTTCTTCACTTGAATCTCACCGCCACAGAACCAGCACGTTGTCTCCGACCACCGCCATGTTTGAATCTTAAAGCTCCAAATTTGCAGTTGGAATCTGATCTGGTGTTGACGCCACCAACTGAAAAGGCAAGCAGTATCAGCAGCAACAACTCCTTGTTTCTACCACCCATTCAATTAAAAATGATTTTCACCAAAAACTCCTTATTTCTTGATGAACATTTGATGATACTGCATTCTTCATATCTGCATTGATAAACCCTTTAAAACTCCTTATTTCCTGATGAACATTTGTTTGGTCACTTGAAATAACATATGACATAGCCTTGTAAAAGAAAAACATAATACCAGAAGCAAGTATGTTGGGTGTTTTAAGACAAGGATTTTATCTTCCTATTATAGAATTTCAAGAAATTGTTAATTCTACTTTGTCATCATGTTATAGAATTTTCGCTCCCGATGCTACTATCTTCATATTGTGTGTAACAGATTTTTGATAAGGAACTGATGCCAAACTATTCAAATAATGTGAAGGATTCAATGAATCCAATAAGATTACTACAACCCAGGTGGATGAGTTGAAATTTGTTATAGGTTTTCTTCTTGCATGGGACACCCACAATAATTTTTGAGCTCAAAGTATTTTGAATTGTAAGGAGATACAATTTCAGCTTGAGATACTCGGGTCATTTTGTGTCTTTCTACAAGCAAGCTCCTGATGCTATAAGAAGTTTGTATTCAACTCTCAGTAATAAGTAATGCACTTGGACAGTATTGAGAGAGTTTGCAACTAATAGACAATTAAAGTAACATCTGTTATTTCTTCAGGCAATTACAAGTGTGGTTATGTTCCCTATCATCACGTTTTGTCAAGTGTGAGTAAGTAAGGAGAGAAATTACTAAAGGGGAGAAAAACACAAGAAGGGGGGGTTGAATTGTGTTAGACTTTTCTTCGTTTTCTTAAAAAACACAAGAACACTTATGATTAGAAGCAAAAGAGACAGCTTCTGAAGAAGATGTTCAGGAGCGTATGCAGCGGAATGATAAACAGAGAGAAAAGAGAAGAAGTAAGACACAAACAATTTATACAGGTTCCTTCCACAAACCGGAAGTAGTCATGTCCCCCTTGCACTTCCAAGGAGAGTTCACTAAATGTAATATCTGATTACAAATGCTCAAGCACACAAGCAAGAGACTTCAAATGCTCAAGAACACAATCAAGAGACTTCTAATGCTCAAGCACACAAGCAAGAGACTTCTATCAAACAAAATTACAAGGAAAATGTTTGAGGTTGAACACTTGATATACAATCAGTGGTGTTCTCAATACAAATCAGATACAGACTTTTAAGACTTTTGAATTTCAAAGATATGAACTTGAAAACTGAAATTCTAAGTGAACTTTTGGATGCTGAACAATTTGACAGAGTTTTGGCGCTTTTAAATTGTTGTAGAGTCTTGTTGTTCTTCAAGTATTCACTCCTTTATATAGAGGTGTGAAATGAACGTTGTAGGTGCCAACACATCCAAAAGGAGTCGTTGTTGAAGCTTGATCTTTCACCAATGATTCTTTTCCTGATTAAGTTATTGTCCTATGAAGGATCAATTTCAAATCCATTCCAGTTGTGAAGGAACATTGTTACAGTCGTGGTTGTATTTCAGAGTTGTTATCTTGTCTTGTAGCAGAGACACAAAACAGAGTAGTGGAGAAGGTGGTTGTACAGTTCGTACAGAGTACAACCTCAACGCTTCTTGTATCTTTGCAGCCAAATGACTTCAAATCCTTTTGAAATGACCGTTGCATTATTCCACTAGTCTTCTGCCAATTCTATATGACTTTCAATCCAAAATATAACACTTAATCCATAAAATCTTGAATCATTTTACTTCTGATGAAATACTACAACTTCTGAAGAACCAGCTTTTGAGGACCTTCAGCTTCTGATGACGTCATACTCTTCAGGAGCGCAAGTCTTCAGGAGCGCCTGACTTCAGGAGCGCTTTAAGCTTCATAATATTTGTTTCCTTTGCTCTTTATTGTTCTTCCAGAACCTTTGTAAGATATAACACTTGGTTTATGGTCCTGTACACTTGAACAAATGTTAGCAATACCAATTGTCAATTTTTAATACCTTGTTATCATCAAAACTTTTTAGGGTTTATTGTTAAACACATTTTGTTTCAACAATCTCCCCCTTTTTGATGATGACAAACAATAGTATTTAAAACTTGATCAATTGTTGTTAATCTAATTAACAAGTTGACTTATAGGGTATGAGGTTTGTAAGCTCCCCCTAAGTCTAATAGTACTTTCAAGGTGAGGTTTGTAAGCTCCCCTTGAGTTCTATCTTGCTAGTTAAATTCATTTAACGCACAATAATAAATTTTAACATTAATGAAAGAGAGAAGTATGGTTCAATTAACTTAATTTGAATTTTGATACTCCTTCATAGATTCAGAGCTTATATTACCTTTTTTTAATTCAGGTAAGAATGATGAGAAGTTTTTCAAAATTTCAAATGTTATTAATGGGGCTCAGAGCCTTTAAATACTATCACATATACTCCCCCTTTTGTCATTAACAAAAAGAAATAAACAAAAAGAAGAGATGAGAAAAACATAGCGGATAAAAGGTTCAGAGCATAAACAAATCAAAATGTGTACCATTATACGAGTTAAACAAATCATTCAGAAGCAATTATTAGTTCAGAAGCACTTAAGTTCAAAAACAGGAAAAGATATTCAGAAGAAGAATAATATTCAGAATCATAAGAGTTAAGACAGAATCAATAGAGATAAAACACAACAACAACAAGCTAAACTAAAGGTGTGCAACTAAAGGTTGGTTTGTTTGCTAGTGTTTTCCAGAATCTTTCTGAGCAACTCATTGGTTTCGTCTTGTTTCTTCTCCATTTCTTCCTTGAATAGTTCATACCTTCTGATCAGATTTTCCTCTATGATTTTAGATTCTTCCAACTTAGCTTCTGCTTTAGCTTGACATTCCAGTAGAAGTAGCTTCTGTTCTTATAAGTCTTTTTCAAGCTTCTGATTCTTCTCTTCCAAGACTTTATTCCTCTGAACTAGAGCTAGATCAGGAGCAGCAGTCTTGAGGTTTATCTTGTTGAGAATAGACAAGTCTAGGTCCTTAGGATGAATGTATTGAGGAAGAAAGTCAGTTGCTTCTCTTCCTCTTATACTCAAAGAAGATCTTGCCCAAGTACCCAAAATCTTGACCTCCTCAAGACTCTCATTAATGCCATTGAGCCAATCTTGCAGCTTCTGCTTAACTTGTTCCTAGGCATCAATGCATGTAGAAGACAGAGCATTCATCACATTTTCCACTCTTTCCTTCAACCTCCTCCACTGCTTATCATAGCTTTCTCTATGACTCAAGTCATTTCTGGATGAAATTAACTTTATCATCTTTTCTACTATGTCTTCACACACACCTTGTAGTACAATAGAATCTAAGAATCTGGTGGGTTGTGAAGATAGTTTTCTAGGTTTGGGAGCAGCAAAGGGGTCAATTTGAAGGTTATTTGATGGTTGGTTGATTGAAGGAGAGGATTGAGTGTTGCTAGATGATGGTTGATCAGAAGCAGACTATTCAACTTCTATAGGTGAAGATTGCTCAGTCTCTTCATTAGGATCTTCTGATAAGATCATGCCATCATATTCCATAGCATTCTCAAAATGAGTGGGTGAGGAAATATGGTCAGAACCAGTATGTTCAGGAACAGAGTGTTCGGGAACATTTGGTTTAGAAGAAGGTTTTTCAAGGACAGTTGTGGAAGACTGTTCAGGGTTAGGTTCAGATTGATGTTGGTTTTCTGAAGCAGCTTCAGAAGTTTTTACTTTAGAGGCCTTTTGTAGGTTAATATCAACATTGGGTAGTTCACCTGATAAATGACTACTAAGGTTGTTCAAGACAGAATCGTCTTCAGGTTTATCAGGAATGATCATGTTGAGTGGTTGAATTGTTAGTGGTTGAAGTGGATGGTTAGGAGGTAGTTTACTACTTCTTAATTCAAGCAGCTTACTAATCCTAACTTCAAAAGGTGGTTCCATTTGTTTGAAGGGAGAAATAGGTTTAGAAGGCTTTTTATGGAGTTTGGATGATGGTGACTGGCCTTTGTGTTTAGATTTGCATAGGATGCCTATTGGTATATCATCCATATCAGTAGATGAGGATGATGAAGATTTGGATTGAGAGGAGTTTGAGTCAGATTCTATATGTACTACAGGTTCTAAGTGTGTAGAAGAATTACCTGATGTAGCTTTTGAACCAGCAGTGGATACAATCTGATCTCCTTTCACACCAGGAGCCAACAACAGATTCTCAACTTCTGTAGTCACCTCCATCTGCAGTTCTGTAGCACTTTTCAAAGCTTGTTTCGCTACTTCAGCAACACCATCCTTGGACAACTTTGATGCAAGAATTTCTATTTCCTTAACAATCTTCAGGACCTTCTGAAGTGCATCAACATCAGCCATCTTCTTTTTCTTTACCACCCTGGTAACCAGTTCAGTAGCAGCAGCTTCAGATGTTCTTACAACTTCTTCATCAACTCTATTGGCAATCTCTTGAATCTCAGCAATCTTCTCAAGATAAAATTTATCACAGTTTTCTGGTCCCATTGCCTTGAGCTGCTCATCTCTTTCCAACTTGTATTGTGCAGCTTTCCTTTTCTTGTCTGCAATCAGCCTATCAGTATGTTCCTTAGCTCTTTTGGCCATTTCAGGAGTCACAATGAACATTAGACCGACAATCTCCACACCAGACTGTCTTTTGCTTGGCCTTTCCTCTTCTTTTTCCACACCATCAATCTCTTCAGTCACATAGACTGATTCCTTCAGCTTCTTGGGTTCAGGTGTTCTCTTTTTCTTCTTCAGAAGAGTCTGTCCAGGAGCCTTTGTAGATGTAGGAGCAGCAGTTGTGCCACTTCTGGTCCTCTTTGGGATTGCAGCTTCTGGATTCAAATCCTGAGCTTCTTTCTGAATTGAAGATACCTCAGAAACACTGGATTGAAGATACCTCAGAAGCTTTGTCCTTCTTTATCCTCTTCGAAGGTTTCTCAGCTTCCAAGTACTCTTCTTGAGTCATCTCCTTCCTCTTTGCTTTCCTGCCTTTTTCAACAAGCAGCTTTCCTCCATACATTACTTCAGGAACCTCTTCAAGACCAATGATTTCACCAGTGACTGCAAAATGGTCAGTGAGAAGTGCCATTAGTACAATTAGTGAATCTTTCTTACAGATTAGTGGGAAGTTTGCCATCAAGTCTGAGACCACCATAGACTCACTGGTGTTTGTATTAAGAGGTGTGAACCTCTTGACCAGTTGCATATTCTTCAATGTCTTTCCATTGATTACCTTGCCAACAGCTGTTTCCAACTTATAATCAGTGTAGAAACGAGTTTCATTGAGAGCTTGAATAATGCCTCCCTGATGAAAAATCTCAGAAATCAATCTTCCATAGGGAACCCAGGCTATGTCTTTCATCTGGCTTTCCCTGAGCTCCTTAATCATATGTTTGAAGATGTATTTCGACATGTTCACTTTTTCACCTTTGATGATATGATGAATAAATACCTTATGAGCCAGTGAAGGTTGATCACTGCCACCTCCCTTTGGTAGCAGATTCTCGTATTGAATCTTCAGGAGCATCTTCTTCTCCATATCCAAGTCAGCATACTTACGAGCTTTTGTTGACTTGAATAATATCTCGTTCACAGTATTATTCCAGGAGTTGTTTTTGGAATTAGGAATCTCTATTCTAGAATATTGACCTGAAGCTTCTACTCTAATAACATATGCTATTATTTCTTCAGAAATAACAACTGGCACTCCCAATACGCTTGATCTGATTTCAGTACCTTTAAAGGGTTCCAAACCCATCTCTTCTCTGGATTTACCTTTCAATTCTGGATAAAGTAGAACCAAGTTTCTTTCTTCTTCTTCAAAAGCTTCTTTGTCATAAACCAAAGCTCTTACCCAGAAATGTCTGACCAGGGTCTTGTAAGTAGGACCATTAAGCATATCAAAGTACTTCATCAGTCCTTGAACAACATAGTATTCCTTGATATCACATCCATGAAACATCAGGGATTTGAAATCGACAGGACTTTCCACTTGAATCTTCAACTGATGTTCTTTTAGATTCATTGTTAACCTAGAGATTACATACGCGGCCCTTTCCGGTTGATCTTGTTGTTGAACTAATTGCTGATCTTGATTACCAGATTCTGGAATGGAACTTGAAGATGCCATTGATTTTGATTGAGGAAGATGATGATTTTAGGGTTCTAGGTTTGAGAGAGTTTGCTTAGCAGATACGAAAGCAAAAGGGAAAATGTAGGTAGTGAAGTGAGTAGTGTGTGTTTTGTCTAAGTGTTTTGAGTAAAAACGTTTGAATACACAGGGGACAAACAAACACAGCATTAATGACAGTTGGGGGCGCGAGATAGTACATTGAAAGCATAAAGATCGTCATTTCCCTTTTTGTTATACACCAATACATTTATGCCACGTTATCAGATTTCAGATGCGCTGTATAAGTTAGTGGGACAATTGTCACCAGAAGCAACTCCAGAAATTCCACTAACTCCTACTATTCAGAAGCACAAAGATTCCACTTCTGAAGTTTGAAATTCTGATGACTCATCAGGAGCACATTTTCCTCAGAACCTCACTTAAGAGCTTCTGATGGACCATGGCTTCTGAACTGACTTCAGAACCTAAACTTCCCATTCAGGAGCAAGCAATTTTAATCAGACACATAATGCATGTTCAAATTTTTCTTAATGAATTCAAATCTTTCAACTGTTAAAGGCTTAGTAAATATATCAGCCCATTAATTTTCAGTGTCAATGAATTGTATATCTAAAATTCCTTTTTGAACATAATCTCTGATAAAATGGTGTTTGATCTCAATATGCTTGACTCTTGAATGTAGAATTGGATTCTTTGACAAACAAATAACAGCAGTATTATCACAAAAAATGGGAATACTGTTAGCATTAATCTGAAAGTCTTCCAACTGATGTTTCATCCAGAGTAGTTATGTGCAACAACTTGCAGCTGAAATGTATTCTGCTTCTGCTGTAGACATATCAATAGTTGCTTGTCTTTTGCTAGTCCAAGATATCAGATTATCACCCAGAAATCGACAATTGCCACTGGTTGACTTTCTTTCAATCCTATCACCAGCATAATCAACATCATAAAATCCAATTAGTTTGTAATCTAAGGATTTCTTATAGAGGAGTCCAAGATTAGTTGTTCCTTTCAGATACCTAAAGACTCTTTTAACTGCAGTTAAATGAGATTCTCTACGATCTGACTGAAACCTTGCACACAAGCATACACTGAATAAAATATCTGGCCTAGATGCAGTGAGGTATAACAGAGAACCAATCATACCTCTGTACAGCTTCTGGTCTACTTTTGATCCTTCATCTTCTTTGCTTAAGGTGCATGTTGGATGCATTGGAGTGTTCATCAGCTTACAATCTTCAAGCTTGAACTTCTTCAGAAGCTCCTTTGTATATTTTGTTTGATGAACATATACTCCATCTTTGCTTTGATTAATTTGAATGCCCATGAAGAACTTCAGCTCTCCCATCATGCTCATTTCAAATTCATCCTGCATTAACTTAGAAAACTCCTTGCAAAGAGATGCATTAGTAGAACCAAATATTATATCATCAACATATATTTGCACAATAAGAATGTCTTTCTCAAGGGTCCTTCTGAAGAGTGTTGTATCAACTCTACCTCGATTAAAATCATTTTTAATCAGGAAATTACTTAGTCTATCATACCAAGCTCTAGGAGCTTGTTTCAAGACATATAGTGATTTCTTTAGTTTGTAAACATGGTCAGGATGCTTCTGATCCTCAAAACCAGGAGGTTGTTTGACATACACTTCTTCTTCTATGACACCATTAAGAAATGCACTCTTGACATCCATTTGATATAATATAATGCCACGATTAACTGCATAGGATATAAGTAACTTGATTGCTTCCAATCTTGCAACTGGAGCAAATGTTTCAGTGTAATCAATGCCTTCTTGTTGACTGTATCCTTGTGTAACAAGTCTGGCTTTATTTTTGGTTACTTCACCTTGCTCATTCAGTTTGTTTCTGAATACCCATTTTGTTCCAATAATGTTCTTATGAGATGGTTTGGGTACCAGATCCCACACATCATTTCTTTGAAATTGATTCAGCTCTTCTTGCATTGCTAAGATCCATCCATCATCTAAAAGTTCTTCATCAACTGTTGTAGGCTCAATCATTGATATCAGTCCTATCATAGATTCTTCTTGTCTGAAGTGTGACCTTGTTCTTCTGGGACTTTCTTTATTTTCAATGATTTGATCCTCAGAATGAGAAGACTTGTATTTGAAAGTGTTGTTGGAGGAATCTGCTTGCTGTGAGCTATCTTGTGCTTCATCAGAAGCAGCTTCGTCTGGAGCTTCTGATGTGGGTGCAGCTTCTGGACTGTCTTCAGATTCAACTATCTGATTAGGTTCTGGAATGTCTTCAGAAACCTGTATCTCTGCAGAACTTTCAACTTGCTTTGAAGTTTTATCTTCAAGCTCTTTGTCATCAAATTTAACGTGCATAGATTCTTCAACACAAAGTGCCTCTGAAATTGTACACTCTGTATGCCTTTGACCTTTCAGAGTAACCTAAAAAGATTCCTCTTTGGGCCTTGGCATCAAATTTCTTTAGGTAGAGCTTGTTGTTCAGAATGTAACATGTACATCCAAATTGATGAAAGTAAGAGATATTTGGTTTTCTTCCTTTAAAGAGTTCATATGTTGTTTTCTCCAAGATAGGTCTGATGTAGATCCTATTCTGGACATAACACGCTGTATTCACCGCTTCTGCCCAAAAATGTTTTGCCAAATTGTTTTCATGGATCATGGTTCTGGCCATTTCTTGTAAAGTTCTATTCTTTCTTTCTACAACCCCATTTTGTTGTGGAGTTCTAGGAGAAGAGAATTCATGGATGATTCCATGTTTTTCACAAAAAGCTTCAAATGGCTCATTTTCAAACTCACCACCATGATCACTTCTAATTTTCAAAATCTTGGCTTCTTTTTTCAGATTGAATAAGAGTGCATAAGTTATTGAACACATCATATGCATGATCTTTGCTTTTCAGGAATTTCACCCAAGTCCATCTGCTGTAATCATCAACAATGATTAATCCATACTTACTCCCATATAAGGATGCAGTGCTAACTGGTCCAAATAGGTCAATATGAAGTAGTTCTAAAGGTCTTGAGGTGGAAACAATGTCTTTAACGTTGAAAGATGATTTAACAATTTTTCCTTTCTGGCATGCACCACAGAGTGCATCTGAATGATAATCAATGCCAGGAAGGCCTTTGACAAGTTGTAACTTACTAAGCTTAAAGATTAATCTCCAGTTAGCATGTCTCAACCTTCTATGCCACATCCATTTCTTATCATTCATTGACAGAAGTAAAATTACCTTCTGATCATCCAGTTCAGAGAAATTGATTTTGTAAACATTTTCCACTCTCTTTCCTTTGAACACTATGGATTTATCATCCTTGTTGATTACTGTGCAGTTGGCTTTTTCAAATAATACAGCATAACCATTGTCACAGAATTGACTGATGCTCAATAGGTTATGCTCAAGCCCATCTACCAACCACACATTATTAATAGAGGTAGAGGAATTACCAATAGTCCCCGTACCAATAATCTTCCCAGACTGGTTGCCTCCAAACTTTACATTTCCTCCTTCTTTCATTGTGAGGGATAGGAACATTGACTTCTCTCCTGTCATGTGCCTTGAGCAACCGTTGTTCAGGTACCATGACTTTTGCTTTAATCTTGCTTTTAGACAAATCTGCAGCATTGACAATTTCAGATTTAGGTACCCATTGTTTTATGGGTCCTTTGGGGTTAGTGTTGGAAGTTTTACTCACCATTCCATGTTCCTTGAGGTGCGCTTTGGGTAGCTTCTGATTAATCATTACCTTAGGTTTTTCAACTTTTGGTTTTGATACTTCAGAAGCAACAACTGTTTTTCCCTTCTGAACCTTAGACTTTAGGACATCAGATTCTGATTTCATCAGACTCTGAGGAACAGGTTCTGATCTCTTCAGAATCTTAATCTTTGTGGTCTTAGATTCAGAATTTACCACAACCTTAGGCTTGAAGTTCTTTGGCTTTGAAGTAATCTTAGCCTTAGAACTGGAAGCTTCAGGTTCTGATTGAGCAAAAGTTTCCATTTTGGCACCTTCAGGAACAAAGAAGGTTTTCAATCCTTCCTTAATGCATTCACAATATGCTTTAAGATTGGTTTCATTAGACTTAGCTTCTGAAAACCCAATCCCTTTGCCATTGTTTTTGTAAATGCTATAAATCATAGAAGCAATTCTGCTTCTGTCAAAACCAGAAATAATGAAATCTTCAAGAGCAATCTCATGGTTACTTAAAGACTTTTCATCACATTTTTCTTGTAACTTCTGACACAAGAACTTGAGCTTGTCTTCATAAGTTTTACATATGAAGTCAAAACCTCTAAGTCCTTCTTCAGAAGCTTTCAGATCCAATAAAGTTGATTCTTGTTGCTTCATCAAAACAACATATTTTTCTTTCAAAACTTTCAACTCATTGGTTCTCAGTTCAAAATGAGTGAGGAGTTCTTTAAGTGACTCTATTAGTTCTTCTCTAGGGATTTTGGAATATACCTCATTTTCATCTTCTGAATCTGATTCAGTTTCAGCTTCTGAAGTTGCTGTAGCTACTAACCCAACAACTATCTTTGCACCTTCATCAGATTCTTCTTTGTCAGACTCAGATTCACTATCCAAATCATCCCATGTGGCCATCAAACTCTGCTTTAACTGTTTCTTAAGCTTGCTTGACTTGAATGTTGGCTTCTTTGACTTTTCCTTTGACTTTTCCTTCTGAAGATCAGGGCAATCAACAATGAAATGACCAGGCTTCTTGCAATTGAAGCATCCCTTCTGATCTTCCTTCTTTGAGCTTCTGAAGCTGCCTCTTCTGGATAGAAACTTCTTGTTCTTCTTGGCTAGATACTGAAGTCTGTTTGAGAGCATAGCCATTATCTCAGTAACCTCTTCATCAGAATCTCCATTGGGTGAATCTTCTTCTTCATACTCAACCACTTTAAGAGCTTTTGATGACTTGTCTTTGGATGGAAGAGCTATTGATTTACTCTTTTTAGTAGACTCATGTTCATTAAGACTTAACTCATGAACTTTGAGAGAACTAACAAGATCTTCGACACTTAAAGTGTTTAAATCTTTAGCTTCCTCAATGGCAGTCACCTTTGGTTTCCATCTGGCAGGCAGACTTCTGAGTATCTTGCTCACGTGATCAGAAGCAACATAGCTTTTCTTCAGTATTTGAAGTCTAGAGACTAAGGTTTGAAATCTTGAGTACATCTCCTCAATACTTTCATCATCCTTCATCTTGAACAGCTCATACTGATGAACAAGCATCAGTGCTTTAGCTTCTCTGACTTTCTTGCTTCCTTCATAGTTAGCACATAAAGATGCAAACATAGCTTTTGCAGTTGATTTATCACTCATCTTCATGTACTCTGCTTGTGGTATAGCAGAAACCAGAGAGCCTCTGATCTTATGATGTTTCTTGTACATCTTCTTCTGAGCAGGAGTATGAACCTTTCTATCAACAGCAGCTCCTTCTTCATCAAGGACTAATGCACCAACTCCATCTTCCAGAATATCTCATAGTTCTTCATCTAAGCCCATGATATAGCTGTAGAAGTTGGTTTTCCACCAAGAAAACTCTTCAGGATCTCCATTAAACTTTGGAACCTTCCCTGAGTCAGTTTTCTTTTCACTATAATCATAGGATACAACATTATGATTACCACCAGTACCAGAAACAGATGATTCAGCAGACATGTTTTTCTCAGATCTTGGACTGTTACACTGTTAGGTGTTGTCAACAGAACCAAGGCTCTGATACCAATTGAAGGGGAGAAAAGCACAAGAAGGGGGGGTTGAATTGTGTTAGACTTTTCTTCGTTTTCTCAAAAAACACAAGAACACTTATGATCAGAAGCAAAAGAGACAGCTTCTGAAGAAGATGTTCAGGAGCGTATGCAGCGGAATGATAAACAGAGAGAAAAGAGAAGAAGCAAGACACAAACAATTTATACAGGTTCCTTCCACAAACCGGAAGTAGTCTTGTCCCCCTTGCACTTCCAAGGAGAGTTCACTAAATGTAATATCTGATTACAAATGCTCAAGCACACAAGCAAGAGACTTCAAATGCTCAAGAACACAATCAAGAGACTTCTAATGCTCAAGCACACAAGCAAGAGACTTCTATCAAACAAAATTACAAGGAAAATGTTTGAGGTTGAACACTTGATATACAATCAGTGGTGTTCTCAATACAAATCAGATACAGACTCTTAAGACTTTTGAATTTCAAAGATATGAACTTGAAAACTGAAATTCTAAGTGAACTTTTGGATGTTGAACAATTTGACAGAGTTTTGGCGCTTTTAAATTGTTGTAGAGTCTTGTTGTTCTTCAAGTATTCACTCCATTATATAGAGGTTTGAAATGAACGTTGTAGGTGCCAACACATCCAAAAGGAGTCGTTGTTGAAGCTTGATCTTTCACCAATGATTCTTTTCCTGATTAAGTTATTGTCCTATGAAGGATCAATTTCAAATCCATTCCAGTTGTGAAGGAACATTGTTACAGTCGTGGTTGTATTTCAGAGTTGTTATCTTGTCTTGTAGCAGAGACACAAAACAGAGTAGTGGAGAAGGTGGTTGTACAGTTCATACAGAGTACAACGTCAACGCTTCTTGTATCTTTGCAGCCAAATGACTTCAAATCCTTTTGAAATGACCGTTGCATTATTCCACTAGTTTTCTGCCAATTCTATATGACTTTCAATCCAAAATATAACACTTAATCTATAAAATCTTGAATCATTTTACTTCTGATGAAATACTACAACTTCTGAAGAACCAGCTTCTGAGGACCTTCAGCTTCTGATGACGTCATACTCTTCGGGAGCGCAAGTCTTCAGGAGCGCTTTAAGCTTCATAATATTTGTTTCCTTTGCTCTTTATTTTTCTTCCAGAACCTTTGTAAGATATAACACTTGGTCTATGGTCCTGTACACTTGAACAAATGTTAGCAATACCAATTGTCAATTTTTAATACCTTGTTATCATCAAAACTTTGTAGGGTTTATTGTTAAACACATTTTGTTCCAACAATTACAAACAAGGGCAAGTAAAGAAAGGAAACACAGCTGAATAGAAAAGTGTATCCCATGAATCAACATGAAATAAACAGATTCTGTCTGATAAGAAGATATAGCACATCCCTGATTCTTTTCATTCAAAATAAAAGCAACAAAAAGATCAGATCCTTCAGAATTTTATATTCCATAATTGCACAACTTGAAAAGTAAATATACATTCACAAACTCCCCTCAATTGATCATTTTATTGCTGAACAAATACTTGGTACTACTCTTATTGCAAAAAAAAAAAAAAGTGGCAGTATCAAAAAATTAATGGATACTCTTATTGCTAGAACAAAGTAGTGGCTACATAATCTTTTCTTATGCAAATAAACAATGGTGTCTAAAGCTCAATAGCTATTCTTATTGCGAAAAATAAAAAATAGTTGTTGCAGATTAGTTGCACTCAAATGTCTTCTTCCAATCAATGTGACTTGTTGACAATGGTGTCTCAACCTCTGCATTTGTTATGTCTGAAATTACATTTTGACACACTTGAATATCTTCCTTCGGACACATCCAAAAAAGAATAACAATTAATTTCAACATGGTGATAGTGACAAACATAAAATACTCAATCTGCAGTGAAACAATGTAAAAATTAATTGAAGTAACTGATCTAACTTGTTAGTTTGCTCATGTATCTTGACATCCATGTGAAAACAATACATTCTGTCTTGTTGTACCTGTATAAGTTCTACCTTGCTCTACCTGTATAATTGGAATTGGCATGGTGGGAGAAAAATTATGTCTCACAGAACTAAACTTTTGAGTGTCTTTTCTTCTTTTATATTTTCTCTCTAGACAACTCTTAGGTCTACCTTTTCCTCTGGATACACCATCCTTCTTTTTTATACTCAAAACTTCATATGCATTGAAATTTTCATTCAAAGCGATTGTTCTGTCATTAGATGGACTAAAAAATATTCAACAAAATAGAGAGCTGAAATAGCTATTTAGTTGTTATTTATTAGTATTATTATTATTGTTGGAAATAGACAATTTCATTGATCACAAGTGTCTTATATATCATACCGAGGTTATTTCTATTTAAATATTTCAAAAATTGATTTGATGTTGTTCTCATTGATAAATGATTCATCAAATCTTTTCATTGATGGATCAAATTCCAGGGATGCCCAAGTTAGCAAGGACATGATCAGTTCTGATTCTCAGTTAAAACAACGGCAGCTTTAGGCAGCTTATTTAGCAAAACCAGAATTCAGAGCTTCTACACAAGCATTACCCAGCTCGGAGAACATACCAGCATGCCAGACCTTTATAAACACATACTTGTTCCATATTCTAGCCAATGTGGGACTTAATGGATCCAAGATGGTACAGTATTAAGTTGAAATATAGTTACTTAAATGGTTTACTTGATTTCTACATTATGCATACTATGAAGTAATAAACTTTTAGATTATGGGACCAAAATAGTCACTCACATATATAGAGGGATTAAATTTATACAGCAAGTTACACAATGATTAAATAGACTCAAAATTATGATCCAAAACCGATGTTAAAGTAGTGGAATGCAACACATATAATTTCTGAAGCGAACATATATATACCTGGTTTGGCTTAGAGTAACATCAGGCAACATTATAACATGCTACTGCTGCTCCCTAGGGTTCTGGTTTTGTTCCCAAAGCAGACTCAAATTTATCTAATGCTTCCTCGTATTTAGCATTCCTACAACATTTAAACCAGGAAAAGAGTGCATGGTAAGAATAACACGAAGATAACATTACAATTTTGTAGTTTTAATATCATAATGACACTTACTTGAATTTCTCTGACTTTGTTACTAAACTACACCAGATTTAAATCCCCAATTCATTCCACTCTGGTGGAATCTAGCTGGTGCTGTCGTATCTGAATCATCATTGTATGTGCCCATTTACTGTCACCGACTTTCCACCACAATTTATACGAAGAGCATATGAGGCTGGCATGAGCAACATAAAGTGAGAAATTGTTCAAATGTTAAGCAAAGTACGAAAGTTATATGATGAAATATATATTCCATCAAACATTGTAGAAACAATGCATAATGTATAACAACAAACTTATTAATCGTTGCGGGCCAAAGAGCTAGAATACAGGTTCCTGTGATATAAAAATGGTTGTGAATCAAATAGGTTCTTAATTTCCAAACAAATACACATAAAGTCAACAATTCTTACACATTTCCATCTTGACATGTCTGACTCCCTTAGCTTATAGTGAGGTTATTGTAAGAAATATCTCTATATACAAGTTATAAAATTTAATTCAGAATCATATAATATGCCAAATAAAGAGACCTCATGAAACATTTAGAAATTCCAAACAAACATATCAACATAGTAAATTAATCAATAGTTTTGATTATTGTTATAGAACCCAATAACTAAGTAAACAAATGCAATACAATCTAGGTGATGACCCTGAAACCATGGTGCATTTAGGTTTCATTCCGTAGTTATGATACTCTTTTTGCTTTAGAGGTTCCATACCAAAATTGGACATTATATTTAACATCAAACAGTTCCAAAACAATTCTAAAGCTATATTGGTTTTAAACCGAAAACAATGAAGCATGTTCACAACAACAAGAAACAATGTCATTATATTCAAAATGAGGAAAGCACAAAAGATAAATTTGAAGAATACCTGTGAAATTATCCATATTCATGGCGAAGAACCCTAAATTGCAGCAGAGAAGTCTGTAGCAGCAAGTTGTGAAAAAAGGAATAGTTTTGAATTGAAAAAGAGAAGAGAGAAAATTTAGAGAGGGTTTTTAGGTTTTAATTTGGAGAAGAAAAATCAAACAAATAGAAATCTTATGTCTTTTAATTTGGGATTTTCCTAAAAATTAGATGGAGGAAAATTTTGGAGCCATGTAAAAGTGGTGAAATAGAGAGGTAGAATAAGGAGGAGGTGAAATTTGATTATTTTTGCGTAAGAGGGAAAGTGAAATCCTGAAAATTAAATGGAGGGAAATTTTAGAGCCATGTGAAAGTGGTAGAATATTGTAATAAAAAAAAGTAGTAGAATAGAGGGATAGAATAAGGAGGAGGTGAAATTTGATTATTTTGGCGGAAGAGGGAAAGTGAAATAGAGTGATATAATTCTGTCAAAAAAAATAGCTAAAATGAAATTAAGTTTTTTTTTAGTTAGTATTCAATTTATTACTTTTGGAAAAAAATATTATTTGCTTAGTTATATTTTTTTTAAAATCATTGTCTTTTTTTATTAACATTTTCGTTCCACATAATATATAATAAGGTTAAATCTGTTTTTACTCCCTATAAATATACAAAGTTTTTGTTTCAATCCCTCTTAAATGATGAATGAAATTGTGAAAAATACAAAAATGATGAATCTGAACGACTAATCTAACTCACAACTCTTACCCTTACAAAAATAATCTTGTACGAAAGGTACTTCGATGAATGTAAATTGATTAATCAATGTGCTTCGTTTGTATTTATTTAAGATGTCAAAGTATCTTGTAGTTAAAGTACTTGGACGTATGTCGACCTATACTACTTCGAAGATGTCAGAACGACTGATCAAACTCACAACTCTTACCCTAACCGAAAGAATCTTGTAGTCACAGTACTTGGATGAATGTTCAACGAATAATCAAACTCTTTATCGACTAATCAATTTTACAACTCTCACCCTAATGACAAGATTCCTCGACCTAAACTACTTCCAAGATTTCAGAACGACTTATCAAACTCACAACTCTTACCCTAACTGAAAGAATCATATAGTCAAAGTACTTGGATGAATGTTCAACGACTAATCGAACTCTTTATCGACTAATCAAACTTATAACTCTCACCTTAATGACAAGATTCTTCGATCTAAACTACATCCAAGATGTCATAACGATTGATCAAACTCACAACCCTTACCCTAACTGAAAGAATCTTGGACTCAAAGTATTTAGATGAACGTTCAATGACTAAACGCACTATCTATCGACTAACCAAGCTTACACCTCTAACCCTAACGACAACTCTCACCGTAATGACAAGTTTCTTACACCTAAACTAATTCAAAGATTTCAAAACGACTGATAAAACTCACAAATCTTACCCTAACTGAAAGAATCATGGAGTCAAAGTACTTGGATGAACATTCAATGACTAATCAAACTCCTGTTATCGACTAACCAAGCTTAAACCTCTAACCCTAATGACAAGTTTCTTTGACCTAAACTACTTCCAAGATTTCAAAACGACTAATCAAACTCAAAACTCTTACTGATGACATGTTGTCATTACATAATTTTATGGACTTATTTTGACATTTTGATAGAGTTCACAAGCTTGAAGTGCCCAAGGGTATTAAAAGTAAGAAATTTTGAAGAGCTGAATTGAACAAATCGTGGCGCGATTCCTTGGTGCCGTGACACGATTTTCTTGGCAGAGAGGCATGTTTTTGAGAAGACCTAATCGTGACACGATTTCATGTTTTGTGGTGCGATTTCGAGAAGGATCTGGAACACGAATTAGGGTTTAAGACAAATCGTGGCGCGATTTATTCCAACCGTGGCACGATTTTTGCTTCAGAAAATATTTCCTATTTTAACAGAAGTTGGTTTCAGAAACAAGGGTTATGATTTGAGAAGAGCAAAGTGCGATTTTGAGACCTAAGGATGGCTAGGAGGGCGATTTCTTCAACCTTCTTTCAGTTCATGTATGTTTTGATTCCACTATTGATTATGCTATTTGTAAGTCTTATTATGAGTAGCTAAATCTCTTAGACATTAGGTCTGAGATGATTTTATGTAACCTTAATTGATACATGTTGCTATGATGAAACTCTATTTATTGTGAATGACAATTTATTTTTTATTCAATTCAATTGTTTTAATTCTTTTATATCTTGATCACATATAAACTCGTCAGTATGAATGACTACCGACCCTAGCTTTCAACTTAGACCCATTGAATTGTTCTAATAAACATGGTTAGTCTAGGAATGAATAATCGTTTGTTAGTGATATTAGGTTAACATGCTTAAACCTTCAAGGATTATTAGACCACCTAAGGAATTAGGGGTTGTAGTTTAAGAGGAGGGTCCTAACTCAAGGGATTGATTAGGGCTAATTTGTTAACTATCGTGAAACTAAAGAACCATTCACAAGAATATAGTGCAGTAACCAATTAGGGGAACATAGATGATTCGAAAGACCTGATCTCATCTCTCTCTTATATCTTAACAACTTTTATTTTCTGTTATTTGATTCTATAAAATCAAACCAAATCAACTGCCTAGTGGCAAAACCATAATAACCTTTATACATATTATTGCTTAACGAAATTAGTTTATTGAGATTAAAAACAGTCCCTGTGGGAACGATATTTTTACTACTTCGATAGTTTTTTGTACACTTGCCAAACTTCAATCACTTACCTTAACTAAAAGAATCTTGGAGTCAAAGTACTTGGATGAACGTTCAATGACTAATCAAACTATTTATCTACTAACCAAGCTTACGCCTCTAACTCTGACGACAACTCTCACCGTAATGATAAGTTTCTTACACCTAAACTACAAAGATTTCAAAATGACTGATCAAACTCACAACTCTTACCCTAACTAAAAGAATCTTGGAGTCAAAGTACTTGGATGAACGTTCAATGACTAATCAAACTCTTATTATCGGCTAACCAAGCTTAAACCTCTAACCCTAATGACAACTCTAACCCTAATATCAAGTTTCTTTGACCTAAACTACTTCCAAGATTTCAGAACGACTGATCAAACTCAAAACTCTTACCCTGACTAAAAGAATATTGGACTCAAAGTACTTAGATGAACGTTCAATGACTAATCAAACTATTTATCTACTAACCAAGCTTACAACTATCACCCTAATGACAATATTCTTTGACCTAAACTAATTCAAAGATGTCATAACGACTTATCAAACTCACAACTCTTACTCTACCTGAAAGAATCCTAGAGTCAAAATACTTGGATGAACATTCAATGACTAATCAAACTCTTTAACGACTAATCAAGCTTGTAACTCTAACCCTAACGACAATAGTCTTCGACCTAAACTGCTCTAATGGTTAGATCAATATTTCAAAACGACTAATTAAACTCACAAGTCTTACCCTAACAACAAGAATCTTATACGGAAAGTACTTGGATAAATTTTAATTGATTAATCAAGATATTCACTACGTGGATTGTGTTTATTTATTTTTATTGTTATTATTATAAAACTAATTTATAAATTCAATATAGATAACAAATTACAACTATTTTTTAAACACATTGAAATGAAAATAACATAATAATACATTAATTAAATAAACTCAAGAATAAAAAATGCAAAAAAAATTCTTAAAAATACATCAACTCAAACTTGCTAATGTATAAATGTATTGAGCATTTTAATGTCCATTTACCTTGACCCATTCAACAATAATGTACACACTTTGGTCACCAAAATAAGCATTTTATATTTATTCAATAATTAATATATGTGGTCTTTAATATACATCACACACACTATTTATTAAATAAACCTAACATGTTATATTTGGTTTACAATAGTGACTAAACTGTCTATTTATTACCCAACTATTACACCCAATTTATTCATATTCTAAATTTTTGAAAAATTCAAAAAAATAACCAATTATTGTATAAATATGATTTCGATTTTAATGAAATAATTAAATATGATTTCGAAAAATAAAAAAATCCAATTATTCATAATCTAAACGGTTCTATTTACTTCAACAACTTCTACTAAATTTTTATTCATTTTAAATTAAATGAATAAATATGATTTATTGTATATTTAATTAATAAATATGATTTATTGTATAAATATAACATGTTTGTTTATGATTTAATGATTTATGTTATAAGCCCAACACAACAGAACATATGGGCTTCGTGTACTATTGATTTGCCCAACACAGCATCTGCAAAAAAAAACATTAAAAATTCGGATTTATTAAAATGTTGGGACCCGCGTGTACTGTTGCTACAAATGCATCAGCAGGTCACCCTCTTCTTTATCTTCCAGATCTCAACCGTTGGAATATAATATTAATATATCAACGATTGTAATTGGCTGTCAGCTTTTAAATGCACAAATTGTACATGGTGCACAAATCTTTTCCTTGTGCATTGTAAACCCTACCATGTTTTCAATGCAAATATTTCTCTTTTTGTTCTTTAACTAGTGTTCCGGAAATACTGGTTAACAAGACCCTTCTTTTTAACTTGAATACAACAAATATTGTCTTGATTTATAAAGGTGAGTTCCAAATAACTATGAAAGACTAGAGACCTATTGATATTTGTAATGTGTTATATTGTTCTTGAAGTTCTTGCTAATAGGTTGAAATAAGTACATGACAAATGTATCTCCAACAACATGTCTTGAAGTTCTTGTGCCTTAAATAAAAAATAGGAAAGGTAATAAAACTTAAAAAAAAAAAAGAAGTCTTTTTTGGTGAGACAACATGAATGTCTTTATTTTGATTTCAATGATTCAAAAATTGAATAATCTTGTAAAGTGAAATTTCACCTTTTTGCTTATTTGAATTTTGATATAAATGCTTTATTTTCTTTACGATACCAGAATATTCTTGTTCATACAACCAAATAATTATGATGAAATAATTCTCACAAAATAAATTAGTAGATAACAAGATGAGATAAGTTTGACATATTTGTAATCTTTAAAACATCAAATGAGAATTTTGTCAACAACAAGCACAACTTAATTAAGAGATATGAGAAAACCCTCCATAAAATCCCGCTCCTAGTCAAAAAGAGCCTTCCTCTACTTGAGGACCAAAACCCAAACATTTCCCACCCAGCTACCCATGTTAGCCACTTTTCCATTTTGTCACAAAAGAAACCTAAAAAACCTAGGAAGAGGTAACAATCCATTGCCAAACACCTTAACACCCTCACAGAGCCAACCCGGTTGAAACCACAGACATCCAATCAACGAGACTGCCTTCCCTCACATGAAGATATTCATGAACCCCTTTGTGCACCCTCCAAAGGGACAAGAAACTCAATTAACCATGCATTATGGCTGAGAGAATGTCCCTCCAAAGATCATACAATTAAGGCGCATAACACGTCCGCCTATACAATTAAGGAACACGACACGACCACCCAAACTAAAAATCCTATTACTTGAGAAGCAATTTTCCTCGAGATCATCTTTATCAAGAGCTTCCAAGTACACCTCAAAAGATGGTTCTCCCCCACTGACAAACCAAGTGAGATGAACAGTTTGGTCCCCACCCTATAGCGAAGAAGCCAATCAATCACCTTAAGGAAATCACCACCGACGTTAACACTAATGACACAAGTTTTAGTAAAGTTAACATTGAGCCTCAAAGCAAGTTTGAAACTCTGAATGATAACCTTAAGAGTAAATTTTTTGTGACAATTGCTTTTCCAAGGAACAAAGTATCATCAACATATAAAAAGGTGGGAGACTGACAACCTAGATTTTTTGACCTTGAACCCTAAGTACATATTACACTTCTCCACAATGAACTCCTCAACCATGAGGACACAAAAAAAAGGCGTGACATATCAACCTGCTTGATTCATCTAAGAATGTTAATATCTCTTGTTGGAATTCATCGACCAACACATGTAGACTACCAACAAAGACACATGCCTTTATCCAACTGCCCCACCAATATCCAAAATCAAACACCCATATCATGTAATCAACAAAGCTTTAACTTGCAAAGTCATAAGTTTGTTCATAATCCATTTTGAAAATAAGACATTTTATCATAGCTTTTCTCCTACGATCAATAATCTCATTCACCGTTATCACCTCATCCACCAACTGTTTATCCTTGATAAAGGTCGACTAGTTTGAAGATATAATACTATCTATAAACATCTATAGTCTCCCAACCAGAAGTTCATCCATATGCTTGTAAAAAGATCCATGATAAGAAATAGCCCATAAGTCCCCAATAAGCAATATTGAGTTCACATTCAAGACCAAAGTAATAAAATTGGAAGAGAATTTCATTGACAAAAGAGCACCGACATAGAACTGATTAAACATCACTCTCTCGTCCCCCTTAAAAGAGTCCAAAACCTCTTGAAAAAGAGAATTTTAACTTATTTGACCCGAACTCATATTTCCATCAGTGTTGTTTACAACCTCGTCGATCTCAACAACAAAAAATGAACCTAACAAATCTAAACTATTATTAGACAAGAATTCCTGAAACTACATACCATCCAAAGACAAGCGATCAAGGATGTCCTAAAAAAGTGCCAAGAAAGATAGGCAATAAACTCAGATTGAACCTCATCCATCTTTTCAACCCACCTATCTCCCACCTTGAGGGCCAAAATATAATTTCTTTGACCCTTGTTTTTCACACAAGAGTAGAAATATGCAGTATTGGAATCACATTTCTTAAATCACCTCAACCTAGAACTTTGATAGGTCTAAACATCTTTACTTTTCAGGAGCCACCACAGTTCACAACAATATTGTAACGCCCTCTCTAATTATTTAATTATTTTATTAGATGATATGGTATATGTTTATATATTATATGATTTCTGATGATTATGTGACGTATTTGTGACGTGTGATGTGTTATTATTTTATTGTTTAATAAAATAATGTGAGTGATGTTTATATGAATAGTTATTTGGTAAATAAATAGATTTGTTGGAAAAATAGAATTTTAAGAGATGGGGTTATATTTATAAATAAGAAAAACTGTGAGGGTTAAGAGAGAATTAATTAAGTTGAGAGGGAGTATATAAGAGAAGTAGGTTAAGAGGAAACATTTTAGAAACGCGTACAGACTTTGGGAAAAGAGAAGAAGAACGGTTCAAGAGAGAAGAGAAGCTAGGTTCCAATTCTGCACAATTTTCCAGGTAAGGGTGAGCCTAACTTCAATAATCTTAATTGTAAATCATCTGTTCTTGATTGGCATAGAGTTTGGTGAGAATTAAGATGAATTTGAGAATTAGGGATAAGGTGAATTTGTGATGAATTGATGAGGGTTTGATGTTGTAAGGCTGTAGAACTTGTTACAGAACCTAGATTATCCCCTAGGATGACATTGCAGATGATTTAGGGGTTTGATTTGAGAGAATTGGCACGTTTTGGTGAATTTAGGTCTGAAACCGTGTGGGTTCCGAGATCGCTCGCCGGTGGCGAGTGATCACTCGCCGTGGCGAGTAGCCTTTGTTTGCTCGCGAGGCGAGCAGCATAGCTCGCCGTGGCGAGCTGGTCCCTTAAATTTTAGGACTTTGGCCCAAATGATGATGGTTTTGAGTGCCCTTATATTTATAGAGATGACCTGTGAAGTTGGTTTGGTCAAATTGGATTTAGAGAGCTTAAAAATGAAGATTTTTGGTGAAAAATGTCAAAAAGGCCGAGAGCACCCAGGATTGCTCGCCTTCAGCTCGCCCCCAACTCGCCTTTGGCGAGTGAGCTGATGTGAGTACTCGCCTGTGGCGAGCAGATTACTCGCTGTGGCGAGTTAGTAGGTTTTTGGACTGTTTGTTGTTTTGCGATCTGTTTTCACATGGGACTTGAGAGGGACCCTTGGGGTAGTGCTAGAGATGTTTTATACCCTTAGATGAGTTATGTAAAGATGATTGCTGATGGTTCTATTAGGCCATTGATAAATGATGTGTTGTTGAATATAAGT
Source organism: Medicago lupulina (assembly GCA_958299785.1). Lineage (NCBI taxonomy): Eukaryota > Viridiplantae > Streptophyta > Magnoliopsida > Fabales > Fabaceae > Medicago > Medicago lupulina. Next base: position 8,691,429 of record OY283139.1, on the reverse strand, counting down.
GATGTACGAGTATGATGCTATTTGAATAAGATGATGCTATGTGTGCAATGTGTATGTATAATGAGTTGATGTTCTGTCATGTATTATTATAACTGCATGTGTCAGTCTATAATTTGTAAATGACGTTTGAGACGGTGTATTAAGTTGTTAAGTGACGAGTCCATGCATTTGCATACTATGAGACGGTGGAGCTTTATGCTCAAAGCGACGGTGGAGCATTTGCTCAAAGCGACGGTGAAACATATTAATGCTATAATCATATGGTACCACATGCATGATGTTGAGACGTTAGGTGTTGCATATAGTCGAGTCAATTATGACACATATGAGATGATGCTTGAGATGTTGATGTATGTTTGTGATGCTGCTTATGATGATGTTTATACCGATGTTATGATGTGATAAAATGTATATGTTTATGAGTTGGATGTATGACTGTTAATCTTGACATTTGATTTATATATTAATATTATTGTTGTAAATCTCACCCCTTCTGCTGGAATTGCCGCCTTGTGGGCAAGTGCAGGTACCCAGTCTTAGATGCGATGATGCGAGGGGTCTGTGTGAAGTAGGGTTGCTCTGATACGTAACGGGATGGGGTCTTTTGCATAGAGTCTATTCCTTATGTATCATGTTTTCAATAAATGTTAACTTTAAGACTTAGTGATGTTGAAACATTAATATTTGAGACATTTTTGTTGGCTTTTAAGCCAAGACTATTTATGAGATGAGACTTTTGAATTCCGCTGCTTAATTGAATATTTTTGTAATTTGATAAATCATTATCTAAGTTGTTTTTAAAGAAGAAATGTGACACTCCTTCGAGAAGTACTCTGATTTATGTGATTTCTTTAATGAAATTTTTAAGACGGGAAATTGGGGTGTTACAATTGGTATCAGAGCAGGTCGGTCCGTCCGGCCAAGTAGAGAGTCGAGTGACGTTGTGTTAGAATTAGAATAGTATTATCGTATTATTCTGACTTATGTTGTTTTCCAGAGAACTAAGATGGCTGGTAGAAACGATGCTGCCCTTGCTGCTGCTTTGGAAGCAATGGCTAATGCTGTGGGTAATTAGAACAATGCTGGTGGGAACGACGGGACTAGGATGTTGGAGACCTTTCTGAGGAATCACCCGCCTACCTTCAAGGGGCGCTATGATCCAGATGGGGCTCAAACATGGCTCAAGGAAGTAGAGAGAATCTTCAGAGTCATGCAATGTGACGATGTGCAGAAGGTGCGTTTTGGCACGCACATGCTCGCGGAGGAGGCTGATGATTGGTGGGTTAGTCTCCTACCCATTTTGGAGCAAGATGGAGTTGTGGTGACGTGGGCTGTTTTCACGAGGGAGTTCCTTGACAGATACTTCCCAGAAGATGTTCGTGGGAAGAAAGAGATAGAATTTCTGGAGCTTAAGCAAGGAAACATGTCGGTGACTGAATACGCGGCAAAGTTTGTGGAGCTGGCGAAGTTTTACCCGCATTATACTCCTGAGACGGCTGAATTTTCGAAGTGTATAAAGTTCGAGAATGGCTTGCGTGCTGACATCAAGCGAGCCATTGGTTATCAGAAGATCCGCAACTTTTCTGAGTTAGTAAGTAGCTGCAGAATTTATGAAGAGGATACCAAGGCTCACTACAAGGTAGTGAATGAGAGGAAAGCTAAGGGCCAGCAGAGTCGCCCTAAACCTTATGATGCCCCTAGAGATAAAGGGAAGCAAAGAGTGAATGATGAGAGGAGGCCCCAGAAGAAGACTACTCCTGCTGAGATTACTTGTTACACTTGTGGCGAGAAAGGCCATAAGAGCAATGCATGTACTGCTGATGTGAAGAGGTGCTACCGTTGTGGTCAAAAAGGGCATATCACTAATGACTTCAAATTTGATGATGTTGTGTGTTTCAACTGCAATGAGCAAGGACACATTGGTTCGCAGTGTAAGCAACCCAAGAAGACTAAGACTACTGGGAGAGTGTTTGCATTGAATGGCACTCAGACTGAGAATGATGATCGTTTGATCAGAGGTACTTGCTATATTAATAATACTCCTTTAGTTGCTATTATTGATACTGGTGCTACGCACAGTTTTGTTGCTTTAGATTGTGTTTCTGCTTTGGCTCTTGATGTTTCTGATATGAATGGAGAGATGGTTGTCGAGACTCCAGCTAAGGGTTCGGTGACTACTTCTCTCGTGTGTGTAAATTGTCCTTTATCTATGTTTGGCCGTGACTTTGTGATGGATTTAGTTTGCCTACCTTTAAGTGGTATGGATGTGATTCTGGGTATGAGCTGGCTAGAGTACAACCGGGTTCTTATCAACTGTTTTAGAAAGACGGTACATTTCTCTTCTATCGAAGAAGAGTGGGGCGCAGAGTTTCTATCTACTAAGCAGCTGAAGCAACTAGAACGTAATGGGATGCTGATGTTTTCGCTGATGGCTTCGTTATCTTTAGAGAATCAAGCGGTAATTGATAAACTGCAAGTGGTGTGTGATTTTCCTGAAGTTTTCCCAGATGAAATTCCTGATGTGCCTCCGGAGAGAGAAGTTGAGTTCTCTATTGACCTTGTTCCTGGAACGAAGCCGGTGTCGATGGCACCTTACCGCATGTTTGCTTCTGAGTTAGCAGAGTTGAAGAAACAGTTAGAGGATTTGCTGGATAAGAAGTTTGTGAGACCTAGTGTTTCACCATGGGGAGCTCCAGTGTTACTAGTGAAGAAGAAAGGCAGTATGAGACTGTGCATTGATTACAGACAGCTGAACAAAGTGACGATCAAGAATAGGTAACCACTTCCGAGAATTGACGATCTGATGGATCAATTAGTGGGTGCACGTGTTTTCAGCAAGATAGATTTGAGGTCAGGTTACCACCAGATCAAAGTAAAAGACGAAGATATGTAGAAGACGGCTTTCAGGACCCGTTATGGTCACTACGAGTACAAGGTTATGCCTTTTGGAGTTACCAATGCACCTGGAGTGTTTATGGAGTATATGAATCGCATCTTCCATGCATTTTTGGATCGGTTCATAGTAGTGTTTATTGATGATATACTGGTTTACTCCAAGACTGAAGAGGAGCATGTTGAACATTTGAAAACTGTGTTGCAGGTGCTGAGAGAAAAGAAGCTGTATGCTAAGTTGTCTAAGTGCGAGTTCTGGTTAAAGGAAGTGAGTTTTCTTGGCCATGTCATTTCTGGTGATGGTATCGCGGTTGACCCGTCAAAAGTTGAAGCGGTATCGCAATGGGAGACTCCTAAGTCGGTTACAGAAATTAGAAGCTTTTTGGGACTAGCTGGTTACTATAGAAGGTTTATAGAAGGATTCTCTAAGTTAGCTCTTCCGTTAACGCAGTTGACGTGTAAGGGTAAGTCTTTTGTATGGGATGTGCATTGTGAGAATAGTTTTAATGAGCTGAAGAAGCGTCTGACAACGGCTCCAGTGCTGATTTTGCCAAAGCCCGATGAACCTTTTGTGGTATATTGTGATGCGTCCAAGTTGGGTTTAGGAGGTGTGCTTATGCAAGGAGGTAAGGTGGTAGCATATGCTTCAAGACAATTGAGAATTCACGAGAAGAATTATCCGACGCATGACTTAGAGTTAGCGGCTGTGGTCTTTGTATTGAAAATATGGAGACACTACTTGTATGGTTCAAGATTTGAAGTATTCAGTGATCATAAGAGTTTGAAATATTTATTTGATCAGAAGGAATTGAATATGAGGCAGAGAAGGTGGCTTGAGTTACTTAAAGATTATGATTTTGGTTTGAATTACCATCCTGGTAAAGCAAATGTAGTTGCAGATGCCCTGAGTAGGAAAATTGTGCATATGTCCGCGTTGATGGTGAAAGAATTTGAGTTGTTGGAACAGTTTAGAGACTTGAGCTTGGTGTGTGAAAGAACACCTCAGAGCATAAAACTGGGAATGTTGAGAATCGATAATGATTTCCTGAAGCATATCAAAGAATCACAAAAAGAAGATGTCAAGTTCGTAGATTTGTTGATTGCTGGTAATGAGGCTGTGGATGGTGACTTTAAGGTCGATGACCAAGGCGTGTTGAGATTCTGAGGTAGGATTTGCATCCCTGGCGATGATGAAATTAAGAAGATGATCCTTGAAGAGAGTCATAGAAGTAGCTTGAGTATTCACCCGGGAGCTACGAAGATGTATCATGATTTGAAGAGGCTGTTTTGGTCGTCTGGTTTGAAACGCGATGTGGCACAATTTGTGTATTCTTGCTTGGTTTGTCAAAAGTCGAAGATTGAGCATCAGAAACCGACTGGTATGATGGTACCTTTAGATGTGCCAGAGTGGAAATGGGATAGTATATCCATGGATTTTGTGACGAGTTTGCCCAATACTCCTAGAGCGAACGATGCTATTTGGGTTGTTGTTGATAGATTGACGAAGTCTGCTCACTTTCTACCGATTAACATTACCTTTCCTGTAGCTCAGTTGGCGGAGATTTATGTTAAAGAGATAGTAAAGCTGCATGGTGTTCCTTCGAGCATCGTATCAGATAGAGATCCAAGATTTACTTCTAGATTTTGGAAAAGTTTGCAAGAGGCGTTAGGATCTCAGTTGAGGTTGAGTTCGGCTTATCATCCGCAAACAGATGGTCAGTCGGAGAGGACGATTCAGTCGTTGGAGGACTTGTTGAGGGTTTGTGTACTTGAGCAGGGAGGGGCTTGGGATAGTCATCTTCCGTTGATAGAGTTCACGTACAACAACAGTTACCATTCAAGTATTGGGATGGCACCGTTTGAGGCTTTGTATGGTCGGAGATGCAGGACTCCGTTGTGCTGGTTTGAGTCGGGTGAAAGAGTGGTCTTAGGACCAGAGATCGTTCAACAGACTACTGAGAAGGTGAGAATGATCCAAGAGAATATGAAAGCGTCGCAGAGTCGACAAAAGAGTTATCACGATAAGCGTAGAAAGGACCTTGAGTTCCAAGAGGGGGATCATGTGTTCCTGAGAGTGACTCCTATGACGGGTGTTGGACGTGCTTTGAAGTCGAAGAAGTTGACTCCAAGGTTTATTGGTCCGTACCAGATTTCAGAGAGGATCGGACCGGTGGCGTATCGTGTTGGATTACCACCGCACTTATCGAATTTGCATGATGTTTTTCATGTATCTCAGCTGAGGAAATATGTTCCGGATCCGTCTCATGTGATCCAAAGCGATGATGTGCAAGTTAGGGACAACCTTACGGTTGAGACCTTACCCGTGAGGATTGATGATCGAAAGACGAAGACGCTGAAGGGCAAAGAGATACCTCTCGTTAGAGTTGTTTGGGACGGAGCGACGGGTGAAAGCTTGACTTGGGAGCTAGAAAGTAAGATGCTGGAATCCTATCCAGAGTTGTTTGAGCGAGGTAAATTTTCGAGGACGAAAATCCTTTAAGAGGGGGAGAGTTGTAACGCCCTCTCTAATTATTTAATTATTTTATTAGATGATATGGTATATGTTTATATATTATATGATTTTTGATGATTATGTGACGTATTTGTGACGTGTGACGTGTTATTATTTTATTGTTTAATAAAATAATGTGAGTGATGTTTATATGAATAGTTATTTGGTAAATAAATAGATTTGTTGGAAAAATAGAATTTTAAGAGATGGGGTTATATTTATAAATAAGAAAAACTATGAGGGTTAAGAGAGAATTAATTAAGTTGAGAGGGAGTATATAAGAGAAGTAGGTTAAGAGGAAACATTTTAGAAACGCGTACAGACTTTGGGAAAAGAGAAGAAGAACGGTTCAAGAGAGAAGAGAAGCTAGGTTCCAATTCTGCACAATTTTCCAGGTAAGGGTGAGCCTAACTTCAATAATCTTAATTGTAAATCATCTGTTCTTGATTGGCATAGAGTTTGGTGAGAATTAAGATGAATTTGAGAATTAGGGATAAGGTGAATTTGTGATGAATTGATGAGGGTTTGATGTTGTAAGGCTGTAGAACTTGTTACAGAACCTAGATTATCCCCTAGGATGACATTGCAGATGATTTAGGGGTTTGATTTGAGAGAATTGGCACGTTTTGGTGAATTTAGGTCTGAAACCGTGTGGGTTCCGAGATCGCTCGCCGGTGGCGAGTGATCACTCGCCGTGGCGAGTAGCCTTTGTTTGCTCGCGAGGCGAGCAGCATAGCTCGCCGTGGCGAGCAGCATAGCTCGCCGTGGCGAGCTGGTCCCTTAAATTTTAGGACTTTGGCCCAAATGATGATGGTTTTTAGTGCCCTTATATTTATAGAGATGACCTGTGAAGTTGGTTTGGTCAAATTGGATTTAGAGAGCTTAAAAATGAAGATTTTTGGTGAAAAATGTCAAAAAGGCCGAGAGCACCCAGGATTGCTCGCCTTCAGCTCGCCCCCAACTCGCCTTTGGCGAGTGAGCTGATGTGAGTACTCGCCTGTGGCGAGCAGATTACTCGCTGTGGCGAGTTAGTAGGTTTTTGGACTGTTTGTTGTTTTGCGATCTGTTTTCGCATGGGACTTGAGAGGGACCCTTGGGGTAGTGCTAGAGATGTTTTATACCCTTAGATGAGTTATGTAAAGATGATTGCTGATGGTTCTATTAGGCCATTGATAAATGATGTGTTGTTGAATATAAGTGATGTACGAGTATGATGCTATTTGAATAAGATGATGCTATGTGTGCAATGTGTATGTATAATGAGTTGATGTTCTGTCATGTATTATTATAACTGCATGTGTCAGTCTATAATTTGTAAATGACGTTTGAGACGGTGTATTAAGTTGTTAAGTGACGAGTCCATGCATTTGCATACTATGAGACGGTGGAGCTTTATGCTCAAAGCGACGGTGGAGCATTTGCTCAAAGCGACGGTGAAACATATTAATGCTATAATCATATGGTACCACATGCATGATGTTGAGACGTTAGGTGTTGCATATAGTCGAGTCAATTATGACACATATGAGATGATGCTTGAGATGTTGATGTATGTTTGTGATGCTGCTTATGATGATGTTTATACCGATGTTATGATGTGATAAAATGTATATGTTTATGAGTTGGATGTATGACTGTTAATCTTGACATTTGATTTATATATTAATATTATTGTTGTAAATCTCACCCCTTCTGCTGGAATTGCCGCCTTGTGGGCAAGTGCAGGTACCCAGTCTTAGATGCGATGATGCGAGGGGTCTGTGTGAAGTAGGGTTGCTCTGATACGTAACGGGATGGGGTCTTTTGCATAGAGTCTATTCCTTATGTATCATGTTTTCAATAAATGTTAACTTTAAGACTTAGTGATGTTGAAACATTAATATTTGAGACATTTTTGTTGGCTTTTAAGCCAAGACTATTTATGAGATGAGACTTTTGAATTCCGCTGCTTAATTGAATATTTTTGTAATTTGATAAATCATTATCTAAGTTGTTTTTAAAGAAGAAATGTGACACTCCTTCGAGAAGTACTCTGATTTATGTGATTTCTTTAATGAAATTTTTAAGACGGGAAATTGGGGTGTTACAATTGGTATCAGATTTATGTGGTTTTTTTAAATTTGAAGGATGTTTGGCATTCAATTATGAACGTGATTCATCTTTTCAAAATCGATTTTAATCGAAGCTACATATTGTAGCTTTTGCGTTGTCCAGAATCAAGTTTAGTGATTTCACAAGATAGTTTCCATCTTTACCCTCTTTTTTCTGCTGTGTCGTTTTTTTTTTGAAGGATCTGCTGTGTCGTTTGTGCTGTTGTGTTGTATGCTACAGTTTCCATTTGTAGAAGAGAATATTTTTTCGGTACTTAAATAATAATATTTTCTATAAAAAAGTCATATCATTGTCAAAGAGAATATATTTATTTTCACGAAAGTAAAAAAAGAAATATGTTATATTTTGGTTTTTTCTTAGAGATCAAAGAGAATATTAAAAAGTCATATATTATTGTCAAAAGGAATATATATTTTGTTTTTTTTTTTTGCTTAAAAGTCAAATAGGATATATTAAGAAACCATACATATACGTTTTTTTTAATCTAGTATCTCCATGCTCACAATTAATCTCTCAAATTTTATGGAATCTAAATAGACGGCAAACTATAGTTTTAACCCTAAGACTGGGTCCATACACCATGCATATTTTATTCTTTTTTTTGATAGATAGACAAAATGACAAAACCATTATAAATTCATACAAACAAGTGGAGGCAGGGCCGGCCCTAGGCATAGGCCGGGAGTGCGACGGCCTAGGGCCCATGCCGTTAGGGGGGCCCTAAATTTTTTTTATGGACGGGGGTGTATATAGAAATACTGAGTTTCTGGGGGGTTTATATAGTAAAGTTCACTAAAAAGCCTGAAATATTAACAAGATGAAGAGCTGAGCCCAAGTCTGTTAATGTTCTAGGCCCTTTTGGCAAGATTTGCTATATATACCCTCGTATAACACAGATTTCTTTATACACCCTCCCTATAAAAAAATTGGTTTTTCTTAATAATTTGCCAAAAAATATATTATCGAAGAAATTAAAAATATTTTTTGGGCCCTTTGTTCCTAATAATGTGTGTCACTAATATTAAAAGTATAGGTGATATTTATTATCCAAAAAATTGAGATAATTTTCATAACAAAACATTATATTTTAGTTGAAAATGAACCTACAAAATTAATCTTAATCTTTACTTTCTAAGGTTTCCAAAAAAAAATTACTTAATCTTTACTTTCTAAGGTTCCAAAAAAAAATTATATCAATATTGTAATGTCAAATTTCTTGAATTGATTGAAAGGATTGCAAAATTGAATTTGACAGTGTATGAACATGCAAGAGCATTCATGATCATGCAACTGATTTGTGATGCATTCATTATCATTTTGCAGGAACTATTGTTATCTTCTACGGTATTTTATTTTGTTTTGGTGTCTATAAAGTATTTGATTTACTTTAAGATGTTGTCTAAAAAAAGTAATTTGGTAGTTAAAAGCGGGAAAAAAACAAAATGAAGAGCTAATAAAATTACAACAATGAGCTAAAAAAATTTATGACGTATTATACAAGGGGCCCTTTTCTCATATTTTGCCTAAGGCCTGTAAAACTCTAGGAACGGCCCTGAGTGGAGGTGGAGGTGTTGAAGTTCGAACCTCGATTATGACGTCCGACCTAACAATTTCGACATTTTATGAGTTAAGCTAGGACATGTGGACCATGCAAATTCTACTCTATATAATAATTTAGCGTGAACAAGCCAAAGCATCATATTCTATTCTATATAATAATTTAGCGTGAACAAGCCAAAGCATCATATTCTTTTCATTGCATGTATGCATCTATCTATTATTTTTTTTATTTTTTATTTTGAATCAAGCATGCATCTATCTATATAATAGGGTTTTGGTGTTGTGTAACATTAAGAACATCGAAGTACAGAAACACTACGGTTAGATATTAATTTTCGAGTAAGGTATAAAGATGACAACTTCGACTATTGTGACCTTAAAGTATCCTGCGAAGGGAGAATTCATCGCATTGACTGAGCAGGATAGAAACTCCTCCAAAGTTGCTAATGCAAATGCTGAGAAGGATAAAAACTCCTCCAAAGTTGCTAATGCAAATGCTGAGAAGGATAAAAACTACTCCAAAGTTGCTAATGCAAATGCTGAGAAGGATAAAAACTCCTCCAAAGTTGCTAATGCAAATGCTGAGAAGGATAAAAACTCCTCCAAAGTTGCTAATGCAAATGCTGAGAAGGATAAAAACTCCTCCAAAGTTGCTAATGCAAATGCTGAGAAGGATAAAAACTCCTCCGAAGTTGCTAATGCAAATGCTGAGAAGGATAAATCCTCCAATGATGCTAATCGCAAAGATGTCAATATATATAACACAGGTAATACTTTTAATGGTCATGTCAATGGCGGAGTTGTTTATGGCGGCTTTCATCTTAAAGAGTAAATTACAACCATTAAATATGTGTTTTTATCACATATATGTATGATCTATTGTGTTGTGTACTGTACTAGTAATATTAAAATTGGAGCTACATAGAGTTAGTTTCAATGGTATATAGTTTAATGTTGTTGTACTTGTATAGGAGGTTGAAAATAGACACATCAAGTCGCTATAATAAATAAATAAATAAACCTCCTTATATATTTGTACTATAAATGGGGGTTGAAGGTCTCCAACTACGTAGTTTATCTCATAAAATCCTAATTCTAGACTCTTGACGACGTAATCCTGCTCCGACCGAAATACATTGAAGAGATGGGTAATTCAAATACTCTTTAGACTTTTAATGTACACTGCTACCTTGAATCATCACAGAAAAAAATATAATCGGCATAAAACTCACTAACATAGAACTTAATAGAATCTCTCAAAAAAATAAAAAATAATAGAACTTAATAGAAACAATTTAAAAATGTTTTCTGACATTCTGTTGTGTTATAAGCATGAAAAATCCTCTTTCTACCAACAAAAAAGCATGAAAAATCCTCTCTATAAATCTAATCATTAATCAAATATTCATTATTCTTTACTTTTCATCATAAATTATATTATGTAGACCTTTATCAATAAAATTAAGTTTGTAGCACCTTAAATCTCACACTAAATATTCCTCTCCAATAAGGTGGCCTTAGTTTTTTTTTTCTCTTTGGGTTTTCTCTTTCAGTTTCTTCATTGAAGGGTGGTTTTTGGTCAATTTTTGACCTGAAATCACCCATCTTCATCTTTTTCTTTCTATTTTGATATGAATAAGTGATTTTCACATAGATTTAGGTTTTTTCTTCGTGATTGTCACCTGAGTGTGGTGGTGTGTTGCTCGTCGTCTTGTGCAACGCTGTTTGATTTCCCTTCTTGTTGCGGTGTTCATTTGATTTATATTGGAATATCAATTATTCAATCAAAGATTTGAGTGTTGGACCATCAATATATAATTAAGGGCACACCGCCCTCTAGAAGGGTCAAAACGGCCTTAGACACGTCCTCTTAAGGGCGCCGCCTTAAAAGGCTTCTAGAAACATCTATAATGCTCTAAACCTAACTTAGGCCCAAGTTGCTTGGGGCCTAAGTCACGGAAATACAAGCCCAAGAAAGGCTAAAAATACGCCTCTTGAGATCATTCTCAAGGCATGCCAAAAACAGACTAATCCCTAGTTTTTAATATTGTACTTACTGCAAGTACAAGCGTCAACATTGTAGATCCGTAGGCATAGGTATTCCGGTAACTTTAATTTTATCATATATTTTTGCAGGCATTATACCGTTATATGCTATTAACTTGGATGTTGTAAATTATTCGCAGATTCATCATTTACGTTTTTAGCGTTGTTGAATGACGTACTTTATCGATTTGAATTAATGAATATCGTTTTGTTTCTGTAAAAAAAACACCTCAAATATGAAAATAATAATACTTACATGATAAATAAGACATTTCAAAACAAACAAAATATCAATTTTATTTTGTTGGTTTTCCTTCTCTTATAAATATGAGTTCATAATATACTATGTTGATCATTCAAGTATTAAAAATCAATAGTGAGTGTTTTTTTTTAAAGTAAAAAGTGAGTGTTCTTAAAAATAGAATGTCTACAAGTTTTTTTTTTTTTTTTGTGGTTCTAAGACATCTTGGCATCAGAGCTCACTGAACTGAGTGAGTGACCGAGTATAGGATCTTTTGAGTGAGAAGCTTACCAAATCTTGAAAACATTCATTTTATGAATTGTTATGAATTTACTTAAACAAAAACTGTTATCGCGTTTAGGAGATCCCAAACACTCATAATTCAAATTTTCTCAGGCAGACCGACCGTCAACAAAGATCCATGCATCACACGTGTTGTCCCCCGTCTTCATGTGTTTACACGTGCCTGCCAAGGAGTAGGACAAGTCACGTCTTCATGCCACATCACCCAACCTATCCAAGTACATCATCATGACACGTCAACTTAAACCTCATCCGCAACACCACTCTTTGCAAGTAATCGCCTTCTTGCCACATAAACACCCAAAGAAATAATCAATTTGGTCCTAAATGTTAGTAAAATTTAAATTTTTGCCCTTAACTTTTGCTTTGCAAAAAAAAAAGTAAATTGGTCACCTGTCACTTTTATCAAGGAATTGTAGTTTTTGGATTTAAATCTAAACGAATGAGTACATATTAATCTAACAACTAGATACTAGTAACATTTATCATTTAAAAAGAAATAAATAAATAAATCATCCATCCAATTGCTTGTCATGTTTGCTTATGTTTATGTTTCCCTTTCTCTTTCATATGCTTTCGCAAACTATTTAATGTTTGAGAAAGATATCATAGTTTTCACCCCATCATGTTACATTTTTTTTTAGGGAAACACCATCATGCATGCTACATGAAAAATATGACACTTGAAGAACCATTCCTACTAGTCAGTTCAAGTGGCACAAAAACACCATCATGCATGCTACATGAAAAATATGACACTTGAAGAACCATTCCTACTAGTCAGTTCAAGTGGCACAAACAAAGGTCAAACGGCACTTATTATAAAGCTAAGGGTTTTCTCATTATTCAAGATCAAACATCTTAGCCTTATAATCTCCTTGTACACAATCTTTGGGGGGTGGGGCGTGTTTTGGCTTACGGTAGTGGGAGTAAAAAATGATTTCAAACATATAAAAATTGATTATGATATGTTTGGGTGAAGTAGTTTAAAATAGATTTTTTCTTTAAAATCGATTTTAACTTGTAGCTAAGGTTTTGTAACTTTTGACTCATACTTGAGTTTTGCTCTCAATTTATTATTCCACTTGGTTTTAGGTAAATGTATCCAAACATTAATTATTTAAATTTAACTTACTTTAATCAAAATCGATTAATTCAAAATCAATATATGTCATTAAAGAACCGAGTAGTCGAGTACAACCCTCGGGAATATTCATATGCAGTATTTTCATTTTTCATGTAGAAAGCAGACAAAGATTTTCTAGAATCTCCTGTTAGGAATCTTGATAGAGCTCATGGCAGTGAGAAATGAATAAAATTAACTTAAGCAATTGTATTTAAATTGAAATGAGCAAAGTGATTACAAAGTGGCTACATCAAACCTTAATATAGGCCAACTACTAGTACTACAAGTAATGTAACAATTAACTACATCTTTAATAGACTCCCACAAGCTAGGGAGTGTTCCCAATAATTACAGCTTGAGATGACAATATAAAAACAATATGAAAACAGAGAGAAGTGTAAAGAGAAAATTGTCGAAATACACCTGCTAAAAATGCCATGAATGAAACTTTACCACCATAAAAGGCAGAAGCAAACATATCAAAGTCGACGGGCAAACGTTTAACTATGAAGTAGAAGCTACAGTTCAATGCTTAACCGCTTGGAAGAACCAAGAACATCAAATTATGCTTAACCATCCATTACCATCATCACAAACAAAAGCTAATATCAAGCTAATGAGATTAATATCAATAGAGAAGCATATCACCAAATAATTAGTGTGCAGAGAAAAAAATGGGTCAAACTATAATATAAATTATTTAATCCTATGAGATGCATCGTTATATAGAGGCGAAGTATAACAGGTGCGCGAAATATCAAATACCCAATTTATTCATCGTAAAAATAAATTTTAGCCACTTAACTATTTGACAAAAGAATTATTTATCTTTTGTCAAAAAACAAAAGAGAGACTTTATCTATATATATTACAATATCTTATATTCTTATAGAAGAAATTTACATTTTTTTTAACAAACTTTTTCTAATCATAAAAAAAAAAAAACTAATATCAAATTTTTGTTTGTAGACAAAGTGAGTAGTATCACCATACGAAACTTATACTAACTACGAGGTTTTAGGTTGAACCAGGTGAATGTTTTCAACCTATCAATATCGGCGTTCAATAGTCGAACTACGTCTTGCATACAACTAAAATAAGATTCTAAAATGATATAAATGAAGAGTAAAATTATTGAATTAAGATAAGTTATTCTTGTATAAAAAAATATAAGAAAGTTGGAATATATCTAAGGGTGTGTTTGTTTCAAGGTAGAAATTACATTTTTTGGAATGATATTCTCATGAATAATATCTCTAGGAATAACATTTCTACCCATGTGTTTTTGGGTATAAACCGGGTATCCTTCATGCGCAACTACGGAGACTAATCTCTCGAGCATTGTGAGACTTAAATGGATGGCAAGCGCTCCCTAAAAGTTCTAACACTGCTGCATGCCCAAGGCTGGATTCAAACTCAGGACCTTGGTTAAGTTAAAAGAGACTTGTTCCATCTCATCTAAGCACTCTTAGGTCCTACCCATGTGTTTGGTGAAAAATTAGATTTTCTGAGAATGTTTTTTAAATAATGTAATTAAAAAAATAAAAATGGAAATAAATGTGTGTGGTAGTGGGAAGTTATGGTAAGTTGAGTTATATTCTCATGTGAATGTCATATTCCCTTTCCTTTAAGCATTGTGATAACAATCGAAGAAATCATTTATAAATAACATGGAACAAATTTTCAAAACTTAACAAACATGATAATGTTGCATTTTCAATCTCACATTCTCGAAAATCATATTACAAACTTTGAAACAAACACACCCTAATTGCATCAACAAAAATGATAAATTTAAAACAGAGAAAAAATTTCTATATATGAAATCCATGACTATGTGCAAAATAGAAGATGTAACTTTAAAACTTGATATTAGCAAAGTCTATGATTAAATTGAGCCGAATCATCGGCATTTATTAGAAAAGCATAAAGTGGAGGTGATATTCATGGAGCCAAAATATGCAAGAATGCTCTGATTATTTCACATCATTTTGCTTATGATTGGCTCTTATCATTCCAAGCATCTGATAGTGTAGCTCTCTCGATGAAACATATTATATCCATTTACGAAGACGCTTTGGGTCAAACAATTAATTTACAAAAGTCTGAAATCTACTATAGTAGGAACGTGACCACTAATGTTAAGAATTTAGTTGCAAATAATTTGGGGGTAAACAAGTGTTAGGTACTAGTAAATATCTTGGGTTACCCTCAATGGTTGGGAGGAGGTAACATCAACTTCAAATTCATCACGGATAAAGTTTGGAAGAAAGTTTGTAGTAGGGTGTCTATTAGGCAGGTAAAGAGGTAATGATTAAATCCATTTGCAAATTATTCCCTCTTATATTATGAGCATTTTCCCAATTATGTCGTCTCTTAGTAACGAAATTGAAAAAACGATAAACTCCTTATGGTGGGGTTGTCACAAGGAGCAATCTAAAGATATTCATTGGCTTTCATGGGATCGATCGGCTATCCACAAAAAAATGTTGGTGATATGTGTTTTAAAAGAATTTTAGCTTTTAATCATGCAATGCTTGGTAAACAAGCCTGGTAGTTTTTGGCAAATCCGGGTAATTTAATCACTAGTCTTTTCAAAGATAAATACTTGTCGAGAAGTTGTTTTCTTGAAGAAAGTATTGGTCATAACCCAAGCTACGTTTGGAGAAGCATCGGGAGTGGCCGGAGTGCAAGGTTTGTCGTTGGTGAAGGTTACAAGTGATGTGTAGGATCAAGCCACAACATCTTATTATGGAACTGTAAAAGGGTGTTAATTGTCTAAGCCATCGTGTTCTTTGTGCCAATGACTTAAAAGACAACCTCCACCTTTATAGAGTAAACCTAAATAAATTTTATTAAATTGAGTGAAATGATTTCAAACCAGGTATTTAATAATTTTTTTTAACAACCAATTAAGCCTCTTATTTAAGTTAACTACTACTAAGAATTTGTTGAGGCAAAATCCCTAATTAATTTTAAAGATAATAAACCATTATGATTAAAGAATTAATAGACTTTGATTAATTCCTTGGTATTTAACTTGTGCTCTTGAGTATTTTACTAAGACAGGAACAAGGTTTAAAACATACCAAGATTCAAAGAATCAAAGGACATTTGAATTCATGATCTAACACTGAGGTCAGAAAGTTAGATCAGAATGTTGCTCAGAGATCAGAATGTTCGCGCAGAGATCAGAATGTTGCTTCTATACAAGCCCAGAATCTCAAGAACATTAATCAAGGTCATGCAAGGCACATGTGACATGAATAAATGTCAAGGAAGGTACTTCTGCATGGATCAATCAAGCTATAAAGGCATACACAAGGATTATGTCAAAAATGATACTCAATGTTCATTTAAGACTATGAACATTGAAGTACTAGGAATATTCCAAAGGAGAATATCATCCTAGAAGTTATATTCACTGCTCTTCATTATTGTTTCATTATTAGGATTTGATTACATCAAATGGTAGTCTTACAAATCATCCTAAGTGAAACAAAAGGAACATTCTGATGATCAGAATGTTCAGCTCTGCACATGCTTACTTTATGAACAGTACAGTAGGTTAACAACAAAAGCAAAGCGAATTTATCTTGCTCAATCAGAGATAGACACGCATGGGAGTTGGTACAGTTCAAGTTCCACGCAATCCCTCAAAGCATGGGCATGCAGATGCAGAATCCACTTTATCTCTCCTGCAGCGGTCCCAAGGAAAATCTGGGAAAGTAACTTTCTGATGTATGTGGAAAAGCCGATACTTTGGTTATTGCCCAGAAACTCATATAAAAAGCATATGACACGCCCATAAATTCATGTGTTCATTCATACATGATGAACCCAAATGAAGATCATGATGAACCCAGATGAAGATCATCATGAACACAACAACATTCTGATGTTCATCAGTGATCAGAATGTTTGCCCAGATTTTCAAGTAAAAGCTTGTGGGACCCAGGACACATGGCATAACACCATTGGACACCCTATAACGGCTATATGAGCCCTAAGACTCTATAAATAGAGATCAAAGGCTCAGCATTACTTGTAACATTGCAAAGCATACAAGAAAACAACTTGATTTTGTTTGAAGCTCTTGCATTTGAAATTGATCATCACTGAAGGCTCTCTATCCCTTCTTGTAGTGTAAATCAATAACTCTTTGTTATCTCTTTCGTAGATAACTTCTTCTTCTTCTCCCTCTTCTGTTTGATTCTCAAACATTCACTTCTCTTACAAATTGTAACAAAGTCTCATCTAGCTTTAGGGGTACTAAAGTGTTAGTTTGAGCAAAGGTTGTAAAAGTCTAAGTGGTTAACTTAGCAAGAAGGTGCAAGCCTGCTGAGGCTTAGAGAATACATGATTGTAATTGTTCAGGTGAACAAAGTTGTAAGGTGTAGGATTTGAGAGGTTATCTCAAGCATCATAGTGGAAACTCTCACAAGATTGTGAGGAGTGGACTAGCCCACATTGGGTGAACCACTATAAAATTTTGTGTGTTCTTTCTCTCTTCCCTACACTCTTTATTTTCAGCATACACAACACACACCAGCATATATAAGGAGATTTATTTATTATAGCGACTTGATGTCTCTCTTTTTAAGCAGCTATACAAGCACAACAACATTAAGCCATACACCACTGGAACTGTCATATAGCTCCAATTTTATCATTACTAGTAAGCACACAATACAATAGATTATATGTAATTATTTAATATAATTTACTTATTAATTTTTAATAAAGTTACCGTTAATATTTCCGCCATGCCATCACCATTAAGGAGCTGTCAAAGATAAAAGTGCATGGTCAACAGATGAGAAATCTCAGGTATTGTTAAACTCTAAAGCTAGACTCTTTCTATCATGTGCACTAACCATGGAAGAAAGTGAAAGAGTTTATGAATGTAAAAATGCTAAAGAGGTATGGGATACCTTGAGAATACATCATGAAGGTACATCTCATGTCAAAGAAACTAGAATTGACATTGGAGTCAGAAAGTTTGAAGTCTTTGAAATGAGTGAAAATGAAACCATTGATGAGATGTATGCTAGATTTACTACAATAGTAAATGAAATGAGATCTCTTCGAAAGGCATATTCCACTCATGAGAGAATCAGAAAAATATTAAGATGTCTTCCAAGTATGTGTAGACCTATGGTCACTGCAATCACTCAAGCCAAAGATTTAAAATTTATGAACCTGGAAGACCTTATTGGTTCACTAAGAGCTCATGAAGTTGTACTTCAAGGAGACAAACCAGTAAAGAAGGTGAAAACACTTGTCTTGAAAGCATCTCAGCAAACCTCATCAGTAACTGATGATGATGTTCAAGAACCAGAAGAACTAGAAGAAGTTCATGAAGAAGAAGCTGAAGATGAACTTGCACTGATTTCTAAAAGAATTCAAAGAATGATGTTAAGAAGAAATTGTAACACCCCGTTTCCCAAATACAACATAAACATGTATAATTATCAGAGTTTTCAACAACAACGGAGTATTACATCTACTTTTCAAAATCTTTCTCAAATAGAAAATAAAACTATTTAATCCAACATATCATTCTTATAAAATTTGCAGCGGAATATTTATTTAAAAATTCATAATCAACAGCTACATCAACGTCCTTGGCACAAAGGCCGCATCATACTAAAATTTATTTAATAATGAATAAATCTCCAACAACATAGTTCATCAATGATACATAAGGAAATGAAGAATGTAAATAGCAGAATCCCCATCCCGTTACGTATCAGAGCCTAGGACACAAGAGTCAATAATCTAACTAGCCTTCATTACCTGCACTTGCCCACAAGGCGGCAATTCCAACAGAAGGGGTGAGTTCAAAAATCAAAAGTAATATATAGATATATGAATTATCAAAGTAAATTGAAAACAACAACAAATAATAACAACCAACAGCAACATTATCAACAATATCATCTCAACATTATAATTTTGTTTCATCTTTGGTTAACATCAACAACAACAACCCTTGTGGCGACATCTCACCAACAACAACTCCAACAAGACAACTCACACCTACAACAACTATGCAAGACCTCAACTACTAATGCAATGTGCATGTGGTACCATACTACGCCCGTTGAATGCTAAGCATTCCAGGGCATAAGCCCCCAACAATTTGGATGGTTAAAGCATCCCAGGGCGTAAGCCCCCAACAGGTGAATGACTAGCATTCCAGGGCATAAGCCCTCAACGGTTGAATGTATAAACATTCCAGGGCATAAGCCCCCAACGATGCAAATAAGTATGAAAGACTCTATGGTGTATATCTGCATACAACCCAACAACATCTAATGGTGCATATCAGCATGCAACCAACAACAACTACTTAGGACATCAACTACTGTGTCTAACAACTAAGACACCCTCCCCAACTGGATAACACCACTCAACATCATCAAAAGCAACTCAAGTTTAGCAAAATATAATTGTTTTCATGTAAACATACATTAATCCATCTTAATCATCTTCATATACAAGTTTTATCATCTAAACAATTTAAATTAAATCCAATAAACAAGTTAGGAAGCTTAGGCATGGGTTAGGAGCACTTAGAAAAATAACACAAAATGGTCGCACAGGACACATCTCGCTTAAGCGAGCAGCTTCTCGCTTGAGCGAGTCAAATGACGAAAGTTTGGTTTTTCCTCGCTTGAGGCTCGCTTATGGTTCGCTTAAGCGAACGGCCAATTTTCTAAAATCTGGGCAAGTTTGGCGTCTCTCGCTTAAGCGACGGGAAACTTCGCTTAAGCGACGCAAATGACGAAAGTCAGGTTCTATCTCGCTTAGTGTTCGCTTATGGTTCGCTTGAGCGAACGGGCGAAATCTCAATCCTGGGCAACTACAAAGGTCGCTCGCTTAAGAGACGGGTAACTCGCTTAAGCGAAGCTTCATCTGGGCAGATTTTCAACTACGATTTCTTATACCCTTTTTCATCCAAAAACCCAATTTTAATCCCCCAATCACCCAAAATGAATTAGAACAATGTTTATGGGTTCACTACACATCAAAACAACAGAAACATCTCATAGAAACATCATCAATCATACATAATTCATCAACAATGGCATTTTTATAATTCTTAAACCTAATCCAACAAACCACCATTTTCAATCCATTTCATGAAATCATATACATATACATTAGCAATTGAAAAGTAAACCCACCCTTACCTTAATTCAGCAAATTCCTACAGCAATTGGATGGATTCCCTCTTCCTAGTTCTTCCCTTGGCTTCTTCTCTCTTTCTCCCAAAAAGCTTACTTTTCTTGTTTTACTGATACGTACAAAAATGTTTCTTTTCGTCTGACTTCTTCCTATTTCCTTACCAACCAAAACATAACCTCTTTCTTTACTCTTAACTCCCTCACTAATTTCTATTAATTTCTCCTTAACCCCTCCTTAACTCTATTAACTCTAAATAAATCCCCTTTTTCTAAAATAAATAATATTTCTTCTATTTTCATAAAACAATGCAAATAATTACCAATTTTCATATCAATGAATATAAATCAAATAACACACCACATATCACATAATTATTTATAAATTCAAATAAATTATGCAAAACAACTAAAAATAACAAATTAGAAATTAGGGCGTTACAGAAATCAGATCAGAAAGAAGTTTCCAAACACCAACAACAACACCAGAACTGAAGCTGACAAAAGCCAAGTCACTTGTTTTGGATGCAACAAGACTGGACACTATAAAAGTGAATGTTCTGACATCAAAAAGGTTCAAAGAAAACCTCCTCCAAAGAAAAGAGAAATGATCACTTGGGATGACATAGAAGAATCAGACCCTCAAGAATATACAGATGCAGACATGGGACTAATGGCTCAGTCAGATGATGAGGAAGAGGTAATCATCTATAAAACTGATTCTTTATATAAAGATCTTGAAAGTAAGATAGATAGTCTCCTATATGACTCAAATTTTTTAACTAATAGATGTCATTCTTTAATCAAGGAACTTTCTGAGATAAAAGCAGAAAAAGAAATAATTCAAAACAGATATGATGAGTCTAGAAAGACCATACAAGTTTTGCAAGATTCTCACTTTGAAATGTCAGAAAAACAAAAAGAACTAAACAGAAAACAAAAAGGCATTCTTTCTTTACCTTCTGAAATACAAAAGGAGAATAAACTTTTGAAAAAGGAAGTTGAAACATTAAAGAATGATCTTACAGGTTTTATAAAATCTACAAAAACATTTCAAAACATCTTAGGATCTCAAAATGAAAGTGCAAAAAAATCTGGTTTAGGATTTAAAGATCCAAGCAAAATCATTGAAAGCTTTGTACCTAAGAAAGCAGTTATAAAAATGAAATGCTCTTTTTGTGATAGATTAGGACATAATGAATCAGTATGTTATGTTAAGAAAAAACTTATCAGACAAAGTAAGGTTAATCTTAGCTCAGAACGTTCTCATCTCAATAGATCAAAAAGTTCACAAAAGGCTGAGAAGGCTAAGAAGACATGTTCCTACTGTAACAAATCTGATTTCACAAAACAGAATGTTGCAATAAGGAAAGATCTCTTAGAAGAACTAACTCTCAAGGACCCAACATTACATGGGTACCTAAAGTTTTTATCTTGTCAAATGTAGGTCCTGCTTCAGGGTGCAAGAACAAAACCATGGTACCTGATAGTGGTTGTTCTAGGCACATGACAGGTGACAAGAACTGTTTTCTAACCTTTGAAAAGAAGGATGGAGGACTGGTGACATTTGGAAACAATGATAAGGGTAAGATCAGAGGTAAAGGCACAATAGGTAAACCTAACTCTGCTAAAATAGAAAATGTTCAGTATGTAGAAGGTTTAAAACATAATCTGCTTAGCATAAGTCAATTGTGTGATAGTGGATTTGAAGTTGTCTTTAAACCTAACATATGTGAAGTAAGACAAACCTCCTCTAACAAATTATTCTTCTCTGGATCAAGGAAAAAGAATTTATATGTTTTAGAACTAAATGATATGCCTGCTGAATCCAATTTTATGTCTCTTGGAAAAGACAAATGGATCTGGCACAAAAGGGTTGGTCATATAAGCATGAAAACTATTGCTAAACTTTCTCAACTTGATCTAGTTAGAGGGTTGCCTAAGATTAGCTTTGAAAAGGACAAGATTTGTGAAGCTTGTGTCAAAAGTAAACAAGTAAAAAGCAGTTTTAAAACTATTGAGTTTATTTCAACTCAAAAACCTTTAGAACTTCTTCACATTGATCTCTTTGGTCCAGTTCAAACTGCAAGTCTGAATGGCAAAAGATATGGCTTCGTTATTGTTGATGACTTTTCCAGATTTACATGGGTTCTATTTTTAAAACACAAAGATGAATCTTTTGAAGCTTTTCAAAACTTTTGTAAAAGAGTTCAAAATGAAAAAGGTTCCAATATCATCACAGTAAGGAGTGATCATGGAGGAGAATTTGAAAATGCATCCTTCAAAACATTCTTTGATGAAAATGGTATTAAACATAACTTCTCTTGTGCAAGAACTCCACAACAAAATGGAGTTGTTGAAAGAAAAAATAGAACTTTGCAAGAAATGGCTAGAACAATGTTAAATAAATCAAATGTTGAGGAGTATTTTTGGGTAGAAGCCATTAATACATCTTGTTACATTTTAAATAGAGTTTCAATAAGAAAAGTTCTTAACAAAACCCCATATGAACTCTGGAAAAACATTAAACCTAGCATATCTTATTTTCACATATTTGGCTGCTACTGCTACATTCTAAACAATAAAGAAAAATTGGGTAAGTTTGATCCTAAATCAGATAAAGCTATCTTTTTAGGATACTCTACAACTTCTAAAGGTTATAGAGTGTACAATCTAAAAACCCAGACAGTTGAAATTAGTATGCATGTCATATTTGATGAATATGATGAACATTCTCAACCAAAAGAAAGTGAAGACACTGAGGTGTCAACACTTCAGAATGTTCCCAGTATAAATACTATGAATACAGTAGAGAAAGAAGATGATCAGAATGTTTAGGACCAAACCTTCCAAAGTCCACCTAGAAGTTGGAGAATGGTAGGAGACCATCCTGTAGATCAAATCATTAGAAGTACAACTGATGGTGTAAGAACCAGAATGTCCTTTCAAGATAACAGCATGGCAATGATTTCTCAAATGGAACCTAAGTCAATCAATGAAGCTATTGTTGATGACTCGTGGATTGAAGCCATGAAGGAGGAACTTTCTCAGTTTGAAAGAAACAAAGTTTGGAACCTGGTTCCAAATAATCAAGCCAAAACCATCATTGGTACAAGATCGGTCTTCAGAAATAAGCTTGATGAAGAAGGTAAGGTTGTCAGAAACAAAGCAAGGTTAGTTGCTCAAGGCTATAACCAACAAGAAGGTATTGAATATGATGAGACCTTTGCACCAGTTGCAAGGTTAGAAGCCATCAGAATTCTTCTTGCATATGCTGCACATAAAAACATTAAATTTTTTCAAATGGATGTGAAAAGTGCATTTTTAAAATGGTTTTCTAAATGAAGAAGTTTATGTAAGCCAACCTCCTGGTTTCATAGATAAAGAAAAACCAAAATCATGTTTTTAAACTCACTAAAGCACTCTATGGTCTCAAACAAGCTCCCAGAGCTTGGTATGACAGACTAAGCATAATTTTTTTATTGAAAATGGCTTTTCAAGAGGAAAAATTGATACCACACTCTTTAGAAAAACACACAACTCTGACTTACTTATAGATCAAGTGTATGTTGATGACATCATTTTTGGTGCAACTAAAGAGAAAATGTGTGAAGAATTTTCTAATCTTATGCAAAATGAATTTGAGATGAGCATGATGGATGAACTTGGTTTTTTCCTTGGTTTACAAATTAAACAACATCCAACTGAAATTTTCATAAGTCAAGAAAAATATGTCAAAGATATTCTTAAGAAATATAAAATGAATGAGGCAAAAATCATGGCCACCCCTATGCATCCATCCTCAAGTTTAGATAAGGATGAGAGTAGAAAATCTGTTTCTGAGAAAGAATATAGAGGCATGATAGGTTCATTACTGTATTTAACTGCTAGCAGACCAGACATAGTGTTTGCAGTAGGTTTATGTGCAAGATTTCAAACTTGTGCAAAAGAATCACATTTGACTGCAGTCAAAAGAATTCTTAGATATCTAGTAGGTACTACTGATCTTGGCCTTTGGTATAGAAAAGGTTCCAGTTTTGATCTTGCAGCATATTGTGATGCTGACTATGCTGGAGACAAAGTTGAGAGGAAGAGTACAAGTGAAGCATGTCAATTCTTGGGACAAGCATTGATTGGATGGTCTTGCAGAAAGTAAAACACCATTGCACTCTCCACAACTGAAGCTGAGTATGTATCTGCAGCTAGTTCTTGCTCTCAAATCTTGTGGGTAAGAAATCAGCTGGAAGACTACTCTCTAAGGTACACGAGTGTTCCTATATATTGTGATAATACAAGTGCAATTAACCTTTCTAAGAATCCTATTCAGCATTCTAGGTCTAAGCATATTGAAATAAAGCATCATTTCATTAGAGACCATGTTCAGAGAAAGAACATTGCATTGAGATCTGTTGATACTGAAAATCAACTAGCTGAAATTTTCACAAAACCCCTTGTTGAGGATAGATTCAATTTTCTTAAAGAAAAATTTCTAATCATGAGAAATCCCAACAAAGATTGATTACTGATCACTAAGGGCCTTAGACTAAACCCCTTGATATCATCTGATGCAAATCAGATAGATATATCTCAATCAGGACATTCATCAGAATGTTCCTGAGTTCAGAATGTTCCTCAGGTCAGAATGTTCATAAAGGTCAGAATGTTCAAAAATCTGAAATCTAGGTCAGAAATCTCATGCGTAAGATTTTGTCCTACCCTTCTCCATAAATCCTTCTATAATCTTAAGCATTTGATGCCTGGTTATAAGAAGCTATGTTTAAGGTTTAATCACCATGTAAAACCTTAACTATCAAATCAACCAACCCTTTCACTTTCCCACAAACAGGTACTTTTCTCTCTCTCCATTGTCCGTTCGCTTTTTCATTTTTCCCAATAAAACTACGATCATTTCTTTCCTTCTCTCTTTCCCCTCTGCACGTTTTGTCTATATAATCACTAACCACTTCTGATTATCTCACATTTATCTCAATCCAAACTTCTCTCTTCTCATCTCATTGCAAAATTTTCAAATTACTCTGTTCTTCATTTTTTTTAAAATGGCAAGAACTAAAACCACTTCAAAATTTACTGATGATGAGAACAATCAAGGAGAACGTTCTCCATCTCCACCATAAAACGCCGCTGCTGATCAACACTCTGATCAACAACCCCTTAACGAAACCCCTGCTCACACAATTCTGCCTGACGTCACTATCCCTGCTTTTGACCCTCCAAAATCTTCTAAACCAAAATCCTCTAAAAAACCAATCATCACACCTAGACATGTTCCCACCAGACGCTCTCAAAGGATGAAGAAATCCTTAAAAGAACCAAGTGTATCTCATGTGGATCTTGTCTCAGATGAAGAAAAGAGGATAGGTTCAACTAATGAAGAGAAAGACTCCCAAGAGACTAGGCTAACTTCTCATGAAAGGGCCATCAATCAAAGAAGAAAGGAGATTGCAACTGAAGCTTTGCCTTTGTTCACTTCAAGTGAGGAAAAGAAGGAAGAAGACTCAGAGGATGAAGAGGAGAGCTCTGCTTCAGATGATGAAGAAATGGATGAAACGTATGAGGAAGAAGAAATGGAAGAAGACTCTAAACAAACTCTCAATGAGATTGTTCAAGCTGCAAGTGTAACGCCCCATTTTTATTTAATTATTTTTAGTTGATGTTTGAGTATTTTTATATGATTTTATATGACTATATTTGACATATATGATTTAGATATGATTTTATGTGAAATATATGACTTGATATGAATTGTGTGATATTTGGTGTGATGATAATTCATTATATGATTTATGGTGTTGTGTTTTATTTAAATAAATGTTGTTTGATTATTTTATTTATTTAATAAAAAGGTAGAAAATAGTACTATTTGGTTTAAAGGGAATTAAGTATAATTATGAGGAATAAGTGGGAGTTAAGGAAATAAGAGGGGGTTATAGTTTACAATAAAAAGAAAAGGAGAGTCAGAAAGAGTTTTACGTACAATTGAAAAAAAAAAGAGAAAGTGAGTTTTTGAGAGAAGAAGAGGAGAAAACCTAGAACCAAGAGAAGAGGATAAAAGAAGAGAGAAGAACGCAGCTTAATTCAGGAATCATAATCTAAGGTAAGGGTGGGATTCGTTCAATAATATGTATATATAATTTTGATTGTTGATGAAATTGTGTTCTAGGTTTAGGGTTTAGAAAGTTTATGATAATTGATATGATGTGATGAATTGTGTTGTTTAATGCATGTTTCTGTGTTGTTTTGATTGTTATGTTGTATATAGAACCTGTAAACATTGTTCTCTATCAAATTTGGGATTTGGGTAGATGAAATTTGGGTTTTTGAGTGAAAAATAGTTTTCCCGAGAGCTACCTTTGACAGCATACCCTGTTTCATGTTGTTGCGTCTTTTGCATCAGTTTCTGTTGAGGGCTTATGCCCTGGGATGCTTTAACCATCCAATCGTTGAGGGCTCATGCCCTGGAATGCTTTGTCATTCAAATGGTACCACATGCATATTGCATTAGTTGTTGTCGTCAGTGCATTGTCAGAGTTGTTGGTGAGTCGTCGGAGTCGTAGAGGTTGTTGGTTGAGTTGTTGGTGTTGTAGTCAATGATGTTGTTGTATTCCAATTATGAATTGATGTAGAATGTTGTTACAATTGTTGGTGCCATGTGATATAAAAATGTGCTACAGATGCCATTTGTTGAGCTGTTGTTGTTTTAATTCAAATTGATGAATTATATATATATATATATATATATATTATTGTTGTTTGTGAATCTCACCCCTTCTGTTGGAATTGCCGCCTTGTGGGCAAGTGCAGGTAATGGAGACTTGTAGGATGTCGGCTCAAGTGTCCTAGGGCTCTGATACGTAACGGGATGGGAAACGTTGTCTTGATTCTTTCATTCCTTTATGTATCGAATTTTTAAATAATGTTGTTGAACCTTAATTATGTTGGATATCATTTTATTGTTGAGGCCTTTGTGCCAAGATTTTGTTGAAGAAGATTTATTATGTTGAAAGAATTTTTCCGCTGCAATTATTTATGAGATTAAAGTTGTTGAAGTTAAATAGTTTTATTTTCTATTTAACAAATTTTGAAAAGTAGTGTGACATGCCCGTAGTTTTATATATTCTTTATTAAACGTTGTTTTGGGAAACGGGGTGTTACAGCAAGGAAGTCTTATAAAGCTAAGAAAGCTGCATCTCAGAATAAGGATGAGAATGTTGAGACTGCTAAAAAGGAACTCTCTCCAAGGAAGTATGGCAGAGGAAAAGATATCTCCAAGGTTACTGCTGTTATGAAAGCTCAAAAAGCAGACAAGATTGCTCTCAGACCAATGAGCATATCTAAGTACTTTGAGTTTGATAGCTTGGAGACAAAACAGTGGGATCTGAAGAAATTCACAGACCCACAAGGATGGACTGACTTCGTATCTCTGCAAGAGCATACCTATGAAGAATTAGTTAGAGAATTCTACACCAACTTGGCTGTAAAACAGAAGAAGAAGGAAAATGAGAACTTTCTCATTTCCTCTGTCAAAGGAGTACAACTCACAATCACTCAGGATTTTCTTTCTGAAGCTTTGAAAATTCCAAATGAAGGTAACAAACTATTTTCTTGTTCATGGTTTGATGACCTTAATGTTAACCGAAACGAACTCATAGCCAAATACACCAAATAAAATCTCACCTTTAACTCCACAAATCTAGTTGATGTCCCTAAAATCCTTCACAACATGATTAGGCACACCCTGGTACCCAAATGTGGCTCCTTTGATGTAGTTTCTGACATGGATTTGTGCATCATCCACCATCTCATGAACAAAACCAAACTCAATCTCTGTTTCCTCATAATCCAACATATGATTGATTCATGTTTGGCCATCAAACTATTGCTGGGCTGCCTTATGGAATGCATCTCACTCCTATATTCCAGAAGGCAAAAGTGCCTCTTGAGGGTAAAAAACGGAAGCTTGACTTCATGAAATTCACCTCCAAGACTTTAGGACAACTACGCATCACCACCACCAATATGACTTCTTTCACAACCTCTGGAACATCTGGATCTGTTAAGAGATCCTCTAATCAGAATGTTCAGAAAATCAGAAGGAAGAGAAAGTTAGATGATGTCAAAGACAAGACTCCTAAAGACACAGAAGTCAGAACCACCTCTCCACGAGCTTTAGAGATATTCTCCAAATTGCAGAACTTGCAAAGGAGATTGTGGAAGAAGGAAACACTCAGTGCAGCTCCTTGATTGGACAATCAGTGATTGAAGAGAATGCTCAGAAGGATAAGGAAGCATCTTCTCCAAAGGAAGATATGAATATTGAGAAGGCTACTCAGGTTAATGAAGGTATACCTCAAGCTGTTGAGGAAAACTCTGTTGATCAAGATCAAAGAGTTTAAGAAAATACTGAGAAGGATACTCAGAATGTTGATGAAGATACTCAAGAAGTGGCTGAGCTCTTAGCTTCAAACATGAGTATTGAAGAAGATGTTCAAGATGAACATATGGAATTCTCAACTGGGATTGATCTCAATATTGAAGATATCAACACTGACTTCAATAGTGAAGTGTTTCAAGATGGTCAAGGAACATCTCAGTATGTTCAGGAAACAACTGAAGCTCAGAATGTTGAAGTTTCTGCTACTCAGATGGTTGAAGTTTCTGCTGTTGAACCAGGAGTTCAGAATGTGTAAGTTACTGAACCTATTCAAACTGATGAAGCTGTTGAAGTTGCAGAAATTGCTCCAACTACTGAAAAAGTTCAAATACCTGATCCGAATGCTCAAGATGCTAAGCAGAATCAACTGTTTTCATATCAGAACGTTGATCAAAATGCTTCAAATGAACCTGTTATGTCAGCAGATCCAGTGCCCTTGGCCTCAGGATCCTTGCCATCTAAAGAGGTACAACTCATGGCTCAAACTGGTCAGAATGTCAACCTCTCTTCATCCACCATGGGATCTGTTGCTGGTGCAAGCAACTTCTTGGTCTCTGATCTTCCTACTCCAAACACCATTCCCTCATACATAATGTGCTTTTCAAATTTCTTAAAAACTCTGCATAATGGATTATAAAAATGAGGGGGAGCATTAAAATAAATTTTCAAGTTCTGTTAATCTTCATATATAATAATCAAAATCCTTAATCCTAAATCATAGGTTTATCATCTTCAAAAAGGGGGAGATTGTTCAGGCAAAATCCCTAATTAATTTTAAAGATAATAAACCATTATGATTAAAGAATTAATGGACTTTGATTAATTCCTTGGTCTTTAACTTGTGCTCTTGAGTGTTTTACTAAGACAGGAACAAGGTTTAAATCATACCAAGATTCAAAGAATCAAAGGACATTTGAATTCATGATCTAACACTGAGGTTAGAAAGTTAGATCAGAATGTTGCTCAGAGATTAGAATGTTCGCACAGAGATCAGAAGGTTGCTTCTATACAAGCCCAGAATCTCAAGAACATTAATCAAGGTCATGCAAGGCACATGTGACATGAATAAATGTCAAGGAAGTTACTTATGCATGGATCAATCAAGCAATAAAGGCATACACAAGTATTATATCAAAAAGGATACTCA
The DNA here is from genome assembly GCA_958299785.1 of Medicago lupulina. Classification (NCBI taxonomy): domain Eukaryota; kingdom Viridiplantae; phylum Streptophyta; class Magnoliopsida; order Fabales; family Fabaceae; genus Medicago; species Medicago lupulina. The sequence continues at coordinate 8,661,848 of OY283139.1, read as the reverse complement.
ATGTTCATTTAAGACTATGAACATTGAAGTACTAGGAATATTCCAAAGGAGAATATCATCCTACAAGTTATATTCACAGCTCTTCATTATTGTTTCACTATTAGGATTTGATTACATCAAATGGTAGTCTTACAAATCATCCTAAGTGAAACAAAAGGAACATTCTGATGATCAGAATGTTCAACTCTGCACATGCTTACTTTATGAACAATACAGTAGGTGAAAAGCAAAAGCAAAGCAAATTTGTCTTGCTCAATCAGAGATAGACACACATGGGAGTTGGTACAGTTTAAGGACCACGTAATCCCTCAAAGCATGGGCATGAAGATGCAGAATCCACTTTATCTCTTCTGCACCGGTCCCAAGGCAAATCTGGGAAAGTAACTTTCTGATGTATGTGGAAAAGCCCATACTTTGGTTATTGCCCAGAAACTCATATAAAAAGCATATGACACGCCCAGAAATTCATGTGTTCATTCATACATGATGAACCTAGATGAAGATCATGATGAACCCAGATGAAGATCATCATGAACACAACAACATTCTGATGTTCATCAGTGATCAAAATGTTTGCTCAGATTTTCAAGTAAAAGCTTGTGGGACCCAGGACACATGGCATAACACCATTGGACATCCTATAACGGCTATATGAGCCCAAAGACTCTATAAATAGAGATCAAAGGCTCATCATTACTTGCACCATTGCAAAACATACAAGAAAACAACTTGATTTTGTTTGAAGCTCTTGCATTTGAAATTGATCATCACTGAAGGCTCTCTATCCCTTCTTGTAGTGTAAATCAATAACTCTTTGTTATCTCTTTCGCAGATAACTTCTTCTTCTTCTCCCTCTTCTGTTTGATTCTCAAACATTCACTTCTCTTACAAATTGTAACAAAGTCTCATCTAGCTTTAGGGGTACTAAAGTGTTAGTTTGAGCAAAGGTTGTAAAAGTCTAAGTGGTTAACTTAGCAAGAAGGTGCAAGCCTGCTGAGGCTTAGAGAATACAGGATTGTAACTGTTCAGGTGAACAAAGTTGTAAGGTGCAGGATTTGAGAGGTTATCTCAAGCATCATAGTGGAAACTCTCACAAGATTGTGAGGAGTGGACTAGCCCACATTGGGTGAACCACTATAAAATTTTGTGTGTTCTTTCTCTCTTCCCTACGCTCTTTATTTTCAACATAGACAACACACACCAGCATATATAAGGAAATTTATTTATTATAGCGACTTGATGTCTCTATTTTTAAGCAGCTATACAAGCACAACAACATTAAGCCATACACCACTGGAACTGTCATATAGCTCCAATTTTATCATTACTAGTAAGCACACAATACAATAGATTATATGTAATTATTTAATATAATTTACTTATTAATTTTTAATAAAGTTACCGTTAATATTTCCGCCATGCCATCACCATTAAAATGGTTACCCTTATTATTTATTTGGACGCCTTGGCGATTGTCGAAGTTGTGAATTTTTTTCGATCACCCAGATTTGCACCTATGTTGATTTGGTCTCCATTGCCACCAAGGTTGAGGCATCCATTACCATTGCCATGAACATAACTGTTGTTGTTAATAAGACCGTTCATATGTGGTGTGCCACGAGTAACAACAGCCCTGCCACCGTTGTGGTTGCGTCATCGGGGTTGTGGTTCTTCCTCACTAGCATTTTCATCCCAGAGGCGCATAGATTGCATGAATGGTTCTCCCAGTTATGTTAACTAGCTAGCTAGGATTAGGAAGGGCTTAGGTTTTGGATGCCTCCTAGGAGATGTTGTGCCATTCTATATATAGAATATGTCTTGCTTGGGATATAATAAGTGTGACCCTATTAGCTTAAAGAGTAAGCTAAAGTTGACATATTTAATTAATTGTAAAGATCGTCAAATTATGAACATACGTAAAAAAAATATTAAATCTCTTATGAGATGAAAATTTATAGACAAAAAAGCCCTAGTTAATATTTTAGAAAATATCCATACATTTTATAGACATACTCCATTTAGTACTTTTTATAGGAAACAAAACACGTAAATCATCAAAGATCAAAAAATCATCATGGAGAAGTAGTTATTTTCATTTAATTTTCAAATAAATTATTATTTTTTCTCAATGAATATCCCTATAATAATTACTCTTAATTCCGCCAAGTTAACCTACTTTTAATATTTTCTTTCATAATATATATAAGGGCACAAATGAAATTTAACATCTAATTTATTTGAAAATATGTCAATATTTCTTATAAAAATGACACATTTGTTTCTTATAAAAAGAACCTAGAGGGAGTATTTGTTTTCTTCAAATCAAGACAATTGCAAGAAGTGATTTATAACATGAGACAAATGTAAACTTATTTGGGTTAATCGAGTAGTATTGGCTTGAGACCTTGGAATGTGCTCTTTTAAAGATTTAAATTTTGATTTTGCGTTATTTCAATTTCGGTGGATTTAAGTCCATACGGAGCTATGCTCTGACTTTTAATTGACTCACACAAATAGACGGTAAAATTGTACCTCTCATATTATTCGGTCTTTGAACCGGATCCGAGTTTAAAAAAACAAGAGACCTAAAAACAAGTTGGAAGGGAAATAATATTTCATATTTTGTAGCATCAGAAAGAGTAACTCTCACACTCTCACGGCTTTCTTCTCCTGCAAGCCAATGAATCCTACAAACATGACAAGTAAGATTTATCTTATAATATTATAATATGGTATAAATTTGTATGTATCATTTTGGTTTATTGTGATAATTCTAACATGGAAGAGTTCCTTTTTTTTTTTGAAGGACATGGTAGAGTTCTATCACTGTGATACTGGGTTCGTGCATTTTTATTAGTAATCACTACAACATTTTGACTCTATGAGAACGCCTAATTTTTCTTATGTAAAAAAATTGTTCTGGTAGGGTATTAAATACAACGGTTAGTGTATTCTGTTTTGGTAACATATGACCTTTTTTTTTCAATTTGTATGCCACGCCTCAAAGTCGTTGTGGAATATGGAAGCAGAACGGATTTTTGTAGGTTATTTTTGTAAACAAATAATAATCGTTTTGATATACTCTTTTTAATCATTTCAATAAAAATTATGGTAAAATAAAGAGTAAATTACACTCCCCTCCCCTCAAAGATGCTTGAAATACACTCCCCTCCCCTCTTATGTTAAAATATATAATTTCTTCCCTTGAAAAATAAAATTTACACTCCCCTCCCTTATAAGATGCTTGAATTACAACCCCCTCCCTTAATTATTAAATATGCACTACACTTTAATCTATTTTAACATAAATAAATATTTTTATGATATATATTAATTTTAAACCACCCTTTAAGAAAAATTAATTCATTTCTTTATAATTTAAATGTTAATGATAATTAAATTTAAATATTTTTCTATTGATTTTATAATTTAGAGTTTAAAATTAACTTTTAAATAACCAAGGTTTATTGTCGTTAGTAATTTTTCACATATTTTAATTTTATTTTGGCTTGTTTCATATTTTATAATAGGGTTTAAAACTACATGTTAATGAAATTGTGAATAAAAAATAGCAAAAAAATATGTATTCAATTTTTTATTATGTTAGAATAGCCCTGCAATACTATTTTTTTTCGAAGTGTATTAGATTATTATTTTTTTCTAGATTATTAAAAGTAAAAAAATATATATTGAGGGAGTAAAGTGTAGATTTTAACATAAGAGGGGAGGAGAATGTAATTCAAGCTTTTCTTAGGGGAGGGGAATGAATTTTTTTCTAATATGTTTTGAATAAGAGGGGAGGGGAATGTATATTTTAACATAAGAGGGGAGAGAAGTGTAATTCAAGCATCTTTGAGGAGAGGGGAGTGTAATTTACTCTAAAATAAACTAGAATATATTTTCTTTTTGTTACAAACCAGAATAGATCGAGCAATATGAAAACAAAATTTGCCTCTTCCAATTCCAATAATAAAAAAGAAACTTCTTAAAAAAAAAATTACGTAATTCAATCTCAAACAGAAAAAAAAATTCTTTGCACAGTGAACCGTTGCTCAATCAATAACACTTTCGAATTCCAATCCTCAAACATGGAATTCAGTTCCTTCGAAAATCTCCAACCATCTTTCAAGGTTCCAAGAACCCTGAAAATCCCCTTTCTTCCTTCTTCGATTCTACCCTCGAATAATCTCACACCTCTTTCGAAAATTCCACGAATCCTTTGAGAAATCTATGCCCTTTCGAAATTTCGGAGCCCGCATCTTGTTCAAACAGTCTCTGAAGGCCGTCGCGGCGATGAAAACGTTTGTTGTGATTGACGAAGGTACCAGATCCACAAAAGTATATTGGTTGCTGTGATTATTGCTTTTATTGCCTCTGTTCAATATAGATTTTTAGGTTTTTTCTTTTTGCTTAAATGTTAAACAGATTCTCCTTCTCTATTGTTGTTGTTAGTTTTGTATTGTCTATTGATAGAAAAACCTTGTAATTGTATGATGGCTTTGACTTTTTAAAGTTTCAATTTTTTTCAATTTTTATCGATATTCTTTAACCATGTTGTCATCGATGGTCTTTTGTCTAAAGCTAGTTCCTTGTGCACATTTTTTTTTTATCAATTTTTATCTCACTACAAATTTAGGCTTTTTCCTTGTGTACATTTATCTCACTTAACTAGTAATGACTTGAATTTGTTAATAGACAAAGTAGTTGAATAACATGGGTAATCACAAGTTACTAAAATTATCCAATTATTTATAAAACTAGGAGCTTAATTACCTTCTCTAAAACAGATCTGTGATTGAACTAGTGTCTATGAAGCATGGATAGTGCACATAACACGGACGCTAACATGCCGACATCGATAATAATTTGAGAAAATCAAATAGTTCAATGTATAAGTGTTGGTGTTGTGTCGGTCGGATACCAACACGTCTAATCCAAGGAATTTTCGTGCTTCATAGAACAGTGTTTATATGCTTAGAAAATGAAAGTTACTTCCCTTTCTTAAAAGTTGTTCGTCAATACTTTCCATCATTTGAAGTTGAGAGGAAGCAAGAAACTTTCTATGATAATCTAGTGTAAAATTTTGCAAATGTTTCTGTTGGAGGTTTTATATGTTGGAACTTTGTATGATAAACTTTATATATGTGAACATTTCCTATTACACTTCCACATATAGTTAGCTAAAACTAATAAAGTGTGTAGAAACTAGCACATTAACGTGTGTAAATGTATAAAATTTTCAAGACTAGTATCCGTGGTTGAAAAATTCTATAATTGATCCATAGAGTGATTAATTGATTTAACAACTGGCACCATTCTTTGGTTTTTACATTATTAACCACCTAATTACTCAAGTGGTTCATTAGTTTATAAAGTTGAATTTTTTTTAGCATAATTTGCTTTTCCCTACACCTATTCTTCAAGTTTGTTATTATCAAATCATTAAATAATGTCTGTTTGTGGGTCTGCACACATTAGACTACTGCAATTTGTTATCATCTATCTGTGATTAATAACATTTATTGTAATTTTTATATGTATCTAATAATATTATAGGTTGTGGCTAGTAACTGGAGTAGTTTCTATTCCATACTCCATTTCCACCTCTCTACCTATCAGGACATTTGTTGTTGCTTTAGTGAGTACTATTCAAGAAGGTATGAACCATTGTCCAATAGTCATAGTCATGCATTGATACAATTGAAATTGTAAATACACTGCAAAAAAAAATAAAATAATAGTAATTCATGTCATTCTGAGATAGCTGCTGCTAACGTGAGAAGATTCAGACTACTAGCTGATTCAATGGCGTTGATGGGATGAAAGTAGATTTTGCGGACAGTCAAGAGTGGTTTGATCTCTTTGAGAAGGTATTTATATGGTTTAAGCTTTGTAATTTTATTTTTTATTAGCTGGTAAATGGGGGAGTTGGGTTTTGTTGCATCCAGAGAATGGTTTGATTTGTTTGAGGAATCAAAATAATTTCTCAATGACCACTAATTCAACACTACTCATATCGGCCTAGCCATTTTCAGTTAAGGCCACACATCACTTTCCCTTAGCTTCTGAGTATAGGAGCTAGTTTGGACAAGAGCCAATTAATTTCAAGCACTATCTCCTTGTTTATCATTGTTTATCACTCATACTATGATTAATAAAAATTTCACACCATATTTCTAATTCCTCTTTTAAGAGAGTTATTAGTATCAAGATTAGTTAAGTTGGTGTAAATTTGTTATAAATCTTGATTCCTAGATATACTCATTAATAATAACAGATTCACTTGAGTTAGTTTAATTATGTTGAAGAGCATATTTGTTTATGTTTGTGTCTTAGTGACATGTTTGTTTTGCTTATGTATACAATCAGAGATAATGGAATTGAAGCACTTTATTAGCTCTTTAAAAGATCAACAGTGTTGTGATTGACAATGGCCAGTGAACAAGGTTTATATGTTTTTTCCCCATATAACTTGTTGTTGAGTCATGTAATTAACCTTCTCTTTTTGTTTATTTGTATTGTATTTGTATTGGGTCAAGTACAAGCTTGTGATTGACATATGGTTTTTGGTGAAGGATGTTGGAGTATTGGATATAGTCTATGTTGCATAGGTACGGGTACGTGGTACGAGAATATGACAATTTTAGAAAACGTAAGGTACGAGTATATCAATAAAATCATAAGTTTTGTAATAGAATATAACATGAAGGAGTTAAATTCTTCAATTCATAACAAGAAAATCACATTAGAAGTTTAAAAAGTCGAAATTTAGAGTTGGTTACAAAACAAAAAGAAACTCAAAAGCACAAATAACATTATATCGTCATATTAATGTATAGGAGAATGCCACAAATTTCACTCACAATATAATAATTAGTAAAAATGGAGTACCACAATAACCGTACGCGGTACGCGTTGTAACACCCCGTTTTCCCAACATAAAAATTTCATAATAAAAATCAGAGTATTCAACATAAACGGAATGTCACACTTCTTTTCATAAAATCTTAAACGAAAATAAATAAATATTTATCCTTCAAAATTCAACAACATAATGTTTAATACTTCGCAGCGGAATTATTTCGACAATCTAAAACATTCTTCGGCACGATGGCCTCATCATAAAATCTCATAGAATCAACTTAACAACAATTCATGAAGATCATAAAAGAAATACGTAAGGAACAGAAGTCATAACAAAATTCTCATCCTGTTACGTATCAGAGCACCTAAAGACACACGTGAGAAAATCCACTCCCGACCGCGACTATCCTTGATTACCTGCAAGTTACCCATGTAAAAGGCAACATTTTCAAGCATAAGGGGTGAGATTTCACAAACAATAATGTTAAGCATATAATTCATCAATTACAGTTAACAACATAGACATCGTCAATTCATCACATTTAGCAAGAAATGCATTCATAAATAATTCATCATAAAGCACTTCATCAACAACTCACGATAGAAACAACTTAACAGCTTAGCAACTCATGGTTAACATCTTATCAATAACGACTTAACTCGACTATGCAACTTCTACTTCTTAATCATGCATATGGTACCATCCAGGGCATGAGCCCTCAACATAAGAGCATAAATACACTCACAGGGCATAAGCCCTCAACATAAAGAGCAAAAACTCACAGGGCATAAGCCCTCAACATAAAGAGCAAAAGCTCACAGGGCATGAGCCCCCAACGGAATGAGTATGCATGGACTCAACAACTTATAGCTTAAACATCTTAGACAACATATCATGACTTGACATCTTAAACAACTTCATCATATAATCCATATAAAATCAATCAAAAGAGATTTGCATATCATTTCAAAGCTACTGGAAAGATAATTCATATACCAGCAATTCACATGTTTATATCAAAACTCAATTCAAAACAAAAACAACTGAAAGTAGCTCAAGAATCCAACTTAGACAGTCTGGTACAGCACAACTCGCGAGGCGAGAAAGGCTACTCGCCTAAGGCGAACAAAACTGGGTGGCTACGACTTTGTGACCATTATTCACCAAAAATCCCATTTTTAACTTTCCTACGTCCAATTTCAATCTAAAAACTTGTCTAATAATTCTTATACGTGTTAAGACACTCAAAGCCATCTAAAACTTAACCCAAAATGTTAATTCACGAAAATCATGTTTTCTCGCTGGTCAACTCGCTACGGCGAGTGAGCTGTGCACAAAGCGAGCAACAAAGCGCTACTCGCGAGGCGGGGAAGTTTACTTGCAAAGCGAGCGATGAAGCTCATCACTCGCGAGGCGAGGATCAATACTCGCGAGGGCGAGCGATGAATTACAGCACGGGCAGAATGTAGTTTTTCTCAAAATCTCACTTAATCTCATGGTTCTAACCTTAAAACTGATTCCAATTATCATCCTATGGATTATCTAAGGTCTATACACAGTTTTTACATCAATTATACGGTTCTACATCATCTGACCAACAATTTCTCTCATAACCCTAATTTTCCAAATCCTTAAAAACTAACCCTAATCATGTTAATTGCAATTATCATAATCATAGGCTTAAAATTAATGAGAGTTAGTCCCTCCCTTACCTTAGAATGATGAAATCGCAGCTCTCCTCTTGTTTTTCCTCTTATCTGGTTTTCTCCCTTTTTCCAAAACTGTTTAACGTAAAAGCTAGTCTGACCTAATTTCTCCTATTTATCTCCCCTCATCTATCTTATCTTAATTACTCTTATTCCTCCAAACTCTCTAAATTCTCAAAACAGCCCCTCATCTCAATATTTATTTTATTTTCAAATCTTATTCTATTAAATAATAAAATAAGTCTCTTAATAAATTCACAACACATCACATAATTCTTCACATCACATAAATCATATAATTATATTCCAAACTCAACAAATAAATCAAATAATTAAAGAGGGTGTTACACGCGTACTTGGTACGGGTGTGTACTCGATACGGGTACTTCACCATTTTACAAGTACTCATACTTCAGAAGACGTAGTAATTTGTGATTTGTGTGCTTACTCTTAGTTATAAGAACTTTAGTATGTCTTAATTATTTCTTCTCCATGAGGGGTAACCTTGGCGCAACGGGTAAAGTTGTTGTCATGTGATCGTAAGGTTACGAGTTTAAGTCCTAGAAACAACCTCTTGTGTAAAAAACAGGGTAAGGCTGCGTACAATACACCAAATGATGGGACCCCTTCCCAGACCCTGCGAATGCGGGAGCTTTAGTGCACCGGGTTGCCCTTTTTTAATTATTTCTTCTCCATATATCATGTCTTAGGGTATACTATACATTAAAGACAAGTCTTTTATGTTAAACAATGTTATTTTGATAGATATTTGAATGATATATGATTGAGAAGTATTTGACTTTGTCTATTTCATCATTTCAGGAAAGGTTATTGAGCAAATAAAAGAAAAGCTACTATTATCTTATCAAGACCTACATACTAGTAAGTTGGAGCAAGGCTTATGGTTTATAACAATAGATAAATTTTGAAAACCACTCCTGGTAAATTTTTCAATTACTTTGATATAGAATTGCATATCGTTGATGTTGTGATCTCGGTATTGTTGGTTGCATTTAATGTCTTTAAATTCAAATAGTTACATGTATGTTATAAAGTAATCAATTAAAATTAGTGTGTATGTTATAAAGTTAAGATAATCAATTAAAATTAGTGGTTATAGGGCTCATGATTCCACTGCTGGCACTATTGGAGTTGATATTTTTGGAAATTGTGGTGTAGAGCAACAACACTATATGGTCTGCTTCTACCTTTTGTATAATTTCAACAATGTAAAAAACCCTTTAATACAAAAACACTAAGTTTTTTTCAACTGGGAGTGTCTATGGTTTGTTGTAGTTGACAGGTGTTTTACAGAAGTATAGTTCTGAAAAAGGAAATTGGTTTTTGACTATTAATTCTTAAGATGCTTTTATAGGTGGTTATAAGACTCATATCTCCATTGTTTCATATATGGAGTGCAATATAGTTATGTTGATGGTATGACTGAAACTTAATAATGTGTGAAATGGAGCAAGTTGTGATGCAATATGAATTGTGTTAGTTTGTGTTGGTGTTAGAGTGGAGAAACATTTTATGTAGGTGGTCTAGGATCTTGATTGAGGACCTACTAGTTTAGTATTACCATATGAGAAGAAGGATAATAAATGTCTAAAATATAATAGTTTAGTATACTCTATTGTTGCGTCTCTTTGAAATGGAGTGGCTTTGAAATTACTACGTCAGTGTTTGACATGTATAGTTTAATTAATTATTGAACATATTTCATTTATTTTGTAGATGAATGGTTAATGATGATATCGATGAAGAATTTCAAGATTTAAAAGTACAAGAGATGAAGACAGTGTTGATATTCAAGTGTTATTTAGATTGTGAAAATGATAATTGACATTTTGACTTAACAGTGCACATTAAATATTTGAATACTTTATTGTGATCAATGTTATTTTTGATGCATATATGAATGATATATTTTTGACAAGTATTTGGCATATAATTATGAATTTAGGATTATATTAGAATTTTGGATGTATAATATTTCACTGAAGTGTTCTCTAAGTCAAATAATGAAGTTTTATTTTTGACATAAACAGAGTAAATATAATAATAATGATTTAATGCAAAAAAAAATAATTTAAAAAAATATTTATTATTCACAACGGTGCAAAAGTGTTGCAGTAGCTTACAAGAGATATTTAAAATTGGGCCTAGGAGAACAGTTTCAAGAATAAAATCAATACAAAACCGTTTGGATAACATCCAATATACCGTTCTTAATATGAACCAATTGCAATGGATTTTTAGTTGGTGACGAATTAAAACCGTTGTGGTTGTGAAATTTAAAAACCGTTTTGAAAGTGTACCTAAGACTACGGAGTTATCTATGTCGTTGCTGTTTGTGGAAAAAACCGTTTCGGATGGATAAGACAACGCCTCAGTCTTCCACGACCTGAAAACCGTTCTGGTATCCTACCGAACAGTTTTTTCACATTACACAACAGTTTTTTAGCGTTTTCATACGATGAAAATGTTGTAATTCTTATAATCGAACAAAAGTATCCTTTAAATAACTATTTTTGAAAAAATGATTCCACAATTTGTGTTTTTGAAGCATATGTTTTTAAGTTTATTATAATTAATAGTATTTTTTGTTGGTAGAATCTTTTTTTTGTGTGGGTAGAATTGTATCATTGAAGTTATAATAAACTTTGAAAAATGCTACTAATATATTTTTTTTCGGTCCTTAGTATTTCCTATAAAGAAACCATTTCATTGTAAAAAGGAATATATATTTTTAAGAAAGTAAGAAAGAATATATATTTTGTCATTTTGCATAAAAGTCAAACAGAATATATGTAGGTAATTTTTATTTTTAGTAGATAAGTCAAACAGAATATTAAGAAGCCATTATTGCCAAAAGGAATAAATATTTAGATATTTGCTTAAATGTCAAACAGAATATTAAGAAACCATGGATATTCTATATAATAATTTAGGGTGAACAAGCCAAAGCATCATATTCTTTTCATTGCATCATCTATATAATAGGGTTTTGGTGTTGTGTAACATCAAGAACATCGAAATACAGAAACACTACGGTTAGATAACAATTTTCGAGTATGGTATAAAGATGTCATATCGTGTGATCGAAAACCTCGTTGCAATGCTTGAGGCTGAGAAGGAAGGTTCTAAATCCTCCAACGATTCTAATGCAAAGTTATTTAACAACCATGGCAACCGAGATGCGAAAATCAACATAGGTGCAAAACCGGGTGATCGAAATAAATAACAAGGGTAATTTTAATGGTGATGGCAATTGCGGAATTGTTAATGGTGATTTTAATATTAATAATTAACTTACAACGGTTAAATATATGTATTTTGATCATATATATGATCTATTAATTGTGGTGTGTACTGCACTAGTAATAATAAAAATAAAATTGGAGCTATATGTTTGTACCAAAAAAATAAATAAAATTGGAGCTATATAGAGTTAGTTCCGATGGTCTATGGTTTAATGTTGTTGTACTTGCATGTGAGGTTAAAAACAGACGCTATAATAAATAAATCTCCTAATATATTTGTAGTACAAATGGGTTTGAAGGTCACCAATTATGTAGTTTATCTCATAAAATCCCAATTTTAGAATTTTAGGCTTTGTTTGCGAGTTTAGAAGGGAAGAGATAAGAAGGCTTAAGAAAAAAGGAATGAGCAAGTGGAAGAAATAGAGGAAAAGGGGAGGGGAGAGCTTTGGGGGGTTAATTTTTCTTCATTATACACAACCCTCCTCATTTGAGGGACCTAACAAATTGTATTGGAGTAGGATTTTGGAGGGTTAATATGAATTCTTCAAATTTAATTTATGTTATTATAATTTTTTGAAATTAAAAAAATAATAATCATATGAATTAATTTATCATTCTCTAAAAAAACTACTCTTTTAAATTTTCTCCTTTTTTCTCGTAGTATGCACCCCTAAAAATATTTCATTTCCTTTCCTTCCAAACTCCCAAACAAGGCCTTGGCGACGTAATGTTTTACTCCAACTCCAATACATTAAAGGGTTGAGGTAATTCACAAGATTTCCAATGTGCAGTGCTATCTTGAATCATCACCCAAAAATATAGTTAGCATAAAACTCTGTAACATAGAATTTAATAAAAACAAGGAAAGAAATACAGAGAATCACGGTTGATGCGATGTTGCCAAAACGACCGTCGTTCGCCATATTTATTAAATATTTTTTTTGTTAATTATAGCGTGATATCCTTGCACCTCACAAATATATCATATGCAGGATATTTGACTTCCAATAATATTGTCATTTCATTTAAAATATTTATTTATTTTTTCAAGAAAAAGAGGTGCAGATGAAAAACCAACTGCAAAACCCTATAAATATATAGATAAAAAGAAACAAGAGTCCCGACAGCTATACCAAAACTTAACAAACAAAAAAAAACAAGGATAGAAAACAAAACTTAACAAATTATCCTCTTTCTCTCGCAGTGAAGTCCCGATGGCTATACTAACAAATAGTTTGATGGAATACACAATTTATGTATAAACTTCCACCATTCAAGCCTATCATAAACATCAATACAAACATACAATATTACAAGTTCTGCATTTGTTCATATTGGTTGTTTTTTTCAAATTCCCTTCTAACATTATATTCTATTGAATCCATTTGCGCAAACAATGAATGAATAAGAACTAAAATAAATTAAACAATACAATATATTATAAACTAATTAGAAAGAAATACACTAACATCTTATTTTTTTTAATAAATCAAAATGAAATATATTGAAACCAACGGTCTATTCCTCCAGCACAAGGTGTGCCGAAGAGAATAACCAATAATTACATCAGAGTTTCAAGAAACATCAGCCAACACCCAAACATAAAAATGAGTTCTGACACCAGTCATGGAACTTATAATGATAAACAATAAATTGTGCTTTATACCATCAAAAAAAAAGAAGCTTAATATTTTCCAAGAGCTTATGAAGTGTGCTCTCCTATGTGTATGGAAAGTTCTTGCATTTCTTTCCTTTCAAATGACCCAAGAGCTTGCATACCAAATTAAATACATAAAAGAACATTGTGATTTTGCAAGCTCCGAAGACACACCAAACTGATTATAGTGATCAACAACGGTTAAGGGGTCTGCTGAATGAACACTTAACCAATGTCGAACAAGGTGCCACACCTGCCCAAAAAAATTGCATGATAAAAATAAGTGAGCATCCGACTCGATCTCCCCACATCCAATAACACACCACTCAACGTCATGCTGAATAATCCCCATTCAAAATAAATTAGCCTTCAAGTTTGGTATAAATTCCTAACACACCACTAAGGTCCCAAATTTTGATTCAAGACATTACATCTATTTCCTTCAATTTACAAAAATAGAACTATTTTTTTTTGTTTAACAAGGGTTATCAATAATAAATTCCTAACATAAACTTTTAAAAACTCTAGCATTTTCAAGTCGAGTTAACGACGAAAACTAATACACTTCAAAAAGTAATTTAAATTACAATTCAGTTAAAAACCCAATTTTATTTCGCTTGTGTTCGCGCATCAAACAAAAACACCAACCACGCGTCATCTCTTCTTTGCTATCTAAAATATTGGTTGTAAGAGTTAGTCTTCAACACCCATAAAATAAAATCAATAATAAATTATCTCATTTGACACATGAATATGAATCATCCAATTTGACCCTTATGACACTATTATATACTACGTTATTATATGTCATGATATTTATTCTTTCTTCAAATCATTGTAGTTTTATACTCTCAAACCACATAGCTTATCAATTCCACAAAATCACCAACACTTCATAATTAATAAAATTTCTTAAAACATATAACGACAAAAGTCGCTTTCTATCAATAAAATTCTCAATTTCACATATCAACAATCATATATCAATAAACAAATTACTAATTCCACAAATCATCAATCATACGTATAATTATCAAAATTCACCTATTCATAAAAATCAAATATTTTAACAAAATTACTAACCAACAATTCTTATATCTATTAATAATATTTAATCTCTTCATTCATCCATTGAATCAAGAAGCATATCAAATTCGGTATTTTTATTTTATTTTATTTTATGTATTAGTGATAAGATTATTATTTTTTATTTATTATTAAAATATTTCTCTCGTGTTTTTTTATATATCAATAACATATATTTGTCTTGTCTTTTTTATACTCTTCATTGATAAATATTTCTTACGTATCTTATTTATTTACCGGTAACAAATAGTTAACTTGTATTTTTTTATTTATCGACGATAAATATTTGTCTCATATATTAGTAAAATTTATTGTTTATAATTGGTTATTAGCTTGAGTAACTCATCTTAGAGTTATTTGTGGGATCAAAATATTCTAACTTATTTTTTTTATTTAAAAAAACTTATTTTTATTTTGAATAAGTGATGTAGGAAATGGATATTCAACATTTTCTATTATATTTTTTTAAACAAATAGGTAGAATAGCAAGGAGTGATCAATAAGTGTCCTAAGATTATTATTTTTTATTTATTACTAAAAACATTTTCTCATTTTCTATTATTATTTTTTATTTATTACTAAGAAATATTTTTGGATAAATATCGGACTACCCGAAATATATTAGGAAAAAAGGGAAACAAACAAAAGGAATGAAGAAGGGGAGTGGACCAAAACCTCCTTAAAGAGAAATAACTATAAAACAAGGTATACCTAGCCCATTTTGCACAAAATGGCTTCTGATACACATTGGGATGTCTATCTAAAAGTTGGAGTACTCACGACAGTGGCAAGAATGATAAGTGTAGGGGTTTTTAATTCAAGTTCGAGAATGCTTGGTTAGTTCAACCTATTTTGATCACTTTGTCTGTAATTGCTGGAAATCTTCTTGTGAAGATAAATTATATCCACGCTTCATAATTGTTGTATATCTTGATTGTTGGGAAACCTGAAAAGTTGAATGATTATGCATGTAAAACTCAAAGCGCATGGGGTTGCCATACTAACCTTTAGGTTCGATTCGTCCCCACGAATAACTGTATATTGGATGCAATAAGGAATGACCGGCGAATCCCCTTCAGGATACTATGAGTTCCTTGATGTGTATTGCACAACCACACCAAGCGTATCTCCTCACAGTATTTTACAGATTTATGGTTCCAGCAATTTGTAACGCCCTAGTTGTTATTTTATTATTTTTGGTTGATTTTAAGTATTTTATATGCTTTAAAATGATTTATGTGATTATTTGTTGTATTGTTATTTTATTATTTAGTTGTTTTATTATTTAATAGAATAAGTAAGGATTATTATTTATTTGGAGTTTTGAGGGTTTATGAGAATTAATAGAAATAGGTGAGAAAAAGAGTTATTTTGGACTTAAGGGAGATTAAATTAGAATTATGATAATTTAAGGGAGTTAAGGAAAAATAAAGTGGGGGTTATGTTTTGGTGAGAATAGGAAAAAGAAAGGCAGAAACATTTGCACGTACAGTAAAAAAAAAACCAGAGTTTTGGGAAAAAGTGAGAGAAGCCAAGAGCAAGGGAGAAGAGCCAAGAGGAGGTTTGATTTTCTGTAGAACTGTTGGAATCATCTTAATTAAGGTAAGGGTGAGGCTAACTTCAATTAATAATATGTATATAATTGCTGAAATTGAATTGAAATTGTGTTTCTTGAGTTAGGGTTGCAAAGATTAGGAAAAGTTGCTAAGTGTTGTGATTTATGTTGTTGATTGCATGTTTCTGAGTTTTGGTTGTAGTGTTGCATATAGAATCTGTAAACATTGTAGAAATTCATTTTGGGTGATCAGGGGATCAAAATTGGGTTTTTGGATGAAAAAGAGTTAGAAAATTCGTGAGTTTTTGTACTGCCCAGATGAAGCTTTGCTTAAGCGAGATGCTCTTCGCTTAAGCGAGCGACCCAGAATGCTACCCATAATTGTAGAATGACCATTCGCTTAAGCGAGATGCAAGCGCACTCTAAGCGAGCAAAATCCTGACTTACGACATTTAGGTCGCTTGAAGCGAGCCACGAGCGAACCTTGAGCGAGCGAGAACCAACCATTCTGTGAAGATTTCGCTTAAGCGAACTGGCCTTCGCTTAAGCGAGATAGGTCCTGTACGACCATTTTTTGAATTTTGCTTCTTGCATTAGGACATTAATCTGAGCATCCTAAAATGTTTTCTTGATTTATTTAACCTTGTTTATGAAGTGAATATTATAAATGAAAGTATACCTATGTGAATGTATGTATATGTTTATATATAATTATATATGCCATATCGTTGATTTCCGTTGTTGCTGTCGTCGTGTCGTTGTTGTCCAAGTTGAGGAGTGTGTCATAAATAATTTAGGCACAATTGTTGTTGTCGTTGTCGTTGCTGTTGTTGTTGAGTTGTATGCAGATACACACACGGAGTCATTCATACTCATACATTGTTGGGGGCTTATGCCCTGGAATGTTAATCATTCAACCGTTGAGGGCTTATGCCCTAGAATGCTCGTTCATTCAAATGTTGAGGGCTTATGCCCTGGGATGCTTTAACCATCCAAATTGTTGAGGGCTCATGGCCTGGAATGCCTTGTCATTCAAACGCGTTAAATGGTACCACATGCATATTGCATTAGTAGTTGTCGTCGTGCATTGTCGTAGTTGTTGTCGTTGGTCGAGTCGTTGGTGTCGCAGTTGATCATGATGTTGTTGTTGCTTAAACATAAATTAAACGTTGCAAATCGAATATGAATTGATGTAGCCGTTGTTGATAAGGCTGCTGCCATGTATATATGAGCTTAATGATGCCTGTTGTTATGAATGTTGCTGTTTTAATTTGATTGATGAGTTATATATATATATATATTATTATTGTTTGTGAATCTCACCCCTTCTGCTTGAAAATGTTGCTCTTCGTATGGGAAACTTGCAGGTAATGAAGATTAGTTGGATGTCTGGCTCAAGTGTCTTAGGGCTCTGATACGTAACGAGATGGGGGAAATGTTGTTTTGTCTTTCATTCCTTATGTATCAAATTTTGAAATATGTTGCTGGAGTTTTAAATTGTTGAACAAAATTTATCTCGTTGAGGCTTTTGTGCCAAGATTCTTGTCGCCGATTTATGTTATGTTGAAAAGAATTTTCCGCTGCAATTTTTATGAGATTAAATGTTGATGAGAATAAATAGTATATTTTCTATTTATGAAATTTTTGAAAAGCAGTGTAATGCTCCGTTTGTTGATTTACTCTGATTATATATATTAATATTATGTTGTTGGGAAACGGGGTGTTACACAATTCACTCATGCATTAGAGAATTGATGGATGATTTAGAGTAAGAGAATGATGGAGAATTATGTTGTTAATGTAACAAAATTCTTGTTTCTATTTTCTGTCCAAAATTGTGTGTTGTAGTGTGTCCAACTAATGCCCAAATGCCAAGCATTTATAGTGCATTATATGACCCTTCACATGTAAAAAAGCACCCCTTTGACTTGCATCAATGCTATGATTCATTAAGCACCCCTTTGCCAAAGGTTATAACCATATACTCTTGAATCAATGTCATGGTTCATTATCTATCAATAAATAATAATGTTCCAATGTATATGAAAGGTTCCCATGAAGAGTTACAACTTTTGGTTCTAAAGTGATTCAATTATTTTGGAAATCACCAACTGGAAACAATTATTTTGCAGATTTATTCTAAAAGAAGCTTAGCTTGCAGGATTTGGTCTTTGAATGCAATGTCGCCTTCTATAACAAATGATGACATTGAAACTTTGACTGCTCCTTTTCGTTTTGATGAATTCAAGGAAGCAATGTTCTCTATACAGGTTGAACGTGTCCAAATCCTGGTTTTTATCAACACATTTGGGATATGTGTCAATGTGTGGTCAAGAATTATTTGTAATAGGTTGCCTTTGGTTAGAGTTCGGTATTTTTTTTTTTGGAAAATGTTAACCAGTGCCCCTGAGACATTGGTTAAGGAAACCAAATATAGTATGAGTATCTTGAAACTTGTGTAGTCAAGTTTAAAAAGTGTAAAAGATGATGTTTTCAGGTGGCATTTAGCATGCACAAAGGAAAGATTTGTGCACCATGCACAAGGGAGGATTTTTTGGACAGCCAGCGGTTTTGATGGGGTTGGATTACCTACCGAAAATAAATCAATAATAAAAGTAAACATATTATAATGAAAAATATTGATTTTATTGTTTTTGCTGAACACACCCCTCAAATCTAAAAATGCAAAGTAGCAATTCACACAATCACTACACATCACCTCCTTAACCTCACTTCAGTCTCCTTTTCCCTCTTTCTTCACTTGAATCTCACCGCCACTGAACCACCACGTTGTCTCTGACCACCGCCATGTTTGAATCTTAAAGCTCCAAATTTGCAGTTGGAATCTGATCTGGTGTTGACGCCACCAACTGAAAAGGCAAGCAGTATCAGCAGCAACAACTCCTTGTTTCTACCACCCATTCAATTAAAAATGATTTTCACCAAAAACTCCTTATTTCTTGATGAACATTTGATGATACTGCATTCTTCATATCTGCATTGATAAACCCTTTAAAACTCCTTATTTCCTGATGAACATTTGTTTGGTCACTTGAAATAACATATGACATAGCCTTGTAAAAGAAAAACATAATACCAGAAGCAAGTATGTTGGGTGTTTTAAGACAAGGATTTTATCTTCCTATTATAGAATTTCAAGAAATTGTTAATTCTACTTTGTCATCATGTTATAGAATTTTCGCTCCCGATGCTACTATCTTCATATTGTGTGTAACAGATTTTTGATAAGGAACTGATGCCAAACTATTCAAATAATGTGAAGGATTCAATGAATCCAATAAGATTACTACAACCCAGGTGGATGAGTTGAAATTTGTTATAGGTTTTCTTCTTGCATGGGACACCCACAATAATTTTAGAGCTCAAAGTATTTTGAATTGTAAGGAGATACAATTTCAGCTTGAGATACTCGGGTCATTTTGTGTCGTTCTACAAGCAAGCTCCTGATGCTATAAGAAGTTTGTATTCAACTCTCAGTAATAAGTAATGCACTTGGACAGTATTGAGAGAGTTTGCAACTAATAGACAATTAAAGTAACATCTGTTATTCCTTCAGGCAATTACAAGTGTGGTTATGTTCCCTATCATCACGTTTTGTCAAGTGTGAGTAAGTAAGGAGAGAAATTACTGAAGGGGAGAAAAACACAAGAAGGGGGGGTTGAATTGTGTTAGACTTTTCTTCGTTTTCTCAAAAAACACAAGAACACTTATGATTAGAAGCAAAAGAGACAGCTTCTGAAGAAGATGTTCAGGAGCGTATGCAGCGGAATGATAAACAGAGAGAAAAGAGAAGAAGCAAGACACAAACAATTTATACAGGTTCCTTCCACAAATCGGAAGTAGTCATGTCCCCCTTGCACTTCCAAGGAGAGTTCACTAAATGTAATATCTGATTACAAATGCTCAAGCACACAAGCAAGAGACTTCAAATGCTCAAGAACACAATCAAGAGACTTCTAATGCTCAAGCACACAAGCAAGAGACTTCTATCAAACAAAATTACAAGGAAAATGTTTGAGGTTGAACACTTGATATACAATCAGTGGTGTTCTCAATACAAATCAGATACAGACTCTTAAGACTTTTGAATTTCAAAGATATGAACTTGAAAACTGAAATTCTAAGTGAACTTTTGGATGCTGAACAATTTGACAGAGTTTTGGCGCTTTTAAATTGTTGTAGAGTCTTGTTGTTCTTCAAGTATTCACTCCTTTATATAGAGGTGTGAAATGAACGTTGTAGGTGCCAACACATCCAAAAGGAGTCGTTGTTGAAGCTTGATCTTTCACCAATGATTCTTTGCCTGATTAAGTTATTGTCCTATGAAGGATCAATTTCAAATCCATTCCTGTAACGCCCTCTTTAATTATTTAATTATTTTATTAGATGTTATGATATATGTTTATATATTATATGGTTTTGATGATTATGTGACGTATTTGTGACGTGTGAAGTATTATTATTTTATTGTTTAATAAAATAATATAAGTGATGTTTATATGAATATTTAATTGGTAAATAAATAGATGTGGTGGAAAAAGATAGAATTTTAAGAGATGGGGTTATAATTATAATTAAGAAGAGTTGTGTGGGTTAAGAAGGAATTAGTTAAGTTGTGAGGGAGTATATAAGAGAAGTAGGTTAAGAAAGGAAGGTTTTGAGAACGCGTACAGACATTTTGGAAAAGAAGAGGAACGGTCAAGAGAGAAGAGAAAGCTAGGCTGCAAATTCTGCAATTTTTCCAGGTAAGGGTGAGCCTAACTCCAATAATCTTAATGTAAATCATCTGTTTTGATTAGCTTAGGATTTGGGAAGAATTGAGGGAAGTTTTGAGAATTAGGGTTATGGTGATTTTTGATGAATTTGATGTGAGAATGTGTTGCATTGCTGTATAGATGTGTTACAGAACCTAGATTATCCCCTAGGATGTTATTGCTGATGAATTAGAAGCTTAATTGGTGAGAATTGGCAGGTTTTGGTGAGTTTTGGTCTGAACCCGTAGTGGTTCTGAGATCGCTCGCCTGTGGCGAGCAGATCACTCGCCGTGGCGAGTAACCCTTGGTTGCTCGCGAGGCGAGCAGTATAGCTCGCCGTGGCGAGCTAGACCCTTAAATTTAGGATTTTGTCAAACTTTAGATGGTTTTGAGTGCCCTCATATTTATAGAGATGACCTGTGAAGTTGGTTTGGTCAAATTTAATTTAGAGAGCTTAAAAATGAGGATTTTGTTGAAAAATGTCAAAAAGGCCGAAGCACCCAGTATTTCTCGCCTCCAGCTCGCCCCCAACTCGCCTTTGGCGAGTGAGCTGCTGGGAGTACTCGCCTGTGGCGAGCAGATGTACTCGCCGTGGCGAGTTAGATGGTTCAGGACTGTTGTTGTTTTTGCAATCTGTTTCGCATAGGACTTTGAGAGGAGCCCTTTGGGAAGTGTTAGTGAGGTTCTATACCCTTTAATGTATGCTGTAAAGATGAATGATGATGGTTCTATTAGACCTTTGTTAAATGATGTGTTGTTGAATATAAGTGATGTGTGAGTATGATGTTAATTGAATAAGATGATGCTATGTGTTGCAATGTGCATGTATAATGAGATGATGTTCTGCCATGTAATTACTATTAACTGCATGTGTCAGTCTTGAAAATGGAATGATGTTGAGACGGTGTACTAAGTTGTTAACGACGAGTCCATGCATTTGCATAATTATGAGACGGTGGAGCTTTATGCTCAAAGCGACGGTGGAGCATTTGCTCAAAGCGACGGTGAAGCATATTAATGCTATAATTATATGGTACCACATGCATGATGTTGAGACGTTAGGTGTTGCATTTAGTCGAGTCAATTGTGACATATATGAGGTGATGTTTGAGACGTTGATGTGTGAAGTAGGGTTGCTCTGATATGTAACGGGATGGGGTCTTTTGTAGAGTCTATTCCTTATGTATCATGTTTGATTAAGTGTTGACTTTCAGTGATGTTGAAATAATAATAATGTTTTGAGACGTTTAATGGCTTTTAAGCCAAGACTATTTATGAGATGAGACTATTTGAATTCCGCTGCTTAATTGAATATTTTGTAATTTGATAAATTATTATCGAAGTGGTTTTTAAGATGAAATGTGACACTCCTTTTGAGAAGTACTCTGATTTTATATGATTTATTTAAAGAAATTTTTAAGACGGGAAATTGGGGTGTTACAATTGGTATCAGAGCAGGTCGGTCCGTCCGGCCAAGTAGAGAGTCGAGTGACGTTGTCTTAGAGTAGAATAGTATTATTGTATTATTCTGACTCATGTTTGTTTCCAGAGAACTAGATGGCTGGTAGAAACGATGCTGCTCTTGCTGCTGCTTTGGAAGCAATGGCTCAAGTTGTGGGTAATCAGAACAATGCTGGTGGAAATGACGGGACTAGAATGTTGGAGACTTTTCTGAGGAATCACCCGCCTACCTTCAAGGGGCGTTATGATCCTGATGGAGCTCAGCTGTGGCTCAAGGAAGTGGAGAGGATTTTCAGGGTCATGCAATGTGACGATGTTCAGAAAGTGCGGTTTGGTACGCACATGCTTGCGAAGGAGGCTGATGATTGGTGGGTTAGTCTCCTGCCTATTTTGGAGCAAGATGGAGCTGTGGTGACGTGGGCTATCTTCACGAGGGAGTTCCTTAACAGATACTTCCCAGAAGATGTCCGTGGGAAGAAAGAGATAGAGTTCCTGGAGCTTAAGCAAGGGAACATGTCGGTGACCGAGTATGCGGCCAAATTTGTGGAGTTGGCTAAGTTCTATCCGCATCATGCACCCGAGACGGCTGAGTTTTCTAAATGCATTAAGTTTGAGAACGGGTTGCGCGCTGATATCAAGAGGGCTATCGGTTACTAGAAGATTCGTGACTTTTCTGAGTTGGTGAGTAGCTGCCGGATTTATGAGGAGGATACTAAAGCTCACTACAAGGTAGTGAATGATCGGAAAGCAAAGGGCCAGCAGAGTCGCCCTAAACCTTATGATGCCCCTAGAGATAAAGGGAAGCAGAGAGTAAATGATGAGAGGAGGCCCCAGAAGAAGGCTGCTCCTGCTGAGATTACTTGTTATACTTGTGGCGAGAAAGGCCATAAGAGCAATGCATGTACTGTTGAGGTGAAGAGGTGTTACCGTTGTGGTCAGAAAGGACATATTACTAGTGACTGCAAGTTTGATGATGTTGTGTGTTTCAACTGCAATGAGCAAGGACACATTGGTTCACAGTGTAAGCAACCCAAGAAGACTAAGACCACTGGGAGAGTGTTTGCATTGACCGGCACTCAGACTGAGAATGATGATCGTTTGATCAGAGGTACTTGCTATATTAATAATACTCCTTTAGTTGCTATTATTGATACTGGTGCTACGCACAGTTTTGTTGCTTTTGATTGTGTTTCTGCTTTGGGACTTGATGTTTCTGATATGAATGGAGAAATGGTTGTCGAGACTCCAGCTAAGGGTTCGGTGACTACTTCTCTCGTTTGTTTGAATTGTCCTTTATCTATGTTTGGCCGTGACTTTGTGATGGATTTAGTGTGCCTACCTTTAAGTGGTATGGATGTGATTCTGGGTATGAACTGGCTAGAATACAACCGAGTTCTTATCAACTGTTTTAGAAAGACGGTGCATTTTTCTTCCGTCGAAGAAGAGTGGGGCGCAGAATTTCTATCTACTAAGCAGCTGAAGCAACTAGAACGCGATGGGATGTTGATGTTTTCGTTGATGGCTTCGTTATCTTTAGAGAACCAAGCTGTGATTGATGGGCTGCCTGTTGTGAAGGAATTTCCTGAAGTTTTCCCTGATGAGATTCCAGATGTGCCACCAGAGAGGGAAGTTGAATTTTCGATAGACCTTGTGCCGGGTACGAAGCCGGTGTCGATGGCACCTTATCGTATGTCTGCCTCTGAGTTAGCAGAGTTGAAGAAGCAGTTGGAAGACTTGCTTGAGAAGAAGTTTGTGAGACCTAGTGTTTCACCATGGGGAGCTCCAGTGTTACTTGTGAAGAAGAAAGACGGCAGTATGAGGCTATGTATTGATTACAAACAGCTGAACAAAGTGACGATCAAGAATAGGTATCCACTTCCGAGAATTGACGACTTGATGGACCAGTTAGTGGGTGCAAAGGTATTTAGCAAGATTGACTTGAGGTCAGGTTACCATCAGATTAAAGTGAAGGATGAAGATATGCAGAAGACGGCCTTTAGGACGCGTTATGGTCACTACGAGTATAAGGTGATGCCTTTCGGTGTTACTAATGCGCCTGGCGTGTTTATGGAATATATGAACAGAATCTTTCATGAGTACTTGGATCAATTTGTGGTGGTTTTTATTGATGATATACTGATCTATTCTAAGACTGAAGCTGAGCATGCAGAGCATTTGAAGATTGTATTGCAAGTGTTGAAAGAGAAGAAGCTGTATGCTAAATTGTCTAAGTGTGAGTTCTGGCTAAACGAAGTAAGTTTTCTCGGCCATGTTATTTCTGGTGAAGGTATTGCGGTTGACCCGTCTAAAGTTGAAGCGGTATCGCAATGGGAGACGCCTAAGTCGGTTACGGAGATTAGAAGCTTTTTGGGACTAGCTGGTTATTACAGGAAGTTTATAGAAGGATTCTCTAAGTTGGCTCTTCCGTTAACGCAGTTGACGTGTAAGGGTAAGTCGTTTGTTTGGGATGTGCATTGTGAGAATAGTTTCAATGAATTGAAGAAGCGCCTGACGACGGCTCCAGTTTTGATTTTGCCGAAGTCCGATGAACCTTTTGTGGTATATTGTGATGCGTCCAAGTTGGGTTTGGGAGGTGTGCTTATGCAAGAGAGTAAGGTGGTAGCATATGCTTCGAGGCAATTGAGGATTCATGAGAAGAATTATCCGACGCATGACTTAGAGTTGGCAGCTGTGGTCTTTGTATTGAAAATATGGAGACATTACTTGTATGGTTCAAGGTTTGAAGTATTCAGTGATCATAAGAGTTTGAGATATTTATTTGATCAGAAAGAGTTGAATATGAGGCAGAGAAGGTGGCTTGAGTTATTGAAGGATTATGATTTTGGTTTGAATTACCATCCTGGTAAAGCAAATGTAGTTGCAGATGCTTTGAGTAGGAAAACGGTGCATATGTCCGCGTTGATGGTGAAAGAATTTGAATTGTTGGAGCAGTTTAGAGACTTGAGTTTGGTGTGTGAAAGAACACCTCAGAGCATAAAACTGGGAATGTTGAGAATTGATAATGATTTCCTGAAGCATATCAAAGAAGCCCAAAAAGAAGATGTCAAGTTTGTAGACTTGTTGATTGCTAATGATGAGACTGTGGATGGTGACTTTAAGGTCGATGATCAAGGAGTGTTGAGATTCCGAGGTAGGATTTGCATTCCTGACAATGAAGAGATTAAGAAGATGATTCTTGAAGAGAGTCATAGAAGTAGCTTGAGTATTCACCCGGGAGCTACAAAGATGTATCATGACCTAAAGAGGCTGTTTTGGTGGTCTGGTTTGAAACGCGATGTGGCACAATTTGTGTATTCTTGCTTGGTTTGTCAAAAGTCGAAGATTGAGCATCAGAAGCCGACTGGTATGATGGTACCTTTAGATGTGCCAGAATGGAAATGGGATAGTATATCCATGGATTTTGTGACGAGTTTGCCCAATACTCCTAGAGGGAACGATGATATTTGGGTAATTGTTGATAGATTGACGAAGTCTGCTCACTTTCTGCCAATCAACATTACTTTTCCTGTGGCTCAGTTGGCGGAGATTTATGTTAGAGAGATAGTTAAGCTGCATGGTGTTCCTTCGAGCATCGTATCTGATAGAGATCCAAGATTTACTTCTAGATTTTGGAAGAGTTTGCAAGAGGCGTTAGGATCTCAGTTGAGGTTGAGTTCGGCTTATCATCCGCAAACAGATGGTCAGTCGGAGAGGACGATTCAGTCGTTGGAGGACTTGTTAAGGGTTTGTGTACTCGAACAGGGAGGAGCTTGGGATAGTCATCTTCCATTGATAGAGTTCACGTACAACAACAGTTACCATTCAAGTATTGGAATGGCGCCGTTTGAGGCTTTGTATGGTCGGAGATGCAGGACTCCGTTGTGCTGGTTTGAGTCGGGTGAAAGAGTGGTCTTAGGACCAGAGATCGTTCAACAGACTACTGAGAAGGTGAGAATGATCCAAGAAAAGATGAAAGCGTCGCAGAGTCGGCAAAAGAGTTATCATGATAAGCGTAGAAAGGACCTTGAGTTCCAAGAGGGGGATCATGTGTTCCTGAGAGTGACTCCTTTGACGGGTGTTGGACGTGCTTTGAAATCGAAGAAGTTGACCCCGAGGTTTATAGGACCGTATCAGATTTCAGAGAGGATTGGACCGGTGGCATATCGTGTTGGATTACCACCGCATTTGTCGAATTTGCATGATGTTTTTCATGTATCTCAGCTGAGGAAGTATGTTTCGGATCCGTCTCATGTGATCCAAAGCGATGATGTGCAGGTTAGGGACAACCTTACGGTTGAGACCTTACCCGTGAGGATTGATGATCGGAAGACGAAGACGTTGAGAGGCAAGGAGATACCTCTTGTGAGAGTTGTTTGGGACGGAGCGACGGGTGAAAGCTTGACTTGGGAGCTAGAAAGTAAGATGCTGGAATCCTATCCAGAGTTGTTTGAGCGAGGTAAATTTTCGAGGACGAAAATCCTTTAAGAGGGGGAGAGTTGTAACGCCCTCTTTAATTATTTAATTATTTTATTAGATGTTATGATATATGTTTATATATTATATGGTTTTGATGATTATGTGACGTATTTGTGACGTATTTGTGACGTGTGAAGTATTATTATTTTATTGTTTAATAAAATAATATAAGTGATGTTTATATGAATATTTAATTGGTAAATAAATAGATGTGGTGGAAAAAGATAGAATTTTAAGAGATGGGGTTATAATTATAATTAAGAAGAGTTGTGTGGGTTAAGAAGGAATTAGTTAAGTTGTGAGGGAGTATATAAGAGAAGTAGGTTAAGAAAGGAAGGTTTTGAGAACGCGTACAGACATTTTGGAAAAGAAGAGGAACGGTCAAGAGAGAAGAGAAAGCTAGGCTGCAAATTCTGCAATTTTTCCAGGTAAGGGTGAGCCTAACTCCAATAATCTTAATGTAAATCATCTGTTTTGATTAGCTTAGGATTTGGGAAGAATTGAGGGAAGTTTTGAGAATTAGGGTTATGGTGATTTTTGATGAATTTGATGTGAGAATGTGTTGCATTGCTGTATAGATGTGTTACAAAACCTAGATTATCCCCTAGGATGTTATTGCTGATGAATTAGAAGCTTAATTGGTGAGAATTGGCAGGTTATGGTGAGTTTTGGTCTGAACCCGTAGTGGTTCTGAGATCGCTCGCCTGTGGCGAGCAGATCACTCGCCGTGGCGAGTAACCCTTGGTTGCTCGCGAGGCGAGCAGTATAGCTCGCCGTGGCGAGCTAGACCCTTAAATTTAGGATTTTGTCAAACTTTAGATGGTTTTGAGTGCCCTCATATTTATAGAGATGACCTGTGAAGTTGGTTTGGTCAAATTTAATTTAGAGAGCTTAAAAATGAGGATTTTGTTGAAAAATGTCAAAAAGGCCGAAGCACCCAGTATTTCTCGCCTCCAGCTCGCCCCCAACTCGCCTTTGGCGAGTGAGCTGCTGGGAGTACTCGCCTGTGGCGAGCAGATGTACTCGCCGTGGCGAGTTAGATGGTTCAGGACTGTTGTTGTTTTTGCAATCTGTTTCGCATAGGACTTTGAGAGGAGCCCTTTGGGAAGTGTTAGTGAGGTTCTATACCCTTTAATGTATGCTGTAAAGATGAATGATGATGGTTCTATTAGACCTTTGTTAAATGATGTGTTGTTGAATATAAGTGATGTGTGAGTATGATGTTAATTGAATAAGATGATGCTATGTGTTGCAATGTGCATGTATAATGAGATGATGTTCTGCCATGTAATTACTATTAACTGCATGTGTCAGTCTTGAAAATGGAATGATGTTGAGACGGTGTACTAAGTTGTTAACGACGAGTCCATGCATTTGCATAATTATGAGACGGTGGAGCTTTATGCTCAAAGCGACGGTGGAGCATTTGCTCAAAGCGACGGTGAAGCATATTAATGCTATAATTATATGGTACCACATGCATGATGTTGAGACGTTAGGTGTTGCATTTAGTCGAGTCAATTGTGACATATATGAGGTGATGTTTGAGACGTTGATGTGTGAAGTAGGGTTGCTCTGATATGTAACGGGATGGGGTCTTTTGTAGAGTCTATTCCTTATGTATCATGTTTGATTAAGTGTTGACTTTCAGTGATGTTGAAATAATAATAATGTTTTGAGACGTTTAATGGCTTTTAAGCCAAGACTATTTATGAGATGAGACTATTTGAATTCCGCTGCTTAATTGAATATTTTGTAATTTGATAAATTATTATCGAAGTGGTTTTTAAGATGAAATGTGACACTCCTTTTGAGAAGTACTCTGATTTTATATGATTTATTTAAAGAAATTTTTAAGACGGGAAATTGGGGTGTTACAATTCCAGTTGTGAAGGAACATTGTTACAGTCGTGGTTGTATTTCAGAGTTGTTATCTTGTCTTGTAGCAGAGACACAAAACAGAGTAGTGGAGAAGGTGGTTGTACAGTTCGTACAGAGTACAACGTCAACGCTTCTTGTATCTTTGCAGCCAAATGACTTCAAATCCTTTTGAAATGACCGTTGCATTATTCCACTAGTCTTCTGCCAATTCTATATGACTTTCAATCCAAAGTATAACACTTAATCCATAAAATCTTGAATCATTTTACTTCTGATGAAATACTACAACTTCTGAAGAACCAGCTTCTGAGGACCTTCAGCTTCTGATGACGTCATACTCTTCAGGAGCGCAAGTCTTCAGGAGCGCCTGACTTCAGGAGCGCTTTAAGCTTCATAATATTTGTTTCCTTTGCTCTTTATTGTTCTTCCAGAACCTTTGTAAGATATAACACTTAGTCTATGGTTCTGTACACTTGAACAAATGTTAGCAATACCAATTGTCAATTTTTAATACCTTGTTATCATCAAAACTTTTTAGGGTTTATTGTTAAACACATTTTGTTTCAACAATATCCCCCTTTTTGATGATGACAAACAATAGTATTTAAAACTTGATCAATTGTTGTTAATCTAATTAACAAGTTGACTTATAGGGTATGAGGTTTGTAAGCTCCCCCTGAGTCTAATAGTACTTTCAAGGTGAGGTTTGTAAGCTCCCCTTGAGTTCTATCTTGCTAGTTAAATTCATTTAACGCACAATAATAAATTTTAACATTAATGAAAGAGAGAAGTATGGTTCAATTAACTTAATTTGAATTTTGATACTCCTTCATAGATTCAGAGCTTATATTACCTTTTTTTAATTCAGGTAAGAATGATGAGAAGTTTTTCAAAATTTCAAATGTTATTAATGGGGCTCAGAGCCTTTAAATACTATCACATATACTCCCCCTTTTGTCATTAACAAAAAGAAATAAACAAAAAGAAGAGATGAGAAAAACATAGCGGATAAAAGGTTCAGAACATAAACAAATCAAAATGTGTACCATTATACGAGTTAAACAAATCATTCAGAAGCAATTATTAGTTCAGAAGCACTTAAGTTCAAAAACAGGAAAAGATATTCAGAAGAAGAATAATATTCAGAATCATAAGAGTTAAGACAAAATCAATAGAGATAAAAGACAACAACAACAAGCTAAACTAAAGGTGTGCAACTAAAGGTTGGTTTGTTTGCTAGTGTTTTCCAGAATCTTTCTGAGCAACTCATTGGTTTCGTCTTGTTTCTTCTCCATTTCTGCCTTGAATAGTTCATACCTTCTGATCAGATTTTCCTCTATGATTTTAGATTCTTCCAACTTAGCTTCTGCTTTAGCTTTACATTCCAGTAGAAGTAGCTTCTGTTCTTATAAGTCTTTTTCAAGCTTCTGATTCTTCTCTTCCAAGACTTTATTCCTCTGAACTAGAGCTAGATCAGGAGCAGCAGTCTTGAGGTTTATCTTGTTGAGAATAGACAAGTCCAGGTCCTTACGATGAATGTATTGAGGAAGAAAGTCAGTTGCTTCTCTTCCTCTTATACTCAAAGAAGATCTTGCCCAAGTACCCAAAATCTTGACCTCCTCAAGACTCTCATTAATGCCATTGAGCCAATCTTGCAGCTTCTGCTTAACTTGTTCCTAGGCATCAATGCATGTAGAAGAGAGAGCATTCATCACATTTTCCACTCTTTCCTTCAACCTCCTCCACTGCTTATCATAGCTTTCTCTATGACTCAAGTCATTTCTGGATGAAATTAACTTTATCATCTTTTCTACTATGTCTTCACACACACCTCGTAGTACAATAGAATCTAAGAATCTGGTGGGTTGTGAAGATAGTTTTCTAGGTTTGGGAGCAGCAAAGGGGTCAATTTGAAGGTTATTTGATGGTTGGTTGATTGAAGGAGAGGATTGAGTGTTGCTAGATGATGGTTGATCAGAAGCAGACTGTTCAACTTCTATAGGTGAAGATTGCTCAGTCTCTTCATTAGGATCTTCTGATAAGATCATGCCATCATATTCCATAGCATTCTCAAAATGAGTGGGTGAGGAAATATGGTCAGAACCAGTATGTTCAGGAACAGAGTGTTCGGGAACATTTGGTTTAGAAGAAGGTTTTTCAAGGACAGTTGTGGAAGACTGTTCAGGGTTAGGTTCAGATTGATGTTGGTTTTCTGAAGCAGCTTCAGAAGTTTTTACTTTAGAGGCCTTTTGTAGGTTAATATCAACATTGGGTAGTTCACCTGATAAATGACTACTAAGGTTGTTCAAGACAAAATCGTCTTCAGGTTTATCAGGAATGATCATGTTGAGTGGTTGAATTGTTAGTGGTTGAAGTGGATGGTTAGGAGGTAGTTTACTACTTCTTAATTCAAGCAGCTTACTAATCCTAACTTCAACAGGTGGTTCCATTTGTTTGAAGGGAGAAATAGGTTTAGAAGGCTTTTTATGGAGTTTGGATGATGGTGACTGGCCTTTGTGTTTAGATTTGCATAGGATGCCTATTGGTATATCATCCATATCAGTAGATGAGGATGATGAAGATTTGGATTGAGAGGAGTTTGAGTCAGATTCTATATGTACTACAGGTTCTAAGTGTGTAGAAGAATTACCTGATGTAGCTTTTGAACCAACAGTGGATACAATCTGATCTCCTTTCACACCAGGAGCCAACAACAGATTCTCAACTTCTGTAGTCACCTCCATCTGCAGTTCTGTAGCACTTTTCAAAGCTTGTTTCGCTACTTCAGCAACACCATCCTTGGACAACTTTGATGCAAGAATTTCTATTTCCTTAACAATCTTCAGGACCTTCTGAAGTGCATCAACATCAACCATCTTCTTTTTCTTTACCTCCCTAGTAACCAGTTCAGTAGCAGCAGCTTCAGATGTTCTTACAGCTTCTTCATCAACTCTATTGGCAATCTCTTGAATCTCAGCAATCTTCTCAAGATAAAATTTATCACAGTTTTCTGGTCCCATTGCCTTGAGCGGCTCATCTCTTTCCAACTTGTATTGTGCAGCTTTCCTTTTCTTGTCTGCAATCAGCTTATCAGTATGTTCCTTAGCTCTTTTGGCCATTTTAGGAGTCACAATGAACATTAGACCGACAATCTCCACACCAGACTGTCTTTTGCTTGGCCTTTCCTCTTCTTTTTCCACACCATCAATCTCTTCAGTCACATAGACTGATTCCTTCAGCTTCTTGGGTTCAGGTGTTCTCTTTTTCTTCTTCAGAAGAGTCTGTCCAGGAGCCTTTGTAGATGCAGGAGCAGCAGTTGTGCCACTTCTGGTCCTCTTTGGGATTACAGCTTCTGGATTCAAATCCTGAGCTTCTTTCTGAATTGAAGATACCTCAGAAACACTGGATTTAAGCTTCTCAGAAGCTTTGTCCTTCTTTACCCTCTTCGAAGGTTTCTCAGCTTCCAAGTACTCTTCTTGAGTCATCTCCTTCCTCTTTGCTTTCCTGCCTTTTTCAACAAGAAGCTTTCCTCCATACATTTCTTCAGGAACCTCTTCAAGACCAATGATTTCACCAGTGACTGCAAAATGGTCAGTGAGAAGTGCCATTACTACAATTAGTGAATCTTTCTTACAGATTAGTGGGAAGTTTGCCATCAAGTCTGAGACCACCATAGACTCACTGGTCTTTGTATTAAGAGGTGTGAACCTCTTGACCAGTTGCATATTCTTCAATGTCTTTCCATTGATTACCTTGCCAACAACTGTTTCCAACTTATAATCAGTGTAGAAACGAGTTTCATTGAGAGCTTGAATAATGCCTCCCTGATGAAAAATCTCAGAAATCAATCTTCCATAGGGAACCCAGGGTATGTCTTTCATCTGGCTTTCCTTGAGCTCCTTAATCATATGTTTGAAGATGTATTTCGACATGTTCACTTTTTCACCTTTGATGATATGATGAATAAATACCTTATGAGCCAGTGAAGGTTGATCACTGCCACCTCCCTTTGGTAGCAGATTCTCGTATTGAATCTTCAGGAGCATCTTCTTCTCCATATCCAAGTCAGCATACTTACGAGCTTTTGTTGACTTGAATAATATCTCGTTCACAGTATTATTCCAGGAGTTGTTTTTGGAATTAGGAATCTCTATTCTAGAATATTGACCTGAAGCTTCTACTCTAATAACATATGCTATTATTTCTTCAGAAATAACAACTGGCACTCCCAATACGCTTGATCTGATTTCAGTACCTTTAAAGGGTTCCAAACCCATCTCTTCTCTGGATTTACCTTTCAATTCTGGATAAAGTAGAACCAAGTTTCTTTCTTCTTCTTCAAAAGCTTCTTTGTCATAAACCAAAGCTCTTACCCAGAAATGTCTGACCAGGGTCTTGTAAGTAGGACCATTAAGCATATCAAAGTACTTCATTAGTCCTTGAACCACATAGTATTCCTTGATATCACATCCATGAAACATCAGGGATTTGAAATCGACAGGACTTTCCACTTGAATCTTCAACTGATGTTCTTTTAGATTCATTGTTAACCCAGAGATTACATACGCGGCCCTTTCTGGTTGATCTTGTTGTTGAACTAATTGCTGATCTTGATTACCAGATTCTGGAATGGAACTTGAAGATGCCATTGATTTTGATTGAGGAAGATGATGATTTTAGGGTTCTAGGTTTGAGAGAGTTTGCTTAGCAGATACGAAAGCAAAAGGGAAAATGTAGGTAGTGAAGTGAGTAGTGTGTGTTTTGTCTAAGTGTTTTGAGTAAAAACGTTTGAATACACAGGGGACAAACAAACACAGCAATAATGACAGTTGGGGGTGCGAGATAGTACATTGAAAGCATAAAGATCGTCATTTCCCTTTTTGTTATACACCAATACATTTATGCCACGTTATCAGATTTCAGATGCGCTGTATAAGTTAGTGGGACAATTGCCACCAGAAGCAACTCCAGAAATTCCACTAACTCCTACTATTCAGAAGCACAAAGATTCCACTTCTGAAGTTTGAAATTCTGATGACTCATCAGGAGCACATTTTTCTCAGAACCTCACTTAAGAGCTTCTGATGGACCATGGCTTCTGAACTGACTTCAGAACCTAAACTTCCCATTCAGGAGCAAGCAATTTTAATCAGACACATAATGCATGTTCAAATTTTTCTTAATGAATTCAAATCTTTCAACTGTTAAAGGCTTAGTAAATATATCAGCCCATTGATTTTCAGTGTCAATGAATTGTATATCTAAAATTCCTTTTTGAACATAATCTCTGATAAAATAGTGTTTGATCTCAATATGCTTGACTCTTGAATGTAGAATTGGATTCTTTGACAAACAAATAACAGCAGTATTATCACAAAAAATGGGAATACTGTTAGCATTAATTTGAAAGTCTTCCAACTGATGTTTCATCCAGAGTAGTTGTGTGCAACAACTTGCAGCTGAAATGTATTCTGCTTCTGCTGTAGACATATCAATAGTTGCTTGTCTTTTGCTAGTCCAAGATATCGGATTATCACCCAGAAATCGACAATTGCCACTGGTTGACTTTCTTTCAATCCTATCACCAGCATAATCAACATCATAAAATCCAATTAGTTTGTAATCTAAGGATTTCTTATAGAGGAGTCCAAGATTAGTTGTTCCTTTCAGATACCTAAAGACTCTTTTAACTGCAGTTAAATGAGATTCTCTACGATCTGACTGAAACCTTGCACACAAGCATACACTGAATAAAATATCTGGCCTAGATGCAGTGAGGTATAACAGAGAACCAATCATACCTCTGTACAGCTTCTGGTCTACTTTTGATCCTTCATCTTCTTTGCTTAAGGTGCATGTTGGATGCATTGGAGTGTTCATCAACTTACAATCTTCAAGCTTGAACTTCTTCAGAAGCTCCTTTGTATATTTTGTTTGATGAACATATACTCCATCTTTGCTTTGATTAATTTGAATGCCCATGAAGAACTTCAGCTCTCCCATCATGCTCATTTCAAATTCATCCTGCATTAACTTAGAAAACTCCTTGCAAAGAGATGCATTAGTAGAACCAAATATTATATCATCAACATATATTTGCACAATAAGAATGTCTTTCTCAAGGGTCCTTCTGAAGAGTGTTGTATCAACTCTACCTCGTTTAAAATCATTTTTAATCAGGAAATTACTTAGTCTATCATACCAAGCTCTAGGAGCTTGTTTCAAGCCATATAGTGATTTCTTTAGTTTGTAAACATGGTCAGGATGCTTCTGATCCTCAAAACCAGGAGGTTGTTTGACATACACTTCTTCTTCTATGACACCATTAAGAAATGCACTCTTGACATCCATTTGATATAATATAATGCCATGATTAACTGCATAGGATATAAGTAACTTGATTGCTTCCAATCTTGCAACTGGAGCAAATGTTTCAGTGTAATCAATGCCTTCTTGTTGACTGTATCCTTGTGTAACAAGTCTGGCTTTATTTCTGGTTACTTCACCTTGCTCATTCAGTTTGTTTCTGAATACCCATTTTGTTCCAATAATGTTCTTATGAGATGGTTTGGGTACCAGATCCCACACATCATTTCTTTGAAATTTATTCAGCTCTTCTTGCATTGCTAAGATCCATCCATCATCTAAAAGTTCTTCATCAACTGTTGTAGGCTCAATCATTGATATCAGTCCTATCATAGATTCTTCTTGTCTGAAGTGTGACCTTGTTCTTCTGGGACTTTCTTTATTTTCAATGATTTGATCCTCAGGATGAGAAGACTTGTATTTGAAAGTGTTGTTGGAGGAATCTGCTTGCTGTGAGCCATCTTGTGCTTCATCAGAAGCAGCTTCGTCTGGAGCTTCTGATGTGGGTGCAGCTTCTGAACTATCTTCAGATTCAACTATCTGATTAGGTTCTGGAATGTCTTCAGAAACCTGTATCTCTGCAGAACTTTCAACTTGCTTTGAAGTTTTATCTTCAAGCTCTTTGTCATCAAATTTAACGTGCATAGATTCTTCAACACAAAGTGCCTCTGAAATTGTACACTCTGTATGTCTTTGACCTTTCAGAGTAACCTAAAAAGATTCCTCTTTGGGCCTTGGCATCAAATTTCTTTAGGTAGAGCTTGTTGTTCAGAATGTAACATGTACATCCAAATTGATGAAAGTAAGAGATATTTGGTTTTCTTCCTTTAAAGAGTTCATATGTTGTTTTCTCCAAGATAGGTCTGATGTAGATCCTATTCTGGACATAACACGCTGTATTCACCGCTTCTGCCCAAAAATGTTTTGCCAAATTGTTTTCATGGATCATGGTTCTGGCCATTTCTTGTAAAGTTCTATTCTTTCTTTCTACAACCCCATTTTGTTGTGGAGTTCTAGGAGAAGAGAATTCATGGATGATTCCATGTTTTTCACAAAAAGCTTCAAATGGCTCATTTTCAAACTCACCACCATGATCACTTCTAATTTTCAAAATCTTGGCTTCTTTTTTCAGATTGAATAAGAGTGCATAAGTTATTGAACACATCATATGCATGATCTTTGCTTTTCAGGAATTTCACCCAAGTCCATCTGCTGTAATCATCAACAATGATTAATCCATACTTACTCCCATATAAGGATGCAGTGCTAACTGGTCCAAATAGGTCAATATGAAGTAGTTCTAAAGGTCTTGAGGTGGAAACAATGTCTTTAACGTTGAAAGATGATTTAACAATTTTTCCTTTCTAGCATGCACCACAGAGTGCATCTGAATGATAATCAATGTCAGGAAGGCCTTTGACAAGTTGTAACTTACTAAGCTTAAAGATTAATCTCCAGTTAGCATGTCTCAACCTTCTATGCCACATCCATTTCTTATCATTCATTGACAGAAGTAAAATTACCTTCTGATCATCCAGTTCAGAGAAATTGATTTTGTAAACATTTTCCACTTTCTTTCCTTTGAACACTATGGATTTATCATCCTTGTTGATTACTGTGCAATTGGCTTTTTCAAATAATACATCATAACCATTGTCACAGAATTGACTGATGCTCAATAGGTTATGCTCAAGCCCATCTACCAACCACACATTATTAATAGAGGTAGAGGAATTACCAATAGTCCCCGTACCAATAATCTT
Organism: Medicago lupulina; assembly: GCA_958299785.1. NCBI lineage: Eukaryota > Viridiplantae > Streptophyta > Magnoliopsida > Fabales > Fabaceae > Medicago > Medicago lupulina. The sequence continues at coordinate 8,624,991 of OY283139.1, read as the reverse complement.
CCCAGACTGGTTGCCTCCAAACTTTACATTTCCTCCTTCTTTCATTGTGAGGGATAGGAACATTGACTTCTCTCCTGTCATGTGCCTTGAGCAACCGTTGTTCAGGTACCATGACTTTTGCTTTGATCTTGCTTTTAGACAAATCTGCAGCATTGACAATTTTCAGATTTAGGTACCCATTGTTTTATGGGTCCTTTGGGGTTAGTGTTGGAAGTTTTACTCACCATTCCATGTTCCTTGAGGTGCGCTTTGGGTAGCTTCTGATTAATCATTACCTTAGGTTTTTCAACTTTTGGTTTTGATACTTCAGAAGCAACAACTGTTTTTCCCTTCTGAACCTTAGACTTTAGGACATCAGATTCTGATTTCATCAGACTCTGAGGAACAGGTTCTGATCTCTTCAGAATCTTAATCTTTGTGGTCTTAGATTCAGAATTTACCACAACCTTAGGCTTGAAGTTCTTTGGCTTTGAAGTAATCTTAGCCTTAGAACTGGAAGCTTCAGGTTCTGATTGAGCAAAATTTTCCATTTTGGCACCTTTAGGAACAAAGAAGGTTTTCAATCCTTCCTTAATGCATTCACAGTATGCTTTAAGATTGGTTTCATTAGACTTAGCTTCTGAAAACCCAATCCCTTTGCCATTGTTTTTGTAAATGCTATAAATCATAGAAGCAATTTTGCTTCTGTCAAAACCAGAAATAATGAAATCTTCAAGAGCAATCTCATGGTTACTTAAAGACTTTCCATCACATTTTTCTTGTAACTTCTAACACAAGAACTTGAGCTTGTCTTCATAAGTTTTACATATGAAGTCAAAACCTCTAAGTCCTTCTTCAGAAGCTTTCAGATCCAATAAAGTTGATTCTTGTTGCTTCATCAAAACAACATATTTTTCTTTCAAAACTTTCAACTCATTGGTTCTCAGTTCAAAATGAGTGAGGAGTTCTTTAAGTGACTCTATCAGTTCTTCTCTAGGGATTTTGGAATATACCTCATTTTCATCTTCTGAATCTGATTCAGTTTCAGCTTCTGAAGTTGCTGTAGCTACTAACCCAACAGCTATCTTTGCACCTTCATCAGATTCTTCTTTGTCAGACTCAGATTCACTATCCAAATCATCCCATGTGGCCATCAAACTCTGCTTTAACTGTTTCTTAAGCTTGCTTGACTTGAATGTTGGCTTCTTTGACTTTTCCTTTGACTTTTCCTTCTGAAGATCAGGGCAATCAACAATGAAATGACCAGGCTTCTTGCAATTGAAGCATCCCTTCTGATCTTCCTTCTTTGAGCTTCTGAAGCTGCCTCTTCTGGATAGAAACTTCTTGTTCTTCTTGGCTAGATACTGAAGTCTGTTTGAGAGCATAGCCATTATCTCAGTAACCTCTTCATCAGAATCTCCATTGGGTGAATCTTCTTCTTCATACTCAACCACTTTAAGAGCTTTTGATGACTTGCCTTTGGATGGAAGAGCTATTGATTTACTCTTTTTAGTAGACTCATGTTCATTAAGACTTAACTCATGAACTTTGAGAGAACTAACAAGATCTTCGACACTTAAAGTGTTTAAATCTTTAGCTTCCTCAATGGCAGTCACCTTTGGTCTCCATCTGGCAGGCAGACTTCTGAGTATCTTGCTCACGTGATCAGAAGCAACATAGCTTTTCTTCAGTATTTGAAGTCTAGAGACTAAGGTTTGAAATCTTGAGTACATCTCCTCAATACTTTCATCATCCTTCATCTTGAACAGCTCATACTGATGAACAAGCATCAGTGCTTTAGCTTCTCTGACTTTCTTGCTTCCTTCATAGTTAGCACATAAAGATGCAAACATAGCTTTTGCAGTTGATTTATCACTCATCTTCATGTACTCTGCTTGTGGTATAGCAGAAACCAGAGAGCCTCTGATCTTATGATGTTTCTTGTACATCTTCTTCTGAGCAGGAGTATGAACCTTTCTATCAACAGCAGCTCCTTCTTCATCAAGGACTAATTCACCAACTCCATCTTCCAGAATATCTCATAGTTCTTCATCTAAGCCCATGATATAGCTGTAGAAGTTGGTTTTCCACCAAGAAAACTCTTCAGGATCTCCATTAAACTTTGGAACCTTCCCTGAGTCAGTTTTCTTTTCACTATAATCATAGGATACAACATTATGATTACCGCCAGAACCAGAAACAGATGATTCAGCAGACATGTTTTCTCAGATCTTGGACTGTTACACTATTAGGTGTTGTCAACAGAACCAAGGCTCTGATACCAATTGAAGGGGAGAAAAGCACAAGAAAGGGGGGTTGAATTGTGTTAGACTTTTCTTCGTTTTCTCAAAAAACACAAGAACACTTATGATCAGAAGCAAAAGAGACAGCTTCTGAAGAAGATGTTCAGGAGCGTATGCAGCGGAATGATAAACAGAGAGAAAAGAGAAGAAGCAAGACACAAACAATTTATACAGGTTCCTTCCACAAACCGGAAGTAGTCTTGTCCCCCTTGCACTTCCAAGGAGAGTTCACTAAATGTAATATCTGATTACAAATGCTCAAGCACACAAGCAAGAGACTTCAAATGCTCAAGAACACAATCAAGAGACTTCTAATGCTCAAGCACACAAGCAAGAGCTTCTATCAAACAAAATTACAAGGAAAATGTTTGAGGTTGAACACTTGATATACAATCAGTGGTGTTCTCAATACAAATCAGATACAGACTCTTAAGACTTTTGAATTTCAAAGATATGAACTTGAAAACTGAAATTCTAAGTGAACTTTTGGATGTTGAACAATTTGACAGAGTTTTGGCGCTTTTAAATTGTTGTAGAGTCTTGTTGTTCTTCAAGTATTCACTCCATTATATAGAGGTGTGAAATGAACGTTGTAGGTGCCAACACATCCAAAAGGAGTCGTTGTTGAAGCTTGATCTTTCACCAATGATTCTTTGCCTGATTAAGTTATTGTCCTATGAAGGATCAATTTCAAATCCATTCCAGTTGTGAAGGAACATTGTTACAGTCGTGGTTGTATTTCAGAGTTGTTATCTTGTCTTGTAGCAGAGACACAAAACAGAGTAGTGGAGAAGGTGGTTGTACAGTTCGTACAGAGTACAACGTCAACGCTTCTTGTATCTTTGCAGCCAAATGACTTCAAATCCTTTTGAAATGACCGTTGCATTATTCCACTAGTCTTCTGCCAATTCTATATGACTTTCAATCCAAAATATAACACTTAATCCATAAAATCTTGAATCATTTTACTTCTGAAGAACCAGCTTCTGAGGACCTTCAGCTTCTGATGACGTCATACTCTTCGGGAGCGCAAGTCTTCAGGAGCGCTTTAAGCTTCATAATATTTGTTTCCTTTGCTCTTTATTTTTCTTCCAGAACCTTTGTAAGATATAACACTTGGTTTATGGTCCTGTACACTTGAACAAATGTTAGCAATACCAATTGTCAATTTTTAATACCTTGTTATCATCAAAACTTTGTAGGGTTTATTGTTAAACACATTTTGTTCCAACAATTACAAACAAGGGCAAGTAAAGAAAGGAAACACAGCTGAATAGAAAAGTGTATCCCATGAATCAACATGAAATAAACAGATTCTGTCTGATAAGAAGATATAGCACATCCCTGATTCTTTTCATTCGAAATAAAAGCAACAAAAAGATCAGATCCTTCAGAATTTTATATTCCATAATTGCACAACTTGAAAAGTAAATATACATTCACAAACTCCCCTCAATTGATCATTTTATTGCTGAACAAATACTTGGTACTACTCTTATTACAAAAAAAAAAAAAGTGGCAGTATCAAAAAATTAATGGATACTCTTATTGCTAGAACAAAGTAGTGGCTACATAATCTTTTCTTATGCAAATAAACAATGGTGTCTAAAGCTCAATAGCTATTCTTATTGCGAAAAATAAAAAATAGTTGTTGCAGATTAGTTGCACTCAAATGTCTTCTTCCAATCAATGTGACTTGTTGACAATGGTGTCTCAACCTCTGCATTTGTTATGTCTGAAATTACATTTTGACACACTTGAATATCTTCCTTCGGACACATCCAAAAAAGAATAACAATTAATTTCAACATGGTGATAGTGACAAACATAAAATACTCAATCTGCAGTGAAACAATGTAAAAATTAATTGAAGTAACTGATCTAACTTGTTAGTTTGCTCATGTATCTTGACATCCATGTGAAAACAATACATTCTGTCTTGTTGTACCTGTATAAGTTCTACCTTGCTCTACCTGTATAATTGGAATTGGCATGGTGGGAGAAAAATTATGTCTCACAGAACTAAACTTTTGAGTGTCTTTTCTTCTTTTATATTTTCTCTCTAGACAACTCTTAGGTCTACCTTTTCCTCTGGATACACCATCCTTCTTTTTTATACTCAAAACTTCATATGCATTGAAATTTTCATTCAAAGCGATTGTTCTGTCATTAGATGGACTAAAAAATATTCAACAAAATAGAGAGCTGAAATAGCTATTTAGTTGTTATTTATTAGTATTATTATTATTGTTGGAAATAGACAATTTCATTGATCACAAGTGTCTTATATATCATACCGAGGTTATTTCTATTTAAATATTTCAAAAATTGATTTGATGTTGTTCTCATTGATAAATGATTCATCAAATCTTTTCATTGATGGATCAAATTCCAGGGATGCCCAAGTTAGCAAGGACATGATCAGTTCTGATTCTCAGTTAAAACAACGGCAGCTTTAGGCAGCTTATTTAGCAAAACCAGAATTCAGAGCTTCTACACAAGCATTACCCAGCTCAGAGAACATACCAGCATGCCAGACCTTTATAAACACATACTTGTTCCATATTCTAGCCAATGTGGGACTTAATGGATCCAAGATGGTACAGTATTAAGTTGAAATATAGTTACTTAAATGGTTTACTTGATTTCTACATTATGCATACTATGAAGTAATAAACTTTTAGATTATGGGACCAAAATAGTCACTCACATATATAGAGGGATTAAATTTATACAGCAAGTTACACAATGATTAAATAGACTCAAAATTATGATCCAAAACCGATGTTAAAGTAGTGGAATGCAACACATATAATTTCTGAAGCGAACATATATATACCTGGTTTGGCTTAGAGTAACATCAGGCAACATTATAACATGCTACTGCTGCTCCCTAGGGTTCTGGTTTTGTTCCCAAAGCAGACTCAAATTTATCTAATGCTTCCTCGTATTTAGCATTCCTACAACATTTAAACCAGGAAAAGAGTGCATGGTAAGAATAACACGAAGATAACATTACAATTTTGTAGTTTTAATATCATAATGACACTTACTTGAATTTCTCTGACTTTGTTACTAAACTACACCAGATTTAAATCCCCAATTCATTCCACTCTGGTGGAATCTAGCTGGTGCTGTCGTATCTGAATCATCATTGTATGTGCCCATTTACTGTCACCGACTTTCCACCACAATTTATACGAAGAGCATATGAGGCTGGCATGAGCAACATAAAGTGAGAAATTGTTCAAATGTTAAGCAAAGTACGAAAGTTATATGATGAAATATATATTCCATCAAACATTGTAGAAACAATGCATAATGTATAACAACAAACTTATTAATCGTTGCGGGCCAAAGAGCTAGAATACAGGTTCCTGTGATATAAAAATGGTTGTGAATCAAATAGGTTCTTAATTTCCAAACAAATACACATAAAGTCAACAATTCTTACACATTTCCATCTTGACATGTCTGACTCCCTTAGCTTATAGTGAGGTTATTGTAAGAAATATCTCTATATACAAGTTATAAAATTTAATTCAGAATCATATAATATGCCAAATAAAGAGACCTCATGAAACATTTAGAAATTCCAAACAAACATATCAACATAGTAAATTAATCAATAGTTTTGATTATTGTTATAGAACCCAATAACTAAGTAAACAAATGCAATACAATCTAGGTGATGACCCTGAAACCATGGTGCATTTAGGTTTCATTCCGTAGTTATGATACTCTTTTTGCTTTAGAGGTTCCATACCAAAATTGGACATTATATTTAACATCAAACAGTTCCAAAACAATTCTAAAGCTATATTGGTTTTAAACCGAAAACAATGAAGCATGTTCACAACAACAAGAAACAATGTCATTATATTCAAAATGAGGAAAGCACAAAAGATAAATTTGAAGAATACCTGTGAAATTATCCATATTCATGGCGAAGAACCCTAAATTGCAGCAGAGAAGTCTGTAGCAGCAAGTTGTGAAAAAAGGAATAGTTTTGAATTGAAAAAGAGAAGAGAGAAAATTTAGAGAGGGTTTTTAGGTTTTAATTTGGAGAAGAAAAATCAAACAAATAGAAATCTTATGTCTTTTAATTTGGGATTTTCCTAAAAATTAGATGGAGGAAAATTTTGGAGCCATGTAAAAGTGGTGAAATAGAGAGGTAGAATAAGGAGGAGGTGAAATTTGATTATTTTTGCGTAAGAGGGAAAGTGAAATCCTGAAAATTAAATGGAGGGAAATTTTAGAGCCATGTGAAAGTGGTAGAATATTGTAATAAAAAAAAGTAGTAGAATAGAGGGATAGAATAAGGAGGAGGTGAAATTTGATTATTTTGGCGGAAGAGGGAAAGTGAAATAGAGTGATATAATTCTGTCAAAAAAAAATAGCTAAAATGAAATTAAGTTTTTTTTTAGTTAGTATTCAATTTATTACTTTTGGAAAAAAATATTATTTGCTTAGTTATTTTTTTTTTTAAAATCATTGTCTTTTTTTATTAACATTTTCGTTCCACATAATATATAATAAGGTTAAATCTGTTTTTACTCCCTATAAATATACAAAGTTTTTGTTTCAATCCCTCTTAAATGATGAATGAAATTGTGAAAAATACAAAAATGATGAATCTGAACGACTAATCTAACTCACAACTCTTACCCTTACAAAAATAATCTTGTACGAAAGGTACTTCGATGAATGTAAATTGATTAATCAATGTGCTTCGTTTGTATTTATTTAAGATGTCAAAGTATCTTGTAGTTAAAGTACTTGGACGTATGTCGACCTATACTACTTCGAAGATGTCAGAACGACTGATCAAACTCACAACTCTTACCCTAACCGAAAGAATCTTGTAGTCACAGTACTTGGATGAATGTTCAACGAATAATCAAACTCTTTATCGACTAATCAAGCTTACAACTCTCACCCTAATGACAAGATTCCTCGACCTAAACTACTTCCAAGATTTCAGAACGACTTATCAAACTCACAACTCTTACCCTAACTGAAAGAATCATATAGTCAAAGTACTTGGATGAATGTTCAACGACTAATCGAACTCTTTATCGACTAATCAAACTTATAACTCTCACCTTAATGACAAGATTCTTCGATCTAAACTACATCCAAGATGTCATAACGATTGATCAAACTCACAACCCTTACCCTAACTGAAAGAATCTTGGACTCAAAGTATTTAGATGAACGTTCAATGACTAAACGCACTATCTATCGACTAACCAAGCTTACACCTCTAACCCTAACGACAACTCTCACCGTAATGACAAGTTTCTTACACCTAAACTAATTCAAAGATTTCAAAACGACTGATAAAACTCACAAATCTTACCCTAACTGAAAGAATCATGGAGTCAAAGTACTTGGATGAACGTTCAATGACTAATCAAACTCCTGTTATCGACTAACCAAGCTTAAACCTCTAACCCTAATGACAAGTTTCTTTGACCTAAACTACTTCCAAGATTTCAAAACGACTAATCAAACTCAAAACTCTTATTGATGACATGTTGTCATTACATAATTTTATGGACTTATTTTGACATTTTGATAGAGTTCACAAGCTTGAAGTGCCCAAGGGTATTAAAAGTAAGAAATTTTGAAGAGCTGAATTGAACAAATTGTGGTGCGATTCCTTGGTGCCGTGACACGATTTTCTTGGCAGAGAGGCATGTTTTTGAGAAGACCTAATCGTGACACGATTTCATGTTTTGTGGTGCGATTTCGAGAAGGATCTGGAACACGAATTAGGGTTTAAGACAAATCGTGGCGCGATTTATTCCAACCGTGGCACGATTTTTGCTTTAGAAAATATTTCCTATTTAAACAGAAGTTGGTTTCAGAAACAAGGGTTATGATTTGAGAAGAGCAAAGTGCGATTTTGAGACCTAAGGATGGCTAGGAGGGCGATTTCTTCAACCTTCTTTCAGTTCATGTATGTTTTGATTCCACTATTGATTATGCTATTTGTAAGTCTTATTATGAGTAGCTAAATCTCTTAGACATTAGGTCTGAGATGATTTTATGTAACCCTAATTGATACATGTTGCTATGATGAAACTCTATTTATTGTGAATGACAATTTATTTTTTATTCAATTCAATTGTTTTAATTCTTTTATATCTTGATCACATATAAACTCGTCAGTATGAATGACTACCGACCCTAGCTTTCAACTTAGACCCATTGAATTGTTCTAATAAACATGGTTAGTCTAGGAATGAATAATCGTTTGTTAGTGATATTAGGTTAACATGCTTAAACCTTCAAGGATTATTAGACCACCTAAGGAATTAGGGGTTGTAGTTTAAGAGGAGGGTCCTAACTCAAGGGATTGATTAGGGCTAATTTGTTAACTATCGTGAAACTAAAGAACCATTCACAAGAATATAGTGCAGTAACCAATTAGGGGAACATAGATGATTCGAAAGACCTGATCTCATCTCTCTCTTATATCTTAACAACTTTTATTTTCTGTTATTTGATTCTATAAAATCAAACCAAATCAACTGCCAAGTGGCAAAACCATAATAACCTTTATACATACTATTGCTTAACAAAATTAGTTTATTGAGATTAAAAACAGTCCCTGTGGGAACGATATTTTTACTACTTCGATAGTTTTTTGTACACTTGCCAAACTTCAATCACTTACCCTAACTAAAAGAATCTTGGAGTCAAAGTACTTGGATGAACGTTCAATGACTAATCAAACTATTTATCTACTAACCAAGCTTACGCCTCTAACTCTGACGACAACTCTCACCGTAATGATAAGTTTCTTACACCTAAACTACAAAGATTTCAAAATAACTGATCAAACTCACAACTCTTACCCTAACTAAAAGAATCTTGGAGTCAAAGTACTTGGATGAACGTTCAATGACTAATCAAACTCTTATTATCGGCTAACCAAGCTTAAACCTCTAACCCTAATATCAAGTTTCTTTGACCTAAACTACTTCCAAGATTTCAGAACGACTGATCAAACTCAAAACTCTTACCCTGACTAAAAGAATATTGGACTCAAAGTACTTAGATGAACGTTCAATGACTAATCAAACTATTTATCTACTAACCAAGCTTACAACTATCACCCTAATGACAATATTCTTTGACCTAAACTAATTCAAAGATGTCATAACGACTTATCAAACTCACAACTCTTACTCTACCTGAAAGAATCCTAGAGTCAAAATACTTGGATGAACATTCAATGACTAATCAAACTCTTTAACGACTAATCAAGCTTGTAACTCTAACCCTAACGACAATAGTCTTCGACCTAAACTGCTCTAATGGTTAGATCAATATTTCAAAACGACTTATTAAACTCACAAGTCTTACCCTAACAACAAGAATCTTATACGGAAAGTACTTGGATAAATTTTAATTGATTAATCAAGATATTCACTACGTGGATTGTGTTTATTTATTTTTATTGTTATTATTATAAAACTAATTTATAAATTCAATATAGATAACAAATTACAACTATTTTTTAAACACATTGAAATGAAAATAACATAATAATACATTAATTAAATAAACTCAAGAATAAAAAATGCAAAAAAAATTCTTAAAAATACATCAACTCAAACTTGCTAATGTATAAATGTATTGAGCATTTTAATGTCCATTTACCTTGACCCATTCAACAATAATGTACACACTTTGGTCACCAAAATAAGCATTTTATATTTATTCAATAATTAATATATGTGGTCTTTAATATACATCACACACACTATTTATTAAATAAACCTAACATGTTATATTTGGGTTACAATAGTGACTAAACTGTCTATTTATTACCCAACTATTACACCCAATTTATTCATATTCTAAATTTTTGAAAAATTCAAAAAAATAACCAATTATTGTATAAATATGATTTCGATTTTAATGAAATAATTAAATATGATTTCGAAAAATAAAAAAATCCAATTATTCATAATCTAAACGGTTCTATTTACTTCAACAACTTCTACTAAATTTTTATTCATTTTAAATTAAATGAATAAATATGATTTATTGTATATTTAATTAATAAATATGATTTATTGTATAAATATAACATGTTTGTTTATGATTTAATGATTTATGTTATAAGCCCAACACAACAGAACATATGGGCTTCGTGTACTATTGATTTGCCCAACGCAGCATCTGCAAAAAAAAACATTAAAAATTCGGATTTATTAAAATGTTGGGACCCACGTGTACTGTTGCTACAAATGCATCAGCAGGTCACCCTCTTCTTTATCTTCCAGATCTCAACCGTTGGAATATAATATTAATATATCAACGATTGTAATTGGCTGTCAGCTTTTAAATGCACAAATTGTACATGGTGCACAAATCTTTTCCTTGTGCATTGTAAACCCTACCATGTTTTCAATGCAAATATTTCTCTTTTTGTTCTTTAACTAGTGTTCCGGAAATACTGGTTAACAAGACCCTTCTTTTTAACTTGAATACAACAAATATTGTCTTGATTTATAAAGGTGAGTTCTAAATAACTATGAAAGACTAGAGACCTATTGATATTTGTAATGTGTTATATTGTTCTTGAAGTTCTTGCTAATAGGTTGAAATAAGTACATGACAAATGTATCTCCAACAACATGTCTTGAAGTTCTTGTGCCTTAAATAAAAAATAGGAAAGGTAATAAAACTTAAAAAAAAAAAAAAAGTCTTTTTTGGTGAGACAACATGAATGTCTTTATTTTGATTTCAATGATTCAAAAATTGAATAATCTTGTAAAGTGAAATTTCACCTTTTTGCTTATTTGAATTTTGATATAAATGCTTTATTTTCTTTACGATACCAGAATATTCTTGTTCATACAACCAAATAATTATGATGAAATAATTCTCACAAAATAAATTAGTAGATAACAAGATGAGATAAGTTTGACATATTTGTAATCTTTAAAACATCAAATGAGAATTTTGTCAACAACAAGCACAACCTAATTAAGAGATATGAGAAAACCCTCCATAAAATCCCGCTCCTAGTCAAAAAGAGCCTTCCTCTACTTGAGGACCAAAACCCAAACATTTCCCACCCAGCTACCCATGTTAGCCACTTTTCCATTTTGTCACAAAAGAAACCTAAAAAACCTAGGAAGAGGTAACAATCCATTGCCAAACACCTTAACACCCTCACAGAGCCAACCCGGTTGAAACCACAGACATCCAATCAACGAGACTGCCTTCCCTCACATGAAGATATTCATGAACCCCTTTGTGCACCCTCCAAAGGGACAAGAAACTCAATTAACCATGCATTATGGCTGAGAGAATGTCCCTCCAAAGATCATACAATTAAGGCGCATAACACGTCCGCCTATACAATTAAGGAACACGACACGACCACCCAAACTAAAAATCCTATTACTTGAGAAGCAATTTTCCTCGAGATCATCTTTATCAAGAGCTTCCAAGTACACCTCAAAAGATGGTTCTCCCCCACTGACAAACCAAGTGAGATGAACAGTTTGGTCCCCACCCTACAGCGAAGAAGCCAATCAATCACCTTAAGGAAATCACCACCGACGTTAACACTAATGACACAAGTTTTAGTAAAGTTAACATTGAGCCTCAAAGCAAGTTCGAAACTCTGAATGATAACCTTAAGAGTAAATTTTTTGTGACAATTGCTTTTCCAAGGAACAAAGTATCATCAACATATAAAAAGGTGGGAGACTGACAACCTAGATTTTTTGACCTTGAACCCTAAGTACATATTACACTTCTCCACAATGAACTCCTCAACCATGCGGACACAAAAAAAAGGCGTGACATATCAACCTGCTTGATTCATCTAAGAATGTTAATATCTCTTGTTGGAATTCATCGACCAACACATGTAGACTACCAACAAAGACACATGCCTTTATCCAACTGCCCCACCAATATCCAAAATCAAACACCCATATCATGTAATCAACAAAGCTTTAACTTGCAAAGTCATAAGTTTGTTCATAATCCATTTTGAAAATAAGACATTTTATCATAGCTTTTCTCCTACGATCAATAATCTCATTCACCGTTATCACCTCATCCACCAACTGTTTATCCTTGATAAAGGTCGACTAGTTTGAAGATATAATACTATCTATAAACATCTATAGTCTCCCAACCAGAAGTTCATCCATATGCTTGTAAAAAGATCCATGATAAGAAATAGCCCATAAGTCTCCAATAAGCAATATTGAGTTCACATTCAAGACCAAAGTAATAAAATTGGAAGAGAATTTCATTGACAAAAGAGCACCGACATAGAACTGATTAAACATCACTCTCTCGTCCCCCTTAAAAGAGTCCAAAACCTCTTGAAAAAGAAAATTTTAACTTATTTGACCCGAACTCATATTTCCATCAGTGTTGTTTACAACCTCGTCGATCTCAACAACAAAGAATGAACCTAACAAATCTAAACTATTATTAGACAAGAATTCCTGAAACTACATACCATCCAAAGACAAGCGATCAAGGATGTCCTAAAAAAGTGCCAAGAAAGATAGGCAATAAACTCAGATTGAACCTCATCCATCTTTTCAACCCACCTATCTCCCACCTTGAGGGCCAAAATATAATTTCTTTGACCCTTGTTTTTCACACAAGAGTAGAAATATGCAGTATTGAAATCACATTTCTTAAATCACCTCAACCTAGAACTTTGATAGGTCTAAACATCTTTACTTTTCAGGAGCCACCACAGTTCACAACAATATTGTAACGCCCTCTCTAATTATTTAATTATTTTATTAGATGATATGGTATATGTTTATATATTATATGATTTTTGATGATTATGTGACGTATTTGTGACGTGTGACGTGTTATTATTTTATTGTTTAATAAAATAATGTGAGTGATGTTTATATGAATAGTTATTTGGTAAATAAATAGATTTGTTGGAAAAATAGAATTTTAAGAGATGGGGTTATATTTATAAATAAGAAAAACTGTGAGGGTTAAGAGATAATTAATTAAGTTGAGAGGGAGTATATAAGAGAAGTAGGTTAAGAGGAAACATTTTAGAAACGCATACAGACTTTGGGAAAAGAGAAGAAGAACGGTTCAAGAGAGAAGAGAAGCTAGGTTCCAATTCTGCACAATTTTCCAGGTAAGGGTGAGCCTAACTTCAATAATCTTAATTGTAAATCATCTGTTCTTGATTGGCATAGAGTTTGGTGAGAATTAAGATGAATTTGAGAATTAGGGATAAGGTGAATTTGTGATGAATTGATGAGGGTTTGATGTTGTAAGGCTGTAGAACTTGTTACAGAACCTAGATTATCCCCTAGGATGACATTGCAGATGATTTAGGGGTTTGATTTGAGAGAATTGGCACGTTTTGGTGAATTTAGGTCTGAAACCGTGTGGGTTCTGTGTGAAGTAGGGTTGCTCTGATACGTAACGGGATGGGGTCTTTTGCATAGAGTCTATTCCTTATGTATCATGTTTTCAATAAATGTTAACTTTAAGACTTAGTGATGTTGAAACATTAATATTTGAGACATTTTTGTTGGCTTTTAAGCCAAAACTATTTATGAGATGAGACTTTTGAATTCCGCTGCTTAATTGAATATTTTTGTAATTTGATAAATCATTATCTAAGTTGTTTTTAAAGAAGAAATGTGACACTCCTTCGAGAAGTACTCTGATTTATGTGATTTCTTTAATGAAATTTTTAAGACGGGAAATTGGGGTGTTACAAATATACTCCTAGCTAAACACTCTTTAATGGAGAGTTGACTCGCTTCAGCCTAAGGGTCTACGTCCTTGATAGTGTCAAATAACAACTCGAACCTTAGATCCTTGTTACCATGCACTCCCTTACTCCACCTCTTAAAGTCACATTTAAGCACTTTGATCATATCCTTGAGAGAGAAAATCAATGTGCAAATCAGAGAGTTCTAACCCCTCCCATTTCACTAAATATCGCCAATGTGCAAACCAAACATTATTAAACTTTTTAGATTGGCGTTATTGTCAAATTTTATCCAAATAAATGTGTTTTTTTTTGTTGAGAAAATCCAAATTAATGTTGTATTCATTCAAATCAATATATTCTATTGTGACAATTGTTACATTTTTTAATATTAATATCTCTCAAATTCAAGGTTTGTCGTTTTACCCTGCCCACTTAGCCCTTGTTTGGTTTCACGTTTAAAAGCTATGGACGCACGTTAAGCACCTGCAAACGTGGTTTTTTGAAATTTGAAGGATGTTTGGCATTCAATTATGAACGTGATTCATCTTTTTAAAATCGATTTTAATCGAAGCTACATATTGTAGCTTTTGCGTTGTCCAGAATCAAGTTTAGTGATTTCACAAGATAGTTTCCATCTTTACCCTCTTTTTTCTGCTGTGTCGTTTTTTTTTTGAAGGATCTGCTGTGTCGTTTGTGCTGTTGTGTTGTATGCTAAAGTTTCCATTTGTAGAAGAGAATATTTTTTCGGTAGTTAAATAATAATATTTTCTATAAAAAAGTCATATCATTGTCAAAGAGAATATATTTATTTTCACGAAAGTAAAAAAAGAAATATGTTATATTTTGGTTTTTTCTTAGAGATCAAAGAGAATATTAAAAAGTCATATATTATTGTCAAAAGGAATATATATTTTGTTTTTTTTTTTTGCTTAAAAGTCAAATAGGATATATTAAGAAACCATATATATACGTTTTTTTTTAATCTAGTATCTCCATGCTCACAATTAATCTCTCAAATTTTATGGAATCTAAATAGACGGCAAACTATAGTTTTAACCCTAAGACTGGGTCCATACACCATGCATATTTTATTCTTTTTTTTGGTAGATAGACAAAATGACAAAACCATTATAAATTCATACAAACAAGTGGAGGCAGGGCCGGCCCTAGGCATAGGCCGGGAGTGCGACGGCCTAGGGCCCATGCCGTTAGGGGGGCCCTAATTTTTTTTTATGGACGGGGGTGTATATAGAAATACTGAGTTTCTGGGGTGTTTATATAGTAAAGTTCACTAAAAAGCCTGAAATATTAACAAGATGAAGAGCTGAGCCCAAGTCTGTTAATGTTTTAGGCCCTTTTGGCAAGATTTGCTATATATACCCTCGTATAACACAGATTTCTTTATACACCCTCCCTATAAAAAAATTGGTTTTTCTTAATAATTTGCCAAAAAATATATTATCGAAGAAATTAAAAATATTTTTTTGGGCCCTTTGTTCCTAATAATGTGTGTCACTAATATTAAAAGTATAGGTGATATTTATTATCCAAAAAATTGAGATAATTTTCATAACAAAACATTATATTTTAGTTGAAAATGAACCTACAAAATTAATCTTAATCTTTACTTTCTAAGGTTTCCAAAAAAAAATTACTTAATCTTTACTTTCTAAGGTTCCAAAAAAAAAATTATATCAATATTGTAATGTCAAATTTCTTGAATTGATTGAAAGGATTGCAAAATTGAATTTGACAGTGTATGAACATGCAAGAGCATTCATGATCATGCAACTGATTTGTGATGCATTCATTATCATTTTGCAGGAACTATTGTTATCTTCTACGGTATTTTATTTTGTTTTGGTGTCTATAAAGTATTTGATTTACTTTAAGATGTTGTCTAAAAAAAGTAATTTGGTAGTTAAAAGCGGGAAAAAAACAAAATGAAGAGCTAATAAAATTACAACAATGAGCTAAAAAAATTTATGACGTATTATACAAGGGGCCCTTTTCTCATATTTTGCCTAAGGCCTGTAAAACTCTAGGAACGGCCCTGAGTGGAGGTGGAGGTGTTGGAGTTCGAACCCCGATTATGACGTCCGACCTAACAATTTCGACATTTTATGAGTTAAGCTAGGACATGTGGACCATGCAAATTCTACTCTATATAATAATTTAGCGTGAACAAGCCAAAGCATCATATTCTATTCTATATAATAATTTAGCGTGAACAAGCCAAAGCATCATATTCTTTTCATTGCATGTATGCATCTATCTATTATTTTTTTTATTTTTTATTTTGAATCAAGCATGCATCTATCTATATAATAGGGTTTTGGTGTTGTGTAACATTAAGAACATCGAAGTACAGAAACACTACGGTTAGATATTAATTTTCGAGTAAGGTATAAAGATGACAACTTCGACTTTTGTGACCTTAAAGTATCCTGCGAAGGAAGAATTCATCGCATTGACTGAGCAGGATAAAAACTCCTCCAAAATTGCTAATGCAAATGCTGAGAAGGATAAAAACTCCTCCAAAGTTGCTAATGCAAATGCTGAGAAGGATAAAAACTACTCCAAAGTTGCTAATGCAAATGCTGAGAAGGATAAAAACTCCTCCAAAGTTGCTAATGCAAATGCTGAGAAGGATAAAAACTCCTCCAAAGTTGCTAATGCAAATGCTGAGAAGGATAAAAACTCCTCCGAAGTTGCTAATGCAAATGCTGAGAAGGATAAATCCTCCAATGATGCTAATCGCAAAGATGTCAATATATATAACAAGGGTAATACTTTTAATGGTCATGTCGGTGGCGGAGTTGTTTATGGCGGCTTTCATCTTAACAAGTAAATTACAACCATTAAATATGTGTTTTTTATCACATATATGTATGATCTATTGTGTTGTGTACTGTACTAGTAATATTAAAATTGGAGCTACATAGAGTTAGTTTCAATGGTATATAGTTTAATGTTGTTGTACTTGTATAGGAGGTTGAAAATAGACACATCAAGTCGCTATAATAAATAAATAAATAAACCTCCTTATATATTTGTACTATAAATGGGGGTTGAAGGTCTCCAACTACGTAGTTTATCTCATAAAATCCTAATTCTAGACTCTTGACGACGTAATCCTGCTCCGACCGAAATACATTGAAGAGATGGGTAATTCAAATACTCTTTAGACTTTTAATGTACACTGCTACCTTGAATCATCACAGAAAAAAATATAATCGGCATAAAACTCACTAACATAGAACTTAATAGAATCTCTCAAAAAAATAAAAAATAATAGAACTTAATAGAAACAATTTAAAAATGTAAGCATGAAAAATCCTCTTTCTACCAACAAAAAAGCATGAAAAATCCTCTCTATAAATCTAATCATTAATCAAATATTCATTATTCTTTACTTTTCATCATAAATTATATTATGTAGACCTTTATCAATAAAATTAAGTTTGTAGCACCTTAAATCTCACACTAAATATTCCTCTCCAATAAGGTGGCCTTAGTTTTTTTTTTCTCTTTGGGTTTTCTCTTTCAGTTTCTTCATTGAAGGGTGGTTTTTGGTCAATTTTTGACCTGAAATCACCCATCTTCATCTTTTTCTTTCTATTTCGATATGAATAAGTGATTTTCACATAGATTTAGGTTTTTTCTTCGTGATTGTCACCTGAGTGTGGTGGTGTGTTGCTCGTCGTCTTGTGCAACGCTGTTTGATTTCCCTTCTTGTTGCGGTGTTCATTTGATTTATATTGGAATATCAATTATTCAATCAAAGATTTGAGTGTTGGACCATCAATATATAATTAAGGGCACACCGCCCTCTAGAAGGGTCAAAACGGCCTTAGACACGTCCTCTTAAGGGCGCCGCCTTAAAAGGCTTCTAGAAACATCTATAATGCTCTAAACCTAACTTAGGCCCAAGTTGCTTGGGGCCTAAGTCACGGAAATACAAGCCCAAGAAAGGCTAAAAATACGCCTCTTGAGATCATTCTCAAGGCATGCCAAAAACAGACTAAACCCTAGTTTTTAATATTGTACTTACTGCAAGTACAAGCGTCAACATTGTAGATCCGTAGGCATAGGTATTCCGGTAACTTTAATTTTATCATATATTTTTGCAGGCATTATACCGTTATATGCTATTAACTTGGATGTTGTAAATTATTCGCAGATTCATCATTTACGTTTTTAGCGTTGTTGAATGACGTACTTTATCGATTTGAATTAATGAATATCGTTTTGTTTCTGTAAAAAAAACACCTCAAATATGAAAATAATAATACTTACATGATAAATAAGACATTTCAAAACAAACAAAATATCAATTTTATTTTGTTGGTTTTCCTTCTCTTATAAATATGAGTTCATAATATACTATGTTGATCATTCAAGTATTAAAAATCAATAGTGAGTGTTTTTTTTTAAAGTAAAAAGTGAGTGTTCTTAAAAATAGAATGTCTACAAGTTTTTTTTTTTTTTTTGTGGTTCTAAGACATCTTGGCATCAGAGCTCACTGAACTGAGTGACCGAGTATAGGATCTTTTGAGTGAGAAGCTTACCAAATCTTGAAAACATTCATTTTATGAATTGTTATGAATTTACTTAAACAAAAACTGTTATCGCGTTTAGGAGATCCCAAACACTCATAATTCAAATTTTCTCAGGCAGACCGACCGTCAACAAAGATCCATGCATCACACGTGTTGTCCCCCGTCTTCATGTGTTTACACGTGCCTGCCAAGGAGTAGGACAAGTCACGTCTTCATGCCACATCACCCAACCTATCCAAGTACATCATCATGACACGTCAACTTAAACCTCATCCGCAACACCACTCTTTGCAAGTAATCGCCTTCTTGCCACATAAACACCCAAAGAAATAATCAATTTGGTCCTAAATGTTAGTAAAATTTAAATTTTTGCCCTTAACTTTTGCTTTGCAAAAAAAAAAGTAAATTGGTCACCTGTCACTTTTATCAAGAAAAGGGACTTCAATCATCCATTCAATTTAGAATATTGGATAGCTGAACTGATTAAAGCTAATGGTTAAAGGAATTGTAGTTTTTGGATTTAAATCTAAACGAATGAGTACATATTAATCTAACAACTAGATACTAGTAACATTTATCATTTAAAAAGAAATAAATAAATAAATCATCCATCCAATTGCTTGTCATGTTTGCTTATGTTTATGTTTCCCTTTCTCTTTCATATGCTTTCGCAAACTATTTAATGTTTGAGAAAGATATCATAGTTTTCACCCCATCATGTTACATTTTTTTTTAGGGAAACACCATCATGCATGCTACATGAAAAATATGACACTTGAAGAACCATTCCTACTAGTCAGTTCAAGTGGCACAAAAACACCATCATGCATGCTACATGAAAAATATGACACTTGAAGAACCATTCCTACTAGTCAGTTCAAGTGGCACAAACAAAGGTCAAACGGCACTTATTATAAAGCTAAGGGTTTTCTCATTATTCAAGATCAAACATCTTAGCCTTATAATCTCCTTGTACACAATCTTTGGGGGGTGGGGCGTGTTTTGGCTTACGGTAGTGGGAGTAAAAAATGATTTCAAACATATAAAAATTGATTATGATATGTTTAGGTGAAGTAGTTTAAAATAGATTTTTTCTTTAAAATCGATTTTAACTTGTAGCTAAGGTTTTGTAACTTTTGACTCATACTTGAGTTTTGCTCTCAATTTATTATTCCACTTGGTTTTAGGTAAATGTATCCAAACATTAATTATTTAAATTTAACTTACTTTAATCAAAATCGATTAATTCAAAATCAATATATGTCATTAAAGAACCGAGTAGTCGAGTACAACCCTCGGGAATATTCATATGCAGTATTTTCATTTTTCATGTAGAAAGCAGACAAAGATTTTCTAGAATCTCCTGTTAGGAATCTTGATAGAGCTCATGGCAGTGAGAAATGAATAAAATTAACTTAAGCAATTGTATTTAAATTGAAATGAGCAAAGTGATTACAAAGTGGCTACATCAAACCTTAATATAGGCCAACTACTAGTACTACAAGTAATGTAACAATTAACTACATCTTTAATAGACTCCCACAAGCTAGGGAGTGTTCCCAATAATTACAGCTTGAGATGACAATATAAAAACAATATGAAAACAGAGAGAAGTGTAAAGAGAAAATTGTCGAAATACACCTGCTAAAAATGCCATGAATGAAACTTTACCACCATAAAAGGCAGAAGCAAACATATCAAAGTCGACGGGCAAACGTTTAACTATGAAGTAGAAGCTACAGTTCAATGCTTAACCGCTTGGAAGAACCAAGAACATCAAATTATGCTTAACCATCCATTACCATCATCACAAACAAAAGCTAATATCAAGCTAATGAGATTAATATCAATAGAGAAGCATATCACCAAATAATTAGTGTGCAGAGAAAAAAATGGGTCAAACTATAATATAAATTATTTAATCCTATGAGATGCATCGTTATATAGAGGCGAAGTATAACAGGCGCGCGAAATATCAAATACCCAATTTATTCATCGTAAAAATAAATTTTAGCCACTTAACTATTTGACAAAAGAATTATTTATCTTTTGTCAAAAAACAAAAGAGAGACTTTATCTATATATATTACAATATCTTATATTCTTATAGAAGAAATTTACATTTTTTTTAATAAACTTTTTCTAATCATAAACTCAAACATTAGTTATTTAAGAGTTTCTTTCCTAAATAAAATTACCTATCTATTTTTTTTGTTTTTGTTAATCAAATAATATTTTCAAAAGATTTTAAAACAAACTAATTCCAATGAAGTTGAGTTTTTTTTTATTATTCAAGGATGAGATAACTAAAATCAAATTAATTTAATAAAAAAAAACTAATATCAAATTTTTGTTTGTAGACAAAGTGAGTAGTATCACCATACGAAACTTATACTAACTACGAGGTTTTAGGTTGAACCAGGTGAATGTTTTCAACCTATCAATATCGGCGTTCAATAGTCGAACTACGTCTTACATACAACTAAAATAAGATTCTAAAATGATATAAATGAAGAGTAAAATTATTGAATTAAGATAAGTTATTCTTGTATAAAAAAATATAAGAAAGTTGGAATATATCTAAGGGTGTGTTTGTTTCAAGGTAGAAATTACATTTTTTGGAATGATATTCTCATGAATAATATTTCTAGGAATAACATTTCTACCCATGTGTTTTTGGGTATAAACCGGGTATCCTTCATGCGCAACTGTGGAGACTAATCTCTCGAGCATTGTGAGACTTAAATGGATGGCAAGCGCTCCCTAAAAGTTCTAACACTGCTGCATGCCCAAGGCTGGATTCAAACTCAGGACCTTGGTTAAGTTAAAAGAGACTTGTTCCATCTCATCTAAGCACTCTTAGGTCCTACCCATGTGTTTGGTGAAAAATTAGATTTTCTGAGAATGTTTTTTAAATAATGTAATTAAAAAAATAAAAATGGAAATAAATGTGTGTGGTAGTGGAAAGTTATGGTAAGTTGAGTTATATTCTCATGTGAATGTCATATTCCCTTTCCTTTAAGCATTGTGATAACAATCGAAGAAATCATTTATAAATAACATGGAACAAATTTTCAAAACTTAACAAACATGATAATGTTGCATTTTCAATCTCACATTCTCGAAAATCATATTACAAACTTTGAAACAAACACACCCTAATTGCATCAACAAAAATGATAAATTTCCCAACAATTAGTTGAATATCGGCCTCGGTTAAACAATTGCTAAATACCGGTTAAAACCAAGATGAAAGTTTTTAATCTAACAAAATCGACATTTGTCAATTGAATTAAGTATTACAGCAACTAAAATCAAATTCTAAACTGATATAAATTAAAGAACAAAATTGTTGAATTAAGAATAATCCTCTTACCATAAAAATAAAAGGACAAGAAAGATGAATTCAAATTGCATTAAAACATTCCTTCAAAAAGAATGAAATTTGTTCCAACAACAAGCTGCTTATCAGCCTCAGTCAAAAGAAAGCGTTTGAGCCTAATTTTGATCACTTGTATTTGCTGGAAATCTTCTTGTGAAGACAATATTATATCCAAGCTTCATAGTTGTGGAGTAAAGAGAATTTTGAGAAGCTCCTAAAAAAAATTGAGCATGTTCTCAGGTAGATACATGAAATGTGAATTATTTTAACACATTAAAGAAACATATTGCTATGCTACTAGTAAAAGATGATCTATTCTGAAGACAAAGGTGATTCGAATACAAGATTCTTTCATGTGGCTGCAACTTCTAAGAGGAAAATCAACCAAATTAATTGTCTAGAGGATAAGAATGGAGTGATGTGTAGCTCTATTAATGGTATTAACATTGCTCAATACTATTTTGCAGATTTATTCCAAAAGAAGCATAGTTTGCAATATTTGGTCTTGAATGCAATGTCGCCTTCTATAACAAATGATGGCAATGAAGCTTTGACTGCTCCTTTTCGTTTTCACGAATTCAAGGAAGCAATGTTCTATATACAGGTTGATATGTGTCCAAATCAAGGGTTTTATCAATACTTCTGGGATATGTGTGGTCAAAAAATATTTGTAATAGGTTGCCTTTGGTTAGAGTATGGTACTTTTCTTTCTAACTTGAATACAACAAATATTGCCTTGATTCCTAAAGGTGAGATCGAAACAACTATGAAGGACTGGAAACCTATTGCTCGCTCTTTGCAACATGTTGTATACGGTTGTTCCTGACGTTCTTGCTAACAGGTGGAAATAAGTACTTGATAAATGTATATCTGACAACTAGTCGACTTTTGTGTTTGGAATATCTATTCTTGACGATGTTATGGCAAACATAGAAATTTTTCTACATATGAAATCCATGACTATGTGCAAAATAGAAGATGTAGTTTTAAAACTTGATATTAGCAAAGTCTATGATTAAATTGAGCCGAATCATCGGCATTTATTAGAAAAGCATAAAGTGGAGGTGATATTTATGGAGCCAAAATATGTAAGAATGTTCTAATTATTTCACATCTTTTTGCTGATGATTGGCTCTTATCATTCCAAGCATCTGATAGTGTAGCTCTCTCAATGAAACATAATATATCTATTTACGAAGACGCTTTGGGTCAAACGATTAATTTACAAAAGTCTGAAATCTACTATAGTAGAAACGTGACCACTAATGTTAAGAATTTAGTTGCAAATAATTTGGGGGTGAAACAAGTGTCAGGTACTAGTAAATATCTTGGGGTACCCTCAATGGTTGGGAGGAGGTAAAATCAACTTCAAATTCATCAACGATAAAGTTTGGAAGAAAGTTTGTAGTAGTGTGTCTATTAGGCAAGTAAAGAAGTAATGATTAAATCTGTTTGCAAATTATTCCCTCTTATATTTTGAGCATTTTCCCAATTATGTCGTCTCTTAGTGACGAAATTGAAAAAACGATAAACTCCTTATGGTGGGGTTGTCACAAGGAGCAATCTAAAGATATTCATTGGCTTTCATGGGATAGACCGGCTATCCAAAAAAAAATGTTGGCGATATGTGTTTTAAAAGAATTTTAGCTTTTAATCATGCAATGCTTGGTAAACAAGCCTGGTAGTTTTTGGCGAATCCGGGTAATTTAATCACTAATCTTTTCAAAGATAAATGCTTGTCGAGAAGTTGTTTTCTTGAAGAAAGTATTGGTCATAACCCAAGCTACGTTCGGAGAAGCATCGTGAGTGGCCAGTGTGCAAGGTTTGTCGTTGGTGAAGGTTACAAGTGATGTGTAGGATCAAGCCACAACATCTTATTATGAAACTGTAAAAGGGTGTTAATTGTCTAAGCCATCGTGTTCTTTGTACCAATGACTTAAAAGACAACCTCCACCTTTATAGAGTAAACCTAAATAAATTGTATTAAATTGAGTGAAATGATTTCAAACCAGGTATTTAATAAAAAAAATTTAACAACCAATTAAGCCTTTAAGTTAACTACTACTAAGAATTAACCAATAAATTTTATTTGAATTTGTGTCAAAGTAAGACTTCCTTCTTCTAAATAGAGGAAATGATCGCATTCTGCTCTTATTATATTCAAAAAAGAAAATGGAAACCTCAACCGAAATGATAATAATACTATAATAACAATCATAAATAACCAAATATATATAAGGAGATTTATTTATTATAGCGACTTGATGTCTCTATTTTTAAGCACCTATACAAGTATTAGGATATTAATCAATAACTGTTGTTTAGTTTCTGAAGTACAGCTTCTGAACAGCAGCTTCTGAAGTGCAACCTCTGAACATCAGCTAGCTTCTGAAGTGTAGCTTCTGATGTCTTCAGAATCTGTGTCTAGTAACAAACTTTGGTTAGCTTGTTAACCAAGACAGTTAGTTTGTTAGAGGAGTCTGTTACAACGTCTAGTTATATATATACTGACTCATGTGTTGTAAATAAAGTGTGTTTGAATCAATAAAAATTCAATTAGTTTTCTCTCTTCAATTTTACAATAATCATATTACTTTCTCATCTTGCTTAAAACAGCTTATTCTTCATAAGCACTTTTGCTGCGCAAGAACATAGTGATTGTTCTAACAATTGGTATCAGAGCCTGGTTGAATCTTAGGGAAACACGAGTGAAAGTGAGGGGAATCATCATCGGGAACAAAAGAGTGAGGCGTGTGTATTGAATTCTCTGATTTTTTGAGATTTAGCAAGATGAACACAAACGGTTTTGGATCAAATATCTTGATTCTTGATGGCAAGAATTGGGAACGATGGAGCGCTTTGATGAGATCGTTGTTTGGCGTGCAAGATTTGAGTGATCTTGTCCAGAATGGGCTTGAAGAACCTTCTGCAAATGCTACTGATGTGCAGAGAGCTGCATTCAGAGAAAACAAGAAGAAAGATTACAAGGCTCTGTTCTACATTCAACGGAATGTTGATAATCAGCACTTTGAGAAGATAGCCAAACCAACAAGATCAAAGGAAGCATGGGACATTTTTGAGAATTACCACAATGGGGAAGAAAAGGTGAAACAGGTCAAGCTGCAATCATATAGAAGGAAGTATGAAATGATGCAGATTGAAGAAGACCAGAAGGTAAGTGACTATTTCTCAAAGATGATTGAAATCGTGAATCTGATGAAGAACTGTGGTGAAAACATTTCTGATCAGATGGTAGTTGAAAAGGTGCTGAGATCTTTAAGCCAAAAGTTTGACTTCATAGTAGTAGCAATCCAAGAAGCAAAGGATGTGAAAACTATGAAGATTGAAGAATTACAGAGTTCTCTGGAAGCACATGAACTGCTGGTAATTGATAGAAGTTCTGAAAGATCAGTTTAGCAAGCCCTTCAAGCTCAAACAACAAAGAAAAAAGGAAATCACAAGAATTTCAAGAAAGGGAAGAGTAAATCAAACTGGTCCAACAATTCAAGATCCAAGGCTGATTACAAAACCGAGTCTTCTAAAAGAGGAGGTTTTGGGAAAAATCAGAACAAGAAGGATTTTGATAAGAGTAAGGTTAAGTGTTATAATTGTGACAAGTTTGGACATTTTGTTGATGAGTGTTGGTTCAAGAAAGATCAGAATACAGAAGAAGCCAATATTGCTCATGGAGGTGACCCTGATGCAGTGTTGTTAATGGCTGCTACATGTGAAGATAGGATGAAAGGTGAAGAGTGGTACCTTGACTCTGGGTGTTTTAATCATATGGCAGCTCATAGAGAATGGTTAACCAATTTTGATGATAGCAAGAAAACTAGTATCAAACTGGCTAACAACAGGAAGCTTGCATCAGAAGGTAGTGGTAACATAGTGATGAGGAGCAATTTTGGTGGTAAAGTCATAATTGAAGATGTGCTCTATGTTCCAGATATGAAGTGTAATCTGATGAGCATAGGCTAATTAGTGGAGAAAGGATTCTCAGTTTCAATGGAGGGTGAATCATTGAAACTGTTTGATCCAAAGAAGAATCTGGTGCTAAAATCTACTTTGTCAAAGAACAGAACCTATAGATGCAACATATCAAGCAACAAGATGATGTGTATGTCTGCAACTATCAATGAAGATGCTGGAGCATTGTGGCATTTGAGGTATGGGAACTTAAACTCTAGAAGTCTGAGTGAATTGAGTTCTAAAGATTTAGTGAATGGTTTACAAGAATATTACTAGAACTCTGCAAGTTGTTCATTCAGATATTTGTGGCCCTTTTGAAGTACCTTCTCTTGGTGGTAGTAAGTACTTCATTACCTTTATTGATGAATTCACAAGAATGATTTGGCTGTTTACTAAGAGTGAAGCTTTAGAAACATTCAAAAGATTCAAAATCTTAGTAGAAAAGGAAAGTGATAAATCTATTAAGATTTTGAGGACAGATGGTGGAGGGGAATATACATCAAAGAAATTTGAAGCTTTCTGCACGAGTCAAGGAGTTGTTCATGAAGTAACTGCTCCATATACTCCTCAGCATAATGGACTGGCAGAAAGAAGAAACAGGACTCTGTTAAACATGACCAGAAGCATGCTTAAGAAGAAGAATTTACCACACAAGTTTTGGGGTGAAGCAGTAACTACTGCTGCTTACATCTTAAACAAATGTCCTACTAAGAAGCTAAATATGAAGGTTCTAGAAGAAGCTTGGTGTGGAAGGAAGCCCAGTGTTAAACACTTAAAAGTGTTTGGTTCCTTGTGTTATAAGCATGTACCAGATGCTAGAAGAAGCAAGCTAGAAGATAAAAGTGAGATTATGATACTCATAGGGTATCATCCTACTGGTGCATACAAACTTTACAATCCTGTGAATCAGAAGGTTCATTTCAGCAGAGATGTGATAGTGAATGAAGCTGAGAAGTGGAAATGGGAAAATGAACCTGAATATAACAGTGAAACCCAGCAAAGCTACATATACCCAGATTCAAATGATGAATCAGAAGGTGAAGATGATCATGAAATTACTGCAGATGATCAAGAGGAAATCATAGTACCAGCAAGACCTCAAAGGAACAAAAATCCACCTGCCAGATTGATTGAATGTGAAGTAACCTCTGATAATGCAGTGAATGATGAAGGTGATTTCATTCATTTTGCATTATTAGCAGATGTTGAACCAGTTAATTACAAAGAAGCTTTGAAGACTGATGTATGGAAAAGAGCTATGATTGAAGAACTGCAGTCAATTGAGAAGAATCAAACCTAGGAGCTAGTTGACTTGCCAGACAAAAAAAAAAAGAAAATTGATGTCAAATGGGTATTCAAAGTGAAGTTCAACCCTGATGGACAAGTCTCTAAGCACAAAGCGAGACTGGTGGCTAGAGGTTTTCTTCAGAAGCAAGGCATAGACTATAATGAAGTGTTTGCTCTAGTTGCTAGAATTGAAACTGTGAAGTTAATCACTGCTATTGCTTGTAAGAATGAGTGGTCACTCTATCATTTAGATGTAAAGTCAGCATTTTTAAATGGGCCATTGGAAGAGATAGTGTATGTATCACAACCACCAGGTTTTGAAATTGCTGGGAAAGAAAATATGGTGTATAAACTGCACAAAGCACTATATGGATTAAAACAGGCTCCTAGAACATGGAACAAGAAGATTGATCAAGTTTTAACCCAAATAGACTTTGAAAAGTGTTTAGTTGAGTTTGGTGCTTATGTTCAGAAGCTTTCTGATGAAGAAACTGTGATAATTTGTCTGTATGTTGATGACTTACTCATCACTGGTAGCTCAACATCAGAGGTTGAAAAGGTTAAGAAGAAACTAAAGCAGGAGTTTGAAATGACTGATTTGGGTGAACTTTCATTCTTCTTAGGAATGGAATTTGTGAAAATGAAAACTGGGATAGTGATGTATCAAAAAAAGTACATTGGTGAATTGCTTGATAAATTTGAAATGAAAGATTGCAATACAATTTCAAATCCATCAGAAACAAACTCAAAGCTGGATGAGTGCACTGAAGAAGGAAAAGTGGACTCCACAATGTTCAGACAAATTGTGGGATCTCTGAGGTATCTATGTAACAGCAGGCCAGACATATGCTACTCAGTGAGTGTGATTAGCAGGTTCATGCATGATCCAAGGAAATCTCATCTGATAGCTGCAAAGAGGATCCTCAGATACATAAAGGGCACCATAGATTTTGGTCTGCTATTTCCTTATGAAGCTAAAAGTGAAGTGAATGAGCTCATAGGATATTCTAATAGTGATTGGTGTGGACACCTAACTGATAGGAGAAGCACTTCAGGCTATGTGTTCAAATTCAATGATGCTGCAATTTCATGGTGTACAAAGAAGCAATCAGTCACTGCACTTTCATCATGTGAAGCAGAGTATATAGCTGGAACTTTTGCTACTTGTCAAGCACTTTGGTTGGATTCAGTGATGAAGGAACTTAAGTGTGAAGTGATAAAGCCTTTAACACTGAAAATTGACAACAAATCAGCCATAAGTCTTGCCAAGAATCCAATCTCACATGGCAGAAGCAAACACATTGAAACCAGATTCCATTTCATTAGGGAGCAGGTGACTAATGGAATGATTGAGCTGCACTACTGCCCCACAGAACTGCAACTTGCTGATGGTTTTACAAAAGCAGTGAAGCTTGACAGATTTGAATTCTTGAGGAAGAAATTAGGTGTCTTTAATATTCAACAGTTATGATTAAGGGGGAGTATTAGGATATTAATCAATAATTGTTGTTCAGTTTCTGAAGTGCAGCTTCTGAACATCAGCTTCTGAAGTGCAGCCTCTAAACATCAGCTAGCTTCTGAAGTGTAGCTTCTGATGTCTTCAGAAGCTGTGTCTAGTAACAAACTTTGGTTAGCTTGTTAACCAAGGCAGTTAGTTTGTTAGAGGAGTTTGTTACAACGTCTAGTTGTATATATACTCACTCATGTGTTGTAAATAAAGTGTGTGTGAATCAATAAAAATTCAATTAGTTTGCTCTCTTCAGTTTTACAATAATTCTATTACTTTCTCATCTTGCTTAAAACAACTTATTCTTCATAAGCACTTTTGTTGCGCAAGAACATAGTGATTGTTCTAACAACAAGCACAACAACATTAAGCCATACACCACTGGAACTGTCGTATAGCTCCAATTTTATCATTACTAGTAAGCACACAATACAATAGATTATATGTAATTATTTAATAGTTATAATTTACTTATTAATTTTTAATAAAGTTACTGTTAATATTTTCGCCATTGCCATCACCATTAAAATGGTTACCCTTATTATTTATTTGGACGCCTTGGCGATTGTCAAAGTTGTGAACTTTTTTTCGATCATCCGGATTTGCACCTATGTTGATTTGGTCTCCATTGCCACCAAGGTTGAGGCATCCATTACCATTACCATGAACATAACCGTTGCTGTTAATAAGACCGTTCATATATGTATTTTGATCATATATATGATCTATTAATTGTGGTGTTGTTAACGGTTAATTGTGGAGATGGGAAGGCTTAAGAAAAAAGGAATAAGCAAGTGGAAGAAATGGAGGAAAAGGGGAGAGGAGAGCTTTGGGGGGTTAATTTTTCTTCATAATACACAACCCTCCGCATTTGAGGGAACGAAAAAATTATTGGAGGAGGATTTTGGAGGGTTAATATGAATTCTTCAAATTTAATTTATATTGTTATAATTTTTTGAAATTAAAAATATAATAATCATATGAATTAATTTATCATTCTCTAAAAAAACTACTCTTTTAAATTTTTTGAAAAATTTCTCCTTTTTCTCATATTATGCACCCCTCAAAATATTTCATTTACTTTCCTTTCAAACTCCCGAGCAAAGCCTTGGCGTCGTAATGTTTTACTCCCACTCAAATACATTGAAGGGTTAGGGTAATTCAGATACTCTTCAGATTTCCAATGTGCAGTGCTATCTTGAATCATCACCCAAAAACATAGTTAGCATAAAACTCTGTAACATAGAATTTAATAAAAACAAGGAAAGAAATACAGAGAATCACGGTTGATGCGATGTTGCCAAAACGACCGTCGTTCGCCATATTTATTAAATATATTTTTTGTTAATTATAGCGTGATATCCTTACATCTCACAAATATATGATATGCAGGATATTTGACTTTCAATAATATTGTCATTTCATTTAAAATATTTATTTATTTTTTCAAGAAAAAGAGGTGCAGATGAAAAACCAACTGAACACCCCATAAATATATAGATAAAAAGAAAGAAGAGTCCCGACGGCTATACCAACAAAACTTAACAAACAAAAAAAATACAAGGATAGAAAACAAAACTTAACAAATTATCCTCTTTCTCTCGCAGTGAAGTCCCGATGGCTATACCAACAAATAGTTTGATGGGATACAAAATTTATGTATAAACTTCCACCATTCAAGCCTATCATAAACATCAATACAAACATACAATATTTAAACTTCTGCATTTGTTCATATTGCTTGTTTTTTGCATCTTCCCTTCTAACATTATATTCTATTGAATCCATTTGCAAAAACAATGAATGAATTAGAACTAAAATAAATTAAACAATACAATATATTATCAACTAATTAGAAAGAAACACACTAACGTCCAGATTTTTTTTTAACAAGTCAAAATGAGATATATTGAAACCAAAGGTCTATTCCTCCAGCACAAGGTGTGCCGAGGATAATAACCAATAATTACATCAGAGTTTCAAGTGAAAGAAAAAACATGAGCAACCACCCAAACATAAAAATGAGTTCTGACACCAGTCATGGAACTTATAATGATAAACAACAAATTGTGCTTTATACCACCAAAAAGAAAGAAGCTTGATATTTTCCAAGAGCTTATGAAGTGTGCTCTCCTGTGTGTACGGAAAGTTCTTGCATTTCTTTCCTTCCAAATGACCCAAAAGCTTGCATACCAAATTAAATACATAAAAGAACACCGTGATTTTGCAAGCCCCGAAGACATACCAAACTGAATATAGTGATCAACAACGGTTAAGGGGTTTGCTGAAGAACACCTAACCGATGTCGAACAAGGTGCCACACCTGCCCAAAAAAATTGCATGATAAAAATAAGTGAACATCTGACTCGATTTCCCCACATCCAGTAACACACCACTGAGCGTCATGCTGAATAATCCACATTCAAAATAAATTAGCCTTCAAGTTTGGTATAAATTCCTAACACACCACTAACGTCCCGAATTTCGATTCAAGACATTACATCTATTTCCTTCAATTTACAAAAATAAAACTTCTTTTTTTTTACTTAACAAGGGTTATCAATAATAAATTCCTAACATAAACTTTAAAAAACTCTAGCATTTCAAGTCGAGTTAACGACGAAAACTAATAAACTTCAAAAAGTTATTTAAATTACAATTCAGTTAAAAGCCCAATTTTATTTCACTTGTGTTCGCGCTTCAAACAAAAACACCAACCACATGTCATCTCTTCTTTGCTACTTAAATATTGGTTGTAAGGGTTAGTCTTCAACACCCATAAAATAAAATCAATAATAAATTATCCCATTTGACAAATGAACATGAATCGCCCAATTTGACCCTTATGACACTATTATATGCTATGTTATTATATGTCATGATATTTATTCTTTCTTCAAATCATTGTAGTTTTATACTCTCAAACCACATAGCTTATCAATTCCACAAAATCACCAACACTTCATATTTAATAAAATTTCGTAAAACATTCAACGACAAAAGTCGTTTTCTATCAATAAAATTCTCAATTTCACGTATCAACAATTATATATCAATAAACAAATTACTAATTCCACAAATCATCAATCATACATATAATTATCAAAATTCACATATTCATAAAAATCAAATATTTTAACAAAATTACTAACCAACAATTCTTATATTTATTAATAATATTTAATCTCTTCATTCATCCATTGAATCAAGAAGCATATCAAATTCAATATTATAATCTATAACTTTCATCTAAATTATATGGTCAAAACTAGAACTCTTACCTTAGGCGATTTACTTTCGTAGCACTATTTAAGTCTCAAATCTGTGTATGTTGTCGGTTCTCTCATTCTATTTACTACTTTATTATTTAGTAAACGATTTGGTACACTTGCATAAATCCGACCATCAAATGTCTATTTAGTCTACGTTGGTATTTTTTGTTTCAATTTAAAAAAAAAAAATTTATGTACCAGACTTTTGAAAATCCATAACAATTTTTTTTCTTCCAAATATTCCTTTTTAAAAAACATAATTAAAATGGGCTTCGGCCCTCTCTTTCTACCAAAAAAAAAACATAATTAAAAAATAACATTAACTTGTGTTCTGGATTTTAATTTTTTTTTATAGATAATCAATAAAACTTAATTTTTTTTTATTAAAATAATTGAAGTACTTTTTTTTATATAATTGTATTGGATAGGTGGGGCGCCTGGTAAACTTTTCCTTTTAACTATGTAAGCATTTGTAAAAAATATGAAAAAAAAACTATGTAAGCAGTCCACCCAATTCTGAATTACGATTTTAATTAATCAGACCTCTAAATGATATTATATTGATATGATTATTATATCACACACCATATGTTCATAGCTTAACGATTTTTACAATTAAATATGCCAACTTTAGCTTACTCTTTAAGCTAATAGGGCCACACTTATTATATCCCAAGCAAGACATATTCTATATATAGAATGGTAGGATATCTCCTAGGAGGCGGAGGGAGGCATCCAAAACCTAACTAAGCCCTTCCTAGCTAGCTAGTTAACATTAATGGGAGAATCATCTGAACCACAAGCCCGACGAATCAACTGCAACGGTGGCAGGGCTGTTGTTGCTCGTAGCACACCACACAGGGAGGGTCCTATTTACAACATCTGCCATGTTCATGGTAATAATAATGGAATCATCAACCTTGGATGCAACATAGACCAAATCAACATAAGTGCAAAACCGGATCATCGAAAAATATTTCACAACTTTGATATTTGCGAAGTTGTGAAATAATTTTTTTTTGGTAATTCCAAAAATGGTTGTTTTTCTTAGGCACCAAAAAACAAGGTTTGGTGATTTTTTTTTTTAAAGAATATCAACGATCGTAATTTTTTTTGACAAATTACTATGTAATTGTATTTTTATGTATCGGTGATAAATATATGTTTCATGATTTCATTTGCATTTACCCACCAAGCTTGAGGCATCCATTACCATTGCCATGAACATAATCGTTGTTGTTAATGAGACCATTCATATGTGGTGTGCCACGAGCAACAACAGCCCTGCCACCGTTGCGGTTGCGTCGTCGGGGTTGTGGTTCTTCCTCACTAGCATTTTCATCCCAGAGGCGCATGAATTGCATGAATGGTTCTCCCATTTATGTTAACTAGCTAGCTAGGATTAGGAAGGGCTTAGGTTTTGGATGCCTCCTAGGAGATGTTGTGCCATTCTATATATAGAATATGTCTTGCTTGGGATATAATAAGTGTGACCCTATTAGCTTAAAGAGTAAGCTAAAGTTGACATATTTAATTAATTGTAAAAATCGTCAAATTGTGAACATACGTAAAAAAATATTAAATCTCTTATGAGATGAAAATTTATAGACAAATAAAACCCCTAGTTAATATTTTAGAAAATATCCATACATTTTATAGACATACTCCATCTAGTACTTTTTATAGGAAACAAAACACGTAAATCATCAAGATCAAAAAATCATCATGGAGAAGTAGTTATTTTCATTTAAGTTTAAATTTTTATTTTTTTTCAACGAATATCCCTATAATAATTACTCTTAATTCCTTCAAGTTACCTACTTTTAATATTTTCTTTCATAATATATATAAGGGCACAAATGAAATTTAACATCTAATTTATTTGAAAATTGGTCAATATTTCTTACAAAAATGACACATTTGTTTCTTATAAAAAGAACCTAGAGGGAGTATTAGTTTTCTTCAAATCAAGACAATTGCAAGAAGTGATTTATAACATGAGACAAATGTAAACTCATTTGGGTTAATCTAGTAGTATTGGCTTGAGACCGTGGAGTGTGCTCCTTTAAAGATTTAAATTTTGATTCTGTGTTATTTCAATTTCGGTGGATTTAAGTTCATACGGAGCTATGCTCTGACTTTTAATTGACCCACACAAATAGACGGTAAAATTGTACCTCTCATATTAGTCGGTCTTTGAGCCAGATCCGAGTTTAAAAAAACAAGAGACCTAGTTATAAATAACAACTAAAAAGTTGGAAGGGAAATAATATTTCATATTTTGTAGCATCATAAAGAGTAACTCTCACACTCTCACGGCTTTCTTCTCCTGCAAGCCAATGAATCCTACAACCATGACAAGTATGATTTATCTTATAATATTATAATATGGTATAAATTTGTATGTATCATTTTGGTTTATTGTGATAATTCTAACATGGAAGAGTTCCTTTTTTTTTTTTTGAAGGATATGGTAGAGTTCTATCACTGTGATACTGGGTTCGTGCATTTTTATTAGTAATATTCTTATAATCGAAAAAAATATCCTTTAAATAACTTTTTTTGAAAAAATAATTCCACAGTTTGTGTTTTTGAAGCATATGTTTTTAAGTTTATTATAATTAATAGTATTTTTTGTTGGTAGAATCGTTTTTTTTTTGGGTAGAATTGTATCATTGAAGTAATAATAAACTTTGAAAAATGCTACTAATATATTTTTGTTTTCGGTCCTTAGTATTTCCTATAAAGAAACCATTTCATTGTAAAAAGGAATATATATTTTTACGAAAGTAAAAAAGAATATATATTTTGTCACTTTGCATAAAAGTCAAACAGAATATATGTACTAGGTAATTTTTATTTTTAGTAGATAAGTCAAACAGAATATTAAGAAGCCATTATTGCCAAAAGGAATAAATATTTAGATGTTTGCTTAAA
Source organism: Medicago lupulina (assembly GCA_958299785.1). Taxonomy (NCBI): domain Eukaryota; kingdom Viridiplantae; phylum Streptophyta; class Magnoliopsida; order Fabales; family Fabaceae; genus Medicago; species Medicago lupulina. The sequence continues at coordinate 8,590,035 of OY283139.1, read as the reverse complement.
TGTCAAACAGAATATTAAGAAACCATGGATATTCTATATAATAATTTAGGGTGAACAAGCCAAAGCATCATATTCTTTTCCTTGCATCATCTATATAATAGGGTTTTGGTGTTGTGTAACATCAAGAACATCGAAATACAGAAACACTACGGTTAGATAACAATTTTCGAGTATGGTATAAAGATGTCATATCGTGTGATCGAAAACCTCGTTGCAATGCTTGAGGCTGAGAAGGAAGGTTCTAAATCCTCCAACGATGCTAATGCAAAGTTATTTAACAACCATGGCAACCGAGATGCGAAAATCAACATAGGTGCAAAACCGGGTGATCGAAATAAATAACAAGGGTAATTTTAATGGTGATGGCAATGGCGGAGTTGTTAATGGTGATTTTAATATTAATAATTAACTTACAACGGTTAAATATATGTATTTTGATCATATATATGATCTATTAATTGTGGTGTGTACTGCACTAGTAATAATAAAAATAAAATTGGAGCTATATGTTTGTACCAAAAAAAATAAATAAAATTGGAGCTATATAGAGTTAGTTCCGATGGTCTATGGTTTAATGTTGTTGTACTTGCATGTGAGGTTAAAAACAGACGCTATAATAAATAAATCTCCTAATATATTTGTAGTACAAATGGGTTTGAAGGTCTCCAATTATGTAGTTTATCTCATAAAATCTCTATTGGGCTTTGTTTGCGAGTTTAGAAGGGAAGAGATGGGAAAGCTTAAGAAAAAAGGAATGAGCAAGTGGAAGAAATGGAGGAAAAGAGGAGGGGAGAGCTTTGGGGGGTTAATTTTTTTTTTTTATAATACACAACTCTCCTCATTTGAGGGAACTAAAAAATTGTATTGGAGGAGGATTTTGGAGGGTTAATATGAATTCTTCAAATTTAATTTATGTTGTTATAATTTTTGAAATTAAAAATATAATATGAATTAATTTATCATTCTCTAAAAAAACTACTCTTTTAAATTTTTTTGAAAAATTTCTCCTTTTTTCTCATATTATTCACCCCTCAAAATATTTCATTTCCTTTCCTTTCAAACTCCCAAACATAGCCTTGGCGTCGTAATGTTTTACTCAACTCAAATACATTGAAGGGTTGGGGTAATTCAGATACTCTTCGGATTTCCAATGTGCAGTGCTATCTTGAATCATCACCCAAAAACATAATTAGCATAAAACTCTGTAACATAGAATTTAATAAAAACAAGAAAAGAAATAAAGAGAATCACGGTTGATGCGATGTTGCCAAAACGACCGTTGTTCGCCATATTTATTAATTTTTTTTTTGTTAATTATAGCGTAATATCCTTTCATCTCACAAATATATGATATGCAGGATATTTGACTTCCAATAATATTGTCATTTCATTTAAAATATTTATTTATTTTTCAAGAAAAAGAGGTGCAGATGAAAAACCAACTGAACACCTTATAAATATATAGATAAAAAGAAACAAGAGTCCCGACGGCTATACCAACAAAACTTAACAAACAAACAAAAAAACAAGGATAGAAAACAAAACTTAAGAAATTATCCTCTTTCTCTCGCAGTGAAGTCCCGATGGCTATACCAACAAATAGTTTGATGGGATACACAATTTATGTATAAACTTCCACCATTCAAGCCTATCATAAACATCAATACAAACATACAATATTACAACTTCTGCAATAGTTCATATTGGTTGTTTTTTTGCATCTTCCCTTCTAACATTATATTCTATTGAATCCATTTGCGCAAACAATGAATGAATTGGAACTAAAATAAATTAAACAATACAATATATTATCAACTAATTAGAAACAAATACACTAACGTCCTGATTTTTTTTTAACAAGTCAAAATGAGATATATTGAAACCAAAGGTCTATTCCTCCAGCACAAGGTGTCCCGAAGATAATAACCAATATTTACATCAGAGTTTCAAGTGAAAGAAAAAACATCAGCCAGCACCCAACCATAAAAATGAGTTCTGACACCAGTCATGGAACTTGTAATGATAAACAACAAATTGTGCTTTATACCACCAAAAAGAAAGAAGCTTGATATTTTCCAAGAGCTTATGAAGTGTGCTTTCCTGTGTGTACAGAAAGTTCTTGCATTTCTTTCCTTCCAAATGACCCAAGAGCTTGCATACCAAATTAAATACATAAAAGAACACTATGATTTTGCAAGCCCCGAAGACATACCAAACTGAATATAGTGATCAACAACGGTTAAGGGGTTTGCTGAAGAACACCTAACCGATGTCGAACAAGGTGCCACACCTGCCCAAAAAAATTGCATGATAAAAATAAGTGAACATCTGACTCGATCTCCCCACATCCAGTAACACACCACTGAGCGTCATGCTGAATAATCCACATTCAAAATAAATTAGCCTTCAAGTTTGGTATAAATTCCTAACACACCATTAACGTCCCGAATTTCGATTCAAGACATAACATCTATTTCCTTCAATTTACAAAAATAAAACTTCTTTTTTTTTGTTTAACAAGGGTTATCAATAATAAATTCCTAACAGAAACTTTAAAAAACTCTAGCATTTCAAGTCGAGTTAACGACGAAAACTAATAAACTTCAAAAAGTAATTTAAATTACAATTCAGTTAAAAACCCAATTTTATTTCGCTTGTGTTCGCGCTTCAAACAAAAACACCAACCACATGTCATCTCTTCTTTGCTACCTAAAATATTGGTTGTAAGGGTTAGTCTTCAACACCCATAAAATAAAATCAATAATAAATTATCCCATTTGACACATGAACATGAATCGCCCAATTTGACCCTTATGGCACTATTATATGCTATGTTATTATATGTGTCATCGCGATTTTCGGGTGTCAAATCATTAATTGGATTTGAACCTTTCGATCATTGATGTCTCTATTTTTTTTGGGGAAGGTAAAATCGAGAAAAACCTTAGAAATCCTAAGTTCGGGGCTGATTTCATCACGGGAAGGTGTTAGGCACCCGCAATGACTATAGTATCCTATAGGAACTGTTTTACTATGCTTTACGTTTATGCGTTGCTTTTATCGCTACTTGTAAAAGAGATTGGTTTTAAGAATGAGAGGGAGAAGATGGGATTTTATTTTATTGGACTTGGAGAGATTTTGAGTCTCTTGCCTACATACCCTTTTAAGGGATCAAAATTCCATGTAGTTCTCTTCCAAAATGTTTTTGTGGGTTAGTTCAATTTTAGTTTTGAAAATAGTTTTGAAGAAAGAGATAAGAGGCCGTGTAGGCATTAGAATTGAAAACAAGTGAGGTTAGTCCAATTTATTTACAAAAAAGGTTAAAGTTGGAAATTAATTGCATTTTGATTTGATTAAGAAAATAAAGGGAAAATCCTTTGGAGTTTTGACTCCAAGGTTTATTTGGAAAATATTTGAAGTGATGGAAGTTATTTGTTTTTTTTTTTTTTTTAAAAAAAAGATTTATTTTCTCTAAGTATCGCGCATCCTAAACATACACCTAGACGATAAGCATACAACGTGTGTGCGTGTGTCGGTGCGTGTGTCGGTGTACATCACTATAGTCCATAATCCTTTACATCGGGTCCTATTTTACATTCTATAGCCTTGCATGAAATTAAAGAAAATAAACTAAACCTAAAACATTACATGAATTAATGGAAATTGCATGGAGTGACTAAAAGAAAGGAGTTAAAGGAAGAAATGGGAATAAGATGAGATGCTTAGTATGCATGAAACATAGAGTAAAGTGGTTAGTAAACAAGATGAAATAATGATGAAATACTAATCCTAAACAAAATGGTAACTATCACAAAGATTGGCATAAAGTCACACTAAACAACATTGCAAAATATCACAAAATTGGCATCAAAGATCCAACTAAACATAATTGCAAACATCGCAAAATGGTAATCAAGAATCAAATTTAGCAAGAAAGTGGAAATACCACAAAATAGCAATCAAGCATCAAATTTGGCAAAGTTGTAAAATATCACAAAATTGTAATCAAGAACCAAACGTAACAAAATTGCAAAATATCACATGATTGGTATCAAGAATCAAGTTAACAAAATGGCAAAATATCACATGATTGGCATCAAGAATCCAATTAACAAAATGGCGAAATGTCAAAAAAATCTAAGTTTAACAACATCGAGAATGTTACAAAAGCATCAAACTTAACGCAATCCAATGAGCTATTATGAGAACCAGGGAAATCATCATGGGATCAAGTGCTAATCACCGAAATCAAGGGACAAGAATTTGGATGAGCAAACACGCGAGAAAATTTGTAAAAAAAAACCGCAAGATATCCCAATCAAATGAGAAATTAACGCTTGCCAAATTCTCATCAATTTTCACATGTCAAATACCACAAAACAGTCACAAACATACCAAGAACACATACGAATTTTTTGGAATTTTTGTAAAGAAATTAAAACGCACAGGAAGTCCAAATAGCAAGGAAAAAGGTGCAATTAGCAACAAAATTCAAAAAAAAACTGAAAGAAAGACAAAACCCGCGGGTAAAAAGCCCAACACCCAAACTCACAGATGGATCCGGATCTCCAGAACGCCTCTGGGACGTTGGATTGATCCGGATCCACAAAAACCTAGATCTAACGGCCTAACACACGGGGAAGCCGGGTCGGATCTAAACCGACCCGGTCTAGCGCTTACATAAAAGGATCCTGGCCCGGTTCCCCTCATTTTTCAATCCGTTTCTCTTTCTTCTTCTTCTCTCTTGCGCCGCTCTCTCTTCTCCTCTCTTACAAACCCTAATCCACTTGAATCTACCCAGGAACGAAAGAAACTTGGCTTAAACGTCTTAAATCTTTCTCCTAAACATGATTCTGCCGTTGGAATGCACATGCACACAACGAGTTGAGGCAGTTTATTGAATCTTGTACGGTTTCGAACCGTTTCTTGTTTGTCTGATTCGAAGCTTTCTCGCATGAAATCTTCGTGGATTCGTTGATTTACAACGGTTGAAAATCGTTGTAAATCTCAGAATCTCTGTTGTTTTGGAAAAAAGTTAGGGTTTCACCATTTTCAAATGAGAAAGCTTTGAATCCTGTTAATCCGCACCGGTCTAGTGTTCATTACTGTGTATGAATGAAAGGAGGTAAGTTTCTTTGATGATTACCTGATTTTTGTTCGGAGATTTGATTTGGATCTTTGGAATACTTCGATTTGATGCTGTTTTTATTGATTCTTGGCTCAAATTCTGAAATGAAACTGGTGATTTTCTTCTTTTTCTCCTTAACCGGTTCGGATTCCTTGAATTTTCTTTCCTTCTTCTTCGCAATTCTCTACACTGTGATCACGCTTTGAGTTTGCTGCTCCTGGCAGTGAATTCGCGTTGGAATTGCAGTGAGGAATAGCTCAATGATGAAGATTCACCATTGTTGAATCTCTGAGAGCTTGAAATTCTTCTTCCTAACTGAATTCGGTTATGGTTTTGATCTAACTGATATGAGAGAGAAAAATGTGAACTGTTTGTGACTTGGCAGAATTTCCGTGGATCCTTTTTTGAGTTGTACAGTGCGCAGCCTTATATAGGCTGACATGTGGCCTGAATTAGCTTGCGTGGCATCCTGAGGACTGACCTGCAATTTTATGAAACTTGGGACTGATTTGCAATTAAACAAATTGGACTTATTTGGAAATTAAAAGAACTGGGACTGTTCTGGAATTTTAAAAAGTTTGGACTGCTTTTAAATGAAATGAAAGAATTGGACTGTTTTTTAAAAGAATTGGGACAAATTTGCAAAAAACAAAATATTTGGACTGAATTGCAATTTTTAAAAGTATTTGGACTAAAATGTAAAAAATAATAAAATTGGCTAAAAAAATGTAACTTGAAAATAACGTAAAGTGAAACGTTTAAAATTGACAACACGGACTAAAACGAACAAATTACCACAAATGAGGTATTTTAAAATACCTCTCTGCCCAAAATTCAGATAATGTGAAAAGACTAAAATGCCCTTGGGGCAAAAACGACTCAAACTGACTCCGACTGACTCAGATGCAAAACTAAGACGATTTTCAAACAGAATTTGATATATGATTCATGCAAACAGACAGAAAAGACTCAGGGACAAATTGTAGAGACTAAAATGGGTTCCTTTGCAGGAAATGACCAAAATACCCTTTTGTATGATTTTATGCAAAAAATTCAAAAGACTGAAGCAGTAATGTATGCAGTTGAAGCACAGTAGAAAACACGGTGGATTTGAAAGCATTGGAAAATAACAGAGGAATTTGAGTGAGTATTTTTAGGTCCAAAATGAGGGTATGACAGCTGCCCCTATTTAAGTTTCTTTGTCTGGAGAGTCAAGAGACGGAGTCTTTGGCTTGACATGACGAAGATACTTAAATATCGACATTAGCACTGATTTTGGGCGTAAAAATACATTTGTAAATGCTATGTATGCCATGCAATATTTGTGTTATGAATGCAAGACAGACTGAGAATCGAATTTAACAGAATATGTCGTATCCATTGCGGGATTGGTAGACATTAACAGAATAGCAAACAACAGAGTATGTCGTATCCATTGCGGGATTGGTAGACATTAACAGAATAGCAAAAGGAATATGTCGTATCCATTGCGGGATTGATTGACATTAACAAAATAGCAGATACAAGACTCACTGGGGAGACTCGAAAGCAAATTGACAGGTACAAGCTGTTCTTGGATGCGAACTAGCCACTTGACCGGGAATATTGATAACAAAGGCGCAAGCTGCTCTTGTATTTGAGCTGGTCACTTGGCTGAAAGCAAATATAGAAAGCACAAGCTGTTCTTGGACACGAACTGGTTACTTGGCTGAAAGGAGACAAAATAGAAAGCACAAGCCGTTCTTGTATTTGAACTAGTTACTTGGCTGGCGGGAAACAAAAGAAACACGAGCTGTTCTTGGATGCGAACTTGCCGCTCGGCGGATACCAAAAGGATAGGTACAAGCTGTTCTTGGATGCGAACTGGCCGCTTGACTGATAACAAAAACAAATTGACAGGCACAAGCTGTTCTTGGGTGCGAACTAGCCACTTGGCCGTTAACAGAAACAAATTGTATTTGAAAAAGAATTGAATTTGATCGACATAACTGCAGGAGCTTGAATTTGAAAGGAATGTTGACAAGACTGCTGAACTTTGAAATTGACATGACAGTAGACATTTGTTGTTGACAGAAGAAATTTGAAGGTTGACAAGATTGATTTTGATTGAGATTAACATAGGAATTGAGAATGCGAATATGTATGAATGACATGACAATTTTATCAAATGCATGAACATATAGGATGCACGATTATGCATGTATGAATGCTTTGAAATGCATGATGATTGGCAATTTGTAGACAGAATTTCGCAGAGACAGACAAAACATTGGAATATTGGGCACGTAATGGCTCGCGCTCGGACATATACTTGCAAAAGTTCCTCTTCTGGGGATGCCGTCGTTTGAAAATACATCGAGACCATCGCTTGAATGCAGGAAGCTATAAAATTGTAGGGAAAAAGTCTGAGTGGTATTGCCGCTTGTTGGAACAGTCACGCAAGTGCTTTGGACATCGCATCTGTGGTCAATGCTTTTGCATGTTTGTTTTTTTTTCATTTCGTTTTTCATTTTTCCTTTCATCATCCCATTTTTGTCTGGATCGCCCTTTCGGGTTTTCGACCCACCGGGGAATAGTTTTTTGTGTTGCCCCTGTTTTTGCCTGAATTGCCTTTGAAGGTTGTCAATCCATCGGGGCGCTCATTTTTGCCTAAGCCGCCCTTTCGGGTTTTCGACTTAGCGAGCATATTTATTTTTCATGCTTTTCATTCTGTTTTTTCATTCTTGCCATTGACCACAGACTGTTATAGGGAGGAAGGCTTGCTAGTAACTTGAGTTTGGAACTGATATCAATGTAGATTTGTTCATGCATGTTCATTTGAATGTACCTAGCTGTTCAGGCTTGCTTCCAAAATACTCAAAAAGGTTTTCAGTTTTTTAGAATGTTTATTCCAGGCATGCATCATTATTAACATAGAAAAAGAATCTTTTTGTATAAAGCTTTTGAAAATAGAACGGAAAATGAGTGCCAAACAAAAGCATAGGCTCAAATCGATGTATAAGGGTGGTGGTCGGCCAAAAGCGCGACCCCACAGATTTACGAATCTTGGAAAATGGTAATTTTATTGGTTGGTGGTACATTGAACACAGTAACTGCTATGGTATCTGAAACTCTTGAATCCACAGGCGTCGGAACCTCGGATGAGAACAGCCAAACATCAACTGCAAAGATCCCAAGGGGAATGGTAACCTGCCAGATATAGTCAATTGTCTTTTATTTCAATCTCATTTTTGCATGAACCGCCCTTTCGGGTTTTCGGCTCATCGAGACGCTCATTTTTGCCTGAGTTACATGTAATTTCAGCGAGCTTTTACATTTTTGTTTCTTGTCCCTTATTTTGCCTGGACCGCCCTTTTGGGTTTTCGATCCACCGGGAAGCGCATTTTTGCCTAGGCCGCCCTTTCGGGTTTTCGACCTACCACGCTGTTCTTTTCATATCTAGACAAAGTATTTCTTGACTATATCGGCATTTACAGGATTTGGAAGTTCCACACCATCCATGTGTGTGAGAATCAGAGCACCGCCAGAGAAAGCCTTCTTAACAACATAAGGTCCCTCATAGTTAGGCGTCCACTTGCCCCTTGGGTCGGGTTGCTGACTCATTCTTCTTTTCAACACGAGCTCACCCTCCTTGAATTCCCGAGGACGGACTTTCTTGTCAAAAGCATTTTTCATCCTTGTTTGATACATCTGACCATGAGTTAAAGCATCCAGGCGTCTTTCCTCAATCAAATTCAATTGGTCGTACCGACTCTGGCACCATTCCGCCTCAGACAACTTTGCTTCCATAATCACACGGAGGGACGGAATCTCTACTTCCAATGGGAGGACTGCTTCCATGCCGTATACAAGAGAAAAAGGCGTAGCCCCGGTCGAACTACGGACTGTAGTGCGGTAGCCATGTAGAGCATAGGGCAACATCTCATGCCAGTCTTTGTATGTTGTTACCATCTTCTGCACGATCTTCTTGATGTTCTTATTAGCAGCCTCAACTGCACCATTCATCTGAGGTCTGTAAGGAGAAGAATTGTGGTGTTCAATCTTGAATTTCTCGCACAAGGCTTGCACCATGTCATTGTTCAGGTTGGTACCATTGTCAGTGATGATCTTGCTAGGGACACCATACCGACAGATGATATTGTTCTTGATGAATTTGACTACCACTTGCTTAGTCACGTTGGCATAAGATGCAGCTTCGACCCATTTGGTGAAATAATCGATTGCTACTAGGATAAAACGATGACCGTTTGAAGCTTTTGGTTCAATTCTTCCGATCACATCAATGCCCCACATAGAGAAAGGCCATGGAGAAGACATAACATTGAGGGCGCGCGGAGGCACATGGATCTTATCAGCATATACTTGACATTTGTGGCACTTTCTGGCGTATTGATAGCAATCGCGCTCCATGGTCATCCAGTAGTAACCAGCTCTCAACAGCTTTCTAGACATAACATGCCCCGATGCGTGGGTCCCAAAGGTGCCGTCGTGCACGTCGTGCATTAGCTGTTCTGCTTCACATTCATCAACACATCTCAACAAAACCATATCGAAATTCCTTTTGTACAGGACATCACCATCCAGCAGGAACTTGCTAGCCAACCTGCGCAACGTCTTCTTGTCTTTATTGGAAGCATCCGGTGGGTACTCACGGCTTTGCAGAAATTGCTTGATATCATAATACCAGGGTTTGACGTCGGCTCCGCCTGAACCTGTCTGTACAATTGCATCACTGACAGTAAACACATGGGCAGGCCGGTCTAAGCGTTGTACTTTGATCATCGGCACGTGATTCCAATGGTTTACTTGAAGCATAGAAGATAAGGTAGCAAGAGCATCGGCCATTTGGTTCTCGTCTCGGGGAATATGGTGCAACTCGACCTTTGTGAAATACGTCAACAGACGCCTCGCATAGTCACGGTAAGGGATCAGATTAGCATGATGGGTTTCCCATTCTCCCTTTATCTGGTTGATGACTAATGCGGAGTCTCCATAGATGTCCAAATGCTTGATTCTCATATCGATGGCTTCTTCAATTCCCAAAATGCACGCTTCGTACTCGGCCACATTGTTGGTGCATTCAAACACAATCCGGGCTGTGAAAGGAATGTGATGTCCCTGCGGAGCCACAATTACTGCGCCAATTCCTCGGCCATAAGCATTAACAGCACCATCAAAGACCAATCCCCACTTGCTATCAGGGTCTGGACCTTCACCGACCAACGGTTCTTCACAGTCTCTTGATTTCAAGAACATGACCTCTTCGTCGGGGAAATCGAACTTCAGCGGTTGATAATCATCAAGTGGTTGGCAAGCGAGGTGGTCAGCCAGGATACTCCCTCTAATGGCTTTCTGAGCTTTAAACACAATATCATATTCTGATAGTAACATTTGCCAACGTGCTATTTTTCCAGTGACAGCCGGTTTCTCAAAAACGTACTTGATTGGATCCATCCGGGATATCAACCAAGTTGTATGATTTATCAAGTAATGACGCAGGCGTTTGGCTGCCCAGGCCAAGGCACAACAGGTCTTCTCGAGCATTGTATACCGAGTCTCACAATCGGTGAATTTCTTGCTCAAATAATAGATTGCATGCTCTTTCTTTCCAGTTTCATCTTGCTGACCGAGCACACATCCCATAGATTCATCCAACACTGACAGATACATAATCAATGGCCTTCCTTCCACCGGCGGAACGAGGATAGGAGGTTTTAGCAAATAACTCTTGATGTTGTCGAAAGCTTCTTGGCATTCATCATTCCATACCACAGGTTGATTCTTCCTGAGTAACTTGAAAATCGGCCCGCAGGTCGCAGTCATGTGGGATATAAATCTGGAAATGTAGTTCAAACGCCCGAGGAATCCTCTGACTTGCTTCTCGGTTTGCGGAGCCGGCATCTCGCGGATGGCCCGGACTTTATTAGGATCTACTTCAATGCCCTTCTGGCTGACAATGAAGCCTAGCAACTTCCCTGATCTAACACCGAACGTACATTTGTTTGGGTTCAGCCGAAGCTTGTACTTCCTCAACCTTTCAAACATTTTAGCCAAGTATTCGACGTGTTGTTCTTCATCGCTCGACTTGACAATCATGTCATCTACATACACTTCGACCTCCTTGTGAATCATGTCGTGGAACAAAGTGGTCATCCCCCTTTGGTAGGTAGCACCAGCATTTATTAGGCCGAACGGCATTGCTTTACAACAGAAAGTCCCCCACGGAGTGATGAACGATGTCTTCTCCCTGTCCTTGGGTGACATTTTGATTTGGTTATAGCCAGAAAAACCGTCCATGAAGGAGAACACCTTGCACTGGGCAGTATTGTCAACGAGCACATCGATGTGAGGCAGTGAGAAATTGTCCTTCAAGCTTGCTCTGTTCAAATCTCTGTAGTCAACACACATCCGAACCTTACCATCTTTCTTCGGCACTGGCACGATGTTAGCAACCCACTCGGGATATTCAACCGTCATGAGAAAGCCCGCATCAATCTGTTTCTGCACTTCCGCTTTGATCTTCAGAGCCATGTTCGGCCGAGTCCGTCTCAACTTTTGCCTGACAGGAGGACAGTCTGGCTTTGTCGGTATCCGATGCTCCACAATCTGAGGATCCAAACCTGGCATGTCTTCATACGACCATGCAAAAATGTCCGAGTACTCCCGGAGAAGCTGGAAGATCCTTTTCTTGACCCCTTCCTCCAAGGCAGCACCAACTTTGATCTCTCTTTTGTTATCCTCGGTACCCAAGTTGATTAGCTCGATCTCCTCCTGATGAGGCCGAATGGTCTTCTCTTCTTGCTCAAGCAATCGGGCAATCTCATCTGGTATGTCATCACTATCCTCATCTTCGGTTTCGAATACCGGGGATTCAACAGTTTGGAGAAACATAGAATTACTGTGTTCAACGGGTTTACTTCGGTTCGATCTGCGTGACATGATTGGATGATTTTTAGAAAATAGTTTTCATGCAGATCTTTGAAATTAATAAGAAAACACAGATGTTTTGGTTTTTTCTGGCATTACCATTATTTCCAAGGGAAAAGCATTTAAAGAAAGAAAAAAGAGTCGTGAAAGAAACGACGTTTTTCATTGATAATGGTGATGTCGGAACAAACATGCCCTTTACAAAAGAGTCACTTCCGCCTCGGGCAAGACGGAAGGATTGTTATTTTGAAAATAAAGCCTAAACAGCAAGACATATTACTTAGAATCATGCACAAACACAGGGAGATTGATAACGTTCCAGTTCTTTGCAATGCCTCCTGGTATCACAAATGTGGGTCCAACCCCCCTTTCAGCAGCACCATCAAGAATTGCATTGGTAAATCCCGCACTACGGAACGTTCCAGTTGACATGCCTGACGTCGGAGAGAAACCGAGACCCTCTTTGTGTTTGTTGTCCTGCAGCTGTATCAATTGGCCCCAACCAGCGGCCTGACCCTTCTGAACGGCTCTTTGCGCATCCTTTAATGAAGCCATGGCAGCACTAGCTCTCTCGGGCTCCGTACCCTCGATAGTCAAACCCTGGAACGCAGTTCCTTCGGCAGACTTGGCTTCGATACAAGAGAAGGATGATAACTGACTGACCAGATAAGCTTCTTCCCCATGCACTGTCACAAGTTTACCATTCCTTACGAACTTTAGCTTCTGATGGAGGGTAGAAGTGACTGCCCCAGCCTCGTGTATCCACGGTCTCCCGAGCAGGCAGCTGTAAGAGGCATCTATGTCCATAACCTGGAAAGTAATCATGAACGTTTCAGGACCAATAGTCATGGGGGGATCTACTTCTCCAAGCACAGTTTTGCGAGAGCCATCGAAAGCCTTGACTAGAAAAGTACTCCTCCTCAAGGGAACTCCTCGGCAACTCAACTGATCCAAAGTCGATTTGGGCATCACATTCAATGACGACCTAGTGTCTACCAACACGTTGGACAGCATATCTGTTTTGCAGTTCATGGAAATATGCAGGGCCAAGTTGTGGTGCTTTCCTGCCTCTGGAAGTTCATCTTCACCAAACCAAAGGTTACTGCAAGCAGTGATGTTAGCCACTATCCCACCAAATTGGTCCTCTGTGACTTCGTGGTCAACATAGGCTTGTTCCAACACTTTCAATAACACATTCCTGTGAGCCTCCGAGCTGAGGAGCAGGGCCAAGATGGATATCTTCGAAGGAGTCTGTAACAGCTGATCAACGATCTTATAATCGCTTTTCTTGATTATCCTCAAAATCTCATCCAGATTGGAATCTTCAATGGATTGGCCTGGACGGCCGGCACTTTCAACAACAGGAGGGTTTGTCAATGGAGTAGTCTTGTCAGCAGGAATTGTAACTTGCACATCATCTTTCTTCTGAAACAAAAGGGGTCGAACCTTGCCGCTCCTCAAAGCCGTCACTTCAGCTATGCTGCCTATTGCGCTTGAGGACACCAAGGGCACTTCCTTCCCGTTTTCCAACATAGTCGCACTGTACTTGTACGGGATGGCTTTTGCAGAGGTATACGGTACTGGACCAGGCAACCGTATGACCAATGGTTCAACGTCCTTTCTAACGGGCGTACTCTTGACTGGAGTATCGTGGAAGATCGGGACTATCATGCAGACATCACTGGTAGTCAAGTAGTTGTCATTCATCAATCTTTGGATATCAGTCTGGACTACGTTGCAACCCATAGGGTTCTGAAGACATTCGCAGCACGTAGCGTGGTCGTGCTTGAACAGAGCAGCTTGGCACAGCTTGATATGTAGCGGTACTAGGGGTGTAGCAACATTACGGACATTGAGGCGAGGGATTTCTTCACAGACTTCAATCATATTTACAGCGGCATGGTTGGGGAGTGGATTGTCAAGTACGTGCGGGACATTGTTTTCAAAGGACAGCTTTCCCTGGTCAATCAACTTCTTTACAATGTATTTCAGAGCGTAGCAACCTTCTACGTCATGACCTAGGGCGCCTTGGTGGAAATCACATCTGAGATCGGAGCGGAATCTGGGAGGCAATGGGTTCGGCGGAGGCTTGCCAGGCCTAGTGGTGCAATACCCCTTATGTAAAAGAGTTGGGAGTAGTTCGGCATACGTCATTGGTATCGGCGGGAAAGATGGTCTAGATTGAGGACCTTGTTGTTGTTGTGGTTGTTGTTGAGCTAATGGTTGTTGTTGTATCTGTTGGGCGATGACATTAACGGGGACCTGAGGCTGGCCCGGTAGAGGAGGGTATTGATGGTAGAACGGTGGATAGAACGGATGCTGGGCATACTGTAGGTACTGATACGGTTGAGGCAGTTGTATAGCATTGACAGGGGCGGCAGTGGCAGACTGATTGGTTCCGGCGGACACCATTCCAACCTCTGATTCCTTTTTCTTATGGTGACCATTGCCGTATTTCTTCGGTGCATTCGAGGATTCACCTTTCTCAAACACGATAATTCCCTCTCGGACGGCTTCCTCCAAGCGGGTTCCCATAGTGACCATCTCAGAGAAGTTGCTTGGGGCAGCGATAATCATTCTCTCAACATAATCTTTCTTCAGGGTTTTCAAGAATGTTTGAGTCATTTCTTCCTCGTCCAACGCGGGAGTGATACGGGCATCTGCCCCTCTCCACCTCTGTGCGTATTCGCGAAAGCTTTCGTCCTTTTTCTGAGAAAGAGACCGGAGGAACTCTCTATTAGGCTTGAGTCTGGTGTTAAACCCATAGTGGTTCTTGAAAGCAGTAGCTAGGTCATCAAAAGTGCGGATATCATCCTTGCTCAAACCGGTATACCACTCCGCGGCATCTTCCATTAGACTGTCCTGGAAGCAATGGATCATAAGTGAATCATTGTCTGCATGGTTAGCCATCTTCCGGACGTATTTGATGATATGGTTCTGGGGGCAAGTCAGCCCGTTGTAGCGGTCAAATTCCGGGACCTTGAATTTCTTGGGAACATCCACCCTCGGCACCAAACAAAGGTCGTGGGTTTTGACGAGGTCACTGCTCCCACGGTTGGCCTTGATCTCGCGACGGAGTTCTCTGGCAAGTTCTTCCATTTTTTCTTCCATAGTTCCCAATACAGGAGTTCTTCCACGGTAGTCATTAGCATTGGCGCCCAGAGGCGTAGAGTGCACAATCGGAACCGTGAAGACCGTTGACTGAGGCAAGCTAGTGTGAAGAGAGGTGGAATCTGGTGGGGGTATCTGACCAACATTAGCGGCACCTGAAGTCGCGGTTCCTGAAATACCGGCTGCAGTATTGGGAGCGTAATAAGGTGGGAGTCCATAGGGGTATCCCCTCGGCATAACAAGAGATGCGGCGGGAATCTCTTCGGTAGCTGCTTGAGTGGACACGACCGGCTGTTCTTGAGCGGCCAACAGAGCAGTCATGGCGTCGAGAGCTTTGGCTAACTCTTCTCTCACGGAGGCTAGTTCAGTGCGGAGCTGTGCATCCTCTTCTTCCATAGCTACTTGATTTCTCCTTCTGTACTGTCTGGTTTGATGTACTCTGGTAGGTTGATCAGTCCTTCGAGCACGAGCCACTTTTCACTCTGCGGCAGAAGAACCAGGAGGCAATGAGCACTTGGAAGTTTTTTGTGACCGATGAATGATGTATATGATGCATGATATGCAGATGCGGATGCAAAAATGACTCTTTTTACTATCGAAGGGTTTTTTAGACAAACTAGAATTCTTTGCAAACATTTTTGGACTAACAAATTATTCAAAGCAAGTTGTCTTGATACATTGAGCCAAGGGAGTAGGCTTCTAACACATAAGCTGAACAAATAACATAACCAATAGCAACCCTATCATCCAGAACTAAGGAGTGACTGGGTAGTATTCGGAATCCGAGTCTGAAGCTGAACCACAATAACTGGCGAAGAAATCTCGACGACCTCTGACTCTCCTGGAGTCTCTCCTCAATAGATCATCCTTCTCCTCAAGCTCCTTCCTAACTCTGGCTAGTTCCTTCTTCAGCATCCGGTTCTCATGATCCTTCTGCTCGTCTATGCCATCCAAAGTCATGATCAAGTTCTCAGCCTCACTGTAACGGGCTTTCCATGCTCGCTTCTCCTCACTCTCCATAGCTAGATGCTCCTGATACATCTCCTGAGTCGCAGGGAAGCAACGGTAATGGTCTAGATGGAGTAGATGCAGATACATGCCTCATAGCAGGGTAAGGCATGCCAATCTCTTCGGCTCGGTCTATCACCCACTGAGTATAGGCCTCATGAGCTATGCCGGATCTCACACCCAAATGCTTCACATCTTTCTTACGAACCTTAGACCAAGCATCTGTAAAAGCTTTCCTTTGCCCGGTGGGAGCATTGGAATAGTAGAAGAACTCCTGTGATGTAGCAAGGTTGATGGCCTTTGCTCTCATAGGAAAACCAAACTGCCTCATGGCTAACTCGGGATTGTAGTTGATTCCCCCCCGGGTACCGAGAAGAGGTACGTTGAGGAAATCCCCACAACCAGTGATGATCTCCTTGACGCGAGCTGCTGGAGTGATCCAAACCACCTCATCGGGAGTAAGAGCCATAATCCGCTGCGAATAAGACCAATTCTCCGTGTTGGTATGGAAAGAACTCGGGAGGTGAGAAATAAACCACCTATAAAGAAGAGGTATGCAGCAAAGAATAGACCCACGACCCTTGAGAGTTCGATCATGGATCGCATGGTATGTGTCAGCTAACAAAGTAGGAACCGGATTCCTGGAATGGAAAATCTCAATAGCATTCATGTCCACAAAGTTGTCGAGATTTGGAAAGAGAATGAGCCCATAGATGAGTAGTGCAAGAATAGCCTCGAGGGTGTCCTGACAAGTGGATTCAAGATTAGCCTGCTCAAGTAAGTACCTCGAAGTGAAACCCTGAATGTGAGACTTGGTAATGAGATTCTTAGACACCCCGGAAGTCTTGAGATAAAGATCCTTAGCGATAACCAGAGGAGTAAGAGAAGATCCTGGGCCTGTGAAAGGTACCCTCTCAGCTATAGGTAGACCCAATAAGCAAGAATAAGCCTCAAGCGTAGGAACCAACTGAAAATCCGGGAAAGTGAAGCAACGGAAAACCGGGTCATAGAATTGCACTAGAGTGTGCACCAGCTTCTCTTCTACATTAGTCCGGAGAATACCAAGCAAACCACCGTATTGGAGACGAAACCCAGTCGGATTTTTAACTTTGAGTGCCAACTCCCTTAGGCTAGCCAAATCAACTTCTTTGAACTTGTAAGACTTAGTCCTTTTCATGCCTGATCATATTTGCAAAGAATTTTAGTTTGTCTATACCCTTTGATAAATGCATGTAGAAAATTTATGCATGAATGCATGTATGCATGGTTTTAATAAGGAAAGTACGGTGGGCTAAGGTAACAAGTGGACACGGTGTCCGGTGAAACTAAGGCTTTGATAGTAGTGACCAAGGTTCTACAAAGTTCCCAAACCACAACCTCTCTCGCGTATATCATGGTGGTACAAAGCAACGCTCGTCCATGATTATCCGTAAGAAGGTTTAGTTTGGGTGTAGTATCGCGTGACGACTAAATTTCGAGACAACGCTCGGTTTAGCCACCACACTACGTCCTAAGAAAGGCCAAGGATGGGTTTGGTAACTACGGTCCATAGCCTTCATCGGTCAATTAGAAGTAAGGTGCCTAAGCATGACAACACACGCCGGCAACATCACCTCCAAAATGCCTCAGCTATGTGAGATTGATCGCGTAATCCAATGCACGAGGCAACCCCCGGAATGGATTGTCGATTATATCTCTTCCTAATCTTAAGTTCACTCAGCCCGGGTATAGGGCTTTTGATATTCTCACCCCACACGTACACAAGAAAATTTTACATGTAACAATAAAGCAAAGCATAAACATAAAGCATGTAAAACTAGGTGTAGCCCTATATTCCCCAGTGAAGTCGCCATTTCTGTCATCGCGATTTTCGGGTGTCAAATCATTAATTGGATTTGAACCTTTCGATCATTGATGTCTCTATTTTTTTTGGGGAAGGTAAAATCGAGAAAAACCTTAGAAATCCTAAGTTCGGGGCTGATTTCATCACGGGAAGGTGTTAGGCACCCGCAATGACTATAGTATCCTATAGGAACCGTTTTACTATGCTTTACGTTTATGCGTTGCTTTTATCACTACTTGTAAAAGAGATTGGTTTTAAGAATGAGAGGGAGAAGATGGGATTTTATTTTATTGGACTTGGAGAGATTTTGAGTCTCTTGCCTACATACCCTTTTAAGGGATCAAAATTCCATGTAGTTCTCTTCCAAAATGTTTTTGTGGGTTAGTTCAATTTTAGTTTTGAAAATAGTTTTGAAGAAAGAGATAAGAGGCCGTGTAGGCATTAGAATTGAAAACAAGTGAGGTTAGTCCAATTTATTTACAAAAAAGGTTAAAGTTGGAAATTAATTGCATTTTGATTTGATTAAGAAAATAAAGGGAAAATCCTTTGGAGTTTTGACTCCAAGGTTTATTTGGAAAATATTTGAAGTGATGGAAGTAATTGGTTTTTTTTTTTTTGAAAAAAAAGATTTATTTTCTCTAAGTATCGCGCATCCTAAACATACACCTAGACGATAAGCATACAACGTGTGTGCGTGTGTCGGTGCGTGTGTCGGTGTACATCACTATAGTCCATAATCCTTTACATCGGGTCCTATTTTACATTCTATAGCCTTGCATGAAATTAAAGAAAATAAACTAAACCTAAAACATTACATGAATTAATGGAAATTGCATGGAGTGACTAAAAGAAAGGAGTTAAAGGAAGAAATGGGAATAAGATGAGATGCTTAGTATGCATGAAACATAGAGTAAAGTGGTTAGTAAACAAGATGAAATAATGATGAAATACTAATCCTAAACAAAATGGTAACTATCACAAAGATTGGCATAAAGTCACACTAAACAACATTGCAAAATATCACAAAATTGGCATCAAAGATCCAACTAAACATAATTGCAAACATCGCAAAATGGTAATCAAGAATCAAATTTAGCAAGAAAGTGGAAATACCACAAAATAGCAATCAAGCATCAAATTTGGCAAAGTTGTAAAATATCACAAAATTGTAATCAAGAACCAAACGTAACAAAATTGCAAAATATCACATGATTGGTATCAAGAATCAAGTTAACAAAATGGCAAAATATCACATGATTGGCATCAAGAATCCAATTAACAAAATGGCGAAATGTCAAAAAAATCTAAGTTTAACAACATCGAGAATGTTACAAAAGCATCAAACTTAACGCAATCCAATGAGCTATTATGAGAACCAGGGAAATCATCATGGGATCAAGTGCTAATCACCAAAATCAAGGGACAAGAATTTGGATGAGCAAACACGCGAGAAAATTTGTAAAAAAAAAACCGCAAGATATCCCAATCAAATGAGAAATTAACGCTTGCCAAATTCTCATCAATTTTCACATGTCAAATACCACAAAACAGTCACAAACATACCAAGAACACATACGAATTTTTTGGAATTTTTGTAAAGAAATTAAAACGCACAGGAAGTCCAAATAGCAAGGAAAAAGGTGCAATTAGCAACAAAATTCAAAAAAAACTGAAAGAAAGACAAAACCCGCGGGTAAAAAGCCCAACACCCAAACTCACAGATGGATCCGGATCTCCAGAACGCCTCTGGGACGTTGGATTGATCCGGATCCACAAAAACCTAGATCTAACGGCCTAACACACGGGGAAGCCGGGTCGGATCTAAACCGACCCGGTCTAGCGCTTACATAAAAGGATCCTGGCCCGGTTCCCCTCATTTTTCAATCCGTTTCTCTTTCTTCTTCTTCTCTCTTGCGCCGCTCTCTCTTCTCCTCTCTTACAAACCCTAATCCACTTGAATCTACCCAGGAACGAAAGAAACTTTGCTTAAACGTCTTAAATCTTTCTCCTAAACATGATTCTGCCGTTGGAATGCACATGCACACAACGAGTTGAGGCAGTTTATTGAATCTTGTACGGTTTCGAACCGTTTCTTGTTTGTCTGATTCGAAGCTTTCTTGCATGAAATCTTCGTGGATTCGTTGATTTACAACGGTTGAAAATCGTTGTAAATCTCAGAATCTCTGTTGTTTTGGAAAAAAGTTAGGGTTTCACCATTTTCAAATGAGAAAGCTTCGAATCCTGTTAATCCGCACCGGTCTAGTGTTCATTACTGTGTATGAATGAAAGGAGGTAAGTTTCTTTGATGATTACCTGATTTTTGTTCGGAGATTTGATTTGGATCTTTGGAATACTTCGATTTGATGCTGTTTTTATTGATTCTTGGCTCAAATTCTGAAATGAAACTGGTGATTTTCTTCTTTTTCTCCTTAACCGGTTCGGATTCCTTGAATTTTCTTTCCTTCTTCTTCGCAATTCTCTACACTGTGATCACGCTTTGAGTTTGCTGCTCCTGGCAGTGAATTCGCGTTGGAATTGCAGTGAGGAATAGCTCAATGATGAAGATTCACCATTGTTGAATCTCTGAGAGCTTGAAATTCTTCTTCCTAACTGAATTCGGTTATGGTTTTGATCTAACTGATATGAAAGAGAAAAATGTGAACTGTTTGTGACTTGGCAGAATTTCCGTGGATCCTTTTTTGAGTTGTACAGTGCGCAGCCTTATATAGGCTGACATGTGGCCTGAATTAGCTTGCGTGGCATCCTGAGGACTGACCTGCAATTTTATGAAACTTGGGACTGATTTGCAATTAAACAAATTGGACTTATTTGGAAATTAAAAGAACTGGGACTGTTCTGGAATTTTAAAAAGTTTGGACTGCTTTTAAATGAAATGAAAGAATTGGACTGTTTTTTAAAAGAATTGGGACAAATTTGCAAAAAACAAAATATTTGGACTGAATTGCAATTTTTAAAAGTATTTGGACTAAAATGTAAAAAATAATAAAATTGGCTAAAAAAATGTAACTTGAAAATAACGTAAAGTGAAACGTTTAAAATTGACAACACGGACTAAAACGAACAAATTACCACAAATGAGGTATTTTAAAATACCTCTCTGCCCAAAATTCAGATAATGTGAAAAGACTAAAATGCCCTTGGGGCAAAAACGACTCAAACTGACTCCGACTGACTCAGATGCAAAACTAAGACGATTTTCAAACAGAATTTGATATATGATTCATGCAAACAGACAGAAAAGACTCAGGGACAAATTGTAGAGACTAAAATGGGTTCCTTTGCGGGAAATGACCAAAATGCCCTTTTGTATGATTTTATGCAAAAAATTCAAAAGACTGAAGCAGTAATGTATGCAGTTGAAGCACAGTAGAAAACACGGTGGATTTGAAAGCATTGGAAAATAACAGAGGAATTTGAGTGAGTATTTTTAGGTCCAAAATGAGGGTATGACAATATGTCATGATATTTATTCTTTCTTCAAATCATTGTAGTTTTATACTCTCAAACCACATAGCTTATCAATTCCACAAAATCACCAACACTTCATATTTAATAAAATTTCTTAAAACATTTAACGACAAAAGTCGTTTTCTATCAATAAAATTCTCAATTTCACGTATCAACAATCATATATCAATAAACAAATTAATAATTCCACAAATCATCAATCATACATATAATCATCAAAATTCACCTATTCATAAAAATCAAATATTTTAACAAAATTACTAACCAACAATTCTTATATTTATTAATAATATTTAATTTCTTCATTCATCCATTGAATCAAGAAGCATATCAAATTCAATATTATAATCTATAACTTTCATCTAAATTATATGGTCAAAACTAGAACTCTTACCTTAGGCGCTTTACTTTCGTAGCACTATTTAAGTCTCAAATCTGTGTATGTTGTCGGTTCTCTCATTCTATTTACTACTTTATTATTTGGTAAATGATTTGGTACACTTGCATAAATCCGACCATCAAACGTCTATTTAGTCTACGTTGATATTTTTTGTTTCAATTTTAAAAAAAATAATATTTTTGTACCAGACTTTTGAAAATCCATAACAATTTTTTTTCCAAATATTCCTTTTTAAAAAACATAATTAAAATGGGCTTCGGCCCTCTCTTTCTACCAAAAAAAAACATAATTAAAAAATAACATTAACTTGTGTTCTGGATTTTAATTTTTTTTTTTATAGATAATCAATAAAACTTATTTTTTTATTAAAATAATTGAAGTACTTTTTTTATATAATTGTATTGGATAGGTGGGGCGCCTGGTAAACTTTTCCTTTTAACTATGTAAGCATTTGTAAAAAATATGAAAAAAAAACTATGTAAGCAGTCCACCCAATTCTGAATTACGATTTTAATTAATCGGACCTCTAAATGATATTATATTGATATGATTATTGTATCACACACCATATGTTCATAGCTTAACGATTTTTACAATTAAATATGCCAACTTTAGCTTACTCTTTAAGCTAATAGGGCCACACTTATTATATCCCAAGCAAAACATATTCTATATATAGAATGGTAGGATATCTCCTAGGAGGCGAAGGGAGGCATCCAAAACCTAACTAAGCCCTTCCTAGCTAGCTAGTTAACATTAATGGGAGAATCATCTGAACCACAAGCCCGACGAATCAACTGCAACGGTGGCAGGGCTGTTGTTGCTCGTAGCACACCACACAGGGAGGGTCCTATTTACAACATCTGCCATGTTCATGGTAATAATAATGGAATCATCAACCTTGGATGCAACATAGACCAAATCAACATAAGTGCAAAACCGGATCATCGAAAAATATTTCACAACTTTGATATTCGCGAAGTTGTGAAATAATTTTTTTTTGGTAATTCCAAAAATGGTTGTTTTTCTTAGGCACCAAAAAACAGGGTTTGGTGATTTTTTTTTTTAAAGAATATCAACGATCGTAATTTTTTTTTGACAAATTACTATGTAATTGTATTTTTATGTATCGGTGATAAATATATGTTTCATGATTTCATTTGCATTTATTAGTAAAAATATTTTTTTTAAAGAGGCAAAAATGAAACTTATATTAACAACGGAGGTTTCGTTCCTTCCGCATAAAGAGTGCTAGAAGGGAACGACCATAATTACACGAGAGTTCAGTCAAAAGACTCAGATAACAGAAGAACAAGAAACAACTAGCCTATACCCAAACAAAGTAAAGGGCAAGCAAACCAACTGCGAACCTCGAACACATGAACAACGTTAACTGCCTTCATCTACCAATACGAATGAATTTGAACCTTTTCGACCAATTGATAAATAAAATTTCCAGTGTTGTTGAATTGCCTATTATTACTCTCAGTCCACAATACCAACACACAAGCTAACCATAAAAGTTGCATAAAAGAACGATTTTTTGCTGCTGATCCTAGCAAATAAGAAAACTGAAAAAAGTGATCAGCAGTGTCAAAGGGATCGACCCCACAAACACCAACCCATGCACGAACATGCTGCCATAGGTCTCTGAATATAAGGCATGAAACAAATAAGTGTTGAGCTGTCTCCACTTTCCCACAACCAGAAACACAAAGATGCGCATCCTGAACCATGATACCACGAACCGCCAAATTTGACTTTGTTGGTAACCGATTGCGTAGAAGCCTCCAAGCAAGAATAGAGACCTTTAGCGGGACATGTCTGTGCCACACCAAATTTGAAGTTTCTTCCACAATAGTATTACCACCTGAAGTCAACGTATCATAAACAGAACAAACATAATATTTTCCTGAATTATCAAGTCGCCATTTCCATTCTTCTGACTTTGTGACCTGCAAAATAACGTTAGCAAGCAACGACCGACACTCCCCAACTGACTCGTCCTCCTAGTCCCACAATCTCCTCCGCCACTGCCATGCCTCACTACCATCCTCCAACCCCAACACATACATATCCTCTACCATACAATGTATATATCAATGACAAATATTTGTTTTGTGTTTTCTATATTCTTCACTAATAATAATTTGTGGCATATTTTATTTATGTATCAGTGACAAATAGTTGTCTCTTATTTTTTATTTTTTTATATTTATCGGCAACATTATTTGTTTTGTTTTTATAATATTTATCATTGATGAATATTTGTTTTTATTTTTTAAAAATAGTATTAACAAATTTTCCTCAAAAAATAGTATTAACAAATATCTATCTTATGTGTTTTTTTTTATATTTAACAGAGATAAATATTTATCTCTTGAATTTTTTTATGAATCAACACGACAAATAATTTTCTCGTGTTTTTTTTTTTTTATATTTATTAGTGGAAAATATTTATTCTGTGTTTTTTATGTATCAAATACTAATATGTATCTTGTGTTTTTATATACATTTATCAAGGGACAAGTATTTGTTTTATGTTTTTATATTATTTTATATTTATCAGTTACGAATTTTTGTCCCATGTTTTTTTATGCATCAATGTTAAATATGTGTTCGGTATTTTTTTATTTTATTTTATGTATTAGTGATAAGATTATTATTTTTTATTTATTATTAAAAAATATTTCTCTCGTGTTTTTTTATATATCAATAGCATATATTTGTCTTGTCTTTTTTATACTCTTCATTGATAAATATTTCTTACGTATCTTATTTATTTACCGGTAACAAATAGTTATCTCGTATTTTTTTTATTTATCGACGATAAATATTTGTCTCATATATTAGTAAAATTTATTGTGTGGTAGTGGGAAGTTATGGTAAGTTGAGTTATATTCTCATGTGAATGTCATATTCCCTTTCCTTTAAGCATTGTAATAACAATCGAAGAAATCATTTATAAATAACATGGAACAAATTTTCAAAACTTAACAAACATGATAATTTTGCATTTTCAATCTCACATTCTCGGAAATCATATTACAAACTTTAAAACAAACACACCCCAATTGCATCAACAAAAATGATAAATTTCCCAACAATTAGTTGGATATCGGCCTCGGTTAAACAATTGCTGAATACCGGTTAAAACCAAGATGGAAGTTTTTAATCTAACAAAATCGACATTTGTCAATTGAATTAAGTATTACAGCAACTAAAATCAAATTCTAAACTGATATAAATTAAAGAACAAAATTGTTGAATTAAGAATAATCCTCTTACCATAAAAATAAAAGGACAAGAAAGATGAATTCAAATTTCATTAAAAAATTCCTTCAAAAAGAATGAAATTTGTTCCAACAACAAGGTGCATATCAGCCTCAGTCAAAAGAAAGCGTTTGAGCCTAATTTTGATCACTTGTATTTGCTGGAAATCTTCTTGTGAAGACAATATTATATCCAAGCTTCATAGTTGTGGAGACAATATTGTATTTGCCTAAACAATATTGAGCATGTTCTCAGGTAGATGCATGAAATGTGAATTATTTTAACACATTAAAGAAACATATTGCTATGCTACTAGTAAAAGATGATCTATTCGGAAGACAAAGGTGATTCGAATACAAGATTCTTTCATGTGGCTGCAACTTCTAAGAGGAAAATCAACCAAATTAATTGTCTAGAGGATAAGAATGGAGTGATGTGTAGCTCTATTAATGGTATTAACATTGCTCAATACTATTTTGCAGATTTATTCCAAAAGAAGCATAGTTTGCAATATTTGGTCTTGAATGCAATGTCGCCTTCTATAACAAATGATGGCAATGAAGCTTTGACTGCTCCTTTTCGTTTTCACGAATTCAAGGAAGCAATGTTCTATATACAGGTTGATATGTGTCCAAATCAAGGGTTTTATCAATACTTCTGGGATATGCGTGGTCAAGAAATATTTGTAATAGGTTGCCTTTGGTTTGGTTAGAGTATTGTACTTTTCTTTCTAACTTGAATACAACAAATATTGCCTTGATTCCTAAAGGTGAGATCGAAACAACTATGAAGGACCGGAAACCTATTGCTCTTTGCAACATGTTGTATATGGTTGTTCCTGACGTTCTTGCTAACAAGTTGAAATAAGTACTTGATAAATGTATCTCTGACAACTAATCGACTTTTGTTTTTGGAATATCTATTCTTGACGATGTTATGGCAAACAGAGAAAAATTTTCTATATAAGAAATCCATGACTATGTGCAAAATAGAAGATGTAACTTTAAAACTTGATATTAGCAAAGTCTATGATTAAATTGAGCCGAATCATCGGCATTTATTAGAAAAGCATAAAGTGGAGGCGATATTCATGGAGCCAAAATATGCAAGAATGCTCTGATTATTTCACATCATTTTGCTTATGATTGGCTCTTATCATTCCAAGCATCTGATAGTGTAGCTCTCTCGATGAAATATATAATATCCATTTACGAAGACGCTTTGGGTCAAACAATTAATTTACAAAAGTCTGAAATCTACTGTAGTAGGAACGTGACCACTAATGTTAAGAATTTAGTTGCAAATAATTTGGGGGTAAACAAGTGTTAGGTACTAGTAAATATCTTGGGTTACCCTCAATGGTTGGGAGGAGGTAAAATCAACTTCAAATTCATCACGGATAAAGTTTGGAAGAAAGTTTGTAGTAGGGTGTCTACTAGGCAGGTAAAGAGGTAATGATTAAATCCATTTGCAAATTATTCCCTCTTATATTATGAGCATTTTCCCAATTATGTCGTCTCTTAGTGACGAAATTGAAAAAACGATAAACTCCTTATGGTGGGGTTGTCACAAGGAGCAATCTAAAGATATTCATTGGCTTTCATGGGACCGATCGGCTATCCACAAAAAAATGTTGGCGATATGTGTTTTAAAAGAATTTTAGCTTTTAATCATGCAATGCTTGGTAAACAAGCCTGGTAGTTTTTGGCGAATCTGGGTAATTTAATCACTAGTCTTTTCAAAGATAAATACTTGTCGAGAAGTTGTTTTCTTGAAGGAAGTATTGGTCATAACCCAAACTACGTTCGGAGAAGCATCGGGAGTGGCCGGAGTGCAAGGTTTGTCGTTGGTGAAGGTTACAACTGATATGTAGGATCAAGCCACAACATCTTATTATGGAACTGTAAAAGGGTGTTAATTGTCTAAGCCATCATGTTCTTTGTGCCAATGACTTAAAAGACAACCTCCACCTTTATAGAGTAAACCTAAATAAATTGTATTAAATTGAGTGAAATGATTTCTGTTCACGTATGTAAACACAAATTTAAGTACAACAGGTGAGCTGCTCCGTTAACGTCCGAGGTGGAGTTCAAGAGCACTCTTCAGGAGTAAACTAATATTACACTGTTTTCACCTTCCGAATCTGTCCTCCTCAACCATCTATATGTCACCTTTTATAGTCATCAAAATGTTGGTCTAATGGGCCTTTCTCTTATCATTCAAAGCCCATTAAATTGTGATCCAGAGCCTCCCATTGGTTGCCTGCTTTCTATACGGCCGCGCGTGGACTTGGGTACAACTCATTCGTACCAGGCGCGTGGAATCGTGACGCATTGATCGTCCGTACAAGACACATGGTATTAAGCGAAGACGCGCTGAGCTGGCTGGCTTGACTTGAACAGCCAAACCAGTGTTAACTGAAGACGTGTTGAGCTGAGCTGAGCATGCTGAGGGGTAGAGTTGAGTTGAGCATGCTGGACGGGTAGAGCTGAGTTGAGCATGCTGGAGGGGTAGAGTTGAGCTGAATATGCTGGAAGGGTAGAGCTGAGTTGAGCATGCTGGACGGGTAGAGCTGAGTTGAGCATGCTAGACGGGTAGAGCTGAGTTGAGCATGCTCGAGGGGTAGAGCTGAGCTATACATGTTGAAGGGTATAGTTCATGTGACCTGAAACAATCAAGTTGAGCTAGGCATGATAAGGTCGAGCTCATGTGACATGGATGATCAAGCCGAGCTAAGCACGTTGAAGGTTGAGCTCATGTGACCTGGACGATCCGGTTGAGTTGGACATGTTCAATAGTCAATGTAAAGTAGAGTCAATATGGTATGGTCATCCATACTAGTCCACAGTCCACCAAGCGTTAAGCCTGTCAAGGGGTAGACGTTTGTTCTTCACAAGGTCGACCCGCACCAGTCCACAATCCACCAAGCGTTAAGCCTGTCAAGGCGTAAACGTTTGTTCTTTACAAGGTCGACCCGCACCAGTCCACAGTCCGCCAAGCGTCAAGCCTGTCAAGGTGTAGACGTTTGTTCTTAACAAGGTCGACCCGCACCAGTCCACAGTCCACCAAGCGTCAAGCTTGTCAAGGTGTAGACGTTTGTTCTTAACATGGCCGACCTATACCAGTCCACATGGTTGGTAGGCTCCTCCCCCTCTCTTAGTTTTCGATCTTACAAGAGTGAACCTAAACATGATGTCATAGCTTCATTTGTTGTAATGAGTTGTTCCCTAATTCATTTAGACGGAAGTAATCTTTTGAGGAGAGCTCAACATAACACTTTGATGTGTTAAGTTCTACTTGATTACTATTTTGCTTTGTATTATTTATGACTCTTATTAATATGCTAAAGTAAGTTGAGCACACTTAAGAAGATGGAAGGCGTAGCTCTGCTCGGCCACCCTTATTTGGACGTCAAGGAAAACCTCTAACGGATCCATCCTTATAATCGTAAATTTTTTCGTGGGTCGGGTCAACACCGCTACTCGTCCAGGTTATGAGGTAAGTCTCTAACAGATCTCTCCCTATAACGTAGATTTGCCTAAGGGTCGGGTCTATACCGATACTCGCTTAGGTCTTGAAGGCGTAGCTCTGCTCGGCTACCCTTATTAAGACGTCAAGGATTGTCTCTAACGGATCAATCCCTATAACGTATATTTGCCTAAGGGTCGGGTCTATACCGATACTCGCTTAGGTCTTGAAGGCATAGCTCTGCTCGGCTACCCTTATTAAGACGTCAAGGATTGTCTCTAACGGATCAATCCCTATAACGTAGATTTGCCTAAGGGTCGGGTCTATACCGATACTCGCTTAGGTCTTGAAGGCTTAGCTCTGCTCGGCTACCCTTATTAAGACGTCAAGGATTGTCTCTAACGGATCAATCCCTATAACGTAGATTTGCCTAAGGGTCGGGTCTATACCGATACTCGCTTAGGTCTTGAAGGCGTAGCTCTGCTCGGCTACCCTTATTAAGACGTCAAGGATTGTCTCTAACGGATCAATCCCTATAACGTAGATTTGCCTAAGGGTCGGTTCTATACCGATACTCGCTTAGGTCTTGAAGGCGTAGCTCTGCTCGGCTACCCTTATTAAGACGTCAAGGAGAGTCTCTAACGGATCTCTCCCTATAACGTAGATTCGCCTAAGGGTCGGGTCTATATCGATACTCGCTTAGGTCTTAAAGGCATAGCTCTGCTCGGCTACCCTTATTAAGACGTCAAGGATTGTCTCTAACGGATCAATCCCTATAACGTATATTTGCCTAAGGGTCGGGTCTATACTGATACTCGCTTAGGTCTTGAAGGCGTAGCTCTGCTCGGCTACCCTTATTAAGACGTCAAGGATTGTCTCTAACGGATCAATCCCTATAACGTAGATTTGCCTAAGGGTCGGGTCTATACCGATACTCGCTTAGGTCTTGAAGGCGTGGCTCTACTCGGCCACCCTTATTAAGACGTCAACGGATCTCTCCCTATAACGTATGCTTGAATGTATCCTGCAGAAAATGGCCCTAATTCAAAATTATAAAAATTAGAAGAAAATTACAATGATCCCTATAACTGTAGTGTTCAAAGGAGTGGAGTTTTCTTCCCATGGATTTCTTTTTGTCGGGACCTCAAGCTCTGGTCGGCTTCCTCGATCTGGTTGGACATTTCTTAGCAACCCTTATCCGCCTAGCCTTTTCAGCACCCTTTCTCGGCGGTCTTCATTTGTTTGTTACTTGCTTCATGTCTCCCTAGATCCCTACTCTTGAAAAATCCCCTCGGCTTCAATATGCTTCTTCGCCCTCATCTGAATCTTGTCCATGGAGATTGAATTGCGCAAAGTTAAAGCTTCGGTGAAAGTTCCAGAGCTCGTACCCTTCTCAACGGCCATGCCAAGAATATCTTTGTTAGGCTATGTCATCTTGAGAGTGGTGGTGTTGAAACGAGCGAGATAACTCTTCAAAGATTTCGCTAAACACTTTTAGGCAGCCCTGCAATCCACTTATGTGCTACACCGTTTAAAGTTCCTGCAAAATTTTTGCAGTTCAATGTATCATCTACTCCACTTATGAACATCTGAGTTTGGAAGGTTGAGACGCAACTGTGCAGATCACTAGTCCCATCATAGGAATCTATGGCGGGCACCCGAAAGTGAAGAGGGATAACCACCTCTTGAACTTGTGTTGACAATGGTTGGAAAACCTTAGATATTAGTCAGATAGTTTCAACTCCGGTGATATTGCTTCTTAAGAGCTCAAGCTGCTCCCTCTCTCTAGTCTCCATCTGATGTCTGAGCTCGCACTCTCGATCTTCCAGTTGTTGTTTCAGCTCGACCTCCCGAGCTCAGGCTTCAACTTGAAGGCGATGATGTTTGTCATTTTGTTTTTGTTGTTCGACATTCTGCTCTTGAAGTTCACGCACTGCGTCGAGCAGTTGAGCTAGTTGGGGATTGGCGTCGCCTTCCAGCTCGGATCTGGACGAGCTCCAGGTTCGTCTGCGTCCTACCATGATGATATGTTTGTTGAAAATGGAGCTAGGTCGTTGGAAAGTTTTACCGTAGCCCCATGGTGGGCGCCAATGTTCACGTATGTAAACACAAATTTAAGTACAACAGGTGAGCTGCTCCGTAAACGTTCGAGGTGGAGTTCAAGAGCACTCTTCAGGAGTAAACTAATATTACACTGTTTTCACCTTTTGAATCTGTCCTCCTCAACCATCTATGTCATACCCTCATTTTGGACCTAAAAATACTCTTTCAAATTTCCCTGCTATTTTCTAATACTTTCAAATCCACCGTGTTTTCCACTGTGCTTCAGTTGCATACATTACTGCTTCAGTCTTTTGAATTTTTGCATAAAATCATACAAAAGGGTATTTTGGTCATTTCCTACAAAGGAATCCATTTTCAGTCCCTACAATTTGTCCCTGAGTCTTTTCAATTTGTCTGTGTAAACCATTAATCAGGTTTTGTTCAAAAATCATCTTAGTTTGCATCTGAGTCAGTTTGAGTCGTCTTTTGACCCCAGGGGTATTTTAGTCTTTTCACCTCGAACAAATTTTGGGCAGAGAGGTATTTTAAAATACCTCATTTTTGGTAATTTGTTCATTTTAGTCCATTTTGTCAATTTTAACCGTTTCACTTTACATTGCAGTCAGATTACATTTTTTAACCAATTTTACTATTTTTTTGCATTTTGGTCCTAATATTTTCAAAAATTGCAAATTCAGTCCAAATTTTACATTTTATTGCAGAAGTGTCCAATTCCAATTTTCAAAACAGTCCAGTTTCAGTTTTACTATTTTCAAAACAGTCCAAATGAAATTGCATTTCAGTCCTTAATTTCCCAAAATTTCATTTTAGTCCTTTTTTTTTTCAGATTCAGTCCAAGAGGCCACGCAAGCAGTTCCGAGTCCACATGGCACAAGCTCATTGGTCCAAATGCACATGTGGCAGCCTATAAAAGGCCACCACTGTACAAGTCAGAATAAGATCCATTTTTTCACGCGCCACATCAACAAACAGAATCAATTTTCTCTCTCCATTCAGTTACAGATCAAATCCAACAAATTCACCAAAAAGCTTCAAGAACATTCATGGAACCCTAGCTCAATCCGAAGCAATTCCAGCCACAATCCACACCAAATTCATACAAATTCTTCGAATTCATCACCAAGTTCAATTCACAGAGATAAACAGAAGCAGAATTCACACAAATTCGATAGAATTTCACCCGGTTCTCAGGGATTCAGAGTGAATCTTCATCATCGAACCAAGAACAACTGCAATTCGAACACGAGCACGCCACTAGAAGCAACGCGCTACAAGTGTGATCGCAGGGTTAAGACCAGAGAAGAAGAGGTAGAAGAGGCGAAGGGTTTCACAGGTTCGAACCAGAAGAAGAAAGAAAGAGGTAAAACAGGTTACCTACAAAGATTCAGAGCTAAGGATCAAGGAAACGGCCCCAAACCTCCGAACGAAGACTCAGGTAACGCATTAGCCTCATCTTATCTCATCAAAATCATCACCAATCCAGAATCGTGTGAATCCATAGCCAGTTCGAACTGTTCAAAACAAAACCCTAACCCTAACGCAAAAAGTGTTTGAAAAATCAAAGAAACGTTTCAAAATCCACAACGAGTGCGAATTGAAACGAATCCTTGCGATTCACAACGGTTTCATTCCAAAAACTTGAAGAAATTGAACAGTTCGAACCTGTAGCAACGAGAATACAAGATTCACATGATTCCAACGGTGAAAATCACGTTCTTTCGTATGATTCGTGCTTAGAACAACAATACGAAGCGTTTAAGCCATGAATCTTGAAGTTCTGGGTAGAATTCACGAATTAGGGTTAGGGTTTGTGAAGAGAAGAGAGAACGGCAGAGAAGAAGAGAGGAAGAAAGAGAAAGGTTTTGAAAAAATGAAGGAAATGGGTAAAAAACCCCTTTTATATGCGTGCTTGGGTCGGGTTGACCCAAACCCGACCCACTCTCTTCTATTCCTGGCTGTTTGATCAAGATCCTGATGGATCTGGATCAATCCAACGCTCCTGGAGCGTTAGCTTGATCCGAACCCATCAGATCCGTGGGTTTGGGCTTTTTACCCGCAGGCTTTTGGTTTTCTTTCAATTTCTTGAGCTTTTCTTGTTATGTGCACCCCTGTGTTTGCTATTTGGACTTCTTGTGTGTCTTGACTTCTTTACGAAATTCCAAAAAAATTGTTATGCGTTCTTGGTATATTTGTGACTGTTTTGTGATATTTTACATGTGAAAATTGATAAAAATTTGGCAAGTGCTAATTTCTCATTTGATTGGGATATTTTGTGTTTTTTATGAATTTTCTCGCATGTTTGCTTATCCAAATTTTTGTCCTATGATTTTGGTGGATTAGCACTTGATTCCATGGTGATTTACCCCTGTTCTCATAATAGTTCATTGGATCGTGTTAAGTTTGATGCTTTTGTAACATTCTCAATGTTGTTAAGCTTAGATTTCTTTTGATATTTTTGCTACTTTGTTAGACTTGGTTCTTAATACAAATTGTGTGATATTTTACAATTTTGTTACATTTGATTCTTGATTACATTTTGGTGATATTTTGCCTCTTTGTTAATTCGATTCTTGATTACTATTTTGTGATATTTCCACTTTCTTGTTAAATTTGATGCTTGATTACCATTTCGTGATGTTTTGCCGCTATGTTTAGTTTAGTTCTTGATGCCAATTTTGTGATATTTCGCAATTCGGTTTAGCATGATTTTATGCCAATTTTTGTGATAGTTTACCATTTTGTTTAGGATTAGTATTTCATCATTATTTCATCTTGTTTTACTAACCACTCTACTCTATGTCTCATGCATACTAAGCATCTCATCTCATTCCCATTTTTTCCTTTAACCCCTTTCATGGAGCGCTCAACTGATTCATGTAATATTTTAGGTTTAGTTTATTTTCTTTAATTTCATGCAAGACTATATAATGTAAAATAGGACCCGATGTAAAGGACTATGGACTATAATGATGTACACCGACACATGCACCGACACATGCACACACGTTGTATGACTTTCCGCTAGATGTATGTGTAGGAAGCGTAAAACCTAGGAAAATTTATAATTTCTTCATCAAAAAAATCAACACATAACTCAAACTATTTTGCAACAAAATGAGGTCAAAACCTCACTTTTTTTTCTTTCATTTTCTTAAGACAAAATCAAAACCAGTGCTAATTCTCAACTTTAACATCCCTTTTGCAAATAAATTGGAATCACCTCACTATTTTTTCAAATCATATGCTCTTGAGGCCTCTCATCTCTTTCTTCAAAACCATTTTCAAAACTAAAAATTGAACCAACCCACAAAAAACATTTTGGAAGAGAACTACATGGAATTTTGATCCCTTAAAAGGGTATGTAGGCAAGAGACTCAAAATCTCTCCAAGTCCAATAAAATAAAATCCAATCTTCTCCCTCTCATTCTTAAAATCAATCTTTTTTCACAAATAGCGATAAAAGCAACGCATAAACGTAAAGCATAGTAAAACGGTTCCTATAGGATACTATAGTCACTGCGGGTGCCTAACACCTTCCCGTAGTGAAATCAGCCCCGAACTTAGAATTTCTGAGGTTTTCTCTCGATTTTACCTCTCCCCAAAAAAAATAGAGACATCAATGATTGAAAGGTTCAAATCCAATTAATGATTTGACACCCGAAAATCGCGATGACAGAAATGGCGACTTCACTGGGGACTTTAGGGCTACACCTAGTTTTTCATGCTTTATATTTATGATTTGCTTTATTGTTACATGTAAAATTTTCTTGTGTCCGTGTGGGGTGAGAATATCAAAAGCCCTATACCCGGGCTGAGTGAACCTAAGATTAGGAAGAGATATAATCGACAATCCATTCCGGGGGTTGCCTCGTGCATTGGATTACGCGATCAATCTCACATAGCTGAGGCATTTTGGAGGTGATGTTGTCGGCGTGTGTTGTCATGCTTAGGCACCTTACTTCCAATTGACCGATGAAGGCTATGGACCGTAGTTACCAAACCCATCCTTGGCCTTTCTTAGGACGTAGTGCGGTGGCTAAACCGAGCGTTGTCTCGAAATTTAGTCGTCACGCGATACTACACCCAAACTAAACCTTCTTACGGATAATCATGGACAAGCGTTGCTTTGTACTACCATGATATACGCAAGAGAGGTTGTGGTTTGGGAACTTTATAGAACCTTGGTTACTACTATCAAAGCCTTAGTTTCACCGGACACCGTGTACACTTGTTACCTTAGCCCACCATGCTTTCCTTGTTAAAACCATGCATACATGCATTCATGCATAAATTTTCTACATGCATTTATCAAAGGGTATAGACAAACTAAAATTCTTTGCAAATATAACCAGGCATGAAGAGGACTAAGTCTTACAAATTCAAAGAAGTTGATTTGGCTAGCCTAAGGGAGTTGGCACTCAAGGTTAAGAATCCGACTGGGTTTCGTCTCCGATACGGTGGTTTGCTTGGTATTCTCCGGACTAATGTAGAAGAAAGGCTGGTGCACACTCTGGTGCAATTCTATGACCCGGTCTTCCGTTGCTTCACTTTCCCGGATTTTCAGTTGGTTCCTACACTTGAGGCTTATTCTAGTTTGTTGGGTCTGCCGATAGCCGAGAGGGTACCTTTCACGGGCCCAGGATCTCCTCTTACTCCTCTGGTTATTGTTAAGGATCTATATCTCAGGACTTCCGATGTGTCTAAGAATCTTATCACCAAGTCTCACATCCAGGGTTTCACTTCAAAGTACTTACTTGAACAGGCTAATCTTGAATCTACGTGTCAGGACACCCTTGAGGCCATTCTTGCACTACTCATCTATGGGCTCATTCTCTTTCCGAACCTCGACAACTTCGTGGACATGAATGCTATTGAGATCTTCCATTCCAGGAATCCGGTTCCTACTTTGTTAGCTGACACATACCATGCCATCCATGATCGGACTCTCAAGGGTCGTGGATTTATTCTTTGCTGCATACCTCTTCTTTATAGGTGGTTTATTTCTCACCTCCCGAGTTCTTTCCATGCCAACACGGAGAATTGGTCCTATTCGCAGCGGATTATGGCTCTTACTCCCGATGAGGTGGTTTGGATTACTCCAGCAACTCGAGTCAAGGAGATTATCACTGGTTGCAGAGATTTCCTCAATGTACCTCTTCTCGGTACACGGGGAGGAATCAACTACAATCCCGAGTTAGCCATGAGACAGTTTGGTTTTCCCATGAGAGCGAAGCCCATCAACCTTGCTACATCTCAGGAGTTCTTCTACTATTCCAATGCTCCCGCCGGGCAAAGGAAAACTTTTACAGATGCTTGGTCTAAAGTTCGTAGGAAAGATGTGAAGCATTTGGGTGTGAGATCCGGTATTGCTCATGAAGCCTATACTCAGTGGGTGATAGACCGAGCCGGAGAGATTGGCATGCCTTACCCTGCTATGAGGCATGTATCTGCATCTACTCCATCTAGACCGTTACCGTTGCTTCCCGCGACTCAGGAGATGTATCAGGAACATCTGGCTATGGAGAGTGAAGAGAAGCGAGTATGGAAAGCCCGCTACAGTGAGGCTGAGAACTTGATCATGTCTTTGGATGGCAGAGACGAGCAGAAGGATCATGAGAACCGTATGCTGAAGAAGGAACTAGCCAGAGTTAGGAAGGAGCTTGAGGAGAAGGATGATCTATTGAGGAGAGACTCCAGGAGAGTCAAAGGTCGTCGAGATTTCTTCGCCAGTCATTGTGGTTCAGCTTCAGACTCGGATTCCGAATACTACCCAGTCACTCCTTAGTTCTGGATGATAGCATTGCTATTTGTTATGTTGTTTGCTCAGCTTATGTTTTAGAAGCCTACTCCCTTGGCTCAATGTATCAAAACAACTTGCTTTGAATAATTTGTTAGTCCAATAATGTTTGCAAAGAATTCTAATTTTTCTAAAAAACCCTTTGGTAATAAAAAGAGTCATTTTTGCATCCGCATTCGCATATCATGCATCATATGCATCATTCATCGGTCACAAAAAACTTCCAAGTGCTCATTGCCTCCTGGTTCTTCTGCCGTAGTGTGAAAAGTGGCTCGTGCTCGAAGGACTGATCAACCCACCAGAGTACATCAGACTAGGCAATACAGAAGGAGAACTCAAGTAGCTATGGAAGAAGAGAATGCACAGCTCCGCACTGAACTAGCCTCTGTGAGAGAAGAGTTAGCCAAAGCTCTCGACGCCATGACTGCTCTGGTAGCCGCTCAAGAGCAACCAACCTCGTCTGCTCCAGAGACCACCGAGGCGATCCCAACATCATCTCTCGATAGCCGCTTCGCCATGCCAAGGGGATACCCGTACGGGCTCCCACTTTTCTTTGCTCCAGATCCCACAACAGTTGCTTCCAGTGCTGCCAACAGCAACCAGATCCCCGTCTCAGGGCAGGCATCTCTTCACACTACCTTGCCTCAGTCAACGGTCTTCACAGATCCGATTGTGCACTCTACTCCTCAGGGCGTCAATGCTAATGATTACCGTGGAAAGACTCCTGTATTGGGAACTATGGAGGAAAGAATGGAGGAACTTGCCAGAGAACTCCGTCGCGAGATCAAGGCCAACCGTGGGAGCAGTGACCTCGTCAGGACCCACGATCTTTGTTTAGTGCCGAGGGTAGATGTTCCCAAGAAATTCAAGGTCCCGGAATTTGACCGCTACAATGGGCTGACTTGCCCCCAGAACCATATCATCAAGTACGTCCGGAAGATGGCTAACCATACAGACAATGATTCACTTATGATCCATTGCTTCCAGGACAGCCTAATGGAAGATGCCGCGGAGTGGTATACCGGTTTGAGCAAGGATGATATCCGCACTTTTGATGATCTAGCTACTGCTTTCAAGAGCCACTATGGATTCAACACCAGGCTCAAGCCGAATAGAGAATTCCTCCGGTCTCTTTCTCAGAAAAAGGACGAAAGCTTTCGCGAATACGCACAGAGGTGGAGAGGGGCAGCTGCCCGTATCACTCCCGCTTTAGACGAGGAAGAAATGACTCAAAACATTTTTGAAGACCCTGAAGAAAG
Source organism: Medicago lupulina (assembly GCA_958299785.1). NCBI lineage: Eukaryota > Viridiplantae > Streptophyta > Magnoliopsida > Fabales > Fabaceae > Medicago > Medicago lupulina. Next base: position 8,552,268 of record OY283139.1, on the reverse strand, counting down.
ATTATGTTGAGAGAATGATTATTGCTGCCCCAAGCAACTTCTCTGAGATGGTCACTATGGGAACCCGCTTGGAGGAAGCCGTCCGAGAGGGGATCATCGTGTTTGAGAAAGGTGAATCTTCGAGTGCACCGAAGAAGAACGGCAATGGTCACCATAAGAAAAAGGAATCAGAAGTTGGAATGGTGTCCGCCGGAACCAATCAATCTGCCACTGCCGCTCCCGTCAATGCTACACAACTGCCTCAACCGTACTCGTACCTACAGTATGCCCAGCATCCGTTCTATCCGCCGTTCTACCATCAATACCCTCCACTACCGGGCCAAACTCAGGTCCCTATTAATGCCATCGCCCAACAAATGCAACAACAACCACTAGCTCAACAACAACCGCAACAACAACAACAAGGCCCTCAATCTAGACCATCTTTCCCGCCGATACCAATGGCGTACGCTGAACTACTCCCAACTCTGTTACATAAGGGGTATTGCACCACTAGACCTGGCAAGCCTCCGCCAAACCCATTGCCTCCCAGGTTCCGCTCCGATCTCAGATGTGATTTCCACCAAGGCGCCCTAGGTCATGACGTAGAAGGTTGCTACGCTCTGAAATACATTGTAAAGAAGTTGATCGACCAGGGAAAGCTGTCCTTTGAAAACAATGTCCCACACGTACTTGACAATCCACTCCCCAACCATGCCGCTGTAAATATGATCGAAGTCTGTGAAGAAATCCCTCGTCTCAATGTCCGTAATGTTGCTACTCCCCTAGTGCCACTGCATATCAAACTTTGCCAAGCTTCTCTGTTCAGCCACGACCATGCTGCCTGCTGTGAATGTCTTCAGAACCCTATGGGTTGCAGCGTAGTCCAGACTGATATCCAAAGATTGATGAATGACAACTACTTGACTACCAGTGATGTTTGTATGATAGTCCCGATCTTCCACGATACTCCAGTCAAGAGCACGCCCGTCAGGAAGGACGTTGAACCATTGGTCATACGGTTGCCTGGTCCAGTGCCATATACCTCTGCGAAAGCCATCCCGTACAAATACAGTGCGACTATGTTGGAAAACGGGAAAGAAGTGCCTTTGGTGTCCCCAAGCACAGTGGGAAGTATCGCTGAAGTGACGGCTTTGAGGAGCGGCAAGGTCCGACCCCTTTTGTTCCAGAAGAAAGATGATGTGCAAGTTACAACTCCTGCTGATAAGACTACTCCATTGACAATCCCTCCTGTTGTTGAAAGTACCAGCCGTCCAGGCCAATCCATTGAAGATTCCAATCTGGATGAGATTTTGAGGATAATTAAGAAAAGCGATTATAAGATCGTTGATCAGCTGTTACAAACTTCTTCGAAGATATCCATCTTGGCCCTACTCCTCAGTTCGGAGGCTCACAGGAATGTGTTATTGAAGGTGTTGGAACAAGCCTATGTTGACCACGAAGTCACAGAGGATCAATTTGGCGGGATAGTGGCTAACATCACCGCTTGCAGTAACCTTTGGTTTGGTGAAAATGAACTTCCAGAGGCAGGAAAGCACCACAACTTGGCCCTGCACATTTCCATGAACTGCAAAACAGATATGCTGTCCAACGTGTTGGTAGACACTGGGTCGTCGTTGAATGTGATGCCTAAATCGACTTTGGATCAGTTAAGTTGTCAAGGAGTTCCTTTGAGAAGGAGTACTTTCCTAGTCAAGGCTTTCGATGGTTCCCGTAAAACTGTGCTCGGAGAAGTAGATCTCCCCATGACTATTGGTCCTGAAACATTCATGATTACTTTCCAGGTTATGGACATAGATGCCTCTTACAGCTGCCTTCTCGGCAGACCGTGGATACACGAGGCCGGGGCGGTCACTTCTACCCTCCATCAGAAGCTAAAGTTCGTAAGGAATGGTAAACTTGTAACAGTGCATGGGGAAGAAGCTTATCTGGTCAGTCAGTTATCATCCTTCTCTTGTATCGAAGCTAAGTCTGCCGAAGGAACTGCATTCCAGGGTTTGACTATCGAGGGTACGGAGCCCAAGAGAGCTAGTGCTACCATGGCTTCATTAAAAGATGCGCAGAAAGCCGTTCAGGAGGGTCAGGCCGCTGGTTGGGGCCAATTGATACAGCTGCAGGACAACAAACACAAAGAGGGCCTCGGTTTCTCTCCGTCGTCAGGCGTGTCAACTGGAACGTTCCGTAGTGCTGGATTTGTCAATGCAATTCTTGATGGTGATAGTGAAAGAGGGGTTAGACCCACATTTGTGATACCAGGAGGCATTGCAAAGAACTGGAACGTTATCAATCTCCCTGTGTTTGTGCATGATTCTAAGTAATATGTCTTGTTGTTTAGGCTCTTGTTTTCAAAATAACAATCCTTCCGTCTTGCCCGAGACGGAAGTGACACTTTTGTAAAGGGCATGTTTGTTCCGACATCACCATTATCAATAAAAAACGTCGTTTCTTTCACGACTCTCTCTTTTCTTTAGTGTTTTCCCCTTGGAAATAATGGTAATGCCAGAAAAAACCAAAACATCTGTGTTTTCTTATTAATTTCAAAGATCTGCATGAAAACTATTTTCTAAAAAATCATCCAATCATGTCACGCAGATCGAACCAAAATGAACCCGTTGAACACAGTGACCCTATGTTTCTCCAAACTGTTGAATCCCCGGTGTTCGAGACCGAAGATGAGGATAGTGATGACATACCAGATGAGATTGCCCGACTGCTTGAGCAAGAAGAGAAAACCATTCGGCCTCATCAGGAGGAGATCGAGCTAATCAACTTGGGTACTGAGGATAACAAAAGAGAGATCAAAGTCGGTGCTGCATTGGAGGAAGGGGTCAAGAAAAGGATCTTCCAACTACTCCGCGAATACTCGGACATTTTTGCATGGTCGTATGAAGACATGCCAGGTTTGGATCCTCAGATTATGGAGCATCGGATACCGACAAAACCAGATTGTCCTCCCGTCAGACAAAAGTTGAGACGGACACGGCCGGACATGGCTCTGAAGATCAAAGGTGAAGTGCAGAAACAGATCGATGCGGGTTTTCTCATGACAGTTGAATATCCCGAGTGGGTTGCTAACATCGTGCCAGTGCCGAAGAAGGATGGTAAGGTTCGGATGTGTGTTGACTACAGAGATTTGAATAGAGCAAGCTTGAAAGACAATTTCCCACTGCCTCACATCGATGTGCTTGTTGATAACACGGCCCAGTGCAAGGTGTTCTCCTTCATGGACGGTTTTTCTAGCTATAACCAAATCAAAATGTCACCCAAAGACAGGGAGAAGACGTCGTTCATCACTCCATGGGGAACTTTTTGCTGCAAAGCGATGCCGTTCGGTCTAATAAATGCCGGTGCTACTTACCAAAGGGGGATGACCACTTTGTTCCATGACATGATTCACAAAGAGGTTGAAGTGTATGTAGATGACATGATTGTCAAGTCAAGCGATGAAGAACAACACGTTGAATATTTGGCAAAGATGTTTGAGAGGTTGAGGAAGTACAAGCTTCGGCTGAACCCAAACAAATGTACGTTCGGTGTCAGATCTGGGAAGTTGCTAGGCTTCATTGTCAGCCAGAAGGGCATTGAAGTAGATCCCGACAAAGTCCGAGCTATCCGCGAGATGCCGGCCCCGTAAACCGAGAAGCAGGTCAGAGGGTTCCTCGGGCGTTTGAGCTACATTTCCAGATTTATATCTCACATGACTGCGACCTGCGGGCCGATTTTCAAGTTACTCAGGAAGAATCAACCTGTGGTATGGAATGATGAATGCCAAGAAGCTTTCGACAACATCAAGAACTATTTGCTAGAGCCACCGATCCTTGTTCCGCCGGTGGAAGGAAGGCCATTGATCATGTATCTGTCAGTGTTGGATGAGTCCATGGGATGTGTGCTCGGTCAGCAAGATGAAACTGGAAAGAAAGAGCATGTAATCTATTATTTGAGCAAGAAATTCACCGATTGTGAGACTCGGTATACAATGCTTGAGAAAACCTGTTGTGCACTAGCCTGGGCCGCCAAACGCCTGCGTCATTACTTGATAAATCATACAACTTGGTTGATATCCCGGATGGATCCGATCAAGTACATCTTTGAGAAACCGGCTGTCACTGGAAAAATAGCACGTTGGCAAATGTTACTGTCAGAGTATGATATTGTGTTTAAAGCCCAGAAAGCCATTAGAGGAAGTATCCTGGCTGACCATCTTGCTTGCCAACCGCTTGATGATTATCAACCCTTGAAGTTCGACTTCCCCGACGAAGAGGTTATGTTTTTAAAGTCAAGAGACTGTGAAGAACCACTGATCGGTGAAGGTCCAGACCCTGATAGCAAGTGGGGATTGGTCTTTGATGGAGCTGTTAATGCTTATGGCCGAGGAATTGGCGCAGTAATTGTGGCTCCGCAGGGGCATCACATCCCTTTCACAGCCCGGATTGTGTTTGAGTGCACCAACAATGTGGCCGAATACGAGGCATGTATCCTGGGAATTGAAGAAGCCATCGATATGAGAATCAAGCATCTGGACATCTATGGAGACTCCGCACTAGTCATCAACCAGATAAAGGGAGAATGGGAAACCCATCACGCTAATTTGATCCCTTACCGTGATTATGCGAGACGTCTGTTGACGTATTTTACCAAGGTCGAGTTGCACCATATTCCCCGAGAGGAGAACCAAATGGCCGATGCTCTTGCTACCTTATCTTCCATGCTTCGAGTGAACCATTGGAATCATGTACCGATGATCAAAGTACAACGCTTAGATCGGCCCGCCCATGTGTTTACTGTCAGTGATGCAATTGTACAAACGGGTTCAGGCGGAGTCGACAACAAACCCTGGTATTATGATATCAAGCAATTTTTGCAAAGCCGTGAGTACCCGCCGAATGCTTCCAATAGAGACAAGAAGACGCTGCGCAGGCTGGCTAGCAAGTTCCTGCTGGATGGTGATGTTCTGTACAAAAGGAATTTCGATATGGTGTTGTTAAGGTGTGTTGACGAATGTGAAGCAGAACAGCTAATGCACGATGTGCACGATGGCACCTTTGGGACCCACGCATCGGGGCATGCTATGTCTAGAAAGCTGTTGAGAGCTGGTTACTACTGGATGACCATGGAACGCGATTGCCATCAATATGCTAGGAAGTGCCACAAATGTCAAATATATGCTGATAAGATCCATGTGCCTCCGCACGCTCTCAATGTTATGTCTTCTCCATGGCCTTTTTCTATGTGGGGCATTGATATGATCGGGAGAATTGAACCGAAAGCTTCAAACGGTCATCGTTTTATCCTGGTAGCAATCGATTATTTCACCAAATGGGTCGAAGCTGCATCATATGCCAACGTGACTAAGCAAGTGGTAGTCAAATTCATCAAGAACAATATCATCTGCCGGTATGGTGTTCCTAGCAAGATCATCACTGACAATGGTACCAACCTGAACAATGACATGGTGCAAGCCTTATGCGAGAAATTCAAGATTGAACACCACAATTCTTCTCCTTACAGACCTCAGATGAATGGCGCAGTTGAGGCCGCCAATAAGAACATCAAGAAGATTGTGCAGAAGATGGTAACAACATACAAAGACTGGCATGAGATGTTACCCTATGCTTTACACGGCTACCGTACTACAGTCCGTAGTTCAACCGGGGCAACGCCTTTTTCTCTTGTATACGGCATGGAAGCAGTCCTCCCATTGGAAGTGGAGATTCTGTCTCTCCGTGTGATTATGGAAGCAAAGTTGTCTGAGGCTGAGTGGTGCCAGAGTCGGTACGACCAGTTGAATTTGATTGAGGAAAGACGCCTGGATGCCTTAGCTCACGGTCAAATGTATCAAACAAGGATGAAAACTGCTTTTGACAAGAAAGTCCGTCCTCGGGAATTCAAGGAGGGTGAACTCGTATTGAAGAGAAGAATGAGTCAGCAACCCGACCCAAGGGGCAAGTGGACGCCTAACTATGAAGGACCTTATGTTGTCAAGAAGGCTTTCTCCGGCGGTGCTTTGATTCTCACACACATGGATGGTGTAGAACTTCCGAATCCTGTGAATGCCGATATAGTCAAGAAATACTTTGTCTAGATATGAAAAGAACAGCGTGGTAGGTCGAAAACCCGAAAGGGCGGCCTAGGCAAAAATGCGCTTCCCGGTGGATCGAAAACCCGAAAGGGCGGTCCAGGCAAAATAAGGGACAAGAAACAAAATGTAAAAGCTCGCTGAGATTACATGTAACTCAGGCAAAAATGAGCGTCTCGATGAGCCGAAAACCCGAAAGGGCGGTTCATGCAAAAATGAGATTGAAATAAAAGACAATTGACTATATCTGGCAAATTACCATTCCCCTTGGGATCTTTGCAATCGATGTTTGGTTGTTCTCATCCGAGGTTCCGACGCCCGTGGATTCAAGGGTTTCAGATACCATAGCAGTTACTGTGTTTAATGTACCACCAACCAATAAAATTACCATTTTCCAAGATTTGTAAATCTGTGGGGTCGCGCTTTTGGCCGACTACCACCCTTATACATTGATTTGAGCCTACGCTTTTGTTTGGCACTCATTTTCCGTTCTATTTTCAAAGCTTTGTACAAAAGATTTCTTCTATGTTAATAATGATGCATGTTTGGAATAAACATTATGAAAATTGAAAATTTTTGAGTATTTTGGAAGCAAGTCTGAACAGCTAGGTACATTCAAATGAACATGCATGAACAAATCTACATTGATATCAGTTCCAATTCAAGTTACTAGCAAGCCTACCCCCAGTGACGGTCTGTGGTCAATGGCAAGAATGAAAAAAACAGAATGAAAAGCATGGAAAAATGAATATGCTCGCTAAGTCGAAAACCCGAAAGGGCGGCTTAGGCAAAAATGAGCACCCCGATGGATTGACAACCTTCAAAGGCAATTCAGGCAAAAATAGGGGCAAGTAAAAAAAAACTATTCCCCGGTGGATCGAAAACCCGAAAGGGCGATCCAGGCAAAAATGGGATGATGAAAGGAAAAGAAAAAAAAATGAAATGGAAAAAACAAACATGCAAAAAGCATTGACCACAGATGCGATGTCCGAAGCATTTACGTGACCGTTCCAACAAGCAGCAATACCATTCAGACTGTTTTTCTCTACAATTTTACAGCTTCTTGCCTTCAGCAATGGTCTCGATGTATCTTCGAACGACTGCATCCCCAGAAGAGGAACTTTTGCAAATATGTGTCCAAGCGCGAGCCATTACGTGCCCAATATTCCAATGTTTTGTCTGTCGCTGCGAAATTCTGTCTACAAATTGCCAATCATCATGCATTTCGAAACATTCATACATGCATAATCATACACCCTATGTGTTCATGCATTTGATAAAATTATCATGCTATTCATACGCATCTGCATTCTCAATCCCTATGTTAATCTCAATCAAAATCAATCTTGTCAACTTCAAATTTCTCCTGCTGATAACAAATGTCTATTGTCATGTCAATTTCAAAGATCAACAGTCTTGTTCTAACATTCCTGTCAAATTCAAGCTCCTGCAGTTATGTCAATCAAATTCAATTCCTTTTCAAATGTAATTTGTTTCTGTTAACGGCCAAGTGGCTAGTTCGTACCCAAGAACAGCTTGTGCCTGCCAATTCACTCTTGTTATCGGTCAAGCAGCAAGTTCGCATCCAAGAACAGCTTGTACCTGTCAATTTGTTTCTGTTATCGGTCAAGTAGCAAGTTCACATCCAAGAACAACTTGTACCTACCCTGTTGGTACCCGCCAAGCAGCCAGTTCAGATCCAAGAACAGCTCGTGCTTTCTGTTTTGCTTCCCGTCAGCCAAGTAACCAGTTCGTGTCCAAGAACAGCTTGTGCTTCCTACGTTTTTTTCAGCCAAGTAACCAGTTCGTGTCCAAGAACAGCTTGTGCTTCCTACGTTTTTTCAGCCAAGTAACTAGTTCATGTCCAAGAACAGCTTGTGCTTTCTGTGTTTTCTTTCAGCCAAGTGACCAGCTCAAATACAAGAGCAGCTTGTGCCCTTTGTTGTCAACATTCCCGGTCAAGTGGCTAGTTCGCATCCAAGAACAGCTTGTACCTGTCAAATTTGCTATTAAGTCTCCCCAGTGAGTCTTGTTATCTACCATCCTGTTAATGTCAATCAGTCCCGCAATGGATACAACATATTTTTTTATCTGTTATCTTGTCAATGTCAATCAGTCCCGCAATGGATACGACATATCTTGTTAAATTCAATTCTCAGTCTGTCTTGCATTCATAACACAAATGTTGCATGGCATACATGACATGTACAAATGTATTTTTACGCCCAAAATCAGTGCTAATGTCGATATTTAAGTATCTTCGTCGCGTCAAGCCAAAGACTCCGTCTCTTGACTCTCTAGACAAAGAAACTTAAATAGGGGCAGCTGTCATACCCTCATTTTGGACCTAAAAATACTCTTTCAAATTTCCCTGCTATTTTCTAATACTTTCAAATCCACCGTGTTTTCCACTGTGCTTCAGTTGCATACATTACTGCTTCAGTCTTTTGAATTTTTGCATAAAATCATACAAAAGGGTATTTTGGTCATTTCCTACAAAGGAATCCATTTTTCAGTCCCTACAATTTGTCCCTGAGTCTTTTCAATTTGTCTGTGTAAACCATTAATCAGGTTTTGTTCAAAAATCATCTTAGTTTGCATCTGAGTCAGTTTGAGTCGTCTTTTGACCCCAGGGGTATTTTAGTCTTTTCACCTCGAACAAATTTTGGGCAGAGAGGTATTTTAAAATACCTCATTTTTGGTAATTTGTTCATTTTAGTCCATTTTGTCAATTTTAACCGTTTCACTTTACATTGCAGTCAGATTACATTTTTTAACCAATTTTACTATTTTTTTGCATTTTGGTCCTAATATTTTCAAAAATTGCAAATTCAGTCCAAATTTTACATTTTATTGCAGAAGTGTCCAATTCCAATTTTCAAAACAGTCCAGTTTCAGTTTTACTATTTTCAACAGTCCAAATGAAATTGCATTTCAGTCCTTAATTTCCCAAAATTTCATTTTAGTCCTTTTTTTTCAGATTCAGTCCAAGAGGCCACGCAAGCAGTTCCGAGTCCACATGGCACAAGCTCATTGGTCCAAATGCACATGTGGCAGCCTATAAAAGGCCACCACTGTACAAGTCAGAATAAGATCCATTTTTTCACGCGCCACATCAACAAACAGAATCAATTTTCTCTCTCCATTCAGTTACAGATCAAATCCAACAAATTCACCAAAAAGCTTCAAGAACATTCATGGAACCCTAGCTCAATCCGAAGCAATTCCAGCCACAATCCACACCAAATTCATACAAATTCTTCGAATTCATCACCAAGTTCAATTCACAGAGATAAACACAAGCAGAATTCACACAAATTCGATAGAATTTCACCCGGTTCTCAGGGATTCACAGTGAATCTTCATCATCGAACCAAGAACAACTGCAATTCGAACACGAGCACGCCACTAGAAGCAGCGCGCTACAAGTGTGATCGCAGGGTTAAGATCAGAGAAGAAGAGGTAGAAGAGGCGAAGGATTTCACAGGTTCGAACCAGAAGAAGAAAGAAAGAGGTAAAACAGGTTACCTACAAAGATTCAGAGCTAAGGATCAAGGAAACGGCCCCAAACCTCCGAACGAAGACTCAGGTAACGCATTAGCCTCATCTTATCTCATCAAAATCATCACCAATCCAGAATCGTGTGAATCCATAGCCAGTTCGAACTGTTCAAAACAAAACCCTAACCCTAACGCAAAAAGTGTTTGAAAAATCAAAGAAACGTTTCAAAATCCACAACGAGTGCGAATTGAAACGAATCCTTGCGATTCACAACGGTTTCATTCCAAAAACTTGAAGAAATTGAACAGTTCGAACCTGTAGCAACGAGAATACAAGATTCACATGATTCCAACGGTGAAAATCACGTTCTTTCGTATGATTCGTGCTTAGAACAACAATACGAAGCGTTTAAGCCATGAATCTTGAAGTTCTGGGTAGAATTCACGAATTAGGGTTAGGGTTTGTGAAGAGAAGAGAGAACGGCGGAGAAGAAGAGAGGAAGAAAGAGAAAGGTTTTGAAAAAATGAAGGAAATGGGTAAAAAACCCCTTTTATATGCGTGCTTGGGTCGGGTTGACCCAAACCCGACCCACTCTCTTCTATTCCTGGCTGTTTGATCAAGATCCTGATGGATCTGGATCAATCCAACGCTCCTGGAGCGTTAGCTTGATCCGGACCCATCAGATCCGTGGGTTTGGGCTTTTTACCCGCAGGCTTTTGGTTTTCTTTCAATTTCTTGAGCTTTTCTTGTTATGTGCACCCCTGTGTTTGCTATTTGGACTTCTTGTGTGTCTTGACTTCTTTACGAAATTCCAAAAAAATTGTTATGCGTTCTTGGTATATTTGTGACTGTTTTGTGATATTTTACATGTGAAAATTGATAAAAATTTGGCAAGTGCTAATTTCTCATTTGATTGGGATATTTTGTGTTTTTTATGAATTTTCTCGCATGTTTGCTTATCCAAATTTTTGTCCTATGATTTTGGTGGATTAGCACTTGATTCCATGGTGATTTACCCCTGTTCTCATAATAGCTCATTGGATCGTGTTAAGTTTGATGCTTTTGTAACATTCTCAATGTTGTTAAGCTTAGATTTCTTTTGATATTTTTGCTACTTTGTTAGACTTGGTTCTTAATACAAATTGTGTGATATTTTACAATTTTGTTACATTTGATTCTTGATTACATTTTGGTGATATTTTGCCTCTTTGTTAATTCGATTCTTGATTACTATTTTGTGATATTTCCACTTTCTTGTTAAATTTGATGCTTGATTACCATTTCGTGATGTTTTGCCGCTATGTTTAGTTTGGTTCTTGATGCCAATTTTGTGATATTTCGCAATTCGGTTTAGCATGATTTTATGCCAATTTTTGTGATAGTTTACCATTTTGTTTAGGATTAGTATTTCATCATTATTTCATCTTGTTTTACTAACCACTCTACTCTATGTCTCATGCATACTAAGCATCTCATCTCATTCCCATTTTTTCCTTTAACCCCTTTCATGGAGCGCTCAACTGATTCATGTAATATTTTAGGTTTAGTTTATTTTCTTTAATTTCATGCAAGACTATAGAATGTAAAAGAGGACCCGATGTAAAGGACTATGGACTATAATGATGTACACCGACACATGCACCGACACATGCACACACGTTGTATGACTTTCCGCTAGATGTATGTGTAGGAAGCGTAAAACCTAGGAAAATTTATAATTTCTTCATCAAAAAAATCAACACATAACTCAAACTATTTTGCAACAAAATGAGGTCAAAACCTCACTTTTTTTCTTTCATTTTCTTAAGACAAAATCAAAACCAGTGCTAATTCTCAACTTTAACATCCCTTTTGCAAATAAATTGGAATCACCTCACTATTTTTTCAAATCATATGCTCTTGATGCCTCTCATCTCTTTCTTCAAAACCATTTTCAAAACTAAAAATTGAACCAACCCACAAAAAACATTTTGGAAGAGAACTACATGGAATTTTGATCCCTTAAAAGGGTATGTAGGCAAGAGACTCAAAATCTCTCCAAGTCCAATAAAATAAAATCCAATCTTCTCCCTCTCATTCTTAAAATCAATCTTTTTTCACAAATAGCGATAAAAGCAACGCATAAACGTAAAGCATAGTAAAACGGTTCCTATAGGATACTATAGTCACTGCGGGTGCCTAACACCTTCCCGTAGTGAAATCAGCCCCGAACTTAGAATTTCTGAGGTTTTCTCTCGATTTTACCTCTCCCAAAAAAAATAGAGACATCAATGATTGAAAGGTTCAAATCCAATTAATGATTTGACACCCGAAAATCGCGATGACAATCTATATGTCACCTTTTATAGTCATCAAAATGTTGGTCTAATGGCCCTTTCTCTTATCATTCAAAGCCCATTAAATTGTGATCCAGAGCCTCCCATTGGTTGCCTGCTTTTTGTACGGCCGCGCGTGGACTAGGGTACAACTCATTCGTACCAGGCGCGTGGAATCGTGACGCATTGATCGTCCGTACAAGACACATGGTATTAAGCGAAGACGCGCTGAGCTGGCTGGCTTGACTTGAACAGCCAAACTAGTGTTAACTGAAGACGTGTTGAGATGAGCTGAGCATGCTGGGGGGTAGAGCTGAGTTGAGCATGCTGGACGGGTAGAACTGAGTTGAGCATGTTGGACGGGTAGAGCTGAGGTGAGCATGCTGGAGGGGTAGAGCTGAGCTGAATATGCTGGAAGGGTAGAGCTGAGTTGAGCATGCTGGAAGGGTAGAGCTGAGTTGAGCATGCTGGACGGGTAGAGCTGAGTGGAGCATGCTGGACGGGTAGAGCTGAGTTGAGCATGCTGGAGGGGTAGAGCTGAGCTATACATGTTGAAGGGTATAGTTCATGTGACCTAAAACAATCAAGTTGAGCTAGGCATGATAAGGTCGAGCTCATGTGACATGGATGATCAAGCCGAGATAAGCACGTTGAAGGTTGAGCTCATGTGACCTGGACGATCCGGTTGAGTTGGACATGTTGAATAGTCAATGTAAAGTAGAGTCAATATGGTATGGTCATCCATACTAGTCCACAGTCCACCAAGCGTTAAGCCTGTCAAGGCATAGACGTTTGTTCTTCACAAGGTCGACCCGCACCAGTCCACAATCCACCAAGCGTTAAGCCTGTCAAGGCGTAGACGTTTGTTCTTCACAAGGTCGACCCGCACCAGTCCAATTTCAAACCAGGTATTTAATAATTTTTTTTTAACAACCAATTAAGCCTCGTATCTATATTATATAAATTTGAGGGTTTTCCTCAAATTTATATATGGAAATGGAAAAACTCATAAGAAATGATCACACGTGACACTTGAAATGACCTAAACTTTCTAATGACACGTGGCATCTTAAAATCAATCAAGTCTTTTCATGTTTTTGACATTTAATGATATTTTAAAATGACTAGAATTACAACATTCGAGCACTATCAGACTTTTTTTTTTTACTTAAGCCATCTTAATGACTAGAATTTTACCTTTTAAGATTAATAAGTGGGGACCGAAGTTGGAACTCCAACACATACATATATAATACAATTTATCTAACAGTTTAGTTGAGCAAGGTAGTCTTTACGCAAAACTCATTTAAAATTTAATTTGATTTTTAAATAAATTAGTACAAAGATGTTATATGATATGATATTGCAATCAAATTTCAAATGCGTTATTGATCAATAAATTTTTTTTCCTTCTGTCATTTAAAACGCAATCAATTTGCAAATCATTGATAAGTCGAAATCTTAATTATATTAAATGGATTCACGTATGCACAACATAATAAAATCATTAAATAGTGAATCAAAATCATTCAAGACTCTAATATTCATCTTTATATTCATATTAGATAAAAATGGATATTTAATCAGTGATTTGAATTGAGCCTTTAAGGTTATCAATGCTTTTGATTTTGCCTAATTAACGTGATCAATGCTTTTAATTCTGATTTTGATTTATTAACATGTATTGTTTCTCAATCAGATTTTGATTTGTAATAATTGAAGTTCCGGCCTATACTACTCACATTTGAACTTTATTTTTTTATGTTTCTTTTTTGATCCCATAATCAATGAATATTTGAAATGTTTTTTGATGTTAAAAGTTGATTTTTTTTACTGTACTTTAGTGCATTTTTTTAATGACAAATGTTAAGAAATTGTTATTTGATTAGTTTTTCTTTTTTGAATGGTTTTAAAGACCATTGGTTTCAAACCTGTTAAGCTACTCAAGTTTATTTGGTGCACGTCTCTTAGTAAATTTACCCATGTGCTGTCTCTAATTTGTGTCATATTAAATTTAGTCCAATGAGTATTATAAAGGCATCTCTTTCTTACTAGAATAAAATGTTTATAAGTTATGATATTATTCATCTTAATATGGTATGATTTTATTTATCAGGTGTACAGTTATAATTTTTTGGGTATTTTCCTTAAGTAAATTTCACTCCATTCTTCTCAAAGATGCTTGAATTACACTCCCTTCCTTCCCTTAAAAAGAAAAATTTATACTCCCCTCTCATATAAGATGTTTAAATTACAGACTCATCTCTTAAGAATTAAATATGCACTAAACTTTAATCTATTTTAACTTAAATAAATATTTTGATGATATATAGTAATTTTGAACCACCATTTAAGAAAAATAAATTCATTTATTTATAATTTAAATATCAATGATAATTAAATTTAAATATTTTGCTATTAATTTTATAATTTAGAATATAAAATTAACTTTTAAATAACCATACTTTATTGTATTTAGTAGTTTTTCACAGATTTTTATTTATTTTGGGTTGTTTCATATTTTATATTAGAGTTTAAAATTATATGTTAATGAAATTGTGAATAAAAAATAGCGAAAAATTTGTATTCAAATTTTGATTATATTAAAATACACCTGCAATACTATTATTTTTCAAAGTGTGTTAGATTATTTTTTTTTGACAGATTATTAAAAAAAAAATTTGGAGGGATTAAAGTGTAGGTTTTAACATAAGAGCTGAAGGGAATGTAATTCAAGCTTCTCTTAGGGGAGGGGAGTGAAATATTTTCTAATATATTTTGAATAATAGGGGAGAGAAGTGTATATTTTAACATAAGAGGGGAGTGGAGTGTAATTCAATCATCTTTGAGAAGAGGGAGTATAATTTACTCAAAAACTTATAATTTATTCGGCATGTAATAATTAACTTTTCCACTATGTTTTGGTTGATAGGCTACCACTTGAGGAAAATTTAAACATTTTGGTAATGATTTTAGTTTATTCGATTTTTTTTAAATTCTAATATGACATTTCTTAATATTTGCAGTCATAAGGAAAATTGAAATATTTTGATAATGATTTTCAATTTTAATATAGAAAAAAAAAATCATTTTTCAATGAAAAGGTTTTAACTGTGTCAACAAAAAAAGTGAGCCACCAAAAAAAAATTGTTTTAATTGATTTGATCGAATATGAGATATAACTTATTGTCTTTTTTTAACGGCTAATCAAGGACTTTATTGAATTGTGTACGACGATCTCAAGACCCGTCCGTAGTACAAAGGGAATGTCCAAACGAGGGATTAATTAGAGATATATCTTATGGTCATTTTTGTTTTTTTATGGGTGTTTTTTTTACAACATAATTTGATTTTAGTTCTTTCTATCTTATATATACTAGTTTGAGACCCGTGCCCTGCACGGGAAATGTTTTTTCATAAATTATTTTGTGTATATTAAATAATATTTTTTTTAAAAATATTTCATGTGGTAATAAGAAAATTTTCAAAAAAAATTGTGATCTTATTTGTAAAAAAATGTCACATCTTTTAAGATATAGTTATTGCTTAAAAGATATTTTTATCCTTTATTTAATGATTCTCTTTTTAATCTTAGTGGGTGTATTTTTTATGAGGGTATATTAGTAAAAATATCTAAAAAGTTACATTGATTAAGATTATATTGGTTTTGATGATTTTCGCTTTTCTTTCTTATATTAAGGACTGAAGGAGATACATAAATAATACCTTAAAATTCTAGGAAAAAAGGGAACATTACAATTAAAGAAGTCTTATTTTTATTTTGTCATTTTATGTTCACCTAGAAGGTTTAGACATTTTGTCCCCTTCTTCTTTGTGTTACAATTGATAAAAAGGAGGACTATGATTGTAGTCTAGCGAACCCACGTACATTAATCGCGGGAGCAAACCAACGAACCCGTGTACGAAAATAAAACCATATAGCAAGAAAGGTTACATGTGATTGATTAAAGTACCAACCCAGGTCTAAAAATGGAAAATGATAAACCATGAATTTTGTTATAAAAAAAAAATCAAACATGAATTATTTCAAATAGTAAGAAATTAACGTTAGTAGAAAAAAAAAATACAAACAATCAATTATCCCAATAATAAATTGGTTCGATGGTAAGTTTGGTTCATGTCTCTTGTTGAAAATATTTTGTTTTAGAGAAGAGAATATGCACCATTAAATTCAAACAATGTAGATCAACTCTACATAATACATGCATGCATAACATAACAACCTAGTTAGTTCAACCCTAATAAGTCCTAACAAATAAATGAAAAATCATTAATCATGGGAACAATTAAATGATCCCGTCTACAAATATTAAACTATATAGCAGAAAAGTTTATGTGTGGCCCATTAAAGCATCAAACCGTGTCTAAAACTAAAAAATGAACCGATCATCAACATAAAAAGAGTCCATATAGTATACCATCAACTACTTGAATAAGGTTGAAAATTAAATGTAGAATAAGTTAGATTTTTATTAAGCGATAAATAAGTAATAATTTTTTCTAAAAAAAAGGTAATAAGATGTTCCATATAGTGTAATATTGAAGCAACACAATTGCGTAGATATCAAATGAACAGTTTTTACTCCAATTATATATTATAAATAATAAAAAGTGATGCTTCCTCCCTTTGCAAAAAAAATACATAACAGATGCCTTGTTTCAACAAAAAAGTTAAGAAATCGTGAAAATAGTGTTTTGACATGAAAAAGTGAAAATTTGAGATTATGGAGATTGTTTTGAGAGTCTAAAGATTTATCCCTTTTTTTTTTTTTTTTTCATTTTCAAACTTCAATTTTAAAGTAGAAAATGCAAGTTTTCTCCTACCACAAACTTATCAGTTTTAGTTGATTATTTATATAGTTTATTTTAAAAATGCAAGCATATCTTGTCTTTTATTTTAAAAACATGTATTATCATTTTTTTCCCAATCAAAATAGAACCTGTTGTTGTTAGGGAATGTCTTGGGGATTCCAGTGTAAAAAGATTTCTTTGATCTTGGAGCCCTATTTTTTCTTCCTATTTTTTCCAAGAAAAAATAGGAAAGAATGAAAACTATTTAGTATAAAAATTTGCAAATAAGACTTAGTGTGATCTACCAATATATGATGAGATATTAGGAAAATGAATAAAACAAATAAGCTCCTTATGATTTTTTATGGAACATAGAAATAACTTATTTTGTTAATAAAGTGAAATATAATAGCTTCTGAGTGATATACATTGTATTAATTTTTTTGTTTTTTTTTTTTGACAGATTTTTTTTTTGAAGATAAATATATTATTATTGAGTTTTTCTATCATATACAAATTTAGTCATGTCAGAAGTTCAAAATCATATGTTTGTATTTGAACTTATACATTCTATATTAAATATATAATTATTTAGCAAAAAATTCTTATTTTTCAATAAAAAGTTGTTACTTTTAATTGCTTTGACATGTGAAATACTGCAAATATTAAAAAAAAACCATTATTAATCACAAAAACAACAATTAACTCTTTATGATTTGTTTTTAATAAATAAATAAGTTTTTTCTGATAAAAATAATAATATAACAATTATTGCAGAATAAAAAGAGAATATGAAAACATTTTGAAGAAAAAGTGGTCAACCAAGTTTTATCACCATTTAAAAAAGATCGAGACCGATGAAACTGTGGTTAGGAAAGTAAGAAACAATTCTTTTTTCTTGTTGAGAGGAAAACAAAGAAAATGTTATTCTTACATTTTGTTATCACATTGATCTGTAAGAATTATCATTTCCCTAAACAAAACACCGAGTAAATAATTAAATATACTTTTGACAACAAAAACACTAAATCTTAAAAAGAGACTAATTGATAAATAAAGGAGCCAAAATAAAAAAGCAAAAAACACACCATGATAGCAAACAAAGGATAAAAAAAAACAGGCATTGTGTGCTTTTTCACATTAGAATTTTACATATTTATAGGAAAAATGGACCACTGTCATCAGTGCCCCCATTTGATTTTTCAAAATAGCATCAATTTCAGAAATAAAAAACATTTAATTTACTAATAAATGACGATCATCGGTCAATTCTTGCATTAATATATATTTTAAATTGCATTAACATATGATTTTTTTTAAGTAACATATGAAATTATGCTTGTATATTATTATGTCTATATACACCTTATTTTAAAGTTTCTAAATTATTAATATTATTTGATGATATATGATCTGTTTTATTTGTGAATATCTCCATAAATTTTTTGATAAAATATTAATATTGAAAAAATCACCGATGAATTGATCCGAGTGCTATGAGATTTGTATAAGAAAAAATATCATCTCAGGGACAACTTATACTGATTTATAGATTCTTCGATGAAAATTAGTCACTGTTAAATGACATGAGAAACTTCCTACCTATAACATGGAAACCATTAAAAACTTATAATGAGAAATGGTAATTCAAAACAATTAAAAACTTTTTTTGTTGACTACATGTACTATTAATATATTTCAAGCTCAAATAACATTTTATTTGTTTGTTGGTTTGCACATTATATTTCAACGGATATCTCATACTTAAACTTATAATGAGAATAGTGTGATATGTAATGACATTTTTTAATTTTTAATAGTATGTTTATATTATTTATTACTGATTATTTACATTTGTCAAAAACATTATTGATTAATTACAAACAACTGTAACTTTTAATTCAAACGATTGCAACCAAAGTTCCTATTTGTAGATAGAATATTGAAGGAAAAAAATACATGTGTCAACTCCAACCAAAGTTCCTGTATATGCATCAATGTGAAATAGAATATGAAGAAAAAAATTGATACATGTGGCAAACCCTATGGAAACACACAAAATAGCTTTTAAAAGTGAATTGATAAGTAATTCTTATATCAATTAACTTTTTCTTTGATTCTATACATATAAGGATTTCATACAAAATTAAACTCACGATACATAAATGAATAGTAACGTATCCACAAATATATAATGGTATACCCATGTACATGAGGTTAGTAAAAAACCAATACATCTAATATTGAGTTTCATAACACATAAAAAAGTTATGGCATATCAAAATATAAGAATATGATAGCTAGTTTCACCCTTATGCATAGTAAAAGGAGAGAAACCTTTAGCTTCAAAATCCCATAAATAAAAAAAAATCTCTATACATTGCTGAGTATATTTTGATACTTTTAAAAGCTTGCATCAAATCAAGGATATTAGTATACTTCTGAAAAAGAGACGGAAGAAACGATGTGGTGGAAAGTTGTAACATCCCGCTTAAAAGAGTCCTTAGTTTTGTCTGACTCATCTTTCGTGTGTGTCTGAGAAGTGAAAAAGGGCATTATGGTACATTTATGCAGGTGGTATTTAAGTTGTGAGAGCCCTTGAGAATTCATTTTTCCACACACATTTCTTTCTCTTAGACAAGCAAGCTTGAAACTCTCTCTCCTCTCCCTCTCTTGTTCGACCAGCCCTCTCTTCTCCACTCTTTCTTTTTTCTGCATCAACTTTCCTGCAAGAATCAGAATCAATGGCATGAGCAAAGTAGAAACTTGGCACTATGGGTTTGTTTTAGAGGCCTAGATTTTGGAGCAACTCCATCCCAAATCCTTGCATGCTAGGGTTATGCTTTGCAGCTGCTAAATTAGTTTCCTTCTGCAGGTGAGTCCCCTTTAATGCTTTCTAAAGCTCTGGGTTTGTGTGATTGTGAGAGAACAAGAACAATTAGGAGATTAGGATAGAATTTTGGAATATTACCCTTAAACCATTTCTGTTGAATATGTTGTTGTTTTGTGACCATGAAATGCATTTTTATTGTTCTGTATGACTACTGGATGTATTGCATGCATATATGGCTTGAAATTCGACGTTTCTGTGCAAAAATCAAAATTTTAGAATGACTGTTACGATGAATGCACGCTTAAGCGAGCAAGATCTCGCTTAAGCGAGCAAACCCAGGATGAACAATTGCACGCACGCTTAAGCGTGCTATACCTCGCTCAAGCGTAGATTCCCAGGTCTGGCACATGGATGCTCGCTTAAGCGAGATAGAGCTCGCTTAAGCGTAGTCAAGTCAGTAGCCAAACTTGAGAAGCACGCTTAAGCGTGGGGAAGCTCGCTTAAGCGACCTATTCCATTACAGCACGTCCGAAAACTACTTTACGATGCAAATGTGTCATCCGATACTTCATGACAGATATTTAACACATCAAATTTTATAAGGAATCACAGAAATGCAAATAGTAGAGCCATAGGTGTACAATACATCATTTTGAAAAGAGGTAATTCATGGACTATACATGCGAATTCAATAGATGGTTTCTTTACGAGAGATATTACTGCTTGGGGTAGTGCATCAAAGTATAGTTGGGATATTTAGAAACTGAACCACATACTTTATGCCAATGGCGAACTAGTTAGAAATGCACATGTTATGATATGCTATGCCAGATAACAGATATTATGTTCATGCTAGGCCCTGTCGTGTCTCTGGCCATCCATACTAGAGTGGACGTCAGGGGTTCACTTTTGTGGACGATTTAGCCGTAAGGGAGCCGCACGACATGGCAGAGTCCGATGTTCCCCAGCTAGGTTTATCGGTTATGCTAGAGGAATATATTCGGGGTTACTCCACCCGTTTATGTTCCATAAAATCAACTCAGATAATCATTCAGACTTTATAGTATAATTGCATATAACTTTGATTCTATTAGATTCCCCCTGTTAGCCTTGCAGGAGACGATTCAGGTGTGCACAATCGTCCTAGTTTGGATAGTATACACGAACGTTGAATAGGTGTACAATTATCTTGTAGACACGGTGATCATAGGTTTTCCCGAGGTTACCATTAGTTTAGGATTTTGGGTAGGACTCACTGAGGCTTTATGTCTCATCCCACTCCTTCTTGTTCAGGTATTTAGGTTGTTCGAGGCAAGGGTAAGCAGAAAGCTTCGGGTTGATCGTGCTGATTCCTGACTTTAGAATTCATATTTCTCATAAATTTCATGTTATGTAATATGTATTAGTGTCACGAATCCTGACGTTTTCGTTTTTCTGACATTGTTATGTATTAGTTCTTTAAGACGTGAAGCTTGAGACCTTATGTATTCTGATATTCGCAATTGTTGTATTTTCCGTATTGTAATATTAATGTATCCAGTATCAGATTTAACGCACATGTTGAATATTCTAGACTCTTTCAATGTGGGTGTTACAACTTGGTATCAGAGCAGGTCGATTCAGATCGTGCCTTGGGTCATTAAAATGCAATCCTTGAAGTTGTTTTCTTTGAATCCAGGATAGTTGTTTTAATTGTTGTATTAGTTGAATCTGATCAATTTGACTTGAATATGACAGTTAGAACGAAATGTCCGGAGAACGGAGGGGACGAGGCAGACCAAGAGTTAATCGGGATGTTGAAGAAGATGTCGCTCCTGATGCTAATATGTGGGCACAGATGATGCAGCAGAATCAGCAAATGATGCAGATGATGCAACAGCAGATTCATCAAAATGCCCAATCTCAGCAGCAGTGGAATGCGGCTATGCAGCAGGGTCAAGGAATGTATCAGCAACCTCCCCCGCCACCAGTCATTGGTAATCCGGCTTTTCGGGAGTACAATCGTCATCATCCTCCAGAGTTTAACGGAGAAGGTGAACCACAGGAAGCCAAGAGATGGATTAAGCAAATGGAGAAGATCCTTCGAATGGCCGAATGTTCGGAAGAAGATAAGGTAATCTTTGCAACGAATCAATTCAGAGGCGCAGCGGAAGACTGGTGGGAATCAGCTCAACGCAGAATGATAGCTAATGACATGGAGATGAATTGGGCAAATTTTAAGCAGGTGATGTTAGAGAAGTACCTTTCCTTGTCATACAAAGTCCGAAAGGAGCAAGAGTTTCTGCAACTGAAGCAAGGTAGCATGTCCGTGACCGAGTTCACCAAAAAGTTTGAAGAATTGTCCTACTATTCCACTCACAACGAGTACGGGGGCAATGAAACATGGAAGGTTAATCAATACCGGCACTCCTTGAGAGGTGAACTGTATGCAGTAGTAAGCCAGCATAAGTCGATGAGCTTTGACGACATTGTTCATAACAGCTTGGAAGCCGAGAGAGGTTTTGAAAGAGCAGCAAAGGAAGGTTCTGTGGCTTTTGATAGGAAGAGGGGTAACTTGATTGATAAGCATCATGAGAAACTGAAGCCAAGGGGTTCTCCTCAGAAAGGGAAGCAGTCGTACTCACCCAACTCTTACCCAACTTGCAAGAGGTGCGACAAGTCTCATCAGGGTTATTGTAAATCGGGTTCCGTTGGTTGTTTTGGATGCGGTCAAACGGGGCACTTCCTAGCGGAGTGTCCCAACAGGAGGGACAAAGGCAAAGAGGTGAGCACCACTACCAGTAAGGGCAGAGTATACTCCTTGGATGGAAGGAAAGCTCAGGCAAATGAGGACTTGATTGGCGGTATGTGTTTTCTTGGTCAGAATCCTGTTAGAGTTTTATTTGACTGTGGTGCAACTTGTTCCTTCATTTCTCTCCATTGTGTTGAGACACTTCAATTAGCAGTATCATCACTAAATCCTCCCATGATAGTGACTACGGCCACTGACGGAGGAATTGTAGCGAGCTATGTTTGTGAGAATTGTCCAATCACCGTATCTAGTAAGACATATTATATAGATTTAGTGTGTCTTCCTATGAAACAGCTTGATGTGATCTTAGGCATGGATTGGCTCTCTGCGAATCATGTTTATATTGGTTGTACCGAGAAGAGTATTTACATGCCTACCAGTAATACCACTGAAGGAGTAGCTTTATCAGAATTGCTCAAGCACACTTACCAGATGGTCCAGTTTATTTGTGCTCAAGACAAGGGTTTCTATGTTATGCTCACTGTGACTTCAGAGTTAGATGTAAGTCCTAGTGATATTCCCATTGTCAACGAATATGTAGACGTCTTTCCGTCAGATATAACTAGCTTACCCCCAGAAAGAGAAGTCGAGTTTTCCATTGATTTAATTCCAGGAGCAGAACCGGTATCCATTGCACCTTACCGAATGTCACCCTTGGAACTTAAAGAATTGAAGTCTCAACTGGAGGAACTCATTCAGAAGCACTTTATAAGACCTAGCGTGTCGCCTTGGGGGGCCCCAGTTTTATTGGTTAAGAAGAAGGATGGCAGTATGAGGCTATGTATTGATTACCGCCAGCTTAATAAAGTGACTATCAAGAACAAGTATCCGCTCCCAAGGATTGATGATCTACTCGACCAACTTAAAGGAGCAGCGGTGTTCTCTAAGATTGATCTCAGATCGGGCTATCACCAGATTCGTATCAAGTCATCTGACGTGTCCAAGACGGCGTTCAGAACGCGTTACGGACACTATGAATTTTTGGTTATGCCGTTCGGTGTGACTAATGCTCCAGCAGTATTCATGGACTACATGAATAGAATCTTTCAGCCGTACTTGGATCAGTTTGTTATCATTTTTATTGATGACATCTTGATCTACTCCAAGAGCCCGCAGGAGCACGCTCAGCATTTGAGGATTGTGTTAAGTATTCTTCGTGAGAAGCAGTTGTTCGCCAAGTTTAGTAAGTGTGAGTTTTGGCTGACAGAGGTTAAGTTTCTGGGACATGTCATTTCTCGTGGAGGCGTGGCAGTTGACCAGTCGAAGGTGGAAGCTATTCAGAATTGGACGAGACCAAAGAACGTTTCAGAGGTTCGGAGCTTTCTAGGATTAGCTGGATACTACCGCAGGTTTATCATGAAGTTTTCTCAAATTGCCTTACCTTTGACGCGACTTACCAGGAAAGACGTAGCTTTCGTTTGGAATGAAGAGTGCGAAAAGAGTTTTCGGACCCTGAAGAAGAAATTGACTAAGGCTCCAGTTTTAGCTATACCAGATCCCGAAAAGAGATACATCGTGTTATGTGATGCATCGTCTAAGGGTCTTGGTAGTGTGCTTATGCAAGGGGACAACGTGATAGCTTATGCTTCCAGACAACTCAAGACGCATGAGGAGAATTACCCAACGCATGACTTAGAATTGGCAGCAATAGTCTTTGCATTGAAAATTTGGAGGCACCATTTGTACGGGGCGCAGTTTGACTTGTTTAGTGATCACAAAAGCTTGAAATATTTGTTTGATCAGAAGGACTTGAACATGAGACAAAGGAGGTGGATGGAGTACTTAAAAGATTTTGACTTTGATTTGAGATACCATCCAGGAAAGGCTAACGTGGTAGCAGATGCGTTAAGCCGCAAGGCTCTAGCTCGAGCGGAAGTTTCGATGCATACATGTGGGTTGTACGAGAAGGTTCGAGATCTTAACTTGACAATCACCGAGATCGGCAAAGGTATT
Source organism: Medicago lupulina (assembly GCA_958299785.1). Lineage (NCBI taxonomy): Eukaryota > Viridiplantae > Streptophyta > Magnoliopsida > Fabales > Fabaceae > Medicago > Medicago lupulina. The sequence continues at coordinate 8,527,987 of OY283139.1, read as the reverse complement.
ATGTTGCAGAAGCTGGAAATTTCTTGTGACTTAAGGTCCAGAATTGTGCAGGCTCAGAATTTGGATGCTAACCTTCAGAGAAGAATCGGTCATCCGGAATTCTCCATGGCTTCAGATGGAGCAATTTTATTTGAAGGAAGGATTTGTGTTCCAGACGATTCAGAACTCAAGAGATTAGTTTTGGAAGAAGCACATAAGAGCAGATTCTCAATCCACCCCGGTGCCACTAAGATGTACCAAGATTTAAAGAAGGACTATTGGTGGCCTGGTATGAAGACAGAGATTGCGGAGTTTGTGGCAAGGTGTTTGGTGTGTCAACAGATTAAGATTGAGCATCAAAGACCAGCAGGATTGTTAGAACCTATGGAAATCCCACAATGGAAATGGGAACAGATCTCTATGGACTTTGTAGGCGGTCTACCCCGTACGCAAAAAGGACATGACTCGATATGGGTAATCGTGGATAGATTAACCAAGTCAGCTCACTTCTTGCCAGTTAAGTCTACCTACAAGGCGTCTCAGTATGCAGAATTGTTTGTTTCGGATATTGTCAAGCTGCATGGTGTGCCGGTGAGTATAGTATCAGATAGGGACCCAATCTTCACTTCACATTTTTGGAGGGCCTTTCAGCGAGCTTTGGGTGCTCGGTTGAAAATGAGTACGTCTCATCATCCTCAAACGGATGGGCAAACAGAGAGGACCATCCAAACCTTGGAGGATATGTTGCGCGCCTGTGTTCTTGAGGACGGTGGAAGCTGGAATAACCATCTACCTTTGATTGAATTCTCCTACAACAACAGTCACCACTCAAGCATCGGTATGGCACCTTACGAAGCATTGTATGGTAGGAAGTGTAGAACTCCGCTATGCTGGGCCGAGGTTGGTGATAAGGGTATTATTGGTCCGGAGATTGTACAAGAAACAACTCGGAAGATTAAATCAATTCAGGAAAAGATGAGGATGGCTCAGAGCCGGCAGAAGAGTTACGCCGATAGGAGGCGTAGGCCATTAGAATTCTACGAAGGAGATCATGTGTTTCTGAAAGTTACACCTAAGTTAGGATTGCGGGGAATGTTCAAGACTAAGAAGTTGAGTCCTAGATATATTGGACCGTTTCAGATACTCAGACGTATTGGACCAGCCGCTTACCAATTGGCATTACCCCCAGCCATGTCTGGACTACATGATGTTTTCCATGTATCTCAATTGAAGAAGTTTATTCCGAGTCCTTTCGAACCAATCGAATTGGATTCCGTTGACTTAAGGTCGGATTTGACATTTCAACCGGAACCAGATCGGATAGTAAGCCGTGATGTCAAATCTCTCAGGAACAAGGATATCCCAGTAGTGAAGGTCTTATGGAAAGGATCACCGGAGGGAGAAGCTACATGGGAACTCGAATCAGAGATGCTAAGTCGGTACCCGCAACTATTCTCAGGTAAATTCTGAATTTCGAGGACGAAATTCTTTTAAGGGGGGTAGATTGTAACATCCCGCTTAAAAGAGTCCTTAGTTTTGTCTGACTCATCTTTCGTGTGTGTCTGAGAAGTGAAAAAGGGCATTATGGTACATTTATGCAGGTGGTATTTAAGTTGTGAGAGCCCTTGAGAATTCATTTTTCCACACACATTTCTTTCTCTTAGACAAGCAAGCTTGAAACTCTCTCTCCTCTCCCTCTCTTGTTCGACCAGCCCTCTCTTCTCCACTCTTTCTTTTTTTTGCATCAACTTTCCTGCAAGAATCAGAATCAATGGCATGAGCAAAGTAGAAACTTGGCACTATGGGTTTGTTTTAGAGGCCTAGATTTTGGAGCAACTCCATCCCAAATCCTTGCATGCTAGGGTTATGCTTTGCAGCTGCTAAATTAGTTTCCTTCTGCAGGTGAGTCCCCTTTAATGCTTTCTAAAGCTCTGGGTTTGTGTGATTGTGAGAGAACAAGAACAATTAGGAGATTAGGATAGAATTTTGGAATATTACCCTTAAACCATTTCTGTTGAATATGTTGTTGTTTTGTGACCATGAAATGCATTTTTATTGTTCTGTATGACTACTGGATGTATTGCATGCATATATGGCTTGAAATTCGGCGTTTCTGTGCAAAAATCAAAATTTTAGAATGACTGTTACGATGAATGCACGCTTAAGCGAGCAAGATCTCGCTTAAGCGAGCAAACCCAGGATGAACACTTGCACGCACGCTTAAGCGTGCTATACCTCGCTCAAGCGTAGATTCCCAGGTCTGGCACATGGATGCTCGCTTAAGCGAGATAGAGCTCGCTTAAGCGTAGTCAAGTCAGTAGCCAAACTTGAGAAGCACGCTTAAGCGTGGGGAAGCTCGCTTAAGCGACCTATTCCATTACAGCACGTCCGAAAACTACTTTACGATGCAAATGTGTCATCCGATACTTCATGACAGATATTTAACACATCAAATTTTATAAGGAATCACAGAAATGCAAATAGTAGAGCCATAGGTGTACAATACATCATTTTGAAAAGAGGTAATTCATGGACTATACATGCGAATTCAATAGATGGTTTCTTTACGAGAGATATTACTGCTTGGGGTAGTGCATCAAAGTATAGTTGGGATATTTAGAAACTGAACCACATACTTGATGCCAATGGCGAACTAGTTAGAAATGCACATGTTATGATATGCTATGCCAGATAACAGATATTATGTTCATGCTAGGCCCTGTCGTGTCTCTGGCCATCCATACTAGAGTGGACGTCAGGGGTTCACTTTTGTGGATGATTTAGCCGTAAGGGAGCCGCACGACATGGCGGAGTCCGATGTTCCCCAGCTAGGTTCATCGGTTATGCTAGAGGAATATATTCGGGGTTACTCCACCCGTTTATGTTCCATAAAATCAACTCAGATAATCATTCAGACTTTATAGTATAATTGCATATAACTTTGATTCTATTAGATTCCCCCTGTTAGCCTTGCAGGAGACGATTCAGGTGTGCACAATCGTCCTAGTTTGGATAGTATACACGAACGTTGAATAGGTGTACAATTATCTTGTAGACACGGTGATCATAGGTTTTCCCGAGGTTACCATTAGTTTAGGATTTTGGGTAGGACTCACTGAGGCTTTATGTCTCATCCCACTCCTTCTTGTTCAGGTATTCAGGTTGTTCGAGGCAAGGGTAAGCAGAAAGCTTCGGGTTGATCGTGCTGATTTCTGACTTTAGAATTCATATTTCTCATAAATTTCATGTTATGTAATATGTATTAGTGTCACGAATCCTGACGTTTTCGTTTTTCTGACATTGTTATGTATTAGTTCTTTAAGATGTGAAGCTTGAGACCTTATGTATTCTGATATTCGCAATTGTTGTATTTTCCGTATTGTAATATTAATGTATCCAGTATCAGATTTAACGCACATGTTGAATATTCTAGACTCTTTCAATGTGGGTGTTACAAAAGTGCCTGCAAAATTAGCCTATTTATAGGACAATCAGAGATGTAGATTTGTTAAGTCAATTTTTTTGTAGTAATTAGATTTTAATGAAAATGAATATGCTTTAAAATCACATCATGTGACAATTTCAAGTCAACACAATTCTGTCTCAATAATATTCTGCTACACAATTTTATAATAATTTTTACTAATATTTTGCTGCACTTTTTTTCTTTAGATTCATTTTCACCAATATTTTACTACGTGTTTTTCTAATAATTTTTACTAATTTTTTTTACATGTTTTTTGTAAGTCATTTTCACTAATAATTGGATTCATTCTAATTAATATTTCACTAATATTCTCTCCTTAATTTTTCGTTGGACACTATTCTTCTACACGTTTATTTATAGGGTAATTTTTTTGTTCAATTGACCCTCATGGATTGATAACTATTTTTTCAAAGGATTATCAAGCAATCTTAGAATTATTATTTTTTGATTGATCAAATAAAAAAAATTAACAAATTTAAATGACGACGGAGAAATGTCAAATGAGAAATTTAATCTTGCTAATTAACATTGCTTATATAATTAGTGTCATGAAAATTGAGAATTTTAATCATTTGCCAAGTGGCACAATGCATATGTGGAGAGCCTAATAGAAAAGAAGCATTTAATATAGGTCATAGTAAAACATTTGCAATTGTATATAATAGATTGACACTAAAAATACTAAAATTATTATACATCATAAGTAATGAGAATTTAATATTGTTTTAATGTTATTTTAACAAATTCCATTTTTTTTAAAGGATTAACAAATTTCATATTAGTTTTGCGAGTACTTAAAGTGTGAGCCAATCATATAAGGACAATTACATGATACATTTAAAGGAAAAAATATAGTTGCCATGTTATGAAGGTTAATTGAAAATTGTTATTTGTTAAAGTTGATGATGTACTAAAATCTGTAAATCAGGGTCTTATACCCTAGATGTATACATTGAATTAAAATGATTTTAGTACATTGAATAATATAAAAGAAAAACACAAAAAGCAAAGATATAATATATTGATCAACCTCATAATCCTTCAAAACCAACTTGAGTGAATCAGAATTTAAATGGGTCCGAGAACTTGGACACAAGCCACATTCTCAAAACCCTAACTGTCATCAACAAACTGTGGACATATTCGGTAACATAAAAAATCAAGACATTTTTAGAACATACAACCATTTTGAAAACAAAAAAATGCAACCGAATTAAAAAATAAGTTTTCAAAGTTTGTTCTTCTGAAAAAGAAAAAGAGACATAAGAAACAATGTAGTGATGAGTGATTGAAGGATCAACCCATTTATAGGATAATTGAGAATGTAGTTTTGTTAATCATATAAATTGTTGTAATTACATTTAAATGAAAATGAACTCGAATTAAAACCAGTCCTTTATGACAGTTGACTGTTTGAGATTTGTAAAAATGTAAACATATAATTTAAATTAGTCACTTTTTGTACAATACCTTTGTTCATGTATTATTGTACGGACCCTTTTAAACACTACTTATGTAGACATTAATTTGCACTAATTTTGAAAATCAGAGTATTAATTTTGATCAATGCATACGTTTGAAAAAATTATGTAAGTAGCCCACACGAGTGATTAGGACATTAAGCATCTTATGGATTAAAAAGTAGGTATAAGAATAATATTATATTAAAAAAAAGAGCAATTTATAGATACACGTATTTGTAGATAGAAAGGGGAATTTCATAGCATTAGACATTAGTTGATAGCATTTTTAATTCATTCTTTTCGAATGATTATCATGGATTGTTACAATTAGTATTTTTTATATGTTCAAATAAAGAACCAAATGATTGTAAATAATTGTTCTAATAAAGAATGAAAATTAAAAATTTGTTATATACCATTTAATACTTAATGTCTTTTATGATTTTTGTCTTTTATAATTAGTTTTGTTAAAATTAGAATGAGGAATGATGCTTTAAGGTCTAATGAAAATGTGTGATGTAAGTATAATTGAAATAAGTTTTTGATTGAGTGTCACGTGGCAAAATGCATAGGTGGATAGGCTAGATAAAAAAAGCATTTAATACTTGCCAATATAAAACATTTGCATTTGTATATAATATAGATAGATAGATAGATATAGATTCTCACCTTCTCTACAATTTATGGGTACATAAGCAACAATGAGTGAGAAATTCTTACTATCAAATCTATTTTTTTTTACATTGTCAAAAAAATTATATTGTAAAAAAAAATTCTGTATTTTTCTTTCTTCATATGGAACCACTATTCATAAATGAAGAAGATATGCACCTTGGTTAGTTACACGTGTGTATGTAATGACATTGAAATTTCCTTAAAGAAATTCAAAATTTCAACAACTATCTTAATTATGAAATCATTTTCATTTTGAGGAGCTTAAAAAAACATTTTTCCTATCGAAGTTAAAGAGCTATGTGGTGCATTGATACTTTTTTAATTTGTTCTCATGCAATTTGTTCGAATAAGAGGATATATGATACTTTCTCTATCCCAAATTGTATGATGTTTTAGGCATTTCACACATATTAAGAAATACAATTAATATTGTGTGGAAAAGAGATATTATGAGTTGTTTTACAAAATTGTCCTTAATAAATACTATGGAAAAGATAAATGAAAGAATTGAAAGAAGAGAGAGTAATAAATAGTTAATGTTATAATAGGAATAGTAACATTAATGTTGCATTGATATTGTAAAGCGACATATAATTTGAGAATTTTTTTCCCTAAAGCGACATACAATTTGAGACGGAAGGAGTATGTACATAAGCCCAATCTACATCATGATTTGAAAGATAAATGTGACTCATAAGCTATCAATTTTTTTCTTCTCTTCACGATATTTGATTTCAAAGACCGGGGGAAAATAAAAATAGTTCAAGTGATTGTTATTAGTTGATGGGTATGCTTATAGCAAGGGATTGTGACCTCAAATATACCCTATTATTCATTAAGTGATAGCACTTGAGACAAGATTAAGTGTGCGTCTTATAATAATCCAAATTTCACGTGTATTAAACTTGACTTCTAAATAACAAATTTTTATTGTATCAAGAATAGTTGCACTAGAAGAAAACAAACCAAATGGATCTTCTCCTTCCATTGAAACACAAAGAAAGAAATATTGACGAGAGAAGACAAAAATTAAGATAGAGAAGGAAAATTGGTTATGGAGTGTAGAGGGAGAACATTCATAATAATATAATGATCAATCATTAATAAAATTAGATAAGTTCATTATCACAAAATTATTATATGTTAATGTAAGATGTAACAATAAATCCATAAATATTTTAGAAAGAGTAAATTACACTCCCTTCCCCTCAAAAATACTTGAATTACACTCCCTTCCTCTCTGATGTTAAAATATACACTCCTCTCCCCTCTTATTCAAAATATATTAGAAAATATTTCACTCATCTCCCCTAAGAGAAGCTTGAATTACATTCCCCTCTCCTCTTATGTTAAAATCTACACTTTAATTCCTCAATAGTTTTTTTATTTCTAATAATCTAGCAAAAAAAATAAAATAATCTAACACACTTTGGAAAAAAAATAGTATTGCAGGTCTATTTTAATATAATCAAAATTTGAATACATATTTTTCTTTATTTTTTATTCACAATTTCATTATCATATAGTTTTAAACCCTAATACAAAATATGAAACAACCCAAAATAAAATAAAAATATATGAAAAATTACTACATACAATAAAGCATGGTTATTTAAAAGTTAGTTTTATACTATAAAATATGATATTAATAGCAAAATATTTAAATTTAAGACTTAATTACTCTTTTGGTCCCTTAACTTATTTTTTGGTTTTGTTTTGGTCCCTTAACTATTAAAAGTTTTGTTTTGGTCCCTTAACTTATTTTTTGGTTTCATTTTGGTCCCTTAACTTATTTTTTGATTTCGTTTTGGTCCCTTAACTCTAATACATTCATCCTAATATAAAGGACCAAAGTGGTTGACGGAGGAAGAGTTAATAATAAAGTTAATATAGGGACCAAAAGAGTAATTATTATCATTGATATTTAAATTATAAAGAAATGAATTTATTTTTCTTAAATGGTGGTTCAAAATTATTATATATTATAAAAATATTTATTTAAGTTAGAATAGATTAAAGTGTTGTGCATATTTAATTATTAAGGGAGAAGATTGTAATTCAAGCATCTTATAGGGGAGGGGAGTATACATTTTTCTTTTCAAGAGAGCGGAGTGTATATTTAAACATAAGAGGGAATGAGAGTGTAATTCAAGCATCTTTGAGGGGATATGAATGTAATTTACTCTTTTAGAAATGTAAAATTGAATATTAGAACTTTTCAATTATATTCATGATATTTTTCATGATTAATGTTTTTAAATAAATGTAACAATGACTTTAAATGTGCAAAATGTTAACGATTGATTGCTAAAAAATTGCACGTGATTATTTTTTCACGATTCTGTTAAAGTAGTAAGTTAATTATTACTACTATGAAAACAAAGTAACTATTGCCTTTCTTTGGTCTATTGGCACAACCAGGTTGTTTAAAGGTTATAGTTACATATAAAATCTGTCTGTTAGAAGTTTATTAGGATAAAACTTTCTAACCGTTGGTACACGTTTTTACTATTAAGACAAATAGTTTTGTAAATATTTATAAAAAAACCTCAAAAAAGATATATTGAAAAAGTATTAACATCCCTTTATTTAATAAATATGATATCTTACCAAATTCTAACAAACTTGAGATTATATAGGAAGGTCGAAATTATAATTACTAGGGTTAAATATGTTTTTAGTCCTTACATTATGCGCCCCTTTGAAAAATAGTCCCTACATTTCATTAAAGGTTTTTAAAATTCTCATATTTTATCTCCGTTATCAAAATTAGTCCATGTTATTAATGCTATAACGGAATGCTGATGTGGCAGTTAGTGGGTCTCAATTATTTTAAAGTTAAATATGTTTTTTTGGTCATACATTTTGCGTGACTTTGAAAAATAGTCCTTACATTTCAATAAATGTTTTAAAATCCTTAAAATAATAAGGACTATTCTTCAAAGTCATGCAAAATGTAGTGACTGAAAACATATTTAACCCTAAAATAATTGGGACCCACTAACTGCCACATCAGCATTCCGTTAGAGAATTAACAGCAGAGACTAATTTTGATAACGGAGATAAAATGTGAGGATTTTAAAAATATTTAATGAAATGTAGGGACTATTCTTCAAAGGGGCGCAAAATGTAAGGACTAAAAACATATTTAACCCTAATTACTATTGTCGAATTCAAAAACATGGGTCAAAGAAGTTTTGAAATTGTTGAGTAAAGGCAATGCAATTGGACCAGACAACGTACATATTGAAGTGTAGAAATGTCTTGGAGATATACGCATTGGGTGGATAACCAAAAGTTTTGGACGAGTGTTGCAATAATCACTTTAATTCCAACCTATAAGTACAATAGGGACATACAAAACTTTCAAAGATATGTTTTCGAGACTAACTTAACATACAAACAGCTACCATTTATCTATAAAAAACCACAATCACAATGCATGCAATTATAGTTTCACACCACAATCGCATATGCGATCACAACTTTAAACCATCAAGCTAGCGCGAGAAGTTGACAAAAAGTTCTCCTTCATGCACAAAATGAGTTGAACCATCTCATAAATCTCGACCGACAAAAATTAAAATATATATCCAATCTTAAAGTGGTGGACAACCTCAAAGTTATTTCTAACTCTGCCAAAGAAGAGACCAACCATATCTCATTTTCTCAAATCTTATTTTGACATAAATTGATTTTAAAATTTATTTAAAATATATATTTATTTATTAAATATTTATGATCGAGTTTTTACCCCGTGCATTGCACGGGCTCCTACACTAGTTATATAAATTTGAGGGTTTTCCTCAAATTTATATATGGAAATGGAAAAACTCATAAGAAATGATCGACACGTGGCACTTGAAATGAACCAAACTTTCTAATGACACGTGGCATCTTAAAATCAATCAAGTCTTTTTATGTTTTTGACATTTAATGATATTTTAATATGATTATATAACGGTTTATATTTTAACTTATCAGTTAATACAATATTTTTTTTAAAAGCAGTAAATCTTTCTCTTAATTTGGTCAATAATTTGAATAAGATTTTTTTAAACTAAAAATGCTAAAAAAAACCCGTATAATTTTTGTAAACAATGAAACAACTAATTTTATTTTCTTCCCTAACAAAAAAAAAACTAATTTTATTTTTTTCTTAAAAAACCTAAAAAAAAAAATTATAATACTAGCATTACCATTAGTCCAATATACATATATATCAAAAATGTATCCATTATAGTAAAGAACTTTTCCAAAAATATATTTGAGTTTAAATTTGCATTAAAAATACTTTTATAAAAAAAACTTAAATTGCCAAATAGGTTTTATCCCAATGGTACATAAGTGCTATCCTTATAAATATGAGCATGTGAAAAAGTAAGTTCAAAAATTCTTAGTCTAAGAAGAATAAAAAAAAATTAGATCAAGATGAATCGAAAAAAAAAGAATTTTTTTCTAATTTCAAATGTGTACTTTTTTTTCTTTTCAAATTGATGTATATTTTTTTACATTCATTTTATCCATAAATCAAGGGAGTAATTATTGTGATTACATGATGTTTGTTACCGTAAATATTGCTTATGATACTCACAATTTTCACATCACTTTCAACATATAATCCAAATTATTGAAAGTTTCTCTAAACCTCTATTTTCTTTGTTTGTTGTATTTTTCTGTGTTTTCTTATGTTCATCTTATTTTCCACGAGTCATATTCTAAAAATCAATTCAATTTTCATTGTTCATGTTTTTAGATTTTTGTTTGTACATGATTGAAAATTGATAATCTATCATTAACATATTTTTTTTTTCTTTTATTAGATAACATAAAACTTTTTATTTTTTGTATCTTTTATTGTTTTTTATTTCAGATGGAGAGACAAAGTGATTAGAAATGATGACTCATAGAAAGCCGCTTATGAGAAAGAAGAGTCATTATATGGAGCATTACAAAAGACACTGAGATAGTAATACATTTGGATTAAGTGTATAAGAAATAACAATTGAACTATTTCGTAATTTTTTTCCATGTACGAGTATGCCAAAGAATTGAGTGAATATCGTTTTATTCTGTTGGAAATCTTAGTGTTGTGGATTGTGAATGCAACTTTTTTTCATGATGTGAAATTATTAATTTATTGTATATTACCTGTACATGAAAAATTTGAATGTATAATAATAATATTATTATTATTATTATTATTATTATTATTATTATTATTTGAGACCTATTTGAAAAGCTCTCTCTTGACACAGAATTTTATAATCACATCTCTTTTCTCATATCTCATATGTTTGTTGATAAATGGCTTAATTAATTACAATTCAAACAATGCAAAATTTAATAATTTAATTTCCGATTTAAATTCATTAATGTTTTTTTTTAATTATAAATCGAATTGATTTGAAGATTAATGATTAAGGACGTACTACCTCATAACATTATTTTGTTTCACATCCTGCTTTTTTCACCTCAATATTATACACCTAAAATTCAATAATAATTGTATTGTACATATTTGTTCTAATCATTTTTCCATCACAATTTATATACGAGTAATTAGCATTGAATATTATCTTTTTATTGACAATAATTTGCATTGAATAGTAAAACACATATTGTAAAGCAAACATGATTTTATTTTATTTTTTATTTTTTATTTTTGGTACAAAAGCAAACATGATTTCTAATAATCATGAACACCAAGTGTATCGGAAATTTGAGGGTTTTCCTTAAATGTATATATGGTAAATGTAAAACTCACTAAAATTATGACATGTGGTATCTTAAAATGAAACAAGTTTTCTCATGCATTGAGTCATTAATACTACTTCAAATTGAATTTCTATATTTTTTTTTGGGGTTTAAAAAATAATTTTATGTAACTTTTTAAAGTTTTTTATATGATAAAAAAATGCAGTATTAATTTTTTTAAAAAGAATTTTAAGGTGATAGCCACCAAAATTGACATTTAGATGGTAACCGAAATTTAAAAAAAAAAAAAATAGTAACGAAATTTTTTCTAATGCAATATTACTTTTTTTTCGTTACAAATTACAATGCAGTAGTATTACATATATAAATAATATTCTTCTTTTTTTTAACGAAAAGAATATTCTTACTTATAATTGACATTTAAATAATAACTGAAATTTGATATAAACCAAACAAAAAAAATGAAAGAATCTTTTAAATGCATTAATTGAATATGCATTAATCTTGCTTTTAATTTGGTCAATGATTTGCATAAGTTTCTAACTAAAAAAAACTTCAAATTTCAAATAAATACATTTGAGTTTAATTATGCATTGAAATTACTTTAATATGTACAACAACAAAAAAAAGAACCTTACCAATCCAAAATTGCCTTAATACACTTACAATTGCATTGATGAAAATATTACACGTCCAATTCTTTATTTTTTTAGAATATTTATAAAAATGTTATTTTACAAAATTATCTTATGAAATACGTCTATAAATTAGACTTCAGGGTTAACGTCATTTATCCCAACTCCTCTCACACTTTTTTCTCTTTTTTTAGTTGACTATTCTTTGCTCTATCCCTTTCGAAAAACAATTGGAATATCATGATTGAAATTGTTCACATGTGGTTTGTGAGAGATACAAACAAAGATAAAATCTCTTACTCATTGAAAATAGTTCTGAATGATAGCAAGGTTGTTTTACAATGTTTAATGCGTGAAAATTATGAAAATTATGAATTTTACATCTTATTTGTATTTATATATTTATATTGTTTGTTTTTTTCGTTGTTTCATACAATCACATTACATTCAAATTATTGATTTCGTTTCTGATATCTACACTTCAAAAAATATTTAGAGCATCATTTTACTTTGATTTGTGGGAGATTTTTTTTATCTGTATGCGATGCATTTGAGGCTTATTCATCAAATGTACAGTAAATGCAAACCTCATCCTATTGATCCTAACAATTTAAACCTCACCAGTCACCATATTGATTTTAGTAATAGAAATTGCACCATATTCATTCTATGAATGAAATCTCATGTTATATTTTTTCAAATGAATTGTACTTTTGATAGAATTTCAACTCATTTTATTACAATATCCTAATATTTTCCATTAGTTAAGATAATATTTTTTATTTAATTGAGTGAAGATTTTTTGCTAAGTACATCAATTCCATTTAAAACATAAGTTTTAATGAGTGCAATACAACTTACTTTATTTAGGACAACCAATTTTTTTATGGCTATAATCAGGTTACGTTAATTCAATTTTATTACTATTTTTTATAATTAATAATTTTATAACGATAATAAAATTTAGAAATCAAACACGATTCCATATGTTATAAAATTTAGAAATCAAGCTACATCAATACGTTACAAATTTTTAGGTACTAAAAGATGGGAATATCTTATAATGATTAGAAGAAAAAAAAAACTTTATAAAAGCTACAACGATATGCGTTTAATGCAAAATGTTATGAATCTGAATAAAGATGAAGATGTTGTTACTCTGGCTATGCAAAATGTTACCGCGTCAACGTGTCCCACTCGTGATGATACAGGTAAAGATGGTCAGCCCACGTCGTTGAAGTTTTATTTTTTATTTTTGACAAATCGCTCAAGATATTAATTTGTCTAAGCATTCCACTCCAATCTATTTTAACAAAGATATTTTTTTTGTTTACCATATTTGATTTCATGACAAAAACTCTACCAGTTGATTAATTTAATTTGTCCCTAATTATAAGGCCCTTTTGAAAGAAACAAAAAATTGTCTCTTTTTATAAGACCGTTTTGGTATTTCCAAGTTCATTAATTATTTCTTTACCAACATATCCCTATTTATTTTACATCTTTTTCTTTAATCAACAATAAATATTATTTTGAAAATATAAAACTAATTATATGTCTTAAAAGATAAAATTGTAAAAGCAATAGTAATTACAAACAAATTTATCTCTCTTATATTTAGGGGAATAAATTTTGTTTTTTTTACCTTCATGGAATTTCTACACTAAAAGGAGTAGTCAAATTAAAGACAAACGTCTTTATGATGATTTAATTGCATAATTTGTTACTTAAAAGTATTTATTTGTAAATTTACATGTGATTCTTTGAAAACTTCCCAACGATTTAATAAAAAATAGTTGATTATCATTTCGAGTTTATATTTCAAAAACCATGAATTTGAAATAAAAAACGATATATAATCATTTACATCAAATCTAAAATGATTATATAACAAATATAAAATACATCGAGTCTATAATTTCAATTTTGTTGATAACTGATTATATTAATTTTATATATTTTTTAGTTATCTATTATAGAATATTCGATTTATATTGAAATGCATAAAAAATATATATAAAAAAATGTAACAAATGTAGTAGTAAATGCGACAAATAAGTAATAATAAAGTTAATGTTAATATCAATTAATTCACAATTTCTCAAAATAGTGAGATATCTTAGATGATTAAGATAGAGTAAAATATTTTAAATGCCTTAAATTAAGAAGATTCTAAATCTCATTTTGATTAGTCTTATTATGTACTCCCTCCGTCTCAATTTTCAAATTAAGAGTCTTCTTGAAAAAGATGTGAACTCTTCGCATCACATTCATTTTGAGGTGTCTCTAATATGAACCTCTAAAAAATGTTCTAAACATTAACCTTTATAAGTTTTAGTAAGAAAATAAATTTTATAATAATCAAAATTGAAGAATAAAAATAATATTATATCAACTAGGTCTACAATAGACAACTTCACTGATGCTTATATGCAACACATTATTTTAGCTCAAGTATGTTGTCAAATGAGCAAAGTTCTCTATATTGCCGCTAGGATGCAGTGAAAAATAAGTAAGGGCTTCCTTATCTTTATGAACATGTAGAAGTTATATCATGAGAGTATAATCCATATTCAAATATAGAATTTAGTCTACTTGAAAACATATGGAAATCATTGACATTATGACTAGGCGAAGATTAACTTTATGTGACTACAAAAAACTAAGTGGGTGAGTGAAACAACGAAAAAATTAGATGTTCAAGATTTAAACGTTGGTATACTAAGAAAGTTAGATCGAGAAATGAGGTAGCAATTATCGTGGATAATGAGTGGAAGAATGATATTATGAATGTAAAATGGATATGAGATCTTATCATCACCCTAATATTTGGAGTAATAATACATCTTTAATGTTATTAGTGCATACACATCTTTTGTAGTGTTGAAAAAATATCTAAAAGTTAATTTTTGGGAGGATTTAGAATACTTCATTTAGGATATACCATTAGGAGAAAAAATTTTCCAAGGAGGGAATATAAATGGGCATGTAGAGCCGAGAGTGTTTCAAGAAGTTTTCAAGGCGTGCATGAGTGGTATGGCCCTGGGGGAGTTAAATATGAACGGTAAGTCCATCATAGATTGTATGTTTATTTTTGATCTTACTATAGCTAATATGTGCTTTAGGAAAATAAAGAAGCACCTTATCATTTATAAAAGTGAAATGTCATGTTCTCAAATAAAAAAAATTCTTACTATGAAATCTAATAAAAATACTTGTTTGCACTATAAAAGTCTTACCTAGAGAGAGTTTGACTATCCAACATAGATTATTGGCTACAAATGTATGGTTTAAGAGGAGAGAGAAGATAAGAAGACACAGGTGGACTCCCAAAATCAAGTGATGACATTTACAGGGTGAACATAAAAGTATTTTCCAACACAATATTTTAAAAGAAGGTTTCACGATGCTACATGGAAACACAAATGATATGTGGGACAAGACGGAACATGAGATTAAAAAAGTAGAAAAATAGACACTAGGAAATTATTGGTTAAGATAAAGATACCGATTTGAAATACAATACAATTGTATTTCAAATCAAATATGATAATACTACTATATAATATATGTTTTCTTACAAAAACTACACAATATTACTATTAACTTAAATATTCACTTATTTTGTGTGAGATGTATTTTTTTGTGTAAATTAATTTCAATTTAAAATAATATTTTTTGTTAACTTTATAAGTGCGTTAATTTTCCATTTTTTTATATAGAAAATGTCCATTTTAAGTCCTAATAATCGGTACATTTACTATTAACATAATTTTAAGTCCATCCTAGATTTTTCTTCAAAAAAAAAGTCCATCCTAGATTTGTTGTTGTCTTTTAATCTTACTTTAGGAAACGAAAAGAGAATATTATTACATACAAGAGTGAGATTTCATGTTCTCAGATAGTTTTTTTTTTTTTTTTTTATGAATTTTGACATAAAGATTTGTTTTACTTAGAGAGAGTTTCACTATCCAACATATACTATTGGTGATGGATGTAAGGGTTAAGAGAAGAGAGAAGTGGAGATGCCACAGTTGGTATACAAGGATAAAAGTGTTTTCCTACAAAGATTTTAAAGGAAGGTTGCGTGAAGCTACATAGAAGCGAAAATGATATGTGGAACAAGATGGCATATGCGATTAGAAAAGTAGCAAAAGAGACACTAGGAGAATTAATAGGTTTTCGACCTAGCTCGGAGCAAATAATTTTGATGGAACCAAAATGTTTAAATTAACGTGAGAATCAAAAGGGAATGTTTTAAAGTGTGGTATAAGAGTAAAAGTACAAATATTTAGAAAAGTTATAAGAGAGATAAAAAAGGGGCCAAGAAGGCATTAAACGCAACAAGATCACAAACTTTTGACGAGTTATGCCAATCCTTACACACCAATGAGGGAGAAATTTTTATATCTATTCTTGCTAAGGGACAAGAAAGAAAGAAAGAAAAGATATATGGATAAAGTGAAGTGTATTAAAATGGAAAGGTGTAAATTTATTGTTCAGGAAAGAGATATAAGGGTAAGTGGAAGTAGTATTTTCAAAACTTATCTAATGAGTGTAATGAGATATATATTACCATACTCGAAAATGATAGACATTATAAAGGAGGATAAAAACTATAACCACTATCATTGGATTCAAAAACACGAGGTAAAAGAGGTGTTGAAACGGATGAGTGACGGTAAGGCAGTTGGGCTTGAAAATATACATATTAAAGTGTGAAAAAGTCTTGGAGAAATTTCATCCTCAAACCCGACCCCGCCCCAAACCTAAAATTCTCCCTAAACCTGAACCTACTACGAGAAATTAAAATCCACCATTTTTTATTGATCTAATCCATTTGAGGTAGGAAAACACCCAACACCACATTTGATATCAAACGGACCTCTCCAGAAGGTAATAATCAAGTCAAACTAGGGTAATGATTACAATGATTAAAAGTTCAAAAATATCTCAAAGTAGGGATAATATTTAGAGACTTGCATGTTACATATTAATATATTTCTATATTCGGTACGGGTTCGAGGCGGGTATCTATATCTCTATTACCCGCCCTGTACCCATATTTTGAAATTGGGGAAAATCAAAAAACAGTCAAATGGGAAAACCGTCATATCGATATGAGCTCAGTCAGGTATCCGTGTGTATAGGTTTTATTGTCATGCCTAAGTTCCATATGTCAATCATAATAGGAACATGGGCTATCATAGATCTATTAAAAACCATTTCCAAAAGGTGAATTTGAGAATAGTAAATATAAGTTTCTTTTTTTGAAAAGTCAATGTAATATATTTTTGGTGTAAATATTATTATGTTGGAGAGATTGTCGCGTCATTTTTCAGGAGACCATCGCCGTTTGACCAGCTTTGACTCACTATTTTTATTCACGACTGAACTTTTTTATTTTTTGGGGGAAGGGGAAAAAAGTTCAAATTACCCAATTGAAAGAGATCAGGGTTCGGGGGTTAGTTATATTTAGGGAAGGTATTAGCACCCTAAATATTCGTAGTACTCTACGAGAACCTTTTGACTTTATTTTACTTTTTGTGCTATAACTTGCTTAATTTTATTAAAAGACAGAATTGAAAAATAGAGATTTGAAAGAAAAAAAAGAAACCTATTATCTACATTTTTTATTGATTTGAAAGGACGAGCGTCCTTTGCCTACGTACCCGTGAGGGATCAAAACCTCGTAGTTCGGGGTAGAAATTGACGTTTGATTGGTTTTGTGCTATTTATTAGTTTTGAAAAAGGTTTTTTAAAATAAAAAGCCAAGTGGCGAAATAAGCTTGTTTGTGTTTTTTAATGTTGAAGAAAATAGACTTGAAGTAGAATTAAAATTGATTTGGAATTTGATTAAGAAAGAAAAAATAAAAAGAATGATCACTTGATGAAAAAATCAAGGTTTATTATGAAAATATTTTGGTGATTTTTGTTATCTGAATGTTTTTTGTTGTTTTTGATATTGTTGTGTTTGTAGGAAAATGTTTTTGGTTTTTTTTTATTATAGTGTTTGACAAGAGTTTCATCTTGCTCCTACGTATCTCCAGGTGCGATGGAGAAATCAAAGCTACGTAGTTCTGGCAGCAAGAAAATGTTTTTGTATTTTTTGGTCGCGCTTGGCGACAAGTTTGCTTAAAAAGGAAAGGGGACGAACTCGCATTAGAGCGATGGCCATCCGTTTGAGAAAAAAATTAAACGCGCATGGTGTTAAAAGAGGTTTTCTAAAAATAAAAATAAAGAAAAGAGAGACGGACTCGCGTCTGAGCGATGACGATCCGTTTGAGAAAAAATTAAACGCGCATGGCGTGGAAAAAGATTTGCTTAAAAAGTGGATGTAACGCCCGTTTTGAACTATTTTATTTATTTAATTATTTGATTGAGTTTAGAGTCTTTTTAAATAATTTATTTGATTTATGGTGATGTGTGTTATTTTTGTGTTATATGTTGGTGTTTTAGTAGCATGTTATATTATAATATATATGTTATTCGGTGTAGAAATATATTTGTTATTTGGTTTGAAAATATATTTGTTATTTGTGTAGAAATATATATATATATATATATATATATATATATATATATATTATCTAGTGTATAAATATATTTGTTTTAGAAATAATAAGATATGATGATATAATATAATATATTTAATTAAATATGGGTTGTTACATAATTTTAGAGAATTTGAGGGAAGGAGTAGAAATAAGATAAGATGAGTAAGAGAATATAAATAAGAGAATTAG
Source organism: Medicago lupulina (assembly GCA_958299785.1). Lineage (NCBI taxonomy): Eukaryota > Viridiplantae > Streptophyta > Magnoliopsida > Fabales > Fabaceae > Medicago > Medicago lupulina. The sequence continues at coordinate 8,509,284 of OY283139.1, read as the reverse complement.
GGTTAGAATTATTTAGTACGTGGTATAACTTTTGGAGAAACCTAGAGAAAAAGAGAGGAGGCGCGAAGGAGAGAAGAAAAACCTAAGAAGAACGCAGCTTGATTCAGGAGACCAAATTAAGGTAAGGGTGAGCCTAGCTTTCATTATATTAAACTGTAATTCAATTCAATTATGATTAACAAGAGAAGGATGAGTTTTTGAGAGAATTAAGAACTAGGTTAAGGTGAATGAATTAAAAGATGAAGTTGAAAGGTGAGAATTGATGAAAACTAGTTTAGGTTTCAAATTGAGTTTCTAGTCTTAAAAAGAGTGGATAATCTAGTAGGTTAATGAATAATTAATGTTCTAATGATAGGATAATCATAGGGTGATGTTTAAGGTCATGTTTTGAGGGTATTGGATCGAAAACGGAGTAGAAAATGTTTCCCCAAGGCGAAACCGCAACTGAACTGCGATTTTGCTGTCGCTGTGCAAAACACGTTACTTGTTGTCTCATTTGGACAAGTTTAAGTTCCGAACTGGGTTTAGGTGTCTTCATGAAAGTTGTAGATACAGATGTTAGCTTTCACTAGCCTTTGGAGTGACTCAATTTAAGCTTTTAGAACTCTAGATATGATTAAAATACTACAAAGGGGTCAACAAGCTCGTTCTCTTTTCGATTTTCTGTAACCAAAAAACTAAAATAAAAACTGGGACTTTTATGTTCATAATTAGCTTTTGATGTCTTCACGAAAGTTGTAGATAATTGAGTTAGCTTTTTAATGGCTTCAGAGTGACTCAAAAATGTTTTGAGAAGTTTAATAACTATTTTTATGATGAATGAATTGTTATTCATTTCCTTTGAGATGTTTTAAGAAAGTGATACTCCGTTTATGTGAAAACTCTGATTTAATTTACGAAATTTTTACGTTGGGAAAACGGGGTGTTACAATTGGTATCAGAGCAGGTTGGTCCGTCCGGCCAAGTAGATGAGTCGTTGTGTCGTGTGACGATTGAATATTGTCGTTTTGTTTTCTAATTAATGGTTATGTTTTATTATGTGATCATGTTTGACTCACTAACTTTAATGTGATTTTTGTGTAATGTTTGAAGTTACTATTTTGTTATATATTGTTTAAGAATATTTAAGCAATAATTAAATTCATTTTTCTATTGTGCTTTGAATTTCGAGGACGAAATTCTCTTAAGGGGGGTAGAGTTGTAACGCCCGTTTTGAACTATTTTATTTATTTAATTATTTGATTGAGTTTAGAGTCTTTTTAAATAATTTATTTGATTTATGGTGATGTGTGTTATTTTTGTGTTATATGTTGGTGTTTTAGTAGCATGTTATATTATAATATATATGTTATTCGGTGTAGAAATATATTTGTTATTTGGTTTGAAAATATATTTGTTATTTGTGTAGAAATATATATATATATATATATATATATATATATATTATCTAGTGTATAAATATATTTGTTTTAGAAATAATAAGATATGATGATATAATATAATATATTTAATTAAATATGGGTTGTTACATAATTTTAGAGAATTTGAGGGAAGGAGTAGAAATAAGATAAGATGAGTAAGAGAATATAAATAAGAGAATTAGGGTTAGAATTATTTAGTACGTGGTATAACTTTTGGAGAAACCTAGAGAAAAAGAGAGGAGGCGCGAAGGAGAGAAGAAAAACCTAAGAAGAACGCAGCTTGATTCAGGAGACCAAATTAAGGTAAGGGTGAGCCTAGCTTTCATTATATTAAACTGTAATTCAATTCAATTATGATTAACAAGAGAAGGATGAGTTTTTGAGAGAATTAAGAACTAGGTTAAGGTGAATGAATTAAAAGATGAAGTTGAAAGGTGAGAATTGATGAAAACTAGTTTAGGTTTCAAATTGAGTTTCTAGTCTTAAAAAGAGTGGATAATCTAGTAGGTTAATGAATAATTAATGTTCTAATGATAGGATAATCATAGGGTGATGTTTAAGGTCATGTTTTGAGGGTATTGGATCGAAAACGGAGTAGAAAATGTTTCCCCAAGGCGAAACCGCAACTGAACTGCGATTTTGCTGTCGCTGTGCAAAACACGTTACTTGTTGTCTCATTTGGACAAGTTTAAGTTCCGAACTGGGTTTAGGTGTCTTCATGAAAGTTGTAGATACAGATGTTAGCTTTCACTAGCCTTTGGAGTGACTCAATTTAAGCTTTTAGAACTCTAGATATGATTAAAATACTACAAAGGGGTCAACAAGCTCGTTCTCTTTTCGATTTTCTGTAACCAAAAAACTAAAATAAAAACTGGGACTTTTATGTTCATAATTAGCTTTTGATGTCTTCACGAAAGTTGTAGATAATTGAGTTAGCTTTTTAATGGCTTCAGAGTGACTCAAAAATGTTTTGAGAAGTTTAATAACTATTTTTATGATGAATGAATTGTTATTCATTTCCTTTGAGATGTTTTAAGAAAGTGATACTCCGTTTATGTGAAAACTCTGATTTAATTTACGAAATTTTTACGTTGGGAAAACGGGGTGTTACAGTGGACGGACTCGCATTTGAGCGATGGCGATCCGTTTGAGAAAAAATTAAACGCGCATGGCAGGAAAAGAGATGTTTTGGTTTTTTTATTGTTAGTTTAACAAAATAAATAGTATTATATATATATATATATATATATATATATATATATATATATATATATATATATGTATGTATGTATGTATAGGACTAGAGCATTCTGGAGGAATATAAAATAAAAAGTAGAATAATATTACTAATAAATATTGGACCAGAGAACTCTGGAATAATTTAATTATTAATTAGGATCAGATTATTCTGGAGAGTAAATAAATTAGATAGTTAGTTAGGACCAGAACACTCTAGAAATAAATAAAATAAAAAAGATTTAAATATGCACACAATAATGATAGTAACAATGGAATATAATGCAAAATAAAATAAAAATGCATGAGGATGATAATGAACCAAAATGGAATGCAAAAGAAAAAAATGCAAGAGAAAATAAAATGCATGAAGATGGTAATAAACATAGCATAAAAGAAATGGAATGCAAAAAGGAAAGAAAAAAAATGCACGAGAAATAAAATGCATGAAAGAAATAAAATGAAATGCAGAGGGGGGTATGCAAGAAATAAAGGGGGTGCAGGAATAAAAAAAAAGGTCAGATTGGGCCATGAGGAGAGAAAGGCGCGCTGGGCCTTGGGAGAAAGAAACCGAACCGGTCTGGTTCAAGTAAACCAGACCGGTTCAGTATTATTATATAGAGGGAATTCTGTTCCGGCGCCACCTTCTTCTCCGGTGGGCAGGCCGGTTCCGGCGCGGTGGCCGGCGAGCCATCGCGGTTGCACCGCCGCGCCGGAGGTAAAAAGCTTCTTTTTATTTTTTATTTTTATTTTTTTCGCTCTTTCTCCTCTATTCCCTCTCCTCTATACGTTTCTTGACCTGAAATTATCACAAAACCAATCAGTAGCCCTAGATCTAGAAAAAACAAAACGGACTACCTTTTGATGTTTTTGTTTCGGATATATTTCCGATTTGGTTGTGTGGAACGGCTTTGATTTACGACTGTGATATTTTTGAAAGGTTGGATTCGTGGGTGTTGGTGTAGGCAGTTTGGTTACTGGTGTGTTAGTGTATTGGTTGTGTTGATTCTTGCCAATTCCTTGAGTTGGGTATAACAATGGGTCTGTTTGTGTTTTGTTGGAAATTGCTTATGTATTTTTGCTGGTTTTTTCTTTTTTTGCCGTGAATCCTTCTAAAAAAATCCACCCCTTTGTGTGTTGCTGCTTTCCGTTTTTATAAGCCTGGATGGAGACACAGGGTCTGTCAAAATAGGGACAAAAATTGCCTTGGCTTGGGATTGAGGGGACACGGCAGGCTGGCATGAGCTATTATGGACTATTATCGGACTAAATTTGACATTAAAAATAAAATAGAAAGACTAAAAAAATAAAAATAAAATTGAGATAAAAATAAAGATAAAAAAAATGAATTTGAAATTAATTAAAAACGCTTTTAAATAAAAGATGAAAATAAAAAATTAAATACATAAATAAAAATTGAAAAAAAATTTGAGAGAAGAGGGCCCGACTCGGAACCAAATATGAGGTATTTTAAAATACATCTGGCCAAGATTGGCCGAGGTTAAAAGGCACGTGTCAATGGTGTCTTGGATCAAAAATTGGGGTATGACAGATGCCCCTATTTAAGTTTCTTCGTCCGGAGATTTGAAGATGAGATCTTTGATTTGACGGGTCGAAGAGACTTAAATACAAAGTACACCATTTTTGACCTAAGATGCTATGAATGCATGTGATGCGATTATGAATGCAGGACGACATAGATGGCTTGACTGGAATGAGAAACAACGGGATACCCAAGTTCGTTTGAGGAAAAGGGATCCAACTCCGCTTGGGGATAATGTAGTTTTACTGGGGAACGTGGTCGTCTATTATCGTATTGGTTCGGACGATAGTTTGATGAAGACAAAAACTTTTGGCGACACCTCTTGAATAGACACTCTGGGGATGACGCTTACGAGAAAACTATAAAATGATTGCAAAAAAATTGTTCGTTTGTTAGAACTTGCCAATTTGACACATGGTGGAAAGGAAAAATGGGAGACGTTCATTTGTTTAAAACTTGTAGAATGGGATGTGTTCATTTGTTAGAACTTGTTGACTGAGAGATGTTCATTTGTTAGAACTTGTAGAATGCAATATTCATTTGTTAGAACTTGTTGAATGCAATGTCCATTTGTTAGAACTCGTAGAATGCAATGTCCATTTGTTAGAACTCGTAGAATGCAATGTTCGTTTGTTGGAACTCGTAGAATGCAATGTTCGTTTGTTAGAACTCGTAGAATGCAATGTTCATTTGTTAGAACTTGTTGGATGCAATGTTCATTTGTTAGAACTTTTAGGATGCAATGTTCATTTGTTAGAACTTGTCTTTTGAAATGGGGTAGATACGGGTTGTCCGTTGGTTGGAACTGGTACCTTGCCATTTGATTGGTGACATATCTGAACCAGCCATACTGGGGATGACACTGGGGAAAAGTTTCAAGTTGTTCATTTGTTTGAACTTGTCACTTGAGACATGATTGATTAGTGACATCTCTCGACCAGGCTCACTGGGGATGACACTAGGGAAAGGTTTCAAGTTGTTCGTTTGTTTGAACTTGCCACTTGAAGCATGATTGATCGGTGACATCTCTTGACCAGACTCACTGGGGATGACATTTTTGCTCGTTTGTTTGAACTTGTCACTTGAAATGATCGAGGGCCGAGCTGAAGGGATGATGTCGGAACAAACTCTGGGCGATTGATGCAACCATGTGTGACTTGATGTTGTATATGCATGTGTACGCATGAATGTGTGAATACATGAAAATATTGATGTGTGGATGCATGAATGCATGAATGTATGAATTTGACTTGAATGATCGTATAACCGTATGGGGTATGTGACTCGATGGAACGAGACAAAACATGTAAGATTGGATAGGGGAGCGGTTTCGCAGTACGGCACTCGACAATCTTTATTGGATATGACATTCTTGAGGGCTTGGTCAAGCCATCTGATATGGCAAACTCAGTGCAAAGTAGTAACTGGTGCTTTCACTGGGGAGAAAGTCCACTTTTGACCTAGAAATCTTGAAAGAAGTTGCCATTTTTTTTGTACCGGCGCAGTGTATTCTTCCATTAGCGTGTTTCAGTAGTCATAACTTTGTTTTTTTGTTTTGTTTTGAAAAAATCCCTGATTTTGCTTGGACCGCCCTTTCGGGTTTTCAGTCCACTGGAACGCTCTTTTTTGCCTAAGCCGTCTTTTCAGGTTTTCAACTTAGCGAGCTTTTTTGTTTTTTTGCTTTTTTTTTTTTTGTATTTTTGTGTTATGACTGCATCTTGCTTTGAAGCGGAGGTCCTCTCCATAGTGCCTAGCCATGTTTCTCTTCTGGAATGTAACCGTTCTCGAGGCGGATGTCGATGTACGTTTTGTCTGCTTACGAGTTCAAAAAAGAGTGTGTTTGTTGTTCACACTGTAAAAGGTTTTGTATTTTGAAAATTATTTTGCTTCAAGTATTGCTATTAAAAAAAAATAGAAGAAAATTTTACAAATAGAATAAATGAGAGTTCCAAATAAAATGGGCACAAACTCAAATTCGATGAAAGAGTGGTGACCTGCAAAGGGCATGGCTCCACAGATCTTTGAAAATTTTGAAAAATGGTAAATATATGGGAAGGGTACATTGAACACAGTAACCACTATTCTCCCTGACAACTTTGAATTGCCCCTGTTCCGGGTCTTTGATTTGCAGATGCTTCGAATCGGAAGTCTTTTGATGATTGGATGCCCCAGGTTGACTGCGTTCGACCGGATGCAGTTACTTTGCCTTTTAATCCTTAACTTTTGCATAGATCGCCCTTTCGGTTTTTTCGATCTATCAGGATATTCATTTTTGTTCATGTCTCTAATTTTTGCCTGGACCGCCCTTTCGGGTTTTCAGTCCACCGAGACGCTCCTTTTTTCCTAAGCCACCTTTTCAGGTTTTCGGCTTACCGAGCTGTTCTTTTATTTTTAGGCAAAGTATTTTTTGACTGCATCTGTGTTCACCGGTCGTGGAAGTTCGTCGCCATCCATAGTCGTAAGGGTCATTGCACCGCCTGAGAAAGCTCTTTTGACGATGTACGGGCCTTCGTAGTTAGGCGTCCACTTGCCCCTGGAGTCATGTTGGAAAGGTTGGATCTTTTTGAGCACAAGGTCTCCTTCTCGAAATTCGCGGGGATGAACTTTCTTGTCAAAAGCTTGTTTCATCCGTTTTTGATATAATTGACCATGACATAACGCGGACATGCGTTTCTCTTCAATCAAGTTTAATTGGTCAAACTTGTTCTGACACCATTCAGCCTCTTATAACTCAACCTCCATTAAGACCCTCATTGACGGAATTTCAACTTCTACTGGGAGAACTGCCTCCATGCCGTACACCAAAGAGAAAGGGGTTGCCCCTGTTGATGTGCGTATAGAAGTGCGATAACCGTGCAATGCGAATGGGAGCATATCATGCCAATCTTTGTATGTTACTACCATCTTCTGGACAATCTTCTTGATGTTTTTGTTTGCAGCTTCGATAGCGCCGTTCATTTGAGGTATGTAAGGTGAGGAATTATGATGCTCGATCTTGAAATCATCACACAACTCCTCTATCATTTTGTTGTTCAGATTCGTCCTGTTGTTTGTAATGATCCTCCTAGGGACACCGTAGCGGCAAATGATTTGATTCTTGATGAACTTGACCACCACTTGTTTGGTCACATTGGCGTAGGACGCGGCTTCGACCCACTTGGTAAAATAGTTAATGGCCACAAGAATAAAACGGTGCCCATTTGAAGCTTTTGGTTCGATCTTTCCGATCATGTCAATGCCCCACATAGAGAACGACCACGGAGAGGAAAGCACATTGAGTGTATTCGACAGCATATGAATCCTATCAGCATAGATTTGACATTTGTGACACTTCTTTGCATGCTGGTAGCAGTCAGCTTCCATCGTTATCCAATAATAACATGCCCTCAACATCTTCCGGGCCATTGCATGTCCATTAGCGTGAGTTCCGAAGGAGCCTTCGTGGATCTCGTGCATCAACAAATCTGCTTCTTGTTTGTACAAACATCTGAGCAGAACCATGTCGAAGTTTCTCTTATACAACACATCACCATTCAAAAAGAAGTTGCCAGGAAATCTTCTCAAAGTCTTCTTGTCTTTATTGGAAGCTCCGGTTGGATACTCTTGATTTTGGAGGAAACACTTGATATCATGGAACCAAGGCTTGCCGTTAGTAACTTCTTCGGCCGCGAACACATACGCAGGTCTTTCGAGACATCTGATTTTGACCAATGGCACATCATTCTGGCGGTTTACTTTGTACATAGAAGATAAAGTGGCCAGGGCGTCCGCCATCTGGTTTTCCTCACGAGGGATGTGGTGTAACTCAACCTTATTGAAGAATGTCAAAAGTCGCCTTGCATAGTCTCGGTAAGGAATTAAGCCGGGGTGGCGAGTTTCCCATTCTCCTTTGATTTGGTTGATCACGAGAGCTGAGTCTCCATATATGTCCAGATTCTTGATTCTCAGGTCGATGGCTTCATCAATACCCATGATGCATGCTTCATATTCTGCAATGTTGTTCGTGCATTCGAATAATAACCTGGAAGTGAAAGGAATGTGGGTGTCCTGAGGGGTAATAATGACTGCCCCAATTCCATTGCCGTAGATATTAACAGCTCCATCGAACACCAAACCCCATCTTGAATCAGGATCCGGACCTTCTTCAGGTAATGGTTCGTCGCAATCCTTCATCTTTAAATACATGATCTCTTCATCGAGAAAGTCGAACATGATAGGCTGATAGTCTTCGATTGGTTGGTGAGCCAAATGATCAGCAAGGATACTGCCTTTGATCGCCTTTTGAGTGCGGTATTCGATATCATATTCTGACAACAACATCTGCCACCGGGCAATTCTTCTTGTTAATGCGGGCTTCTCGAAGATGTACTTGATTGGATCCATTTTAGATATCAACCAAGTAGTGTGATTAACCATGTAATGACGGAGGCGTTTAGCAGCCCAAGCTAGTGCACAACAAGTCTTCTCGAGCATGGAATAACATGCTCTTTTCTCCCGGTTTCATCTTGTTGTCGAGCACACAACCCATGGAATGTTCTAGCACAGTCAGGTACATGATCAATGGCCTTCCTTCGACTGGAGGGATGAGAATCGGAGGTTCTAGCAGGTATTCTTTGATGCTGTCGAAGGCTTTTTGGCAGTCTTCTGCCAAACGACTCCTTGATCTTTGCGAAGTAACTTGAATATCGGCTCACATGTTGCAGTCATATGAGAGATGAATATGGAGATGTAGTATAGTCGTCCAAGAAACCCTCGTACTTGTTTTTCTGTCTTTGGGCCAGGCATTTCTCTGATGGCTCTGACCTTGTCTGGATCCACTTCAATACCTTTTTGACTGACAATGAAACCTAGGAGCTTCCCGGATCTGACACCAAAGGTGCATTTGTTAGGATTGCGGCGGAGTTGATACTTTCTCAGCCGTTGGAACATCTTCCGCAAGTACTCGACGTGTTCTTCTTCCGTGCTGGATTTGACGATCATATCATCCACATACACTTCAATTTCTGTTTGCATCATGTCGTGGAAGAGAGTAGTCATACCTCTCTGGTAGGTAACACCTGCGTTTATCAAACCAAAAGGCATTACTTTGTAACAGAAGGTGCCCCAAGGAGTGATAAAGGACGTCTTTTCTCTGTCTTCGGGTGCCATCTTGATCTGATTGTAACCAGAGAAACCATCCATGAAAGAAAAGACTTTGGATTTAGCAGTACTATCAACCAACACGTCAATGTGAGGAAGCGGAAAATCATCTTTTGGGCTGGCTTACGGTAATCAACACACATTCTGACCTTACCGTCTTTTTTCGGAACAGGTACTATGTTGGCCAGCCACTGAGGGTATTCTGATGTAACGAGGAAGCCTGCATCAATTTGTTTCTGCACCTCTTCTTTAATCTTGAGAGCCATGTCAGGGTGAGTTCTTCTCAACTTTTGCTTGACTAGCGGGCATTCCGGCTTCAACGGCAAACGGTGCACCACAATATTAGTATCCAGACTCGGCATATCTATGTATGACCAAGCAAATATATCGACATACTCTTGGAGAAGCTCTACCACTCGCTTCTTGACACTTGCTTCAAGCGATGCCCCAATCTGAATCTCTTTCCTGTCTTCTTCCGTACCCAAATTGATTACCTCTATGGCTTCCTCATGAGGCTGAATGGTCTTTCTTTCTTGTTCAAGCAGTCGAGAGATTTCATCGGGAATCTCTTCTTCTTTTTCTGCCTCATACACGGGAGATTCGAAGTTGGGAGAGATCATAGGGTTACGTTGTTCAAAGGGTTCATTTAATCTGCACATATGATTGATGATTTTTTTTTAGTAAAATGCAGATTTTTCGAAAGTGATTGTATTTTTTTGGCTTTTTGTATTACCATTTTTTTAGAGAAAAAAAAATGCATAAAAGGAAAAATAAAGCGAAAAGTCGGAAGTAAAACGACATTTTCATTTGATTGATGATAATTTCTTGAAGCAAGAAGCCCTAGATAGATTCACTTTCGCTTGGGGCGGGGCGAAAGGATTTTTTTTTTGAAAAAGCATAAAAAACAAACAAAGGCATTACTTTGACAAGTGAGCAACAAAAGGAACATCTACAGCGACCCAATTGCGGCTAATCCCTCCTTGTGTCATGAAACTTTGTGGCACTCCTTCTGGATTATCTTAAATGATAGCATTGGCTTCTGACGAGGCATGAATGAACCCAGCACTGTAGAAAGTATTCCCAATTGGCTTTCTGTTGGAAGTCCCTGCCGATGGAGTGAAACCGAGTCCTTCACGATGCTTGTTCTCTGACAGATTCAACAACTTCCCCCAGCCGGTAGAGACGCCATCTTGTACTACTTTCTAAGCATCCTTGAAAGAAGAAATGGATGTTGCTTTCTTCTTAGCATCTTGGTCTTCAATAGAAAGTCCTTGGAAAGACGTATCGTCTTCAATATCAGCACCAATGAATGAGAACGATGACAAATGGCTTATTAGCATGGCTTGTTCTCCTCCCACGGTCACCAGCTTTCCGTTATTCACAAACTTTAGCTTCTGATGCAGCGTAGAAGTTACCGCCCCTGCTTCATGAATCCAGGGTCGGCCCAACAGGCAACTATATGATGCTTGTATATCCATTACTTGAAAGGTAGTCTGGAAGATATGCAGCCCGATTGTAATAGGTAGATCCACTTCTCCAAGGACATTCTTCTTTGAACCATCGAAAGCCTTCACCCTCACATCGCTTTGTCTTAAAGGTGCGCTTTTGTAGGGAAGTTGATCGTAAGTTGTTTTGGCCATTATGTTCAAGGACGACCCAGTATCCACCAGCACATTTGATAGTGCATCGGTATTGCAATTCACAGATATATGAAGTGCCATGTTGTGGTTGCTTCCTACCTCGGGGAGCTCTTCATCACTAAAGCTCAGGTTGTTGCATGCAGTGATATTTCCCACTACTCCATCAAATTGCCCAATAGTGATATCATGATTTACAAAGGCTTGGTTCAGGACTTTCATCAAAGCAGTTCTGTGGGCCTCAGAATTCAACAATAAAGACAGGATGGATATCTTTGAGGGAGTCTGCATCAATTAGTCGATCACCTTGTACTCACTTTTCTTTATCAATTTTAATAACTCCTCAAAGTCAGCATTGGTATCGGTTCTACTGGTCTGGCCTGCATCTTTGGTCGTGCTGGAGTCTCTAGCTTGTATTTGCTCAGTTACCGGAGCACCCGCTTTCTTTTGAAACAAAGTGGGAATAATACACCCATTCCTCAGCACTCTGCTATCTTCGGTAATGTTAACCACAGAAGGTAAATGTGGTGTGGGAACTTCGCGTCCGTTTTCCAGCATCGTGGCATTGTAGTTGTAGGGTATGGCGTTCTCAAAAGCATAAGGCATTGGCCTTGGTAAGCAAATTACTAGAGGAGTAACCATTGGTTTTTGATTGACAGAATTCACCTCTACATGCTCCAGGATATTGAATTCGGGAGTAATGACCACACCTCATCATTGGTTCCTGTAACGGTGAATTCTCCCTGACTTAGCAGCCCTTGGATGTCATCTTTCACTTTCTAACAACCTCGTGGGTTTATAGGACATATTGCACAGGCATCAAGATCATGTTCAAAAAGGGAAAACTTGCACAAGTTGGTGTGTAGCCGGACTAAAGGAGTCTGAACATGCTGAACATCAAGAACGAGGCTGCTCTCTTGGCAATCTTGGACCATGTTGACATGATTTGGCAATGGGTTGGTTTGTATATTCGGGTTTTGGTGTGTGAAGGACATGATTTTATCTCGGATTAGCCTTTGGACTGCATACTTTAAGCCATAACAATCCTCAGTGTCATGCCCTGGGGCCCCTTGATGAAAATCACAAAACCGGTCAGCTCTGTACCCTGCTGGCAATCTTTTTGGCACTAGAGGAGGCATCCTGGTTTGTACCAACTTCTTCTCGAGCAATGCTGGGAGCAAAGCTGTATATCTCATGGGGATTGGGTCAAGTGGTGGTCTCGGAGCCTGTGGTCGAGGCTGCTATTGATGTGGACGTTGTTGATATGGTTGTTGTTGATAGGGATGTTGTTGATATGGTTGTTGTTGATAGGGTTGTTGGGGATATGGTTGTTGTTGGAATTGTGGTTGATAGCCTGGTTGTTGAATGGCAGTTGTGTTGGGTGTGATAGCGGCGATGTGTTGATAGGCTGGGTAATTTTGTTGAGGTCTTCCACGGGCTACCATACCAACTTCTTGTTCTTTCTTTCTCGAAAAGTTGTTTCCGAACTTCCTTGTACCGCCGGCGGGAGCAGTTTCTCTGACTAAACGTCCTTCTCGGACCCCTTCTTCCAACTGTACGCCCATACTGACCATCTCTGTGAAGTTTTTGGGCACACTCCTGACCATTTTCTCATAGTAGAATTGACTGAGAGTTTTTAAGAAGAGTTTGGTCATCTCCTTTTCTTCCACGCGGGGTGTAACACCCTAGTTGTTATTTTACTATTTTTGGTTGATTTTAATATGTTTTATGTATTTTATATAATTTATGTGATTTATGTGAACATTTGATGTGTTAATATTTATTATATAATTATTTGTGTTATTTGATAAAATAGGAGAAATATATTATTTATTTGATTAAAGGGAGTTATTTAGAATAATTAGAATTAAGGAGGGGGGGTTACATTTTAATTAGGAGAGTTAAGAGGGAGTTAAGAGAAAGAAAGAGTTATGTTTTGTTGGAAAGGAAATAGGAAATAGAAGAGTCAGTAAGGAAAGAAAAACATTTGCACGTATCAGAGAAAACAAGAGTTTTTGAGGGAAGCCAAGGGAAGAACTAGGAAGAGAGGATTCATCCTTTTGCTGTAGAATTTGCTGAATTAAGGTAAGGGTGGGCTAGCATTTCATTTGTTAATATATATATATATATATATATATATATATATATATATATATGTATGTATGATTTCATGAAATTGGATTGAAAATGGTGAATGTTGATTTAGGGTTAATAACATGGAAAATGCTCATTGTTGTTGAATTATGTGTGTTTGATGATGTTTTATGAATTGTTTCTGTTGTTTGCTGTATATTAAACCCATGAACATTGTTCTAAATCATTTTGGGTGTTTGGGGGATCAAAAAGGGGTTTTTGGATGAGGTAGAGGTTGTGAAATCGTAGGTTTATAGTCTGCCCAGATGGACGTTCGCTCAAGCGAGCGACACTTTTCCCTGCCCAGAACTGTTTCGCGCCCGTTCGCTCAAGCGAGCGCCAAGCGAACTCCAAGCGTGCAAGACCTGAAGTTACGTCTTTTTGGTCGCTTAAGCGAACTGCAAGCGAACCGTAAGCGAGCGAAACCCCAACTTACGTCTTTTTGTTCGCTCAAGCGAGCAGATGCTCGCTTAAGCGAGCTGGGTCCTGTGCGACCATTTTGTGTAATTTTTCTAAGTGCTCCTAACCCAAACCTAAGCTTCTTAACTTGTCTATTGGATTTATTTAAAATTGTTTAGATGGTTAAACTATATTATGAGGATGATTAAGATGAAGTTATGTATGTTTGCATGAAAATAAATATGCCTTGCTAAGTGAGTTGCCTTTGATGATGTTGAGTGGTATTGTCGAGTTGGGGAGGGTATCCTAAGTTGTTGTTGTCTGGTTGTATGCTGATATACACCATTAGATGTTGTTGGGTTGTATGCTGATATACACCATAGAGTCATTCATACTCATATGCATTTGTTGGGGGCTTATTGCCCTGGAATGTTTATCATTCACCTGTTGGGGGCTTATTGCCCTGGAACGCTTTATCGTTCACCTGTTGGGGGCTTATTGCCCTGGGATGCTTTAACCATCCAACTGTTGGGGGCTTATTGCCCTGGAATGTTTAGCATTCAACGCGCGTAGTATGGTACCACATGCATATTGTAACGCCCTAGTTGATATTTTACTATTTTTGGTTGATTTAATATGTTTTATGTGATTTATGTGAATAATTTGATGTGTTAATATTGTTATATAATTATTTGTGTTATTTGATAATATAGGAGGAATTATTAATTATTTAGAATTAGTAGAGTTAAGGGGGGGTTAATGGAAATTAAAAGGAATTTAGTGAGGAGTTAAGGGTAAAAAGGGAGAGGTTACACTTTGTGGGGAAAAAGGAAATAAGAGAAGTCAGACAAATATTTTGTACGTACCAGTAAAAAGAACAAACAGACTTTTTGGGAGAAAAGAGAAGAACCAAGAGGGAAGAGCTAGGAAGAGAGAACTTGATCATTTGCTGTAGAAATTTGCTAAATTAAGGTAAGGGTGGGTTTACTCTTCAATTGTCAATATATATGTATATGATTTCATGAATTTGGATTGAAAATTGGTAGTTTTGGAACTAGGTTTATGAATATGTTGAATTGCTCATTCTTGTTGAATTGTGCTGTTAATAATGTTATTATGATATGTTCTGATGTTTTGTTGTGCCTTAAACCCATAAACATTGTTCCTAAACCATTTTGGGTGATTGGGGATTAAAAATGGGATTTTTGGATGGAAATGGAGTTAGAAATCGTAGGTTATAATTCTGCCCAGATGAACACTCGCTTAAGCGAGATACCCTTCGCTCAAGCGAGCAACTCCTTGCTACGCCCAGTCTGAAATTCTAGCCGCTCGCTTAAGCGAGCCACGAGCGAACCAGGAGCGGGTGAAATGCTAACCTTCGTCATTTGCGTCGCTTAAGCGAGATTCCCGTCGCTTAAGCGAGAGACGCCCAGGATAGTGTATTTAGCCTGTTCGCTTAAGCGAACCAGAAGCGAGGAAAAACCAAACTTACGTGTTTTGACTTGCTCAAGCGAGAAGCTGCTCGCTCAAGCGAGCTGGGTCCTGTGCGACCCAAAAATGTGATTTTCCAAAGGTGTTCCAAACCCAAACCTAAGCTTTCTAAGATGTTTATTGGATTCATTAAGAATTGTTTAGATGATAAAACTTATATATTAAGATGATTAAGATGGAATTATGTATGCTTATGTGCAAATAATTATACTTGTTAAGTTGAATTGCCTTGTTGTTGTGAAATGGTATTGTCCAGTTGGGGAGGGTATCCTAAGTTGTTGTTGTTGTTGGTTGCATGCTGATATGCTCCATTAAGATGTTGGGTTGTATGCAGATATACACCATAGAGTCATTCATACTCATTTGCATTTGTTGGGGGCTTATTGCCCTGAAATGTTTATCATTCACTGTTGGGGGCTTATTGCCCTGGAACGCTTTATCGTTCACCTGTTGGGGGCTTATTGCCCTGGGATGCTTTAACCATCCAAATTGTTGGGGGCTTATTGCCCTGGAATGCTTAGCATTCAACGCGCGTAGTTGGTACCACATGCATAATGCATTAGATGTCGATGGAGTCTTGCATTAGTTGTAGGTGTGAGTTGTCCTTTTGGGGTTGTTGTTGGTGAGATGTCGCCACAAGTGTTGTTGTTGTTATTGATGTTAATCAAAGATGAATTTAAATTATAAAGTTGATATGATATTGATGATGTTGTTGCTGATAGTTGTTATGAATTGTTGTTGTTTCAATTTACTTTGATGATTCATATATTTGTATATTACTTTTGATTTGTGAACTCACCCCTTCTGCTGGAATTGCCGCCTTGTGGGCAAGTGCAGGTAGTGAAGGCTTGTAGGTTGATGGCTCTTGTGTCTAGGGCTCTGATGCGTTACGGGATGGGAATATTGCATGTTTAAATTCTTCATTCCTTATGTATCACTTGTTGAACTATGTTGTTGATTTCATTGTTGGAGAATATTGTTATGTTGAGGCCTTTGTGCCAAGGATTGATGTAGATGACTTGAGATATTTTTAAAATAAATATTCCGCTGCAGAAATTTAATATGATGGAACTTGTTGATGTTTTTAAATAGTTTTATATTCTATTTAAATAATTTTAAAAAGTAGATGTAATACTCCGTTGTTTGTTGAACTCTGATGATTGTTGCATTTTATTATGTCATATTGGGAAACGGGGTGTTACAATTGGTATCAGAGCAGGTCGGTCCGTCCGGCCAATTAGTAGAGTCGTGTCGAGCCTAGTAGTGTTGTGTGACAGCTTTAAACTGTCTTTTGTTGCCCTGTTTTGTTGTCTGTTGCGTAGAGAACTGGTTAGAGTATAACCATGTTCGTAGTAGTTGTTTTACGAAGACGGTGCGGTTTTCTTCTGCTGAAGAAGAGAGTGGAGCAGAATTTTTATCCACCAAAGAGATGAAGCGATTAGAACAAGATGGTGTGTTGATGTTTTCTTTGTTGGCATTCTTGTCGGTGGAGAACCAAGCTGTAATTGATGGGCTGCCTGTTGTGAAGGAATTTCCTGAAGTCTTCCCTGATGAGATTCCAGATGTGCCACCGGAGAGGGAAGTGGAATTTTCGATAGACCTTGTGCCGGGTACGAAGCCTGTGTCGATGGCTCCTTACCGTATGTCAGCTTCGGAGTTAGCTGAATTGAAGAAACAATTAGAGGACTTGCTTGACAAGAAGTTTGTGAGACCGAGTGTTTCACCGTGGGGAGCGCCGGTGTTGTTGGTAAAGAAGAAGGATGGTAGCAGGCGGTTGTGTATTGATTACCGTCAGTTGAATAAGGTGACTATTAAGAACAGGTATCCACTACCGAGCATTGATGACTTGATGGATCAACTAGTGGGTGCCCGCGTTTTTAGCAAGATTGACTTGAGGTCAGGTTACCATCAGATAAAGGTGAAGGATGAGGATATGCAAAAGACGGCCTTTAGGACACGATATGGTCATTATGAATATAAGGTGATGCCTTTCGGTGTGACGAATGCACCTGGTGTGTTTATGGAATACATGAACAGAATTTTTCATGAGTATCTGGATCAGTTCGTAGTGGTCTTTATTGATGATATATTGATTTATTCTAAGACTGAAGCTGAGCATGCAGAGCATTTGAAGATTGTACTGCAAGTGCTGAAAGAGAAGAAATTGTATGCCAAGTTATCCAAGTGCGAGTTCTGGTTGAATGAAGTAAGTTTTCTTGGCCACATTATTTCTGGTAATGGTATTGCTGTAGATCCTTCGAAGGTTGCTGCTGTATCGCAGTGGGAGACACCGAAGTCAGTTACTGAGGTAAGAAGTTTTCTTGGGTTGGCTGGTTATTACCGCAGGTTTATTGAAGGATTTTCGAAGTTGGCACTTCCTTTGACACAACTGACCTGTAAAGGTAAAGCATTTGTGTGGGATGCTCAATGTGAGAGTAGTTTCAATGAGTTGAAGCAAAGATTGACGACTGCTCCTATTTTGATTTTGCCAAAGCCAGAAGAGCCTTTTGTTGTTTATTGTGATGCATCTAAGCTGGGATTAGGTGGTGTTTTGATGCAAGATGGCAAGGTAGTCGCGTATGCTTCTAGACAGCTGAGAGTGCATGAGAAGAATTATCCTACGCATGATCTAGAATTGGCGGCTGTAGTATTTGTGTTGAAAATTTGGAGGCATTATTTGTATGGTTCCAGATTCGAGGTGTTTAGTGATCATAAGAGTTTAAAGTACCTGTTTGACCAGAAGGAGTTGAACATGAGGCAGAGAAGGTGGCTTGAGTTACTTAAGGACTACGATTTTGGCTTGAACTACCATCCTGGTAAAGCTAATGTTGTGGCTGATGCGTTGAGTAGAAAGACATTGCATATGTCGGCGTTGATGATGAAAGAGTTCGAGTTACTTGAACAATTTAGAGACTTGAGTCTTGTTTGTGAAAGATCGCCTCAGAGTGTGAAGTTGGGCATGTTAAAGATTAATAGTGATTTCTTGAATAATATCAAAGAGGCACAGAAGCTTGATGTTAAGTTTGTGGATTTGATGGCAGCTAGTGATCAGAATGTAGATGATGACTTCAAGGTCGATGACCAAGGTGCGTTGAGGTTTAGAGGAAGGATTTGTATTCCGGATGATGAGGATTTGAAAAAGTTGATCTTAGAAGAAAGTCATAAGAGTAGTTTGAGTATTCATCCTGGAGCTACTAAGATGTATCATGACTTAAAGAAATTATTTTGGTGGTCCGGTTTGAAAAGAGATGTTGCTCAGTTTGTTTATGCATGTTTGACTTGTCAGAAGTCTAAGGTAGAGCACCAGAAGCCTGCAGGGCTGTTGACTCCGTTAGATGTACCCGAGTGGAAGTGGGATAGCATTTCGATGGATTTTGTGACGAGTTTGCCGAATACTCCAAGAGGGCATGATGCCATTTGGGTCGTGGTCGATAGATTGACTAAGTCGGCGCATTTTATTCCGATCAACATTACTTATCCGGTAGCTCAGTTGGCGGAGATTTATATCCGTGACATTGTGAAATTGCATGGTGTTCCGTCAAGTATTGTGTCGGATAGAGATCCGAGGTTTACTTCGAGGTTTTGGAAGAGCTTGCAAGATGCCTTGGGTTTGAAGTTAAGATTGAGTTCGGCTTATCATCCGCAGACAGATGGTCAGTCGGAGAGGACTATCCAATCCTTGGAGGATTTGTTGAGGGTGTGTGTACTCGAGCAGGGTGGAGCTTGGGACAGCCACTTACCGTTGATAGAGTTTACCTATAATAATAGTTACCATTCGAGTATTGGTATGGCACCGTTCGAAGCTTTGTATGGTCGAAGGTGTAGAACTCCTCTATGCTGGTTTGAGTCGGGTGAAAGTGTTGTGTTAGGACCTGAGTTAGTGCAGCAGACTACGGAAAAGGTCAAGATGATAAGAGAAAAGATGAAAGCATCTCAAGATCGTCAGAAGAGTTACCATGACAAGCGAAGAAAAGCCCTTGAGTTTCAGGAGGGTGAGCATGTGTTTTTGAGGGTTACTCCGATGACGGGTGTAGGACGTGCATTGAAGTCGAAGAAGTTGACTCCAAAGTTCATTGGTCCTTATCAGATTTCCGAGAGAATTGGAACCGTGGCGTATCGGATTGGATTGCCACCGCATCTATCAAACTTGCATGATGTGTTTCATGTGTCGCAGTTGAGGAAGTATGTAGCAGATCCTTCGCATGTTATTCCTAGGGATGATGTGCAGATTAGAGATAATCTTACTGTGGAGACTTTGCCTTTGAAGATTGATGATCGTAAGGTGAAGCAGCTGAGAGGCAAGGAGATACCTCTGGTTAGAGTTGTTTGGGGCGGTGTAACCGGTGAGAGTTTGACTTGGGAATTGGAGAGCAAGATGCAAGAGTCCTATCCTGAGTTGTTTGTTGCTTAAGGTATTATTTCGAGGACGAAATTCTCTAGTTGGGGAGAGTTGTAACGCCCTAGTTGATATTTTACTATTTTTGGTTGATTTAATATGTTTTATGTGATTTATGTGAATAATTTGATGTGTTAATATTGTTATATAATTATTTGTGTTATTTGATAATATAGGAGGAATTATTAATTATTTAGAATTAGTAGAGTTAAGGGGGGGTTAATGGAAATTAAAAGGAATTTAGTGAGGAGTTAAGGGTAAAAAGGGAGAGGTTACACTTTGTGGGGAAAAAGGAAATAAGAGAAGTCAGACAAATATTTTGTACGTACCAGTAAAAAGAACAAACAGACTTTTTGGGAGAAAAGAGAAGAACCAAGAGGGAAGAGCTAGGAAGAGAGAACTTGATCATTTGCTGTAGAAATTTGCTAAATTAAGGTAAGGGTGGGTTTACTCTTCAATTGTCAATATATATGTATATGATTTCATGAATTTGGATTGAAAATTGGTAGTTTTGGAACTAGGTTTATGAATATGTTGAATTGCTCATTCTTGTTGAATTGTGCTGTTAATAATGTTATTATGATATGTTCTGATGTTTTGTTGTGCCTTAAACCCATAAACATTGTTCCTAAACCATTTTGGGTGATTGGGGATTAAAAATGGGATTTTTGGATGGAAATGGAGTTAGAAATCGTAGGTTATAATTCTGCCCAGATGAACACTCGCTTAAGCGAGATACCCTTCGCTCAAGCGAGCAACTCCTTGCTACGCCCAGTCTGAAATTCTAGCCGCTCGCTTAAGCGAGCCACGAGCGAACCAGGAGCGAGTGAAATGCTAACCTTCGTCATTTGCGTCGCTTAAGCGAGATTCCCGTCGCTTAAGCGAGAGACGCCCAGGATAGTGTATTTAGCCTGTTCGCTTAAGCGAACCAGAAGCGAGCCAGAAGCGAGGAAAAACCAAACTTACGTGTTTTGACTCGCTCAAGCGAGAAGCTGCTCGCTCAAGCGAGCTGGGTCCTGTGCGACCCAAAAATGTGATTTTCCAAAGGTGTTCCAAACCCAAACCTAAGCTTTCTAAGATGTTTATTGGATTCATTAAGAATTGTTTAGATGATAAAACTTATATATTAAGATGATTAAGATGGAATTATGTATGCTTATATGCAAATAATTATACTTGTTAAGTTGAATTGCCTTGTTGTTGTGAAGTGGTATTGTCCAGTTGGGGAGGGTATCCTAAGTTGTTGTTGTTGTTGGTTGCATGCTGATATGCTCCATTAAGATGTTGGGTTGTATGCAGATATACACCATAGAGTCATTCATACTCATTTGCATTTGTTGGGGGCTTATTGCCCTGGAATGTTTATCATTCACTGTTGGGGGCTTATTGCCCTGGAACGCTTTATCGTTCACCTGTTGGGGGCTTATTGCCCTAGGATGCTTTAACCATCCAAATTGTTGGGGGCTTATTGCCCTGGAATGCTTAGCATTCAACGCGCGTAGTTGGTACCACATGCATAATGCATTAGATGTCGATGGAGTCTTGCATTAGTTGTAGGTGTGAGTTGTCCTTTTGGGGTTGTTGTTGGTGAGATGTCGCCACAAGTGTTGTTGTTGTTATTGATGTTAATCAAAGATGAATTTAAATTATAAAGTTGAGATGATATTGATGATGTTGTTGCTGATAGTTGTTATGAATTGTTGTTGTTTCAATTTACTTTGATGATTCATATATTTGTATATTACTTTTGATTTGTGAACTCACCCCTTCTGCTGGAATTGCCGCCTTGTGGGCAAGTGCAGGTAGTGAAGGCTTGTAGGTTGATGGCTCTTGTGTCTAGGGCTCTGCTGCGTAACGGGATGGGAATATTGCATGTTTAAATTCTTCATTCCTTATGTATCACTTGTTGAACTATGTTGTTGATTTCATTGTTGGAGAATATTGTTATGTTGAGGCCTTTGTGCCAAGGATTGATGTAGATGACTTGAGATATTTTTAAAATAAATATTCCGCTGCAGAAATTTAATATGATGGAACTTGTTGATGTTTTTAAATAGTTTTATATTCTATTTAAATAATTTTAAAAAGTAGATGTAATACTCCGTTGTTTGTTGAACTCTGATGATTGTTGCATTTTATTATGTCATATTGGGAAACGGGGTGTTACACATATTGCATTAGTAGTTGAGGTCTTTGCATAGTTGTCGTTGGTGTGATGTCGCCACAAGAGATGTTGTCGTTGTTGTTGTAAACCAAAGATGAAATGAGATGATCATTGTTAATGCTGTTGTTGCTGAATGCTAATGATTGTTGATGTTTTCGATTCGAATTGATGATATATATATATATATATATATATATATATATATATATATATATATATTACTTTGATTTGTGAACTCACCCCTTCTGTTGGAATTGCCGCCTTGTGGGCAAGTGCAGGTAATGAAGACTAGTGTTATGTTGGCTCTTGTGTCTAGGGCTCTGATACGTAACAGGGATGGGGAATCGTTGTCTTTTCTTGCATTCCTTTATGTATCATTTCTCATTGAAGAACATGTTGTTGAGATTTAATTGTTGAATAATATTGTTATGTTGAGGCCTTGTGCCAATGGATTTTTGTTGTAGTTGAATGATGTTGATGATTTAAATTAAAGATTTTCCGC
Organism: Medicago lupulina; assembly: GCA_958299785.1. Taxonomy (NCBI): domain Eukaryota; kingdom Viridiplantae; phylum Streptophyta; class Magnoliopsida; order Fabales; family Fabaceae; genus Medicago; species Medicago lupulina. The sequence continues at coordinate 8,487,223 of OY283139.1, read as the reverse complement.
TGCAGAATTTATAAGGATGATTTGTTGATATTTGAATAGTTTTATATTCTATTTAAATAATTTTGAAAAGTAGTGTAATGCTCCATTGTATGTTGAACTCTGATTATATTACCTTTATTACGTTGTTTTGGGAACGGGGTGTTACACGGGGGATGACTTGGACGGCGACATCTCTCCATCGCTGGGCGTACTCTTTGAGTGTTTCTCTGTCCTTTTGAGTCATAGCCTGGAGATCACTTCGGTCTGGGGCCATATCTTCATTGAATTTGTATCAGTGTACGAAGGCCTCACGTAGGTCATTGAAAGTCTGGATTTCTGCTTGGTCCAAATTCATGTACCACTTCAGTGCGGTACCAGTCAAACTGTCTTGAAAGTAATGGATGAGGACCTGATGATCATTGACATACGTGGACCTTTTTCTCACATACATCGTCAGATGGTCTCTAGGGCAGGAAGTCCCTTTGTATTTTTCGAAGTCTGGGAGTTTGAATTTGTGAGGTATCTGGACATTCGGCACCAAGCACAGATCATATACGTCCTTCTTGGATACTTCTTTCCCGATGAGGGCAAGAATTTCCCGATTCATCCTTTCATACTTCTCTTGTAAGTCATCTACCTTATTACAGACCTCGATATTCCCTGAGTGGAAGATTGGTTCTTCATTTTGTGGGACGGTGTGAATCACAGGTGCTGAATAGGTCAAAGTAGCTTGAGAGCGCGTTGCAACAGGCGGCGGAACATGAGTTGTAGGTTGAAAAGTAGGCATCGGAGGTTCACAGGCAACAGGGCGGAGTATTTCACCAGCAGTGAGGGGCATGAACCAAGGCGCAGATTGTGGAGGCGTAGAAAATGTTGGAGACTCGGAATAGATCGTCCAGTCAGGGATAGCAGAGCCCCTTGCTTCGGCCCGAGTTCTGACAGTAGGAGGAGGTGGTGGGGGTTGATTCTGGGCAGCTTTCAGCGTTCTTACCAATTCAGACAATTAATCCACCTGAGTCTGCATGGCTGCCATTTCGTCTATCTTCGCCTGCATGGTTGCCATCTCTTCTTTGAGTGTCTGATTCTCTTGTTCAAGAAAATCCATCTTCTTCTTTATATTTGCCCGAGTGCCGTGTACGCGAGTTGGTTGAGGACATCGGGCCACTTTTGAAAACGGGCGTGCCCCTTTGGATATAAAGAAAAAACTTGTGAGACTCAGATTCGAAACTATGATATGCAGGATGATGCATGATGTTATGCAAAAAAGTACTGCAAGATAATTGAAACGTTTTTTATTTATCGAAGGACTTATAAAAGTAGTTTTGGTAAACATCATAATTGAAAATTTTATTGAAGTACTGCAAGATAATTCCCTTTTTAACAGACTAAGCCAAAGGATAGACCCCAAAGTATAAACGAAAGCTAGAAAGCAAGCAACAAGTCCAGAAATCTCTCAAGCTTCTTGGGCCAGTGGATCATTAGAGTCGGAGTGTGCGCCGGAAAAGAAGTCCATACGCTTTTTCTTGTTAGCATATCTGTCGAGCAACTTGTCCTTCACCAGGAGAAGTTCATCTCTTTCGATCATTTGTCGTCTCTACTTGAGGAGTTGATGGTCATTTTGTTCCAGCCGCCCACTCATTGTTTCCATCTTGAGCATAACTTCATGGTATTTCCTCTTCCAAGTGCCACTTTCATGGCTTGATTCAGCCAATCGCTCCTGGTACTCATCCTGGGTGCAAGGGGGTAGGGGTAAGGATGCATGTGGGGTGGTTGATGACAAGGACCTCGGTAGGGTGTAGGGTAAGCCAAAACTCATAGCTCTATCAATAACCCACTGGGTGTAAGACGGATGGCCAAAATTCGACTTCTTTCCCAACTGGTTTCTGCCAAGCTTACGAACAATGTGCCAAGCTTGCACAAATTTCATCCTCATGTTTGCATAGTCCTTATTGTTGAGGTAAAACTCACCGGATAAGGAAAGGTTATTAGGCTTTTCTTTCATGGGGTATCCGAACTGGCGCATGGCAAGAGCTGGGTTGTAAGTAATTCCCCCGTACCTACCGATGAGAGGCACATTCTGAAACTCGCCACAATTGTCAATGACTACTCTAGCGTCACCAGCTGCATGGTACCAAACAATGTCGTCTAGGGTAAGGGGCATGATTCTTTGAGACCGAAGGGATTTTTCTGTGTTTGCTTTGGAGAAGATGGATTGGGGTAAATGCGAAGTAAACCACTTGTGTAGTAAAGGTGCACAACCAAGGATAGTCCCGTCCTTTTTGATAGTTCTATAGTGGATGGAATGGTATGTGTTCGCGAGCAAGGTAGAGACAGGATTTTTGGATAGGAAGATTTTGATGGCATTGACGTCAACAAAGTTGTCAAAGTTAGGGAAGAGTACAAGGCCATATATGAGTAGGGCGATGATAGATTCAAAGGCACTAGTTTTTTGTCTTTAGCAAAGGCGAAGGCTTTTTTGTAAAGGAAATCAGTAGTTAGGCCTTAGAAGCCACCTTTGATAATGAAATTAAGGGGAGCCATGTCGGAAGGTTTGAGATGGAGGGCTGCTGCAATAGTTGAGGTCTTAGGAGTTAGTTCAAGGTCGTTGAAGGGTTCTTTGTCGGGCACCGGTAAGCCACACCGATAGGAGTACTCTTCAAGGGTGGGAACAAGCTGGTAATCGGCGAAGGTGAAACAATGATATGTCAGGTCATAAAATTAGACCTGAGTCTCCAGGATTCCTCTTTCAACTTTTATTTTGAGGATGTCAAGCAATTTCCCATGACGGTCTCGAAAGCCTCCTGGACTAGTTACTAGAGATCCTAGCTCCCTTAGTCTTGTCAAATTCGGGCTCTTGAAGCTATACTTCTTAACACTTCTCTTTACGGGAATCATATCTGCGATGTTTACAAAAACTTATTCGAGTCCTTCGGTATTTTAATGAGAAAAAAGATTTTATGAATGAATGCATGTATGCATGGTTTATGCTACACAAATGGTGAAAACATGGTGAGGTTTAGTCCATAATGTTGGGGCCAAAGGTAAGTACGCCATGTGGTAAGGACTATGGTTTCATTTGTACCTGTGTCGCGGGTTCTACCAAGTTCCCAAATTACAACCACCCTTGTGAATGTATCGGTGCTCAGGACTGCTCCTAGTCAAATACCATTCATAAGGAGGTCTAGTTTGAGTGTAGTATCGCGTATCAACTAAATTCAAGACTGCTCTTGGTTTAGCCACCGCACTACGTCCTAAAAAAAGCCAAGATGGGTTAGGTGATCTAAAGGTCCTCAACGTTTAGCGGGCTTCAAAAATAATAACGCCTATCACGACTGCTCATGACGACGTAATATTACTTTTAAAAGACCTACGTTAAGTGGAGTTATATCACATGCACACATATCGCAAGACCGCTCCTGGTATGGCACTATGACTGTACCCCGTCCTATCTTATATTTCACTCAAGCCCGGGAGTAGGAATTATTATCTCACCACTCACGTTAAGAACGAAAAAAAAATGAAGGAAGAAAACATATACACATATTTCCATCTTTTATTTTTGTTTTTTGTTTTTGTTTTAAGCAAGTGATAGCACAAAAGTTTAAACAAAGTCAAGTTAGGCTTAACCCTTGAAACCATATCCCCAGCGGAGTCGCCATTTCTGTCGCGTCATTTTTCGGGAGACCATCGCCGTTTGACCAGCTTTGACTCACTATTTTTATTCACGACTGAACTTTTTTATTTTTTGGGGGAAGGGGAAAAAAGTTCAAATTACCCAACTGAAAGAGATCAGGGTTCGGGGGTTAGTTATATTTAGGGAAGGTATTAGCACCCTAAATATTCGTAGTACTCTACGAGAACCTTTTGACTTTATTTTACTTTTTGTGCTATAACTTGCTTAATTTTATTAAAAGACGGAATTGAAAAATAGAGATTTGAAAGAAAAAAAAAAAGAAACCTATTATCTACATTTTTTATTGATTTGAAAGGACGAGCGTCCTTTGCCTACGTACCCGTGAGGGATCAAAACCTCGTAGTTCGGGGTAGAAATTGACGTTTGATTGGTTTTGTGTTTTTTATTAGTTTTGAAAAAGGTTTTTTAAAATAAAAGCCAAGTGGCGAAATAAGCTTGTTTGTGTTTTTTAATATTGAAGAAAATAGACTCGAAGTAGAATTAAAATTGATTTGGAATTTGATTAAGAAAGAAAAAAATACAAAGAATGATCACTTGATGAAAAAATCAAGGTTTATTATGAAAATATTTTGGTGATTTTTGTTATCTGAATGTTTTTTGTTGTTTTTGATATTGTTGTGTTTGTAGGAAAATGTTTTTGGTTTTTGTTATTATAGTGTTTGACAAGAGTTTCATCTAGCTCCTACGTATCTCCAGGTGCGATGGAGAAATCAAAGCTACGTAGTTCTGGCAGCAAGAAAATGTTTTTGTATTTTTTGGTCGCGCTTGGCGACAAGTTTGCTTAAAAAGGAAAGGGGACGGATTCGCATTAGAGCGATGGCAATCCGTTTGAGAAAAAAATTAAACTCGCATGGCGTTAAAAGAGGTTTGCTAAAAATAAAAGTAAAGAAAAGAGAGACGGACTCGCGTCTGAGTGATGGCGATCCGTTTGAGAAAAAATTAAACGCGCATGGTGTGGAAAAAGATTTGCTTGAAAAGGGGACGGACTCGCATTTGAGCGATGGTGATCCGTTTGAGAAAAAATTAAACGGGCATGGCACGAAAAGAGATTTTTTGGTTTTTTTGTTGTTAGTTTAACAAAATAAATAGTATTATATATATATATATATATATATATATATATATATATATAGGACCAGAGCATTCTGGAGGAATATAAAATAAAAAGTAGAATAATATTACTAATAAATATTGGACCAGAGAACTCTGGAATAATTTAATTATTAATTAGGACCAGATTATTCTGGAGAGTAAATAAATTAGATAGTTAGTTAGGACTAGAACACTCTGGAAATAAATAAAATAAAAAAGATTTAAATATGCACACGATAATGATAGTAACAATGAAATATAATGCAAAATAAAATAAATATGCACGAGGATGATAATGAACCAAAATGGAATGCAAAAGAAAAAAATGGAACAGAAAATAAAAGGCATGAAGATGGTAATAAACATAGCATAAAAGAAATGGAATGCAAAAAGGAAAGAAAAAAAATGCACGAGAAATAAAATGCATGAAAGAAATAAAATGAAATGCAGAGGGGGGTATGCAAGAAATAAAAGGGGTGCAGGAATAAAAAAAAAGGTCAGATTGGGCCATGAGGAGAGAAAGGCGCGCTGGGCCTTGGGAGAAAGAAACCGAACCGGTCTGGTTCAAGTGAACCAGACCGGTTCAGTATTATTATATAAAGGCAAGGGACGGTTTTTTTAGTCATTTTCTAATTTCTTTTTCTCTCTTCCCTCTTTCTAGAGAGAGAGGCTCTGCCCTTTCTCTAGAATTCTGTTCGGCGCCACCTGCTTCTCCGGTGGGCAGGCCGGTTCCGGCGCGGTGGCTGGCGAGCCATCGCGGCTGCGCCGCCGCGCTGGAGGCAAAAAGCTTCTTTTTTTTTTATTTTTTCGCTCTTTCTCCTCTATTCCCTCTCCTCTATACATTTCTTGATCTGAAATTATCACAAAACCAATCAGTAGCCCTAGATCTAGAAAAAAAAACAAAACGGACTACCTTTTGATGTTTTTGTTTCGGATATATTTCCGATTTGGTTGTGTGGAACGGCTTTGATTTACGATTGTAATGTTTTTGAAAGGTTGGATTCGTGGGTGTTGGTGTAGGCAGTTGGTTACTGGTGTGTTAGTGTATCGGCTGTGTTGATTCTTGCCAATTCCTTGAGTTGGGTATAACAATGGGTCTGTTTGTGTTTTGTTGGAAATTGCTTATGTATTTTTGCTGGTTTTTTCTTTTTTTACCGTGAATCCTTCTAAAAAAATCCATCCCTTTGTGTGTTGCTGCTTGCCGTTTTTATAAGTCTGGATGGAGACACAGGGTCTGTCAAAATAGGGACAAAAACTGCCTTGGCTTGGGATTGAGGGGACACGGTAGGCTGGCATGAGCTATTATGGACTATTATCGGACTAAATTTGACATTAAAAATAAAATAGAAAGACTAAAAAAATAAAAATAAAATTGAGATAAAAATAAAGATAAAAAAAAAATGAATCTGAAATTAATTAAAAAAGCTTTTAAATAAAAGATGAAAATTAAAAAATTAAATACATAAATAAAAATTGAAAGAAAAAAAATTGAGAGAAGAGGGCCCGACTCGGAACCAAATATGAGGTATTTTAAAATACCTCTCTGTCGAATTTTTCTCTGAAAATGACCAAGATTGGCCGAGGTTAAAAGGCACGTGTCAATGGTGTCTTGGGTCAAAAATTAGGGTATGACAGAGATCGAACCAATTGTCCTTTTTTTTTTTAATGACAAGCATTAGTAATTAGATGTTAGATTAATATTTACTCATTTGTTTGTGTTTGACCCCAACAACTCCAACTCTTTATTCCTTAACTCAAACCGTTTGAACTACTCAACCTCCGAAACAATTTATTGGTCAGGATAAAGATACTAATTTAAAATAAAATGTAGTTGTAAACTACATATATACACTTTATATTTGTAAAAGCAAATATCTCCATACAACTTTATAATATTTTTTACAAAAAGTACACAATATTACAAGTTACTTTAAATTTATGCTGATTTATATATCAAATAACTTAAATAATCACTAATGTTTAGTAAATTAATTTTGAATTTAAAATAATATTTTCAAGGAGACCACAAATGTTGTGTATCGTAAAGTTTTTCAAAAAGTATGATCATTGGTTATGTTTTAGAATTGTTGTTGCTATAATTTAGAAAACTAAAGTTACGTATTGTTTGGAAGTCGTTTTTTTTTTAAATTTCTTTGTAAGGCGTAATGGTCATTACAGGACATGCAATATATAAGCAGATCCTCCTACCATTGACTTTTAATTGATGCACTTTTCAGGTATAACAGTACACAGAACTTTTTTTTTACATCGTTGTTACCCTATACAATATTTACATTAGATCGTTAGTTTTGTAAAAAATAAAAAAAATAACAATCCGCGATTCTGTAGCCCAAACTATATTTATACACTCCCGTAAAAAATTTAACGTTTGCATTCACAAATTAGGTGTCTACATCTGACACTGACTATTATATACAAAAATACAAATTTTTTAGTTTTTTCTACTAGAAAAATCCAAATTAGAGACGGGCAAAATCAGTCTCTAAAATGCAAAAAATCTGTCTCTAAACAAGTTGGAGATGGAATTAGAGACGGAACTTGATCCGTGGGTAATTTGCTCGTCTCTAAGCTTATTAGAGACGGATTTTTAGATTCCGTCTCTACTATACGCGGAAAAATTCGGCTGCTGAATCATATATTCCGTCTCAACAAGAAAACCAAATTCTGTCTCTATATAAACTAAATTCCGTCTCTACAGAGACAGAATCTATATTCCGTCTCTAACTTCAATTTTTTTTTTTTAAAAAAAAGAAAAACCTAAAGTGCACTTAAAAATACATAAATATAGTTTGCAAATTTCAATCAACATAATAATGTCTCATTCAAGAGCAAAGTACTCTTAAAAATACATAAATATAGTTTGCATTTCACTGAACAAATCAAAGTAAAAACTATCCATTATCTAAAAATAATAATATGATAATGAATCTAAAACTTTCCAAATCTCTAAATTGTTGTTACTATCCCCTCCTTCATTGCCATTATCATTCTCTCATGCTCTTGGCATGTTCTTGAGCTAATTGACAAAGCTTCAGAATGATGTCTAAGCTAAACAGGTAACTTCCATCAGCCTGCAAAATTTAAAATATGTCTCAAGCATAGTTTTTGTTGTTTTCAATAATTATGCCAAGGAAACAAAGCAATGTCAATCAAGCAAGTTAACAATTTTTCTTTAACAATGCTTTATGTATAGAACAATAAACAATTAAGTTACGGAATGACTTACACAACTGAAGAGAAAACTTACATGTGTAGCATGGATTTGGAGGAGGAAAATCGCCTTAACTTCTGTTTTCTCAATCTTCCCCAAAGTAACCCAGACATTGTTCTAGCAAATTAATCACATTTAAGATGCATTATTGCCAAAACTTGAAGTCATATTCAAAAACAATATATGTAGTGACATGAATGCAAAGGAAGTAAAGAATTCACAGTCACTCATATCCTTGTTTATACATAAACTAATGTTATTATACCAACATGATTTCATACTCAAATAACCAAACCTGAAGCAAGTAGTTGATATTGAATACCTAGGTGTGATATCCTAATATCTTTGCATACCAACTAAAGTCAATCAGCCTTCAAAACACAATATCCTACATAACAAAGACAACCTTCAAATCATGTTCTAAATTGAACACTAAACGATAAACTTATTAAAATTTAGAAGTAATATCTCACCTTTTTAGAGACAATTGTACTAGATGATATGGAATGCTATTAAATCAATCTAAAGTTTCTAAAAAGTTTAAATTTAGTATATTGAATTACTGCCCATGAGGGATTCAATCGTAAGTCTCAACTTCACAAATATATAAATCTTCAAGTTGGGATTCTAATCGAAAACATGCTAACAAACTACAAAGCTGTCAAGAAAACAAACAAAACAAAATTTCTTATGAATGAGCAGCTTAAAACCAAACTAATCACTTACCTTGGTGTTGTCTAAACACTTGTAAGCAGAATTTTAATCACTTACCCTGCTGCTGCAACTAAACAAAGAGAGAGAGAGAGAGAGAGAGAGAGAGAGAGAGAAGTTGGCTGGTAGTTTAAAGTAACTAGGTCAGTTTCAAATCACTTGTAAGTTGTAATGCATATAAAATAACTAGCGAAGTTTCAAATATCTTCACATAATCCCCATCTTGACTTACTCAATAATCCCCCCTGTATTTCCCATGTAAACTAAATATTCCATCAACAACTCTTAAGGATCTTTACTTGCTAAGATACTTGTTGTGTAGCAGAGACAGCCATTCCCTCATCCGCTATTTCTTGTATATTCGTCATTCCTTCATTAACTAGTGAAACCTTTGGTTCTCCCTAAGAGGTAGAAGATGAAGTTGGAAATGGTAACTTAGGTTATGGACAACGTGAAGGCTCCATACCTACAAAATCAAATCAATTAAGTAAGATCCAAATCATGATTGTTTCAATCACCTTAAACTTGATAATTGTTTCAATCACCTTGGAGTTCAAGCAGTATATATAAGCAAGCACAAAATTCTTGTTCCATACATAGGTTTCAAAGCTACAATTTACAATTCATACAATAGACATAAAGAAAATGTAGTCACAAACACACATCCTATAAATATATTTTGTGTACGAAAAACTCAGCACCTCAAAAACTCACGCAAAAACAAAGAGATGCAAGTACAACACTCAATTGTATATACAGTCACAAGTATATATATTTTCTTCTATAAACCAACAAACTATTTTAATTTTATTTAACACAAACAAACCTTGACAAATTTCTCAATCAGCCAATGAAGTTACTAATCAACACCCATAAAAAATAAAACCAATTCACTGAGTTATAAAAAACATCAATCTTCCTGTCAAAAAAAAAAAACATGTATGTTACGAGTCTCAAACATAGTAGTTGCAGAATAATCCTTGATTTTGGGTTCATAACAATGATAATTACCAAGAACATAGCTTCAGGGTCAACATAAAATCCACCCTTAAGTTTAGCTTCACACTTCAACCTAATCAACTCCTTGTTTCACACAGATTAAGTAAATTAAGTAAATAAGTATACAAATAAATGGTTTAATCAAATTAACTTACTAAAATTTTAATACCTGACATCATATTCTTTAGCGTAATGTTTGGCTCAACTCCAAATGAGTTCCCGTATTTCAGATCTCTTCTTCTTTGCTGATTCAAGTTACTGTTTCTTCGTCAATGGGCATTCCCATTACTTTTTGCTTCTTCTAAATGGATTCAGAACCACTTCTTTGAATTCCTCTTTGGCCATTCTACAAACAATGGAATCGAACGATTCAAGAAATGAAATCAAAACACAAAATCGGGATCTTTGGAAAATTAAGAAAGAAGAAGAAGAAAACATACCCAGTTGTTGTTCAGATCTGATGTTAAACGACTAGAAGAAATGAGTTAGAAGAGACAAAAAGCAGTCACAAAAGACCTCTCACCAATATTCGCAAAAGACTCGCTCGTAGGAGTATGATTCTGGAGAGCTTCGTGTTGTTGGTGGATTTTGCAATAGAGAAGGACTTAGGGTTAGGGTTTGTTTGGGGGTGGAGGCAAGGCTTTCAGTCTTTCTCGATGGGGGGTTGGGGATTTTTGGCATGAAGGATTGTTTAATTTGGTGTAGTGAACCCTTCAGGAGCTTGCGACTAATTTATTTTATATTATAATTTTTCGTAGAGATGAATTAATTCAGTCTCTGGAGATTTTTAACTGGGTTTTGATTATAAAATAATAAATTATATTTGTTAGACACGGATTCAGAGACGGAAAATGTTATTGACAGAAACAACCGTCTCTAAATTCGGTCTCTGAAGGTAAAAGCTTAACTTCCGTCTCAGCCAATTATATTTTGTCTCTAATTCCGTCGCTAATAGAGACAGAACAAAATCCGTCTCTAAATTCCGTCGGTGTTTAGGATATTTTTAGTAGTATGATTAATAAAATACATTATGTCAACAAATAATAATATACAGTACGTCGGCGTATTTTTGCAAAAATATTACATATGCTAAGTTTAACAATGAGTACATCTTATACTACAAATACTTAGTATAAGTCCAAATACTTTAATCGTTATGTGCAATGTTTAGATATTTCAAAATATATACAAACTAAGATGATATTTTTTCCATATCAAATTTAAATTATAGTCACACTTATAACTTTAAGATAACATAATATAAAATCTAGAGTCAAACACATAATTGATTTTATTTCCCGTGCTTGGCACGAGTCACTAAACTAGTTTAAGTTAACTACTACTAAGAATTAACCAATAAATTTTATTTGAATTTGTGTCAAAGTAAGACTTCCTTCTTCTAAATAGAGGAAATGATCGCATTCTGCTCTTATGATATTCAAAAAAGAAAATGGAAACCTCAACCGAAATGATAATAATACTATAATAACAACCACAAATAACCAAATATATATAAGGAGATTTATTTATTATAGCGACTTGATGTCTCTATTTTTAAGCAGCTATACAAGCACGGCAACATTAAGCCATACACCACTGAAACTGTCATATAGCTCCAATTTTATCATTACTAGTAAGCACACAATACAATAGATTATATGTAATTATTTAATATAATTTACTTATAAAGTTTTATTAAAGTTACCGTTAATATTTCCGCCATGCCATCACCATTAAAATGGTTACCCTTATTATTTATTTGGACGCCTTGGCGATTGTCGAAGTTGTGAACTTTTTTTCGATCACCTGGATTTGCACCTATGTTGATTTGGTCTCCATTGCCACCAAGGCTGAGGCATCCATTACCATTGCCATGAACATAACCGTTGCTGTTAATAAGACCGTTCATATGTGGTGTGCCACGAGTAACAGCAGCCCTGCCACCGTTGTGGTTGCGTCGTCGGGGTTGTGGTTCTTCCTCACTATCATTTTCATCCCAGAGGTGCATAGATTGCATGAATGGTTCTCCCAGTTATGTTAACTAGCTAACTAGGATTAGGAAGGGCTTAGGTTTTGGATGCCTCCTAGGAGATGTTGTGCCATTCTATAGATAAAATATGTCTTGCTTGGGATATAATAAGTGTGACCCTATTAGCTTAAAGAGTAAGCTAAAGTTGACATATTTAATTAATTGCAAAGATCGTCAAATTGTGAACATACGTAAAAAAATATTAAATCTCTTATGAGATGAAAATTTATAGACAAAAAAAAGCCCTAGTTAATATTTTAGAAAATATCCATACATTTTATTTTATAGACATACTCCATCTAGTACTTTTTATAGGAAACAAAACACGTAAATTATCAAGATCAAATAATCATCATGGAGAAGTAGTTATTTTCATTTAAGTTTCAAATAAATTATTTTTTTTTTCAATGAATATCCCTATAATAATTACTCTTAATTCCGCCAAGTTACCTACTTTTAATATTTTCTTTCATAATATATATATAAGGGCACAAATGAAATTTAACATCTAATTCATTTGAAAATTGGTCAATATTTCTTATAAAAATGACACATTTGTTTCTTATAAAAAGAACCTAGAGGGAGTATTTGTTTTCTTCAAATCAAGACAATTGCAAGAAGTGATTTATAACATGAGACAAATGTAAACTCATTTGGGTTAATCGAGTAGTATTGGCTTGAGACCTTGGAATGTACTATTTTAAAGATTTAAATTTTGATTCTGCGTTATTTCAATTTCGGTGGATTTAAGTCCATACGGAGCTATGCTTTGACTTTTAATTGACCCACACAAATAGACGGTGAAATTGTACCTCTCATATTAGTCGGTCTTTGAGCCGGATCCGAGTTTAAAAAAACAAGGGACCTAGTAATAAATAACAACTAAAAAGTTGGAAGGGAAATAATATTTCATATTTTGTAGCATCAGAAAGAGTAACTCTCACACTCTCACGGCTTTCTTCTCCTGCAAGCCAATGAATCCTACAACCATGACAAGTACGATTTATCTTATAATATTATAATATGGTATTAATTTGTATGTATCATTTTGGTTTATTGTGATAATTCTAACATGGAAGAGTTCCTTTTTTTTTTGAAGGACATGGTAGAGTTCTATCACTGTGATACTGGGTTCGTGCATTTTTATTAGTAATATTCTTATAATCGTAAAAAAGTATCCTTTAAATAACTTTTTTTGAAAAAATAATTCCACAGTTTGTGTTTTTGAAGCATATGTTTTTAAGTTTATTATAATTAATAGTATTTTTTGTTGGTAGAATCTTTTTTTTTTTGTGGGTAGAATTGTATCATTGAAGTAATAATAAACTTTGAAAAATGCTACTAATATTTTTTTTTTGGGTCCTTAGTGTTTCCTATAAAGAAACCATTTCATTGTAAAAAGGAATATATATTTTTACGAAAGTAAAAAAGAATTTTGTCATTTTGCATAAAAGTCAAACAGAATATATGCACGTAATTTTTATTTTTAGTAGATAAGTCAAACAGAATATTAAGAAGCCATTATTGCCAAAAGGAATAAATATTTAGATGTTTGCTTAAATGTCAAACAGAATATTAAGAAACCATGGATATTCTATATAATAATTTAGGAAGGTTCTAAATCCTCCAACGATACTAATGCAAAGTTATTTAACAACCATGGCAACCGAGATGCGAAATAAATAACAAGGGTAATTTTAATGGTGATGGCAATGGCGGAATTGTTAATGGTGATTTTAATATTAATAATTAACTTACAATGGTTAAATATATGTATTTTGATCATATATATGATCTATTAATTGTGGTGTGTACTGCACTAGTAATAATAAAAATAAAATTGGAGCTATATGTTTGTACCAAATAAATAAATAAAATTGGAGCTATATAGAGTTAGTTCCGATGGTCTATGTTGTACTTGCATGTGAGGTTAAAAACAGACGCTATAATAAATAAATCTCCTAATATATTTGTAGTACAAATGGGTTTGAAGGTCTCCAATTATGTAGTTTATCTCATAAAATCTCAATTTTAGACTCTTAGACTTTGTTTGCGAGTTTAGAAAGGAAGAGATGGGAAGGCTTAAGAAAAAAGGAATGAGCAAGTGGAAGAAATGGAGGAAAAGGGGAGGGGAGAGCTTTGGGGGGTGAATTTTTCTTCATAATACATAACTCTCCTCATTTGAGGGAACTAAAAAATTGTATTGGAGGAGGATTTTGGAGGGTTAATATGAATTCTTTAAATTTAATTTATGTTGTTATAATTTTTTGAAATTAAAAATATAATAATCATATGAATTAATTTATCATTTTCTAAAAAAACTACTCTTTTAAATTTTTTTTAAAATTTTCTCCTTTTTTCTCATATTATGCACCCCTCAAAATATTTCATTTCCTTTGCTTCCAAACTCCCAAACAAAGCCTCAGCGGCCTAATGTTTTAGGTCAACTCAAATACATTGAAGGGTTGGGGTAATTCAGACACTCTTCAGATTTCCAATGTGCAGTGCTATCTTGAATCATCACCCAAAAACATAGTTAGCATAAAACTCTGTAACATAGAATTTAATAAAAACAAGGAAAGAAATACATAGAATTTAATTTTATTTTTTTTGTTAATTATAGCGTGATATCCTTGCACCTCACAAATATATGATATGCAGGATATTTGATTTCCAATAATATTGTCATTTCATTTAAAATATTTATTTATTTTTTCAAGAAAAAGAGGTGCAGATGAAAAACTAACTCAACACCCTATAGTCCCGACGGCTATACCAACAAAACTTAACAAAACAAAACAAAAAACAAGGATAAAAAACAAAACTTAACAAACAGTGAAGTCCCGATGGCTATACCAACAAATAGTTTGATGGGATACACAATTTATTTCCCACAATTTAAGCCTATCATAAACATCAATACAAACATACAGTATTACAACTTCTGCATTTGTTCATATTGGTTGTTTTTTTCATCTTCCCTTCTAACATTATATTCTATTGAATCCATTTGCGCAAACAATGAATGAATTAGAACTAAAATAAATTAAACAATACAATATATTATCAACTAATTAGAAAGAAATACACTAACATCCCGTTTTTTTTAACAAGTCAAAATGAGATATATTGAAACCAATGGTCTATTCCTCCAGCACAAGGTGTGCCGAAGAGAATAACCAATAATTACATAGTTTCAAGTGAAAGAAAAAACATCAGCCAACACCCAAACATAAAAATGAGTTCTGACACCAGTCATGGAACTTATAATGATAAACAACAAATTGTGCTTTATACCACCAAAAAGAAAGAAGCTTGATATTTTCCAAGAGCCTATGAAGTGTGCTCTCCTATGTGCACGGAAAGTTCTTGCATTTCTTTCCTTCCAAATGACCCAAGAGCTTGCATACCAAATTAAATACATAAAAGAACACTGTGATTTTGCAAGCCCCGAAGACATACCAAACTGAATATAGTGATCAACAACGGTTAAGGGGTCTGCTGAATGAACACTTAACCAATGTCGAACAAGGTGCCACACCTGCCAAAAAAAACTGCATGATAAAAATAAGTGAGTATCCAACTCGATCTCCCCACATCCAGTAACACACCACTCAGCGTCATGTTGAATAATCCCCATTCAAAATAAATTAGCCTTCAAGTTTGGTATAAATTCCTAACACACCACTAAGGTCCCGAATTTTGATTTAAGAGATTACATCTATTTCCTTCAATTTACAAAAATAGAACTATTATTTTTTTTTGTTTAACAAGGGTTATCAATAATAAATTCCTAACAGAAACTTTTAAAAACTTTAGCATTTTCAAGTCGAGTTAACGACGAAAACTAATACACTTCAAAAAGTAATTTAAATTACAATTCAGTTAAAAACCCAATTTTATTTCGCTTGTATTCGCGCTTCAAATAAAAACACCAACCACACGTCATCTCTTCTTTGCTATCTAAAATATTGGTTGTAAGAGTTAGTCTTCAACACCCATAAAATAAAATCAATAATAAATTATCTCATTTGACACATGAACATGAATCGTCCAATTTGACCCTTATGACACTATTATATGCTATGTTATTATATGTCATGATATTTATTCTTTCTTCAAATCATTGTAGTTTTATACTCTCAAACCACATAGCTTATCAATTCCACAAAATCACCAACACTTCATAATTAATAAAATTTCTTAAAACATATAACGACAAAAGTCACTTTCTATCAATAAAATTCTCAATTTCACGTATCAACAATCATATATCAATAAACAAATTACTAATTCCACAAATCATCAATCATACGTATAATTATCAAAATTCACCTATTCATAAAAATCAAATATTTTAACAAAATTACTAACCAACAATTCTTATATTTATTAATAATATTTAATCTCTTCATTCATCCATTGAATCAAGAAGCATATCAAATTCAATATTATAATCTATCACTTTCATCTAAATTATATGGTCAAAACTAAAACTCTTACCTTAGGCGCTTTACTTTCGTAGCATTATTTAAGTCTCAAATCTGTGTATGTTGTCGGTTCTCTCATTCTATTTACTACTTTATTATTTGGTAAACGATTTGGTACACTTGCATAAATCTGACCATTAAACGTCTATTTAGTCTACGTTGATATTTTTTGTTTCAATTTAAAAAAAAAAAAAAGATTATGTACCAGACTTTTGAAAATCCATAACAATTTTTTTCTCCCAAATATTCCTTTTTAAAAAACATAATTAAAATGGGCTTCGGCCCTCTCTTTCTACCAATAAAAAAATAATTAAAAAATAACATTAACTTGTGTTCTTGATTTAATTTTTTTTTTTATAGATAATCAATAAAACTTATTTTTTTATTAAAATAATTGAAGTACATTTTTATATAATTGTATTGGATAGGTGGGGCGCCTGGTAAACTTTTCCTATTAACTATGTAAGCATTTGTAAAAAATATAAAATAAAAAACTATGTAAGCAGTCCACCCAATTCTGAATTACGATTTTAATTAATCAGACCTCTAAATGATATTATATTGATTAGTGGAAAATATTTATTCTGTGTTTTTTATGTATCAATTATTAATATGTGTGCTCGTGATTTTCGGGTATCAATTTATTAATTGGTTTTGAACCTTTAATCTTTGAACTCTCAATTTTTATTCGTGGAAAAGGAAAAAATGAGTAAAAACCTTTATGAGATCAAGGTCCGGGGGTTGGTTTCGAATAGGGAAGGTGTTAAGCACCTTAAACGATTTCGGTACTCCGAAGGAGCCTCTTACCTAAATTATCTTGTGCTAAATAATTGCTTACTTATTTGTAAAACATTGTCTAAAGTCTAAGTAGAATGGAGGGAGAAGAAGTATGTTTTTTTGTTGTTTTTATTGATTTGGAAAGACATAGATCTTTTGCCTACATACCCACAAGTGGGATCAAAATCATGTAGTTCACCTTGAAAATTTATTTGGTGAGTTGAGTTGATTTTAAAGTTTTGAAAAATATTTTTGAGAGGATAAGAGGCCGAAAGGCATAGAAGAAATAAAGATATGAAGTTGGTTGATTTTAATTACAAAAAAGATAAATTGAAGTGGAGATTAAGATTGATTGAAAATTTGATTAAGAAAATAAAAGAAAAATCTCTTGGGTTAAAAATCCAAAGTTTCTTAAGAAAATATTTTTGGTGTTTTTGATTATTTGATTTTTTTTGAGAAAATGATTTTTTAACTAACGGTAAAACTAAACGTAAAACGTAACGTAAAGCGTAAAAAATAAAAGGGCGGGGATATTGGATCCCAAAATAAAATCTCAAACCTAAAAATACTAGTTGTTCAATTTTAAGGCACTTATATTAGTCGAGTTTTTAGTCCTTGTTTGTCACTAATTCAATTTCATCCTCGATCGCAATTATGACATAAAGCGGTAAAAAATTAAAGTGGGTGCTTGTCTCGGTGCATATTCTCATTACTTGGATATTTACATGGGACCTAGATACATTCTAAAGTCTTGCATAAAAATAAATGACGAGAAATAAAAAATGCGGAAAATTAAATTACATCAAATCCTAAATACACACTAAAAATGATAACAATTAAAAAAATGACGAGAAATAAAAATATGCATGAGATGATGAAGAAAAATAATGCAACAATGTAAAAAAAAAAAAAAAGTAATTAAACAATTAACATGAAACAAAATATTTTTGTAGAAATAGAGAAAAAAGTTTTAAGTGAAAAAGATGTGCAAATAGTAAAAATAGTGGTGTAAATAGTGAAAAGGTAGTAAAAAAAACAAAGGCTCAGGCTGGATAGATCTGAACCGTCTGATAAATCAGAAGGTTCAGATCTGATCACAGCATTGCTCATCATGGCCGCGTGATGAAGATTAGAGGGTAGAGAGGGAAAGGAAAGAAAACCAAAGGGAACCAGTTCGGTTCAGGTGAACCGGACCGGTTCACCTTTGGCTATAAAAGCGAAATAGGTGCGATTTTTTATTTAATCATTTCCCTTCTCTCTCTAACTCTTAAAAAAAACCTCTCACTTCTCTCTAAAAGCCCTGGAAAACCGAATGAAGATCATGAAGATCTTCATCTTCTTCAAATCTCCGGCGCGGTGGCCGGCTACCCAGAGTGGCGGCGCCGCCGTCGGAGTTAATGCAAACCACTCCTTTTTAAAAAACAAATAACAGTTTTAGATATCCTTTTTCAAGCTGATAATAGATCCGGCCTCAAAATTTTAAAAACAACCACGAGGACGAGCAAATCTAACTTTATAATTTCGAAAATTTTGGAAAGAAAAAGATGTTGGAACAAAGGGTGTTTCACAATTATATCACTTAAGTTTTGATGATAACAAGGTATTAAAAAATTATCAATTGGATATGCTAAAAGTTTATTCAAGTGTACAGGACCATTAACAAAGAGTTATTCACAAGAGGTTCTGACTGAATGAATTAAAGAGCAAAGGAATTTTAGATTGAAGCTTGAAGAGCATCTGATTGAAAGCGCTCCTGGAAAGTCAGAAGCATAGTGCGTCTGAAGAAAGCGCTCCTGAAGATGACATCATCAGAAGCCAGTTCTCCAGAAGCAAGTTCATCAGAAGCCAATCTCTTCAGAGGCTGGAGAGCGTTGACAAAGTACAATAAATGAACTATACTATACTAAGTTGAAAATTGTTCAAGGTGTTGTGGTGGGATTGAGTCTAGTTGGGGAGGTGTCCTAGTTGGTGTTGTCGTTGGTTGCATGGTGAAAATGCACCACTTTTTTTGTCGTATGGTTGTATGTAGATATACTCCTTGAGTCTCATAACTCATTTGCATTGGTGGGGGCTCATGCCCCGGAATGTTTATACATTCAACTGGTGAGGGCTTATGCCCTGGAATGCTAGTCATTCACTTTGGTGAGGGCTTATGCCCTGGGATGCTTTAACCATCCATTTGGTGGGGGCTTATGCCCCGGAGTGTTTAGCACTCAACGCGCGTAGTTGGTACCACATTTGCATAATGCATTGGTCGTTAATGGAGTCTTGCATTAGAAGTTAAGGTGTGAGTTGTTGTTGGTGAGGTGTCACCACAAGCGGTGTTGTTGTCGGTGTTGTTAATTAAGGTGAATCTAAATATTATTTGTTGAATTGTTTATGAAGATTGTTGATGATTATGGTGATGATGAATGTTCTTATTTATGTTGTTTTCAATACAATTTGATGAATTATATATATATATATATATATATATATATATATATATATATATATATATATATGCTTTGTTTTGTGAACTCACCCCTTCTGTTGGAATTGCCGCCTCGTGGGCAAGTGCAGGTAGCGATGGATAGTTAGGAGTGGCTCTTGTGTCGTAGGCTCTGATACGTAACGGGATGGGATACTATGTTTTATAATTTCATTCCTTTATGTATCATTTATGTTGGAGATTTGTCGAATAAATATTTGTTATATGTTGGAGAACATTTTTGTTATGGTGAGGCCTTTGTGCCAGACATGTTGATGTATAAGAATTTTTGAGATGAATTTATGATAATTATTCCGCTGCAGACTATTTTATAAAGATGTTGTTTTGGAGGATTATTTAAATAGTTTTATGTTTCTATTTAAATAAATTATTTTTGAGATATGCATGTAATACTCCGTTGATTGTTGATTAACTCTGATGTTTGGATATTATTATATCATTTTGGGAAACGGGGTGTTACAATTGGTATCAGAGCAGGTCGGTCTGTCAGACCATTAGTAGAGTCGTGTCGAGCCTAGTAGTGTTGTGTGACAGCTTTAAACTGTCTTTTGTTGCCCTGTTTTGTTGTTTGTTGCGTAGAGAACTGGTTAGAGTATAACCATGTTCGTAGTAGTTGTTTTACGAAGACGGTGCGGTTTTCTTTTGCTGAAGAGGTGAGTGGAGCAGAATTCTTATCCACTAAGGAGATGAAGCGATTAGAACAAGATGGTGTGTTGATGTTTTCCTTGTTGGCATACTTGTCGGTGGAGAACCAAGCTGTGATTGATGGGCTGCCTGTTGTGAAGGAATTTCCTAAAGTTTTCCCTGATGAGATTCCGGATGTGCCACCTGAGAGGGAGGTTGAATTTTCGATAGACCTGGTGCCGGGTACGAAGCCTGTGTCGATGGCTCCTTACCGTATGTCAGCTTCGGAGTTAGCTGAGTTAAAGAAACAATTAGAAGACTTGCTTGACAAGAAGTTCGTGAGACCGAGTGTGTCACCATGGGGAGCGCCGGTGTTGTTGGTTAAGAAGAAGGATGGTAGCATGCGGTTGTGCATTGATTACCGTCAGTTGAATAAGGTGACGATTAAGAACAGGTATCCACTACCGAGGATTGATGATTTGATGGATCAACTCGTGGGTGCCCGTGTGTTCAGCAAAATTGACTTGAGGTCAGGTTACCATCAGATAAAGGTGAAGGATGAGGATATGAAAAAGACGGCGTTTAGGACGCGTTACGGTCACTATGAATATAAGGTGATGCCTTTTGGTGTGACGAATGCACCTGGTGTGTTTATGGAATACATGAACCGAATTTTCCATGAATATCTGGATCAATTTGTTGTGGTTTTTATTGATGATATTTTAATCTATTCTAAGACTGAAGCTGAGCATGCAGAGCATTTGAGGATTGTATTGCAAGTGCTGAAAGAGAAGAAATTGTATGCCAAGTTATCCAAGTGCGAGTTCTGGCTGAATGAAGTAAGTTTTCTTGGCCACATTATTTCTGGTAATGGTATTGTTGTAGATCCTTCGAAGGTTGATGCTGTGTCGCAGTGGGAGACACCAAAGTCAGTTACTGAGGTAAGAAGTTTTCTTGGATTGGCTGGTTATTACCGCAGGTTTATTGAGGGATTTTCAAAGTTGGCACTTCCTTTGACGCAGCTGACTTGTAAAGGCAAAGCATTTGTGTGGGATGCTCAATGTGAGAGTAGTTTCAATGAGTTGAAGCAAAGATTGACGACTGCTCCTATTTTGATTTTGCCGAAACCGGAAGAGCCTTTTGTTGTTTATTGTGATGCAGCTAAGTTGGGTCTGGGTGGCGTGTTGATGCAAGATGGCAAGGTGGTCGCGTATGCTTCTAGACAGCTGAGAGTGCATGAGAAGAATTATCCTACGCATGATCTAGAATTGGCAGCCGTGGTATTTGCGTTGAAGATTTGGAGGCATTATTTGTATGGTTCCAGATTCGAGGTGTTTAGTGATCATAAGAGTTTAAAGTATTTATTTGATCAGAAGGAGTTGAACATGAGGCAGAGGAGGTGGCTTGAGTTACTTAAGGATTACGATTTTGGCCTGAATTACCATCCTGGTAAAGCTAATGTTGTGGCTGATGCGTTGAGTAGAAAGACGTTGCATATGTCTGCTTTGATGGTGAAAGAGTTCGAGTTACTTGAACAGTTCAGAGATTTGAGTCTTGTTTGTGAAAGATCGTATCAAAGTGTACGGTTGGGAATGTTAAAGATTAATAGTAATTTCTTGAGTAGTATCAAAGAGGCACAGAAGCTTGATGTTAAGTTCGTTGATTTGATGACTGCTAGTGATCAGAATGTAGATGGTGACTTTAAGGTCGATGAACAAGGTGTGTTGAGGTTTAGAGGAAGGATTTGTATTCCGGATGATGAGGGTTTGAAGAAGTTGATCTTAGAAGAAAGTCATAAGAGTAGTTTGAGTATTCATCCTGGAGCTACTAAAATGTATCATGACTTGAAGAAATTATTTTGGTGGTCCGGTTTGAAGAGGGATGTTGCGCAATTTGTGTATGCGTGTTTGACTTGCCAGAAGTCCAAGGTTGAACATCAGAAGCCTGCAGGGCTGTTGACCCCGTTAGATGTGCCTGAGTGGAAGTGGGATAGCATTTCGATGGATTTTGTGACGAGTTTGCCGAATACTCCAAGAGGGCATGATGCCATTTGGGTTGTCGTTGATAGATTGACTAAGTCGGCACACTTTATCCCGATTAATATTACTTATCCGGTAGCTCAGTTGGCGGAGATTTATATCCGTGACATTGTGAAGTTGCATGGGGTTCCATCTAGTATTGTGTCAGATAGGGATCCGAGGTTTACTTCAAGGTTTTGGAAAAGCTTGCAAGATGCATTGGGTTCGAAATTGAGGCTGAGTTCGGCTTATCATCCGCAGACAGATGGTCAGTCGGAGAGAACTATCCAATCCTTAGAAGATTTGTTGAGGGTGTGTGTACTCGAACAGGGTGGAGCTTGGGACAGCCACTTGTCTTTGATAGAGTTTACTTACAATAATAGTTACCATTCGAGTATTGGTATGGCACCGTTCGAAGCTTTGTATGGTCGAAGGTGTAGAACTCCTTTATGTTGGTTTGAGTCGGGTGAAAGCATTGTGTTAGGACCTGAGTTGGTACAGCAGACTACAGAAAAGGTCAAGATGATAAGAGAAAAGATGAAGGCATCTCAAGATCGTCAGAAGAGTTATCATGACAAAAGGAGAAAAGCCCTTGAGTTTCAAGAGGGTGAGCATGTGTTTTTGAGGGTTACTCCGATGACGGGTGTAGGACGTGCATTGAAGTCGAAGAAGTTGACTCCAAAGTTCATTGGTCCTTATCAGATTTCCGAGAGAATTGGAACCGTGGCTTATCGGATTGGATTGCCACCGCATCTATCAAACTTGCATGATGTGTTTCATGTGTCGCAGTTGAGGAAGTATGTAGCTGATCCTTCGCATGTTATTCCTAGAGATGATGTGCAAGTTAGAGATAATCTTACTGTTGAGACTTTACCTTTGAGGATTGATGATCGCAAGGTGAAACAGTTGAGAGGCAAGGAGATACCTCTGGTTAGAGTTGTTTGGGGCGGTGTAACCGGTGAGAGTTTGACTTGGGAGTTGGAGAGCAAGATGCAAGAGTCCTATCCTGAGTTGTTTGTTGCTTAAGGTAATATTTCGAGGACGAAATTTTCTAAGTTGGGGAGAGTTGTAACACTCTAAATTCTATTTTGTGGTTTGTGGTGATTTTTAGTTGATTTTGGCGTGCTTGGTGTATTTTACTTGAATTTATAAATGATATATGAGATATTTGGTGTGTTATTATTTGTTATATTTATTTGTAGTATTTTATGAAAATAAGAGAATAATAGTTATTTAGAATTATTAGATTTAAGGAGGGTTAATGAGGAATTAAAAGAAAATTAAGTGAGGGAGTAAAGAGAAAAAGGGGGTTATGTTTTGTTAGAAAGAGAAGAGAAAACCAGTAAGGAAAGAAACATTTGAGTACGTATCAGTAAAACAAAGAAACAGACTTTTGGGAAGAGAGAAGAGTAGAGCCAAGAGCCAAGGTGAATTGCTAGGAATTGCTATAGATTTTGCTGAATTAAGGTAAGGGTGGGTTTGTGATTCAATTGCCAATATATACATATATGTTTTCATGATTTTGCATTGAAATTGTTGTTTCTGGTTTAGGTTTTCTTGAATATGCAAAATGTTAAATGTTGGTGAATTATGCTGTTAATTGTGTTTCTATGAGCTGTTTTGGTGCCTAGAATCAGTACTGAACCCATAACGTTAATCTAAAATCATTTTGGGTGATTGGGGAATCAAAAATGGGATTTTTGGATGATATAGGGTTAGAAAATCGTAGGTTGGATTTCTGCCCAGATGATTACTCGCTTAAGCGAGCTAGCCGTCGCTTAAGCGAGCGGCACTTTCCCTCACCCAGAACTGTTTCGCGCCCGTTCGCTCAAGCGTGCGACAAGCGAACTCCAAGCGTGCAAAACCTGAAGCTACGGCTTTTTGGTCGCTTAAGCGAGCTGCCCGTCGCTTAAGCGAGCAACGCGAATTTTTGCCCAGAATTTTGAAAATGACCTGTTCGCTTAAGCGAACCAGGAGCGAGCCGTAAGCGAGCAAAACCCCAACTTACGTGTTTTGACTCGCTCAAGCGAGAATCTGCTCGCTTAAGCGAGCTGGGTCCTGTGCGACCCAAAATGTGATTTTTCTAAGGTGTTCTAAACCCAAACCTAAGCTTTCTAAATGGTTTATTGGATTTTTAGAGAATTTTTGGAGTGATAATAATATAGAATGGAGATGTTATGATGCATTTACGAATGAATCTTTTATGAAATGAAATGAACTATACTATACTAAGTTGAAAATTGTTCAAGGTGTTGTGGTGGGATTGAGTCTAGTTGGGGAGGTGTCCTAGTTGGTGTTGTCGTTGGTTGCATGGTGAAAATGCACCACTTTTTTTGTCGTATGGTTGTATGTAGATATACTCCTTGAGTCTCATAACTCATTTGCATTGGTGGGGGCTCATGCCCCGGAATGTTTATACATTCAACTGGTGAGGGCTTATGCCCTGGAATGCTAGTCATTCACTTTGGTGAGGGCTTATGCCCTGGGATGCTTTAACCATCCATTTGGTGGGGGCTTATGCCCCGGAGTGTTTAGCACTCAACGCGCGTAGTTGGTACCACATTTGCATAATGCATTGGTCGTTAATGGAGTCTTGCATTAGAAGTTAAGGTGTGAGTTGTTGTTGGTGAGGTGTCACCACAAGCGGTGTTGTTGTCGGTGTTGTTAATTAAGGTGAATCTAAATATTATTTGTTGAATTGTTTATGAAGATTGTTGATGATTATGGTGATGATGAATGTTCTTATTTATGTTGTTTTCAATACAACTTGATGAATTATATATATATATATATATTGCTTTGTTTTGTGAACTCACCCCTTCTGCTGGAATTGCCGCCTCGTGGGCAAGTGCAGGTAGCGATGGATAGTTAGGAGTGGCTCTTGTGTCGTAGGCTCTGATACGTAACGGGATGGGATACTATGTTTTATAATTTCATTCCTTTATGTATCATTTATGTTGGAGATTTGTCGAATAAATATTTGTTATATGTTGGAGAACATTTTTGTTATGGTGAGGCCTTTGTGCCAAACATGTTGATGTATAAGAATTTTTGAGATGAATTTATGATAATTATTCCGCTGCAGACTATTTTATAAAGATGTTGTTTTGGAGGATTGTTTAAATAGTTTTATGTTTCTATTTAAATAAATTATTTTTGAGATATGCATGTAATACTCCGTTGATTGTTGATTAACTCTGATGTTTGGATATTATTATATCATTTTGGGAAACGGGGTGTTACATGAATTGCTGGTATTTGAATTATCTTTCCAGTAGCTTGAAATGATATGCAAATCTCTTGTGATTTATTTTATATGAATTTATGATGAAGTTGTTTAAGATGTCAAGTCGAGATACGTTGTCCAAGATGTTTAAGATGTAAGATGTTGAGTCCATGCATACTCATTCCGTTGAGGGCTTATGCCCTGTGAGCTTTTGCTCTTTTTGATGAGGGCTTATGCCATGTGAGCTTTTGCTCTTATGTTGAGGGCTTATGCCCTGTGACTGTATTTATGCTCTTATGATGAGGGCTCATGCCCTGGATGGTACCACATGCATGATTAAGAAGTTGAAGTTGCATAGTCGAGTCAAGTCGTTGTTGATAAGATGTTAATCACGAGTTGCTAAGCTATTAAGTTGTTTTCATTCGTGAGTTGTTGATGAATTATGATGAATTATTTATGAATGCATTTGTTACTAAATTTGTTGAATTGAAGATGTTTATGTTGTTAACTGTAATTGATGAATTATATGCTTAACATTATTGTTTGTGAAATCTCAACCCTTCTGCTTGAAAATGTTGCCTTTTACATGGGTAACTTCCAGGTAATCAAGGATAGTCGCGGTCGTGAGTGGAGTTTCCTCACGTGTGTCTTTAGGTGCTCTGAAACGTAACGGGATGGGGATTTTGTTATGACTTATGTTCCTTTACGTATTCCTTTATGATTTTTCATGAGCTGTTGTTAAGTTGTTTTGTGAGATTTTATGATAAGGCCCTCGTGCCGAAGAATGTTTTAGATTTTTGAAATAATTCCACTGTGAAGTATCAAAAAATATGTTGTTGATTTTAGAAGGATGAATATTTATTTATTTTCGATTAGAGATTTATGAAAAGAAGTGTGACATTCCGTTTACGTGGAAAAACTCTGATTTTATTATGAAATTTTTATGTTGGGAAAACGGGGTGTTACAGTACTCGTTCTGAGCCATGCTTTCAATTAGGGCTTCGACTTCATGATTGGTTTTATTCTTCAGACTACCACCAGCTGAGGCATCTAAGAACATTCTAATGTTGTGAGTCAAGCCTTCGGTGAAGATTTGGAGGTATTGTTTCTCGGAGAGTTCATGATTCGGGCACCTCTTCAACATCAAAGTAAATCTCTCCCAAGCATCATATAAAGACTCAGTATCCCCTTGCTTGAAATTTTGAATCTCCATCTTTTTGTCCCAATACTTCGACATAGAGAAATACTTTTCTAGGAACTTCAGCTCGAGCTCCTCCCATGTTTGAATGGTCCCACTTGGTATGGTTAGCAACCAATCTCTAGCTCTTCCTGTCAAAGTGAAAGTAAACAACCGTAGTTTCTTCTGGCTATCAGTAACAGTGGCTGCAGGTACACAGAATTCACAAGTCTCAGCAAATCGACTCAGGTGTTCATCTGGGTTCATAGCTTCTGTCCCATCAAACTGCTTATCTCTCAAACCATTCAGGATGGTGCTCTTGATGTCAAAAGCCGCAGGATTAGCCGGTCGGAAAGTGTGTGTCAGCTGACCCCAATGGGTAGCTAAGCCATAGTCTCCCAACTTAGGTCTCGGTGCAGCATCTCCCATGATACTAGGTTCAGGAGATACAGGTTTTTGAGTTACTGAAGGTGTAGGACTCGGTATCTGCTCTCTTTGCTCTGGTGGGACTGAATTTGACAACCGGAAAGCTCTCTGATTGGCTCTAGCAGTCCTTTCGATCTCCGGATCGAATTGTAAATCGTCCTTGCTCTGTAAACCTCGCATAAACAGCAAAATACCTTAGTAGCACTGCACAATCAAAAGTAACAAAAAAATTTAAAAACAGAAAAATAAATTGCAGAAATCCTAAATTATAACGAAATTGCCTTGTTGAAATAATTCAACAGTCCCCGGCAACGGCGCCAAAAACTTGATAGAAATTTGGCAAGTGTACCAAAAACTATCAAAGTAGTAAAATATTGATCTCATAAGGACTGTTTTTAACTTCAATAATTCAACTTCGTTAAGCAATAGGATGTGTAAAAGTTTATATTTGTTTTGCCACTAGGCGGTTTGTTTGTTTTTATCTTATAGAAACAAGTAACAGAAAATAAGATTTGATTAAGAAAATATGGGGAGAGATGAGATTAGGTTTGTCGAATCCTCTACGTTCCCCTAATTGGTATGTCGTACTCTATTGTCATGAATGGTTTTCTAGTTTTTACGATAGTTAACAAATTAGCCCTAATCAATCCCTTGAGTTAGGACCCTCTTCTCAAACTACAGCCCCTAATCCCTTACGTGGTCTAATAATCTTTGAAGGTTTTAAGTACGTTAACCTAATATCACTAATAAACGATTATCCATTCCTAGACTAACCATGTTTATTAGAACAATTCAATGGGTCTAAGTTGAAAGCTAGGGTCAGTAGTCATTCATACTCACGATGTTTATATGTGATCAATATATAAAAAGAATTAAAAGCAATTGAATTGAATAAAAACTAAATTGTCATTCAAAAATAATAGAGTTTCATCACGGCAACATGTATCAATTAGGGTTACATCGATTCATCTCAAACCTAATCTCTAAGAGATTTAGCTACTCATAATTGCAGTTACAAATAGCATAATCAATGAAAGAATTAAAACATACATAAATGGGATCAGAGATGATGAAATCGCCCCTTCTTCAGCCTTTCGGGTGTAAAAATTGAACTTTAGCTCTCCAAAATCGTAACCCTTGTTTTTGGAATAGTCTTCAGCTTAAATAGGCTCAAAAATTTGCCCAAATCGTGTCACGTTTTTAGTAAATCGTGACACGTTTTCACTTGTGTAACAAGAAACCAAATTAGGGTTTCACCAAATCGTGTCACGTTTTTGCCAACGTGACATGTTTTCCTTAATACCAAAACAATGCATTCTGCCTTGTGAAATCGTGTCACGTTTTTTAGCAAACGTGCCACGTTTTGTGTCTTGTCCTTTTTCTTCAGTTTTCTTGCTTTTCTTGCTGCTTAAGTTGCCTTGTGAACTACATAATGTGATAATATTTACATAAAAATTATGTAATGACAGCATGTCATCAAATATATCAACGGTTGTAATTGGCTGTCATCTTTTAAATGCACAAATTGTGTATGGTGCACAAATCTTTTCCTTGTGCAGTGTAAACCCCACCATGTTTTCAATGCAAATATTTCTCTTTTTGTTCCTTAACTAGTGCTCCGGGGATACTGGTTAACAAGACCCTTCTTTTTAACTTGAATGCAACAAATATTGTCTTGATTTATAAAGGTGAGTTCCAAATAACTATGAAAGACTAGAGACCTATTGATATTTGTAACGTGTTATATTGTTCTTGAAGTTCTTGCTAATAGGTTGAAATAAGTACATGACAAATGTATCTCCAACAACATGTCTTGAAGTTCTTGTGCCTTAAATAAAAAATAGGAAAGGTAATAAAACTTAAAAAAAAAAAAAAAAAAGTCTTTTTTGGTGAGAAAACATGAATGTCTTCATTTTGATTTCAATGATTCAAAAATTGAATAATCTTGTAAAGTGAAATTTCACCTTTTTGCTTATTTGAATTTTGATATAAATGCTTTATTTTCTTTGCGATACCAGAATATTCTTGTTCATACAACCAAATCATTATGATGAAATAATTCTCACAAAATAAATTAGTAGATAACAAGATGAGATAATTTTAACATATTTGTAATCTTTAAAACATCAAATGAGAATTTTGTCAACAACAAGCACAACCTACTTAAGAGATATGAGAAAAACCTCCATAAAATCCCGCTCCTAGTCAAAAAGAGCCTTCCTCGACTTGAGGACCAAAACCCAAACATTTCCCACCCAGCTACCCATGTTAGCCACTTTTCCATTGTGTCACAAAGAAACCTAAAAAACCTAGGAAGAGGTAACAATCCATTGCCAAACACCTTAACATCCTCACAGAGCCAACCCGGTTGAAACCACAGACATCCAATCAACGAGACTGCCTTCCCTCACATGAAGATATTCATGAACCCCTTTGTGCACCCTCCAAAGGGACAAGAAACTCAATTAACCATGCATTATGGCTGAGAGAATGTCCCTCCAAAGATCATACAATTAAGGCGCATAACACGTCCGCCTATACAATTAAGGAACACGACACGACCACCCAAACTAAAAATCCTATTACTTGAGAAGCAATTTTCCTCGAGATCATCTTTATCAAGAGCTTCCAAGTACACCTCAAAAGATGGTTCTCCCCCAATGACAAACCAAGTGAGATGAAAAGTTTGGTCCCCACCCTACAACGAAGAAGCCAATCAATCACCTTAAGGAAATCACCACCGACGTTAACACTAATGACACAAGTTTTAGTAAAGTTAACATTGAGCCTCAAAGCAAGTTCGAAACTCTGAATGATGACCTTAAGAGTAAAATTTTTGTGACAATTGCTTTTCCAAGGAACAAAGTATCATCAACATATAAAAAGGTGGGAGACTGACAACCTAGATTTTTTGACCTCCAACCCTAAGTACATATTACACTTCTCCACAATCAACTCCTCAACCACGAGGACACAAAAAAAAGGTGTGACATATCAACCTGCTTGATTCATCTAAGAATGTTAATATCTCTTGTTGGAATTCATCGACCAACACATGTAGACTACCAACGAAGACACATGCCTTTATCCAACTGCCCCACCAATATCCAAAATCAAACCCCCATATCATGTAATCAACAAAGCTTTAACTTGCAAAGTCATAAGTTTGTTCATAATCCATTTTGAAAATAAGACATTTTATCATAGCTTTTCTCCTACGATTAATAATCTCATTCACCGTTATCACCTCATCCACCAACTGTTTAGCCTTGATAAAGGTCGACTAGTTTGAAGATATAATACTATCTATAAACATCTATAGTCTCCCAACCAGAAGTTCATCCATATGCTTGTAAAAAGATCCATGATAAGAAATAGCCCATAAGTCCCCAATAAGCAATATTGAGTTCACATTCAAGATCAAAGTAATAAAATTGGAAGAGAATTTCATTGACAAAAGAGCACCGACATAGAACTGGTTAAACATCACTCTCTCGTCCCCCTTAAAAGAGTCCAAAACCTCTTGAAAAAGCGAATTTTAACTTATCTGACCCGAACTCATATTTCCATCAGTGTTGTTTACAACCTCGTCCATCTCAACAACAAAGAATAAACCTAACAAATCTAAACTATTATTAGACGAGAATTCCTGAAACTACATACCATCCAAAGACAAGCGATCAAGGATGTCCTAAAAAAATGCCAAAAAAGATAGGCAATAAACTCAGCTTGAACCTTATCCACCTTTTCAACCCACCTATCCCCCAACTATTATTAGACGAGAATTTCTTTGACCCTTGTTTTTCACACAAGAGTAGAAATATGCAGTATTGGAATCACATTTCTTAAATCACCTCAACCTAGAACTTTGATAGGTCTAAACATCTTTACTTTTCAGGAGCCCCCACAGTTCAGAACAATATACTCCTAGCTAAACACTCTTTAATGGAGAGTTGAACCGCTTCAACCTAAGGGTATACGTCCTTGATAGTAGGGTTGGGAATAGGCTAGGCCGAGGTAGGCTTTGTAAGGCCTGAGCCTGGCCTACCAATTTTTTGGAAGGCCTAAGCCTGGCCTGCGGCCTGTCATAGGCTTACTTTTTAGGCCGGAGTCTGACCTTATAAAAGCCTGATACGACCTGCTAGCCTGTTTAAAAGCCTATTTCATATGAACATCTTTAAATCAGCAATGTGATCTAAGTTTAAATACACTAGCGAACTAATATATTAATTAGATTAAACTATATTTTGATAATCAACATGAGTTTTTAGGGAATTTGACTATATATTGTATCATATTTCAATTATAGTTTATAATAATACATTTAAATATGTAAAAAATGAATGTATACTAATAAGCTTAAATTACTAAAAAAGTTAACACATTTTTATTTTAATTCAAAGTACAAAATATAATATAATAATAAATAATATTATTCATATTTATTTAAATAGGCCGGCCTAATAGGCCTAAGAGGCTTTTTGAATGGCATATGGCCTGGCCTATTAAGCTAAATAGGCTTTTAAAAAAGCCTAGGCCTTCTCTGTTTAAGAAAAAAGCCTGGTCTGACCTGGCCTGTCGTAGGCTAGGCCATAGGCCCCTGTAGACCGGCCTGGCCTATTCCCATCCCTACTTGATAGTGTCAAATAACAACTCGAACCTTAGATCCTTGTTACCATGCACTCCCTTACTCCACTTCTTAAAGTCACATTTAAGCACTTTGATCATATCCTTGAGAGAGAAAGTCAATGTGCAAATCAGATAGTTCTAACCCCTCCCATTTCTTTAAATCGCCAATGTGCAAACCAAACATTATTAAACTTTTTAGATTGGCGTTATTGTCAAATTTTATCCAAATTAATGTTTTTTTTTTTGAGAAAATCCAAATTAATGTTGTATTCATTCAAATCAATATATTCTATTGTGACAATTGTTACATTTTTTAATATTAATATCTCTCAGATTCAAGGTTTGTCGTTTTACCCTGCCCACTTAATGTCTTCGGGTTCAAGGTTTGTGTTTTTGAAACATTTTTTAAAGTTTGTTATAATTAATAGGTATTATTGTAAGTAATAATATAAACTTTAAAAAATGTTACAAATATTAATTTTTTATTTTTTCCGGTACTTAAATAATAATATTTTCTATAAAAAAGTCATATCATTGTCAAAGAGAATATATTTATTTTCACGAAAGTAAAAAAAGAAATATGTTCTATTTTGGTTTTTTCTTAGAGATCAAAGAGAATATTAAAAAGTCATATATTATTGTCAAAAGGAATATATATTTTTTTTTTTTTGCTTAAAAGTCAAATAGGATATATTAAGAAACCATACATATACGTTTTTTTTTTAATCTAGTATCTCCATGCGCACAATTAATCTCTCAAATTTTATGGAATCTAAATAGATGGCAAACTATAGTTTTAACCCTAAGACTGGGTCCAAACACCATGCATATTTTATTCTTTTTTTTGGTAGATAAACAAAATGATAAAACTATTATAAATTCATACACACAAGTGGAGGTGGAGGTGTTGGAGTTCGAACACCGATTATGACGTCTGACCTAACAATTTCGACATTTTATGAGTTAAGCTAGGACATGTGGACCATGCATATCCTTATTTATTAATTTTGTTAAGTCTAACCCTAATCAAAACTGGAGCAGTCGTCAAACGCTTCTTCAATTCGTTGAAACTATTCTCACATCGAACATCCCAAACAAAAGCTTTACCTTTACAAGTCAACTGTGTTAACGGAAGAGCTAACTTAGAAAATCCTTCAATAAACCTTCTATAATAACCAGCTAAACCCAAAAAGCTTCTACTCTCAGTAACTGACTTCGGGGTCTCCCATTGCGATACGGCTTCAATCTTAGACGGATCCACTGCAATACCATCACCAGAAATGACATGGCCCAGAAAACTTACTTCCTTCAACCAGAACTCACACTTAGACAATTTAGCATAAAGTTTCTTCTCTTTCAACACTTGCAAGACAATCTTCAAATGATCATCATGTTCTTCCTCAGTCTTGGAATAAATCAAAATATCGTCAATGAATACGACCACAAACCGATCCAAAAATGCATGGAAGATGCGATTCATATACTCCATAAACACTCCAGGGGCATTAGTAACTCCAAAAGGCATAACCTTGTACTCATAATGGCCATAACGCGTTCTGAAAGCTGTCTTCTGCATATCCTCATCTTTTACTTTAATCTGGTGATAACCTGACCTCAAATCAATCTTGCTGAAAACACGCGCACCCACTAACTGATCCATCAAATCATCAATTCTCGGAAGTGGATACCTATTCTTGATAGTTACCTTATTCAACTGTCGATAATCAATACATAGCCTCATACTACCATCCTTCTTCTTCACTAGCAACACTGGCGCTCCCCAAGGTGAAACACTTGGTCTAACAAATTTCTTTTCGAGCAAATCTTCCAACTGTTTCTTCAACTCAGCTAATTCGGAAGCAGACATACGGTAAGGTGCCATCGACACCGGCTTCGTTCCAGGAACAAGATCAATAGAAACCTCGACTTCCCTCTCTGGAGGCACATCAGGAATTTCATCTGGGAAAACTTCAGGAAAGTCGCATACCACTTGTAATTTATCGATCACCGCTTGATTCTCTAAAGATAAGGAAGCCATCAACGAAAACATCAACATACCATCACGTTCTAGTTGCTTCAGCTGCTTAGTAGATAAGAACTCAGCACCACTTTCCTCTTCAGCGGACGAGAAATGCACCGTCTTGCGAAAACAATTTATAAGAACGTGGTTGTACTCTAACCAATTCATACCCAGAATTACATCCATACCGCTTAAAGGTAGACAAACTAAATCCATCTCAAAATCGCGACCAAACATAGACAAAGGACAATTCAAACATACGAGAGAAGTAGTCACTGAACCCTTAGCTGGAGTTTCTACAACCATCTCTCCATTCATAACAGACACATCAAGACCCAAAGCAGAAACACAGTCTAAAGCAATAAAGCAATGCGTAGCACCAGTATCAATAATAGCAACTAAAGGAGTATTATTAATATAGCAAGTACCTCTGATCAAACGATCATCACTGTCTGTCTGAGTACCAGTCAGGGCAAAAACTCGACCCGTAGTAGGCGCCCTCTTCGGCTGCTTGCACTGGGAACCAATATGACCCTCTTCGTTACAGTTGAAGCATACAATATCATTACGCTTGCAATCAGCTACAACGTGACCCTTCTTGCCACACCGGACACACTTCTTGACCTCTTCAGGACAGACATTGCTCTTGTGGCCTTTCTCACCACAGTTGTAGCACACAATCTCTGTAGGAGTACTCTTCTTTGCAGGCTGCCTATCAACAACCATCCTCTGTTTCCCTTTATCAGCAGGGGCACTGTAAGGCTTAGGACGACTCTGCTGGCCCTTGGCTTTCCTATCATTCACTACCTTGTAGTGAGCCTTGGTATCTTCCTCGTATATCCTGCAGCTGTTTACCAAATCCGGAAACACTCTAATCTGTTGATACCCAATAACCCTCTTTATATCAGCCCTCAAACCGTTCTCAAACTTTATACACTTTGAAAACTCAGTAGTCTCGGCAGCATAGTGCGGGTAGAACTTTGCCAACTCCACGAACTTGGCAGCATACTCAGTCACTGACATATTTCCTTGCTTCAGCTCAAGGAATTCGATCTCTTTCTTCCCGCGAACATCTTCCGGAAAGTATCTCCTCAGGAACTCTCTCCTGAAAACAGCCCAAGTCACAACAGCTCCATCTTGTTCGAGGTTAGGTAACACGCTAACCCACCAATCATCAGCTTCCTCTGACAGCTGATGTGTACCAAAGCGCACTTGTTGAACTTCAGTACACTGCATCACTCTGAAGATCCTCTCTATCTCCTTAAGCCACGTCTGGGATCCATCGGGGTCATACCTTCCCTTGAAAGTTGGAGGATGATTCCTCATGAAAGTCTCCAACATCCTCGTCTCAGCATTCACGCCAGCATTCGCGTTAGGTTGTTGTCCCACAGCTTGGGCAACAGCTTGAAGAGCAGCAGCTAACGCGGTATCGTTCCTCCCAGCCATTCTGATATTCTACAACAAGCAGTAGCAGCAACATAAGATTAGTAATACAAATATTACTAAGACTCAACAAGACTCTCTAATTGGCCGGACAGACCGACTTGCTCTGATACCAATTGTAACACCCCGTTTTCCCAACATAAAAATTTCTTAAAACATTTATCAGAGTACACAAACATAACAACGGGATATCACATGCAACGTAATCCAAAACAGCTAAATTATAAATTAACTAAATAACTTCAAAATATTGCAGCGGAAAAATACTTATAAATCATAAACGTTTGGCACGCAGGCCCCATAAAAATTATCTCAAAAGAGTTAGTTCCATTATTTACAAAATATCATAAGATTCACGTAAAAGAATGAAGCATGCTTATAAAACAACCCCATCCCGTTACGTATCAGAGCGACCTAGACGACACAGTGAGGCAAGGCCACTCACGAAGCAACTGCACACTAAGCACGATCACCTGCACTTGCCCACAAGGCGGCAATTCCAGCAGAAGGGGTGAGATTTCATAACAAAATAATATTAATCAACATAATTTAGAATAATAATTAACATCAAAACATTCTTAAACAACTTTACATAATTAAATAACAAGTATCACGTAGTCACATAATCAATCTTCATCAATAATGCACCATCTTAGACACAACAATGCAACAATGCTCTTAGACTCCTTATATGCATGTGGTACCAAACTTCATCATAAGTATTAATATACTTTTAAACGTGCGGAGGACAAAGCTCCTAATAAACGTGCGGAGGACAAAGCTCCTATCATGGTGAGGACTAAGCTCAATGTGTAACGCCCTAGTTTTATTTTAATTATCGTTGGTTGATTTTAAAATCTTTTATATGATTTTTTAATGATTTATGTGAATATGTGGGGTGTTACTATTTTATTATATAGTATTTATGTGATTATGTGAATATATGATTATTTTTATTGTTTAATAAAAATAAGTAAGATTATTATTTACTTGAAATTATGGGGTTTAATGAGAATTAATAGAAATTAAGGAGGGAGTTAAGTGAAATAAGTGGGAGGTTAAGGAAAAATAGAAAGAGAAAGGAGAGGTTTTAGTTTACAGAAAAACAAAAGTCTGTTTCATTTTTCACGTACAAAACTTTAGAAAAGAGAGAAAGTGAGTTTTTGAGAGAAGAAGAGGAGAAAACCTAGAACCAAGAGAAGAGACTAGAAGAAGAGAGAAGAACGCAGCTTAATTCAGGAATCATAATCTAAGGTAAGGGTGGGATTCCTTCAATAATATGTATATATAATTTTGATTGTTGATGAAATTGTGTTCTAGGTTTAGGGTTTAGAAAGTTTATGATAATTGATATGATGTGATGAATTGTGTTGTTTAATGCATGTTTCTGTGTTGTTTTGATTGTTATGTTGTATATAGAACCTGTAAACATTGTTCTCTATCAAATTTGGGATTTGGGTAGATGAAATTTGGGTTTTTGAGTGAAAAATAGAGTTTTCCCGAGAGCTACCTTTGACAGCATACCCTGTTTCATGTTGTTGCGTCTTTTGCATCAGTTTCTGTTTCGAACTAGCTTTCGGTGTAAACATGAAAGTTGTAGGTATGAATGTTAGCTTTCTAATGCCGTTGGTCTGATGTCAAAATGATTTATAGAACTTGAGTTATGGTCAAATTAATGAACGTAGGTCACATTGAATTTTTATGAATTTCAGCACAACTTTGTCCGAATTTGAAATGAAAACTGGTATTGATTGGTACATAATTGGCTTTAGGTGTAAACATGAAAGTTGTAGATAATTAAGTTAGCTTTCTAATGGCACTGGTTTGACTCGAAGAGGATTTGTAGATTTTGAATTATGATGAAAATAGTCCAAGTAGGTCTTCAGAATTTTTTTAGAAAACTTAGCTTAACTAATCCCAAGTTAGTCCAAAACTTATGGTTGGTTTCCCAACTTCAAAATTAAGTATTAGGGATTTAGTCGGAGTGTTTTATGAGTATTTGGCTTATGTTTTATTGATCAAACTTGATTTGCTTGTTGAAGGATGTGTTGGACTTTGATATGAATGTAGTTGATTAATGTATATGTGCTTTCCGGAGATGTGTGATTTAAATATGTGTTATATCAAGATGTGTTGTTTGTAGATGTGTGACTTAAATATGTGCTATATAAAGATGTCATATTTAAATATGTGATATTTGACGATGATGCTATTTAAAGATGTGTATTTGTCGAGTCATCTAAAGATGTGCATTGTTGAGTCTTTACTCGTGTCGTTGCATTTGAGTCGTGTCGTTGCATAGCATAGTCAGCGATGGGGGCTTAATGCCTGACAGGTTTTTTTATGACCTTTAGCGATGGGGGCTCAATGCCTGACAGGTCCTATTTGACCTTTAGCGATGGGGGCTTATGCCCTGATGGTACCACATGCATGATGTCTAAGACGTAGAGTTGCATTTGTTGAGTCGTGTCTTATGAGATGTCGTGACGATGATTTGTGATGATGATGTGATGTTTGAGATGGTTGTTAAGACGATGATTTATGATGGTTTGTGATGCATTTGTGATGATGATTGTTCTTTGATGTTCTTGATGGTATCTTCGTGATGAAGTTCCTTGAAGCTCTTGATGATATTTCGTGATGATATTCTTGATTGACGTTTAACGTGTTTCGTGAATGGTGTGCTTGATGATGTATAAGGTGATTTAGGACGATAATTATGATGTTAGATGATGCCTATTTTGCTATGACTATATGATGTTTTGTTGATTGATGATTCTGTTGTTGGTGTATTTATATATATATGTATATATATGTGAACCTGATGATGCTTGTCATTGAATTGTTGTTGTTTTCATTAACTTGATTGATTATATATTATTATTATTGAATGTGTATCTCACCCCTTCTGTTGGAATTGTCGCCTTGTGGACAAGTGCAGATTTCCAAGGCTAGTAGGACGTTGGCTCAAGTGTCATAGGGCTCTGATACGTAACGGGATGGGGAAAATGTTGTTTTGTTTCTTTCATTCCTTTATGTATCGAATTTTGAACATGTTGTTGGATTTTAAGTTGAAGAATAATATTTTGTTGTTGAGGCCTTTGTGCCAAGAATTATGTTGAAGTTGAATGATGATGATTTTAAAAGAAATATTTCCGCTGCAGATTTTTATAAGAATGAGATTTTGTTGGTATTTTAAATAGTTCTATTTTCTATTTAAATAATTTTGAAAAGTAGTGTGACATGCCCGTTATTGTTGAACTCTGATTGTTTTAATATTATTATGTTGTTTTGGGGAAACGGGGTGTTACACAATGTATGCTAATGCATGGACTCAAATCAAATCAACAACTTATCTTAATCACTTCATCAATATGCATCCAAGAAATTGGAGCTAAACAATAACTTATCATCATATATACATACATATATATATATATATATATATATATATATATATATATATATATATATATATATCATACGATTTCAGTTTAATAACAACAGCAGCATAATTCAATCATCGAGAACAGAATGATATCATTATATCAATTACAATTCAAATCAACATAAACTTTATCATATTTGCACAAGGTATAATACTTTAATGCTTGCTCAATATCATGAATATATCTTAATCAACTATGCGGATTACTCTCAACATTACCATTAGGTCTCACTAACCCTTAGGGATCCCCTCTCAAAGTCTTGTGCGAAACAGATCGCAATAGCATAGGGAATGTGACATTCTGTCACAGCACATGTCGCCGTGGCGGGCTCAGATGCTGGCCTGGCGAGAGATTATAGGTCTCTGTCGCCCTGGCGGAGGAAATCCTGCCTGGCGGGGAAATTACAGGTCTCTGTCGCCCTGGCGGAGGAAATCCTGCCTGGCGGGGAAATTACAGGTCTGTCGCCATGGCGAGCAAAATCTCGCCTGGCGGGCGATGAACAGTTTGTCGCCATGGCGGGATATATCCTGCCCGGCGGAACGGTGTCAGAACAGGTTACGAGTTTATGAACTTTTTCACCCCAAATCCTATTTTTCACCATATTAGACCCCAAATTCGACTGAAATAACAACATTAATCCTATTCTAGGTTCTGTAATCTATTCCTACATCAAATAAACAAATTCTACCGTTCAATTCATCAATTCTAGGGATTTGACCTAGTTTTCTCATTCTCCCAACTCAATCCTAATTCTTGTTAATTGATCATCAGAACTATGTTAATTAACATTATTAAATCATTAGTCTCACCCTTACCTGGAATTGAAGCTTACCTGGAATTGAAGAAATCGCAGCTCTCTCCTTCTCTTCTCCCTTCACGTGCGTTTCTCTTTCTCCCAAAAGTCTGATACGTTACTGACTTTC
This sequence comes from Medicago lupulina, assembly GCA_958299785.1. Taxonomy (NCBI): domain Eukaryota; kingdom Viridiplantae; phylum Streptophyta; class Magnoliopsida; order Fabales; family Fabaceae; genus Medicago; species Medicago lupulina. Next base: position 8,447,794 of record OY283139.1, on the reverse strand, counting down.
TAAACCTAGCTTCCCTATTTATACTCCCAACAAATCTTATCTTATTTACTCTTTCTCCCACATAACTCTCTAAAATCCAAAACTAACCCACAACTAAATATTTTATTTTCTTTTCAAATCTTATTTTATTTAACAATAAAATAAGTCCCTTAATCTTATCCTTAAAATTATACTTATCACAAAATCATCCAAAATCATCAAAACATATCAAAACACATATATATTATATAAATATAATATAATCACCTAAACTTGATTTAAATAAATAATAAAACAAAAGTGGGCGTTACATTCTGGGTATCTCGCTTAAGCGAAAAATATCTCGCTTCAAGCGAAGCTTCATCCGGGCAGTTCAAAAGTTCATGAATTCTCTAACTCTTTTCATCCAAAAACCCGATTTTGATCCCCCAATCACCCAAAACGATTTTCTACAATGTTTACAGGTTCTATATGCAACATAATACTCAAAACAACACAGAAACATGCAATCAACAACATAATCATCAACATTTTGCAAATTATCACCACTTTCTAACCCTAGGTCAAGAACACAACTTTCAATTCAATTTCAGAAATCACATATATATTATTGATTGAAAGTTAACCTCACCCTTACCTGATTAGATGAACACAACAAGCTACAACAAATTCAAGCTCTCCCCTAGCAATTCCCTCTTGTTCTTGTTTTCTCCCTTTTTCTCCCAAAAGCTTATGTTTTTCTTTCAATTGCACGTACAAAAATGTGTCTGACTAATTCTTTCCCATTCTCCCAAACATAACTTATTTCCTTTCCCTTAACTCCCTTAATTCTCCTATTTAATATGTAACCCCCACTAATTTTCTTTTAACTTCTAATTAATTATAATAACTCCCCTTTAACCAAATAAATACTATTTTCCTCCTAATTTTATTAAATAAAACAAATAACATTCATTTAAATAAAACACAAATAATTATTTAAATACACACACCACACCAAAAGGTCATATAATTCATATAAATCATATATATCAAATAAAAATACTCAAACATCAACTAAAAATAATTAAATAGAAATGGGGCGTTACAACTCTCCCCAACTTATAGAATTTTCGTCCTCGAAAATGTACCTCTGATCGGACGATCCTCACTCACGTCTGAGTACCGGTCAAAGCAAATACTTTACCACCTGTCCTAACCTTCTTCGGCAGCGTACACTGTGAACTGATATGACCCTCCTCATTGCAGTTATAGCAAACAATATCCCCACGCTTACAATCAACTAATGTGTGTCCTTTCTGACCACACCTGAAGCACTTCTTCTCCTCACGGTCACAGACATTACTCTTGTGGCCTTTCTCGCCACACTTAAAACAAACAATCTCAGTAGGAGCATCTCGCCTATTGGGCCTCCTCTCGTCATTCACTTCCTTCTTACTCTTATCGGTCGGAGCACTATAAGGCTTCCCACGGTCCTGTTGCTTACCTTTTCTTTCCTTCATAATCTTATAATGAGCCTTGGTATCCTCCTCATAAATCCTGCAGCTACTCACCAATTCAGAAAAGTTACGGATCTTCTGATAACCAATGGCCCGCTTAATCTCAGCACGCAGACCATTCTCAAACTTGATGCACTTGGAGAACTCAGCCGTCTCAGCAGTATAGTGCGGATAAAACTTTGCCAATTCAACAAACTTAGCAGCATATTCAGTTACTGACATATCACCTTGCTTCAGTTCTAGGAACTCAATCTCCTTCTTCCCACGAACATCTTCTGGGAAGTACCTATTCAAGAATTCTCTCCTAAACACAGCCCAGGTCACCACAGCACCATCCTGTTCAAGTACAGGCAGCAGACTTACCCAACAATCATCAGCTTCTTCAGCTAACATATGCGTACCAAACCGCACCTTCTGAACCTCACTGCATTGCATAACTCTGAAAATTCTTTCAATTTCTTTGAGCCAATTCTGAGCTCCGTCAGGGTCATACCTTCCCTTGAAGGTTGGTGGATGGTTCCTCAGAAATGTCTCCAACATCCTCACACCATCGTTACCAGCAGCACCGTTAGGTTGCTGTCCTACAGCTTGAGCAACAGCCTCAAGTGCAGCAGCGATAGCAGCATCATTACGACCAGCCATTTCAAAGTTCTCTATATCAGAAACAACAGCTCAGAAACATCAACAAAAGAAGCATTAAAATTGACACTTTATCCTAGGTGGCTCAACACGACTCTACTACTTGGCCGGACGGACCAACCAGGCTCTGATACCAATTGTAACACCCCGTTCCCAAAAATACGTAATTTTAAATAAAATAATCAGAGTTAAACCACAAACGGAGCATTACACTGCTTATAAAAATTCTTTAATAGAAAATAAAACTATTAAACTTCAACAACCAACTTATAAAAAATTTGCAGCGGAATATTCATTTCAATCATAATTAATCCTCAAGTAAAATCTTGGCACGAAGCCTCAACCAACAAATACTTATTCAACCATATCTAAATAATTCTGGTCATAAAAGCCTTATCATAATATTTCAACAAAACTACATCATCATGTCTCAAAAATTCAATACATAGGAGTGAAAGTAATATAGAAATCCCATCCCATACGTAACGAAGTCCTAGACGTTGAGCCACCACCTACTACTCAGGATCACCTGCAAGTTACCCATACGAAGGGCAACATTTTCAAGCAGAAGGGGTGAGATTCACGAACAACAACAATAATATATATATATATATATATATATATATATATATATATATAATTCATCAAATGCATTGAAACAACGGCAAATTCACAACAACAACATCAATAGGAAATATACATATAAATATAGCATCATACTTGATTATCAACACTACTTCAATTATATTTAATTCGAAATCAACTTCATTATTGATGACAACACACCCACAACGACTTAACACCAACGACACATCAACAACATCGACAACTCACCCAACACAACAACTACGACAATGCAACAATGCACATGCTTGTGGTACCAAAATACAGGGCAGAGCCCTCACCGCTTTGAACAACAAAGTGTTCCAGGACATGAGTCCTCCCGCTTTGAACGACAAGGCGTTCCAGAGCATAAGCTCTCACCGCTTTGAATGACATTGCATTCCAGGACCGAGGTCCTCACCGCTTTTGAACAACAAAGTGTTCCAGGACATGAGTCCTCCCGCTTTGAACGACAAGGTGTTCCAGAGCATAAGCTCTCACCACTTTGAATGACAATGCATCAGACTCCAACTGTGTATATCAACATACCACATGACAACACCGACAACAACCACCAACCAACGATGCATACATCTACGTATGACTTACACCACGACAATTCAACAACAACAGCTGTGCCTAATTTATTTATGACACACTCCCCAACTTGGACAACACCAAACAACGACAACAACAACGGAACAACACAACAACGGAACAACGACATAGCATATATAATCATATTTATTTATATATACATGCACTCACATAGCTTCTCTTTCATTCATAATATTTACTTCATAAACAAGGTTAAACAAATCAAAGGAACAGTTTAGGATGCCTAAATTAATGTCCTAATGCACGAAGCAAAATTCAGAAAATGGTCTTATAGGACCTATCTCGCTTCAAGCGAAGGTCATCTCGCTTCAAGCGAAATCCTCAGAGAATGGTTGGTTCTCTCTCGCTCAGAGTTCGCTCGTGGTTCGCTTCAAGCGACCTAAAAGACGTAAGTCTGGGGAAATCTCGCTTGGAGTTCGCTTGCATCTCGCTTCAAGCGAAGCTTCATCTGGACAGCATTCTGGGTATCTCGCTTAAGCGAAAAATATCTCGCTTCAAGCGAAGCTTCATCCGGGCAGTTCAAAAGTTCACGAATTCTCTAACTTTTTTCATCCAAAAACCCGATTTTGATCCCCCAATCACCCAAAACGATTTTCTACAATGTTTACAGGTTCTATATGCAACATAATACTCAAAACAACACAGAAACATGCAATCAACAACATAATCATCAACATTTTGCAAATTATCACCACTTTCTAACCCTAGGTCAAGAACACAACTTTCAATTCAATTTAAGAAATCACATATATATTATTGATTGAAAGTTAACCTCACCCTTACCTGATTAGATGAACACAACAAGCTACAGCAAATTCAAGCTCTCCCCTAGCAATTCCCTCTTGTTCTTGTTTTCTCCCTTTTTCTCCCAAAAGCTTATGTTTTTCTTTCAATTGCACGTACAAAAGTGTGTCTGACTAATTCTTTCCCATTCTCCCAAACATAACTTATTTCCTTTCCCTTAACTCCCTTAATTCTCCTATTTAATATGTAACCCCCACTAATTTTCTTTTAACTTCTAATTAATTATAATAACTCCCCTTTAACCAAATAAATACTATTTTCCTCCTAATTTTATTAAATAAAACAAATAACATTCATTTAAATAAAACACAAATAATTATTTAAATACACACACCACACCAAAAGGTCATATAATTCATATAAATCATATATATCAAATAAAAATACTCAAACATCAACTAAAAATAATTAAATAGAAATGGGGCGTTACAACTCTCCCCAACTTATAGAATTTTCGTCCTCGAAAATGTACCTCTGATCGGACGATCCTCACTCACGTTTGAGTACCGGTCAAAGCAAATACTTTACCACCTGTCCTAACCTTCTTCGGCAGCGTACACTGTGAACTGATATGACCCTCCTCATTGCAGTTATAGCAAACAATATCCCCACGCTTACAATCAACTAATGTGTGTCCTTTCTGACCACACCTGAAGCACTTCTTCTCCTCACGGTCACAGACATTACTCTTGTGGCCTTTCTCGCCACACTTAAAACAAACAATCTCAGTAGGAGCATCTCTCCTATTGGGCCTCCTCTCGTCATTCACTTCCTTCTTACTCTTATCGGTCGGAGCACTATAAGGCTTCCCACGGTCCTGTTGCTTACCTTTTCTTTCCTTCATAATCTTATAATGAGCCTTGGTATCCTCCTCATAAATCCTGCAGCTACTCACCAATTCAGAAAAGTTACGGATCTTCTGATAACCAATGGCCCGCTTAATCTCAGCACGCAGACCATTCTCAAACTTGATGCACTTGGAGAACTCAGCCGTCTCAGCAGTATAGTGCGGATAAAACTTTGCCAATTCAACAAACTTAGCAGCATATTCAGTTACTGACATATCACCTTGCTTCAGTTCTAGGAACTCAATCTCCTTCTTCCCACGAACATCTTCTGGGAAGTACCTATTCAAGAATTCTCTCCTAAACACAGCCCAGGTCACCACAGCACCATCCTGTTCAAGTACAGGCAGCAGACTTACCCAACAATCATCAGCTTCTTCAGCTAACATATGCGTACCAAACCGCACCTTCTGAACCTCACTGCATTGCATAACTCTGAAAATTCTTTCAATTTCTTTGAGCCAATTCTGAGCTCCGTCAGGGTCATACCTTCCCTTGAAGGTTGGTGGATGGTTCCTCAGAAATGTCTCCAACATCCTCACACCATCGTTACCAGCAGCACCGTTAGGTTGCTGTCCTACAGCTTGAGCAACAGCCTCAAGTGCAGCAGCGATAGCAGCATCATTACGACCAGCCATTTCAAAGTTCTCTATATCAGAAACAACAGCTCAGAAACATCAACAAAAGAAGCATTAGAATTGACACTCTATCCTAGGTGGCTCAACACGACTCTACTACTTGGCCGGACGGACCAACCAGGCTCTGATACCAATTGTAACACCCCGTTCCCAAAAATACGTAATTTTAAATAAAATAATCAGAGTTAAACCACAAACGGAGCATTACACTGCTTATAAAAATTCTTTAATAGAAAATAAAACTATTAAACTTCAACAACCAACTTATAAAAAATTTGCAGCGGAATATTCATTTCAATCATAATTAATCCTCAAGTAAAATCTTGGCACGAAGCCTCAACCAACAAATACTTATTCAACCATATCTAAATAATTCTGGTCATAAAAGCCTTATCATAATATTTCAACAAAACTACATCATCATGTCTCAAAAATTCAATACATAGGAGTGAAAGTAATATAGAAATCCCATCCCATACGTAACGAAGTCCTAGACGTTGAGCCACCACCTACTACTCAGGATCACCTGCAAGTTACCCATACGAAGGGCAACATTTTCAAGCAGAAGGGGTGAGATTCACGAACAACAATAATATATATATATATATATATATATATATATATATATATATAATTCATCAAATGCATTGAAACAACGGCAAATTCACAACAACAACATCAATAGGAAATATACATATAAATATAGCATCATACTTGATTATCAACACTACTTCAATTATATTTAATTCGAAATCAACTTCATTATTGATGACAACACACCCACAACGACTTAACACCAACGACACATCAACAACATCGACAACTCGCCCAACACAACAACTACGACAATGCAACAATGCACATGCTTGTGGTACCAAAATACAGGGCAGAGCCCTCACCGCTTTGAACAACAAAGTGTTCCAGGACATGAGTCCTCCCGCTTTGAACGACAAGGCATTCCAGAGCATAAGCTCTCACCGCTTTGAATGACATTGCATTCCAGAACCGAGGTCCTCACCGCTTTTGAACAACAAAGTGTTCCAGGACATGAGTCCTCCCGCTTTGAACGACAAGGTGTTCCAGAGCATAAGCTCTCACCACTTTGAATGACAATGCATCAGACTCCAACTGTGTATATCAACATACCACATGACAACACCGACAACAACCACCAACCAACGATGCATACATCTACGTATGACTTACACCACGACAATTCAACAACAACAGCTGTGCCTAATTTATTTATGACACACTCCCCAACTTGGACAACACCAAACAACGACAACAACAACGGAACAACACAACAACGGAACAACGACATAGCATATATAATCATATTTATTTATATATACATGCACTCACATAGCTTCTCTTTCATTCATAATATTTACTTCATAAACAAGGTTAAACAAATCAAAGGAACAGTTTAGGATGCCTAAATTAATGTCCTAATGCACGAAGCAAAATTCAGAAAATGGTCTTATAGGACCTATCTCGCTTCAAGCGAAGGTCATCTCGCTTCAAGCGAAATCCTCAGAGAATGGTTGGTTCTCTCTCGCTCAGAGTTCGCTCGTGGTTCGCTTCAAGCGACCTAAAAGACGTAAGTCTGGGGAAATCTCGCTTGGAGTTCGCTTGCATCTCGCTTCAAGCGAAGCTTCATCTGGACAGCATTCTGGGTATCTCGCTTAAGCGAAAAATATCTCGCTTCAAGCGAAGCTTCATCCGGGCAGTTCAAAAGTTCACGAATTCTCTAACTTTTTTCATCCAAAAACCCGATTTTGATCCCCCAATCACCCAAAACGATTTTCTACAATGTTTACAGGTTCTATATGCAACATAATACTCAAAACAACACAGAAACATGCAATCAACAACATAATCATCAACATTTTGCAAATTATCACCACTTTCTAACCCTAGGTCAAGAACACAACTTTCAATTCAATTTAAGAAATCACATATATATTATTGATTGAAAGTTAACCTCACCCTTACCTGATTAGATGAACACAACAAGCTACAGCAAATTCAAGCTCTCCCCTAGCAATTCCCTCTTGTTCTTGTTTTCTCCCTTTTTCTCCCAAAAGCTTATGTTTTTCTTTCAATTGCACGTACAAAAGTGTGTCTGACTAATTCTTTCCCATTCTCCCAAACATAACTTATTTCCTTTCCCTTAACTCCCTTAATTCTCCTATTTAATATGTAACCCCCACTAATTTTCTTTTAACTTCTAATTAATTATAATAACTCCCCTTTAACCAAATAAATACTATTTTCCTCCTAATTTTATTAAATAAAACAAATAACATTCATTTAAATAAAACACAAATAATTATTTAAATACACACACCACACCAAAAGGTCATATAATTCATATAAATCATATATATCAAATAAAAATACTCAAACATCAACTAAAAGTAATTAAATAGAAATGAGGCGTTACAACTCTCCCTAACTTATAGAATTTTCGTCCTCGAAAATGTACCTTTGATCGGACGATCCTCACTCACGTCTGAGTACCGGTCAAAGCAAATACTTTACCACCTGTCCTAACCTTCTTTGGCAGCGTACACTGTGAACTGATATGACCCTCCTCATTGCAGTTATAGCAAACAATATCCCCACGCTTACAATCAACTAATGTGTGTCCTTTCTGACCACACCTGAAGCACTTCTTCTCCTCACGGTCACAAACATTACTCTTGTGGCCTTTCTCGCCACACTTAAAACAAACAATCTCAGTAGGAGCATCTCTCCTATTGGGCCTCCTCTCGTCATTCACTTCCTTCTTACTCTTATCGGTCGGAGCACTATAAGGCTTCCCACGGTCCTGTTGCTTACCTTTTCTTTCCTTCATAATCTTATAATGAGCCTTGGTATCCTCCTCATAAATCCTGCAGCTACTCACCAATTCAGAAAAGTTACGGATCTTCTGATAACCAATGGCCCGCTTAATCTCAGCACGCAGACCATTCTCAAACTTGATGCACTTGGAGAACTCAGCCGTCTCAGCAGTATAGTGCGGATAAAACTTTGCCAATTCAACAAACTTAGCAGCATATTCAGTTACTGACATATCACCTTGCTTCAGTTCTAGGAACTCAATCTCCTTCTTCCCACGAACATCTTCTGGGAAGTACCTATTCAAGAATTCTCTCCTAAACACAGCCCAGGTCACCACAGCACCATCCTGTTCAAGTACAGGCAGCAGACTTACCCAACAATCATCAGCTTCTTCAGCTAACATATGCGTACCAAACCGCACCTTCTGAACCTCACTGCATTGCATAACTCTGAAAATTCTTTTAATTTCTTTGAGCCAATTCTGAGCTCCGTCAGGGTCATACCTTCCCTTGAAGGTTGGTGGATGGTTCCTCAGAAATGTCTCCAACATCCTCACACCATCGTTACCAGCAGCACCGTTAGGTTGCTGTCCTACAGCTTGAGCAACAGCCTCAAGTGCAGCAGCGATAGCAGCATCATTACGACCAGCCATTTCAAAGTTCTCTATATCAGAAACAACAGCTCAGAAACTTCAACAAAAGCAGCATTAGAATTGACACTCTATCCTAGGTGGCTCAACACGACTCTACTACTTGGCCGGACGGACCAACCAGGCTCTGATACCAATTGTAACACCCCGTTCCCAAAAATACGTAATTTTAAATAAAATAATCAGAGTTAAACCACAAACGGAGCATTACACTGCTTATAAAAATTCTTTAATAGAAAATAAAACTATTAAACTTCAACAACCAACTTATAAAAAATTTGCAGCGGAATATTCATTTCAATCATAATTAATCCTCAAGTAAAATCTTGGCACGAAGCCTCAACCAACAAATACTTATTCAACCATATCTAAATAATTCTGGTCATAAAAGCCTTATCATAATATTTCAACAAAACTACATCATCATGTCTCAAAAATTCAATACATAGGAGTGAAAGTAATATAGAAATCCCATCCCATACGTAACGAAGTCCAAGACGTTGAGCCACCACCTACTACTCAGGATCACCTGCAAGTTACCCATACGAAGGGCAACATTTTCAAGCAGAAGGGGTGAGATTCACGAACAACAACAACAATATATATATATATATATATATATATATATATATATATAATTCATCAAATGCATTGAAACAACGGCAAATTCACAACAACAACATCAATAGGAAATATACATATAAATATAGCATCATACTTGATTATCAACACTACTTCAATTATATTTAATTCGAAATCAACTTCATTATTGATGACAACACACCCACAACGACTTAACACCAACGACACATCAACAACATCGACAACTCACCCAACACAACAACTACGACAATGCAACAATGCACATGCTTGTGGTACCAAAATACAGGGCAGAGCCCTCACCGCTTTGAACAACAAAGTGTTCCAGGACATGAGTCCTCCCGCTTTGAACGACAAGGCGTTCCAGAGCATAAGCTCTCACCGCTTTGAATGACATTGCATTCCAGGACCGAGGTCCTCACCGCTTTTGAACAACAAAGTGTTCCAGGACATGAGTCCTCCCGCTTTGAACGACAAGGTGTTCCAGAGCATAAGCTCTCACCACTTTGAATGACAATGCATCAGACTCCAACTGTGTATATCAACATACCACATGACAACACCGACAACAACCACCAACCAACGATGCATACATCTACGTATGACTTACACCACGACAATTCAACAACAACAGCTGTGCCTAATTTATTTATGACACACTCCCCAACTTGGACAACACCAAACAACGACAACAACAACGGAACAACACAACAACGGAACAACGACATAGCATATATAATCATATTTATTTATATATACATGCACTCACATAGCTTCTCTTTCATTCATAATATTTACTTCATAAACAAGGTTAAACAAATCAAAGGAACAGTTTAGGATGCCTAAATTAATGTCCTAATGCACGAAGCAAAATTCAGAAAATGGTCTTACAGGACCTATCTCGCTTCAAGCGAAGGTCATCTCGCTTCAAGCGAAATCCTCACAGAATGGTTGGTTCTCTCTCGCTCAGAGTTCGCTCGTGGTTCGCTTCAAGCGACCTAAAAGACGTAAGTCTGGGGAAATCTCGCTTGGAGTTCGCTTGCATCTCGCTTCAAGCGAAGCTTCATCTGGACAGCATTCTGGGTATCTCGCTTAAGCGAAAAATATCTCGCTTCAAGCGAAGCTTCATCCGGGCAGTTCAAAAGTTCACGAGTTCTCTAACTCTTTTCATCCAAAAACCCGATTTTGATCCCCCAATCACCCAAAACGATTTTCTACAATGTTTACAGGTTCTATATGCAACATAATACTCAAAACAACACAGAAACATGCAATCAACAACATAATTATCAACATTTTGCAAATTATCACCACTTTCTAACCCTAGGTCAAGAACACAACTTTCAATTCAATTTCAGAAATCACATATATATTATTGATTGAAAGTTAACCTCACCCTTACCTGATTAGATGAACACAACAAGCTACAGCAAATTCAAGCTCTCCCCTAGCAATTCCCTCTTGTTCTTGTTTTCTCCCTTTTTCTCCCAAAAGCTTATGTTTTTCTTTCAATTGCACGTACAAAAATGTGTCTGACTAATTCTTTCCCATTCTCCCAAACATAACTTATTTCCTTTCCCTTAACTCCCTTAATTCTCCTATTTAATATGTAACCCCCACTAATTTTCTTTTAACTTCTAATTAATTATAATAACTCCCCTTTAACCAAATAAATACTACTTTCCTCCTAATTTTATTAAATAAAACAAATAACATTCATTTAAATAAAACACAAATAATTATTTAAATACACACACCACACCAAAAGGTCATATAATTCATATAAATCATATATATCAAATAAAAATACTCAAACATCAACTAAAAATAATTAAATAGAAATGGGGCGTTACAGACGTGACCTTACAACTTTCCTCTCATACCACTACTTAACTGGTAACTTTTTGATCATACACCTGAATTGTCGGCAGCGATACGGTCAAGAGGGGAAATAGTTTTAACAGTTGCTTCGAGTGTTATAGCTGCATTATTAATACCAGGAGGTAGAACCGCACATTCGAGATTTGGCCTTCCCTTTATTATCGATGAATGCTCCACGTGTAATGTCAAACCTAATACCCCGTTGGCTCAGTTGGTAGTCCAAGCAAGATTAGTAATATGGGACGAGGCTCCGATGATGCACAAATTTTACTTTGAAGCACTTGATCGTTCTTTCAGAGACGTTATGAAGGAGGTGGACAAGAGAAACAAATACATCCCTTTGTACCTGTAATTCCTAAAAGCACAAGACCAGAAATCGTTCATGTTATTATCAATTCTTCAAAACTATGGAATTATTGTGAGGTTCTTACCTTGACTAAGAACATGAGGCTTTTGTCTGGTGCGTCAGTAGTAGACATGGAGGAAAAAAGACAAATTTTAGAATGGGTTTTAAGTATAGGCGATGGACGAATAGGGGAAGACAATGAAGTGGACAAGACCATTGCTATTCCGTCAGATTTGCTCATAGAAAGCGCAGGAGATCCTCTTGCTGCTATTGTTGAAAGCACGTATCCTAACATCTTAGAGAGAATGAGTGACATAGGTTACTTTCAAAATAGAGCTATATTGACAACAAAAAATTCCATAGTCGAGAAGATCAACGACTATATGTTGGACATGGTTCCAGATGAGGAGAAGGTTTATTTGAGTTATGATTCACCTATTCATCGTAACTTAAACGATGATCATAATGACAATGTTCATACACCTGAATTCCTCAACACCATCACTGCTTCTGGACTTCCTAATCACAAATTAAGGTTAAAGGTTGGTGTGCCAGTTATGTTGTTGAGAAATATAGATACACGATATGGATTATGCAATGGAACCAGATTGGTTATCACTAGGATGGGAAGAAAAGTCATTGAGGGGAGGGTCATTTCCGGAAGTAATGTTGGTGAACAGGTTTTTGTATCCAGGTAATCTATATCGCCTTCAGATGTCAGGATTCCCTTTAAGTTTCAACGAAGACAATTCCCTTTGTCTGTATCATTTGCAATGACAATTAACAAAAGTCAAGGACAGTCGCTTAAACATGTTGGTGTATATCTACCAACACCTGTAATTTTTCACAGACAGTTGTATGTTGCTGTTTCAAGAGTTACATCCAGAGAAGGACTAAAGATATTGATCACGGATGAAGATGGTGAAGATACCAATGTGACTTCTAACGTCGTATATGATGAAGTATTTCGCAATCTGCGATGAAACAACATGCCAATTTACTAAAAATTTCATATTCTCTTACTGAATTATTGATAGGATTACCAAAAAAAAATTATAATATTTTTCAGATTTTATACATTTTATGGAGCGTTTTATTTTGTCTACTCTGGATTATCATCTGTTATTTTTTCACCGTTACCAATTATATATTGCAATTTATTATTCGTATGTCATTTCTTTAGCAATAAACCCGTGCGGGTACGGGTCCAATTTCTAGTTCTACTCTATATAATAATTTAGCGTGAACAAGCCAAAGCATCATATTCTATTCTATATAATAATTTAGCGTGAACAAGCCAAAGCATCATATTCTTTTCATTGCATGCATGCATCTATCTATTATTTTTTATTTTTTATTTTTTGAATCAAGCATGCATCTATCTATATAATAGGGTTTTGGTGTCGTGTAACATTAAGAACATCGAAATACAGAAACACTACGGTTAGATATTAATTTTCGAGTAAGGTATAAAGATGACAACTTCGATTTTTGGGGCCTTCAAGTTTCTTGCAAAGGCTGGGAAGGATGAAAAATCCTCCAATGATGCTAATCCAAATTTAGTTGACAAGGGTGATCGAGAAGATATTCGCAAAGATGTCAATATACATAACAAGGATAATACTTTTAATGGTCATGCCAGTGGCGGAGTTGTTTATGGCGGCTTTCATCTTAACAAGTAAATTACAACCATTAAATATGTGTTTTTATCACATATATGTATGATCTATTGTGTTGTGTACTGTACTAGTAATATTAAAATTGGAGCTACATAGAGTTAGTTTCAATGGTATATAGTTTAATGTTGTTGTACTTGTATAGGAGGTTGAAAATAGACACATCAAGTCGCTGTAATAAATAAACCTCCTTATATATTTGTACTATAAATGGGGGTTGAAGGTCTCCAACTACGTAGTTTATCTCATAAAATCCTAATTCTAGACTCTTGACTACGTAATCCTGCTCCGACCGAAATACATTGAAGAGCTGGGGTAATTCAAATACTCTTTAGACTTTTAATGTACACTGCTACCTTGAATCAAGACAGAAAAAAATATAATCGGCATAAAACTCACTAACATAGAACTTAATAGAGTCTCTCAAAAAAAAAAAAAAAATAGAACTTAATAGAAACAATTTAAAAATGTTTTCTGACATTCTGTTGTGTTATAAGCATGAAAAATCCTCTTTCTACCGACAAAAAAGCATGAAAAATCCTCTATATAAAACTAATCATTAATCAAATATTCATTATTCTTTACTTTTCATCATAAATTATATTATGTAGATCTTTATCAATAAAATTAAGTTTGTAGCACCTTAAATCTCAAACTAAATATTCCTCTCCAATAAGGTGGCTCTAGTTTTTTTTTTTTTTTCTCTCTAGGTTTTCTCTTTCAGTTTCTTCATTGAATGGTGGTTTTTGATCAATTTTTGACCTGAAATCATCCATCTTCATTTTTTTCTTTCTATTTCAATATGAATAAGTGATTTTCACATAGATTTAGGTTTTTTCTTCGTGATTGTCACCTGAGTGTGGTGGTGTGTTGCTCGTCGTCTTGTGCAACGCTGTTTGATTTCCCTTATTGTTGCGGTGTTCATTTGATTCATATTGAAATATTGATTATTCAATCAAAGATTTGAGTGTTGGACCGTCAATATATAATTCAGGGCACACCGCCCTCTAGAAAGGTCAAAACGGCCTTAGGCGCGTCCTCTTAAGGGCGCCGCCTTAAAAGGCTTCTAGAAACATCTAGAATGCTCTAAACCTAACTTAGGCCCTAGTTGCTTGGGGCCTAAGTCACGGAAATACAAGCCCAAGAAAGGCTAAAAATACGCCTCTTGAGATCATTCTCAAGGCATGCCAAAAACAGACTAATCCCTAGTTTTTAATATTGTACTTACTGCAAGTACAAGCGTCGACATTGTAGATCCGTAGGCATAGGTATTCCGGTAACTTTAATTTTATCATATATTTTTGCAGGCATTATACCGTTATATGCTATTAACTTGGATGCTGTAAATTATTCGCAGATTCATCCTTTACGTTTTTAGTGTTGTTGAATGACGTACTTTATCGATTTGAATTAATGAATATCGTTTTGTTTCTGTAAAAAAACACCTCAAATATGAAAATAATAATACTTACATGATAAATAAGACATTTCAAAACAAACAAAATATCAATTTTATTTTGTTGGTTTTCCTTCTCTTATAAATATGAGTTCATAATATACTATGTTGATCATTCAAGTATTAAAAATCAATAGTGAGTGTTTTTTTTTTAAGTAAAAAGTGAGTGTTCTTAAAAATAGAATGTCTACAAGTTTTTTTTTTTGTGCGGTTCTTAGACATCTTGGCATCAGAGCTCATTGAACCGAGTGACCGAGTATAGGATCTTTTGAGTGAGAAGCTTACCAAATCTTGAAAACATTCATTTTATGAATTGTTATGAATTTACTTAAACAAAAACTGTTATCGCGTTTAGGAGATCCAAAACACTCATAATTCAAATTTTCTCAGCCAAACCGACCGTCAACAAAGATCCACGCATCACACGTGTTGTCCCCCGTCTTCATGTGTTTACACGTGCCTGCCAAGGAGTAGGACAAGTCACGTCTTCATGCCACATCACCCAACCTATCCAAGTACATCATCATGCCACGTCAACTTAAACCTCATCCGGAACACCACTCTTTGCAAGTAATCGCCTTCTTGCCACATACACACCCAAAGAAATAATCAATTTGGTCCTAAATGTTAGTAAAATTTAAATTTTTGCCCTTAACTTTTTCTTTGCAAAAAAAAAAAAAAAAATTGGTCACCTGTCACTTTTATCAAGAAAAGGGACTTCAATCATCCATTCAATCTAGAATATTGGATAGCCGAACTGATTAAAGCTAATGGTTAAAGGAATTGTAGTTTTTGGATTCAAATCCAAACGAATGAGTACATATTAATCTAACAACTAGATACTAGTAACATTTGTCATTTAAAAAGAAATAAATAAATAAATCATCCATCCAATTGCTTGTCATGTTTGCTTATGTTTATGTTTCTCTTTCTCTTTCATATGCTTTCACAAACTATTTAATGTTTGAGATAGATATCATAGTTTTCACCCCATCATGTTACATTTTTTTTTAGGGAAACACCATCATGCATGCTACATGAAAAATATGACACTTGAAGAACCATTCCTACTAGTCAGTTCAAGTGGCACAAAAACACCATCATGCATGCTACATGAAAAATATGACACTTGAAGAACCATTCCTACTAGTCAGTTCAAGTGGCACAAACAAAGGTCAAACGGCACTTATTATAAAGCTAAGGGTTTTCTCATTATTCAAGATCAAACATCTTAGCCTTATAATCTCCTTGTACACCATCTTTGGGGGTGGGCGTGTTTTGGTTTACGGTAGTAGGAGTAAAAAATGATTTCAAACATATAAAAATTGATTATGATATGTTTGGGTGAAGTCGTTTGAAATAGATTTTTTCTTTAAAATCGATTTTAACTTGTAGCTAAGGTTTTGTAACTTTTGACTCATACTTGAGTTTTGCTCTCAATTTATTATTCCACTTGGTTTTAGGTAAATGTATCCAAACATTAATTATTTAAATTTAACTTACTTTAATCAAAATCGATTAATTCAAAATCAATATATGTCATTAAAGAACCGAGTAGTCGAGTACAACCCTCGGTAATATTCATATGCTGTATTTTCATTTTTCATGTAGAAAGCAGACAAAGATTCTCTAGAATCTCTTGTTAGGAATCTTGATAGAGCTCATGGCAGTGAGAAATGAATAAAATTAACTTAAGCAATTGTATTTAAATTGAAATGAGCAAAGTGATTACAAAGTGGCTACATCAAACCTTAATATAGGCCAACTACTAGTACTACAAGTAATGTAACAACTAACTACATCTTTAATAGACTACCGCAAGCTAGGGAGTGTTCCCAATAATTTCAGCTTGAGATGACAATATAAAAACAATATGAAAACAGAGAGAAGTGTAAAGAGAAAATTGTCGAAATACATCAGCTAAAAATGCCATGAATGAAACTTTACCACCATAAAAGGCAGAAGCAAACATATCAAAGTCAACGGGCAAACGTTTAACTATGAAGTAGAAGCTACAGTTCAATGCTTAACCGCTTGGAAGAACCAAGAACATCAAATTATGCTTAACCATCCATTACCATCATCACAAACAAAAGCTACTATCAAGCTAATGAGATTAATATCAATAGAGAAGCATATCACCAAATAATTAGTGTGCAGAGAACTTAATGTCATTGAAAATACATGATTTAAATGTAATAGAGCTAACTCTTCGAGATGGACGGATGTTATGTGGTTACATTAAGTATGTGTTTGGTATCACGGTAGATTTTTCGGTGAGATAACCGGTGATTTTGGTAAACTCATAGTGATACCAAACATGCACCAAGTCTCTATAAAGGCCAATAAACTAGTAACTAACTAACAATGATATCTCTAATAGAGACTAATTCACACAGATGCAAACAGTCAATGTAAACAATTAAACAAAGGGTAAGCAGAATGAATTTCTATTCTAATTTTGGATCAAAGAGCAAAAATATTACTGCCAATCCAAAACACTACAAAGCACAACCCTCAATAATATTCATGTTGTAGAAAGTAGACAGATTATCTAGAATCTCATGTTAAGAATCTTGATAGAGCTCATGGTAGTAAGAAATGAATAAAACTAAATTAAGAAATTGTATTGAAATGAGTGATATGATTACAAAGTGATTATATCAAGCCTTTATATAAGCTAACTACTACTAGTTATTAACCAACCAACTATATCTCTAATAGACTCCCACAAGCCAGAAAATGATGGCAACACTTCCAGCTCAAGATGAACAATAGAAAAACATATCAAACAAAGAGAAATGTGTCGAAAATAGATCAGCTAAAAATGCCATGAAGGCAGAAGCCAACATATCAAAGTCATAAATCATAATGCTTAATAGCTTCTAAGCTATTAAGCACAAACTCGGACACGAATTCGACACAACATATCGACACCCATAATAATCTGAGAAAATGACATAATTTAATATATCCAACACCTAGACACTCGGACAGTATGCATGCTTCATAGGCAAGTACATCAAATTATTGTCAATCAATGCTTAACTACCATAAAACAGAAACTTGCAACAAAATATATCATCCATTATCACAGACTAAATCTAAAATCAAACTATTGAAACTGATATCAACAGCTAAGCATATCACTAAATAATTGGTGTTCACAGAACTTAGCATCATTGAAAATACATAATTTCATCTTTGAACAAAAAATTACATGATTACTTCAATACTAAACTATAATAAGAAGCTCAAATGAAATAAAGCAGTTAAATCAGAAAAGTGAAATTAACTAGTTAAACTCCCAAAACAGAAGCAAAGGAAAAGAAAAAAAAGTGATTTTTTATTAACCACGTTCAGGGAAAGAGATTGATTCTTTGAAATCAGAAGATGGGTCAGAATCAGAATCATGAGATTGTTGAACTTGATTTTGATGCTGTTGTTGAATTTCAGCTTTCTCCAAATAAGGTTTGAAACCAATTCGAAAACTCAAATATCCAAACGCCAATGCTCCCAAAACCACTATTCCTGACCTAATTGCATTCATCTTCATATCTGATTTCGGAATCTGAGCCATACCCTCTTCAATTCAACTATCAACAATCACAAAAAACTTCAACTTTCGCTTCCTATGATGAATTTGAATGTGAATTGAGTTGAATTTTGATACTAGTGTATATATATAGTACTAAAAAATGTGAAAATCTAAAAACGACTTCGTTTTGAGAATCTTCCATATTTGGAACACGTGCACGTCACGTGTGTCATAAAAAAACATGAAAAGAGTGAAACTTTCTCACTATCCCTGAATTTCTGAGCTTAACACCTTTCTGGGCTAGATTAATTTTGTTTTTTCAGGTACTATAATCATTTTTTTTGTTTATTTATCTGTACCCTTTATTCAAATATTGTGTTGGTGTGCTTTGTTTTCTGAAAAGTTTGTGTTTTTTTTTTTTTTTTTATGTATTTTGTTATGAAAATTGGTTATAAGAATTGGGGGGATTTATGTTTTTTAAGTTATTCATGTTAGGGTTTATGAATATGTTTTTTTTTTATTTGTTCCTTTTATTTGTGTGAATTCATAGTTTTGTTGGTGTGTTATGTCCTCTAAAAAAATTGAGTCTTTATATGAAAATTGATATTAGAATTGGGGGGTTTGTGTTTTTAAGGTATTCATGTTTGGGTTTGTGAATAGGGGTTGCTGTTTGGTCATGTTAATGAAACATGTGGTCATGAATTCTCAGTTACCTTTGTTGCGTTGTGCAAACAATTGTATGCTACTGGCTTCTTCATCTGTTTTCAGAAGACAGCGGTTGTTGATAAGATCTCTAGGAGGTAGCATTGATCATAATACCAATTGTAGTTCTGGAAAAATGCAGTCTGTTGAGGTTGATGCTGAGAGGGTTATTAGAGAAATTACTCCGGTCCTAGATCATAGTAGACATAAAGGCCAAGCAGGTACACAATTCTTGCCAATCCATATCTTCATTTTTTTTAATAACTGGTGATGATGATGTGTCTTCTTTCTGCCATTCAATGTGTTCTACCATTTTTTTAAGAGGCAAATCTTAGTTGTTACTATGATATGTTACTAGCGACGGTGTTAATTATATAATAAAAGGTTCTGCACCCGCGATTTGGGCTGCGGAAAAATGTTTTTGATGTTGTCGAAACCGCAAAGCAACGATGATTAAGAGCGCAATTGACTGCGATTTTCCGCAATATCAACGATTGCAATGTGCAACCTCAACCGTTACCCTATTAGTAGCCAGTGTTTGAACTCTGGACCTCCTTCTAGTGTCTCAGTTCAACCACTTGAGTCGCACCTTAGGGACATGTGCTAACATATTTACTCTTACATCTAAGTTTACTTCGATTTTTTCATTCCTTGCCTTTTTGTTTTCTAAACATTTCCATGTGATAAGAAGTTCCCTGATTATTGCAAATATGCCTAGCATAGCTTATATGTATTTTGTGTCTGTCTCAGTGTCTTGATAGAGAATTAGAAATATCTAATCTTTTTGTTTTTTTAATTATGTTTCAAATCAGGGAATATAGCTGTTATTGGAGGGTGTCGCGAATATACAGGTGCTCCATACTTTGCTGCTATTTCAGCCTTAAAAATTGTTAGTACTTGTACTCTTTCTTTTTACTTTCTCAAAGTTACAGCACCTATTCCTCTTGAATGAAATGATTATTACCGACTATTTTTCCATCCATGCAGGGTGCAGATTTGTCCCATGTATTCTGTACAAAAGATGCTGCTCCTGTCATCAAAAGCTACAGTCCTGAGTTGATTGTGCACCCTGTTTTGGAAGAATCGTATAGTGTCAGGTACGACTTCAATGCACTCTTCATCTTTCTGAGTGCACGTTTATAAATTATACCTAGTGAATGTTGTTTTTAGCGAGATACTAATTTCAGGGAGGAGGACAAGAAAAACATATCAAGCAAGGTTCTTGCTGAAGTTGGCAAATGGTTAGAAAGGTTTGACTGTCTAGTCATTGGTCCAGGCCTTGGAAGAGACCCATTTCTTCTAGTATGCTATCTCTTCATAAGCTTCGCTTGAATCATTCGATCCCAATTTTATTATACACTTGAAAATAGCTTACTTATCTAACATTTTCACAATGTTATCAGGACTGTGTGAGTGAAATCATAAGACATGCAAGAAAGTCAAACATCCCAATTGTGATAGATGGGGTATGTATGTATGTCGAGGTTTGGACGTCTAGTTGTAGTCTGATTAACATAAGTGTATTGCTTACTGTTTCGGCATATTTCAGGATGGACTTTTTCTTGTTACAAATCACCTTGAACTTGTTAGTGGCTATGCGTTAGCTGTTCTAACCCCAAATGTCAATGAATATAAGCGACTTGTACAGAAAGTACTGAGTTCTGAAGTAAATAATGAAGATCCTGCTGAGCAAGTGCTTACTCTTTCCAAACAGTAAGTTCCTCATTTTAGCTGTTCTATTTGTTGTTTGCTGTTTCTGTTTAGGATAGTCGGTTCTTTACTGTAACCACATGCTTTTTCAGCATCCTAACTTGTGTAAATCATAAAAAGCATGCTACCTATATGGATAGTGATTTAAACCAGTTCCTCTTCCGCTGCATTCAATATTCTGAAATATAATTGGCTAATGGTAGTTTCATCTAATGGTAGTGCTCACTCCAGTCAATTGACAATTTTCAAGGGCTAAGCTGGCAAATGAGTCATATTATAAATGTTCAATTTTATGTTCACGTTTGGACCATGAAAGTCTTAAAAAAAATACTCTCTCCCTTTCAAAATACATGTCGCTGTCAACCACTTCACACATGCCTATGCACAACTTTGACCATTAATATCTTTAATTATCTAAAGTAAAAAATTATAAAAATTTAATATTTTGAAAATATTTGTTGAGACAAATTAAACAACATCTTACATGCTAACATTTGTATTTATATATTAGTTAAAAAGTAGGGTCAAAGTAAGTCATGTGAATAGTGCACATTGCAAAAACGCGACATGTATTTTGAAACAGAGGGAGTACTTTAGTGATAAGTGGCAGATTATGATCCTTTGATTTCTTGCTAAAAGAAAATTAACAGCTTTCACAACAGAAAGAACTAAAGCATGATAAGTTGTTTGATTGGATTACAGATACGTTTGAGTGATTTCACATTACTCCCTGGTACTAAGTACAGAATATTAGTGACAGTTGTGGATTGCTTTTTGCAGAATTGGTGGTGTTACTATCTTAAGAAAAGGAAAATCCGATCTAATAAGCGATGGTGACACAGGTAGATCTTCGATAAATATTAAATCCCGGTTTTCCTTCTTGTCTAGTTTCTTAGTTTGGGCGGGTGGGATAATGAATGTCATTTCCTTGTTCTTCCATCTTTCATTTGACCAGCACATTTTCAATCCCAATCAAGAATGTAATGTTAATGTCGCATGCCATACTAAAGTTGTCAGTGGCCGTATCACATGTAATATACAAGATACTCAATCTATCTGAAACTTACAAATGATTGCATTTGTTTGACCATTTTTATTATGAAAAAAAACTCTTGAAAACTTAGATGGTCGGGATAAGTTTTTGAAAAGAAAAATAAATCTAAAAATGTTGTATTTGTGGTTGTTTTGTGAAGCTACTTTGAATAGATTTTGAAGGAAAAAAAAACAATTATATAAAATTAGAGAGAATGTTATGCGGGGAAAATTTAAAATTATAACCAAATGAACAATTCTGCTAAAATAAAAAAAATAAAAAAACAATGGCCTCTTTTACACAAAATCTTGTTTATATTTTACACAGCCTTAAAATTACTATTTGGTTGATGTTTAAACAAATGGGCCTATAATTGTCCTCTCTGAGATTAGTCTATGGAATAGGGGCTTTACGTTATGGAAATTGAAACAGAAAACAATGGTCGATGAAGCATGACATATATTTTATGATATAGATTAGAGACTGTTTTAACACTTGGCATGCGGGTTATAGGAATGTATATTAAAGTGATCCATAGATGTTTGGAAACCATTTGATTTGGGTCTGTTATTTTTTCAGTCAAATCCGTTAGCATCTATGGTTCTCCTAGACGCTGTGGTGGCCAAGGCGATATCCTTTCTGGAAGGCAAGTAAATTTTTTTAATTTTTTTTGCATTATATTTGTGAAATTCCTTCCAGGAAACTTTATGATGCAGTATGCTTAAATTGCTCTTCTTTATGTCATATGAAGTTCTCATTAATCTTGCTCTTCTTTATGTCAAACAGAGTTCTCTTTATTTTTATCATTGATTTATCTTCTCCTTCCCTTGTTGGTTTGTTACTGTTATCTATAAGTACATTCAAGAAACAATTGGAAGATGTCTAGAAAAATCAGAAGAAATTTTAAAGGCTTCATCCCTGAAAAGAAAATAGAAAGAGAGAAATTACTCATTCATTTCTTGTTTGTTGTGTTTGTATCTTTTGATTCATTGAAAGCGAGAAGCAAGTCATACCATCACTGTCTTTGTGGTCTTTTCATGAGTTTGACTGTTTGACCAATAGTTGTTTTAAAGTAATTAAAGTTGTTAAGCTTCTACAGTTCCACTAATTCACTGAGTCTACTGACCTTGTGGACATTTTTTGTTTGCGAGTTATGGAGTATTGCATCCTGCAGTTTTCAATTTTTCCATCCTTGGCGATTCGAAAGAGGACCTATAATACTGTTAAAGCAAAGCAATTAGTATTCATTAAATCTAGTGGTTGAGTGCAAGTAACTAATGTGTTTCATTTAATGTCAAACCGTTCATTTTAGTACTTGAGCTCGATCCTTAAATGAAACAATTTTTGACCAAACTTTATTTATCTCCCGGAGGAACTCTTTGATTACCAAAGCTCGTTTCTCTTGAGAGTCTGAGAATTAAGACAAAAGAATAGTGATTAGTAGAAAATAAAAAATAAATGTCAGTTAAGTTTTAGTGTCATATGTTTATTTTAAATGATACAGTGTCGCTGTCTTTTTGTCGTGGGCACGCCAACATATTGAAGCTGCTGGTCCAGATTCATATCTCAGGTTAACGTTTTCTATTTTTCTTACGTATGTTATATCATCTTTGAATATCAGTTATATCCTTAATACTTGTATTTTTGTTCTAGTTCTAAAAATCCAGCAGTGTTGGGATCCATTGCTGGTTCTGCTATGATGAGGAAGGCAGCTTCCCTTGCTTTCTCAAATAAGAAAAGATCAACTGTCACAGGTGACATCATTGAATGCTTGGGGAAAAGGTAGCTTATTATTGAAAATTTGAAAAACATTTGTTTGATTGTGAGCAAGTTGCGTTACGAATAAGCTCGTCTATTCTTTCTTGCAGTTTGGAAGATATTTGTCCTGCCGGTTCATGCAGTTTGTGACCGCCAAACACTTGTATAAAATGCGTCCAGTTACTGGTATGATTTGCCTAAAGAATGGTCTGTTCTATTTAATAAAGGCAGTCACGCTGTTTGTGACATACATCAACTCAAGTTTTTGTTTGTTTGGTCACTGGTCATTACATGTGAATGTCTTGAATTTTTGAATGATGACCAATTTAGGAAGACCATAAAATTGTGACAAATGCTCTCTAAAGAATAAATGTTATTTTATTTTTATTTTATTTTATCAGTAGGATTGCATTCATGGTTCATCCTTCTATAAACCTTAACATACACAATGTGTGTGCTCATTACATGTTAACTTTCATTTTTCCACATTTCTTCATCTACGTCCTTACATAGTTTTTTAATGAGACAACATATATCATCATCAATTATGAATTAGCCATTTGAAGTGGTCTTATATTTGTAGAAAATTCAAACTCATATCACCTTATTTGTTCAATCACAATGTTTATCCTCCAAACCACTTCATCACTATTATATGAATGATTTTTGGGGGATTAAAGACATGACCAAAAATAGGGAAGGGATAAACTTTTTTTTTTATTAAAGTGATACTACTAATTAATAGTTATTTTACGTTTGTTGTCAAATTTTTACCACTGAACTGTTACCTCGTGAATTGGATCATTACTAAATTATTAGTCGAAAGATGGAAGTTTGTATCTGCACGACTTAATTTTTTTTTATATAGAGTGAGAGTACTACAGAATCTCAAAGCCAGACGCATATATTTTTATTATTACATTCGAAATGCAACTGGACATTTTTTGAAACACAGAAAATCCTATGTAGTAATACACAAAACTTGCAACAGAATTATTAAACTCTACAATGACTAGTCCCATTCTCCACTATTATGAGTAAACCTATTTACATTATGGTCCCTTCATACATGTCTTATAGTCACAACCACACAAACTCATAACTCCATAAATGCATCCATCATATCATATGATACTCCATTTGGAAAGATATCTACTCTGTGGCTGCAAGAACTGCTGGCCCTTCCACCTGTTAATTCATCATAAATATCTATTGTAAGAGACAATAGACAAAAGGAACCAAGAGTTTTAGAGGTAATTGTTAATTACCTTGAAGGTTGCACCCCAAATTTCCTCCTCATTAGCAGGTACTGCAGTAATCTTATTCTTTGGATTCTCATAACATCTTAACCCTCCAACTGCTGTGGAGTAGAAACATCCTGTACAATTTACGTAGCAACAATGTCAATAATGAGTGAATAAATTACACGTTGAGGGAAGAAAAAGATACAACAGAGACAATTTCATTGTAAACGCTCTTTACTGTTTATAAGAGTTTAGTCTTGTAATTTCAAGAGACGAAGTTCAAATTTTCTCAGTTGTAAACTAGTCATAAGTCTCGGCATGGTATCGGAATCTAATAGATTATTCAAAGTTGATTTAGTGTATGTTTAATCTGAGTGGTCCCATGTCCAATTAATGACTATGGTCACTGTCTACACATGAGCACCTAATCAAGTGAGAGTTTGATAAGCACTTCACTATTTGGTTGAAATTGAGTTTGAAGTGAAGTAATTAATCTCTAAAAGACTCTTAAAAGGCATAATCAACCTAAAACTTGAGTGTCATTAATTTTTAACTTTACGCAAAATATTTTATTAGTTCTGTCATTTTCAGTTAAACCAAACTTTGAAAGCAAAGTCTATTTATATTCAAAGTAACCAAAAATGTATATTTTTACTAAAATCAAATTTGCAAAGATATAAAGTTAATTTTACACTCTTCAATGAAAATAAAAATAAAAATTACTAAACCCACCTTGAGGGAAAGAAGCAAGTGACTTTCCACAAGCACCTTTAAGCAAATCAGCATCATCAGCAAATGCTACATACCCATCAGCAGTTATTCCCCAATATAGAGGAACCTTTCCAGATTGGTCCTATAAAAAATAATACAAACAAAACGCTCTTAGTAAGAAAAAATTAATTAAAAGGGACTTATAATAAGGGACGAAGTTATAGATAACTTACGGAAGCGACAAAGAGTGTGGAAGTGGACTTGTCAAAAACTATGAAAGCAAAACTACCACTAAGATGACCAACAACATGATTAGCTGGGTAAGGTGCACGATCGCGTAAAGCTTTGTAAGCCTCAATCATAAGAACTACTTCATTGGCAGATTTTGCAAGTCCATATTGCTGTCTCAAGCTCCCTAAATTGTCTAGAGATCCTTCAAACAAGCAGAATATCTCATCCTTCACAGCAAATGACCTAACATTTTACACTCAAACATTTAGACATCAAGGTATATACATATTAATAAAATCAATGACAAACTTAGAATGAGGTCGTGGTATGAGTTGGGACGTTGAACGAGTATTAAGAAATGAGATCTAGAGTTTAATTTTTTGTTGTTAACAAAGTCTCTCTCCCTTTAAAAAATTTCCTACTGAAATTTTGTCTTCAAAAAAACATGTTACATGTCTTATACTAAACATGGTTACTATACTATGATTATTGACCAAGAACAACTACTGTTTCATTTCTAATAATTGCACACCCATGAATATATTGGTATATGAAATAGGTAACTGAGTAGATAAAAATTGAGTTTTAATTACTTGACTTAGTTTGTTTATATTCCTATTGTTAATTATTTAACCAAATTAGTGTGCTAATTAAAAGTTGATAGTGAAATAGCAACTAACAATGTGATTGTGAACTAGGTAGATTAGGTAAGCTTTCCAACTTAAGTGTAGCTTTTTTCATACCATTGAACTAAACATGTATTTTATTGATGTTTCAAAGTATAGCTTTTGCAGTTCGCCGTGAAGTGAATCTAAACCTGCCCTAAAAATCAAAGATTTCAAGAGTATAATTGTCTTCCTTTCTATTATCTTTATTTTAAATCACATCGTCTTCAATATTTTCAACTCTCTTCTCTATTTATCCCTCTCTTCACCTCTAACTCTCACATCCTAAATGCACTGTGACACAATCTTTGTCTTATTGTTTATATGGTTTTCTATTTCAATGTCTGGTCCCAGCAACCTACTCCACATTATCCTTATCCTCATTCCATCCTTCTTGGGCCACAAGAAAAAATATTCCAAAGAAAACAAAGGTTCGTGGGTAAATGAAAGTGAGAAAGTCAACATTATGAAATGGACAGTGCAGACCTAAAGTGGCTAATAATTGCAATCGAACACCCCATTTGAAGTGACCACGAAATTTCACATCTATTATTGGTCAAAGAAAGTTGAGCCAGGATAATTTTGTCCTAACATTTGATAAGGAAATTTTGTCCTAAGATTGGATGAAATGCAATAAATTTTAAATATACTTATTAAAATAATTAAAAATAAGAATGAAGAAAAAAACCTATATACCTTCAATAATAAGTTGTTAGCTTCGTGGTAAAAGTTTGACTTAATAATCTCAAGAGCGGAATTTGAATATCATATGTAGTTGTAAAATGATTATTGATGTCATTGTTACTAATAATAATTTCTCCTTTCACACTTGTTTTTTTTTTTTAAAAAAGGGGAGTTAAATTATGAAATTTTAATATTTCATATCTTCCTATCAATACATCTTAAGATTGGTTGGAATGTCACATATAAATATTGTAAAAAGAAATTTTCACTTAAACTCAGTGTACTAACTGGTCTGGTGGTACCATTTCATTCATTTATGAAGTGTTTAAACATTTCCCTATAATAAAGGACTAAAGGGGCCAAGTTGAATGCACACCATAACTTTTTAACTCTAATTTTTAAACTAAACAAGAAAAAACAGGCTTGTATTGGTTGATTATAGGGGCCATAGATTCACAAATTGTCGTGACGTAAGGGAGACTATGGTATGACAAAGACACCCCAACCCAGCAAGCACGTACATGATATTTTTTTATCAATTACTGTAGTTTTCTCTCTTCTAACTTAATGAACTTCAAAACCAAAATGAATAATTCTGTCAATAATAATATAAAAGAATTTTAATCATTAATATGATTGAAATATAAGAAAAATGGGTGGGAATAGAATCTTCATCGTTATTAAAACCTAATTCGATCTAACCTATTTTCATATTTTTTATAATTTAAACGAATAAGTTTGAGACACGTTTTTTATTCGTTACATGTATGAGACCGACCTAAGATAAGGTTGAAACATAGTTTAAACTTTTTACTCAAAATTTCTTTACCTAACACCTATCTTTACCTACTTTGTTTGGTTAAATTTTTTTACCTAACACCTATCTTTACCTACTTTGTTTGGTTAATTAAATTGAATAGTATTGACAAAAGAATAACTATTTAAAACAAAATTTATAAGTGAAATAAAATATATCAAAGACTTCTATAAACAGGTAAAATTAGATATCTAATCATAACATATAGGATAAGTGGAACCCCTCATCAGCAATAATAACTACTAAAAATAATTGTGTAAAAACCTTGCTAAAAAAACCTAAATGTTTTTTAAAAAATTATTAAATACTCTTTAATATATTAGATTTTTGTTGTTTTGTTGTTGTAGAAAATCATTGTAATTAAGGTATTTGACACTGAAGTGACTCCACATAGTATTTCCATAAACTTTGATCCTTTGAACCGACAATGAAGCTACTATTCGCTCGGGTACTTAGATACTTAAAGCTCTTTGTTCCTCTTTAAAAATGTGCTCCGTCTTGATTAAACATTGATCTTCTCCTATAAGCTCAATGTTGCTTAATCAACGGAGTCACATCCATTGCATTTTGAAAAAGTTTGATTTTTCGTAAAAAAAAATGGTTTATTCATTTTTTTAATAAATACTAGTTGATTAGTTAATGATTAAACTATGTTGGATCAAGTTCTTCAACAAAACAAAAAAAAGGCTACGTTGGTTGGATACCAAGAAGAGAAAATTTCAACGCAAACGAAAGCACACCTAAGCAAAAAGCAAAGAAACAAAAGAAAACCCTGAAAATGGTTCAACACTATATATGACTACATCCACAATTTCATAATAAAATATTTTATTATTTAAGTTGCAATTTTTACGTTTAGAAGTCCTAGTTCAACTGACAAATGCCGAAATTGTAAGGCCGGACGTCATGACCCGGGTTTGAACCCGGGAACTCACAGTTGTGTGTGAGTTTATTTTCAGTGGATTACCACTTCATCTAAGACAAAAAAAAAATTGCAATTTTTCCAAAAACTAGAGTTTAGTGAAGAAAACTCATATAACTAGTTATATTTATAATGACTCTCTTTATATAAATTTTTCTCACACTAAATAATATGTTCTTGTGTGTCCAAATTTATTGAGATCAATTAAGTATTTTTTTTAGAGATCTTTCAGTGGTGATCGAGATTTTAATCTCAGATCTTATAAATATTATGCATTATCTTTAACAACTGAGATTTTTTTAGACTAACAGGGATTTTTTCAAGAGAATTTGACAAAATTTTAATTTTATTTTTTTCCTCTCCACAAAATCAAAGACTTTATTTTTCCTTAATGAACCAAAAAATGACAATGACATCAATTGCTACCCCCATCTTATCGGCTCAAGATGATCCTAATCTCCTCTTTCACCGACTGATTATCAAATCATCACCATTGGATCACCTACCCCACCACCCAAATGGTTACTATTGCAACACATCACAATCCTATTTTTCAAATAAATAAAAATGATGACGTATTTTTCACTCCACTCAGCCTTTTCTTCTGGGGCCTTCAACAGACAAGAACAAAATAATTTAATAAAGCTTTTAAGACGTAACTAGAATCAAATATTTTTAACAAATACAACACTAATTTTTCTGTTTGAGGGTCAAATATTCTTCTCATAAGATCCTATGAATAAATGGAATGTTTAAAGTTCAAATCAGACTTCAACATACTATATATAATGTATTCGTCAATTAAGTTATGATCATGTGGACACATAGACACTCTTATTTTTAATGATCATCTTAAGTTGAGCTCAATTGAACAAGGACCAATTGAGCTAGTTCCATATTTTAATTCTTTTTTCTAGAACAATTATTTTTTGTTTTGTTTCCTGCATGTCTGCTGTATGGAATGTATCTGGACGGTCATATGCTAATTATTAGTATGTAGTATGATGTATAAGATTAACTCCAATAACTATAAAAGCCCTTGAATAAAATATAAAAAGTAATATACTTATCTCAGTTGATAAGACGTAATATACAGATGATATCGTTCGAATCGGCAAAATTTATGGTGCATAAGTCATTTCCTTATGCACCGTGCATAAACACTTCACAACCATCAGATCCTGTGTACACGTGTAATAATCTTAGGCTTCTCAAACTACACCAAATCAAGTGCAATGCTGTTAATGTTTTCTTCATTTTGACAAAAAAACCTCTCACTAAAAATGCTTTGGTCACTTCTCTCTCTAGGACATTCAAACCAACGCCACCTTATATCTTCTTCTCCGGCGAGAATCGCTTTTCCGGCGCGGTGGCCGATGGTGACACCACCGCATCGGAACTCAAAACTCCGTTGTTTCAAAAACAAATTATATATTCAACAATCCTTTTCTTCCTACTTCTCATTTTCGAAATTGTTTTTCAAAGACAAACAGTAAACAAGCGTAGATCTAAGGATTAAGATATGAACAGAAAAACTTTCTACCTCCTTCTCTTTGATCAGTTCGATTCTTGATGCTATGATTGGATTTGAATTCGCTTTCTTCTTTTTCTTCACTGTTTTAATTTCGTTTTTCTTCTTTGGATCCTGCTTGTTCCGGTTCGAATTCTTCTTCTTCTTGCTTCTTTTAAAAACGGATTTGATCTGAAACCTTGGTATAAGTGTATGAAACGGTGTGTGTGATGTGTTAGATAATTCGAATTTGATGAGTTTTACTGTCAGATCTGAAAACGAGAATGGTTATGAGCTTGCGGTGGATTGTTGGTGAGTTTGTGAGATTTTTGGAGTACAACTCACAGAAACCATTTCCACAGCAGAATGGTTTTGGAGTACAACTCACAGAAACCATTTCCACAGCAAAATGGTTTTGGAGTACAACTTACAGAAACCATTCCTTTCCTCCTCCTCCAACTGTGTCAGTCCAAAATTGAATGATGACAATGACTCTAGGTCCTTAGTTTTTTTCACCTGCTGGAAACCATTAAGTACATCTAATGGTTTTGGAGTACAACTCACAGAAACTATTTCCACAACAAAATGGTTTTGACATATTTTTATATAAAACATACTATAAGAAGGACATTTGTGACTGTCATTGAACCAAATCAACACTCTGAAATCATCATTGAACTAAAATGATGATTTCCGCGGTTGTAGTGTTGTTTCGTTTTGTTTCGTTTGGTTTCGCTTAGGGGTGTAGGAAACAATTATGTTGGGCTACCGATTAATGGGCTGGGATTTATGCACGATGCATAAGGATTTCCTTATGCACTATGACCGCACCCGTTCGAATCTAGACACTTTATAACCATTAAGTTTTTTTTTTGGTACAAATAACCATTAAGTTATTTGATAAAAAAATATACAATTGAAAAGTTGATTTTCTTAGATTAAATTTTAAAATTACAAGTCAGTGAAATTTTGAAATTAATAGAGATAAATAAACCTAAGACTGGTTAGTAGCCACTAGTTAGTGATCCAATGGATCAACGATCAATCAGAGACACTGAGACACCAACAAAGTTCGAAGCTACCTAATTATAAACTTTTTCAATCATGAGTAAATTTCTTTGTTGGTTCTACTATATCATATTTTGATCAACAAAAATCAATTTATCCTACTGAAAATTTAGATCAGATACATCAACTTTTCACGAAGTTTAAGATTTACCTTGGTTGCCACGGTGACTCTTCATGGTGTGTATAAGCCAACTGCACATCCTCCCCAACCTGCAGTGACACAGCTGAAGCCTTCCTGTCCACAAACCTTTTCAGCAGCAAATTCGCCGTCGTCTTCGGCGACGGTGTTCGGCTACCGGCAGCCACCAGCTCTTCTGGAGGAGACACCACTGAGCTGCTGAATATCCCCAACATATTTTTTCTCTCTCAAAAAGATAAAAATAAAAAATAAAATAAAAAATTCCTAGTGTTTAACACAGTATGGAATGGGATGGGAAATGAGCATGGAGGATGTGTTTGGTTATATAGAGTGAAAACAAGAGGGTATTTTAGTCATTGTATATTATGTATTAAAATATTGGTGTATCTATAATTCCGTCACTGTTTGTGATAAATTGACAAGTTAATTAAAATAGTGGCATGGGACCAAAGAGGATGGCGATGAGGTTCTTATAGCACGAGAAGAATCAGGATCAGATACCTTTTTTGGATTTTTATCCATTATCAGACTATAAGGCATGATATCATAACCTTTGGTTTTGCAGGGCAGAGGCTATGTATTCTTTCTTTTTTTCATATTGGAATCCATCTTTATTTTTTTTTTTCCTAGTCTAATTTTCTTTTGGTGAAGTTTTTTCTTGGTGGAGTCTTTCACTCTTTCTCTATTGTCATCTTTTTTATTTTATTTATTTTGACAACTCTTTGTCTTCATTTTATTTATAAAGATGAAGAACAATTAAAAGTTGAAGTAGGTAAAGTCTTGGTTTATGAAAAAGACATAAAAGATAAATGGAAGAAGTATTTTCAGAAATTATTTAATGATGGATATGAGATTTTATTGGACTCAAAAATCTTGATAGGAGAGAGAGGATCGAAACTAGAACTAGTGTCATCGAATTAAGACCAAGAGGTACAGTAAGCATTGAAAAAGATGAATAATGTTTAAGATACTTGGGATTGACAAATTACCTATTGAAGTGTGGGAATATCTTGGAGGTAGAGGTATTAGGTGGCTCACGCACCTTTTAACGAAATTATGAAGTCAAAACAAATGTTAGATGAGTGGAGAAAAAACACTTTAATTTTGATCTATATGAACAAGGTGGTATATAAAACTGTGGAACTTTAAAGGCAATTAAACTTATGAGTTATACCATGAAGTTATAGATAAGAGTGACTGAACAAAGATTAACAAAAGAGACTTGAGTTGCTCATATTCAATTTGGTTTTATGTCTAAGAGGTTAACCGTGAAAACGATCTATTTACTATGATGCATGATGGAGCAATATCAGATGAATAAAATAACTTACATTGTATGTTTAAGTTTAATATTAAAGATTTCATCAAGTGATCGTGGGTTTGAGCTCTTTAAGTAAATGATTCGAGTTTTGATCTACCTATTGCATATGGAAAAAATTTAGTTCGAAGGAGAGAATTCATCCTATGTACCATATGGATTCCTAGACTGACATTAATTATCGTTAATTGGCGCTGAAAATTTCACATACTCCCTCCGTCCCTTAATATAACCCCCCTTTTGTTTTTTTTTTGTCCCTAAATATAACCCCCTTTTCAAATTACAACACACATTAATTATTTTTTTCCATATATACCCTTATTTAATACTACTACTAATTCTAAAATTACAATAAATTGACTTTTCACATTATCTCTTTAATGAGGGTAATTTTGTAAAATTATACTATAAAACAGACACATTAACTACACCAACAACATTTCTTAAGAAATGTGAAAAAACAATATGTGGCTATATTAAGGGACGGAGGAAGTATATAGAACATGTAAAAAAAATCACCAATTTATGTGAATTTACCATTCAAATAGAATGTATTGGAAATGTGTGTTAAAAAGTACTTCCTCCATCCCGAATTGTAAGTAAAAAAACATCACACTTATTAAGAAAACTAAAACATAAGAATTTAGAGTATAGGTTTTTATGTTTTCTTTAGAATAAGTTTCATGGAAAGATGTAAAAACAATTTTTATTGGCTATTGATTATGGAGAAAATGGAAGAGAGAGAAAATTGGATGTAATTTGCATTTAATTTTATGAGAATAAACAAAAGTTTTTCTTAAAAAAGATGGTTTTTTTTTTAAAAAAAAAAAAGAAGATTAAATAGGATAAAAGTTTGTATTTTTGGCTTACATTTTGGGATAAAGAAATTGAGTTTTTTTGTTTACATTTTAGGACGGAGGAAGTATGTTGTTAGCATTAGTCATCCACAGAAAACATTAAGGCTTTTTTGGGAGTTTGGAGTCGATAAGATGGGTGGGATTTGAAGGGTGTGAAATATAGAGGGAAATTGAGAAATCTTTCACATTTTCTTTGAAGAGTATATTTTTAGAGAATGATAAATTAATACTTATAATTGATATATTTTATATTTTAAGAATACTATAATACATAGATTAATTTTGAAGAATAAATATAACCCCCAAAGTCATCCCTTCCCAATTTCCTCTATTTCTTCCACTTACTCATTCTTTTTTTTCTTCAAAAACCCTCATCTCCCTTCCTCTTCAAACTCGCAAACAAAGTCTAAGGCTATGTTTGTGAGTTTGGAGGGGAGCGAAGAGTTTTAAAAAAAGGAAGGAATAAGTGGAAGAAATATAAGATATTAAGATGATAGGATTTTCAAAGATAATTTTTTATTCATAACACAAAATTCCCTCATTTGAAAAAACTCAAAAATCATATTAGAAAAGAATTTTAGGGGCTCTGAAGGGTTTATATGAATTTTTCAAAATCTTAAACAAAACCTAACCAAATAAATTGAAGGTGTCAAGCTAGTCTTTTCCTTTTCAACATCCAAAACCGTGGATGGACTTTTGTTTTTCTATGGGCAAACGTCAACAATTATAATAACGTAAATCACAAGGATTCTTGTAAATTACAGCTACCATAAGTTTTTTTATGAAGAGAGTCGGTGGTTGAGAATATATTTTTCTTTTGAAAAGAGTTATTAGTCATTGAAATTATAATTCTTGGATAACTTTTTTGGCAACAAAATTGGGATGATTTAATTAGTTCGTTAAATTTGCAAAATATACAGGAAATTTTTTTTTGGTCAAGAAATATACAGCAATTTATTCTCATGAATAAAAACAATCAAATAAGCTAGTTATTTTTCAAATTAAGCACCATAATTTTAAAACTTTAATATTTTATTTATACATACAGGAGATGATTAGAAGCATGTAGATGTTTTACAAGTAGATATTTGAGACTAAATATATTAACGTTCTTCAATTTAAATGACTAAATTTTTGTTTCATAAATTCAAATACTTTAGTGAAAAAAAATTAAAATTCCAAATCACTCGATCCTTACAATTTTGATTTCCATCCTCTCAAAGGAAAAAAAAAAAAAAAAGAATTTGATTTCCATGATTGTTTGCTCATTAGACAAGTTAAAGCTTGATGCTAATACGATATTTTAGTTCAATTTTTTAAGGGTAGACAAAAACGATTCATGTTCATAGAAAGTTAGGCATCCATGGTATTATTTTGCTTACATGTGCAACAACCTTGTTTACAACTATATTTATCGATACTGATATTGTGTAAATGACACACATAGTCCCACCCCTTAGGATATATTTATTGAGCAGAATGAAAGAATATTCAACAACTTGGAATGGGAATCTAGTTTACTATACTATAACTTTTAATATTCATATTGTATATTATTTTTTTATTAAAGTTTCAATCTTCTCTTTTTATCCTTATCTCTGTACGTCTCTTTCATACATATATTTAAAATTTTAATCTTCATTATCTCAAAGAGAAAGAGTTACTCAGTGTCAACTTTGTCAGAGTAACTCAAACGTATTTTCTTTCTCAAGCAGAGGCGGAGCTTAAAATGGGTTGGAGTGGGATCAAATGAATTTTAAAAACCATAGATATATTTTGCCGGATTTTAAACCATTTTGTGGCAGTTTGTAACCATCGTAAAGCAGAGCGTGTGAGATTTTTGTTACACTTATATTTGACTAGTTAATGTAGGTTTAATTCCTTCTAATTTATAAAGGTTTAAAAGTGTTGGGTCATGAGAGAAGCTTGAGAGACTCACCTATGTTAGACAAGAGCAATCATATAAGTGAGAGAACCACAACAATTTTACCCAAAATCTAAAGGCAATAGATTTATAGGTTATCTCAGTTATAAGGTGTTCAACCTCCATTTATCTAATCGATGTGAGACTTCTAACTCATACTTGCTACACAACAATCTTCACTTCAAGTGTGAGTCCATCAATTTATCATGCTCACCCCTCAAACGGAAGTTCTTTCATCCGCATACACTTGTACTTGTATCGTTGTTGCCACAATCAACATAACCCTCCACCTGAACATCCTTGGTCAACATCGACTCTGATACCACTGTTAGGTCATGATAATGGGAGTTTGAGAGACCACTCATATTATGCATGAGCAACCTACAAGTGTGTGAGAGAGAGACACTATATTTTTACCCAAAACAAGTCAATGAGTTTATGAGTCCTATCACTTATAAATTGTTCAACTTCCATTTTTCTTACCGATATGGTACTTCTTACTCACACTAGCTACACAACAAAAACATCATGTATATTGTCGAAAATTTAAATGGTTTTTATTATTTTAGTGCTTCAATTATTCTTTAAACAAATTTGATGGTGAAACTTTCACACGTTAAATGTAAGAATGAATGATTGGAGTCATAGCATATCAAATGTTGTTCCAATTTTTTGTGTGTTTATAGAACTCAATTATAAAATTATCTACAAAACATTAAAAATTTGTTCACTGCACATACTCATGCATCCATATTATTTTGGTGGAAATAAAGATCTAGATATTAGTATTTGAGAATAATCAAGCGTAACATTACAAAACATTACTAATTTTGTTCTTCTGAAAACTTGGGTTTGAATAGTAGAAACGAGTTGTACTTCAAGCCCAACCATTTATCAAAGCGTAAGGTGCAAATTTAATTCATAGGAAATCTTTTCATTTTCCAAATTAAAGTCCTATGCAGGTTGCCCTAAAATAGGGGTGCATAAATGAATGTTTATTTTTCAAAACCTATGCATAAATGTACTTACTTCACTTTTATTTGGGATGCTCTTCGTTTTTCTGCTGACACCTTTTTTTTTTTGATAAAGCTAGAAAAATGCAATAAAAGAGAAAAAAGGGAAAAGTACAAAATTGAGGGGGACTAGACCAAAACCCAATTAAACATACAAGACTAGAAGCAAAATAAAGACATTTCCTAAGTAGCCTAACACACCCTGCTACTAAGGATATCCACCAGGTTACATTAAAAAGTTACAAACAAAAGAAGTAAAGTAATAGAGAACAACACAAAAGCCTAAACCAAGGCAAACCCAGCTTCTCAAGTGCTCCCAAGAAGGATTTAAAGTAGCCAAAAACTGATGGCCAATATGTGTCTAAAGCAAAGTAGAGAGATCCTGCCAAAGAATTCTACTAGTTATATAGGAAGTGGAGGCATACACCACTCTGATTCCTCTCGAGCTAGATACTCCATCATTGAGAAATATTAGAGGAAATATGTGTTTTAGATCTTGTCAAAACAGTGTCAGAACCATCATCTACAACAAGTTTTGAGACCTTTTTAGTCTTAGTCTTAGTACCAGTGAGAACTTTGGGACTTTTAAGCTTTCTTGGCCTGCCTCTCTTTCCCTTCTTAGTGGTTTCAAAATGCTGCAACAAATTTTGGGCATCAACATTTAAATCAGGAAAGAAGTCCCGAGGC
Organism: Medicago lupulina; assembly: GCA_958299785.1. Lineage (NCBI taxonomy): Eukaryota > Viridiplantae > Streptophyta > Magnoliopsida > Fabales > Fabaceae > Medicago > Medicago lupulina. The sequence goes on along the minus strand of OY283139.1, from coordinate 8,410,180 downwards.
CTGTCAGTATTGGTGTCCAGATCTAAGATGATATCAGAAGTTTGATCCGTATCTAGTGCATCTGCCCAAAATTTGGTTAGAATCTTCTCACTTTTTCTACAAGCCGTAGAAGTATTTGTGACAGTAGAAAGTGTAGAAATCTTGCCTTTGTCAGGTCCAAGAATCTCATCATAAACAGTTATAGGTGTGACAATAGTTGTTACCTCAGGTGCTTGTTCATGAGTAGCAGAAGGCATATCAGAAATAGTAGGGCAGTGGACAACATTATCAGAAGTTATGCTACTAGCCTGGGTACTATCAGGATGCTGCATTTTCTCAGACTTACCACCGGTATCTGGTAATGATGGAGGTAAATAATGCTGCGTGCTCAGAGTATTAAACTGAGGTGCATTAATCAGAGCATGAAACTCAGAGTTTCCTGTCAAACCAGATCTGCCAATGTACTCACCAGTAAAAAAATGATAATCATATGATGAGTCCTTGGCATGGCTAGCTGAAACAGTTGCAGTAAAGGGGTCTATCAGCTTCCCTTCTTGACTACACTGTGCAGGAGTTGTTAATTGTGTGCTCAAAGTGTCAGACTGAAGCTCTTTTTCCCAATCAACATTGAGCTTAGAGTGAACTATTTGAGTTAAATTAACAATTTCCGTGGGACCTTTATCAATCATTTCCGGTTTGTCAATAAGCTCACCAATAGGAATGTGATTTGCCACCAATTCATCTTGCATGGCCTCCCCTAATGGAATTTCACCATCTTCATTTAAAACCTCAAATGAATTGTGAAGATACTGTTTTCTAGTGTTGTTATCTGAGTTGGTGCCAGGTTTATGAACAACAGAAGTACTCTTTTTCTTGGGAAAAGAATTCACCATGTTGAATGTAGAATCCTCTAGAGTCTCAGCAGGTATATGGCCCTGGTTGTTATTATTGCGCTCTGTAGCTGAACGTTGGCTAGAAATTGTATCAGCCTTGGGAGCATGTTCCGGAGCAAAATTGGCATTGGATTGTTGTTTGAGAGCCTCATCATACTCAGTGCTATTGACAAAACCATCAGCAGGGATAGCAACCTGTTTAGGGACATAAACCGCAATGAAATGCTTAGAAGAAGTGCCTGGTGGTTGATCATGAGCTTTGTTAGTCTCAGTGTTGTTAACCAAACTGTTTGCAGGCACCGTATCCTGTGCAGGGACAGAATCAGCCAAATTGTGCAAAGAAGGTGACCCCGGTTCGTGAGAAGGGATTTTTCTAGCCTTGAGGGTCTCAGATTGCTTGACATTGACAACATGAGCTGGTGCTTTACCATTCCAGATAGACTTAGATTGGTGCCTGTTATGTAGAGGAACTGACTGAGCTTGTTTAGTACCTTTTGAAATGGCCTCTTGCTGAGTTAAAGATATCAATTTCAAGCAACTATGAATGTCATGGCCAAGCATCTTGCAGTGAGTACAGAAGGAAGGTTGCTTTTCATAGTGAACCATCACGGACAAAGCGTGTCCTTCCCTTTCCACTATAACAGATTCAAATAACTGCTCGGACAAATCCACATCAATCAAAACTCTTGCATAGAGTCCAAAACGTTTATTCATAGTAGCATCATCAATAATCAAAGGTGTTCCCAAGCTAGACGCAATTTCAAGAAGAGTTGTTTTACGCTAATATTCCTGAGGCAAGTGCAAAAGTCTCACCCAAATTTGGGCATGAGTCTGGACCTGTGCTTGAGGGGTGAAGTCATTAGTCCAGCAGTAAAATCGCATCAGTCCTGGCCTTGAATTCACAATCCCCATAGCCCAAACTTTGCGCATATCATCAACCGAAGAAAAATGAAACTCAAAAAAGCCCTTACCCAAAGGAGTTAGTTCCCAGTGATGAAGGTTAGGCCACAGGTTGCATAATTTCATCTTCAGAGCCTGAGTTGTAAGTGGTGAATCCCCTTTTCGCAAAAGAAGTCATCCATGAATGTTGCTGCTACAGTCATGTAAACCTGCTTCATATTCATTATGATTAATCTTAACACGCACTGACTTCCCCATTACAACCTTTGCAAAGTGGTTCGCCATTCATGCAACCTCTTCTAAAGGGGCTATGTTTATGATAACATGTTTGTTTATTTGGAAGACTAGGATTTTTTTTTTTTGCATGAATCGTTGGAAATGTCTTAGACAAATCCACTGTTTTGTTGTTTTTTTGCATATACCCTTGCAAGATGTAGCTTAGGTTCCTCTTGTCGTCAACATAAACACTAACTTGTTCAATGGTATTGGTAGAGCGGGTTTTTATAGGTCTTATGCGTAACAACAATGGAGTCTAGCTGCTTGAATTCTTATGCTTTATTGGAATTGCATCGATGGCGTTGTTGAACAATGACTTAAGAGTTCATACCATTATGATTTAATACAATTCTACTACCATTGTAACTGATTTTTATTTGTTTCATCAAGCAGATTCACCAATTTCAAAGTTTCAGTTGGAATAGTTACATACCCTTAGATATATAGACATTGATGATTTTAACTCCAATATTTTTTTCAAGGCCCCAAAATTTTACGAGGTTTATCAGGTGGGATTGACCAACGGTAAAAATGACTGGTAAAAGATCAAATTATTCCCCATATCTAGTTTGACTGTGTGGTATAAAGTAAAATGAAAGCATGATAAGTGAAAAATGCGATAGAAAAATTTAAAAGATTAATGGGAGAAGTTGCTGGTCTCTCTATTTATAATTTTTCACAATGATTTATTACTTTTAAATCTCTTTCAATACATTGAGTTTGTTTAGATTGATTTATTTGAGTTTATCTATTGATATACATATTTGTGAGACTGTTTAAGAGAGTTTATAAAAACAATTTAAAACATTTTCATAAGTTGTGTTCAGCTTTTTTTTTGTTGACAATTTGCAGCTTATTTTTAATAACATCTTTAATATGGCTTATGAAAATCAAATATAAAAATTCAAAACATATCTTCATATAATGGAGGAATAATGGGCAAGGACAAAGTACAGTCCACATGCTACGTATTTTCAGCTTGAAACAAGATTACTTTCTTTAACATTTTGTTGTTCATTTCTTTCATACAATGATTGGAAATGATAAAGGTAAGCTGCAGTAAAATACCTTTTCAAGTTAGGTTTGACACCAAACTACCTTTAATGGCACATTTTGCTTATTGCAAAATTTGGCAGTCTTCAAATTTATCACAGCTTTGCTACTCAATGAGCACGTGTATGTACTACAAACTAAATGTTGAATTTCTTTCACAAACCAACGGTTCCTTCAATGTTTCCTCTCCCACCCAACCCCTACCCCTAATTTCAATCATATAAAAAGACCAACTTTACTTACATTTTATTCCTCCACCTTTCTAAACCAAGGAGTTCCATTCACCAAATTATACAATGCAAATCCTTGTTGGGTTATGAGGGGAGCTTGAAGATCATCCACATTGCTTAGAAGTCTCACTTACTTAAAAAAGTGGATGTTGGAGTTTAACTCAGATACTCGGTCGGAGAGAGGATCTTCTAGGCAAGTAGGATCTACTAGATCGATGAAAGTCATAAGAAGAATGGCGCGATTGACTTTATGAGTTTGGAGGATGCTATCCACTCAGCTGCACCTTTCAGCTCTTGGAAAAACTACAAGGTAATAAGATATATCAAATTTGAGTTTCAAGTTTATATAAATGGATCTATTTCTGAAATTTCTAAATAGGTTATCGTTATTCCCATTATTTAGTCTACTTGGCTTTATTCTTCATATGACTCAATTGTGAGAAAAAGTTTTCGCTTAAGAAGTTCCTATAGCCATGGAAGCTTTAGGTTAAACTTGCCGAACTTTTTGTAGCAACAAAGCCATATCAGCTCCTAGATCTTGAGGTGTGCGGGTAACAAGGTCTTTTTTCTTTGCAGTTTTTTATGTTAATTATTTTATTTGATTTAATTATTTGAGATTTTTCATGTGTTATTTTTTTTTTTTTGAGCAAGTTTTTTTTTTCATGTGTTCTACTTCCAAGTTCTAACAATTAGTTTATGGCAACTTTCTCAACATAGTAGATACACAATTTCTAAAATAATATTTTTATATTTAGTTTTTTTTAACATAAGTTTGTCCTTAAGAAAATTGTTCAACTCTTGCCATTGGAGGTGGGTATATATCTGCTCACTTGTAGGGTTTAACCCGCACATTATAAACAGATTGGGTTGAAATAAATAAATCTATATTTAAAGAAATAAAAAATCCGTTGTTTTATAAATGCTATTGTAAAAACAAAGATCAAAAGAAACCTACTATTGTTAATAATTTTATGTGTAACTTATGTCATAAAAGTCGTATAAGTGTAATTCAGATGGTGGTTGTAAGAATAATGATATGCAAGAGTCATAGTCCAATCATTTAGACAAAGCGTAGATAATATTGTTTAAAAATATAACTTACATGGATCGACCACCAGTCGATGAGTTTGCATATTTAAATTAATCTAAACAATTCAACCCACACATACAAAATTAGAGCTGTCAAAACGGGCCGGGCCGTATGGGCCGGTCTGTTTAGCCCGATTAATTTTAGGGCTTGGGCCTTAAATATTGAGCCCGAATTTTAATAGGGCTTTTTAGCCCGGCCCTAAAAAGCCCGGTACCCGTTAGGGCTAGCCCAAACGGGCCGCGGGTAGCCCGTTAGCCCGCATAACAAAAAAAATCCTATAAATTATATATAATTTTTCAAATAATTCTTTACTTAGTTGATTATCAAAGTAAAAAATAAAAGTAAAAATTCAATGAATTAACACATATAAATGTAATATAAAATTATATTTACTCGTTTTGTTATTTATAATTTTAAAGATCGAATATATAAATATCTATAACCATAACGTATCTAATTTATTTAAAATTGTTTTCCTCGCCGTTTTAGTTTACGACTAGTGTACGGAAATGTTTACAATTTTTTTTTGTGCGAGACATTATTTAAACATATTAAAAATATTATTTATAGAAAAAAATTATAGGAGTATTTTATAATACTTGTTTTATATATAAAAAATGTAATTTTTAATACGGGCCGGCTCGTTAGCCCGTGGCCCATGTAGGGCCGGGCTCGGGTAGTATATTTCAAGCCCGTTTTCTAACCGGGCTTTTTGGCCCGGCCCGATAAAGCCCGAAGCCCGTTAGGGCCGGCCCGTTTAGGGCCGGGCCGCCCGTTTTTACAGCTCTATACAAAATGTTCATTTCCACCCTTAAGCATCCCAGACCGCGACCGTGTTTGGATGTAAACCCTTTTGGTTTTTAATTGTAAAAAAAAAAAGATCAAAAGAAACCTACTATTGTTAATAATTTTATGTGTAACTTATGTCATAAAAGTCGTATAAGTTTAATTCAGTTGGTGGTTGTAAGAATAATGATATGTAAGAGTCATAGTCCAATCATTTAGACAAAGCGTAAATAATATTGTTTAAAAATATAACTTACATGGATCGACCACCAGTCGATGAATTTGCATATTTAAATTAATCTAAACAATTCAACACACACATACAAAATGTTCATTTCCACCCTTAAGCATGCCAGACCGCGACCGTGTTTGGATGTAAACCCTTTTGGCTTTTATCATTTGTAAAAGGTGCGTCGTTGGTTTGAGAAGCGTGATAGTTGTATATAAACTACCCTTGACATTTACTCCCAAGTGATGTGGGACTCTTAAGGTGTACATGAAAAGTTTCCCTCAAGTTGAGGTTAAGGCAAAGCTTTTCAGATTTGATCCACAATGAAGTCGTCAATGTTCCTTTTTCACCCTTAAGCATGCCACACTGCTTTCCTAGTTATTGTCCGCTTTGTATGTAAATCCTTCACGGTTTTGTCCTTTGTAAAATGTGCCTCGTTAGTTTAAGGAGTGTGGGAGTTGTATATAAACTACTCTTGACCTCGACTCTAAACGATGTGTGACTTTTAAGATGCAGAGGAACACCAAAATTTAAACTTTTTTTTTGGTTCAAAGTTTGTATGTGACATAGGTTAAACGAGTTTGTGTGCGGACCTCAATCAGTAATGTATACCCAACTTTAATATTAATTTATTTATGAAAAATGCTAGTTTCCTTAGAGCATCGTTCAAATAATCAAAATGTTTACCTTTTGCATAAAAAAAATTATTTATTACTTGTACATGTATTTTACTTATATTTTTAAGATAACATTTCTTTTATTAATTCAATAAACAATGTCTTTGCACTTTATTGAGAAACACTAGTAGCATTGATAACTAGACACAAAAAAATAGACAAAATATCGACACCGTATATAAATACAGTATTTATCATTTTTTTTCTCTTTCTTTACCTCATCCCCCCTTTTCAGCATCTCTCTAGCCATGTCTCTCCATCTCATCATTGTCTCTTCCCTTTCAACACCGTCGCAACATCCGCTCTCTTTTTCTCTGAGATTTGACCACCGTCTCACCGCCGTCTTCTCAGATCCGACCTCCACCACCACAACAAACAGCGAGCTCGTCCTTCCCTCCATCCTTGTCGCCTCCCGCAGCCGTCGTTGTCTTCTGCGACTCCGACTCCGACTCCATCCCCCACCATAACGCCCTCCTCCTGCGACCACCATCCTTTCTACCTTGGTCACAATTGCCTCTTCCTTCTTCTCGACCTAATCACCACCAAAGTCAGGGAAGAGAGATAGAAGAGAGAGGAGGGTGACTGACGTAGAGAGAGGGAATTGTTCAGCTGAAAATCCGATTTTTCCCTTGTACTTTAATGAAAATTACAAAAACAAAAAAAAACCATTATTGTCGTATTTGTGTCTAAATTTGTGTGTCTATTTATCATTTCTGATTTTTTTTTAGGGTTGAAAGGCTTTTTATTTTGGTAAAAGCCCCTATTATATTAACCTCCCGCGTACGCTCATCAACAAATTTCAAAAAAGGAACCAACCCATATATTACTACAATGCATCTGTTTTATTTTTATTTTTAAAAAGGCTAAGCGAATATATTAACAAACTAAAATAAATTCATCTAGTAAAAAATCTATGATGTATCAGTGAAAACTTATAAATCCAGAAATTACACAAAATAAACCAAGCTACAACAAGTAGCTAAAAATAAATAAATTACAAAAATTACAAAACAACCTTTAAACACAACAAATAGTTCAACCTCCAATAAAGTAATCAAAATCGAACAAAATATAATACAATTTTAAGCACCAGAATCGAACAAGTAGAGTAAGCCACAATACAACTTTTTTTAAACTTTGCAACAACACAGATTAATACAATTGTTGCTTTGGTCAGAAGAATTGTTGCATGGTGATGTCAAGAGTAGTCTCACGAATATGAGGAATATGAACAGTCAGAGCCGCACATGAGACCTTATACAATTCATATATCAGATCCATAATGTGCACCAAAAACAAAAAAAATGAAAAACAAAAACAAACATAAAGGAATAAAAGAAAAAACATAAAGATATTAATCGAAAACTTTGAGCAAAAGTTCACATTGATGGAGAGAAGAAACTAATCTTTCATGAAGATAAGAGACATCATATATGTTGATGTATTCTTTTTTAAAAGAAACAAAATGCAATTTTTTTTAAGGAAAACAAAATGCAATTGTTTTGCAACTACAAAATTATAAATGGAGTTCTTAGATAAATAAGTTTTGAGGTATTTGCTAAATTATTCGATTGCATGTGCATTGTTCCACAATTCTATCAACAATGAGATTGACATTGTGCTGGAGAACAATGTTAATACGATTGACTAGTTTGACAAATAATGCAAAGTTATTTACCTGAAAACATATTTTATGATTCCATGGGTGTATTAAATTGCATATTTGTTTCTCCTACAACATAATACATCAATGTTTATAAGGTTTCTATTTTTATGTAAAATAACTTTCCGTTCTTAATACAACTCGTGCTCTATTGTTTAAGGTCTTTGATTAATATTTTGACTTTTATATCTTTACGCATAATTTTGTTTCTTCAGGTGGTTAATCCTTTCAAAGTTTGTTGTGAAAATTCAGATCCAATTTATGAACTTTTTAAGATCACACTTGTTTTTTCAAAAATAAAAAAAAAAAATCACACTTGTGACACAAATTAGAGTTGATAGTGATACAAATGAATAAACCGTGTCACGATTTTTCCAAGAACAAAAATACCAAATTTTGAGTCAAAACTTAACAAAAGATTTTTTTTTACAAAGAGATACAAAGATTAGAAGAAATTAGTCTTCAATAAAAGACCGTAATTCTTACCATTTTTTCGAATATCTTTCCGTAGCCAAGAGTATCAATGATTTGACTATCTAAGATGTTTACAAATCATTTCCAAACCCTATAATCAATCACAAAAGGAACCAACTTTTACCCTTTAATCTTTTAAGGATATTCTCTTTTAGTCTCTCAAGATTTTCCTTGCACCAAAAACAGAAATCTCTTACACTCACAAGTGTTTCCCACCCTAAAATCCCTCCCCATTAGGCACCAACACTTTCCCAAGAGTTTTATCTTTTGATTCTTAAAGATTCACATCATTCTGCACTAAAAACTGATGTGAAATAGACATTTTATATAACACATGTCGAGATCCTCTTCTGCGCGCCTCTCGTGTGCTGCTACACTCCCATGCTTGAGGCAGAGGCCATCAAAAACGACTTTTCTAAAATCTCTTGTTTTGTACATGATGAGATTTTAAGTTACACTCAACGTACAAAATACATGAGATCTTGCTCCATTTCAATTACTCTACTTGAATTCGATGATTTATACATATATGTAATTTATAATAGTAGTAAATTATGTAATTTATTTTTTTAAAGTACGCAAACTTTTTATTCAAATTTTTAATGACCTATCCAAACTATTTTTTTTTGGCTTTGCAAATTTTCGATGATCTATTATGCATTTCAAGATTTCTTTTAATTTGGACCAGTAAACGTTGGGGTTCAACTTGGACCAGTTAAAGGCTGACCATTGATATATTAATATTTAATACATACGGTTGAGATTAGTTATTCTGTACCTGTTGTACAAGTTGAATGATAGGCAAGACTTATGTAAAATTGGCTGCATTGTAACATTTTTGCCATTTTGTGAAAATGGATTTATGGACGTTGGGTCTAAACATGAACCTTTGTCATTTTGTGAAAAAACTATTTACGAAAAATAAAATAAAATTTGTCAAAAAGATTAATGTGAAAAAAAATTTGCTACAATAAAATACGGACAAAGTAATTTATATAACACAAGATGAGAGTAACGTAAAGTAATATACTAATATCAGCGAATTCATTTTTTTTAGAAAAACTATTTACGAAAAATAAAATAAAATTTGTGAAAAAAGAAACTATTGAGAGTAACGTAAAGTAATATACTAATATCAGCCAATTTATTTTTTTTAGAAAAACTATTTACGGAAAATTAAATAAGATTTGTGGAAAAAAAAAACTATATGAGTGAGGAGTTTGAAAGGAAAAAAACTTTTATTAATTTTTATCAAGTTTGGATGCCAATCTCTTATTAATAGTTACATTTTTATTTTTATTACGAACTAGCGTATTAACCCGGCGATGCCCGGGTTACATATATAATATTATTATTTGGGTTATTTATAATATTCATTAAAAATTCATATATCTTAGAAATAGTAATAGAAAAAAAATTATTCAAATTATAACCTACATTTTATGAAATGAACTATTAACATCCATCTATAATATAAAATAAATAAATCATAGATGTGTAAGTTGAAATAATAATAAGAGTATGTGTTTAGAATGAATATAATGAGCACATGTAAGAAAAAAATATTTTCTTATATTTAAAATTGATTAAATAAATAATTTAATTTTTATCAAATAATTATTCTATTAAAAATATTCAAATAATTATTTAAAATTTTATCTATCAAATTATTATTGAAAAAAATGAATTATCTATTAAAAAAACATTGGTTATAAGTTTAGATATGTTCCGGGTGCTCACATGGGATACCCGATTCATGCAAAAGAATTAAGATAGACCTTTAAAAAAATAACAGTGATAGTAGTAGTTATTAAAGATGAAAAATATATACATAACCATGATATGCGCAGATAAAATCCAACATGGGCATAAAGTGGATATCTACTACATGTATGTTAAATGTATATTTTAAGTATGTGAAATAATTTATGGTACGGAGGAAAAATTACGAATAACTATGAATAACACTATAGCATACCCATAATTTCCACTAAATTTAGCAGTTGGTATGCATCTCTACCACCATTTCGTTTCTTTATTCCCGTACTATATAGTACTGCTCTTTTAAGTATTGTCAACTATTGGATATAAAGATAGAAGTAATGATGTACTTGTAGTTTAAAATGATAATTTAGGTATGTAGTTTATTGAGTTGTTTATACTACATAAAAAATGAAACTAAACTTATTAAATCAAATTATTTTATAGAGAAAATTTGAATCCAATTATGATGCTAAAAGTTACAGAATTGATAAGTAATTAAAGCTTACTTAAAAATTTGTATCGAAAGATAATATCTCAACATATGTAGATGATTTTAATTTAGTGGAGTTTGTTGAGATATTTATGTCAAATAAAATATCATATTTAAAAAATATAAAGTTAATAAAAATAGTCAAAATAAACGTGGAAGTGACACGTGACATAAAAAATCTTACTTTATATATATACTATTGACTTTTTTTTTTTTTGGTTACATATATATATATATACTATTGATTTCATTCTTAGAATTTTTTACGGTGGCTTGTATTTATTTTTAATAAGATACAGAAATTGATTATATATTCTGGAATTTATAAGACTTATACTCATGTGCCTCTAGACTCTAGGGAAAAGGACAAAAGAAGTTGTTAGCATATTTTTTATAAGAGCTGTATGGTATGGGACAAAAAAAACACAACTTATAATACCAGGTAATTTCACTATCCAAGTTGGACCAAAAGATACATTGATCCAAGCTAAGAGACCTGCATTTCAAACAAAGGGTCTCAAGGAAAGTCAACAATGGCAACTAAACAAAGCAACAGCTGTGTTGTACATATCCATAAGGTATTTAGACATCAATCCGTATGAAAGTGACAGCTCGGAATGTGACAAGAACCGCGTGGCCTCAGACCCTTCTAATTCGATTTTCAGCATAAAAGTTTAATGAAATTGTTGAGAATACAAAATTAATGAAGAATATTGCTAATCGATAAATAAAACTCACATTTGCTAATAATAAATCGATTGTATGCTGTTTGTTTCAGATATATACTACATGAATTCAACACATACATAAATGTCACAAGTTGTTGATAGCTGATGCATTTTAAGTCGTGTCCGTCTCAATTACAATCAATTATTATGTTAGATTAATTATTTAATTAAGTTTTGATTCCCATAATTAATTATTGTGGGTTATGTTAACTTGTGCATAAATTTTACTCCCTCCGTTCCTTTTTAAGTGTCACTTTTTGACATTTTACACAAACCAATAAACTCAATAAATATTACTACTTTTGATACAATAAATTATCTTTTTCCAATAATAACCTCATTCATTTAATACCTTGTTTCAATTATTTCTCTCTCTGTAATAAATAATTAAGGGTAATATTGGTAACACAACATTTAATATTACATTGAACTTTGAAAGTGACACTTAAATAGAAACAAAACTTTTCTATAAAAGTGACACTTAAAAAGGAACGGAGGGAGTACAATATAATTTTTAATTTTTTCTGTTTAGTTTCTAAACTTATACTTCAATATTACCTTATTATGACATTATAAATTTACTCTCTCTATTTCATTATAAGTGACCATTTTGTTCATTTTGCATATATTAAAAAAAAATGTAAAAGTGAAATAGAGATAAAAATTGTTTTGAGTGTCTATGACAAATATTGGTGCATTTTTCTTTGTCATATATGTAAAGTAGAATATATTGAATTAAAAGTGGTAAAAGTAGCATTAATTAGAGTTTTAATTGAAAAAAGTAATTAATATTATATTGAAAAGTGAAATAGATCAATTTTTTTTAAGACAATATTTTTTTTTACAAATGGCTCACGGAGTAATTATTATAGGTAAGTTCATTCCATTACTTTTTACTAATTAATAGAGCCTGAGATTAGTTTTGACATGTTAAAACATCACACATTTAGTAGATAAATTTACTTTTTTAAAAAAAGAAAAGTTAATAAAACTTTACTTCCAACAAAAGAAAGTTAAATTTACACGGCATTGATTTTTTTTTCTCTAGGTTCTACTCATACTATATATTTTAGTTTTAAAGTCAATAACATATAGCCATTTAGCCATCCTATTTGACAAATCACATAAAATGTACGGTGGTCAAATTCGACTTAAGAGTCATAAACAATATGCTCCATTTCACCACCTTATTTATCTATAAAAGCAAGCCTCAAATCCTTGATCTATGCACACTGAAAATACAATATTCACAATGGTTTCTTCTTCAGCTATCATCCATTTCTTCCTCCTTTCACTATCCCTTTTCTCACTTTCTTGCTTATCAGCATCTCAACCTCCCAATACAAAACCACAATCCTTCATTCTTCCTATCAAGAAAGACCCATCAACCAATCTATTCTACACATCAGTTGGCATAGGAACTCCTAGAACAAATTTCAATCTAGCCATTGATCTTGCTGGAGAAAATCTATGGTATGATTGTGACACTCATTATAATTCATCAACCTACATTCCAATTGCATGTGGCTCAGAAAGATGTTCAGATGTTGCATGTATTGGTTGCAATGGCCCATTCAAGCCAGGTTGCACAAATAATACATGTCCTGCTACTGCAACCAACTCATTAGCCAAATTCATTTTTGGTGGTGACCTTGGCGAAGATTTCATTTTCATTTCGCAACAAAAAGTTTCTGGCTTGCTCTCGAGTTGCATTGACATCGATAGACTTCCATCATTTACCGGAAATGATTCACCACTCAATGGCTTACCAAAAAATACGAAAGGAATTATTGGTCTTTCAAGATCAAACCTTTCACTACCAACTCAACTTGCATTGAAAAACAAGGTTCCACCCAAATTCTCTCTTTGTTTACCTTCTTCAAACAAACAAGGATTCACGAACTTGCTTGTTGGATCAATTGGTGGTGACCCTTTTAAAGAACTATCTAAATTTGTTCAAACCACACCACTCATCGTCAATCCCATTTCAACCGGTGCTGTTTCTGTTCAAGGTGTTCCTTCAGTTGAATATTTTATTGATGTGAAAGAGGTGAAGATTGATGGCAATGTTTTGAACATAAAGCCTTCTTTATTGTCTATTGACAAAAAGGGAAATGGTGGCACAAAAATTAGTACCATAATTCCTTTCACTGAATTGCAAACTTCTGTATACAAGCCCTTCATTCGTGATTTTCTCAAAAAGGCTTCAGATAGAAAACTAAAGAGAGTGGAATCAGTGGCACCATTTGAGGCATGTTTTGACTCATCTAGCATTAAAAATTCTGTACCAAGAGTTGATCTTGTGCTTCAAGGTGGAGTTCAATGGACTATTTATGAAGCCAATTTGATGGTTAATGTGAAGAAAAATGTAGCATGTCTTGGAATTGTTGATGGAGGGACAGAGCCAAGAATGTCATTTACAAAAGCTTCAATTGTTCTTGGTGGACATCAGTTGGAGGATAATCTGTTGGAGTTTGATTTGGCTTCTTCCAAATTAAGCTTTAGTTCCTCACTTTTGGTTCACAATGCAAGTTGTTCCTAAATTCTACCCTTGAATTTATGGCATAGGTTTATTTAGCATTAAATTGCACTAGTATCTATAATATGATAATAAGAAATAAATATAAATTGATACGACATTTCCATGTAAATTTGTGATTGTTTTTATAATTAAATTTATATTATGTTACCTCAAAATAAAAAATTAATATTATCGTTATAATCTCTTGCTAAAATACACCCTCTGCTCCATAAAAGGTAATAAAAGTCACATTTGTAATTATTTTTTTATCTAACATTTTTTTTTTTGACAATTTTTTTATTTAACATAGAATGTCGCTCTTTAATTTTATCTGTCCAACACTTGTAGGTACCTGCTTCAACTACTAACATAAGAAGATAATATTGTCAAAGAATTCCAATGATTTTATACATGAATACTGCTACTAAATTTAATTACAAGTCAAGGTTTCAGGAATCAAAAATAGTTGCATCCTCTCAACCAATAAGAAAACTTTTAATTAATACCCTCTCAGTAGAAATAACTAATGCATATATACTACCCATATGTCATCAAATTCTACATAAATGAAATTGAACGAGTTTGATGAATATAACAAAAGAAAATAAGAGATTCAAAGAACCCATCACATTATAATATGAAAATAAGTCTTTTAGCAACATTTTTCCAAATGTTAAATAAAGTTTACGTTGCTAAAAGACTAGTTATATTTAGGGTATGGTTAGTAACATTTATTAAATGTTATCAATTTATACATTTTGTAACAGTTAGGCATGATTAGTAACATAAAAAAATGTTAGCAATTTATAAATTTTGCAATACACATACAAAATATTACTAGACTATATACATTTGAAATAGTAAATTAGCTATAACTTTCATAGCTTATCCACCCCGTTGGTTATTAAAGCGGGAAAAAAAATCAAACACAAATTTATTGGGAGGTTCATTTAATTTCATCAATACCATGATTTATCCAAAAACATTTTACAAGAGTGCTTTGTTGGAAAGTTCATCTAATTTCATCAATCGTGTACGACAAAAGTTGCAGTGAGACAAAACTGAATTGATGATACTTAGAGCCTGTTTGAAACACTTCTCAAATATTTTTTTTAAAAACTTGAAAATTAAAAACTTTTTTGATAAACTATTTTTAAAATTACAGTTTTGGAAACTCATGTAGATAGCTTGGACTGCAAATTACCAATATAGCTACCATAACTGTATTGCATTGCCAACTTGGTTAGTTACTTCCGCTCCATAATGAATTGTATATAGCTGATGTTTTAACGTCACCCGTGTACACTTTAGTTTATCATGCACCTCTCATCTTGCTACAAAACCTTATATATTTGTTGGTGGTATTCTAGAAGGGATTGAGCTTCTATGTTATGCAGAAAATAAGAACAAGAGGAATAATGATTTGGGGGCTGAATAATGCTTCTTTATTTCTTAGTTTTCTTTCTTGTTTTTTCTTACATATCAGATGGTGGAAAGCTTTCGTTTACAGTGAATGATAGAGCTTTCTAGAAAACATAAATTATATGGTCAATGAACTTAGATTAGCTTAGGTACACGGTTCTACAATACTCTAAGTACTTGTTTCTAATACAAACATTTATGATATAGCTCAATACTCAACTTTCTCCCCCTTAATGCTGTTCTTGAACTCCAAGAGCTTCTCTTAATTTCTGGATTTTTTCTCTAGGAAGAGGTTTTGTGAAAATATCAGGCCCGGCCTGGGTTGCAAACAGCTCAACAGATCTGGGCCTCCCCCATCCATGGGCCTCAAAAATCCTCAAAAATATTTTTAATACCTGCTAGTACTACTGCCCTCCAATTTTCTTTAATACCCCCAACCATTTTCTGTCCTTTTGTTTTAGCTTTTTAGGCCTATTAGAATTAGGACCTCTTGTTTTTAGTGTTAGGTGGGGGTTCCTCATGTATTCAGTAGTCATTTTCACTTTTGGGTGTACCGTATATATACGGCACCTTGTATTTATCTTTTAAAAAATATAAATAGAACATTACTCTTTAAAAAAAAAAATACGTTTTGATTTTATCACTGGCCTCTTTTCATTTTCAGAGCCAAGCCTCCGAATTCTTAAGGACGGCCCTGGAAAATATCACCAACTTAATCATATGTCTTGCTAAAACTCAGTTGCACCTCCTCATCTTCAGTTGCTTCTCGAATGAAATGATGTATGATGGCTATATGTTTTGTTCTTCCATGAATGATGTTTTTTTTCTTCCAAAATTATCGCATAAAGAATATAACTTTAAATACCTTTTCTTTAAGTAGCTTATCACTTTAAATTCCTTTTGTTTGTACATCATCAGCTTACATAAGATAATAATTGTCAAAGAATTCCAATGATTTAATACACAAAAATTCCTACTAAATTTAATTAGACATGTTGTTGTTTCGGAAAATTAAAGGTAGTTGCATCCTCTCAATCAAGAATAAAACTTTTAATATCCTCTAGGTAGAAATAGATGAAGCAGTCCACAAACCTAGCTCATGCTTTATAAAAATGACGAATTTGTTAGGTTAGACGTTGTAATCGAGGTTTGAATCCCGACTTCTCCACTTATATGTGAGTTTCAAATGACTATTGTTATTTTGTCAATCAACAAAAAAACAAGAAGCTAAATCACATATACTACCCATGTATGATATACATTTCATGAAAATGAATGAGTTTGATGAAAATAACAAACTGAAAGATTCCAAGAACCCCATATATTCTAAATCTAGCTTTTAAGTCTAGTAAGAAGTAATTATATAACTGATATCATTTAAGTAAAAGAAGATATAAGAAAATCCAAGAGAACCGCCATTTCAGTGAGGTGCCTTGTTGTCATAGGATATCATGTGTGCGTGAGAATCTTCAATGGCAATAAGATTATTAGCTCCTTGACCACTACAATACATTAATGATTTTAGTAAGAATTTGAAAATTGCTACTAAATCACAATAAATGTTACCTCTCCTCTTTAGCAACATTTGTTCAAATGTTAGATAAAGTTCATGTTACTAAATGCCTGACATTTTTGGGTATGGTTAGAAGCATTTATTAAATGTTACCAATTTATACATTTTGCTACATTTAGGCAAAGTTAGTGACAACAAAAAATGTCACCAATTTATAGTTTTTGTAACATGCAAAAAATGTTTACTAAATTGTATACATTTGGAAATCTGACTTAGCTATAGCTTTCATAGCTTATCCATCCCGTTGCCTATTAAATTGGGAAAAAACCAAACACAAATTTGGCCGGAAACAATACCATGATTCATCTGAAAACATGATCGAATATTAATTGTTCGATCTATATTATCTTTAGACATATTCTATTACCATTTTTGTGACAAGAGTTTTAACGCACAATCAAACTTTTAATAGTCATAGACTCACCTACCACATTACAGGGTTGTGACTAAGACATTAGGGGGTTGTGATCATAGAAGTGGATTAAGAATTAAGACATTTTTCTTAAAAAAAAGTACTAAGACATTGAACTTAACTATTTTTGGTGGAACATCATGAAATTAAGTTAACAATTGCAAGCTTTTGCTTTGGTTATTAAGTAGCAAAAGAGAAGGAAATCAAACATGACCTAATCTCTTTAATCTATTTTTACTTCGCTAGTAGTAAACCAACCATTGTCAAGTCACTACAAGAAATCATTGAATTTCTAGGAAATTATACCTCCTTCTCCAATTGTTCTTTCCTTGCCAACACCTCCTTTTGAGATTGCAACTCTCAGTTCATTCGTTGTATCATTGCTTGCACCTCAAGAGGCAACCCTCTAGAACGAGATGAGGACTCTGGTGGAGGAGGAACGTGGAACAAATTTCCATCACATTGCCGGCTAACGCCCCAAGACCGTATATTCTATCTGGTCTTCCTTTTCCTCCAGACTTTAACCATAATTCAAGTTTAATGGAGTCGGGAATTTTTGGATGTGATGGAATCCTAGGATTCTCCGCCAAAAACTCCACTGCATACTTGCCATAAGCTTCCTATAAAGAAAAGTAATAAATAATAAAGTCAAATAAAAATTAGAGAATAATTTCCAACGTCTTTCTTCATGTGGAACCCAGGCTTTTCGACGAAAAATTTCCTCAGTGACTTCAGCCACTAAAAACTTGCCACACCCAACGTTTTTTTGTGAATGGGACCCGCTTTGACTGCCATATACTTTCCGATGAAATTTCCTCGATAATATTTCCTCAGAAATTTTTGTAGGAAAAACCAAAATTTCTTGTAGTGAGTGCAACCCCCAAGTTACACATCCTAATTGTAATCATAGTAGTTGAGTAGAAATTTCACAATCCCTATGACTAAGAACTTTATAAACTTTACTATTTGAAGACAATTTAGTATACTTGTAAAAATGACATGACCATGAGTATGTCTAACTAACCACCTAATTACTATGACACCTTTTTATAATCAAATAACTTAACGATTCATTAATTAATCAAGTCTTTGTAGATACGATAAAAAAAATACTTTGATGTGGCGTTGCTACGTTTAGGCCATCAACTATCACAAATGTTGAACTATGGGGTATTATTATGGTGTGAAAATGGCTACAAACTTGTATGGATTGAGTTTGTTTCCCTAACGGCGAACCTAATCTTAATAGTCTGTGCTCATCATCATCATCCTAGTGTCAAACTGGTCCGAGAAATTAAAGACTAGATGCAATTTGTTGCGGAGTTCAAAGTGTCTCATGATTTTAGAGAAGCTAGCCAAGCCAAGTGGTGGACAATCTTACCAAATTTGGTTTGAACATTGTAGTTAGTTATTTTCATGTTGTTCCTTGTTTAATTTATGCTGCTGTAATTGCTGACTATGCTTGGATCTTTTTCACAATAGGTTTCTGATGGGGTTTTTTCCCCTCCAAGTCATAAAAGAAGAATAAAAAGAAGCGGATAGCGTGAGAGAAAATTAATCCATCCAACCAGTTTGAGAGACTAATTCAATCAAACTAACAAACTACTAGCCAGATTTATTTGAAAAATTTAACATATGAGTAATTTTAGTAATTACTCCCTCCGCGTTTTATTAGGTCACTTAAAAAAAATATTTGTGTTTTATTATACTACTACTATGTCACTTTACATACAAATGCATCATTAATGTTTCTCTTTACTATTCCCTTCATTCATAAATACATGTCATATTTTTTTTATAATATTATAGTGGCATGTGCCCGTCTGTCTGCTTTTTCTAATATTTACTTATAAAAATTTTACTTAAAAAAAAATCTAAAGATATGAATATGAATAATTAATAGTAATCTATACCTATCAAAGGTAACATTGTTTTAGAACACAGAAAATCAATTAGTTGATATTTTTACAAAATCTTTAGTAGAAGTCCGTTTTTATTTATTAAAGAAAAATTAAATATAATAAAAAATCCGTGCATAAACTAGTTTTTTTAATAAAAGGCAAAAAAAAATTCATGAGTTTTAAATTGCCGTTATTCTCTTTTCTTAAAAAAAAAAAATTGCCCGTTATTCTCTTTGATTTTCTCCCTGTTCCATGCTCATCTCCTAAAATAAAGGAACTTAGTTATTTTTCTGTTAATTACTTCCATCCTTCGTGTGTGTGTGATTATCAGTGACTAAGGTTTTTTTTTTTTAATAACTACAAAACTAAGCCTTTATAGATAGTATAGATACTACATCATCCGGTCACAAATATAAGCAAAAATTCATATTTTAGATTCATTCAATAAATGAATGTATGTTGTTTACAATAAAGACCACATATATTATTTATTGCATGAATCTAAAATATTGATTTTTGCTTATGTTTATGACCAGAGGGTGTATTCACATATAGGGTTGTTCTTGATAATTTGGAGGCCCAGTTACAGATTTGACAATTTTTATTTAAAAAGAATTGAAAAAAATCCAACATTATTTATGGTGATAGACAATTAAGTTGTAGTTAAATATATGAGCAATGATTCAAACACGTCTTTTACCTACAGATAAATAGACATTTACTTATGGATAATGCATAATTAACAGTAAAATTGATGTCTTTTAGACCTTTACCTACGAAATTGACATTTAGTGACGGACTTTGTCCGTGGGTACGAGTTTTAGAGGCCTCCCCTAAAGGTGAGGCCCTGTGCCAAGGACCTTGTTGCACTTGGCCATGGCCGACCCTGTTCACATAACTTATTTTGACTGTATTTTTTAAATAATATATAAATACAAATATTAACATGTAAGAAGTTGTTTGATTTGTCTCAATGAATATTTTCAAAATATAATTTTTTTTATAAATAATTAAACATATCAATAGTAAAAGTTTTTTTTTTAGGGATATCAATAGTAAAAGTTGTATCTCAATGAATATTTTCAAAATATAATTTTTTTATAAATAGTAAAAGGATTTTTTTATAAAATGTAAGATGTTGTTTGATTTGTCTCCATAAATATTTTTAAAATATAATTTTTTTATAAATAATTAAACATATCAATAGTAAAAGTTTTTTTTTTTTTAGGGATATCAATAGTAAAAATTGTGTATCGACATATGTAAAGTTGTTTTTCTTCATTTCTCAAATTTATCATTATTCATTACCCAGCCGGACAACATTGGGAAATATACCTCTAACCATGAGACCACAAAAGAGTAGACATTAACATGTGTAAAATTGTTGACTACGATATATATATTTATGAACGGATGAATTATTTATTACTTTTTTTTAATTCTTTTAATCTCTTTTTAGCGTTATCAATGATAGCTAGTTTTATAAAATCATTTTTAACTTTTTCTAGTAAAGAATTAATTATATTTTTTACTAATATATTTGAAAATGAAAAAAAGATTTATAATATTCTCCCTCCTTTTTAAAATGAATATCATTTTAACCAAAAAAATTGTTTCAAAATGAATGTCACTTTCCGTTTCCAATGCACTATTAATTACTTTTTTCAATAATACTCCTTAATTATTACTATGCACACTACTTTCAAAGTACCATATTTTATTTTAATTTACAATGATAGGAAATCAATAGTTAACCAGGTTATTTTAATAAAAGTGTCGTATCTACGGACAATATTATTACATTTCTTAATATATACTCCCTCCGTCCCTTAATATAACCCCCCTTTTGTTTTTTTTTTTGTCCCTAAATATAACCCCCTTTTCAAATTACAACACACATTAATTATTTTTTTCCATAGATACCCTTATTTAATACTACTACTAATTCTAAAAGTACAATAAATTGACTTTTCACTTTATCTCTTTAATGAGGTTAATTTTGTAAAATTGTACTATAAAACAGACACATTAACTACACCAACAACATTTCTTAAGAAATGTGAAAAAAGCAATAGGGGGTTATATTAAGGGACGGAGGGAGTATGTAACAACTTAAAACGACACTCATTTTAAAACGGAAAAAGTAGTCTACTACCATGCATCAATGTATGCATTGGATGTGCTGTGCAATTCAATCAACTTGGGTCTCTAGTCGAGTATAGAGGGACAGATACAGGGAAAGTCAAGTCAACAATTGCAACGAAACAAACAACAAATGTGTTGTACATATCCATAAATATTCCGTATGAAAGTAATTGCATGACAGGGAATCTGGTTCCATTACGCGTGGGCGTGGCTTCAGACCTTTCGAATTCGATTTTCAACGGCAAAAAATAATGAACTTTTTTTAGAATACAAAATTAATTAATATTCAAAAAACGGATAATTAAAACTCACATTTACTTATAATATAAATCAATTATATTTTAGTTTCTTCTGTTTGTTTTAAAATCCAACACAAACAGAAATATCACATGGTGTAAAGGAAAAAACAAAATTGGTCTCGATCTAGTTATGTGGAACCCCACTTATAAATACATTGTCTGACTATTTCTTATCCGATTTGAGACTCTTAACACAAATAATACACTCCTCTATCTCAAATCATTTGATCATTTCACACCTATAATGAAAAATGTATAAGTAAAAAAGAGATAAAATTAGGTGTTCTTTTTTTTTAACAACTTTTCATTATATTATAGGTTCTAGAGCTGTCAAAATGGGTCGGGCCTACCAGACCGGCCCGTAAAAGCCTGAAAAAATGTAGGGTTTGGACATAAAAAATTGGGCCTGTTTAAAACCGGGTCTTTTTAGCCCGAGCCGTCACGGGCTAGCCCGACCTAGCCACGTATAGCCCGTTTATTTTATAATTATTTTTTAACAATATAATTTCCTATAACCCACCATCATTAGGTCCATAAAGAAAAAAAATCAGTGTTGCCTAAAGTTATTGTTCTTGTATGATGTAAAATTCCAAAGCTTTAATTACGACTGGACAATGAGATCAAGAGAAATGCATAGTATGGAATATAAAACTTATATATGAAGAATAGGAAAATACAAAGATGATGGAATACATATGAATCAATAACTCATAACTTCAGTAATAATTATAACAACGGTTAATTTTAGAGGGTGAAGAATAAAGATTCACTCTCATTTGGATTTATATTTTAAAAGTAGACAGTTGTATGCTATATACACACACGTAATTGCTTCAAATAAAAGATCTCTACATGTTACAGACCCACAATATTTTCTACAGGGTCATTGTGGTAATGTAGAAAATATACACCACATCCTAACACCATTGCTCCACTAGTCACATAGACAGTTTTAAGTTGTGTCAAATGTTAAGTTTGTCAATTGATATTTTTTAATGTAATTTTTTAATTAAAAACTTTAAGTTACTGGCCCTGGCCGAAAGCCCGTAGCCTGCAAAGAGCCGAGCTTGAACAAATGTTTTTGAGTCCGTTTATCTCTCGGGCCTTTTTGACCTGGCCCGCCAAAGCCCAAGCCCATCATGGGCTAACCCAACGCGGGCCGGGTAGCCCGTTTTGACGGCTCCTGTATACTTTACATTTTAAAGTGCATGTCAGGTACTCATAGTCATATTCATGTAGCCATCCTATTTGACAAAGACTCCAAATGTACGGTGGTCAAGATACAGTCATAAACAATGTGCTCCACTTCACCACCTTATCCATCTATAAAACCAAACCTCAACTCCTTGGAACTAAACACACAAACAATATCATTTTCTTGTCTTCATTACAATGACTTCTTCTTCTGTCATAATCCATTTCTTCCTCATATCACTAACCCTTTTCTCAGTTTCTTCTTTATCAGCTTCTCAACCTCCTACTACAAAACCACACCCATTTATTCTCCCCATCAAAAAAGACCCATCAACCAATCTTTTCTACACATCAATTGGCATAGGAACTCCTAGAACAAATTTCAATCTAGCCATTGATCTTGCTGGAGAAAATCTCTGGTATGATTGTGACACTCATTACAATTCATCATCCTACACTCCTATTCAATGTGGCTCAACAAGATGTATAGATAGTGCATGTGTTGGCTGCAATGGCCCATTCAAGCCAGGTTGCACAAACAACACATGTGCTGCTACTGCAACCAACTCATTAGCTAAATTCATTTTTAGTGGTGACCTTGCTGAAGATTTCATTTTCATTTCTCAACAAAAAGTTTCTGGCTTGCTTTCTAGTTGCATTGACATTGATCTATTTTCATCAACCGCTGTGGATGATTCACCACTCAATGGCTTACCAAAAAACACCAAAGGAATTCTTGGTCTTGCAAGATCAAACCTTACATTACCAACTCAGCTTGCATTGAAGAACAAGCTTTCACCTAAATTCTCTCTTTGTTTGCCTTCTTCAAACAAACAAGGATTCACAAACTTGCTTGTTGGATCAGTTGGTGGAGACCCTTTTAAGGAATTATCCAAATTTGTTCAAACCACACCACTAATTGTTAATCCTGTCCCAACAGGTGCTATTTCTGTTCAAGGTGCTTCTTCAATTGAATATTTCATTGATGTGAAAGCTGTTAAGATTGATGGCAATGTTTTGAACATAAAGCCTTCTTTGTTGTCTATAGACAAAAAAGGAAATGGTGGCACCAAAATTAGTACAATTAGTCCTTTCACTGAATTGCAAACTTCTGTATACAAGCCCTTCATTCGTGATTTCCTCAAAAAGGCTTCAGATAGAAAACTTAAGAGAGTGGAATCAGTGGCACCATTTGAGGCATGTTTTGACTCATCTAGCTTTAAAAATTCTGTACCAAGAGTTGATCTTGTGCTTCAAGGTGGAGTTCAATGGACTATTCATGAAGCCAATTTGATGGTTAATGTAAAGAAAAATGTAGCATGTCTTGGAATTGTTGATGGAGGGACAGAGCCAAGAATGTCATTTACAAAAGCTTCAATTGTTCTTGGTGGACATCAGTTGGAGGATAATCTGTTGGAGTTTGATTTGGCTTCTTCCAAATTAAGCTTTAGTTCCTCACTTTTGGTCCATAATGCAAGTTGTTCCTAAATCCTACTCTTAAAACAATAGGATAGGTTTATTAAGCATTTAGCTTATATTATTCGGATTGAATGTTGCAGCTTAGGTTTCTCTTTTTTCTTTTGTTTGCTTTGTTGTGTAAACTAAAATTGTTTAGTTCTGCAATTTGTTGGACCTAACATATGATGTAATTTTATTTTATATGATGTAATCCTTGATAGTTGATTTTTTTTTTTTTTAGGGACCTTGATAGTTGATATGATAATTGTGTTTTGCACCGTGAGGAAATATATAAAATTATTTTTGGGATAACGTTAGGGGCACAATTTGATCCACCAAATCTACACCCGTTCAATTCATCCATTATAAAATTCATCCAATTCACCAAACAATTTTTTTAATGAATTAGATTAATTCCATCCAACTTATTTTAAAGACCCAATGAAGTAATTCAAATTTTAATATAAATCTAATGGATAAAATACTCATAATAATAAAAAAAAACTAAGAAATATTTACATATTAAAATTAATTTAGAAATAAGAAATTGGAAAAGTCTGAAAATAAAAAAGATAAAATTATACTTATTTAATAGGGGTGTCAAAATTGATAGTTTGAATGGATAAAATTAATTTTTCTTGACTGGGCCTAAAATAGAATTTCTATTTAAGCCCATTTGAGAAAAAATGATATGACTATTAATTTTTCATTCTCCTGCGTCCTGTAAAAATTTCAAAAATACCCTTCGTCCGGAAAATAAAATCCGAACCAGATTGTTAGTGATTACGATAAATAGAATCCGGAAAAAAAAAACTATATAAAGTTTTGTGTCTTTCTTTGATGTCAAGGGTCTCTGTTGACCATTATATAACCCCCACATAAGCTGCAATGCAATTAAAGCGGTCGTATGAACGGTCAACAATGACCATGACACCACAAACACACCTAAAAACTGCCTAAAAAACTAAAAATTTGAAGAAAATGTAAGAAAGAAGGTGAAGTGAAGAATGAAAGAAATTATTGAAGATCCAAGCCTTTTTATAGCCTTAAATCAGTCATACGTCATAAGTACAATCAAATAAAATGTGTTTCCCAATCAAAACCGTCCAAATATGCATTAAAACTCTACTAACTGGTCAAACATTTGGTGAAGCACAAAACACTATAAATTATTGTGTTTTATATATTATAACAAAACAAAAACAAAAAAAATAGGGAAAAGCATGTGGAGTTTTAGACCATCTTCTTTGGGAGGTTCTTAACTATTTAAGACCTAGTACCTATTAGGTACCCACAATGGAGATAATCTTTTTCAGAATCTTATAAGACTCGGGGTCTTACTTAAGACCTCACTTTTAAGCTGGACCCATATTCTTTTAATATTAAAAAATTAAAATATAATGATATAAAGTTATTGATAGTTGATTAGTGAGTCTCATTTAAAAAATTTATGTGAGGTTTGGGTTGGAGTGATTGAGTGTTTATTAGGTACCACTATTAAAAAATTATAAATAAGTGATGTGTACACGTGGTACCCATTTAAGAACCAAAAAAATAGGTGTCTCCATTGTGACTGCTCTTTATCACACATAGTCTCTATGTGGGTCCGCCCCTGTCAATTAGCCTAGCTTGACATTTTTTTATGTTTAATTTTTTTTTTTGATAAATTTTCATATTTAATTTTTTTACACTAAAAATCATATTTAGTTAAAATTCTTTGAATTTGAATAATAAAGGACTTAGGACAGGAACCCTTATGACATATAAAAATTATGGTTAATTATGTTTTTGGTTCCTCATAGCAAATTAGCAAGTGAACTAATTCCAATCGAAGTAATAATATAATTTGTTTCCACAGAGATTGTTCTAACCCCTACGTAGCAACAACATTAATGTTAAGATGTAATAAATTTGGGGGATTGTCTTAAGCAATTGGATTTGAGTGCAATTGTAATTTAAATAATAAAAGTAGAGTTTGGTTTTGAAATAATTAGAGAGAGATGACTAGGTCAATCGATTCAATTGTTCATCAATGGTTTGCAACCTTTTCTTATTTTTTACGAATGCTCAATAGTTCATGATAAATTAACAAAGTAACCTAGGTCAATTCCTTGATCCAAGATCCTCTTAACTAACTATAATTCCCTAATCCCTTAGGTGAATCTATAATTATCAAGGGTTAAAGTACGTTAATTCAAGAATCACGATCTAACAACGTCCCATCCCTAGATTGTCCGTTAGATCAAACAGTATAACTAAGTATGAGTTACACGCTAGTGTCAATAGTCATATAAACCCTAGAATCAATTATATTTGGTCAGAATCATAAAAGCATTAAGAATAAGCTATACTGAATAAACTAGATCAACATTCATAAATGATAAGAGTTTCAGGTTACATAGTATTGAATTAGAACAATGTCATCTCTTGACCTAATCATAGAGAACTTAGCTACTCATGGCTAAAGCATAAATAACTAAAGTACAAGATAGATTTATTACATGAATTGGATCGCCGACAATGAGTTCTTGATGGTCTCCCACCTTAGTCTCGGATGTTCAGCTCCAAAAATCAATGTTCTTCTCTAAAGATTCCAACCCCACGACTTTAGAAAACAATTCGGCTTTTATAGGAAAAACTCAGAAACGCCAAAATCGTACTCCGATGCTGTAAATCGGAGTACGATTCCCTCATTAAAATCAGATCCCAGGTGGAGCGTGCCCGAAATCGTAGTCCGATTATGCCAAATCAGAGCACGATTTTTTACGCAGCTGAATGTCTCAAAACCATCACTAAATCGTAGCCCGACGATGCTCATAGATCGGAGCATGATTTCTGCTTTGCTTGCAACTATGAAAACTGTCATTTGTAGCTTCTAACTTATACACAAACACCTGAACTCAGCTCAAAAGTACACAGAAAACCAACATAAAAGTATGTATGACCTAGTGTCATCAGTTCCTATAAATATCTCAACTTTTCGTTTTAGTCCCTCTAAAAAATTTCTTCAACTTTTAGTCCCTCAAAAAATTTTCATCTTCACTTTTGATCTCTCGTTTAAAGTAAACTCATATGTAGAATTCATATTTTTGAATAAAATTTTGCAGAAAAATTCATAATATTATAAGAATCTCTCCCAAAAAAATTATTTTTTTTTAACAAAATATAAATTTA
This sequence comes from Medicago lupulina, assembly GCA_958299785.1. Taxonomy (NCBI): domain Eukaryota; kingdom Viridiplantae; phylum Streptophyta; class Magnoliopsida; order Fabales; family Fabaceae; genus Medicago; species Medicago lupulina. The sequence continues at coordinate 8,382,849 of OY283139.1, read as the reverse complement.
ATATGAATATTTATATATTTTAAGGTTAAAAATTCATATTTAATTTGTATTTTATTAAACAAATTCTAAATTTTTTTGGAATTTTTTTAAGAATATTTTACACATATCTGCACAATTTTATTAAAAAATAAAAAATTTAAAATAAAAATAGAGACCAACAGTAATGATTAAAATTTTATAGAAATTAAAAGTTGAAGGAAAATTTTAGAAAAACTAAAACAAAAAGTTAATATATTTATAAGAACAAAAATATATTTAACTCTAAAAATTATGTCCCACCCACCCCACCCACAGTATAGCTGTATTATTATCATTTTTTTAAGAAACTATTGTAGTATTTTGTGGACCTGATTAATTAATTGACTTGAATTGACTAATGAAATAAGAAAGTTTTATCTTTATGAGTCATATTTTGTAGAAAACCGTTCATATGCAATATTTTCTTTGTCTACTGCTGTGCAGTCTGTGTGCGAGACACGGACAAGACACGAAAGAATAAAAATAAGATATTCTGTGGTATATGCTTTTCACATCACCAATATTTCCCTTTGAGATGGTTTTTTTTTTTTTTTTGAGTAAAGAATGAGAAGCAATTGTTATCAATTCATTCCAAATTATGGGAAATACTATTAGTATTATTATTTTGGTTATTGATGTTATTATTATTATTTGACCTAGAAATATATAAGATGTTATCAACAACAATCCAACCATATAATTTCTAAACAAAAAAAAAAACAATCCAACCATATAAGGAAACGAAGAATAATCGGCCATTTATGATAAGTTAACTTCTTTTCATAGCCTAGTGGCTAGAACTCACACAATCAAATATGGAAATATAGGGTGTTCGAGGTTCGAATCCTGATCCCTGCATAAATTATACAATGTCCCTACCAACCGAACTAAACTCACCGGAATTTTGATAAGTTAACTCTATTTCATCTTATTTTATTTCTTTTGAATAAAAAATAAGTTATCTTGATCTAAAAAATTGTTTTGCCGAACATTACAATCGGTATTTAAACCCAGATCCCTCTTTTTACATGTTTCAAAGGTTAATTTTTCCAATTTGACTAAGTTATCTGGTTGGAAGTGTTCGGACTTTGGACGATTATTTGACAAAAATAATTCAATTTTATAAGAAAAACAAGAAAACTCAACCGGACAAGTTTCTTTTTTCTTTTTGATAAATGATCAAGCCTCTTTTTATTTCATACAATATATAGACAGAAGTCCATTCCAATATCCAAAAAGCACGGCCTGATTGAATTGGGTTTATTTTAAAAGGCTTATTATATCGTTTGGTCATTTATTTAATTTTATGTTTTCATTTTGGTCCCACAATTAATAAACATGGCGTTTTAGTCCCTCACCTTTTCATCTGTTTGCCAAATAAATCCTAACTGTTAAGTTTAACCCAAATGATGTCTATGGTAGACCAACCTTAAAAGTAGTCCACCATATGTCCTATTAATTATTTTAATTTCAACCGTTTGATTTTTAGTTTTAAAAGAGAACCATTGGATTAAGCATGTCTATTTTATCTTACGATGTACCATCAACACCTAATTTTTTCATTCTTCATCCTCTAAATTTCTTTTTCTTCATCTTCTTCCTCCCTTAACTTCATACTTCAACATCACCTCCATCATCTCACTCTTAAACCGATGAACAGCCCCAGAAATTTGTATATTAAAATTTAAAAAAAAATTAATTAAATTAAACAAAAAGAATTTAAAAAAGGGAAAAATCTTAGATTTCCAATTTCCCATTCTTCAATCGACCTTCTTTATCCCCTCCATTCCAAATCAAAATTTTCACAAAAAAGTCCAAGTCCAATTAAGGAAAAAAAAAATCCTTGAACAAACAACAACAACAACAGCATCGGTACCTACTGTTGTTTTTAAGGTTTCAAAGAATCAGAAACATCCTTGAACAAGCATGAACATTAGAGGTCTCAAATCTCAGAAACATCCTTGCAGCGGTACTGGGTTTCAGCCATGAAATGCATCTCATGCGGTGACCGGCACATCGACGGTAGTGGTGGCGAATGGGTTTGACAGAAGAGGGGGTTGCGTGTGGCGGAGCTCTAATCGGAGATGGTGGTGACAGGTCTGTAGTGCACGGGTGGTCGTAGGGGCGGCAACGACGCTGGTAGTGAGTTTTGACAGAGGAGGGAGCGGCGGAGCTTAATTGTGTATCGACATTTATGTATTGAGAAGCTGAACAAACAAATTCAACCTCCACCAATCATGAATTTATAATTGAGAAGAGTTGAATGACTTTAGAATTGATTTTTTTTTTTTTATTGATGTTGTGTGTTGTGTTGATGTTATGTTGATGAAAAGGGGAGAATTTGTTTAGCAGAAGATACTAGCTGGAGATGAAAAGGAGAAAAGAAATTGGGATTTTAATTTAGCATTAAGGGTATTTTAGATATTTCACATATTTAACATTATTTTATGAAGATCATGAACAAAAGGTAAAGATCTAACGGTGCATTTTATGATAAATAAATCGAATGGCTAAAATTAACAAAATTAATAAGGTCTACGATAGACCACTTTTAAGGTTGGTCCACTATAGACATTTGAAGTTAAAGTTAACAGTCAGGATTTATTTGGCAAACGGAGAAAAAGGTGAGGGACTAAAACGCCATGTTTATTAATTGTGGGACCAAAATGAAAACATGAAATTAAATAAAGGACCAAACGATCTAATAAGCCATTTTAAAACTTATGAAAAAAGTTTATGCAAATAATTAAGCTTTTATGTTAATTTATAAGATCTTACTATTAAAAATTATATATTTATAAGTTGTTTTTTCATAAACTATCAAAACAAACTTATAAATACTAATACATTAATACTTATTCATTTGCATAAACTGTTTTGGATAAGCTCTAAAATAAGTCAATCCAAATCCAAACCGATCATAGACCAAAATTGTTATTCATCACCATATACACATACACCAAATGACCAAAAAAAAAAAATAGGTGATTACAAAACTGATAAAAATTTCTTACAATTTTCACCATAACCTAACAAAAAAAACTATATGGTAAGCCTCCTCTGTTATAAGTTACAACCATACTAATTACCATAGTGATTATCATCAACTAGATTGTACATCCATGGAACCAAATCTAAAATTAGTACAACTAGTATCCCTAATCAAAAGTGAAGAACTAAATCCAACCATAGAACTATCAAAATCAAATTGAACCAAAACATCTTCCAATTGATACCCTCCAATCACAATTGGATTCTTTTGTTCATCACCTCCATCCAAAATTCCCAAACACATAACATCATCACTTACTCTAACCATTGAATTTCTTCCATGAATTCTCCATTTCACCATCTCACTTTGCAGAACAAAATCAATAACTGGCACATTAGGCCCAGTTTTTGACTCACCAATTCCATTAGAACCAAAACAAACATCAAAGGGTGCCATAGAATCTACTCTAGAGATGTTCATAGATAAAGCAGCTTTCAAAAAAGCACTTTTGAAGTTTGAATAGGTTGAACTTTGCATGGTTGTATAAGGTATAATAGAACTCAACAAAGTTCCACTATTACCTTCTTGAGACAAAGATGGAGTGTTAAAAGAAACTTTTTTGCCACCAATTTTGATGGAATTAACGTTGATGAAATATTCCATGTTTTGGTTGGTGACAAGAGGCGTGAATGTTAAAGATCTGAAAATTTCAGATTCATAAACCTTGTTTCTTCTTCCAAGTGAAACAAACCCAGACGAAGAAGATAAACAAAAAGTGATTTTTCTTTGTGAATCAATTGAATTGAAAAACTGTGATGAAAAAGAAGTTCTAGATCTACCAAACCCAACAATGCCTTTAACATCATTAGATAACCCATTCAACAAAAGGGTATTTGAACAAGTGAAGAAAAATTCATGGGTTGGTTCAAAAATTGAATCTTTCACTGCTAAAACATCTTCAACAAGCTTTCCCTCTGTTGCTACTTTACCTGTGATAGTGTTTTTAGCAACAATTTCACATGGGCTATCTTGATCTATAGGATTTTGATTTTCAAGGCTTGAAAGCCATGTTTGTGTGTGAGTTTTTGCAGTGAGACATTGAACAGAACGGTGTGGGATTGTAGTCAAAGATGATGAGGTTTTTGTTGAAGAATAATCAACCCAAAAGTGTGAACCACTAAGATCAACAACAAGGTTTGTAGGAACAAAGGGGGTGCCAAAAGAAAGAGTTGTTATGTATTGTTGTGTTGTCTTGTCTTTTGTGATTGGAAGAAGAAAATTGGAATTTGAAGAGGAAGAAACTATGGTGAGAAGAAAGAAAAAGAGAGGAAGGAAAATAGAGAAAGAAAAAGAAGCCATTGAAGAAGAAGAAGGAAAGAGAGTGGAAAAATTTGTTGGTTGGAAAATAAGGATGGAAGTTGAAGAAGGAAGGTGTCGGCTGTGGTTCGCCGCGGTTTAGTTGAAATAAGCTATTATGAGGTTGGGAATGGATAAGGGTTTGAAGAAATGTGAATAATTATAAGTTGTTTTTTGTTTGTTGTTTAGTGTGTAGTTTTGGTTTGCTGACTCGATCACACTCTGTGATGCAAACGTGCTTATCTTATCTTTTTATTTTTTCTCTCTCCAATAGGAGTTGAGTTGAGATGTCAATCGTATACCATACCTTCTTACTAAGGTTACCTCCCTTTTTAAAAATATTATAAGCATGTTATAAACATTGAAAACAAACATAAAATTTTGATAAATTTAAGATATACTTGTGTACACCCGATCGCTAATATAAATAAAAATTTATTTTTTAGATACATTTAATTAATGATATATGTAGTCTTTATTATATGTCACATACATTATTTATTGAATGTATTTAAAAAATGAATTTTTGTTTATATTAGTAACCAGAGAGTGTATATGTTAGGCATGCTAACATAAATCGTTCCCATCCAGACTCGGCCGTCTCCGTCCCAAATTTAGCAGAGAAAATCCAATTTGACTAGGTGTGGCTGTGAGGAAAACCCAATATTTTAGTATGAGAAATGAAATTTAAACAACTATTATGTGACAATTTTTGCAACAATTTTCTCTCTTATACTCACATTGTATTTTTAATTTATCTTTGTTACTTTGGTTTTTGTGCCAATATTCATATTTCTTTGTATATTTAGGTTGTCCCACAAGTTGTCAACAAAATGGTTGTTCAAATAACACTCCTCTTTTAGTATGGGTGTGGGGTCGGGGATGCTTATACCTGCCCTTGTCGAAACCTACCTTACTATATTTAGGGAAATGCTAACTTGTGTCCTTGAGGTACAAGTTAATGAATTAAATATAAAAATAGTTTATAAGAATGTGTGCATTACATTTAATTTTAACTTTTTAATAAATTGAATGCACAAAACTTTAGAGAGAATTTTTTCTGTTGGGTTTCTTATCACGAGTACAAGTTAACACTACCATATATTTAATAATCTTATACCCATAAACTTACAAATAGGTACCAAGATCTTTTGATATATTGTTATTCTTTAGAAACGTGTTTATTAGATCTAATAAAACTTGCCTCATTGTTTATTAGAATTTTTATTATTAATTTAATTATTGTTTTTTTTTTTTATATAAAAAATGAAGAAACATGCAACCTTTTTATTTTAAAAAAAATTACAATTTTTGTGGGTGAGGTTGAGGCAGGGAAACCCTTCTCCATTGGGAAGTGAGTTGGTGTTTAATTGTTGCTCCTGAAAGAGATTGGGGGCGAGTGCTGGTACATGAAAGCAGGGGACAAATGTGTGGGAGATAATGCTTAAACTCTTCCTGCACCGTTGTCATGTCTACTATATGTTAATTTATGAAAGATATTATGAATGTTTAGATAGTTGAACCATTGATGTTAACCTCGCGGTAGTAACACATATTTGTTTGTGGTATCTTTATCTGAATTACTTGTATTTTAAGCACTCCTTAGACGAGGGGGAGAGAGTAAACAATATGTTATATGTCTGATATATTGCGGTTATCAATATTATTTTGAAATGAATTAACATAACATTGATTCATATTGATTTGAGTGAAAATATATATATATATATATATATATATATATTTTAAAATATAGGTTTAATTGCAGTTTTGGTCCTCCTATTTTTACCATTTTGTAGAATTGGTCCCTCTATTTTAAAATTCGACAGTTTTGGTCCCTCCATCATATTTTTAAACTATAAAAATTGATGTTATAAATTTTAAATGTCGTGGAATATGATCTGAAGATAAAAAAAGATCAACATAGATTAAATTGTAACAAAATTCCCTTGAAAACTTCATTTAAAACATATCATATCACAATATTTTAAACAAAATATTTGATAGAAGGACCAAAGTTGTCAAATTTTTAAATATGGAAACCAATTTCATAAAATGATGACAATATGAGGACCAAAACTCCAATTAAGCTAAAAAATATATAAGTAACTTTATTGTTTAATTTGATCACTTAATTAAACCATAAATTTACCACATAATCACAATGGTATCTAATTAAACCATAAATTCCAACACAACAATTTTTTTTAGGAATATACTTAAATAGATTTCATTGGTGAATCAAATGATCAATAATCAGAGGCAATCACCATGTAAATGATAAGGATGTTTTTTATTTTATTTTACTACAATAATATTGATATTCTAACCAAGTCACGAGTCATCTAATTGACTTGCCTACAAATTAACAAATACAACTGTGTAATCACCGTGTAAATTGAGAATAAACCTGCAATGAGGGACACTAATTAGGATCATCTTTTTTTTTGGTGATATAATTAGGATCATCTCAACAGTAAAGCCATCAAAACAATCGTCTCAAAAAAGATTAAATTGTCGACTTTATTATGAAATTAAACAAAATTGATTGCATAATTTATTAATTGATTTTATATTTTATTTTTATTTATGTAGATGACTTTGTATTCTAAAGTAAGTATTACATACATTTTTGTTATAAATGTTTAAAATTGTGGATTTTGAACACATGTATTTTAGGAAACATTTTTGTGTCCTAACTTATTCCAAGCTTTGTTTGGTTGGTCGTTCATGAGAGGATCCTTACCGATTGTCATTGTAGCAAGTGTGCACTTGGTATTTCTCCCTACTTTTTCATGTTGTGCGATAGAGGATGAGTAAATAATTCATGTCCTTTGTGATTGCGTGCACGTCACTAAGGTATGGCTCAAACTTGTGTTGTCTAATTATATAACTATTTTCTTCTCTTTTGTTTATAGGGAGTGGATCTTTAACAACCTCAATAAAAAAAATGGACTGGAGATAATCCTACTATTTGGCAGACTATTTTCATGACAACTTGTTGGTATTTGTGGAAGTGGTGAACAAATCTATTTTTGAAATAGGATTTCAAAGACCGAGCAATCCAACACTAATAGTTCAAAATTTTATCAAAGGGATAGAAGACAAAACACACCTGGTACATATAAGATCCAATCAAAAGGAAAATATATACATCGGTTGGATGTGACCTCTGATTGGTTAGGTTAAGCTTAATTGTGATTGTACTTGAAAGGAATATGGTACTCTTACTGGGTGTCGGGGGCTTCTTTGGTACTCTGATCGCAGATGGATCAAAGGCTACTTCAAGAAGATTGGAATGTGTGATGTTTTTCATGTCGCATGTACCTAGGTTTGGTCTTGGCATGGAGGGAGAACATCACTCATCTTATAGTGGAGAATGACTCAGATCTTGGTCGACATGATAACTAAAAATTCCAAATTTAATGAAACTATTCCTACTTTGGTTAGACGTATTCGAAAGCTTTTGAGTTTGATTTGGCTAGTCAAAATTATCCATACTTAGTGTGAAGGCAACAAAAGTGCAGTCTGACTTGCTAATTTCAACATTTCGATATATTTTTATATTCTTGAGACTCCCCTAGTGAACTTCAAAGTCTTTTGTTTTATGACATTTTCGAGGTTTAAATGCCTAGAAACATCCATTTAATTTCTTAATTTTCTTTTTTCTATGGCTTTTGCCCTCTTTTTTACCAAAAAATATATAAAATAGAAAAAATTATTGTTGTACAGACTCCCCATCGGTACTACACAATTAAAAAACCAGCAAAACAAAAGATAAAATAATCTATGTTCCTAATTCAACTTCCTACGGTGCAAAACATTCACAGTTGAGTCCTTTGAACGATACCTTGAAAACCAATGTGGACATTCACCTTAAAAATGATGTTCTTTGGAGGTTAGAGATTATTGTCTGGTATGAGGATGGAAACTTTGTTGTTGTTTTTACAAAGTTGTTGAATGGGTTCAATGATAGTTATGTTGCTAAAGCTATTGGGATTCTGCATGGGACCATCTTCTTTGTGTCTATGAATGAGGTTCGCAATTTTGTAATTGAGTGAGACTCAGAAGCTTTTATCAGAGCTATGCAAAGGAACAATTAACAACACTTATTATAGAAGACTCATTAGGTACATTGCCTTGTAGGTAACCCTCAATTTAGATTCTTTGTTATTTTTCAGAATGGGAACCAGGTTGCGCATGATTTGACTAGGATATCATTGTCATTTTCGAGTGAGAATTCACTTTCTTCTCCACTTTTTTATTTAGTAACTAATATTTTTTGATACAAGGCTTGTGTCCCATTGCCTTGCTGATGTTGCAAAAAAAAAAATTGGGTTAATACGTCTTTACCCCCCTGTAATATAGGCGAGTTCCGGTTTTCCCCCCTGTAAAAAAAAAAGTTTAGATTCCAACCCTGTAATTTAAGATTCTTTCGTTTTAGACCCTGAGGCCATCTGACTGGACAAAATGATGACGTGGCATGCTGAGTGGCGCGCTGACTGTGCATATTTGATTATGTGGCATGCTGACTGTATAATTAATTTTGTTTTTTATTTTTTAATGGCACATGTGGCATTTTGCCTATTTTTTTAAAATAAAAAATAATATAAATGAAATTATATTAATTTAAAAAATCTGAAAATTTATTTTTGAAAATAAAAAAAATCTTAAAAAACAATATTTTTTGAAAAAAAAACCGAATTTTCTAAAAAAAATAAAAATTCTGAAATTTAATTTTTAAAATAAAAAAACAACAAAATTTAGGGAAAAAAAATCTGAAATTAAAAAAAAAAGGTTCAGATTTTTTCAAAAAAAAAGTTTTTAAAATTTTTTCTACCAAAAATAAAAATTCTGGAATTTAATTTTTAAAATTAAAAAAAGTTAGTATTTTTTTCAAATTTTTTTTTTCTACCAAAACTAAAAATTCTGGAATTAAATTTTTAAAATAAAAAAAACAAATTTGAAATTAAAAAAAAAGTACAGATTTTTTTCGAAAAAAAAGTTTTTTAAAATTTTTTCTACAAAAATAAAATCTGGATTTTTTTAAAAACTTTTTTTTCGAAAAAAATCTGTACTTTTTTTTTAATTTCAAATTTGTTTTTTTTATTTTAAAAATTTAATTCCAGAATTTTTAGTTTTGGTAGAAAAAAAAAATTCGAAAAAAATACTAACTTTTTTTAATTTTAAAAATTAAATTCCAGAATTTTTATTTTTGGTAGAAAAAATTTTAAAAACTTTTTTTTTCGAAAAAATCTGAACCTTTTTTTTTAATTTCAGATTTTTTTCCCTAAATTTTGTTGTTTTTTTATTTTAAAAATTAAATTTCAGAATTTTTATTTTTTTTAGAAAATTCGGTTTTTTTTTCTTCAAAAAATATTGTTTTTTAAGATTTTTTTTATTTTCAAAAATAAATTTTCAGATTTTTTAAATTAATATAATTTCATTTATATTATTTTTTATTTTAAAAAAATAGGCAAAATGCCACATGTGCCATTAAAAAATAAAAAACAAAATTAATTATACAGTCAGCATGCCACATAATCAAATATGCACAGTCAGCGCGCCACTCAGCATGTCACGTCATCATTTTGTCCAGTCAGATGGCCTCAGGGTCTAAAACGAAAGAATCTTAAATTACAGGGTTGGAATCTAAACTTTTTTTTTTACAGGGGAGAAAACCGGAACTCGTCTATATTACAGGGGGTAAAGACGTATTAACCCAAAAAAATTTGAAAACCCTAAGTTAGTAACTTTTGTGTTTACTTTGTATTGAATTGTGAATCTCCAAAAGTCCTTTTTTTCCTCCTTTACGAGTGCTCTTTTGCGGTTGCATTGCTTTGATATGCATCGCACATGCGCCATTCTAGTATTTCTTGCGGTTCTTTCATTCTATTTTTTTCTATAGTTATTGCCAAGGACCTTTAAATGCGGCCTATTTATTAATTAATTTTTTGGTCAAACAAAAAAACAAACTATATTAATTTTATTTTTTATGGACAAAATTATCTTTCAATAGAAAAACTAACGACCTAACTATCCAAGTATTTTGTACATCCCTAAAAAAAAAGTATTTTGTCAAAAAAAATATCCAAGTAAAAAATGACCAATAATAATCATAAACTTAAAGTACATTATTATCTAGTTATCTAGAACCAAAAAATAAGAACCTAATTTTTTGAGGGGAAATAAGAACCTAATTATCTTCAACTTACCGCCACAGAATAATATTGGTCCTCTACTTTTGTGTGATACTAACAGGCCTATGATATTTTCTTTTGATGGAAAACAACTAATGATGTTTTTTTGGGTCTTCTACGGTCTGTTTGCTTTGATATTTTTGTCCAAACTCGAGAGTCACACGTTGGAAGCATTAGGCTACGTAATTAGTTCATTGTTGATAGTTTGAAGAAAAATAAAATTAGCCATTGGGGGTTGGTCAGAAGATTTTTCGTGCCGATATGAGTTTAAGTGGCAAAAAGAATTTTGCACAAGATGTTGGGTCAAGGGAGACTATCGTGAATTTGTTTCAGTTTTAAAAAAATTATTTAAAGGATATATAGAGATACTTTTAGAGATTTTCTAAAATCTAAACCTATTTACGTTCATGTATTAGTTCATTGTTTTTTTTAAAAAAAAAACAGATCTTAGAAAAAATTAATTCTAAATGCTTTTAATTTAAATTAAAATTTGAATTGAATACCACATATATTTATTTTTTTTATAATGAAAAAGTGTTTTTAAAATTATCTAAAATCTTAATCCAATATATCCCCTTAGTTTCTAGGATTCCTCTGTTCCCTTCCATTTTTTTGGTATCCTCGTTACTTTCTCTAAATTTAATTATAAGAAAAAAATGCATACTTTCACACTTTTTTTTTTTTGGTAGAAATACTTTAAAGACAACAGTTAAATATATTTATTTTTCTATTTCATATACAAAATAAAATACATTAGTCTACCCTTAATTATGGTTATCTCCTCACAACATTGAATAGTTAATGTAAATATATTTTTGAAATAGTACTCCATATTTAAGTACTAATCTATGTACTTGTCATACACAGTTTTTAGCTTTCTTTCATAAGCTATCCAAAATAACTTCTGAAAATAGTTAATAGGATTATACGATAACAATTAAAATTTATTTTCTCTTAAAAATAACTCATGCATAAGCGTTAAAGCGCTTATGTTATAAGCTACAAAATAAGTTGTATATCCAAACAAAGCCTTAATATATGAGCTTATTATTAGCTGTTTTTATAGAAGAGGTAACAAAAAATAGAGAGTAAATAATAGGGTTAAAAGTAAGAGAGGGTGAAACTTGTTTCGATGTGTGCATGTTGCTACTGGTTGGTTGGAACAGAATGCTAGCATTTCAAGGTTCTGTTTTGCCACTGAATTTGTTTTTGCATTGTCCTTTCTCTAGGGTTCTGCTCAAGGGAGTTTCCACTTCCAACAAGCAAAGAGATTGAGCAGCCATGGGACATTCTTGAATAAATATTTTTCCTGTTTTTTATTTTATTTTATAAAATATCTTACCCCTTGTCCTATTTTATTATTTTGCCTTTAAATTTTCTGGAGTGAGGAAATCTATAATCATATGAATAACTAAGATGAATGGAAGATACATCATGAATACGATATTAGTCTTCTCTTTGATATTTTCCAGAACTTTAGAAGATTTGTTAGTTTCTATTCTATTCCTCTCTCATGAGTCACATGTTTGTTTCTGTTCAATTATATCCATGTATTTATTCATTCATACAACACTTTGTAAGTCAACGTACTGAAACTGATGAAATAATGCAATAAAATATACTTATAGAAAGAACTATGAACTTTCCTTAAAAAAGTATTAAGAACTCTGATTCAATGGCATTCTTATATTTATACCTTAATTTTTCAATTCACACACAAAGCCAGAAATAAACCTCCCAATCTCAAGAAAAAAGACATGCCAAAAATTTCTTCTAATTTCCTTCTCATCTATACTCTCTTCACCTTCATCTCTCCCTTAATAGACTCTACACATATTCAACCCAATGCACTTGTTCTTCCGGTGACTCAAGACTATGCCACTAGCCAATATGTTACACTGATTCACCAAAGAACACCTCTTGTTCCTATCAAACTAACTTTAGATCTAAGTGGTCAATTCTTTTGGATATATTGTGAAGAGAGTTATGTCTCATCCAGTTACCAGCCTGTTCATTGCAATACCAAACAATGCTCATTAACCGGATCGAAGTCTTGTAGAAACTGCTTCCTATCTGAACCAGGATGCAACATGAACACATGTAATCTTTTTCCAAATAACATTCTTACTCGCACCAATCAAATTGGTGAGGTTGCATTAGATGTTGTTGCAATCCATTCAACTGATGGATCAAATCTTGGTAAATTAGTTACTATAGATAACTTTCTATTCACATGCGGTAGAACAGATCTCTTGAAAGGTCTTGCTAGTGGAGTCAAAGGCATGGCAGGTTTTGGAAGGAGTAATATTTCATTACCTTCACTTTTTGCTTCTGCTTTCACCTTCCAAACAAAGTTTGCAATATGTTTGAGTTCTTCAAAAACATCTAGTGGTGTTTTGTTCTTTGGTGATGGCCCTTATGTTTTCCTTCCCGGGATTGATGTTTCCAAGTTTCTTATCTTTACACCACTTATCGAAAATCCAGATAACTCGGCCGGGCCAATTTTTCATGGAAGACCTGCAGCTGAATATTTCATTGGAGTGAAAGCTATTAGAATCAATGAAAAACAGATTTCATTAAATACGTCATTGTTGTCCATTGGTGATGAGGGTGAGGGTGGAACAAAAATTAGCACATTAAATCCTTACACAATCATGGAAACATCTATATATAATGCTTTTGTTGATGCATTTGCAAAGGAATTTGAAGATGTGCCAAAAGTTAAACCAGTCAAGCCTTTTAAGCTATGTTTTGACTTGCAGGATTTGGGTGTTACAAGGGTTGGACCTGCAGTGCCAACAATTGACTTTGTGTTGCAAAATAAGGATGTTTTTTGGAGGATGTTTGGGGCAAATTCAATGGTCCAAGTGAGTTGTGGGGTTTATTGTCTTGCATTTGTAGATGGAGGTGTAGAAGTAACAACTTCTATTGTTATTGGTGGGCATCAGTTAGAAGACAATCTTTTGCAATTTGATTTGCATAATTCAAGACTTGGTTTCAGCTCATCCCTATTGTCCAGACAAACTACTTGTGCAAACTTCAACTTTACCTCTAGTTCTTAATCTTGGGAAGCTTTTTTTATTGTTCTTTCTCATTATTTTTTGTGTTGCATAAATATTATCTTCCCTTTCCTTGTATCATATATGAATTAATATACATCAATCAATGTTTAGAATTTTTTTTAATAATTGATCAAATATGAGAACTGTTATTTAATCATAGTATTTGACCAATTGATATATGTTGTATTGGGTTTTTGTTTTTTTTTTTTTGAGAGAATGTATTGGGTTTTTGTTGTTGGCGACCTTTGATAAACGGAGCAATTTATTGTGATGCTCTCTGTAAATTCATTTTTAAGTTATTCAAATTGTTTCCCATTAGCCGAATACACAACAAATAGAGGGAATTCTTCTGAACTAGTATCCATGTATTATACACAAATTTAGAGAATAATGCATGCACTTTCTTTATATTTATAGCAACAGCCTTATTAACAAAATCTCTAACAAGGGGTTGTATATAAAATTATGCAACACAGTGTGAGTATTAAAGGTGCTAATTTTTGTGCCACCATTACCCTTATTGTCAATGGACAAGAGAGAAGACTTAAACTTGAGATTTTTGCCACCGATTTTAATTGATTTCACATCTATAAAGTACTCATAAGAAGCATCAACTAAATCAAAGAATGGAGCAGTGCTACAGGGTTGATAATAAGAGGGGTAGTGGTGAGTTGAAACTTGGAAAAAGAAGAATTTTGTTGGGTTACCCCTCCAATGAAAAGATTTCCAAGTCCTTTCTTGTTTGAAGATGTCAAACAAAGAGCAAACTTGTTAGGAAGCTTATCATGGGAGGATAATGAAAGCTGTTTTGGTAATGCCAATTGTGTCCTTCCAAGGCCTAATATCCCTTCAGCTTTTGGAAACCCTTTAAGAGGGAAATCACCAGAAAATTCATCTGAGTTTGTGCATCCAGAAAATAATCCCAAGACTTTCGAATTTGATACGAACAACACATCATCGCCGATTTCACCTGGACAAAGATTATTGTTTAATGGACTGCGTACCGCGCTACCACAAGTGTTGTTTGTGCAACCTGGTAATTTTGAAGGGCCATTGCATTTATTACATCTACTTTGACTTAGACCAGTGCCAAATTTGGATTTACAAGGGAGAGGAGTATAGGTTGAAGAAATATAGCGATTGTTGCGTTCATACCATAGCATTGCTCCTCCAAGATCAATAAATATATCAAAATTATGTCGAAGTGTTCCTATACCAAGTGAAGTATAGAAGATATTATTGGTTATAGGGTCTTTTCCAATTGGTAAGATTAAGGGACTAGTGTTTGATTGTGATGATGAGCAAGAAAATATCAAGGAGAGTTGTGGATTTTGCAAGTTTAGTTGGAGTAAGTTTATACTTCTTGATTTATGTATCAATTTTATTTTATTCAGTCAATAATAATATATGTAAAACCAAGAAACTCTTTGACGAAAGTTTAGCGATTAAAGATATTGGGAACACTTATTGTTATGTTACCTAGACCAGATAATTTTGTGTTACCCAAACTATTATCCTTATTTATTAATTTTGTTAAGTCTTAACCTAATTTTTTTCCTCCACTAATCCTTATTAGGTTTGCAACAACTCTATCGTAAAATTTTGGCTCTAAATTTGCATCATTTTTCATTTCTCTCTCTGATAATCGTGAATATTTTTTAAAGCAAAAATTTAATAGATATCTTAATCCTTATCCTCGTTATTTGTTAATTTTATTAACCTAATTTTTTTTGACAAGTTGTTGAACACTTATTTAATACGTTTACAAACAGAATATCCTAATTTTCATGCAAACTCGACTACCATAAATAATTTGTTAGGTTCCATGAACTGCATTAATTTTTTATGTTTAACTATAAAAGTAATAAATAAAATTGACCCGTGCAACAATATAATTTTGTATTCTTTTTATCTTTTTTCTTTATAATTTTTATTATTATCATTTGATTGTAATATTGTATCTCTAATAATCTAATTTGCGTTTATTGATCGACTCGTGATCTTATGGGTTAAAGATTATTTATTGGTCTCTATTATAGTCGAGAATACTCGTGCGTCGCACGGGTCAAAAGTCTAGTTATACATTGGTTTTGTACTATTTTCTTTTTGTTGGAAAACAAAAATGATGATATGTTATTTATTACAAAGCAACTCTTAGATGGTCACAACCTTAAATAAAATCTATTTGAACACATATATATGAATGATAAAACTTACAGGATAAATAATATTAAGTGACGCGACTAAATTATTTATTTTTTAAATTTGATCATTTATGTTTGTGTCCAAACACTTTTGATTTGAGGTTATGCTCAAGGGTCAGTCTAAAGGAGATGTCACTAAAACAAAGGTTTTGGAACCCCAAATTTTTAGGCCTCGTATTAGGCCGTTGAATATTTTTAATTTAAATATATTTTTAAAAGTCAAATTCTTTAAACATTTTTGTATCTAACTCGGTTGATAGTTAAATATAGAGTTTTATTCAAAAAAAAGTTAAATATAGAGTTGTATACTTGTAGTTCATGTTGCAAGTTTGATTTTAAATGTAGCTATTTTATTAGTTATAAGTATCTTAAATTATTTTTTCTTCATATTTCTATTAATATGATGTTAATTGTTGAAAATATATTAAGAAAGGTTGTGTGCAACCAAAATATGCAAAAATAAAAAACTAATTTATATTTTTGTTAGAAATCGATTTTACTTTGTTATTTCAAAGTTTAACAATTGGTAAATAACATATGTATTAAATATATTTTGTCATCATATATTATGAATTAAACTAATTCTTTTTTAAAAAAAAAATTCTTCACTAAGGTGGTTGAGTCTAACAAATGAAGTTAGATTTTTATAACCCAACAAATCAACATTCAAACTCTAACTAAGATCGTTGTCGTTATTTACTGTCTCAGTTGTTGCCTAACATAAAATTTCACATTTTGTGCTCTTAATTTTTATTTTTGGTTATCAACACACTTATAAATGCATTGGGCAAGCCTTGGTTGTACCAAGTAAGTATTTCTTTGGCCGACATACTTGCTTTAAATGATATCTTGTTTAGAGGAGTGATATTTTGACAACCAATTTTCAACAAATTTTGGGACAATGTTTTTCAAGGCTTTTTATTAGACAATAACAATAAAGAGAGAATAAAAGTATAATATAAATATGAGAGAGTTGTCACAAAAATTATTAAAAAATAGTTGTTCAAATATCATTTTTTTTTTTTATGTCTTTTAACATGTGCATCATAGGCTCAGTAGCAGTCTGTCTACCGAAGGCATACCATTTTAATGACGTCAAAGAAGACACTATACCGTGACGTTATATCGCTGTCAGCATACCTTAATTGATGCATGACGAAGGTTATAACCAAAAATAGATTAAATAATGTATGGGATTATATACATTTTCCTCACATATTCATTTCTATAAAAAGGAACCCTTCACATACATTAAGCACACTCATCCATTAGCAATATCATTGAACTCACAATGGCTTCTTGTGCTACACTTTTCTCCTCACTAACTCTCACAATAGCCCTTCTCTCATTTTCATGCTCATCACAACAGTTCTTCTCACCAATTGAAAAAGATCCATTAACCAATCTATACTCCACCTTACTTTGGGTAGGATCAACACCTACACATGAATTTAATTTTGTGATTGATATTGGAGGACCTATCCTATGGTATGACTGCAACAAAACCTACAGTTCTTCAACCTACAAACCCATCTCTTGTGAATCCAAACTTTGCACTAATGATGCTGGATGCATAAGCTACAGTGGCCATTTCAAACCAGGTTGCACAAACAATACATGTGGTGCTAACATAATTAACCCATTAGTTGATGCTATTTTTTCAGGTGATACTGGAAGTGATGCTTTGTTCATACCAAAATCTAAAATCCAAATCCCTGACTTTATTTCTGGTTGCACTGACTCTAATGCATTTACAGCTGCTTCTGACACTGATAATTTCCCTCTTAAAAACTTGCCAAAAACTAGTAAAGGTATATTAGGCCTTGCAAGAACACCACTTTCATTACCTAAACAGCTTTCATTAGCTCCTCAAAAAACTCTTAACAAGTTTGTTATTTGTTTACCATCTTCAACCAAACTTGGTAGTCTTTTCATTGGTGGGGTACCATCTAATTTTGCCAAGTTTAAACTCACTACTATTCCTCTAATTATTAACCCCTTTAGCACTGCTCCAATATTTACTGTAGGTGATGCTTCTTATGAATATTTTATTGATGTGAAATCAATTAAAGTTGGTGGTGAAATTGTTAGCTTTAAGTCTTCCCTTTTGTCCATTGACAATAAGGGAAATGGTGGAACAAAACTTAGCACAACGAAGTCCTTCACTGTGTTACATAGTTCCATATTCACACCACTTGTTAGAGATTTTACTAAGAAGGCTTCTGATAAAAAAATAAAGAAAGTGGCATCAGTGGCACCATTTGATACATGTTTTGATTTGAGCACTATTGGTAGGACTAAGACTGGATTGGATGTGCCTACTATTGGTTTGGTGCTGCAAGGGGGTGTGGAGTGGACAATTTTTGGTGGAAATTCATTTGTGTTGGTGAATAAAAATGTTGCATGTCTAGGATTTGTGGATGGTGGTAAAGAGCCAAGAACAGCTGTTGTGATTGGTGGACACCAATTGGAGGACAATCTATTGGAGTTTGATTTGGTTTCTTCTAAATTAGGATTCAGCTCTTCCTTGCTCCTTCAAAATGCAAGTTGTTCTAGATCAGAAAGCTGGTAAAAATTTCATTTCAATTGAGTGAGATTATTATGAGTTTAAATAGCTTTTGTTATTTCCCTTTTAATTGAGAATGATGGTGATTTGTAACTTTTGTCCTTCTCATTTTTCTTTATGTTTGTAACTTATGTATTGTTGACTATGAATCTATGAAGTGCGTGCATTTTCTTTTAAAAGCATATTTAAGAATACATGATATTAAATCCACTTGAGTTACTTTGATGGTATTAACTTAATCAGGATTTGAGAGTATGCTTATCTTCAAGGTTTTATAATTGATTCTCTCTGATATCTGTTAAATATCCGTCTAGTGTATATCAATACAGATATGGAGCAATAGAGGAGATAAGATAGCATATGACTAATATGTAATATCCTTGCCCATGAATATCTTTTGTGATTCCTACTTAGATATATTGTCCGTTTGATGGGAAAAAGAGATGTTCGTTGGTGAATTAATGTAAATGTATTGGCAAGTAGTGGTGTCAAGTGTGATTGGAAAAACAAGTGTATTGGGTTGAGTTGAAGTTTAATATAGGCTCTTCAGGGATAGATAGATATATGAATGTGAAATGAGTATTGTACTTGCAAAAAAGTACGAGTAATGGATACTAGAGTTTATACTGATTATTGGATGCCTTGAGAATGCTCCCAATGATGGTATTTATAGTCTCCTATGGGCTTGGGTTAAGATTACTTAGCCCCCAAGCAATAGGGGTATTTAGGTACTTTGAGCGGTTTCTAGATGATTCTAAAAGCTATTGAGGCGGCGCCCTGAATGAGGCGCGCCCTAGGCCTTGGAGCCCTTTTGGAGGGCGCTAAGGCTTCCTCGGAGGGCTTAAAATCCCTTCTAGAGGTCTTTCAAGTCCTTAGGAATATTATGACGGTCCAAGTATAACTACCTACTTTTTTGTCATATTCTTTAATTAATGAAAACATTCACTAAAAAGATAATTTTGAAAAATCAATATGTATGATTAAAAGGATCAAGTAAAACTTATACTACTATAGGTCTTCTCTCTTGATTATCACTTACCTTCTAATAGAAATTAAAATCTCAAATTTTTTATATGAGCATTATTATTTCATTTCTCTCTGAGATGTTACTCTAATTCGCATCACCAAAAAATGTTACCCTAATTTGTTCCCAAAAAAGATAAAAGATGTAGCTCTATTTTATTTATATTTTTACGGAAGATTTAACTCTAGTAATCATATTTGTCTATCTTAAATGTCTCATTAAAATATCCCGTGAGCTTAACTCAGTTAACAGGGATATTTTAAATTATATGCAAAGGTCGAGGTTCGACACTCCACCTTTTCCACAATCTAATTGCGTGAGTTCTAGCCACTAGGCTACTTAAAAAAAATGTCTCATTAAAATTTTTGATTGCTTACTTCATAAATTCGTAAAACATTGTAAAGACATTTTGTATATTGTGGCGCAGGTAGATTCGAACATGCACATATAAATTCGAGCATTCACCATTATTAAGGCAAAGTTTGGATTCACAAGGGATCAGATTGTAGGTTGATGAATTTAGCTACTATTGCAGTCATACCATAGGATTGATCCTCTAAGAACAATAACAAAATTGAAATCGTATTGTGGTATTCCTATCTAAAGTGAAGTGGAATATAGATTGGTTATTGGGTCTTTTTCAATTGGTGGGAAGTACTATTGTGATGAACTATGAAGTTCGAACATATAGTACCGATGCAAGTATAATACAAATATTTGGATATGCGAAATATTTAAAATTTATGATACGATACGAACAAGATATGTTAATAAAAAAATTATAATAAACCTTTATACCTATAAAATACTTGAAAAAATTATACATTGATTCGTTAATATATAACTATAAAAATCACAACTTACAAAATATAATACTTGTGATCAAAATAGAAAATGTATAGTTTTTGTATAAATGATATTTTATTTTCATTGCTATGTTAGGATATCAACAAAATCATCATTAAAATAACATAAAATAAATTTTGTTTAATATTATTGGCCGATTGAGTCGCTTCTCTCTCGCTACCTTCATAAAAAGTAAAAAACTTGACTTTTAAGTTTAGTTCGTCAAAAGACAATTTTACGAATTCACATCTTAAGATCATATACATTTTCATCGAATTTTCACAATATTGTATATTTTTTTTACTTTCAAGTTTCATAAGATATGTATCTTTAAAGTATTTTTCTAAACATTTAGAGTGTAGTATCTTATAAATTTCCAATAATTCTTTTTAAATTAATTCCAATACTGTGAATACGTATTCACAAGTATCAAGATAATATTGACATATTCGATATAAATATGTCTTCATATTTAAAGTATATGTCTTATTAACAAGTATTCTAGGATACTCTTTAAAGATCTCAAATGCATTAATTATAATGATTTTTATAAAATCTTATTATTAAAAGTTCTTAAAGAGTATCTCAAATACACTCGTTAACATTACCGCTAAAGTATTCATACTTCATAGCTTAGGATGAACCAGAAAAAGAGAGAAGGGTTGCTGTGAGAATTAGGGAAGAGAAAAATGCAGCAAGAGAAGCTATTGTGAGTTCAATGCTAATGGTAAATTGGTAATGGATAAGGGCGCTGGGTATGAATTTGGGGAGGCAGCTGACAAGTGGGTGGCTGGGTGTCTACTGTATAGTGATGGGACAAAGACAAATCAGCAGGTGCTGGGCCCGTAAAGGACACGTCAGGTTGTGCTGTGCGCGTGGGACCAGTAGAGCCAGTGGCGGTTCCAAGGCCCGGCGACCCCGGGCACTCGCCTGGGCTCCGGGCCAATTTTTTTGCAATTTCTTGTGTAAATTTTTATGAATTTTTTATATAAACCCCTATAAATTGGACAATTTCTTTAGATTTTTTGATTATTTGCTTGCAATTTCTTATGTAAACTCCTATAAAATGTGTTGCAAATTTTTTTACCCGGGCTTTACAATAATCCTGGCTCCGCCACTGAGTAGAGCTGGCTCAGAATTTAAATAATGGGGAAGGGGAGGTGGGTCCAATAAAAAACCGGGGCCTACTTTCACCCATTATTGACTCTTGTGGGTCTATTGTTCTTCTACGAGACTATTTTGCATGGAAGAGAAATTTACTCTTCTCATTAAAAAAGTAATTTAGCTGGTATAAACATTAGTTAAAAGTTGCTGATATAATGTAACTAACAATTTCATAATTGAAAAGAGTAATTTATCATGAAAGACAAGTGGTTTCTCTCGTTGAGTAGTGGTAGCTACATTCTCTTGTAAACAATCTCTTTAATACTCATTCTCATATTAATTTAAATTATTGTGGACGTACACTTTAAAAATAGAACACACACAAAATGATGTAGGATACATTGGTTTCTTTCAATAAAAAATTAGTGTTAGAGAAAACGTTTAAAAACGAGTATTGTTAGTATTTCTCTTTCAATAAAAAATGAGTGTTAGACACGAAACATAACTTAGTTATATCTTCGTAAATTTAATTCAGTTGATATAAACATTATATAATATATGTCGACGTAATTCACCTTTTTAGGACCACTTCACAATTTTTAAAGAAGGAGCACTTCACTTATGGGGGTGGGGGGTAGAGAAAAATAAAAGGTCAGTTTCTTTTTTATTTGAAAGTTGTTTTTTTGACATTAAATTTTTTTAAAAAAACACATGAAAATGACGAAATTAACTCAGTATTAGTTAACTACCATTGCATTATAAGATCTTTTATTACCAAATCTTTTTCTCAGGAACTGGTGTGTAAGAAAAAAATAAAACTTAATGTCTTTGCAGCATATATGAGGAGTGTTATTTGAACAATCATTTTGTTGACAACTTGAGGGACAACCTAAATATACAAATAAATATAAGTATTGACACAAAAACCAAAACAATGGAGAGAGAAAGTAAAAACAAAATGTGAGTAAGAGAGAAAGTTATCACAAAAGTTGTCAAAAAATGATTGTTCAAATATCATTTCTCGCATATATATATATATATATATATATATATATATATATATATATATATATATATATTTCATAAAATTATGAATTAAAGAGGATAGTGATACCACTCAAGACACTTGCACAAAACCAGCTACATTTTATTTTATTTTATTTTATCATTCACACTTTTGGATTTGGCCTGACTGTATGATAATTATCCAGTAATGAAAGTACTTTGATGTGACAGGTAGGGTAAATCAAAATCCATGGCTTTAAATGTTATGATGCAAACTGAGGATCAGTGTCCTCATCAACAAGTAAAAATCAGTTGTAGCTATGCAAGTTGAGGATGAAAGTTTTGGGGAAAAAGATTTGATAATGCAGCTGTAGTTAATTACTATTGGGGTCAACGGTAGTTAATCGTTGTTATATTTTTTTAGTAGTATTTTTTTTTTAAATAAGGTAAAATGAGATATATTATTAAACACAAAAGCGTTTCATCCTAAACAAGGCGTGCTAGGAATGAAACATCCAAAAAATTTGTACAATGTTACTGATGTCTAAAAAACAGACACACCAACCAAAATAAAAAAACCAACAACAAAAGATGAAATTAAGTGACAACACACATGCAAAGTAACAGATGCCACCATCAATCATGAAAGCTATAGAGAAAAGTTTCGTCATTTTTATTTGTTTATAGAAAAGTTTTGTAAGTCAAAAAAGTAACTTTCTTTTTATTTTAATTTTTCTACACAGTATGTTTTCCACGTTTTTCTTCTATAGCCTTTGTATAAGAGTAGATACAATTTCAATCTCACATAGAGCTCATATTCTGGCTTTTAATTTTTAACTAAAAAATAGTTGGTACTCAAAAGACCTATTTTAAATCGAATTTTGTACTAGTAATTTATCAAATTAGTTCTTAAATATGTATAGAACTTTTAAAAAGACATCTCACATTATAAATATTTTATAAAATAATCTTTAACATATTTATTGAAAAATTTATTAAGTTGGTCCTTATGTATAACAACTTATTATCAATTGGTCTCTAACATATTTATTGAAAAATTGATATGAATGAAGTTTGACAGAGTCAATAATATTTTTGAGATATTCAAAATGTTAAGAACCTATTTGACAGTGTCCCATAAAATCATAGGCTAATTTGGTTGTTTTCTAATTTTTGTTTGCTTATAAAAAGAACCGATTTTTAGTGTTCACTAGTCATAGACCCGTGCAGAAGCACGGGTCACGTAACATTATGGTAATCATATAAAAAATAATTACATTGTTAATATCATCAAATATTTAAAAATATTAAATGAAAGTTATCAACATTAATATAATGTTTTGACAAAAATGTATTTTTGGTCCCCTAAGTTTCACAAACTTACGATTTTGGTTCTCCAAGTTTAAAAATAACACTTTTGATCCCTTAAGTTTTACCCCATTTGCAAATTCATGGTCCCCTTGATTTTGATTGAGATGAGAATGAGAAATAAGCCCCAAATCGCAAGTTTGATTTTGAGTTCTGATTTGAAAATGAAATTATCAGAGCTCATGTGACCTTTAAACACTTAGTTTTTAATATAAATTGCAATTAAATGGAATTTTGAGTTCTCTACGTTTTTTTCTTTATAATTCTCATTGTTTTATGCTTTTTTCTTTTATTATAAATTGCAATTATCATAGCTTGATTTAATTTATTTTTAATAATATCTACATCAACAAAAAAACATTAAAAAATAGCGTCATGTCAGTTTTGACTGAGTCAAAATCAAGGGGGACCATGAATTTGTAAATAGGGTAAAACTTAAGGAACCAAAAGTGTTATTTTTAAACTTGGGGGACTAAAATCGCAAGTTTGTGAATCTTGAGGGACCAAAAATGCATTTTAGCCTAATTTTTTTTTTTTGTAAAAAAAACATTTATATAATGTTTTTATTGAATTATTTTTTCTTATATATTATAAAATATGTTAAATATTTGAATCACGTATGTTGTGGATTTTATTTTCTTATGTACACGAAAACAAATTTTTATATACATATTTGAGAAAGTAAATAAACTAATTTTTTTAAATCTCATAATTATTTTCAAAATATCAACATCAATGTAGTGTTTCTAATAAATAAATTTTTATTTGATATACAAAACACCGTTCAATGTTTGCATCGCACCCGTTGCAAATTTTATGCGTTTTATCTACAAAAATAATTTTTTATGTAATATATGAGAAAATTGATATGATAAAAATGCGGAAACTCATTAATATTGTCAAAATATAAACATTAATACATTGTTTCTATTTAATAAGTTTTTATTTTATATGCAAAACACCGTTCAATGTTTGCACCGCATCCGTTGCAGATTTTATGTGCTTATATATATAAATAAATTTTTATGTACATATATGAGAAAATCGATACGATAAAATTTTAAAAACTCATGACAATTTTTTCCAAATATCATTATCAATGCAGTGTTTCTATTAAATTAATTTTTATTTTATATGGAAAACACCGTTCGATGTTTGCACCGCACTTGTTGCATATTTTATGTGTTTTATTTGCAAAAACAAATTTTCATCCAAATATATGTTTATTCATTTACGCATGTATATTAGATCTTACACGAACCAAACAATTAGACTCAATTGACTAATGAGCTCCATTAAAGACGAACTATATAGAAGAACTTGAGCTTGATTCCTTAATAAAACAATTTTAAACAAAACTTTATTTACGTTCAACCTAATTCCAAATGAACATGATTCCTTTCCACTAAGATCTAGAGGATTAACACCAAAAAGATCTTATACTAAAACTATCTCATTGGCAGCGAGTGGAGTGCCACAGTCCCATTTTTGCTGCAAATTAGATCCTTGGTATTAATGTAGAGGCTAATGCTTGTTGGTGGGAAAAATACACCAACGAATTCCGACAAAAGACTACCATCTTGTGTATTAATTCCACCAAAACATGTGAAGAGCACTGTTATGTGGTGCAACACAGTATGTGCAAATTTCGACGTGCAATTCAAGCACGTTACTTATTACCCCGCGTATCCCACCAAAAGATGTGAATGTTGTATTATTATTATTATTATATTTTTTTATAAAAAAATTAATTTTAACCAACTATCCGTGTATTAAAAAAAAAGGAAGTTATATTAGTATGTTTCTATTAAGATTAAAACAAATAATGTGCTTGAATTACACTTTTCTCGAATTTTGCACCTAGTGTTTGGCACCATATATCAATGCTTTAAGACCATGTATAATGGTAAATACCATTCAACAACCTTCAACATTCACTTTTTCAATTCCCAACACTCCACATCATTTTCTCTCTCTTAATTCAACACTCATTCAATTTTTACCTCTCCAATAGTTTTTTCATTCAACAGCCTACCCCACCACCTTACTCTACCCCACCACCTTTTATTTCTTATTCTTATTTAATTTTATATTTTTGTTTTTATAATTACATAAAATTACAATTATCGATTATAATTAAATTAAAATAAAGAAACACTTAACAATTTTTTTTTGTATTTTGTAAAAACAAAAATTATTTGCAATAATTTATTTTTATTTTCTTAACTTAAAATGCAATACAACAAACTAAGCACGCGACACACAAATAACTTAAAATGCAAGACAACAAACAAGCACACAAAACATAAGTAATTTATTAGTACGATACAAATCATCTTCAATCACGAAACATTCCAAACTTTGTCCATATGTGCTTCACTAGATCTGCTTGCAATTCGTGATGAACATTTGAATCACGCAACTCAGATCTAGCACGCACATGATTTGCAAAAGTGGGTAACACCTCGGTCGAGTATGGTTGCGGTGTACTAGATCCACTTCCCTCAGATTGCTCAAAATCGGTCCAACGTTGAGCATATGTATCTCGTTCATCCTCAACAATCATATTATGTAATATGATGCATGACCTCACGATGATTCCCAAATCAGCTATGTCCCACAAGCGAGCTGGTTCACGGATGATTTTAAATCGAGTTTGAAGCACTCCAAAAGCTCGTTCAATGTCCTTCTGACATCCCTCCTGATGTTTTGCAAATAACTTATCAGGTTCACTTTGAGGAAGTCTAATAGATTTGACGAAAGTTGGATAAGAAGGGTAGATACCATCAGCTAGATAGTATGTCATATTATAGGGACGTTGATTCAAAAAGTAATTCACCCTTGGAGCCTTTCCCTATTCCACATCATCAAACACTGGTGACCGGTCTAGAACGTTTATATCGTTCAACGTTCCCGGACATCCAAAAAAGGCATGTCAGATCCATAGATCATGAGATGCAACTGCTTCAAGAATGACTGTGGTGGTTCCCTTATCCCCCCTGGTGAATTGACCTTCCCATGCTTTAGGACAATTTTTCCACTCCCAATGCATGCAGTCAATACTCCCTATCATCCCTGGGAACCCCCGCATTTCACTAACATTTAGTATTCTTTGCAGGTCATCTTGGGTTCGTGCTCTCAAGTACACTTGGTCATACAGTCGTATAATTCCTTTGCAAAATCTAAGTAAGCACTCCAATGCTGTACTACTTCCTATTTTGATGTATTCATCGACCGCATCTGCTGCCACACCATATGCTAACATTCGCATTGCTGTGGTACTTTTTGCTAATGGTGATATACCTTCTTTGTTGGCGGCATCAACTCGCTGGGTGAAGTAGTTATCAGTACTTGAAAGGTCTCCAACGATTCGAAGGAAAACATGTTTTTGCATCCGGTACCGACGACGAAACATTGCATCGTCATATGTAGGCTCATTGGCAAAGTAGTCATCAATGAGTCTCTGGTTAGCTGATGCATGATCTCTATTTAAATATTTTCTTGTACGAGATCTGTAACACCCTGTTTTCCCAACATAAAAATTTCTCAAAATAATAATCAGAGTTTCACGACTTAAACGGAATGCTACATTTCTTAAAAATCACAATGGAATAAATAATAATTTATCCTTCAAAATATTTCAATCAAATCTTAAATCACTTCGCAGCGGAATCTATTTCAAAAATCTTAAAAACAACTTTGGCACGAAGGCCTCAACGTAAAATCTCATCAAATTCTTTAATATCATGTTCATAAAATCTCATAGTTAAATACGTAAAGAATAGAAAACATAAGTAAAGTTCCCCATCCCGTTACGTATCAGAGCACCTAGACACGTGAGGAGTCCACTCACATCAACAGCTAGTCCTTGAAATCTGCACTTGCCCACAAGGCGACAATTCCAACAGAAGGGGTGAGATTTCACAAACATTAAACTTAAGCATATAATTCATCAATTTACAACTAACAACTTAAAACATCAACTAATCACATAATCTTCAACAAGTACAATCATAAAGCAACTCATCATAGTTCATCATATTCATCAACAAATATAATCTCAAACAACTCATTATAATCATGTATAGAAACATCATCAAAATTCATCATATAGAAAACATCATCAAAATTCATCATATAGAAAACATCATCAAAATTCATCATATAGGAAACATCATCGCATCATCAAGTTCATCATGTTAAACAACAAATGCATTAATAATTATTTCATCAAGACTCTTCTTCAACAACTCAACATCTTAGACAACTTAGACAACTCGACACGACTATGCAACTTCTTAACATCTTGACATCTTAACAACTTATATGCATGTGGTACCATCCGGGGCATAAGCCCCCATCGCTAAAGGTCAAATAGGACCTGTCAGGCATTAAGCCCCCATCGCTAAGGTCAAATAGGACCTGTCAGGCATCAAGCCCCCATCGCTAAGGTCAAATAGGACATGTCAGGCATTAAGCCCCCATCGCTAACTATGCTATGCAACAACACGACTCAATGCAACGACACGACTCAAATACAACGACATCATCTCAATACCACAACAACAACTTCATAATTCAATATTAAAACAACCATAAAAGATTCATTAATCATAAACAACTTCATCATATAACTCATGCACAATCAATTAAAGAAAGAATTGCATATCAAATTACAAGTACTGAAATGATAATTCAATTACCAGCAAATCACATATTCATATCAAAACTCAAATCATAATCAAAACAATTCAAAACAGCACAAGTAAACAACTTAGAAAATCTGGAACAGCCTAATCTCATGGTTCTAACCTTAAAACTAATTCTGATTATCAATCTTATGAATTATCTAAGGTCTGTGCATCAATTTTGCATCACTTAAACCGTTAAACATCATTAAACCATTAAATTCTCTCATAACCCTAATTCTCAAAAACTCTCAAAACTAATCCCTAACATGTTAGATGTAATTTCAGAGATCATACACTTAATTTTAATGAGAGTTAGTCTCACCCTTACCTTAATTCAGATGAACAAAGCTTACGGAAGAAAACAAAAGTGATGAAAACACCCAAATATACTGCTGCAGTGCGCGACAGTTTTCTCTTAACTCCGACCTTGTTTCGACGATCCGAACGGTGAAAAGGTAGACCCAGGTGTTGTGAACCTTGTGTCCAAAATTCGTCACGATCCAACGGTTAATGAGTGAGAAATCGCTGTTTTACTGAGGCAGATTTCAGAAAAACGGGAATTGCTTTCTCTCTTCTCTTTGGTGGCTACTTTTCTCACAAAAACTGTTTTTACCTTAAAACTATTCTAACCTAACTTCTCCTATTTATATATCTCTTCTCCTCTATCTTATTTACTCTTATCACCAAAAACTACTCTCTTCCCTAATATCTTAATAATAATAATAATACACCAAATAACAAATATATTTCTATACTAGATAACATATATATATCCACACAAAATAACATATATATTTCTACATAAAATAACAAATATATTTTCAAACCAAATAACAAATATATTTCTTTAACAAATATATCTCTATATAACAAACATATTTCTATAACAAATATATCTTTACACCACATAACAAATATTAGCATATTTCATCAAAATATATATTATAAATCAAATAATAATACACTAAAAATACAATAAATTAATAAAATATTAAATATTAAAAGTAGGGTGTTACAAGATCCACTACCTGATCCACTACCTTCCTCTATTTTTTTGCGACGCTGAATAAATCGGTTGACGATATAAGTGTCTTCAACATCACGTTTTTGGAAGTAGGCATCCATATCAAAATGATCCATTGATAGTTTTTGGTGATATTGGAAGTAGATATGAATGAGAGTTGTGATATTGAAAGTAGATATGAAAGAGACTTGGTGTTATTGGAAGTAGATATGAATGAGAGTTGTGATATTGAAAGTAGATATGAAAGAGACTTGGTGTTATTGGAAGTAGATATGAAAGAGATTTGAGATATTAGAAGTAGATATGAATGAGATTTGTGATATTAGAAGTAGATATGAGTCCCTATATATAAGCACATTGTGTGGTGGACACTGCCGGATGCGAAAGAAGTTATTGTATTGTATTAAAGCAAATTGTGGGGATAATTATTAAAATCACGGATAGTGGGCATAATTATTAAAGCAAATAGTAGGTGAAATAAGTGGCACACAGTTGGCATAATTATTAAAGCAAATAGTAGGTGAAATAAGTGGCACACAGTTGACATAATTATTAAAGCAACTTCTTTGTGAAATAAGTCACGGGGGACTAGACAACACTAGGGACTATCACCGAGGACTAGACAACACTGACAATTATTAAAGTAAACAGTGGGGAGTAGACAATAACAATTTTGACCGAATACAAACAAAAATTACAGTGAAATTAATTTCCAAACAGGTCGCGCACCAAGTTTTCCAACAGATCTTTTTTCCTGTCATCGAGATGCTCTTCAGAAGTTAACTTTAGGTACAATTTCATTTTCTTCAATCTGTTTTTCTCCTGTTGCACTGCGGTGTACTCTTTCAATCGTTCAATCTCTTGCTCCTTGATTTCTTTGAATTGAACCCACTCCTTTTCCACCTCCTCCAAGGCATCGTCCTTGCTTTTCTTTTTTCCTTTTTTTTTAGCTGCCTCCCTACCCATTGGACGAGCACTAGATCCTACAGAGTCATCGTGAGATCTCTTAGATCCACTACTTCCTGAGCCAACATTTCCACCTACTTGACTAGTGTAACGTGGTTGATCACGGAGAGCGATCCATTCTTGCTTTAAAGTAAATTGAACATTCTTCCCACATGCAAATAATTCCTGAGCTTTTGCCAAAACATCATCTTCCGACCAACCGCTTCCTTGCATACGCTTAGCGCCTTCATAAGCACCAATCCATTTATTTATTACTTTGCTCATATAATTAAAAAGGTTTCGGCATGCAATTAGATCACGTGGAGAATCGAATGAGCAATACTCATTACAATACTCAGCAATTTTACCCCAATATGTTTCACCTCTCTGGTTTCTCCCGACAACACTGTTTGTTCCATATTTAATCCATGCACTAATTAGCACCAAATTTTGTTCAATGTTCCATGCTGGTTCTTTACTTTTCTTGCTCCTAGGAGTTGAATCTTCTGGACTTGGAGTGACTTCATTAGACACTGCCATGCCACCAGGAGTTATTTGTGTTGAAAATTCAGGAAATTGAGATGTCCCAACACTAGGAAAATTTTCATTCCCCATTGGCATATAACCATTAAAAGGAGGTGTTTGAGATGGATATCTCATCATAGATCCATAATATGGATGAAAGTTTGGAGCAGAGGATGACTGGTTGAAATTTGGCGTAAGACCAAAATTATGTATGTTTTGAGGACGTTGGTTGAAAAATTGATTTTGATTTTGATAATTGTTGGGATTTTCGTAGTTAAATGGGTAATTAGAATAATTTTGGGTGTTGAAGTGGTTATTATTGGGATCCATTTCACTAAAAATAAGGTTAAAACTTCACTTAGTTTGCTAATAAAAGGATAAAGATAGTAAAAAACTTGGTTTTTTTTCTGTGTCCAAATCAAATGAACCAAGTCTCTATTTGTAGAGAAAAAAAAATCATGAATTTTGGTATTTTTTTTATTTTTTTTTAAAATAATTTTCACCGAAATAATTGAGGTTTAATAATTAAAATGATAAGAATCCGGACAACCAATCAGAGTCAGACACGTGGCAGCATCATCCAAAAAGCAGATTCTCTCTCTTCCCTCTGCAGCGTCACGCGCTGCTGCTCGCGCGTGTAATCCACGCGCCGTGTTGGTCCAACGAAAACGTGACACCCCCTGCGGTCAAATTAAATTTTGTTGAAAGCTTTCAACCTCTCTCTCTTCCATGTCATGTTTCAACAAACCATTGGAGCATTTTTGGTTGTTTAAAGCTGCTTTCAACATGGCATTAATCATCCATTGGAGGTGGTCTAATATGTAGGCATCTATCTAATTAGTTTTTTTGTTTTGTTGAGAGGACCAACCAAATTACTTGCCCGTCCATTTCATCCCCTTTATAAAACTATTATCATTAATAGATTGAATCCAATCAACCTTTTTTACAATACGGTTAAATAAAGTGTTTTTTTTAGGAAGGGTTAAATAAAGTCTTAGTTGCTATCATTCGAAAAAAAAAAATTAATTGCTATAAATATATCATATTTTCTTTAAAATCTCTAAGAAATATTTGATTCAAATTCTTCAAATATTTTCTATCAACACTTTTAATTCAGTTTTAGAAAAATTAAAAAGAAAATATTGTTATAAAATGATATAAAAGGACAAGATCAAAGATGAAGAAAGTGTAGATTTTTTTTTTGTGGAAATTATGCATTTAATGTATTAAAAATTTCAAAAGTTATATTTTCAATTGAGAACTCCACTGAATGACTTGCACATCCACAATTGTAGCTAAATACAGTTACAAAATCTCTATATAAATTGAAAACTCCACTAAGTTTGAAAAAACACACCGAGTTCAATTAAGTTGTTGATAACTATTTCTTTCTTCTCCTTTCAGTTTGTGTTAATGAGTCATTATTCTCTTTATTTTATTTTTAATTAAGAGTGTTCACCATAGTCCTTTTTGAGTAAGATATCCCTTCAAAATTAAGAATGGTGTTAAGGACATAGTCTGTTTGATAATTTATGTCCCTTTGGAATAAATGGTACTTTGAAGGTTATAGTCTCTTTTGAGAAATAATAATGTTCCTTTAGAATTAAGAATGATCTTAAGAGTATCTATCCTTTTGATATTTGTTGCCTCTGGAAAATTTAGAAATTAGAAATGATGGTATCACCATATTTAGATATTAGAATGATGATAATACCATAATGGAATGGTCATAGTACCGTAATTGGTTTCAGTATTAAATTAATAGTGGTCTTAGTAATATATTGGAGTTGTAATTCTCGAACGATTAACTACAATACACTAATTAATCGCACATTTGTATCTGAGTTTTTTTTTTTATCATGAAGGTAGCGTGGTTGATGGTCTGTCTTGCACAATTTTATACAATGTCGTGAAATATCTTAAAGATAGCGACTTTGTCTTGACGCAACTAGTAAAAATTCGATAGATAAAAACTCTTTTCTAAAATAGACTTTAAAAATCCAAATACAATAGTTTGAAAATTCAAAAACCAACATTTAGCAATTGCAAACTAGAAAAGGTAACATCATAACATGTACACAGTGATTAAAAGTTCAAAAACTTCTCAAAAGCTTGTATGTTTGCATATCGACATAAAACCAACATACAAACAAGTACAAACTACATCATTGTTCATTGAAAATTTAAAAAAGAAATCATAGTCAACAAAACATAAGTTACAATCATGGAGAGAAATGAAAAGGACAAAAGTTTACAAATCACCATCTTACTCGATTATTAAAAGGGAAACAACAAAAGCTACTTAAACTCATAATAACCTCACTCAGCTGAAATGAGAATTTCTGAGTTGGAGTTAGAACAGCTTGCATTTTGAAGGAGCAAGGAAGAGCTGAAACCTAATTTAGAAGAAACCAAATCAAACTCCAATACAATGTCCTCCAACTGGTGTCCACCAATAACAACAGCTGTTCTTGGCTCTTTACCACCATCCACAAATCCAAGACATGCAACATTTTTACTCACCAAAACCATTGAATTTCCACCAAAAATTGTCCACTCCACACCTCCTTCTAGCCCCAAACCAATAGTAGGTACATCTAATCCAGTATTAGTCCTATCAATGGTGCTCAAATCAAAACATGTTTCAAATGGTGCCACTGATGCCACTTTCTTTATTTTTTTATCTGAAGCCTTCTTATTAAAATCTCTAACAAGTGGTTTCAATATGGAACTATGCAACACAGTGAAGGACTTCATTGTGCTAAGTTTTGTTCCGCCGTTTCCCTTATTGTCAATGGACAAAAGAGAAGTCTTAAAGTTAAGAATTTCACCACCAACTTTAATTGATTTCACATCAATAAAGTATTCATAAGAAGCATCACCTTCAGTAAATATTGGAGCAGTGCTAAAGGGGTTAACAATAAGAGGAATAGTTGTGAGTTGAAACTTGGAAAGAGAAGATCCTACCCCACCAATGAAAAGACTACCAAGTTGGTTTGAAGATGGTAAACAAAGAGCAAACTTGTTAAGAAGTTTAAAAGGAGCTAATGAAAGTTGTTTTGGTAATGAAAGTGGTGTTCTTGCAAGGCCTAATATACCTTTGCTAGTTTTTGGTAAGTTTTTGAGAGGGAAATCAGATTCAGTAGAATCAGCAAATGCATTAGAGTCAGTGCAACCAGAGATAAAGTCAGGGACTTTGATTTTAGATTTTGGTATGAACAAAGCATCACTTCCAGTGTCACCTGAAAAAATAGCATCAACTAATGGGTTAATTATGTTAGCACCACATGTATTGTTTGTGCAACCTGGTTTGAAAGGGCCATTGCAGCTAGTGCATCCAGCATCATTAGTGCAAAGTTTGGATTCACAAGAGATGGGAATGTAGGTTGAAGAGTTGTAGGAATTGTTGCAGTCATACCATAGGATTGGTCCTCCAATATCAATCACAAAATTGAATTCATGTGTAGGTTCTGTTCCTACCCAAAGTAAAGTGGAGAATAGATTGGTTATTGGGTCTTTTTCAACTGGTGAGAAGAACTGTTGTGATGAGCATGAAAATGAGAGAAGGGCTATTGTGAGAATTAGGGAGGAGAAAAGTGTAGCAAAAGAAGCCATGGTGAGTTCAATGCTATTGCTAATGGATGAGTGATTAATGTTTGTGAAGGGTTCCTTTTTATAGAAATGAATATATGAAGAAAATGTATAATCAGAGACTGATACATTATTTAATCTTTTTTAATTGACTGCATTTGAACTGCTATATATATAATATTTTTCTTTAATCTTCTTTGCAGTTGGTAGATCTGGAATGAACAATTGTTTCTTACAGTATTATTACTTTAATGAAATACTTTTGGTTTCTAATTGTTTATATCTTCACAGAATGTGCTCATCTTTGGTACATACAATGTAGTCGACAAAAAAAATTTATATACAATGACCATCATTATGGTCAATATTATAAAACTTCAATGCTTATCAACTGGGTGCATGAGCTCTAATATATTGATGCTACTTGTGTTTTATTTTTTGATTTTTGTCTATATGCTAATCACTTGTTTAAAGAGCTCAAATCTTCTATCACTTCAATCAATCTTGTTGTGAATTCGTTGATAAAAACATACCAATAATATTTTTGATGCGTGGAGCAAATTAATACCAAGCAATCAATATCAAACGGTTGACAAAATAATTCAAACAATAAGTAAACAACAAAAGATGAAAGAAGAAGAAGAACACAAGAATTTGTTTACCCAATTCGGTCTAATGATGACCTAGTCTGGGGGAGAGAGCAGCTCTTCGTTCCACTATAATGATATGAGTTTCTTTACAAAGAGATATTGAGTTACAAGAATCAGTCTTCAAACCTAAGTCTATCCAAGTCCCAGCCTCTTCCCGTGACCAAGAGACTCAATCCTAATAGTGTTTTGTTCAAGGTAAATCAAAACAATCCTAACCCTAGTGTTTGTTGCCAAGAGAAATTCTCTATAAACCCTAGTTTGTATGTTGGCTTCTAAACCATGTTTTCTACACAGTGTTTTGTTTCTACACACATAATCATCTGATACAAAGCTTATATTTATAGTGGAAAGCATCCCTCAAAAATTGAAACAGAACCGGCCCATGAAAACACCGTTTTTATTTTTCTCCCCCTGCGACAATTCAGGCGCCGAGCTCTGTTGTTCGGGCGCCGATTTTTTACGTAGCAAAATGCTACTTTTGCAGGCACAATTCGGGCACCGAACTACTCCATTCGGGCCCCGAATTGACATTTCCAGGATGCATTGGGTCATTTTCCAACAAATCTATTGTTGTCACTTGCTAATTTGACTTATGTATTTTGTTATTAAAATTAACAATTAAGAAAGGCACAAATTCATTGAAGAAGATTTGGCTAACATTTTATTTTCGTTGAAGAAAATTCATTGAAGAAGATTTGAAAAACAGATGATTTGCCGATTCAAAGGCACCACAACTACTTATAGAAAATTGTGATATATGATTGACGATAACTCATCTAAATAAGTTATCTTTGGTAGGAAGTCAATTGCGAAGAAAATAAAAACACCTTAAGCATAACCTCTTTATGGCAAATTAAATTTGAAACTAGTGAAAAGACTATAGTTGAATAGTAGAAATCATATGCAATTCATCAACTTTAAGCCCCAATCCTCGAACAACAAATATCTATGAAGGCGGATCATGGAGTGATCGTCTCCCTTATGCCAAGTAAACCGACGACTAAAAAGAGAAAGATCTACCAACAAATTATCATCAATGAAACTGTTAAAGGGTGCACAGTCTAAATTTTTTTCTCTTCCACCACCACCACTCCCCCCAACCGTGCCCTTAAGCACATTGGTATATGCGCTAACACACACACACACCCCCCCCTAACCGTGCCCTTAAGCACATTGGTATCATTAGATTGACTTCACTTTTTCAAGGTTTCCTTCAAGGTCTTAAGCATTGCTTTCCTATCTTTCTCCAGAAGGCGAGATACCCTTTTCAAACTATGCACATAATGTTTAAGAAGACTGCCAGATTTCTTCTTAGTAAGGCACTAACATTTATTGGAACTAATTAAGTTTTTTGACTTCTTTTTGTATAAAAAATAATCCCTACATCTCCATGATTGTGATCATTAAGCCACTTTATACTCCATGGCCTAGACATTTTTGACCAATTTTTATCCGGTGGACAAAAATTAGAATAAGTAACTTTCTTTGGAAGAGAAACATTATACCCACACACCTCTCTTACACCAAAGATTTTGGATTCCAACCCATTGAAAAAGTAAAAAAGTAACTAAAAAAACCAACGTGTCATTAACAACCATCACCACCTCCACTATCCTCCCATTGGAATAATGTTAAAACCATCAAAATCAGTGTCAACGATACGTTGTTGAATTTAAAGAAATAGATTCTCATTGATCATATAATCTAACATACCAGTCTTCGCCCACTCCATACAGTCTTTAACCATACGGTAGTTACGCACAAGCTAAACCCGAGGTGCAATTTGAGGCGTTTTAATCACACAAGAACTCGTCTTATTTACAACCGTATCCGCGTCACCTCCACCTCCTTACTCCCCGATACCCCCCTAACTCCATCCTACCCTTAACATTGGGCTCCCCCTCCATTTCCTTCCTAAACGAATTCCCCTCCCTCTCCACGCTTTCCACCAAAACCTCATTCCCCACCAGCACACCCGTAGCGCCATTGATCACAATATTATTATTAATATTATTGTTATTTAATTGTTTTGCCAGAGGAGAAAAGACATATGTATCATTTAAATTAGGAGCAACTCTTTCATATTAGACAAGTAGGGTATATTTTATTTATTATTTTTATCTGGTATGAAAACATTCCCTTTTTTCTTTCTGATAAGAAACTAACGAAGGAGTAATACTTCCTCCTATAACATCAAAATGAAGAAGAAGACACATGTGTTCTAACGTGCTTCAAATTTTAACCGAGGTACCTGTGAATCTTTAATTAAGAGTAAACACCTCTTCTTAAATTAACGATACTCACCTTGTAAAATAAAGTGAGTAATATCAACTGATAATAAATAACTTAATAGTTTATATTATATGCACATATATAATAAAATACAAGTGATTATAATATTTGTTGTGAATTCTGATAAAATCACACTAATGAAATACAAAGATGTGTAGAGCAAAGATAGTGATAATCAATAGATAAAATAGCCTCAAGCAACAACAATAACAAACACTCCTAAAACTTAGTGTAGAACAATATCACAAGCATAATCAAAGCAATAAAGATAAACACCGAAAGAAAGGAACAAACACACCAAAGATTGTTGACACAGTTCGGTCCAATGTGACCTAATCTGGGGGAGAGAGCAGCTCTCCAATCCACTAACAAAGAGTTCTTCCAAAGAGATTACAAATGAGTTACAAGAAATTAGCACAAGAGAACAAAACCTAATTTCATCCATTTTTCTCAATCTAACCAATGAAAAAAACACAATGATTTTCACTCTCCAGGGTGATTACAATGTTTTCCAACCCAAGAAAACCTCACTACAAAGACACTCAACCCCAAAGTTATCTCTTTGTATTATCTAGTTTCTCTCTCAAAGTCACACCCAAAACTTAAAGAAAGAAGCCTTTTATAGTGTTCAGCAAAACGTGAATTCGGCCACCGAACCAAGCTCATCGGCCACCAAATTCGTTTTCGTACACAGTACGAAAACAACCTTATCCATTCATTCGGCCACCGAAGAGGGGGAACTCGGGCGCCAAAAAAAGTCGAATGAAAAAATTGAATTGGCACACAAAATTGGCACACAAAAATGTATATTATTGTGATTTTTTTAAAAAAATAATCCATACTTTCATTCCAAACTATTTTAATAGTTTGGAATGAATGTATGGATTATTTTTTTTAAAAAATCACAATAATATACATTTTTTTTCGAGCTAATCACAATAATATACATTGGTCTTGTACTATTGTCTTTTTAGTTGGAAAACAACCTAGGGATATGTTATTTATTGGACATGCTTGCTTTAATTTTTTTAATTAAGCTTTAAATTATATTTTGTTATGTCTTTTTAACATGTGCAATATACATAGCTGTCGATCTCTACCGAAGGAATAGCTTTTTTGAGAATTTTTTTTTGTTCTGTCCCTATCACCAAAAAAATTGATATGTTTATCCCTAGTTCAAAATTATTGTTACAAATGCCCCTGTTTTTCTTTTAAGTTGGCGATCAATTTTTTTTCCTGGTTTGAAATGGCGAGGAAGCCATTTTTTTATTTGTGTTCTATTTATAAAATGGCGAACATGCCATTTTTTTCATATATGTTTTTCAATATGCAAACACTAAGAATGGCTGCATGCATGGGCACATGGCAATTGGCAAGTGCTCGCCATTTTAAATATTCAAGCATGCATCTCTTTTGGCTACATGCAAAGAATATGGCAGGAAACATAATTTCTTTTGGCAGGAAATTAAACATAGAAACACAAATAAAAGAAACCTAAAAATAAAAAAGGGTTGCTCGCCATTTCAAAAGAAGAACAGGAAAAAAAACTTAAAAAAATCATGCTCGCCATCTTATTTGAAGAACTAACAGGATGTTCAGATAAAAGCCTGCGAAGTTGCAGAAAATGTTGGAAAAATGGTTATGCTCGCCAATTCAATTGAAGAACAGGGGTATTTGTATCATTTGTATTCAATTAGGGGCAGACATATCAATTTTTTTGGTGATAGGGGCAGAAGAAAAAAAAATTCCTTTTTTGATGCATATATTAATGACATAAACAAAAAGACGCAATACCGTGACATTATAATGCTGACGGCATACATTTTTGATGCATGACGAAGGCTATACCAAAAATAATGCAAAATAGTTAAAGGTAATCGATACATCCTTATTTATTAATTTTGTTAAGTCTAACTCTAATTTTTTCCCTCCATAATGCTGTTTAAGTTTGTAACAAATCTATCCTAAAATCTTGCCTCTCAAAATGCATCAAATATGTTTTTATTAATAGCAAAAAAAAAAAAGCCTAAACAAATCCATTCATAAATAGCAAAAATTAAAAAAAAGAAAAAGGCTAAACATATCGATAGATTTCTACATATATTTTTTTTTCTTTTCTTCTTATTAATCTTAGTTTTTTTAACTAATTTTCTTATTTTGTGTTCTACACTCTTTTTTGACAAAGTATTTTATACAATTATTTAATACTAAAAAAATCATCGTTCTTATCCTCTTCCTTTTTTTTATACACATCTTTTTTTTTGACAATATTTTGTAGACTTATATAATACCCTAATTTCCATCATAACTTGGCTATATATACTAAAACCTAAACCGTGTTTCTCTAAAAAAACATTAACCCCTACGTTTTTCCCTCCATAATGCTTTTTAGGTTTGCAACAAATCTATCCTAAAATTTTACCTCTCAAAATGCATCAAATATATTTTTATTAATAGCAAAAAAAAAAAAAATAAACAAATCCATTCATAAATAGAAAAAAATTTTAAAAAAAAGGCTAAACATATCGACTTATATATATATATATATATATATATATATATATATATATATATATATATATATATATATTTTCTTTTCTTCTTATTAATCTTAGTTTTTTTTTTCAACTATTTTTCTTATTTTGTGTTCTACATTTTTTTTTTGACAAAATATTTTGTACAATTATTTAATACTAAAAAAAATGCATTGTTCCTATCCTCTTGCCATTTTTTTTATACACTTCTTTCATACTAAAAAAATGCATCTTTTTTTTTTACAATATTTTGTAGACTTATATAATACCTTAATTTCTATGATAACTTGGCCATATATACCAAACCCTAAATTGTGTTTCTCTAAAAAAAACCTTAACCCCTAATTTTTTCCTCCATAATGCTTTTTAGGTTTGCAATAAATCTATCTTAAAATTTTGCCTCTCAAAATGCATCAAATATGTTTTTATTAATACAAAAAAAAAAGCCTAAACAAATCCATTCATAAATACCAAAAAAAAAAGGCTAAACATATCGATAGACTTCTACATTTATTTTTTTTTCTTTTCTTCTTATTAATCTTAGTTTTTTTTTTTAACTAATTTTCTTATTTTGTGTTCTACACTTTTTTTTGACAAAGTATTTTGTACAATTATTTAATACTAAAAAAATGCATTGTTCCTATCCTCTTGCCTTTTTTTTTTTATACACTTCTTTGATACTAAAAAAATGCATCTTTTTTTTTTTTGACAATATTTTGTAGACTTATATGATACCCTAATTTCCATGATAACTTGGCTATATATACCAAACCCTAAACTGTATTTCTCTAAAAAAAACCTTAACCCGTGGTAAATTTCACACACATCACAAGAATCATATCTATTGATATTTAGAGGTTTGCAAATGGAACGACGTGACCTTACAACTTTCCTCTCATACCACTGCTTAACTGGTAACTTTTTGATCATACACCGGAATTGTCGGCAGCGATACGGTCAAGAGGGGAAATAGTTTTAACAGTTGCTTCGAGTGGTGTAACGCCCTAGTTGTTATTTTACTATTTTTGGTTGATTTAATATGTTTTATGTATTTTATATAATTTATGTTGATTTATGTGAATTACTGATGTTTACTATTATATTATATTATATGAGAATTAGTAATGATTTTATTATTTAAATGAAAATAGTAGAAATAATGTTTATTTAGATTAAAAGGGAATTATTTAGAGTTAATGGAGTTAAGGAGGGGTTAAGGAGAATTAATAGAAAGTTAGTGAGGGAGTAAATAGAAAGAAAAGGGGGTTATGTTTTGGTTGGTAAGGAATTAGAGAGTCAGACAAACACTTTGTACGTACAGTAAAGAAAAC
This sequence comes from Medicago lupulina, assembly GCA_958299785.1. NCBI lineage: Eukaryota > Viridiplantae > Streptophyta > Magnoliopsida > Fabales > Fabaceae > Medicago > Medicago lupulina. Next base: position 8,341,521 of record OY283139.1, on the reverse strand, counting down.
ACAAGAGTTTTGGGAGAAAAGAGAAGAACCAAGAGGGAAGAGCTAGGAAGAGAGAATCTGATCATTTTGCTGTAGAAATTTGCTGAATTAAGGTAAGGGTGGGTTTATGATTCTACTGTTAATATATATGTATATGATTTCATGAATTTGGATTGAAAATTAGTAGTTTTGAAACTAGGTTATGAATATGATGAATTGCTCATTCTTGATGAATTGTGTTGTTAATGATGTGGTATGATGTGTTTCTGATGCCTTAAAAGTGTATTGAACCCATAAACTTAATTCTAAATCGTTTTGGGATAATTGGGGGATTAAAAAGGGTTTTTGGATGAGTTAGAAGTTGTGAAATCGTAGGTTAGAATTCTGCCCAGATGAATTCTCGCTTAAGCGAGATAGCCGTCGCTCAAGCGAGCGGCACTTTTCCCTGTCCAGAATCGTTTCGCGTCAGTTCGCTTAAGCGAGCGCTAAGCGAACAGTAAGCGAACTAAAACCAAACTTTCGTCATTTGTTTCGCTCGAGCGAAATGCCCGTCGCTCAAGCGAAGTCTGCCAAAACCTGTAGTAAGTGAGCGTCGCTCAAGCGAACGCCAAGCGAGCCTCAAGCGAGGAACAACCTGACTTTCGTCATTTGACTCGCTCAAGCGAGATTCTGCTCGCTTAAGCGAGATTGGTCCTGAACGACCATTTTGTGTGATTTTTCAAAGTGTTCCAAACCCAAACCTAAGCTTTCTAAGATGTTTATTAGATTTATTAATAATTGTTTAGATGGTAAAACTATATTATAAAGATGATTATGATGGGATTTATGTATGTTTATGTGCAAATAATTATACTTTGCTAAGTTGAGTTGCCTTGTTGATGTGAGTGGTCTTGTCCAGTTGGGGAGGGTATCCTAAGTTGTTGTTGTTGTTGGTTGCATGCTGATATGCTCCATTAAGATGTTGGGTTGTATGCAGATATACACCATAGAGTCATTCATACTCATTTGCATTTGTTGGGGGCTTATTGCCCTGGAATGTTTATCATTCACTGTTGGGGGCTTATTGCCCTGGAACGCTTTATCGTTCACCTGTTGGGGGCTTATTGCCCTGGGATGCTTTAACCATCCAAATTGTTGGGGGCTTATTGCCCTGGAATGCTTAGCATTCAACGCGCGTAGTTGGTACCACATTTGCATAATGCATTCGTTGTCGAAGTCTTGCATTAGTTGCCATAGGTGTGAGTTGACAGTTGTGAGTTGTTGTTGGTGAGGTGTCGCCACAAGTGTTTGTTGTTGATGTTAATCAAAGATGAATCAAGATGATAATGTTGAGTTGATGATGTTGATAATGATGCTGCTGATTGTTAATGTTGTTGTTGTTTTCAATTTATTTTTGATGATTCGTATATCTATATATTACCTTTGATTTGTGAACTCACCCCTTCTGCTGGAATTGCCGCCTTGTGGGCAAGTGCAGGTAGCGAAGACTAGTGATGTTGGCTCTTGCGTCTAGGGCTCTGATACATAGTAGGGATGGGGAAACGTTATCTTTCTTGTATTCCTTTATGTATCATTTCTTTGAAGAAGATGTTGTTGAGATTTAATTGACGAACAATTTTACTATGTTAATGGCCTTTGAGCCAAGATTATGAAGTAGTTGTTGAATATGATTTCTAATTAAAGATGTTCCGCTGCAGAATTTTAATATGATGAAATTGTTGATGGTTTTAAATAGTTTTTATATTCTATTTAAATAATTTTGAAAAAGTAGTGTAACACTCCGTTGTTTGTTGAATAACTCTGATTATGATTATTATTTATATTATTATTACGTCATTTTGGGAAACGGGGTGTTACAATTGGTATCAGAGCAGGTCGGTCTGTCAGACCATTAGTAGAGTCGTGTCGAGCCATGTAGAGTTGCGTGACAGGTTTAAACTGTCTTTGTTGTTCTAATTCTTGTTGTTATGTAGAACTATCGAGATGGCCGGAAGAAATGATGCTGCTCTTGCTGCTGCCTTGCAAGCAATGGCTCAAGTTGTTGGACAACAGCAGGGCGCTGGTGGAGCTGGTGAAGGTGTAAGGATGCTTGAAACCTTCTTGAGGAATCATCCACCAACCTTTAAGGGAAGGTACGACCCTGATGGAGCACAGACCTGGCTGAAGGAGGTCGAGAGGATCTTCCGGGTAATGCAATGCAATGATATTCAGATGGTGCGGTTTGGCACGCACATGTTAGCAGAAGAGGCTGACGACTGGTGGGTGAGTGTGCAACCGGTGTTAGAGAATGAAGGTGCTGTGATTACATGGGCTGTGTTTAGGCGGGAGTTCTTGAGGAGGTATTTTCCGGAGGATGTCCGAGGTAAGAAGGAGATAGAATTCCTTGAGCTGAAGCAAGGAGACATGTCTATTACGGAATATGCTGCTAAGTTCGTGGAGCTTGCAAAGTTTTATCCCCATTATGCTGCGGAGACTGCTGAGTTCTCTAAGTGTATCAAATTTGAGAATGGTCTGCGAGCTGATATCAAGCGGGCCATTGGTTATCAAAAGATCAGAGACTTCTCTGAGTTGGTGAGCAGCTGTCGTATTTATGAAGAGGACACTAAAGCTCACTACAAGATAATGAATGACCGTAGAGGTAAGAGGCAGCAGAGTCGCCCAAAGCCTTATAGTGCCCCAGCTGATAAAGGTAAGCAAAGGATCCATGATGAGAGGAGGCCAGCACGTAGAGATGCTCCTGCTGAGGTGGTTTGTTATAGGTGTGGTGTTAAAGGCCACAAGAGTAATGCCTGCAACCGAGATGAGAAGAAATGTTTCCATTGTGGTAAGAAGGGCCATACTGTCACTGAATGCAAGCGCGGAGATATTGTTTGCTTCAACTGTAATGAAGAAGGTCACATTGGTTCTCAGTGCACTCAGCCTAAGAAGGCGCAGGCCAGTGGTAGAGTTTTTGCTTTGACCGGTACTCAGACCGATAATGAGGATCGACTTATCAGAGGTACTTGTTTCTTTAATGGTACTCCTTTAATTGCTATTATAGATACTGGTGCAACGCATTGTTTCATTGCTATTGACTGTGCACAAAGATTGGGTTTGATTATGTCTGATATGAATGGGGAGATGGTTGTTGAAACTCCAGCTAAGGGTTCAGTAACTACTTCCCTTGTTTGTTTAAGTTGTCCGTTGTCTGTATTTGGTAGAGATTTTGAGGTGGACCTTGTTTGTTTGCCGTTAGTGGGAATGGATGTAATATTGGGGATAAATTGGTTAGAGTACAATCATGTCCTGATCAATTGTTTTACGAAGACGGTGCGGTTTTCTTCTGCTGAAGAAGAGAGTGGAGCGGAATTCTTATCCACTAAAGAGATGAAGCGGTTAGAACAAGATGGTGTGTTAATGTTTTCCTTGTTGGCGTACTTGTCGGTGGAGAACCAAGCTGTAATTGATGGGCTGCCTGTTGTGAAGGAATTTCCTGAAGTTTTCCCTGATGAGATTCCAGATGTGCCACCGGAGAGGGAAGTGGAATTTTCGATAGACCTTGTGCCGGGTACGAAGCCTGTGTCGATGGCTCCTTACCGTATGTCAGCTTCTGAGTTAGCTGAGCTGAAGAAGCAATTAGAAGACTTGCTTGACAGGAAGTTTGTGAGACCGAGTGTTTCGCCATGGGGAGCGCCGGTGTTGTTGGTAAAGAAGAAGGATGGTAGCATGCGGTTGTGTATTGATTACCGTCAGTTGAATAAGGTGACGATTAAGAACAGGTATCCACTACCGAGGATTGATGATTTGATGGATCAACTCGTGGGTGCCCGTGTGTTTAGCAAAATTGACTTGAGGTCAGGTTACCATCAGATAAAGGTGAAGGATGAGGATATGCAAAAGACAGCGTTTAGGACGCGGTATGGTCATTATGAATATAAGGTGATGCCTTTCGGTGTGACGAATGCACCTGGTGTGTTTATGGAATACATGAACAGAATTTTTCATGAGTATCTGGATCAATTTGTTGTGGTTTTTATTGATGATATTTTAATCTATTCTAAGACTGAAGCTGAGCATGCAGAGCATTTGAAGATTGTATTGCAAGTGCTGAAAGAGAAGAAATTGTATGCCAAGTTATCCAAGTGCGAGTTCTGGCTGAATGAAGTAAGTTTTCTTGGCCACATTATTTCTGGTAATGGTATTGCTGTAGATCCTTCGAAGGTTGATGCTGTGTCGCAGTGGGAGACACCAAAGTCAGTTACTGAGGTAAGAAGTTTTCTTGGGTTGGCTAGTTATTACCGCAGATTTATTGAAGGATTTTCGAAGTTGGCACTTCCTTTGACGCAACTGACCTGTAAAGGTAAAGCATTTGTGTGGGATGCTCAATGTGAGAGTAGTTTCAATGAGTTGAAGCAAAGATTGACGACTGCTCCTATTTTAATTTTGCCAAAGCCAGAAGAGCCTTTTGTTGTTTATTGTGATGCATCTAAGCTGGGTTTAGGTGGTGTTTTGATGCAAGATGGCAAGGTGGTCGCGTATGCTTCTAGACAGCTGAGAGTCCATGAGAAGAATTATCCTACACATGATCTAGAGTTGGCAGCTGTGGTGTTTGTGTTGAAAATTTGGAGGCATTATTTGTATGGTTCCAGATTCGAGGTGTTTAGTGATCATAAAAGTTTAAAATATTTGTTTGATCAGAAGGAGTTGAACATGAGGCAGAGAAGGTGGCTTGAGTTACTTAAGGATTATGATTTTGGCTTGAATTACCATCCTGGTAAAGCTAATGTTGTTGCTGATGCGTTGAGTAGGAAGACATTGCATATGTCGGCTATGATGGTGAAAGAGTTCGAGTTGCTTGAACAGTTTAGGGACTTGAGTCTTGTTTGTGAAAGATCACCTCAGAGCGTGAAGTTGGGTATGCTGAAGATAAATAGTGATTTCTTGAATAATATCAAAGAGGCACAGAAGCTTGATGTTAAGTTTGTGGATTTGATGGCTGCTAGTGATCAGAATGCGGATAGTGATTTCAAGGTTGATGACCAAGGTGTGTTGAAGTTTAGAGGAAGGATTTGTATTCCTGAGGATGAGGGTTTGAAGAAGTTGATTTTAGAAGAAAGTCACAAGAGTAGTTTGAGTATTCATCCTGGAGCTACTAAAATGTATCATGACTTGAGGAAATTATTTTGGTGGTTCGGATTGAAGAAGGATGTTGCCCAATTTGTTTATGCATGTTTGACTTGTCAGAAGTCTAAGGTAGAGCACCAGAAGCCTGCAGGGTTGTTGACTCCGCTAGATGTACCTGAGTGGAAATGGGATAGCATTTCTATGGATTTTGTGACGAGTTTGCCGAATACTCCAAGAGGGCATGATGCCATTTGGGTTATTGTTGATAGATTGACTAAGTCGGCACACTTTATCCCGATTAATATGATTTATCCGGTAGCTCAGTTGGCGGAGATTTATATCCGTGATATTGTGAAGTTGCATGGTGTCCCATCTAGTATTGTGTCGGATAGAGATCCGAGGTTTACTTCAAGGTTTTGGAAGAGCTTGCAAGATGCATTGAGTTCGAAATTGAGGCTGAGTTCGGCTTATCATCCGCAGACAGATGGTCAGTCGGAGAGGACTATCCAATCCTTGGAGGATTTGTTGAGGGTATGTGTACTCGAGCAAGGTGGAGCTTGGGACAGCCACTTGCCGTTGATAGAGTTTACTTATAATAATAGTTACCATTCGAGTATTGGTATGGCACCGTTCGAAGCTTTGTATGGTCGAAGGTGTAGAACTCCTCTATGTTGGTTTGAGTCGGGTGAAAGTATTGTGTTAGGACCTGAGTTAGTGCAGCAGACTACAGAAAAGGTCAAGATGATAAGGGAAAAGATGAAAGCATCGCAAGATCGTCAGAAGAGTTATCATGACAAAAGGAGAAAAGCCCTTGAGTTTCAGGAGGGTGAGCATGTGTTTTTGAGGGTTACTCCGATGACGGGTGTAGGACGTGCATTGAAGTCGAAGAAGTTGACTCCAAAGTTCATTGGTCCTTATCAGATTTCAGAGAAAGTTGGAACCGTGGCATACAGGATTGGATTGCCACCACATCTATCGAACTTGCATGATGTGTTTCATGTGTCGCAGTTGAGGAAATATGTAGCGGACCCTTCGCATGTTATTCCTAGAGATGATGTGCAAGTCAGGGATAATCTTACTGTTGAGACTTTACCTTTGAGGATTGATGATCACAAGGTGAAGCAGTTGAGAGGCAAGGAAATACCTCTGGTTAGAGTTGTTTGGGGCGGTGTAACCGGTGAGAGTTTGACTTGAGAATTGGAGAGCAAGATGCAAGAATCCTATCCTGAGTTGTTTGTTGCTTGAGGTAATATTTCGAGGACGAAATTCTCTAAGTTGGGGAGAGTTGTAACGCCCTAGTTGTTATTTTACTATTTTTGGTTGATTTAATATGTTTTATGTATTTTATATAATTTATGTTGATTTATGTGAATTACTGATGTTTGCTATTATATTATATTATATGAGAATTAGTAATGATTTTATTATTTAAATGAAAATAGTAGAAATAATGTTTATTTAGATTAAAAGGGAATTATTTAGAGTTAATGGAGTTAAGGAGGGGTTAAGGAGAATTAATAGAAAGTTAGTGAGGGAGTAAATAGAAAGAAAAGGGGGTTATGTTTTGGTTGGTAAGGAATTAGAGAGTCAGACAAACACTTTGTACGTACAGTAAAGAAAACACAAGAGTTTTGGGAGAAAAGAGAAGAACCAAGAGGGAAGAGCTAGGAAGAGAGAATCTGATCATTTTGCTGTAGAAATTTGCTGAATTAAGGTAAGGGTGGGTTTATGATTCTACTGTTAATATATATGTATATGATTTCATGAATTTGGATTGAAAATTAGTAGTTTTGAAACTAGGTTATGAATATGATGAATTGCTCATTCTTGATGAATTGTGTTGTTAATGATGTGGTATGATGTGTTTCTGATGCCTTAAAAGTGTATTGAACCCATAAACTTAATTCTAAATCGTTTTGGGATAATTGGGGGATTAAAAAGGGTTTTTGGATGAGTTAGAAGTTGTGAAATCGTAGGTTAGAATTCTGCCCAGATGAATTCTCGCTTAAGCGAGATAGCCGTCGCTCAAGCGAGCGGCACTTTTCCCTGTCCAGAATCGTTTCGCGTCAGTTCGCTTAAGCGAGCGCTAAGCGAACAGTAAGCGAACTAAAACCAAACTTTCGTCATTTGTTTCGCTCGAGCGAAATGCCCGTCGCTCAAGCGAAGTCTGCCAAAACCTGTAGTAAGTGAGCGTCGCTCAAGCGAACGCCAAGCGAGCCTCAAGCGAGGAACAACCTGACTTTCGTCATTTGACTCGCTCAAGCGAGATTCTGCTCGCTTAAGCGAGATTGGTCCTGAACGACCATTTTGTGTGATTTTTCAAAGTGTTCCAAACCCAAACCTAAGCTTTCTAAGATGTTTATTAGATTTATTAATAATTGTTTAGATGGTAAAACTATATTATAAAGATGATTATGATGGGATTTATGTATGTTTATGTGCAAATAATTATACTTTGCTAAGTTGAGTTGCCTTGTTGATGTGAGTGGTCTTGTCCAGTTGGGGAGGGTATCCTAAGTTGTTGTTGTTGTTGGTTGCATGCTGATATGCTCCATTAAGATGTTGGGTTGTATGCAGATATACACCATAGAGTCATTCATACTCATTTGCATTTGTTGGGGGCTTATTGCCCTGGAATGTTTATCATTCACTGTTGGGGGCTTATTGCCCTGGAACGCTTTATCGTTCACCTGTTGGGGGCTTATTGCCCTGGGATGCTTTAACCATCCAAATTGTTGGGGGCTTATTGCCCTGGAATGCTTAGCATTCAACGCGCGTAGTTGGTACCACATTTGCATAATGCATTCGTTGTCGAAGTCTTGCATTAGTTGCCATAGGTGTGAGTTGACAGTTGTGAGTTGTTGTTGGTGAGGTGTCGCCACAAGTGTTTGTTGTTGATGTTAATCAAAGATGAATCAAGATGATAATGTTGAGTTGATGATGTTGATAATGATGCTGCTGATTGTTAATGTTGTTGTTGTTTTCAATTTATTTTTGATGATTCGTATATCTATATATTACCTTTGATTTGTGAACTCACCCCTTCTGCTGGAATTGCCGCCTTGTGGGCAAGTGCAGGTAGCGAAGACTAGTGATGTTGGCTCTTGCGTCTAGGGCTCTGATACATAGTAGGGATGGGGAAACGTTATCTTTCTTGTATTCCTTTATGTATCATTTCTTTGAAGAAGATGTTGTTGAGATTTAATTGACGAACAATTTTACTATGTTAATGGCCTTTGAGCCAAGATTATGAAGTAGTTGTTGAATATGATTTCTAATTAAAGATGTTCCGCTGCAGAATTTTAATATGATGAAATTGTTGATGGTTTTAAATAGTTTTTATATTCTATTTAAATAATTTTGAAAAAGTAGTGTAACACTCCGTTGTTTGTTGAATAACTCTGATTATGATTATTATTTATATTATTATTACGTCATTTTGGGAAACGGGGTGTTACAAGTGGTATAGCTGCATTATTAATACCAGGAGGTAGAACCGCACATTCGAGATTTGGCCTTCCCTTTATTATCGATGAATGCTCCACGTGTAATGTCAAACCTAATACCCCGTTGGCTCAGTTGGTAGTCCAAGCAAGATTAGTAATATGGGACGAGGCTCTGATGATGCACAAATTTTACTTTGAAGCACTTGATCGTTCTTTCAGAGACGTTATGAAGGAGGTGGACAAGAGAAACAAATACATCCCTTTGTACATGTAATTCCTAAAAGCACAAGACCAGAAATCGTTCATGCTATTATCAATTCTTCAAAACTATGGAATTATTGTGAGGTTCTTACCTTGACTAAGAACATGAGGCTTTTGTCTGGTGCGTCAGTAGTAGACATGGAGGAAAAAAGACAATTTTTAGAATGGGTTTTAAGTATAGGCGATGGACGAATAGGGGAAGACAATGAAGTGGACAAGACCATTGCTATTCCGTCAGATTTGCTCATAGAAAGCGCAGGAGATCCTCTTGCTGCTATTGTTGAAAGCACGTATCCTAACATCTTGGAGAGCATGAGTGACATAGGTTACTTTCAAAATAGAGCTATATTGACAACAAAAAATTCCATAGTCGAGAAGATCAACGACTGTATGTGGGACATGGTTCCAAATGAGGAGAAGGTTTATTTGAGTTATGATTCACCTATTCATCGTAACTTAAACGATGATCATATTGACAATGTTCATACACCTGAATTCCTCAACACCATCACTGCTTCTGGACTTCCTAATCACAAATTAAGATTAAAGGTTGGTGTGCCAGTTATGTTGTTGAGAAATATAGATACATGATATGGATTATGCAATGGAACCAGATTGGTTATCACTAGGATGGGAAGATACGTCATTGAGGGATGGTCATTTCTGGAAGTAATGTTGGTGAACAGGTTTTTGTATCCAGGTTATCTATATCGCCTTCAGATGTCAGGATTCCCTTTAAGTTTCAACGAAGACAATTCCCTTTGTCTATATCATTTGCAATGACAATTAACAAAAGTCAAGGACAGTCGCTTAAACATGTTGGTGTATATCTACCAACACCTGTAATTTTTCACAGACAGTTGTATGTTGCTGTTTCAATAGTTACATCCAGAGAAGGACTAAAGATATTGATCACGGATGAAGATGGTGAAGATACCTATGTGACTTCTAACGTCGTATATGATGAAGTATTTCGCAATCTGCGATGAAACAACATGCCAATTTACTAAAAATTTTATATTCTCTTACCGAATTATTGATAGGATTACCAAATTTTCTTTTATAATATTTTTCAGATTTTATACATTTTATGGAGCATTTTATTTTGTCTACTCTGGATTATCATCTGTTATTTTTTCACCGTTACCAATTATATATTGCATTTTATTATTCGTATGTCATTTCTTTAGCAATAAACCCGTGCGAGCACGGGTCCAATTTCTAGTAAATAATAGAAGTTTGTGAGCTTCGTGCTATAAAAAGAAGTTTGTGAGTTTGTTTGGTTGATTGGAACATTACATAATTTATTTAGGGGTTGAAATTCAAACTCTAAATATTTCTTTTTTTTTTTTTAAAAATGTAAATTTCTAAACACTTTGCATACCTGATTTTTTTTTACGATGATCTTAATTATATGGGTTTTTTTTTTTTGAAGAATTATATGAGAAATGTTAACTTCTATCATAAGGACACAATAAAAAGATCTAAAAATAGAATTAGAAAATAAATATTACATTGAAAAGATAAGTTTTTAACCTTTTAAGATTACGAGTATGTGTGTTGTTTCTTTCAATCGATGGGAGTTTTGTGGCTAGAATTTGAGGTGTACTTTTCTTGTAGTATTTTGGTGCATTTTTTTGCCCTTTGTGCTCTTTGTGTTTTATTTTTCCCTTCTTCTGTAGGTGGCTAGTTTCGGTCGGGAACATGAGTGTTTGGAGCGGTCTTGCTATAGAAGTATAGAGTTGTTTTGTTTTACTGGTTATTTTGCGAGTTGCGGGTGAAAGGGTTATTGTGTTGTTTTCTCTTTTTTGGACAATGTTGTTATTGGTGCAGGTTGGTGTTCTTTTCTTGTTTTGAGTGTGGTTGTGTGTTTCTGTGGGAGTTTGTTGTTGTTGTTGGAGTGTTGCAGTTGATATTAAAAAGGTTCAGATGTGGTTTTTTTATTGTTGTAATGCACCTCTTTTTGGCTGGTGTTTTGAGTGTTGATAAAATTGGTGCTTGGGTCGATTTCATTGTTTGCCTATGCATATTGTTTTTGAGTTGTAATTGCTCTTTGGCATTGTGATTTTGTAGTGGGGTGCTACTGTACATTTTTATCTATGTGTTAGGGGTGTTCAGCTGTTTAAGTTTATATGTTTTTGTTTCCCTTACGATTTTTGTAGTAGTCTTGTAATTTCCTTGTTAACTATCACTTCTTGTGCTATGGACTAAGTGTTTCGATAAAATTTAGCCTATTAAAAAAATTATCATAAATAAAGACTATGTAGTCATCCTAACTAAAGTGCGAGGAACTACATCCCACTAAATTTACAAAATGAACACTCGATGAACATTAAAATTTAGTGAACTCAACTTTAAAATTTCGAAATTTAGAGTGTAATAGGTTCCTACAATCCACTCGATGAACACCAAACTCATTATTACTATTCTTTGGGAAATAGACAAAAATTAGTACTAGTTTTTGTGACAAAATAAGTTTCATTGAACAAAATTTTCTTATTATAAATAATTAGTTGGATTGAGACACAATAAGTAAATAAAAATAGAAAAAGTACTTATTATTTATTTGATAATCTAAAATTAAAACTATGGGACAATCAATTTTTTGTTTTTGTTTTGATGAATGACAAAACTCACACATATTAGTATATAAGAAGTGCATGTTCGAACTTATATGTGCCACAACATTTTAAATGTCTCTACAATCTTTTTCAAACTTATGAAATAAACGATCAAATATTTTAATGTGACATTTAAGACAAACTAATATAATAACTAGCGTAAGATTCTCTTTTTTTTTCTTCCTACGAAATAGAGTAATATCTCACAATGAAATGAAATAATAATGCATGTATAATTCACAGTGAAATTAAATATAATGCATGTTTATCTAACGAGTTTGGGTCCAATTGTGTCATCCTATATGTATGTATTATCGCACGAGTCTTATCGACTATGATAAAAAGAAATAAGTGATCTTCGACCTGTGTAACATACGGGTCTAATTTACTATTTACTATTCAAGTAAATTATTATTTATAAATCTATATATATATATATATATATATATATATATATATATATATATATATCAATTTGTAACCAAAATCAATTAAAGTTTTGATCTCAAAATTTGTAATCTAATGGTTAAAGGATTGAAACGTTTCTTAAGAAAAAGGGTTGAGACGTTAGAATATACATATAAGTAACTTATTTTGAGTTGTTTGACTTATTTTATTATTAATGACTTGAAGGTTGGCCTATTAAAAAAACCTTAAATTGATGCTAACTGATGTGTACCTTTTGATTATAAAAAAAATAGTGATTTAGCTTTAGAAATCATACGCAGAAGCCCATATGAAAAAAAATTTTGGTTACAAGCCCACATGAAATTGGTAATAGAGAAATTTAATTTTATATTAAGTTTAAAGATAAATAACTATATTTTAAACTCTATACAAAAGAACAGAGAAATTTGAATGTAATATGACATATGTGTTTCTAGCATCTAATATCTTTAAATTTGAATCATATAGCCCTATTGCATACCGATTCAAATCCTTTCCATTATATATGCACATGTTATCATGAAGAAAATTAAACCATGAGAGGTGAAAGCATACAAACTGAATAAATCACAAATAAACCACATACAAATTTAGCCTTAAATCTTTTCTTTTTTTTTCGGTACAGATTTAGCCTTAAATCTTTATCATACTCTATATACACAATTTAATGGCCTTCTCATATTTATTTATTTCCTCTCGTGAAAACAGTCAAACTTTCAGCTTGAACTTACTAAAGCACATATACAAACTTAGCCTTTCTATAAAACAACGATTACAAAGGCTGCAATGTAGACAAAAAGGCAGCAACAAAAGCAAAAAAGGCTCAAGAGGAGACGCTAATACAACACAGCTAGAGCAGAACAACAGAAGAAAAACTTTCTCCAATCAAACCTAAAGACTAGAGACTGATTTTAACACCAGAAATAGTCATGTTAGCCGGCCTCAAACACCACTGCTGAACCGACAAAGAAAAAAAAAACTACAGCAGCAAGACCACTCCATGACAGAACCTGCACTCTTGCAACACTATGCATAACTATGTTTTCAATAATGTTGTACTCCTTGTCATGCTCATAGGACCTAATAGCAAAGACTTTGTTTGCATCCATGCCCGTAGTGTCTCTGATCAATCCCGGTTCTGCTAACATCGAAACATCCATACATATGGTGTAGCATACTTATACAACTGTGATCAAATCACCTATTTTAATTCAAATGTAAAATAATTGTAAGAAAAAAATCTCATAAGTGAAATATTATAAATCTTGATAGATCAAAGAAGAGGAAACTTTGAAAGAATTAAAACAATAAATAAAAACAGAAGATATAAAGAGTAACTAAACAGCATTCCAATGAGATAGAAAAAACCAAGAAAAAATGCATAAAAGCTAAAGCTTAACTTCAACAAAATTATGTAGAATAACTTGCTTTTTGGTAATTATGCATGAAATCTGATGGTAAGATCTCTCTGCAGGTATTACCACAAAAACAAACCAATTGAATTCATAAATAGATGATAGCAATCATACCAAATATCAAAGTCATTGAATCATATTCTGAAATAAAACAGATGCAATTTCTTAAAACTGGAATTTGGTTGTAGATATAATGTTAATATAGATACTTTTCATGTACCGACATTTAAGTTGGGATTCCAACGTATATTTCTACAAATAAATAAACAAAATAGCAAATTTATAAGTATTAATACTTTCTAGTTAGAAGGTCCAAAAATAGAAGTTTCACCCTCAACAAAAACATAATATGATAGTTTGCATCATTCACGAAAAAATAAGTAGGAAAAAAAAACTCCAATTGAGAAATTTCAATCGAAAGACCATCAATTCATGCCTTGTTGTATCAAAATAAGATGCACAAAAACACAAAGCAAATACCTATAAAAAACACTATCAAATGATGAATAGAGTCCTTCTTCCATTCTATCTCCATTCTTCATGAACTTATTCTACTATGGAGCACTGCAAACACTATCAAATGGGAAAGAAGTATATCACATATTGGAAACCTAAGCACCACATATATCAAATCCTAAAGATACCATGAAAAAATGAAAGAAAAACATTGAAGTTCATTTTCAAGACAACAAAATAAAAGATGGGATATAGTTTAGAAAAATTACAGGAACAACATCATATCCCTAAACAAATTCAACCAAAGTTCTCGAATCACACAATTAAAAAAAAGGTTCAGAACAAATCTTACATGAAAATCTTTTGATAAACCAATGAACCTTGACTCCGAGCAATCCATTAGGTCACCTTTCGCCACCGTCTTCGCTCCATCTGCACACGGGTTAGGATCAAATCAAACCCACAACGATTACCTTGATTTGTGAAAGAAACCTTAAAAAATGTTCGGCAAGCCACTCCCCGCAATTAGACACAGTCTACATATTATCGTCACTTGAACTGCCCTTTTATGCAATATGCTGTGTTGCAGCAACTCTGGCAAAACAGCACACAAATTAGCAATCGAGCAACCAGTGGATCAGCGGAAGCAAAAAAGGAGGCAATTCAAATTCGTTCTTACTCAATAAAATTAATAATTAAATGGTGTCTCTATTACATGATAGACTTAAAATGATAGGAATAAAGAAAAAAGGTACATAATAGCTTATTGGAATCGAACCCCACTCTTGTGGCAGGAAAAGATCAATAGTTTTGGATGTACCAACTGATTTTCCAGACTTACAATTTGTGTTTTTAGGGCATGAGGAAAATCACCAAATCTTACTAAATACCAAAATAAAATAAAAAAAAAGAAACTGGAATTAGGAACAAAAAACAGAAATGAAAAGCCTCAAAAATCTTACAGTAAACTACACATGTTGAAGTGTCTCCTTGAGTACACAGTAGAACACCAGTCACCGTAAAAAACCTCCATTGGAGCTCCATCGAAACTACAATCATTCTGATTGCATCACTTTCAACGCAGTTTCTCCCACGAGCACCAACCACAGGATAACAAAACGAATGCAACGGAGCAGGGTGTCGGAACAATCTCGAACAGATGGTAGCTGTTTCAAACCACAACCAAGACGGTGATAGTAAGATTTGTCTCTGAGGAATCATTTAAGATCATGTAATAATTAAATGATTTGAAGAACCAAGTGAGAAGAGTTGAGATTGAAGATAGCTTACGAAAAAAAGAGATAGAGGGTAAATTAATATTGCTTTCCTTGGGAATGAACAAAATGAATCAGAGAGAGAAGACCTGAAGCCTTGGTGCTATTTTTTGTGGCGTGTACAAGTTTACAAAGTGATGTATTGAGCATTGTGGAAAATAACGCGTGAATAGATGTTTAAGGGATGAGTGGGTAGTTGGGGATTAAGGTGCAATTAATGTTAGCTTAGGAGGGAAAAATTGAAGTGATTAGGGTTTAGTGCCAGCTTGGCAGGATTAGCTTTTATATTAAAAGATAAGAATTTATCAGTCGGAGGAGACTCAGATCATAGAGGTAGGTGAAGACTTACGAAAACTAAAAGAGAAAATTATTAAAAAAATTTTAAAGGTTAACGAGTTGGATCAAATAATAGAAAATTATGATGTAATTTAATTCATGTAAGTGACCTTACATAGTAGGATAAAATTTTGTTGTTGTTGTAGTAATATATATAAGAGCATATACTCCCTCAATCCTACGTAGATTTGTACTAAATGTTACAATTTATATAGTATATACTTAGATGCCATTCGAAAGAAAAAAGAAGTATATCCTATATCTAAATGTTACAATTTATTCATTTAATATTTGTGGAGACATTAGTTGTTATCTTGTGTGTTAGATCTTTAACTTTTAAATATTGACTTAATTAATGTTTTGATACCTTATTTTTACCATTTTGTAAAATTGGTACTTTGTTTAATATTTTGTATAAAATATTGTGATATAACATCTTTTAAATGAAATTTTCCTATAATTTCATCGATGTTTAACTTTATAATCTTCATATATATTTAAATTCTATCACATCACTCATTTTTAGTTAAAAAATATTTTTAGTTGTAGCTTATACTTTTCTCTCTTTCATGATCTCTCCCTCGGTAGCCTCTATTCAAGTTCAACCCAATGCACTTCTTCCAATCACGCTAGATTATGCACTAGTCAATACATTACACTCATTCACTAAAGAACTCTTATTCCTAACAAACAAACATTAGATCTAAGTTGTCTATTCTTTGGGTAAATTGTGAAGAGGGTTATGTCTCATCCACCTACCACTCTGTTCATGACAGCACCATACAATGCTCAATAGCAAAAACCAGAATTGTCAGCCACTGTTTACGGAGGCTCGGCTCTCATAATAAAAATTGGCCTCTAATAAAATAATGACACAATTATGTGGAAAAGAAAAGGATTATTGTGATTCTTTGAAATAACTTTTCAAATTGATTGATTAAGTGATTATACTAATTGGATGGTTTGATAGTATTGAATTTTGATCCAAAAAGAATAACTACAGTCTAAAGGATAGATGTATGTTGGATTGGTGGGGGTTACCGGCGTGTATGGTAGCGCGCGGCTGAGAGATAGAGGTCGGGAGGGAACGCAAGAGGTTGAGAAGAAGAAAAAAGTAGTGTTGCTGTTGGAAGAAAGAAGAAAAACAAGAACATATTTTTTTCCTTTGATGGGAGTGGGTATTAGGTATAATTTTTTTTTAGACTCGTCACTTTCGGTGGTCCAGCTAGGTTGAGCTGTTTGCACAACTTCAAGAACGGCCGTGAGTAGTGAGTACCAGGGGCGTAGCCCTTCATTAACAAGGGGTAGCCTTGGCTACCCCAAAAAATATATTAATCTTCAATTAGTTGGTATAAATTTATATTCGGCTACCCCAAATAATAAACATTGAGCTACCTCAAACAAATTCAATTGCCGAAAATTAGCATAAACAAATTAAATGGACATTGATTTTCTTGCAAATAACCTATTTGTTTACATTGGAAAAGACATTATTAATCTATTTAGTAAACAGTCAATTATGGATAAAATTAGCTTCTTGAAATGTATTTTACCCAACTTTTTTAAATAGCCATTGTCAATTTTTATCCGTTGTTGTTGCTTTAATTTACATTTCATATAAGTAAAAATTATTGCCATTTTTTTCATGTATTGATTAATTTTCGGATTAAATTTGTTTTTAGTCTTTACAACACTTGCGATTTTTGAGTTATGTTTCTAAGATTTTGTTTGATTTTAGTTCTTAGTTTTTTGTTAGAGATTAAATACAAGACTAAGGACAATTTTTTTTTTTTTTGTAAAATTTTAAAAAATCAAGAAAATTGAATAATTTTTTTGTAAGGACTAAACCTAAAATATTATAATCTATGGGACTAAAAATATTTTTATCCTTTAATTTAATATATTCGTTTTAAAAATATTTTATTGTTCCTTTATATTTAGCCTCTGCATAAATTTTTTGCTAGCTTCGCCGTTCGTGAGTAACATACAAATTCATAACTGCATTATATCATGTATTCTTAAATCTCTTTTAAAAAAAAAAAATGCACGCACTTTCATTGATTCGTAGTCAACAATACATAAGTTGCAATCATAGAGAGATATCAAAATCTCCTTTTAAAAGACACAACAATACATAAGTTGCAATCATAGAGAGATATCAAAAGGAAAAAAGTTACAAATGACAATCTTACTCAATTAAAAGGGAAACAACAGAAGTTACTTAAACTCATAATTATCTCACTCAACTGAAACGAGATTTTCACTAACATCTGATCTGGAACAACTTGCATTTTGAAGGAGCAAGGTAGAGCTGAATCCTAATTTAGATGAAACCAAATCAAACTCCAATAGGTTGTCCTCCAATTGGTGTCCACCAATAACAACAGCTGTTCTTGGCTCTTTACCACCATCCACAAATCCTAGACATGCTACATTTTTACTCACCAAAACCATTGAATTTCCACCAAAAAATGTCCACTCCACACCCCCTTGCAGCACCAAACCAATAGTAGGTACATCCAATCCAGTATTTGTCCTACCAATAGTACTCAAATCAAAACATGTTTCAAAAGGTGCCACTGATGCCACTTTCTTTATTTTTTTGTCAGAAGCCTTCTTATTAAAATCTCTAACAAGTGGTTTGAATATGGAACTATGCAATACAGTGAAGGAATTCATTGTGCTAAGTTTTGTTCCACCATTTCCCTTATTGTCAATAGACAAAAGGGAAGACTTGAAGCTTAGAACTTCACCACCAACTTTAATTGATTTAACATCAATAAAGTATTCATAAGAAGCATCACCTTGGGTAAATATTGGAGCAGTGCTAAAGGGGTTGACAACAAGAGGAACAGTAGTGAGTTTAAACTGGGCAAAATTAGATGGCACCCCACCCATGAAAAAACTACCAAGTTTGTTTGAAGATGGTAAACAAAGAACAAACTTGTTATGAATTTTTTGTGGAGCTAATGAAAGCTGTTTTGGTAATGAAAGTGGTGTTCTTGCAAGGCCTAATATACCTTTGCTAGTTTTTGGTAAGTTTTTAAGAGGGAAATCATCGGTAAATCCAGCAGAGTCGGTGCAACCAGAAACAAAGTCAGGGACTGCGATTTTAGATTTTACGATGAACAAATCATCACTGCCAAGGTCACCTGAAAAAATAGCATCAACTAATGGGTTAATTATGTTAGCACCACATGTATTGTTTGAGCAACCTGGTTTGAAATGGCCGTCGCAGCTAGTGCATCCAGCATTATTAGGGCAAAGCTTGGATTCACAAGAGATGGGAATGTAGGTTGAAGAGTTGTAAGTTTTGTTGCAGTCATACCATAGGATTGGTCCTCCAATATCAATCACAAGATTGAATTGATGTGTAGGTTCTGTTCCTATATCAAGTGAAGTGGAGTATAGATTGGTTGATGAGTCTTTTTGAATTGGTGAGAAGAACTGTTGTGATGAGCAAGAAAATGAGAGAAGGGCTATTGTGAGAATTAGGGAGGAGAAAAGTGTAGAAAAAGAAGCCATGGTGAGTTCAATGATATTGATGATGGATGAGTGATTAATGTATGTGAAGGGCTCCTTTTTATAGAAATGAATATGTGAAGAAAATGTATAATCTCATACATTATTTAATCTTTTTTAATTGACTGCATTTGAACTGCTATATATAATACTCCTCTTTAATCTTCTTTGTAGTTGGTATGATCTGGCATGAACAATTGTTGCTGACAGTATTATTACTTTAATGAATTTATTTTGGTTTCTAATTTTGGTATGATCTTCACGGAATGTGCTCATCTTTGATATATACAATTGTGTCCAAAAAAATATTATATACAATGACCATCATTACGGTCAATGTTATAAAACTCAGATGCTTTTGCTACTTGCTTTTTTTTCTTTAGTTTTTTCTCTATATTTAATAGTTGGGAATGGAACCCTTACCTCACGGGTTTAAATCTCTTACCATTAAAACTAATTCGCTATTGCTACTTGCTAATGTGACAATAATGCATTATATGATTAAAATTATGGTAATTTTAACTTTCTAAAGACACAAGTTAAAGAGTTAAAAAATAAACTATCTTCTTCGTTCAAAAATAATTGAGTCACTTGAACATTTCACACAGATAAAAAAAAATTATAAATAAAAGAGAGGATATTGATTATAAGTGTTTTTGTCATGCATTAGTGCCTTCATCATCATCACAAATGCAAAATAAAAAAATATTGAATAATGATGAAATTAATATTAATTAGAATTTATAATTGAAAAAGTATTGTATTTCATGAATTAGTATCGGTGTAAGTAGTATTGTATTAAAAAGTAAAATGAGTCATTTATTATGGAACCATGGAACCATTTTTTTTTTAAAATGGATCATTTATTGTCAAGGAGTTAAAAACAAATTTTATATTAAAAGGTTAGTTTTTTATTTTCTTTTTTCCATTAAGTCGGTTTCCCATTTTTCTCTCATACACAGCATCTTCATTTACAAGAGTAGATACTCCTTCAACCCCGCTTGTATCGGTATCCTTATTTATTAATTTTGTTAAATCTGTAGTATTTTAATCTAATAATTTTCCTCTAATTTGTTGTATTAGGTTAGCAGTAATTTAATCTAACAAATTCCATCTAAAAAAATGCACCGCACAAAATTCTTATTTATTAATTTTATTAGATCTGCAGCAACTTATCCTTATATATTTTATGAAGTGTTTTATTTTGTCTACTATGAATTATCACTTGTTCTTTTTTTCACTGTTATCAATTATATATTACATTTTATTATTCGTATCTCAATCTCTTAACAATAAATCCGTGCGAGGCACGGGTCAACAATCTAGTTAAATGTTACAATTTATTATAGTATATGTATAAATCTAGCTGTTACAAGTTCACCGGTTAATATGTGTGGAGGCATTTTTTCAAAAAAAAAAATGTGTGGAGGCATTAGTTTGAAAAATTTAAGTTTTTTTTGTCAAGTAATCTAGTGGTTAGAATTCACCTTTTTCAAAGTGAATAAGTGGGGTGTCCGAGATTCGAACCCCAATTCTTACATATAACAATGCATATCCTTGTCAACTAAACTATGTTCATAGGGAAAAAAATTGAAGTATTTAACCATATAGATTTTAGAGAAAATGAACCCTAACAATATCTTTGATTACAATAGCTTGATTAAGAAATATACAATTATATCTTCCAGTACATTCGGGTATTGTTTTAGTTTTTTTACTAAAGTACACTTGGTATTTTTTTACCATATAAATACGGTGAATAATTTATACCAAAAAAGTACGGTGAACCATAACTTTTTTCAAAAAACTTTTCTTTATTTCTTGAGTAAATTATACTCCCCTCCTCTTAAAGATGTATGAATTACACTCTTCTCTTCTCTTATGTTAAAATATATACCCTCATCCCCTCTTATTCAAAACATATTAGAAAATGAGTGAATCATCAACTTCGTCCCTGAATTTGCACGAATCGGCCAAAATCATCCCCCAATTTAACAAAATATCAAAATAGTCTATGAATTTGTAAAATATCAATCATTTTAGTCCCTCCGTCCAATTGGAGTGTTAACGGTGCTGATGTGGCTGTTAGCCTCTCACATGTCAGATGCCACATAAGCAAGGACTAATTTGACCGATATTGACCAAAATTTCCTATGACGAAATTGATTGATTTGCAGGAAATATTCTTTCCTCCCCTAATGGCTCTTTCTTTCTTCCCGAACGACTCTTTCTTCCCCAAATATATAAAACTGGAACCCTAATTTTACAATCTATAATCTACACAACAAAATCCCCAAAATTTCTTTCAATAATTAGTGGTAATGTTCTTCCCCAATTCAAAAAACTTCAAACCCTAATTATTTTTTATTGAATCCAAAAAACAAAATCCCCAAAATTTCTTCAAGCAAAACTATTCAAATTGAATCTGAAATGATGGGGGGTGGGCATATTGGCAAAAAGAGTTATAAAATTCAAGCTTTATCTTCAAGTTCCATGTTTAATAGTAATGTGAGAATGCTTCAATGTTGATTGTATAGGAAGTGAACTTAGGTTGATTAAGTTTTTGATAATCATAATTTGCTTTTTGAATTTTTTACCATGCTACTGTATTGTTCTAGGTGTGTGTAGAGTTGTAATTAAAAGAGGTTTAAGATGAATGAAATGTTGCCTTTCTGTAATAATTATATCATCATATTAGTCCCTGAATTATTTGTCTAACTATCAAACCGAGCCCTACATTATATTAAAAAACCATCAAATAAGTCCTTGAATTATATAAACATAAATCAATTTGATCCTTGAAGTAGCCTCTGCAATGTCCCACAAACATAACTCATCAGCATCCATTTTTTCCCAAACACATAATTCACCACGAACATATTGCAGTCTCTGATATTCAACTCGCTCTAAACCACCACCGTGATGCAGGATTAGCATGATATTATCTTTCATCCTACGGATTTTGGTAACTGAAAACCTTAAAATGAATAATTTAAACAATCGTCTCAAAAACACAACACTCATAAACAAACAACAAAGCAAGCATCAAATGAAGTTTAAAGTTGAAAACGAAATGATAAAAACTGAAAACGAAAATAAAATAAAAAACAGACAAAAAATGGGTGAAAACGAACAGCGAAAAGAAAAAGAAGAGGAATGACGTTACCTTAACCACATACGAATTTTTTCTTCAAAAATCCAACGTTGAACGCCAGAGATGACTATGATGATTTTAGAGAGGTGAAGATGGTGAAGGTTTTAGCGGGAAGGAGATAGGTCAGGGACGTGTTTGATGTGAAATCTGAGGGTGGAAGGTAAGGGTAGAATGGGAAAAACAGATGAAAAAAATTGAAGTTTAAAAGTGAAAACTGAAATTTTTATCGTTTCTATCAAATTGGTCCTTGTACACGTGGTTTTCTTGTTGACATGTATACAAGACAACACAATATGTAACAGAGCATTTGGACGGAGGGATAATTTTGATGGACGCCTGACAAATTCAAGAGCCATTTTGATATTTCGTTAAATTGGGGGACGATTTTGGCCGATTCGTGCAAATTCAGGGACGAAGTTGATGATTCACTCATTATAAAATATTTCACTCTCCTCCCTTAAGAGAAGCTTGAATTACATTATCCTCCCCTCTTATGTTAAAACCTACACTTTACTCCCTCAATAATATTTTTTTTTATTTTTAATAATCTAACAAAAAAAAATAATGTAACACATTTAAAAAAAAATAGTATTGCAGGTCTATCTTAATATACTCAAAATTTGAATACATATTTTTTCCTATTTTTTATTCACGATTGCATTAACATATAGTTTTAAACCCTATTATAAAATATGAAACAACCCAAAATAAAATTAAAATATATGAAAAATTACTAAAGACGATAAAGTATGGTTATTTAAAAGTTAATTTTATACTCTAAAATATAAAATTAATAGGAAAATATTTAAATTTAATTATCATTGACATTTAAATTATAAAAAATGAATTTATTTTTCTTAAATGGTGGTTCAAAATTTGTATATCTTATAAAAAAAATTATTTATGTTAAAATAGATTAAAATGTAGTGCATATTTAATTATTAAGGGAGAGGATTGTAATTCAAGCATCTTATATGGGAGGGGAGTATAAATTTTTATTTTTAAGGAAGGGGAGTGCATATTTTAACATAAGAAGTGGAGGGAAGTGTAATTCAAGCCTCTTTGAGGGGAAGGGAGTGCAATTTACTCTTTTTTTTTAATGGAGAATTTTTGCAACACAAATTTTAAGCTATGTTATTTTTAAATCGGATAAAAGATGACCTGACAATGTGTTTATAAGGAGGGTAATTCTCACTTCACAAGTCGGTTTTGAGGAGTTATATTAGACCTAACCACAATTTCTAAGATGATATGGGTGTATCTTCAAGAACCATTCAGCCAACTGCTATCAGTTTTTCGTTATCGGGTCACCCACCATTTATGTCCATGAACCAAGCCCAATAGTGTTGGTCGTAAGAGGGTATGTTAAGTGTCTCACATCGGATAGAAAGATGACCTGACAATGTGTTTATAAGTGGGGCAATCCTCACCTCACAAACCGGATTTGTGGGGTTATGTTAGGTCCAACCACAATTTCTAAGAGTGTTTGGCATTAATCAGTGGTGGGTTAATCATATATTGTTCTTGGGATAACCTAGTTTATGCTTTTTGGTTTCGTTTGTTGTAGGGATGACAAAGTAGGTTGGACTTGTAGGGTTGGAGCCGTAGGGTTGCCCCCGTCTAGCCCACTAAAAAGTGGGGTGGTGACGGGACGTGTTAGCCCGTTGGGATGATATTAAAAAGAAACTCACTTTTCACTTCTTTTCATTTATAAGTTACAATCAATTTTCCAATCTTATTCACCGAATGGTGGAGAAAAATATTCAATTAATTTTATCACTTTTGTTTTATGATATTAGCCTCATATTTTTAACAGTTAGTGAATTGATAACTCACGAAATTTTTATTTTAAATGTCTTATGGATTTATTATAGATTTTTAGATGTTGTAATTTATATGTTTGAGTGATTATTTTCATATTTTAGTGGAGTAATTAGTTATATATTTATATTTCCTTAAATTTGATATAAATTTATAACATTATTTATGTGAAGTTTTTAATTATTGATAACCCGCCAACCTATCGGTTCACCATAAAAAGAGACGGGGTGAGATTTTCAACCCTACGTTTTTAGTTGAACTGCCTCATTTCGTCTTTTTTTAGACGAATTATTGACCCGGCAGGACGGATTGACCTTTTTTATCATCCCTAGTTTTCTGTTTTTCGTTCATTTATAATACTCCCTTCATTTCAAAATGAGTGTCACTTTAGCCAAAAAAAATTGTTTCAAAATTAATGTCACTTTACATTTCCAATACAACTTTAATTTTTTTCTCCCAACTTTACCCTCAATAAAGTTTTAACTTTTTTATCGCACAATTCTCAATGCAACTTTATTTTTGTCTTTTTCTTCGGCATTTTAATAAAAATGTTAGTCCCTCCGTCCCAAATTGTATGAAGTTTTAGGCATTTCACACATATTGAGAAATGCAATTAATATTGTGTGGAAAAGAGATATTATGAGTTGTTTTACAAAATTGTCCTTAATAAATAATATAAGAAAGATAAATGAAAGAATTGAAAGAAGAGAAAGTAATAAATAGTTAAGGTTATAATAAGAAAAGTAACATTAATGTTGAATTAGTATTGTAAAGCGACATATAATTTGTGACAAATTTTTCTCTCTAAAACGACATACAATTTGGGACGGAGGAAGTATGCCTAATGATTATTTTATTCAATTCCTTACTCTATATATAATTGACTAAAACGATACACATTTTGAGACGGATAAAGTATACTTTTGGCTCTCTTCCTATACACTCCTTGCGTTGGGATGAGCTTTCCGTTTGGTTTAATTTCATTTTGCCTTATAAAAAAATAAATATAAAAGTGACCATCTCCGTTTGGTATTCAACTAGTTCGTCGCATGATGAGACTAATCCGTTATGTTAGACACAACTTGATTGGTTCCGTTATATTTAGGAATGGTTCATGATAACTTTACATTATTTGAAAAACCCAATGATAAATTATTAGAAAATTGATCATATCCTTTCTTTTATTGAAAGAAAACATTGATCATATCCTATTAACCAATAGTCGTTTTATTATTCAGAATGAAAAAAAGAAAAACAAATAGTCGTTTTATTATATTTGGGTTGTTTTTATTGGAACCAGCGAAAACGGGCACTTCGTACCTGTTTTTCCGTTCTCTGTATTGTGCTAATGTTTGAAAATTATGAACGGTATTTTTTTTTATGAAATTTTGGTTTTGATTAAAAATAAAAGGCTTAATTGCAGTTTTAGCCCCCTAACTTCTATAAAGTTGCGATTTTGGCCTCCCTAAAAAAAAACTACAAAACGGCCCCCTAAGTTTTGCATCTGTGGCAGTTTTGGCCCCCAATGACAATTTTGACTCGGTCTACGCTGACGTGGCACCCTAAGTGAGGTGTCAGGTGTTATTTTATTTATTTTTTTTGGCCTTGGGGGGCCAAAACTGCTACAGATGTAAAACTTAGGGGGTCGTTTTGTAGCTTTTTTCTTAGGGGGCCAAAATCGCAACTTTGTGAAAGTTAGAGGTTTAAAACTGCAATTAAGCCAAAATAAAAATACAAATGTTTGTTGCTTTTTTTAATGACACGAACAATAATCTTTATTATAGAAAAAATTGTTTAAGAGTATAATTGGAATAATGAAAAAGTAAGTATAAATATACTAATCTAGTTTGCTATACTTTTTAAATAAGGGTTTGTCTAACATGTGCAATATTGCACATGTTAAAGTTAACTAAAATTAGTAAGTTTTTATTAAAAATAACAATTATTTATTGAAAAATTACATATAAAATACAAAATGTACAAGTTCCAATGCAAATTTACTACTTTAAACTTCTTATCATGTGCAAATTTGCACATGATAGAAAAACCCTTTAAATTATAAAGGAAAAAAACAGATAAACATGTATTCATATCGTGTTTGTTACATTTGTTTTAATATTTAAATTTATTCTTATCTAATTGTTACATATGTTCTTTATATTTAAAAGTGTGTTGAAATGGATAGTTTCTTTTATATATAGTATAGATTAGATTCTCTTTCTCATTAGATTCCTTGTGATGGAAGTAGGTAGGTTATTTTAAATGTTTTAAAACATTTTGTTTTTGTATGTATGTTTTAAAATATTTAATCCGGGCATGCATGAGTCTTTAATTATTATTATCTTTTGACGGGGTCTTTCTTTATTATAATGTTTACATCACATATGGAGAGAAGTTTGTATTTCTATATATATATATATATATATATATATATATATATATATATATATATATATATATATATATATATATATATATATATATATATACACTATATTTTAACATTAGCTTAACAATATTAAGATCTAAGCTAACAAATATGTATCTATTAATTTGGATAAAAAAAATCAAATCATTCAAACCAACAATATTTAGTTTAAATGTATTCAGATCATATTTTATTTAACCATATGATTCGATTCAATTGTAACCTTTTTTCGCCATTGTTGTTTCTTCTTCAAGCTTTACATTGAAGCTTTTTCTTCTTCGTTTTCTTGTTGAAAGTTTATTATCTTCACTCCTTTGTTTCTTCCTTTCCTTGTTTTGCTTCGAATTGTGCTTCTTTCTTGCTCAATTTGTTCGCTTTTCTCCAATTTTTAACTTGTACCAAACCACCAGTCATCTACTGTGACAATCAGAGTGCACTCCACATTGCAGCTAACCAAGTTTTTCATGAAAGGACAAAACACTTAGAGATTGACCGTCATTTGGTTAGAGAAAAGTTGCAGGCTGGTATCATGAAATTGCTTCCAATCACTTCTCAGGCTCAGATTGTAGACTTCTTCACAAAGTCTTTGCTACCTCAATCTTTCCATACACTATTATCCAAGTTGGGATTGGTAGACATTTTACATTTGTGCAAGGCTATTGTATAGTGAAGAGATTAGTGAGAATAAGTCGTAGTTATAGAGAAAACTTGTTATACAAGTTATCAGTTAGTTACACTTACCTGACTGTATTAGAGTAATTATTAGCATACAGTTAGTGTAGCATAGCTCCTATAGTATTTCAGCTCTCCTATATAAGTTGTATAACACTTTGCTCACACTTAATGAGAATTGTTTCATTCATTTGTTCCTTCATAATACATACCCTCCATGTTCAACACATAAATCGATTATGCAATAATTCGTTCAACTCGGCCGGTTTTACTCCATTAATTTGTGTCTTGTGGCAGTGTGAAGCATACAGTTCGATGATCAATTGTTTTTGTTTTTGCAAACTGCTATTAGTAAGCATAGGAATAAGAAACTTTAAAATGGCAGATAAAGGACCAAGGCCCCGTTCGGATTGACTTATTTTGAGCTTATGTGGGCTTATCTACTTCCATAAACCTTTTTAAAGGTGTTTGGATAAATAAATAAAAATAGCTTATCATAGTTTCATAAGCTGCTTATGCCATATTTTAATAAGCCTAAATTTTCAGCTTACCCTCGGGCTTAACAAGGAGCTTATGAATTTATGTAACGTCCTTCGATTCTCTCTGGATTCACTTTTTCAAAACATATATTTTAATTATAATGTTAGTTATCTTTGGCGGTGCATGAGTAACAAAATTGTTATATACTTATCTTACTAAAGTAACACACGTAACTAAGAATTTTTTTTTTAAAGGAAAATTTTTATTATTTTTTTGTTACGTAACAAAATGAAACTGAATTAAGAAAACAAACTTAACTTGTCTTTTTTTGGTAATAAACTGTACACTAATTGGTTTATTTTATTTTTGTTTTTAACTACTATTTATAAAGATTTTTTCAACAATGGTGTAAGATTATTCAACTTTTACGTACGTGATTATTTCTTACTATTATATTTATATTATTATACTTTTTATAAAAAAAAAACTTATCATATATTATTATACTTCCTTTCAAATAAATATATTATTATACTTGTGTATGATGATGTTTAAACTATTTATTTACACCTCTAATGTTAATTTTGTCTTGTACGAATATTGATATTTTTTTAAGGACGAATATTGATTATACTATATATATATATATATATATATATATATATATATATATGGACACCCCTAATATGGTCCCATATTTTTAAGGTCCATCTATGGACCCTTTTATTTTACTTGCTACTACCAGTTTCCATAAAGAAATATTTTTATTTTTTTTTGGTACAAGAAATAAAATTATATTTAATTATTGGTAAAGCGCCACTCAAAAAAAATATATTGCTAAAGTAATAGGTATGTTTTTTCTCAACCAAAAAAATGCAAAGAATGTTGATCTCGCAGACTCACACTCACCCCAAATTCCATGAAAATATTAACAAACCGAAAATCTCAATCTCAACCTATTTGTTGAATGAAGCGCTTATCTGCAAATTGATTTCTTCTTATTCAAAATTTCTAAATTTCATTGCACTAAACCCCTTATATTGTACATTGGATAATAACACATGCCATAACAGAAGACACGAAAACTACACAAACAGTGTGAACACATCTGGGAATGATCCAACAGAAGGGGAGGGGTTTTTTCATCTCAGACCAAGTCATCTTCACTGATTCAAAGTCTAAAGCTGTATAAAATGCTTTTTCTAGTAGTAACAAAATATTATGTGCCAACTTTGTTGCTGCCATGACCAAACTGGGTCGAGTTGGTGTCAAGAATTCAAAGAATAAGAACATTCATACAGATTGTTCTGTGATTTAATTCATATCATATCACAAGTTAGATGACATGGTGACAAATTATATTAATGTAGTACATTTTATGTAAACAAATTTTCTTCTTTTTCTTAAAATAATAAGCACTGATGGTAGTTAATTTCTTTCATAAATCCCATGATTTCTCAGTTTTTTCGGGGTGTGGGTGATGAAGGTGGAGAAGACAAACAAGAAAAAGAGGAACGAATCGATGACCTAAAACGGGTTATGGACTAGAAGGGCATAAAAGTAATCACATATACTGTACTTAAAATGATTTTTTATTATGTTGGACCATGAAAAAAAAAAATAAACCTGCTATAGAAGGTTAATTAAAAAGGACCATTGGTGGACCATATTAGGGGCCATATATATATATAAATCATAGTATTGTTTTTTACATCTTGATTAATTTTATCAAAAAAATCTTGATAATTGTGGTTTGATTCTTTGATTTTTTTTGTTAAATTAAAAATATTTAAAATTTCGATAATTGCTTATGTAATGTCACATCCAAACAATTCAATTTATGTAAGTACTTTTTAGTGTACATATCTAAACATAAATAGCTTATCAAGTATAAGAGCTTATGATGTAAGCTCTAATGCTATAAGCTCTAATGCTATAAGCATCTATATAAGTTGTTTATCCAAGCGAGGCCCAATTCTTTAACATCTCTTCAAAAAGCTCAAAAATCAAAACAAATTCACGATTTTGTTTTTTGGTACAATATAAAAGAGAATTATATTTAAGGAGATATAGATACCAAAGTATTCTTTTCCTAAAATAAAAGATACCAAATTATTCTAACATAAATTACACCAACTACATTTATGTGGAAGTTTGAATTTTTTTTAACTATTTTTTATAAGAATATAGACACCAAAGTATGCCATTGAGTTATTTGATTTCTTTTTTTGAATAAAACCATTGAGTTATTTGATTTTATCTTGTTCAAATATGTGACTCAATTAGTGATCCAATAGTTTGAGCAATGATCCAATGTTCTCGAATTCTTGCCAAGTATACCACCAAGTTGTTTTCAAAATATATACTGCTAAAATAATCTCGACTCTTGTGCTACTTAGTAATTCATTAATATATACTGCTGCTCATCATTTAATTATTCAAAACCGCACTTTTCTGCTCTCTAGTTTATTCTCTCACCCACAGTTTGTGATTTTGTGAATCATAGACACATTGTCCCATATTTTCTTGCACTGAGACTCTTAAGTTGCATAACATTTGAGTAGGGGAATATGAGAGGGGAAGCCGTGACACTACATTCATGTTTGATATATACTTGATCCTGTTGATTTTAGTTAACAAAAATCGATGTGTTTAATTAAAATTTTAGACTAAATATATTAATTTTGGTGATTTAAATATTTCTTATAAATAAGATGAAGAGTATATTACAATAAAGAAGAGTATGTATTTTGTTGACCAAAGTATCCATTTTAAGCCAAAATTTGCTTACTACGAAGAGTCCCACCTTTTTCTTGCATGAGGCCACGTCTTCTCTAAGTTTGTCCATTTATTACCAATTTCTTGTGCCATTTTTTTTTCTTACCAATATTTTTAATGTCTTTCACTCTATGAAGTATGGATACTCTCATATTTGTAGTCATACTCAATACTTGTGAATATTTTTTTATTATATATTATACTAGTGTTCATATGGACACTACATATTTATCTTATTTCAAAAAAATAAATATGGACCCTACATATTTATGTGTTCGTTTTTTTATTGTGTTAAGGTCTATAAATTACGAACTATAGTTTTGATAAAATATTGATTAAGATTATTTTGATTTTAATTAAAAGTGTAAACATAGATATTTTCCACTTAGGGAATTTTCATTGAACTATAATCATACACAAATTAAGCCAAAATGGATGCACTTCATTAAATTCAGACAGGAAGAGAAAGGAAAAAGGTACAAAAGTTAATTAAACTCATACACTCAATTGAAATAAAAGAGAAATCAGCTTATGAATTAGAACATCTTGCATTATGAAGGAGCAGGGAAGAGCTGAATCCTAATTTAGATAAAACTAAATCAAACTCCAGTAGATTGTCCTCCAATTGGTGCCCACCAATAACAACTGCTGTTGTTGGCTTCTTACCACCATCCACAAATCCAAGACATGCTACCTTTTTATTCACCAACACCATTGAATTTCCACCATATATTTTCCACTCCACACCACCTTGTAGCACCAAATCAATAGTTGGCACATCCAATCCAGTAATAGTCCTACCAATGGTGCTAAAATCAAAACATGCTCCAAATGGTGCCACTGATGCTACTTTCTTTATTTTTTTATCAGAAGCCTTCTTCACAAAATCTCTAACAAGAGTATTAAAAATTGAACTATGCAACACAGTGAAGGATTTCATGGTGCTAATTTTTGTCCCACCATTTCCCTTATTGTCAATGGACAAAAGGGAAGACTTAATGTTAACAATTTCACCACCAACTTTAATTGATTTCACATCAATGAAATATTCATAAGAAGCATCACCTTTAGTAAATATTGGAGCAGTGCTAAAGGGGTTAATAACAAGAGGAATTTTAGTGAGTTGAAACTTGGAAAAAGAACTTTGTTGGGGTATCCCACCAATGAAGAGACTACCAAGTCCTTTCTTGTTTGAAGATGGTAAACAAAGAGCAAACTTGTTAGGAAGCTTATGAGAAGAAGAAGATGAAAGCTGTTTTGGTAGTGAAAGCTTTGTTCTTGCAAGCCCTAATATCCCTTTACTAGTTTTTGGTAAGTTTTTAAGAGGAACATCATCACCTGAAAACACCTCTGATTCAGTGCATCCTGAAAGTAGTCCAGAGACTTTAGAGTGTGATATGAACAAAGCATCACTGCCAGTGTCACCTACGAAAATAGCATTAACCAATGGGTTAATTATGTTAGCAGCACATGTATTGTTTGAGCAACCTGGTTTGAAAGGGCCAGAGCAGCCAGTGCAACCAGTATTTTTAGGGCAAAGTTTGGAGTCACAAGAGATGGGATTGTAGGTTGAAGAGTTATAGTTTTTGTTGCAGTCATACCATATGATTGGTCCTCCAAGATCAATCACTAGATTGAAATTTTGTTGAGGTGTTCCTATGCCAACTGAGGTGTGGAAAAGATTGGTTAATGGGTCTTTTTCAATGGGTAAGATGAATTGTGAATGTGATGAACAAGAAAATGAGAGAATGGCTGTTGTGAGGAGGGAGAAAAGAGTTGCAAAAGAAGCCATTATGAGTTTAATGGATAAGAGGAATGCTTAATGCTTGACTGAAGGGTTCCTTTTTATAGAAATTAATCTATGAAGACAGTGAATAATTTAATACATTCTGAGTTTACTAGATTTGAAATGCTATTATAATATTCCTCTTTAATCTTCTTTAGGTTCTTCTGATCTGACATGAACAATATTGTTGTTTACTAGATTGAGCTGGAGTGAGAGTGTGTGCACACATACACACACTTTAATTTGTGATAAGCATCACTACTGTCTACTGCACCTCTGCATCAAACGCTTCCCTATTCTGCCAACTTAGAGCATGCACATCGCCTGCACATATGGGTGGTATCACACTGCCCAATGCTTTTGTGTCATAATATCATGGATAATTGGCCTTAAAATTGAGTAGTTAAACTATTCATGGTAGTAATGCATTACTACCTTCCTTTTCCTGCAATTTTCTGATTTTGTGCACATTTTATATTACTTTTGAGTTTTTTTTCTTTTAATTAATATTTATATTATTGAAGAGAAGCCCAACGGTAATATACATTTATTCAAGCCAACAAACTATACATTTCTCTTCATACATATTTAACTCATGCAAAGGTAATATATATTTTTTTCACTCATGCAACGGCTAATTTTTTTAACATATATATTTGACTATTTATCCTATTCCATGGTAAAAAAAAAAACTACACATTTCTTTTGAAAATGAACCCCAACAATCAAGGATTTTGGTCCAATTATATACAAAATGGTGGTAATCCTCTTTATAACCCAAATCAACAAAACACCTTGTATTTTGGAAGTACATCTCATAACCCAAATCCACATCATAATCCAAATTTTTTAAATTCTCCTTTTATTCCAATTCCACAAAATAATCTACCCTTTGGAAATTACCCATATCATACTTCACCTTACCAATATCAATCTCAACAATTTTCATCTCAATCAACTAACCCCACTATGTCTCATGAGGTTCATATTGGTAATGGTGGTGTGCAATCAAATGATCAAGAGACTTCAACACCAAAATCTTGCACTCAAGGTGGCTTGGAAAC
The DNA here is from genome assembly GCA_958299785.1 of Medicago lupulina. Taxonomy (NCBI): domain Eukaryota; kingdom Viridiplantae; phylum Streptophyta; class Magnoliopsida; order Fabales; family Fabaceae; genus Medicago; species Medicago lupulina. The sequence continues at coordinate 8,308,478 of OY283139.1, read as the reverse complement.
TATAAATCTTGATGAAGAAATTGGATCTGCACCGGCTGTAAAAACGTTGAAAATAAGATTCCAACCAAACGAGGATGAACTTCTCATTCAATCATGGTTCAACATTTCAGAGGACTCGATTGTTGGAGTTGATCAAAAAGGAGATTGTTTTTGGAAGAGGATTAGTGAAGCTTATAACAAGCACCGCGACAAAAATTGTCCAGAGAGGAATTTCATGGCACTAAAAGGTCGATGGCACAAAACGATCAATCCTTCTGTTAATAAGTTTGTTGGGTGCTACAAACAAGCCGTTGGTTTGAAAAAAAGTGGTAGCTCCGAGAGCGACATTATTTTAGCTGCACGTGATATTTTTCACCACGACATGCGTAAAAAATTCACATTTGAGGGTGCGTGGAGATTAATGAAGGATGAACCCAAATGGAGTGCAGGTTCATTAGAACCTTCTTCAAAAAGAACAAAGAATTCAACTTCTGGAGCATATTCGCCGTCTTCTAACCCACCAACACCAACAAGCGAATACAATCCGTCGAAGCGTCCAATCGGTCAAAAGGCGGCTAAAAGGAAGGAAAAAGAAAAGCTTAAAGAAACGTCTACTACCAAATTTGATACTTTGAAATATGACTTCGACAAAAAGTTTGAACTAGTATCTGTGTTTGCACGTGATTATGCACGTATTGAGAGTGAAAAGGTCGAGATAGAGAGGAAAAGGGTTGATGCGGAGCTGCAAAGAACCGAAAATGATAGGGAAAGATCGAAGATCGATGATTTACAAATTCTTTTAAAGTATACATCAAATATGAATGCAAGACAACTAAAAGATTATGAATATTTGTGTGGCATGATTAGAGAAAAATATGGACTTAATTGATATTATTATGTATGTTTTATGACTAGCCATTTTTATTTACGTTGGACTTAATTATTTAGTATGTTTTATTTTATTTTAGAAAGATTATTATGTATGTTTTATGGCTAGTCATTTTTATTTATTTTAGACTTATTTATGTTGGACTTAATAAATGTTACTTATTATGTAAAAGCTAGTTATGCTACTGATTATTATGTATGTTCTATGTGAGAATTCAATTTAAAGAAAAGCTAATTATAGCCATTATACTAGCCGTTATTTCAGAATATGTAACTATTATATGAGAATTGCTAATATATATAACTAGCCGTTATATGATCATGTGTAACTACGGTATACTAGCCCTTATAATCAGTAGCTTTTAAATTCCATATAAACTAGCCGTTATTCATAACTATATAAATATTATAACATGCATAACAAACTTCACAGTCATTCTCAATTTCATTCCTTTAAAAAAAATCATTCTCAACTTCCCTCTTTGTTCACATTCAATATCATACTTCTCTTCACATGGATCCTTCCAATCCTTCCCATATTGCAAAAATGTTCATGGATTATATGAATGATGACTTGGATGAAGAACTTTGGAGGCTTGCACAAGAAGAGTTTGCGAGCTCAAGTAGGCCTAGACGCCAAAGAAGGAATATAGAGAGGAATCGTGAAGAAGGACATGAGCGGTTATTCAATGATTATTTTTCAGAAACTCCAGTGTACACAAATGAGCAGTTCCGTCTAAGGTACCGAATGCATAAACATGTCTTTCTTCGCATAGTTGAAGCTCTTGGCCAATATGATGAGTATTTTCAGCTGAGGGTTGATGCAACTGGTAGATCAGGTATTTCACCACTACAAAAATGCACTGCTGTTATTCGTATGTTGGCATATGGAACATCTGCTGATAGTGTGGATGACTATTTGAGAATTGGTGAAACTACAACACTAAAATGTGTCGATAAGTTTACAAGGGGTGTGATCAGTGTATTTGGGCCACAATATTTGCGAAAGCCAACGACTGAAGATATTGAACGCCTGTTGCAGATGGGGGAGGCACGTGGTTTTCCAGGTATGTTGGGTAGTATTGATTGTATGCATTGGGAATGGAAAAATTGTCCAGTCGCATTGAAAGGGCAGTATGTTCGAGGTGATCATGGTAAACCCACTGTTATGCTTGAGGCAATTGCTTCACAAGACCTATGGATTCGGCATGCATTCTTTGGGGTAGCCGGTTCAAACAACGATATCAACGTGTTGAACCAATCTGATGTCTTCAATGATGTTATGCAAGGGCGAGCTCCAGAGGTTAGTTATTCAATAAATCGTACTGAATACAACATGGGTTATTATTTATCTGATGGCATTTATCCTGAATGGGTCACATTTGTGAAAAGCATCCCAATGCCACAAGGAGAAAAGAGAAAATTGTTTGCCCAACATCAAGAAGGCGCAAGGAAGGATATCGAACGAGCATTTGGAGTTCTCCAATCCCGATTTGCAATCATACGTAACCCGGCTCGATCTTGGCATCTGGATTCACTGAAGTGCATAATGGATACGTGCATCATATTACACAACATGATTGTTGAAGATGAGCGTGCTACATATGGTGGCAATTTTGATTATTCTTATGATCATCTTGGCAATGATCCAATTGCACCATCAGACTATTCTAATATTGATTTTCGCGAGTTCCTACATAGAAGACACCATGTTCAAGATAAGCAAATTCATCGACACCTTCAACAAGATTTGATAGAACATATATGGGGACGTTTTGGGCATGAGAATAACCACAACTAAAAATTATTTTAAAATTTAGTATATTTTGAGGTAGTAGTTTATTTCAACGTTTAATAATTTTATTAATGTATTTTCTTATAACTTATTTGTGTCAAGTAGTACATTATTTAATATATTTTCGTATAATTTTCATTTAATTTTATTTATTATTTAGATATTTTGATTCATTTTGAATATATTGTGCGATACATTTTATATATTTTCATTACACATTTTATATATTAATGTAAAATATAATTTAAAGTATATTGTAGTTGTAAGATAAGTGGGACCCGTTTTAGAGGAGTGGTATGAATATTTAGAAAATGTAGTTGAATGGTTTAAATAATTGGAAAGTGTAAAGTAATATAATATATTATGTGGGTTCCATTTATACCATCCATTTAGGTGGCATGGATGTGGGTGCTCTTACATAGTAAAAAGCTACATGCACACTCTTTAATATCTGGCAAGTTGACAAGTTGTATGTTCGTCAAGAAATCAAGAAACACATTTTATATTCATTTATGCAATTCAATTATTCTACAAAAATGTTTCAACAAACATCGATCTTGGTTCTTGGTACTAGAATGATTAAGCAAAATAAGAGATATTGCCACTGAGCTAGGGAATGCATGGTGATATAACCTGCACCAATTTTCTCAATATTAGAACTTGTATTAAACTTGTAAAGTATACTTCCTCCATAACAAAATTAATCACTTACCCACATATAAGGATAATTATTTATGGAAAATGGGACATTTCATAGTACACTAAATATTAGCATGACCCATTAATTACATTACTTCCACATATCTCATTTAAGGGTAAATTAATCACTTTTTGGACAACCTATGAGACAACAAAAAATATATAAAAAATGTAGATATATATTGCCATGAAAATCAAAGCAATAGAGAAATAGTAAAAATACAATAAAAGTATGAAAGAGATGGAGGTTGTCCTAAAAATTATCATAAAATAGTTTTACAAATATCATTTCACCTCATTTAAAGAAACAATTTGTTTTTCCCTACCAATTTGTGGGTATCTTTTATAATGGGGATTCAAATTTTGGTTTGCCTCATTGTAGGAGCGTGACTCCTTTGACTAAACTAATCCCTATTGATCAACTTTTGCTTATTTGTTACAACTGAAATGTGCCAAATTTATATTTATATTTTGTTAGAGAGGAAGTAATATACGATATATTTATTGACTAATTGATACAACCAATAATATATTGACCGAAACTCTAATTAAGTTGATGACTAATCTAAACTCCAAAATGTAAAATTGCATATTAAATATTGTATGATTTTATATCTTATCACATAAAAAATTGTCTTAATTTTGATCTGCATATTTTGTTTACAATATTTGACACACATACGAGGAAATGGGTTGTCTTAATTCATGAAATAATGTGGTGATTTTGATCATTGATCTCCACATTATCAATGGTCAAGATTAAAGCAACATATTTTCGACAATATTGATTTCAACCTGCCCATTTTTCTAAGATACAATTAAGTTATGTTCATAGTCTATAGCCAGCTATCTAAATCTCACATTTTTTTTGTCCCTCACTTCACATTTTCCTTCAAACTTCAAGGATTTTATGAATTTTCCCATCGTGGTTATGGAGGTGCAGCCATGACTAAAGCATTATCAAATCATTTGGTAACAAAGCCACTAAAGTTGTGGAATTTAGTGAAAGAATGGATCATAAATGTAAATGAAACTTCACGTGAAAATTATGTAAAGAAAGTGGAAGAATTTCATTCCTCCAAAATTGGGCAAAAAATTTTTTTAGGGAATTTCATTCCCTCAAAAAAAAAAAATTGTTTTTGTAAGTTTATAGTGCAACCTAGGGTGGGCGGTCAATTAGGTTTTAAGACTTTTTCAGTTATTTTAGAGATGTTAATGTTCTTTTTATTTTTTTTAGAAAACTTTGATGAATGTATGAACGAGATATGCTGGAAAATAAAAAGAGAATGGAAGAGAAAATGACAGAAAGAGATTATACTAGTCCCCCTTCTAACCTAAGGGTAGTCCAATCCCTTCACACCTCGTGAAGGATTTCACTATGTCAGAATCTTTGTTACAAGCAAGCATCACCCCAAGACTCCTCTAACAATCTACCTACTCAACTAGGATAGAACACTATTGTTTTTACAACAAGAATCTTCACCAAACCTATGATGAAATTCTCACAACCTTTGAACAAGAATCTTCACCAAATACTATGATGAAATTCTTACTAACAAATGTGGAAGAACTTTTGTATGGTTGTATCAAATCAATATCACTTTAAAATGAATATAACTTAATGTTCAAAAACCTTTTTGGATATGAAAATATAATCAAGGTTTCACAAAAAATAGAAGTTTGATAGTTTAAGTAAGAAAGTGATATTTGATCTTAGACTTTTTGAATATGAAAGTAGGTTTTTGTTGTTTAGATGTCAAATATATTTATAGAGGTTGTAGAAAACGTCCATGAAGCAAGACACTGGTTCCAAAAGGCTACATGAACCATTACTAATCATTTGAATCACACCAGTTCAAGAAAAAAAATGCATTTTAACATGTGGTAACCGATTATTGTCTTTTGGTAATCGGTTACACCTTTCGAACATTAAAAAAATTGAATTTTAAAGATAGTAATCGATTACACTAATATGCTAATCGATTACATGAACTTAAAAATCAATTTTCCACAAGTGTAAAGGCTTGCTTCACATGGACACTTAAATTTAACTTTAGAAAATTATTTGTGATTAAGTTTAAATGAATGAGCATTTTAAGTTATAAAGATTTTGGAAATGATAAATCAATGATAAAGATCATACTTACAATTATTCACACTATACAATCTAAAAGTCTTTAATTGTATCTTATTTTTATCTTGTGCCTCCATGTTTTTTCTTCTTTTGTGATGTGTGTTTGTTATCATCAAAACACAGCCAAGTCTTCAAGAAAGAGTTCTTCTTCACATTTTAAGTCCTAAAAATACTATTACATCACCAACAAATCCAAAGAAAATTGAAGTCTATGCATAACATACAAAATAATCCTTGCATTGTTACTTCTTTTATGGAGAATAACAGTATCACAGCAAAAGTTTGTTGATTCAATTGTTAAGCAATGGGTTCAAGTTTGTTATTGTGATGTTTGTAATGGACATGTGATCTTAAAATCAACATTGTTTACATAAATATAAAATGTATCTTCACTTACATACATATCCCCATTACAAACATCATCATAATAATACACATGAACCCTTTGCTTAAAGTTGAATCAATAACTCTTGCTGTAATGTTGTTATTCCCCTTAAAAGAAGTTCTTCATCAACATCCCACCCAATTTTTGGAGGAATGAAATTCTTCTACTTCTTTTACATAATGAGATTGATTCACAGTAAGTATATAATCCTAAAAGGGGTACTTATATATAATTTTTATGTATAAATTGAATGTGAACGTATTTATGACAATGTGAACATAAATATTGTAATATTTAGTGATTTATATTGTTTTATTTTAATAAAATGAATCTTAAAAAAGTCAAACATATTTAGTGTAAAATTTAGATCCAATACATTTGATTTTTAAGACCGTTTTTGCTTATATTTGACCGTAAGATCCTAAATTTATATTGTATAGATTTATGTAAAATTTTATACCAATCTAAAATGATGTGCTATATTTTTTAGACCCACCAAGATTCACGGTGTTCAATAAAAACTCTCAAAATGTTAATCTTGGTGGGTTTCAATAACACATGAAATAATTTTAGATTTGTATAAAATTTTACATGGATGATATGTGTCATATGTACTTATAATCTAAAGGTCAAATTTAAAAAACATGAATCGGGTAAAACGATATTGAACGATGTAACATTAGTATAACATTACATTGGTAAAATTTGATCACTTCTTTTCATCACTATAAATATACCAAAATTTGATTTTAGTCCCTTAAAAATAAAATCAGATGTTTTCATCCTCACAAGATTTTTTATTTTATTTTTTATCCCTATGTTTTTGACATATTTTGAACATAATATGAATATATGAAGTTTAACATAATAAACGAACATAATATGGATACAATTTAACATAAAAGTGCTATAATCTTGACATTCACATTAACATAAAGTGACCATTAAGGACCAAAAACAAAAGAAAAAATTATGTGAGGTTGAAAACATTTAGTTTAATTTTTAAGGGACTAAAATCAAAATTCGCTACATTTATAGGAACGAAAAACTTATTTAACTTGTGTGTGTGTGTGTGTGTGTGTTTGATTTGAATAACCATTTGTATGACAATTTTTAGGACATCCATAAATTTACAAAGAAAAATAGTTATTGACACGAAAACCAAAACAATATAGAGAAAGTAAAACCCTAATGTAAATATGAGAGAGAAAGTTGTCACAAAATGGTTAAACAAATATTATTTCATATATATAGATATATATATTTGACAAACTTATTGATGCAACAACTTTTTTTAATATCCACAAATTTTTAAATGAGTCTTATATTAAAATATATTTTTTTAAGGACAATTTTTTTTTCATTGATGATTATACGTGTTAAGTAATAATATGCATAGTCGAAATATGTAAGAATATTTTTTTGCATTTTATAATTATATATATTTTTACACTATAAAAGTTGATATTCTTTTTCTACAAATAACATTTAATAGAAAAAACCTATGATATATACATTGATTTTTTTATGCAAAAGGAAATATAATAAATAAAAAAGAAAGTACAAAAGAAGTGGGGTGGGGGTACGTAAACCTGACCCGACAACCACAATTCAACCCAAAACGAATAATACAATAATGATTAACAAAAGTGGTATATTAGAAACCAACTAGACGAAAATCAAGTTAAGAACACAATGCATAGTGGATAGATACACATTACACATCCATAATTTTTATGGAAATACTTATATTTAGACACCCCTTCATCCATTATACACCCAACGAGGGCCGGTGCACATATGTTGTGGCCTAATGAAAAAATTTAGATGAGGTCTTTTAAAAATAATGATAAAGATTTAATAAAAGTCATAGCATTTCTCTATAAATAATTTTGTACAAAAAAATAGTTAGATATAATTTATCCACTTATCAATAATTATAATGAATCATTTATTTAATTTTGTTTATTTGGGTTTTTGGTCAAGTTATTTAACTTTATTTCTTGAGGCAATGATGATGATGAATTACAATTAAAAAAGTATAAATACTGACTGAAGAAGTAAGTATAATGAATATTGTCAATGAAAAATGAAGCATTTTTGTCAAAAAACTAAACTTTGTAATGACTTAAGTGTGCAGCGCTCAAGAAAAACAATAACATTGATGAAGATGTGAAACTGAAATGTCGATCATGTGACCTATTGCTATAAAAATGTGACCTCCTGCCAGTACAGCATAGATTGCTTTCTCACTATAAGAAGGAATGAATGTATCTAGGCTAAATTATCTTTTTGGTCCCTTAACTATTTAATTAGTATCGGTTTGGTCCCCTAACTAAAATTTGATTTATTTTGGTCCTTTAACTTCTCTCCATTATATATTTTGGTCCTTTCCGTTAGTTTTAATTCAAAAACGTTAGGTTTTCTTCATTTTCTTCTGAATTTTTTTTGGGATTCTTGTTGTTGAATGTTGATGGAGATGATATGAAGATGAAAAAAAGGAGAAGAAGATGAAGAAAACCTAACGTTTTTGAATTAAAACTAAGGAAAAGAACCAAAATGTGTAACAGAGAGAAGTTAAGGGACCAAAATAAATCAAATTTTAGTTAGAGGACCAAACCGATATTACCTAAATAGTTAAGGGATCAAAAATACAATTTAACCATGTATCTATTACTAAAATCAGAAGCCTATTTTTTAGGCCCAAAATTTTGGGGCCTAAATTTCTTTGGCCTTCAATTGCTTGGAGGTTTCTTTTTAGGCCCCCCTCGTATCTCTTTAGGCCCCCTAAAATTACAAAATTGTCCTCAATAACACCTCCGGTAATTAACTACCAGAGGTTCATTTTTAAAAATTTCGATTTTGTGCTTCCGGTAGATAACTCCCGAAAGTGGTTTTTTAAAATTACGACTTTGTTACTCCAGTAGATAACAACTGGAAGTGTATTTTTAAAATTCCGCTTTTGTTGACTCGATGTACCCTCCAAAAGAAAAGACCTCAATTGTGCCGTTAGAAAAATGGTTGACAATTCTAGATATAGAACATGTCATTGCAACATTATACAATAAGGTTGTCGTTGTGCTAAAACATGGAAATGACTTTTCTGAAACATGTTTTCCTCTCCGTGGTCGCCCTCCAACAAATCCATCCGCATGGATTATGTGTCTATGATTGATTCCTAACCACTTTGTGCATGTATTTTTGAGACCTGGATGCCCAATATCTCCAACAACATCGCAGTGGAAAAAAATACAAAAGGCTAGAGTCTCAAGCTTGGAGGATCACTTTGTTGCAAGGCAGTGTTTGTTTAATGAATTAATGGATGTTGAAAAAGGTGACCAACCACCCAAAAAAACAAATAAAAATGATCCAATTTTGTGTGATGATGATGACGAAGATATGGTCAAGACTACCTGACTTTTGTTGTATTACGTTGATTATATAATGAGCATTTCGGTAGTTATCTACCTGAGTAACAAAAATGGAATTTCAAAAATACACTTCTGGTAGTTATCTACTGGAGTAACAAAATCGAAATTTTAAAAAAGCACTTCCAGGAGTTATCTACCGGAAGCACAAAATTGAAATTTTTAAAAATGAAAACCTCTGGTAGTTAACTACCGAAAGTGTTATTAAGGACAATTTTGTAATTTTGAGGGGTTTAAAGAGATATGAGGGGGGCTTAAAGAGAAACCTCCCAATTGCTTTGGCCTTGCGTCTTCCCTACACCCAACCCAATCCTACATATCCCCGTATATAACACATGATGTAAGACCAATAACAAGAGCATGCGCGGATGCACCTTATGTCTATTGGGGTCAATTAACCCCACTTTTTTTCATTTTATTTCATTCAATAATAGTATGATTTCATATCTTAACCCCCGCTTTAAATTGTGTGTTGACCCCACATAAAAAAACTAATACTTACTTTAGTCATATTTATAAGAAAAAAACTACATACAATAGGTTCATTGAATTTGAATACCTAGTTTAATTTAATAGATAATATATATCAAATACATTAGGTATTCAATGAACCTAAAAAATAGTTTTTTCTTATAAATATGACCGGAGGGAATACACTAGAGGAAAAATAAAGGCATATTGTAAACTACTCCCTTTGGTCCTTATTATAAGAAGAAGAAGAAAAAAAAGCATAAAACATCAAAACCAATGCAATCATTTATTTGTGTAACTTTTTGAGAATTTTTACAAATATACCCTCATAAAAATTATGAACCATTAAATACACCCACTAATATTAAAAAGATAGAAATTAAATAAGGGGTAGAAAAGTCTTTCAAGCAATAACTACACCTTAAAAGTTGTGATATTTTCTTAGAAATATGACCAAAATTTTTTTTTGCAAAATTTCTTATATATAAGACCGGAAGGAGTACTTCTATATTATACTCCCTCCGTTTCAAAATACATGTTCATTTTGGAGAAATCGCAGTAACCAAGAAACCAAATAAATTTTGTTATTTTTTATGAAATTACGTTTGTTTTTTTTCTATAATACCCTTAACCATTTATTGTTTCATTCTATTTTTTTTCTCTATACAATAAATATGTAAGGGTATTATTGACAAAATAAACTTTCTAATAATTAATTGTTGATTTCAATAAAAATTTATTACCTTCAGTTTCTTTAACATGTATAATATTGCACATATTAGACAAACTCTAAATAAAATTGTAGTATTGCCCCACTTATTAAAATTTCTGGATCCGTCCCTCTGACAAGAGAGGAAAAGTTTAGATCTAATCATGTTTTGTCACATAAGGGTGTTTAATGGGGGTATAGAATTAAACGGAGTCTATCGATATTTTCCCTTTTATGGCATGCATACCCACCAATTTTTGGGCATAATTGTGTGTGTATAGTTGCTAAGTTGAGCGATGAAGATCTCGGCAAGGCATGCATGAATAAAGATAAAAAAATGCATGGGAAAGATGAGAAAATAACCATCCCTCTTTTAACTCTCACGAGGGCATGTAATTGACGCAATATCATAAGCGTGAGACGCGTAATGTTTATAAGCAAGAAATTAAATAGAGAGAAAGAGTGAAGGATCGTGTGTTTATATGCAAACAATGTTAAAGAATACTTCACGGGAAAGCAACCTATAGCATTTATTACCAACCAAAGTTAACTATTTTGTGAGGACTCTTGCTTTGGCTAACTCATATAAATAGAACATACTTTGATTTGTGTGGCAGATAAAACTAGTAGCTTCCAAAAGGAGAAAGAATACAAAACTATATTCAACAGTAGTTGTATATCTTGAACCAATAGATCATGTCTCACATAGCTGTTGAGAGGAACAGGAGAAGACAGATGAATGAACATCTCAAGGTTTTAAGGTCGTTGACCCCTTGTTTCTATATTAAAAGGGTAAATATATATTATCTACATCCCTATGTATCTATTTTTTCACTATTGAATCAAAAACTGAAAAACATGAAATCACTCTTTTTAATTTCATCTCTAAATATTGAAGAGTTTACTAGTAAAGACTAAATTCATTTTTTGTCTCCGGTAATTTAACATTTTCTAGTAATATTTTCTTTTATTTCATTACTAAGAAAATCTTAAATTATTTTGTCAAAAAAAAAAATCTTAAATTAGCGAAAGAAATTTAAAGAAGAAAAACATCAAATCATTTTTTTTTAAGAAAAAACATCAAATCATATTATAATTGTCTCTAAATTTATGACGAGATTTTATTCTTTATTTGTAATTTGTGTGTGATGGATTGGTTCTCAATTTGTTTTTTTTCTAATTTATTTTTTATTTTAGGGAGACCAAGCATCAATAATAGGGGGGGTTATAGAATTCATCAATGAATTGCACCAAGTTCTTCAAGCTTTAGAATCCCAAAAGAGAAGGAAGAGTTTAAGCCCTAGCCCAGGTCCGAGTCCAAAAACACTGCAGCCAACACTTCATCAATTTGATATCTCTTCCGGAGGAATTGGGACTAATAATGCTTTCAAGGAACTAGGAGCAAGCTGCAACTCTTCAATTGCAGATGTAGAAGTGAAAATTTCGGGTCCAAACGTGATTTTGAGAGTGATTTCTCAAAGAATTCCAGGTCAAGTTTCAAGGATCATAACTGTTTTAGAAAGTCTTTCATTTGAAGTTCTTCATCTTAACATCAGTAGCATGGAAGAGACCGTTCTATACCAATTTGTGGTCAAGGTAAAACACACAACTATATTCTTCTCATAATAATTTGATGAATTCATAATTTAAAAAAAAAATAAAAAAATGATCACGCCAACTTTATTGAACTTGGGTATAATTAATAATACATGAACAAATTACGTATTATGGTGACAAAGATAAGATTCTTAAATCTTTTGACTACTGTTCTCTAAGAAAATGAAATTTTTAGGCTTGTTCAATTAGGGTTTGGACCCAATTTGATGAATCAAATACAAAGACGTCACTTTTGCTATGAAATGGTAGGGTCATATCATACACAAAAATATACATAACTACGGATGTTTATAGCTGCTACATTAAAGTGCAATTAAAGGATACCAAAGATGTTAAAATTAATAAATTAATTGATTAATTAATGACTTAAGGTAACTTGCTCTTCTTGGTTCTATACTTGTCCATTCTACAACCTTTTACTTTCTTTCTTTTTTAACATCAAATTTTATTGAATAAGGAAGAGAAGTACAGAGAGTACTTAACCAATAGTTTTCCACCTCAACCATTCCCGGAGACACAATCCATTCTCCCTCCCTCAAACCTAATGCCCCTTCTATCTACAGTTTACACCTTTTACTAATGTGATCCAATCTTTAACTGATTAATTAAGGAAGAAAATGAATTTCATGCGCTTCTTAATTCACTCCATATTTAATGTATTGAAATAGTAATGGTACTTTGTGGAGCATTTATGTAAACTCCAACATGAAACTCCGCAGTTATATAAAGTAACCATGTACGGTTTCGGTTTACTTCCCCGTGAATCCACACGTAAAGCTTCAACATGCATTCTTCTGAGATTACGTGTCATGCATATAATAAATGAACAAGTACTAAATAAAACTACTTTCCTATAATTGATAGCATACTATTACCATGCATGTTTATCTAACTAATTTGCACGAGATTGATGGTACGCGTCTTCAACAAAAACAAAGTAAAGTTATAACTATATTGGATATATATATATATATATATATGTGTGTGTGTGTGTGTGTGTGTGTGTGTGTGATTGCAATATTTGCCATTTGCATGGTTCTTACATACTTCTCATCAACCCCTTATTTTTTCCATAACTTGTTACTACAGATAGAGCTGGGATGTCAACTAAGTTTGGAGGAACTAGCTATGGAAGTACAACAAAGCTTTTGTTCAGAGGCTATGAAGTTGACTGCTGTTTAACGAGATATTGCATTTCAAAAGAGACTGTATCGATTTACCATCGTGTACTGTTGTCATAAAATAAAAGCATGTGAGTGACATGCACAGAAACTACTACTTCAGTTACTTTAAATATATTAGGTTATAATTTCATAGACTTTGTCATAAACTTGATGACAGTGGAAAATATAATGTTTCTCAATATATGGTAATATACGCGTGTGTGTATTATGTTTTTGCTTATGATCTGATTCCACGTACTCACTCGATGAAATGATACCAATAGAAAGTATGTAATTGATATGTTAGCTTAAAATTATATTAGAGTTGTGTGCGTTTCTTTATCTCGACCTTTTTCTTGCTATACACTACAGTACAATTCATGAACCGACTATATATATATATATATATATATATATATATATATATATATATATATATATATATATATATATATTACACAAGGCTTACACATTCCTCACTAGAGTAATTATTACTATGTATCAACCATTATAATTATACGAGAATTAGGCTACTAAAACATTCTGAACTTCCTAGCACACACTATTGGTGTCACTAATTTATGTTGAAAATATGTTATTTTAATGGCAAAATATATATATATAAAGAAAAAGTGAAACATGGGATACTTTCACTAATTTATGGTGTCGGGCCATGGTGGGAGGTTGGGGTTTGCGGAAGTTTTAAGGTCGAGGTTCGCTTCGAAGTGATGGAATGAGTTGATGAATTTAGAGGAGGATGTGGGTAGGTATTGGTTCAAAAATGGGACGGTGAGAAAGGTTGGTAATGATCATTTTACGAGATTTGGAGGGACAAAATGGGTTGAAAATGCCCCTCTTTGTGATGCATTCCCTCACCTTTTCTCTTTTTCTACTTAAAAAGAGGCTCTAGTGGGGGACCTTTTGGCCTTGACAGAGGGTGTGGGGGATGGTCGTTTGTTTGGAGGAGATTACCTTTCAATTGGGAAGATGGTTTAATTAATGAGTTGTTGGACACTATTCAAGGGTTTAGAGGAGGGGTGGAGGAGGATGCTTGGTGGTGGATTACAGATGAGGATAGTGTTTTTTTGGCTAGATCTTCTTATAAGGTGTTAGACGAGGGTTTGCTTCTTGATGGTGAGTCCAATAGGTTGGAGGAGGGGTTTTTTGAATACCTTTAGAAGAATCCTGCGCCTTCAAAATTGGTTGCTTTCAATCTCTTGGACCGTTCTCGTTGATCGTATTCCAACAAAGGTAAACCTTGCATTTCGTAATGTTTTGAACCCGGATGTCTCATTAAATTGTGTTTTGTACAATAATGATATGGAAACGTCAAATTACCTTTTCTTGCATTGTAATGTGGTATCTATTGTGTGGCGAAAGGTCTTCTCTTGACTTGACTTGAATTTCATCATCTCAATTAACTTGTTTGTGAATTAGGAGTGTTGGAGTGAGGGAGTGAGATTGAAGCAACTCGATTATAGGATGATTTGGCATGCGGAAATTTGTGTTATTTGGAGAAAAAGAAATAAGAGAATCTTTAATAATAAGTTTAAGGCTATTGATGACATTGTGGAAGAGATTAAGCTTATCTCTTGGCATTGGTCTTTGAGTATGTGCCCCCTCTATTTTTCTGTTTATTGTTGGTCTGCTTAGGTTGTCCTTGGTTGGTTTGCTAGTGCATTTAATAATCCTAGGAGTGTTTTATGGGTTGTGAGATTTCTTTTGTCAAGTGTTTTTTTCTTGTCTTTGTTGGTTGCCAGTTTTGGCTTCCCGTGTTCACGTTGTACCATTCCCGTTTAGCACTTCTTGTGTTGGGTTGTTTAAATAATACTATGTTGAATAAAAAAAGAGGTCACAACCAACAAAATAAATTGAGCCACCCGAAATAAACCATAGAGAAAAGGAAAGACTAAAATAGATACACAAATGCAAATACAAATACAAACCGTACTAAAATAAATACAAGCACAACACAGACATGATAAAAGGCATGAACCAACATAATCAATAAGATGAAACTATCAAGAATCACCTAAAGTTTAACTGAGCAAACATGAAGAGTGTTTACATTGTCATTATTTCCTACAACGCATAATCACCTAAAGTTTAAAATTTTAATTGAGTTTTTAAAGATTTTCCATTGTTGTTTGACTAATTGTTTTTGTCATTATTTTTACTCAGCTGGATTCTAGAATTTAAACATAAAACAAGTGTTTTTACGTATTCGAATTTTAGAATCTGAACATTCCTTTTACATGTTTTGAACTTCTCTTGTATAAAAATTAAATTGCATATTCTATCATATTTCATGCTATCATTGCTAAAATACTATTAAATTAATTTTAATTTTCAATCGCTTTTTTTTTTCGAATCCAGCCTTGGGCATGTAGTAGTGTTAAAACTCTTAGGGAGAGTTTTCCGACCATTTGGGTCCCACAATACTCGAGAGATTAATCTCCACAGTTGCGCACAGATGATACCCAATTTACACCCAAAATATGTACTTGAGAATACAATTACATCATCTTTTACTTTGAGAATTTTAAATGAAGTTTTTTTAAAGCATGTGAAGCACTCCCTGTGTTACTTGTTAATTGTTGTGTTTGCAAAATAAAATAAAATATTCTTATGTGCGTGTTATTTTCAAAATTTAATAAAATGTTAATTATTATTTTGTCAAAATTATCTTTAGTTAATTACTCCCTCTAGCCTTATTTATGGGAGATATTTAGATCAATAAAAACTCATATATTTAGTTTAAAATTTGGACCAAAACATTTTAACTTTTGTTGATTTAAATGTCTTTTATAGATAAAATCGAAGAGAGTATTATACATAAAATAATATATGAAATTAGATAATGAATTATTAAGGGCAAAGTTGGCCTATGACCAAACAACCCAAATAAGGGTTTTAGTAATAAAAAAAAAAGTCTCAAAATTTTAGGCCATAAAAAGTTCTCAAACAATTAATTCGCTTATAAATATAGGGTTAAGCTAACAAGTGCCCTTAAGGCACTAGTTAAATATTCAAAACAGGAAACAATTGTTAAATTTTATGTAGAAAAATTTGCTTTTTGGTATTTCAATAAGTCAAATACACAATTTCCAAAACAGTTTCTACTTTTAATTTCTTAACTAGTAAGAGCACTTGTTAGCATTTTCCATAAATATATAATATTGCAAATTATGGGTTCAACTTAAAATTGATAATTGAAAAGGCCTCAAATACTTTGGTCATGGGTTCAAATCATGACCCCTCAAATATTATTTATTTTTAATGTTTTTATAAGGATCTTATTTAAATAAATTATTTTAAAATGCCTCATTAAATTTTGTGTTTTAGGCCTCTTAATCTATTGGGTTGGCCGATTATGGATGTTATATGAAGACAAAAAAAATTTCTCTCATAATAATAGTATTGTTACTCTTATGGGGTTCCACTTAAGTGATAAGATTCCACTTGCATCACTTTAATTTTGATGATTTTAGTTACTTTGACTCTATTTCTCTCAATCATTATTTCTCACCAAAATAACTTGGAAAATGATTGGTAGACCACTCATATTTTTCATATCACCCATACACCCCCAACTATGAGAGGAGAGAAGAGATGGATGAGAGAGAAGAGAGACAAAGTGTTTGTGGGGTCTAGGCCACATGTCACATATTTATGTGGAGGTTTAAGTGTGTATACCACCTATGGGTGTGCATGTATCACCACTCAAATAACTTATTTTAATTATTTATTTATCAACTAAATATATTATAATCTTCAATATCATTAAAACTTAATGTGACCTTAGTATTTTCCTAAAGCAAATTGTTGCTTGCTTTGTTAAGGAATGCAATGGAACCGCACATATGACAGTTAGAGTCTATGTTGACTATTCTCGACATGATGTTTATCCTTTTGATTCACTAATGAACCATGATTGTCTGGTGCGACTTGAACCAGGAATTTAAGAAAAGTTTATTCATTCATTGAATGATAGGGAGTAGTTATTGCAAACACGCATGAAATGGAAAATAGACTCGGGAATTTAGAGTCTGCTTGTTGAGTGGAGTGTGACATGCTCACCAAATTTGGTGCCCAAGTGCCCTTATTGTGCACTCACTTATAATTGGTAGTAATTGGCACCAACTTCCATTGAGTTTTAATAACATCAAGAGATAACAAACCCCCTTTCCGCCATTTATGGTTGCAACAACTAAAAGAGACATGGAAAAAACACTCACTAACTAAGTCCCTAAGAACATTTATTAACGATTTAAAAATGAAAATAATTAATAACTTTTATGTAAAAAAAGTTTTTTTTTTATATGTATTGTTGAATATGGACTTGGATCCTCTTATTCTCTCATTTTCTCCTTCTCTTCTCCTTCTTTATTTTGTTTCTTTCTTTTTTGATATTCTCTCACTCTTAATCTTATTTTTTTCTCTCTTGATCTTCTCTTTAAAATTTAGAATGAGAAAGACACAAAATAGAGAATGAGACGATCCAACCTCGTTGAATACATAAATCTCAAGAAAAAAAAAACTCTTCTTTAAACTTCTTATCAAATGCCCTAAAGACATTTGTTAGCATTTCCCAAAAAACATTAGCATTAAATTTATGGACTATGGTATCGATACATGCTAAAATTTGTAGCACGATTTAATCGTATAATGAAAACAAGATGGATTGGGTCTCGGAGACTAAAAATATTAAGGAGTGTTGACACGTAGATTTCACCAACGAAGTTCATACATTTGCAACAAAATTCAAACCTAAATTTTTGTCGGATTTTGAGTTTAACCTAGGGGGTGAATTATGTTTTAAGATTTTTTCAGTTATTTTATAGATTTTAAGGTTTTTTTTTTCGAAAAATTGTGATGAATGTATGAACGATATGCTGAAAAATAAAGAGAGTAGGGAAGAGAAAAGGACACATAGATTATATGGGTTCCCCTTCTAACCTAAGGGTAGTCCAATCCCTTCACACTTCGTGAAAGATTTCACTATGTCAGAATCTTTGTTACAAGCAAGCCTCGTCCCCAAGACTCCTCTAACAATCTTCCTACTCAACTAAGATAGAACTCCACTATCTTTACAACAAGAATCTTCACCAAACCCTAAGATGAAATTCTCACAACCTTTGAACAAGAATCTTCACCAAACACTGATTAAATTCTTACTAACAAACTTTAAAGAACTTTTTGGATATGAAACTATAATGAAGGTTTCACAAAAAAGGAAGTTTGAAAGTTTAAACGAAAAAATGATATTTGATCTTAGACTTTTTTGATATGAAAGTTGGTTTTTGGTGTTTAGATGTCAAATGCATTTATAGAACCCGTAGAAAAAGTCCATGAAGCAGGACACCAGTTCCAAATTAGGTTTCATGAACCATTACTGAGCATTTGAAACCCACCAGTTCATAAAAAAAAAAAAATGCATTTTAACATGTGGTAACCGATTAATATGTTTTGGTAATCGGTTATACCTTTCAAACATTCAAAAACTGAATTTTTAAGGTTGTAATCGATTACATCAATGCGGCAATTGATTACATGAACTTAAAAATCAATTTTTCATTAGTTTAAAGGTGTTCCACATGGACACTTAAATTTAACTTTAGAAAATGATTTGTGATTAAGTTCAAATGAAATTTTGAGTATTTTAAGTTATATATATGTTGAAAATGATAAATCAAAAATAAATACAATGTTTACAACGATTCACACTATACAATCTAAAAGTCTTTATCTTCATCTTGTGCCTCCATAATTTTTCTTATTTTGTGATGTGTGTTTGTTATCATCAAAAACACAACCAAGTCTTCAAGAAATAGATCTTCTTCACATTTTTAAGTCCTTAAAATACCATCACATCATCAACACATCCAAAGAAAATTGAAGTCTTTGTATAACATACAAAACACTCATTGCATTGTTATTACTTTTAAGGAGCATAACAACATTACAGTATGGGTTGTTGATTTAATTGTTAAGCAGTGGGTTCAAGTTTGTAATGGGCATGTGATCTTAAAATCAACATTGTTTACATCAAAATAAAATGCATCTCCACTTACTTACATATCCCCATCAAAAACATCATCATAATAACACACATGAACACACTGATTAAAGTTGAATCGATAACTTTTACTGTAATGTTGTTATGTACCTTAAAAGTAGTAACAGATGAATGATTGTTTTGCATTGATTCATACAAAGTTCAATTTCATCGGATCTATTGATGATGTAATAGTATTTTTAAGACCAAAAACAAGTTCTTCATCAACTCCCCGTCCAGTTTTTAGAGAAATGAAATTCTTCTACTTCCTTTACACAATGAGATTAATTCACAATAAGTATAATCCTAAAAGAGGAAGAATAGTGATGTCAATAAGTATAAACCTTCAACAAACATAATTGCATCCACTTATGAACCCAAACTGCTTTCTCAACACTCGGTGGAAGATTAAATATGGAAAAATGGAATAAGAATAGTGACGTGAAAGAGAATAGTGACAAACTGTTGGGATTTTTTTTTTTCGAACATAGCAACGTTAAAAAGAATAGTGACAAAACAAAATTACTACCGAGAACCATGGGTATGGGAATGGAGACCAAAAAATACACTTAAAACTAAGAAAATTAAAATAAAAAACAATATTTTTAACGTAAATTACTATTTTGCCCCTCAGTGTTTACTTTTTGGAAAAAAACATAAAATGGGTATATTTGTCCAAAGCAAAAGGTGCAAGTTGGAGTAAATAGTCAATTACCCCCCGAAATTGTAACTTTCGTCAAAAATCCCCTTGAATTTTGCAAAACGTCAAAAACCCCCCTGAAATTGTCAAGTGTCTGTCAATTACCCCCCTCCGTTAATTTCCTTCATCCTAGGGGTGTTCGCAGTGTGGTTTGGTTCGGTTTTGAGCATAAAAGTCATCCAAACCGTGAGATAAAAAAACATGCGGTTTGGTTTGGTTCGGTTGATTTTTAAAAAAGTCATCCAAACCAAACCAATGCGGTTTGGATTGGTTCGGTTTGTGCGGTTTATCGCGAGAAAAAAATATTACATTAGCTCTAATATTTGTCAACTTGTTACAAAATAAACATAGGACATTTTATTTTGTTGTTTATATGATAAAATATTAGGTAAAACTTATATCAAAATATGTAAAATTAAGAAGAAACATAAGCATGGAACAAATTATTGGGAAGAAAGAGAAACAAATTCATCACTGGAAATGAATTGAAAGAGATGAAAAGGAATTAGAATCGAACTTCATGGTGTAACAATGGAAAAATCGAATCAAAAGAGATTATTCTTGGGCTATGTAATTGGGGCTAGTACATGTTTAAGTAATATTCATTATTCTTGCGGTTTGGTTTGGTTCGGTTCGGTTCCTAAGATACAAACCGCGCGGTTCAGTGCAAAAGTCATTCGAATTCATCCGAACCAAGTGCGGTTTTGGTTTGGATTAGTTTGGTTTGCGGTTTTTCTATTGGGTTGGTTCGGTTTTGAACACCCCTACTTCATCCAACATGATGATGTGGCCGTTAACTGCCACATGGCACTGCCACATGGTCAGAAAAGTCATGTCACGTCATAGGGGGTAATTGACTTTTTTTTATTTAAAAAATCTGATTTTTCTTTTCTTTTCAAAATTAACATTTGTGCCACCCACTGACCTTGCAAATATCCCCCTGAAATTTAACATTTATGTGCAAATACCCTCCTCAAATTTAAAATTTATGTAGTAAATTCCCCTCAAATTTATAACTTATATGCAAATATCCTCTCCAAATGTAAAACTTATATGCAAATCACACCTTGAATCATACAACTTTGATGGTAGAGTAAAACTTATTCTTAATCTATAATTTACTATATCTATAATAATTCTAGATATGATATTGATCATAAGAGTGATTCCCCTATTATGAAGGACTGTATAATGGTGTTTTCATGTTATTATATGTAAAAGTTAGTTAAACTATACAAGTGATATATTTTGGTGTTAGAATGATGATGTTTGTAAATGGATTCATTGATGTACAATATCCCTACTTATAGCATTTCTTGTGTTATTTGTAGTGATACATTTTTCTGATACTTCTTCACAGCTCTTATCTAGCCATTTGGATTTATGTAAAGTTCCCTTCACATTCACGCCATCATAATAAGCAAGAACAAGCATAGAATAGATCAATTATATTTGACATTGAAATTGTAATGTAAAAACGACTTTTTTTTATTTGTATGTGTATTTTTGAAATGTGCATAAGTCGTAGAACATAAAAAGTAAGAGAGATACAAGTATGTAATTGTATGTATGTACATTTCTTATAACAACTTCCAACTTATATGCAAAAATGTAACTGCACCAGAAGGCATAATACAAAAATCTATGAAGTATTAAAAGGAAAAAGAAAAAGAAAGGTTTATATATTTTGTTATAAAGTATGAGAACTAGTTTGTTTTGTATTAAAAACAGTGTGTCCCCTTGACGATGTAGAATGGTGATTTGTCTCAGTACTATTATTATATTCTTCACCACCATTTGGTGTTTCTAATCCATCACCATTTGATCCTATCCCAACATGTTGTTGAACTACCAAAACGGAAGCACTTGCTGCAAAAACTGAACCACTCTCATGATCAATATCATATCTAGAATTGATCAAAAAAAAAATCATATCTAGAATTATTATAGATATAGTAAATTATAGATTAAGAATAAGTTTTACTTTACCATCAAAGTTTTATGATTCAAGGTGTAATTTGCATATAAGTTTTACATTTGGAGAGGATATTTGCATATAAGTTATGAATTTGATGGGATATTTGCTACATAAATTTTAAATTTGAGGGGTGTATTTGCACATAAATGTTAGATTTTAGGGGGGTATTTGCAAGGTCAGTGGGAGACACAAATGTTAATTTTGTAAAGAAAAAAAATCAGATTTTTGTCAAATATATATATATATATATATAGTCAATTACCCCGTATGACGTGGCATGACTTTTTTGACCATGTGGCATTGCCACGTGGCAGTTAACGGCCACATCAGCATGTTGGATGGAGGGAATTAACGGAGGAGGGTAATTGACAGACGCTTGACAATTTCAGGGGGGTTTTTGACGTTTTACAAAATTCATGAGGGTTTTTGACCAAAGTTACAATTTCAGGGGGGTAATTGACTATTTACTCGTGCAAGTTGCTAAAATAGACCTTCATAAAAAAGGGTGGATCTATTGCAGAAAATATATATATATATATATATATAAACAAAAAATTTATTTGACAAAATTATTGATTCAAGAACTTTTCTTAATATCCACATATTTTTAAATGGGTCTTACATTAGATTAATTTTTTTAAGGACATTAATTTTTTCTATTGGTGATATACATAGTCAAAATATGTAATGAGTAGTTTTTTACATTCTAGAATTATATATATTTTTTCCCTAAAAAAAAAGAATTATATATATTTTTATACTATAAAAGTTGATATTCTTTTTCTACAAGTAATATTTAATAATCTTAACAACTATATACATTGAACCAGAAAAAAATTATGATATATACATTAATTTTTTTATGCAAAAGGAAATATAGTAAATAAATAAAAAAGTACAAACGAGTTGGGGGGACATAAACCTGGTCCAGCAACCACAGTTCAACCCAAAACAGATAATACAACAATGATTAACAAAAGTGGTATATTACAAACCAACCAGACGAAAATACTGTTAAAAACCCATTGCGTAGCAAACTAATACACAATGAACATCTCTAATTTTTGTGGAAATGCTTATATTTAGACACCCCTTCTTCCATTATACACCCAACCAGGGCTGGCCGAAAGTGCCCAACGTGTATTGTGGCCTAAAGCAAAAATTTAGATGAGTTCTTTGAAAAATATTAATAAAGATTTATTAAAATTATTAGTCATCGCACCTCCCTATAAATAATTTTGTACAAAAAAATAGTTACATATAATTTAACTACTTATCAATTATTATAATGAATCATTTATTTAATTTTTTTTATTTAGGTTTTTTGGTTAAGTTATTTAATTTTATTTCTTGAGGTAATAATATTGATGATGAATTATAAATAAAAAAGTATAATGAATCTTGACTTACGAAGTAAGTATAATGAATATTGTCAATGAAAAATAAAACATTTTTTCTCAAAAATTAAACTTTGTAGTGACTTAAGTGTGCAGCGCTCAAGAAAAATAATTATATTGGTGAAGATGTGAAACTAAAGTGTCAATCATGTGACTTATTGCTATAAAAAATGTGGTTTTCCGTCAGTGCGCCATAGTTTGCTTTATGACTAGAAAATTGTTGTTAGCACATACATAGTAGATGGTTAAAAAACACCAATAAAATATCGAAATTCGGCAGTTAACTAACGCGGAAGTTAACTGGTGGTACTTAAGTGTCGAAATTCAATTTTATCCTTCGGCACTTAAATGTCGAAGTCCAATTTTATCCTAGTGTTTTTTATGCAGTAGAAAAACCAGAAAATTAATTGGCGAAAAAAATGAAGAATATGAAACTTGAGCAAAGAACATGATGAATTCACGAAGAGGTATGCGAAGGACTGTGCATGACAGATCGACAAGGGGAGAGAAGCGTCGTGATGTTTGAATCTAGCGAGTCGTGATCCGAATTCAACAAACACCAGACACATTATATTGGATTAGGAGTTAGACGTTGACAACGGTGGCACCATCATAGAGGTTGATGTTGGTGACGATGATGACAAAATCAATGACGATTGTGGGGTTTTCTCGATTTGATTAAGCTAAATCACAGATCTATTCTCTGGTTTTACTGGATGTCAATCGTCTCTTAGATATAATCATAATTGCAATTATTATTAGTTCTTCGTACTAGTAGAATACAAAACATAGAAATCCAATGAGGGAGAGAGTCGATAGGTGGGAATCAAGCGAGAAGCAAAACAAAATCTGGTTGGAGATGTGAGATAGTGAGACTGAGAGAGACCAAAGCGAAACAAAATTTGATTCTTCATTTCCACGGCACTTAAGTGTTGATGGATAAAATTGGATTTCGACAGTTAACTACCGTCGGTTAACTTCCGCAGTAATTAACTATTGAAGGGGTATTTTGGTATTTTACTAATGTGTTTTTTTTTGCCATCTATTATATGTGAATAACAATTTTCTTATGACTATAACAAGGAATGGTGAATGCATCCGTTATTAAAACTAGAGGCCTAATTTTTATGCCCAAAAATTTGGGGCCTAAAGCCCTTACTTCAATTGCTTTGTCCTTGGGTCAACCCTGCACCCAACCTGACCTTACACATGACGTAAGACTAATAACAACAGATGGCACGAGTGCACCTTATGTCTATTGGGGTCAATTAACCCCACTTTTTCATTTAATTTCAAACAATAATAGGATGATTTCATATATTCACCCCACTTTAAATTGTATGTTGAACCCACGTAAAAGAAAACCAATACTCACTTTAGTCTCGTTTATAAGAAAAAAAACTACCTATCAAGTTTATTGAATATCTAATATATTTGATATACTATCATTGTCTTTAATTATGAGATTACTTTTCAAAAAAGTTATGTCCTAAATCTAAGACTATCTATAAATTTCTCTATCAATTTCTATATGCATTTATTACTCATTTTTTAATACTCCCTCCGTCCCTTAATATAACCTCCTATTTCTTTTTTCACATTTCTTAAGAAATGTTGTTGGTGTAGTTAATGTGTCTGTTTTATAGTACAATTTTACAAAATTAACCTCATTAAAGAGATAAAGTGAAAAGTCAATTTATTGTACTTTTAGAATTAGTAGTAGTATTAAATAAGGGTATCTATGGAAAAAAATAATTAATGTGTGTTGTAATTTGAAAAGGGGGTTATATTTAGGGACAAAAAAAAAACAAAAGGGGGTTATATTAAGGGACGGAGAGAGTATTTTTTTATGAGAAATGTTAACTTGTGCCCTTAAGACACAAGTTAATGAGTCAAAATAGAAATATTTTATTGTAATTAATGCATTTAAATTTATTTATTTTTACTTTTCATTAATTGAATGCACAAAATTTAAGAAAAATATTCTCTTTTTTAAATTGTTTAACATGTACCATAAGAGCACGAGTTAACATAACCTTGTGTTTATCTTTAAGAGAGAGTACTGATTATCTTGGAACATGAACAACCAACATTAAATAGCAATTTAGTAATAATAACACTTTTTCTTAGTCATATTTATTACTCAAAGAACTTTTTTTAATAAAAAGAGGCGGAGGAAGTTAAATATTTACATTAAAAATTGTGTAATTATGATTTTAACGTATGTTTGATTTGTATTTTTAAGATAAACTTTTTTTTTTATGGTTTTTTTAAACAATGTCTTTAAAGCACTGATCAACAAGTCTCGATAAATCACTCCCTATGATCCGAAATAAAAGAAGATTATTTTTTCAGATTAATTGAATAAATAATGTTTTTAATGTATACAAGTCTATATACATTAATTATTTAATAAACTTAAAAAAATATGAAAAATGTTAACAAGTACTTTAAGGGCACTCTTTAACGACTTTAAATACTAAATATTTATGATAAAAAAAATATGTATTCAATACATTGAAAATTAAACTGTTAAAATTTTTAAAAAAATAATTTTTAATTAAAAAACCTTAAAGAAGGTCTTTAAATAATTAACAAGACAAAAAATATGGATTACCAACCTTTATTACTCAAGAATTCTTGCACAAACAACTAGAAAAGTTTCTAACTTAAATTACACGAGTTAGCACTGCATCGGAAACATGGACAAATTATTCTTGAATTTAAAATTGAAGGCTAAAGAGGGTGCAGGGGCCCGCAACCCTAACCATTATGGGCTTGTGGCAGATGACCCCATGTGACTTTCCTGCACAACCTCACCTCCTTAGCCCTCGTGTTTTGAACTTAAGAATTCCTCCTTTTGACTTCTATAGGATATTTCTCTATTCAGAAACCAAGCTAGCAAAAATTCTACAGAGGAATCAAATATAAACAAAAAAAAATTAAAACGAACATATAATATTTAAGGATAAAATAAATTTTAGTCCTATAAATTATAATTGTATAGGTTTAGTCCTTAAAAAAAATCAATTTTTGTCTCATCATTTTATAATTTTACAAACAAAAAAAAAGTGATTTTAATATTGCATTAATCTTTATAACAACAAATTAAAGACTAAAATTAAACAAATTGTTCAGAACTTAACTTAAAAATTGCAAGTGTTGTAGATACTAAAAACAAATTTAATCTAAAACTTAACCATTTCGTAAAAATCACAATAATTCTTACTTATATGAAATGTAAATACAAGCAAATGAAATAAAAATTGACAGCAAATATTTTAAAAAATTAGGCAAAACGTGTTTTAAGAAGTCAGTTTTATCCATAATTGATTGTTTAATAAAAAGATTATTAATGTTTTTTCAACGTAAACAATAGGTTATTTGTAAGAACTTATTATCATCCATTTCATTTGTTTCTTACTATTGTTGTTAAAATTTTTTTTAATTTTTGAGCAATATTGTTGTTGAAATTTCTTCTCTATGGTTGTTATTGAGACTAAAAGTATCAAACCAATACAAAAAAATCTATCAATGATGTCTTGACCAAAAAAAACATCTATCAATGATGTAGTATTTTTTTTTTCATTTTCTTATTTATGCTAATTTTCGACAACCAAACTTGTTTGGAGTAGCTCAATATTTATTATTTGGGTAGCTAAATATAATTAGGTACTAACTAAGTTAAAAAAATAAAAAATTTGGGATAGCAAGGGCTACCTCATGTTATTGAAGGGAACAGCCCCTGCCTCTATTTAAATGTAAAAGAAAAAAAATATTTTCTACTACCATTAATAAATTCAAAATATATTAGTAGTATTCACTCTTGTGATATACGCCATGTGACACAATTGACTCTGACACATACGTTAATGTATAATTTTGATCTTAAATATATTTAATAATATATTAAAAAAATTATAAAATTTAATATTTTGAAAATATTTATCAAGATAAATTCAACAACATCTTATGATATATGAATAATGTTAAAGTATGATATGTGAATAATACCATTTTCCTTTGTATATTTGTAAAAAAAAAGAAGTTAAAGTATGATATATGAATAATGCACATTTTTAAATTAGATCATTTAAAATGAGAGCATGGAGTGCGTCGTAAAATTGACTAAATTGATAAGAAGTAAAACATTCATAAAGTCGTGGATTCAATTTGTGTTGCTAATTAATATGACCAACTTTTTTGTGATAATTTGTAAGTATGGAAGAAAAAAATATATATTAGTACTACGAGTTTAAAGACTTCATTGCTTAATTCCTCAAACTTTTTATTGGACTAAATTGCTTGGAAACATAAAAGAGAGTTGATCAATTATGAATTAAGCTATGGAAAATATGAAAAGCTAAACCAATTTGTTCCTATGTCCAAGTATACGGCTGGCATCAGTGTATTAATTGAATATTTATTTACTTACATAAAGGGTTTGTCTAAATTATGTTATCGTTAGTTGCATGTTTAGTGGTTGGTTTGTGACTGCTGACTCCAAATATTATACTACCAAAACAATATTGTATGAAACATGAAGCACATGTGAGTTAATGTTTGGGTTAAGTTAAGAGTTGATTCATCGATAAAACTTGGGGCAGAGGTACCGAAACCACCAACCTACTTGTTTTTTCTTCATACACTGTCCTAGCTACTCTTTTCTTTGAATTTCTCTCCTACAAAGTGATTAAGTCATCCACCACATATAATATGGGACACTTTGAATTTCGTTGTAAATATATTACACAATAAAATATGAATTATATAATATGACACACATTGATAGGTCATATGTTCTTATTTGAATGTGGAATACACCTCTTCTAGTATGGACTCAAATCTTGATCGACTTTGATGCAAAATTAGTTTCTTTCATTAGATTCAACCCTCTATTAGTATAAAGAACGCACCATAAAATGTTCGTTAATTTCAAATTGATGGTGTCAAAAATAGCAATTATTAGTCATGGTGTGGCAGTGGAGTAGAAGTGAAGCATTTGAGTCTTTGACATTGCAGATAGCTAAAAAGCACTAACGATAAAAGTGGTATAAACCTTTATGTGCTTTTTTGACTCTAATGTCAACATTTACTGAACACCAAACAACAAGAACAACTTGATGCTTTTCACTAATGAGAGTAAAATAATGCTGACTAATTAGTAATCCCAAAATTCGAGTCCAATTTTGGTTTTCCCGGAGGACTTTTTCAAAACTTTCTAAAGTTGTTTGACTAAAATTATTTGTTTGCTTTTTGCTACATTGTTCAGCTAGGTAGCCACAATCATTCTGTTTCATGTTCTCTATCGAAATCCAGTAGCACGTGAATGAACAAAAATGACAGGACATCTTGTCTAGAAATGAATGTCTACTGGAGTAGCATCTTATTTTCAATTGTGTTTCCTTTTTTTTTGTAAAAAAATATTGTGTTTCCTTTTTTAAAAGAGAGAAAGATATAACAAAAATGGAGTAGCATTTAGGACTTATATTATTTGGATACTAATTGAGGTCTAATTAAATTTATTAGAAGTATTGAATTAAGAAAATTTAATAGTTCTCATAAAAAAATAATACACACTTCATTTCAAATTATAAGTTTTTTAGTTCATTCACACGTATTAGTTGAGTTGAGTTGTGACTGGAACGTTGCGACAAAAACTATGGATTAAAACTTATAATCAATAATACCTTCTAAGATTCAATGTTTTATAGTACAGCCCCAGTGCACCAGTGTTGTTCTTCCTTCTCTCTCTATCTCTTGTTTATGACAATTTATGTGTTCTTTTTAGTGGCGTATGTTTTTAAGTTTTGTTCAATCTTTTTTTTTTTTGGGAGGGGGGTCAACATTTTCATTTATGAATCAAAGAATTTCTATTTATTTCTTTGACCAAAAGAACCAAAGTATTATTTGATATTTTAGCTTGTTAGACTATCTCCAATGGAAGGGTCTTAAACATTTAAGATCTGGTACCTAGGGGTGGACAAGAAACCGAGACCCACCCGAAATCGTGAAACCCGCATGCAAAATCAGTATCTCGGTCGGGTATGTTTTGGATTGGCGGGCCATCGGTTCCGCAAAGGCAATTTCACACGGTTGGCTATGGACGGATTTGGTTGTTGTAATCGCATCCAACGGAGACCGCTACCGACCGACGTAGTATATACATCAAGCACCGTTTTCGTTGACACAGTGTGGAAGAAGGTGATACTTCAACTTTTCTGAAGCTATAGCAGCATAAGCTTTGGTCGTTGTTAATGGCAAGAACTTGATATGTTTGAACTTTTTTTTGTTGAAGAGTTCTCATTTCAATCTTATAAAACGAGGATCGCATATTGAAGGAACGACTAAGAAGAGAGGATTTTGTGTTTCTTTTTGAAAAATGTGTAATTGTATTGTCATTCTATTATTTTACTCCTCCGTCCCAAATTGTATGATGTTTTGGGCATTTCACACATATTAAAAAATGCAATTAATATTGTGTGGAAAAGAGATATTATGAGTTATTTTACAAAATTGTCCTTAATAAATAATATGGGAAAGATAAATGAAAGAATTAAAAGAATAGAGAGTAATAAATAATTAAGGTTATAATAGGAAAAGTAACATTAATGTTACATTGATATTGTAAAGCGACATACAATTTGGGACAAATTTTTTTCCCTAAAGCGACATACAATTTGGGACGGAGGGAGTAATTAACTAATATGGTCCCACTTAGTTACTTACCACCGTTTTATTATTACTTCTATTTTAGAAAACTTAATGTCATCTAAGGTCAAGAAGAAACGTATTAACATATCACGTGCCACTTTTTTTTTATCATCAAATATATTATCATTGTGGTATTCTAATTATTCCATTAAAGAAATCAAGAAATTAAGTGATGCTGGGTTTCATCTTCTTCTTAAACTCATTCACCTCATTTCCATTTTAACATTTTTTTATTGATTTGAATCTCAGTTCCATCATCTTTCTTATTTAGTGTACTGTAACTTGTTCTTCTACCCTCTTCTTTTGCTTGTTGTCATTCTTTTTATTTAATGGTAACGATCAATTTTTGGGTTTGTAGAGAAAAGTTCAAAGTTGGGAAGAAGTTTCAGATATGTTAATTTCTGGCTCATATCTACACCCGATAGAAACCATCCGATCTAACTGTTATCCGACCAAACCGATATCCGACTAAACCGAATGTGTAAACGGACGACAGTGGGCTGGAATATACAAACCGTGGTTTCGATCAGATTGACGTTTTCGGTCCATCCCGACCGAAACCGACCGTTTGTCCATCCCTACCGGTATCTATTAGGTACCCTGTCGGGGAGAAAATTTTGCAGGGTCTTATAAGACCCGGGGTCTTATTTGAGACCCCAACTTTAAACGAGATTCGCACTCTTTTAATATTAAAAAATTAAAATGTATTGATATAAAATTATTGATAGTTGATTAGTGGGTCTCGTTTAAGAACTTTGTGTGAGATATGGGTTGAAGAAAATAAATGCTTATTAAATACTATTATTAAAAAATTACAAATGTGTGATATGTACGTGTGAAACCGATTTAAGTATAAAAAAATAGATGTCTCCTCTACTATAGACGCACTTATATTTTTGATGGTTTCTTCATTCTTACCATCCGTACTGACTCGTGGTTTCATGTTAACTTGTTATTATGACTTCTCACTTTGCAAGTCTTTAATTTATTCTATTCTATTCTATTCCTACTCATCTACATAAATGGTGCAATCTTCCAAAAATTTATGTAGATTTTTTTTTAAACGGTGTTATCTTCGAGAGTGAAGGAAAATAGTTGAATGAACATAAGTTTTTGGACATAGACTTAGGCGCAGTCATAAAAATACGTACTCTCCGTGCTTTTAAATTCACGTCGGAGTTAATTGTTGTATAGATGTATAAGTTGCTATATAAGTATGACTATTGATATAGTTTAGTTATCTATAGAAAAAAGATTATGAGAATTGAATAATTTGAAAATATTCAAAGTAATTATCTATATTTAAAAAAATATAATCAAAGTAAATTATATAAATAATAAATATTATAAAATTACGATATATATTTAGAAACAGTGTAAGTATAATTTAATACTTTGAAATATATTCATTATTGATATGAAACTTCTCAAAGCAAGAATAGAGATAGAGAAGAGAAAGAGAGAGAAGAAGATAGAAGATTGTTTATGTTCTTCGAAGGTGTAACTTACTATGTTACAATAAAAATCATATTTATAGAGGAATATAGTGAGCATGTAATAAATGTCAATGACTAGATGAATTAGTTATAACAATTATTTTATTTCTTTTAACTTTCTATATTTTTTTCATTTTTGAGAGTGTGTTCAAATTGTGTCCTAAATTCTTGTCGATGAAAAAAAAATATGTGCTTCTAAAATAGGTGTTGAAGAAAGAAAAAAAAAACGTGTTTTTAGTTCTTGTCACACATATCATATATCAAAGAGGATTTTCGATACTTGTACTCAGATGTCTAGATAACGAGAAAGTCAAATATATGCTTCGAGAAACGCATGAAAACATCAATGGTCAGCACCTCAATGAAAACGTTTTAGGGAAGAATATACTTAGAGCAAGATACTATTGGTCCACCGTGTCTCAATACACGAAAAATTATGTTATAAAGTGTAACAAATGCCAACAATATAGAGACATGCACATAGATTCACCAAGAGACTCGGCATTCTCACTTTGCCTTGGCCATTCGCATGGTCGGGAATAAATATTTCAAACCCTTTTTCCAGCAAAGCTCCAGGACAACTCAAATATCTCTTCATAGTTGCGTATTACTTCACTAAGTCGATAGAAGCATAAACTCTAGCGAAAAAACCACCTACAACATACTTTGTTTCTGCAAGCGAAACATGCTCACCCAATCCGACGTCCTACAGGTAGTTGTCACATACAATGGGATCCAATTTACAGATAAAAAGTTCAAAAACTTTCTAACTACTTTAAAAATTAAACAACACTTCACTTCGATGAAACACCCTCAACAAATGGTCAAGCCGAACCTGCGAACTATCTCCGGGAATTAAACGAAGAGTGGACTTTATCTAGGTAAATATACACCAGGTAGCACCACTGATCATTTAACACCAAATTATCAATAGTAGTTTGAGATCACAAAGTATCCATGTGAAAATACAAGGGTTTCCGTCTAGTCAGGAGTCAAAACCAAGGACCCCACTAAAAGCAAGAAAAGGTGCTTACAAAATACTAACAATAATAACTGCACAAAACATGAACCACTGATGCATTCTACATGATTAACTTGTTTGTCTCTCACCTCACTTATAAAGACATATACACCAAAACTCTTTTGCCTTTCCCCCTCAATTTTCTGCCTGATTTTGGCTTTTAAGAAGAAGAAAAAAACTAATCTTCAAACCAAGTATTAAAAAGTTTGCTTCTAAAAAGTTTTTCCTTTTACTAATATGAATTGGCTCAAGAAGTTAACTTTAAAAATAAAAAGGCTATATGGATACAAAAAATAATGTCCACCATCATATTTTTTAATGGTGTAAGTAGGGTGTGTTTTATATTTATTAATTATTTTTATCGGTTAAATGATGTGTTTTTATACCATATTGATATATGGTACTCCCTCCGGTCATTATTATAAATAAAAGTTTATTTTTAGATTTATTCAATAAATGATGTATATAGTCTATATATAGACCACATACATCATTTATTAAATGAACCTAAAAAATTAACTTTTGTTTATAATAGTGACCGGAGGGAGTATCAACTTTTTATGTTCAAATAATTTTCCTATTACTTAAAACATAAAATCATTGTCATCATACTATTAATTTATCAATTACTATTTGTACCAAAAAAAAAAAAATTATCAATTACTATGATATGTAGGTTTGTTTTGTGTAAATCGGATAACGTTTGTGCACGCAAGGTTCGTTCGAATCTAAGACTTGAAAGTGATTTGTCAAAATTATACTGTACTATCAAAGTGATTTTAATAAAAAAAAAAAAATCTACTCCATTGTATACCTTTAATTAACAGAATCACTGTTTGAATATGATTTAGCCAAAGTCAATGTAAATCTGAAAAAACACATACTACATCCGTTGTAGTTTGAATATTAATGATTTCCTGAATCAGCAAAACAAGCAAACATCGATGAAAACGTAACTAAAAGCAATTAAGGTTTGAAGAAGAACAAGGATGTGTGGGTGTGTGTCGGTGTAATTAATATGGCATATGAGCAAGAATTAGAAACCAAAAGAAACGAACAAACATGCAATTCGTTGTGTTTTTAGGTTTATATGACTCTATGTCTATTGCATGTGTTGCGTCCGAACACCACACATTTTATGTAAATTGAGAGAATATTAACACATTCTAATGAATTTACTTATTTTGTCATTCTTTTCAATCCTCATTCCCATGTGAATATGAATATGATTAGTCAAACGTTAACTCTTTTATCATCTGTCATGTGTCAGTCAGCTTCAACCATGCATTTTTACAAACAAAAATTAACTAATATTGTTAAGTTGAATATTTTCGATACGAATGTAAAATCTTATAGTTTTGTCTATAAATTTGAATAGTACCTATGCTTTGTCCACGGACAAAACAAAAGAAGAAAAATTGAACATTTTAATTTTAATCCAAACTTACGGATTAACAATTGGGTAAGCAATATTTTTTATTTTTAAATGCATGCATCACTTTCATTATAGTTTTTCAAAAAAAGGCTCAATTATATTGAGACGTATGAGTACTAGTACGAGTTATCGGACATTAAATGTTGGTTCAGGTAGCAGCACCCGTGCGAAGCGTAGGCTATACCGCAAGTTGCGTAAGCATGCACACGACCCTTACTACTGAATTCTCTTTAAAATCTAACATGTCTTAGTTACATGGTAGTACATTGCTACTTTTGATGAGTCTCACTTCACTTTACCATAACCCATCTCATATCCAATCTAATACTAGTACCAGTACTAATGCCAATACTAGTACTTTTTTTACACTAATATTACTGGTACTCCACTTTTAATTTTTAGGCAATTATTAGTACTACAGTTAGAACAACAGCATAAATTTATAATTAAAAAAATAATACTACTACTATTATTTTTGGATAAAAAGAGCTAAAAATAATGGCAAATGTTAACTTGTGTCCTCAAGTGCATATGTTAAAGAAGAAATTATAGAAATATACATATCAAAAGTCGTGCATTCAACTTTTAAAAAGTTGAACTATTATGTTTTCCAATGCAAAGTTGTTTTTTGTAGGTTCCTTAACATCTGCCCTTAGGGCACAAGTTAACATGACCCAAAATAATTTGTCGAAGATTCTAATGGATGTGAGAGAATTACTGTCTATAATCTATAATAATTGTTGAAATTCATGTTTTTTTTGTTGATTTAGTAGCATAGTGGTTAGAGCTCACACAATTTAACTATGATGAAGTGGAGTGTCCGAAGTTCAAACCCCGGCTCCTGCATATAATATGCAATATTCCTACAAACTGAACTAAACTCTCGGAGATAAAATTCATGTTATTTATGTATCAAAAGAGAATGATAAATATCACATCACTTGACACAACTTATAAAACATCATCCCAAATTGCAAGAAAATGCTGCAATAAACGCATTGTGACAAGAAATACAAGTTGAATCACTAGACGAGCCGAGAAGGAAATTTTGAACTAAATTAAACATTTTTAAATAATAGATTAACTAAAATCATAATTGGGAAGACCATCAACAACTTGATTAACTTCACGATAAATTGTTGCCAGTGAAACCCAGATGACTAGGGACACAACACCTTAACCTTAGAAATTAGATGATGAAAAGTATTTGAAACACTGATAGTATCTTCAATCATTTTAGTAGTTGCGAGAGAAACACGTCTACAACGACTTGTATAAATCTATGATGAATGACTACCAAAATATTGTGGTAAATATCTCATAACTCAACATAAGTTATAAAACATCTACCAAGACTGCAAGAAAATGCCGCAATAAATGCACTATGACAATCACAGAGAACACCTCCACAAGAAACTTTAATTTATCCAAACAACGTCGGATAATTTTTTGGTTTGTTTCGGTTTAAACTTTTGGCTTAATCAATTTTATCTAAACCGCTTACACCCCTAAAAACGGTAATAGTTCTCAAATGTGAAATTTGACTTAAATACTGCATGTATTACATATACAAGATTATTTTTAGCATATATATATATATATATATATATATATATATATATATATATATATATATATATATATATATATATATATTGTTAATTTATGTTTTTCAATGAGTATGTTAATTTCTTTATTGTTTTTTTTAGTATTTGAACTTTGAACTTTTAACTAATCAACTCCTTTAACTTAAATAAATTGATATGTCCCAACCATTGTCTAACTTATGTGCTTAAATAGCACACCTCTTTATAAATTAGTGAAAATATTTTAATTTTATTTTTTTTTTGAATTTTGGCATTGGTTATATTCCATGATGTGATTGATCGAACCTAATCAACTAATTTTTTGTTGGATTGAACTTAACTTACATAAATCTAACTCAAATACAAAGATTTTCCAAATTAATTTAATTGAATTTCAATCAAACCAATACGGGAACACCTATCAAAACTATAATCTTCATTTATTTCGGTTTAATATTAAAATTTATATCAAACCATGTTTAATGATAGATCACTTTTACTTTATAAATGGTTTACCATAGGCAACTAGTTGAAGCCAATCTTTGGTATTATGATAGTATTTCAGAATATCCGCCTTAATATCAAACATACACAAGATTACTCAAAATGTAAACAGAAATTATATCGTTTGTTAAAAGCAAAAGCTCACATATAATAATTCTTATTTTATTTTGTTTTATTTTTGTTATTAAGTTATCGTAATAAAGTTTCAACGACTGTTCTAGCAAAGATTAATCTTCGTCGATGGAGATGAATTATCCCCTTCCGACAATTTTTTTATACACAAGAGTCTAAATCGAACGTTTGACCACTTACAAAAAGATTACAATTCTCTTACCATTTGTACCAATTAATTGTTGTTCAATCATCCTTATTCTTACTAGGGGAGAAAGTGACTAATTTGTGTAGATTTGAAAATAAAAAAGATAAACAATTTAGCCTATATTTGGTTTTGCGATTGGAGCAACGGGAAGTGGTTATGATGGTTTAAAATTGATTTTAACATGTTTAATTGCTATCTTGTAGAATATATTTCATCCTCACAAATTTAGTCTAAATTGAAGTAAAGATTTGTATTTTTTGAATTTTTATTCAACGCACATTTAAATAGTTGTATACAACATAAAACAATTTTAGATTCAACTCATTTTAAGTAAAATCAATTTGACAAAATCAATTTATTCACAATCAATTAATATCGCAAAACCAAACATTTAATTTCAGCACTCATTGGAGTTGTCCTTAAAATCTCGAGTAACTTTCAAACACTTATTGAAATTATTAGACTAAAAAAACTAATCAAGAGTCGAATTTGCCATAAAACTCGTTAACATTTCCCTTTTTAAGTTAGAGTTTCACTTCACTTTAGTCCTTAATTAGTCCATTGATTTCATAAAAATATACAAATACTTTTGAACAATGGTGACTAGATGAAGGCCACTCAATGGAATCAAAAATCATTCTCTTGATTAAATTTGGATGGATGGACTTAGAGGACCCCATCATCATCATGATAATCATGTGACCTATCTATGATGATCATGAAGGGACAAGAAAACATTGGACCACATACCTTTTTTTTCATTTCAAAAAAGGAAGAAAGATACTCACAAAAACTTTGTTACTTGGTGCCATTGTATTGACAGGACTAGACACTTACAAAAACTTGAATGTGTCCCAGTGTCAACGCCGTTAGGTTTTTGTTTGAGAAATAAAAAAGTTGTTAGATTGTCTCTGTCGTGAAAAAACCTTCTACGACTGGCTTAACAAGTGCTTTTACACTTTCCACAGCTAAGACCCCGCTGGCTTCTATCTTCTTTCGGGTGCTTTCTCTGACACCTCTTCCTTCACCACTAATCCAAACTTGTGTATGCTCAAAAATCAAAATAAATCTCACAATCTCATATTCAAAACTATTACTACTACCTTTAATTCTAAGTGTAGCATTATTATTAATAGTATAGATAAATTCACTCATGACTAAAGAATTTGGTGTTTATCACAATTGTAGTGACAGTGATGATGTTATATGGCCCGCCATCAAAAAGCTATGCATAGCATTCATTAATTAATGTCACATTAGTGCAGAAGAAATCAATAAAGAAAAATAACATAGGCAAAAAGATAATACTCCTAATAATGATTATCAAGAAAAAGATAAATTAGTCCTTGAGTTTTGAAAGAAATGAGTGCGATAGTCTTTTGTTTTTGTTGCCTTCATCCCCATTTTTTTTTTTTGAAATTTTATTGATGTTTTTGCAGCATATAAAAACATATATTAAACACAAGATATATTATATAATAATAAAATCTATAAATTACTCCCCTATTAGTAATTTAAAGTTCAGGTTTTTTAACTTTTAAGAAAGTTGGATGAAAAAAAGGGACAAAAGAAAAGAAAATTGAAAAGCAAACTAAAATTAAAACTCATTTCTTCTTTTCTTCTCTTGCCAACATCACCAATTCAGCATCTCATTTCTTCACATAACACTGCAGCTCGAAGTATTTTCATCATTGAAAAAGTTAGAGTATGGATCTTGAGGATGTTGAGGTGGAGGAGGGTAACTATACGGTGGAGGATACATGTAATTAACACCCATCGGTGGTCTTGCGTACATCATTGGTTGAAATCTATCATTTCCACCGGCTGGTATTGCCCTTTGTTGATTCATCATTGCAGCCATGTATTGTTGTTGTTGGTATGGGTTTCCACCCATCATTATTTCAGGACCACCATATCCACCGCCAACACCACCTCCTCCTCCACCGCCGTTCATCACAGCTGCCGGTAAGCCTTGAACAGCTGGCATGTGACCTCCCATTTGGCTCATCATTGGCATGTTGTTTCCCATTGCACCTCCTCCCATTGGCATACCACTCATATTGTTAGAAACCATGTGGCCCACATTAGGATGACCACCACCCATGTTTGGAAGTCCATTGATCATCATACCTTGAACACCACTTTCTCCCATTTCATTTACCTTTTTACCCATATTGTTATTTGGAATCCCACCATTACCACCACCTCCTCCACCACCAACATTCTTATTACCATTTTTACCCTCTGGCATTCCAACTCCATTTTTGCCACCATTGTTCTTATTACCTCCACCTTGATTTTGACTTTGATTATTTCCACCACCGCCGCCACCACCTTTCTTTCCTCCATTCCCATTTCCACCACCCAAGCCATGAACTTGAACAGGCATAGGTCCACCACCACCTTTCTTTCCATTGCCACCACCATTTCCAACACCCTTTTGAGCATTCATCGTCATGTGAGCAGGACCATTACCTCCCATAGGTAGTTTTATCTTATTCAAAGGATGTTCCATCTCATCATCAAACTCCTCATCAGAATACTCATCATCATCAAACTCATTCAACTCGTCATCAGAGAAATCATCATACTCTTCAGGCAAATTGAACTTAACACCTTTCATATTTGTATTTTGATTTGGCGGTGGCATTTTCATGTTCATGTCCTTGAATTGAGGTACCTTCAGATCTCCAAATCCTTTCATATGTTGAAGTTGTTGCAGCTGTTGTAACTGTTGTTGAAGCTGCTGTTGTTGAGGATTTTGCCCTTGTTGGCCACCACCCTTTGGCTGATTTTGGTTATTCCCAGGACCCTTTTGCCCCTTGTTATTATTGTTTCCTCCACCACCTTTTCCATTGTCAATTTGCATGCTCTTCATCTGATTTGCAATTTTGTTCTGGTTGTTATTGTTTGCCTTTGGAGCACCCCAAAGTTCTGCATGTTTTCCTGATTTTGCAAGCTTCTTGGTAAGAACATTTGGGTCCACATTCCCAGAAACAGTCACCTTTCCTTGTTCAGCATCTATCTCAGTAGCAAAAACCCCTACAAAATTAAATTACACAATAAATAAGCAACATACTTCAATTGATTCAAGATATAATAGATGTTGGTAAAAATCAGATATTTTTTCTTCTTTCTATAATTAATTAAAAATAAAAAATTCACAACCTGCAGTCCAGCATAGTGGCTGGGACTTTTTGCTTCAAACCCAGGACAAGGGTAAGGAAATACATTACTGGTTAAAATTATGCAGTCAATTTCTTAAGAAATTAATAAGTGTCATTTTCAACTTAAAATAAATTTAAAAAATTAAAATTGAATTGAAAGCCTGTTATGCATATGCTCACTATTACCAATAGCAGATCAGCACCATTTTGCAAAAAGTAAATCAAGAAAAGTCAAAACGTTACAAACAGTAGTGAGAGATTAGAAAATTCAGGGATTCATAGTGGAAAAAAATTAAAGTTTTACTTACATGTAATTTTTGTAAAGTTTTTTATTTTTCTCTTGATGTAAAAAACAGTTTTTTTAAGAGTATAAATGTGAATGAAAAGGGAAAAAACATTTTTTTTTTTTGGACAATTTGGAAGAGTGAATATAAGGATTTTCTTACCATCAATCTTCTGCAAGATTTTCTTAACTTTCTGCTTGCAACCGTCACAGTGTATATTCACTTTGAGAACACTTTTCTGCATGCACAAGCAATTCCAAAACCAAAAACAAGAATTAGTATTACATAAAAATAAAAACAAAACACATTACTTTAATAAAAATGGCATATACATATATACTTTAACAAGAATAATAGCTCAAAGTTGAAGCTATGAAGAAGAATTGTTTTTGTACCTGTATCTTCAAAATCTCTTCTTTACTCATTTTTTTTATCAAAGGGTTGTAACAAAGAGGAAGAAATGTAGAAAGGTTGAGAGCATTACTAGGAAACTATGATGAGAGAATATTGTGTAGAAGTTGTTTGAGATATTTAGTTTTATAGAAGAAGGTTTATGAAACAATGGGAGAAAAGAAAAGAAGGGTGTGTGAATATAAACAGGGGGTGTGAAGAAGAAGGCTTGGAGTTAGAGAGAAATATGGAGAAAAAAGAGGTTTAAAAATGGTGGGTAGTCATTAAAGAGAGAGAGAGAGAGAAAGATGAGAAATGTGAGGCATTAGTGTGAAGATGAACAGAAAGGGGAAAGTATAATGAGAGAGAGAGAGAAGAGAGAGATGGTGTTGGAAGCTTTCACTTTCCCTTTTGTGCCATTATTTATGGGGGTATGTATTTAGCAACCATGGTTGTCTTGGGAGACTTTCTAAGTTTTCTAATACCTTATTTTAACCAAGAAATTTTTGTGTGCATAACACTTTAGTTTTAACAAACTTCCAATAAAAGTGTCACACCTCATTTATGTTTAAAAAATATGCAAAAATAAAAAATAAAAGAACAGAAACAAGATGAAAAACCGACTCTATTTTATTTTATTTTTTTACTTTAATATTATGCAGCAGTATGCATAAGCAAGTAAAAGATAAAGGGCCATTGCAAATGAAAAGCAACGAGGCACAACAATTTAATTTTTTTTTGAAAGACAACAATTTAATTTTTAACATTAGTGTTTGTGTGAAATTTATTTTTATTTATACATTCATTTAACAGTATGTATTGTAGTAAGTACTCAAATTTTAAAATGTACTATATTTTACAAATTTTGGTTCAACTAACAATTAACATGTTTGGAATGAAAATGATGCCAGAGACGCAAGGCCTCAAGTTTACACTAATGAGGAAGAGAGGGGGTGGCTATCAGTTATTTGAAGAACCGTTTTGCTATTATGAAAGTGTCATTCACTCGGGTGGTTTCTAAGGCAACTAAAAAGAAAAAGGAGAAGATTTTCAAGTTAATAATACTCGATCTAAGAGTAGGTTATTAGATTGATTCATGGACATTTTGTTGAGTTACATTTCTTTTCCTACTCTTTTTATTTTCCCTTTTGTTTGTTTTATTTTTATTTTATTGTTATTTCTTTAAGTTTGCCGTTTGAGAATGTTTTGGTCAGGTCCTCCTTCTCCTTTTGTACTTGCTTCCTTTTTAATATATATAAGGTGTTACGGATGGTTCTCAATCTGCGCCATTTGTTTATATATATATATATATATATATATATATATATATATTGAAATGAAGTTTTATGCAAAATAATATTTTAACAATCAAGTTTTTTTGTTTTCCAACTTTTTCTTATTCGATGATCATTTATAATCTTTTAATTTTTTTACATTTTTTTGTCAAAAAAAAGAAAATCTTCTTAACATTTTTGTTTACCATGAAACCCTAATAGCCTTTGCTTTAAATTAACGTCAACTCTAAATTTTGAATCAGAAAATTCTAAACTAAACAAAATAAACTAGTTGAAGTTTTTAAGATCTACAACTACAACTTCTCAACAAAGATTAATTGAGTTTGCTTTGTTATCAATTAAAAAAATAAACGAAATTGATTATTAGAATGTAATAAACAATCTTGCATGAAAAAACTGGAAAAAAATTAATACGAAATAATAATTTTGTTCTTCAAAAAATAAATAAGTTTACTAATATAGTTTTAATTAAAGGTCTCATTTTAGAATTTGCCTCAGACCTCACTGGCAGTGCTTTGAGGAGTGTATAAATGGAATGATGATGATCGAACGCAAAAAAAAAATAAAAAATTACGGTTTCTCTTTTATTTTCTTATTTATTTTTGCATTTTTGTTAGGAATATATATGAGGCATCGCAATTTTATTGGCTGTTGGTAAAAATTGATGTGTTATGTGTCTGTCTTTCCAATAATTTCTCATTTTAACTATGATGGCATGCGGCATGTTCAACTTTTGTTTCAGCTAAGTTTATATGAAAATCTTTCTAACACACAATTTAACAAATTTTCGTGTTATTTGGAAACGCAATCGCGGCACAATATTTG
Organism: Medicago lupulina; assembly: GCA_958299785.1. Classification (NCBI taxonomy): domain Eukaryota; kingdom Viridiplantae; phylum Streptophyta; class Magnoliopsida; order Fabales; family Fabaceae; genus Medicago; species Medicago lupulina. The sequence continues at coordinate 8,266,041 of OY283139.1, read as the reverse complement.
ATATCGTACAAAATATACTTGATTTAGTATGTGTTTGGTTTGGCATTTGTGTCTCCAAACTCATGCACAATAGTATTGTTGTTGTGCTAGAAGCTACAATATTCTACTTGTATATTTCTAATTGTGGTGATATGAATTGTATATTTAGTTGTGTAAAGGTGAATTGAACAATACACTTGAATGTAGCAACCAAAAAAAAATTAAATTTAAAAATTAATTATGGAATTAAAAATTACAAATCGTAACATTAAGTAGAATCAATTATAGTAAAAAAGAACCAAACATGTTAAAATTAATTTTACACTTCTATAAATAACTTTGCCCTTTCCAAAAGTGGAACCAAACAAGTACTACTACATAAATGCAAAAAACTTGACATGATTTCGAGCTAACACGGAAACATGCCGCAAATTCAAGCATATCATTAAGGAAAGTGAGTGAATTGATTATGTTATATTCATTGCGGCTAAAAGTGAGTTGGAGCGATTTATGTTTAGATACATTTATGTAAAAGTGAGTTGAACAAAAAATTTGAGTGAGTCTTTAAAAAAAAAATGGAGTGATAGAATATATTATAGAATAAAAAACTCAAATATCAAACTTCAAGTATAATCAATTTTGGAGACAAAATCAATTCAACTTGAGGGCAATCATAAATTTAATGATCAATTTTACACCTTTAGAATCAATTTTGGCCCTCTAACAGTGAAACCAAATATACACTTGGTTTTTTCTACCTAACATAGGAGAAGTAATTCTGACGGTGTAAAATTGATTTTGACATGTTCGGTTTCTACCGTGTAGAATTGATTTTATCTTCCCAAATTGATTCTAACTTAAAGTTGAGATTTATAGTTTTTGAATTTTTGTTCAACTAACCGGTATATATCTGTATACAACATAAACAACTATAGATTCAACTAATCTTTAAGTAAAATTAATTTGACAAAATCAATTTATTTACGATCAATTAATGGGTGTTGCTAATCGGTGCCCCTGAGACACTGGTTAAGGAACAATAAATTAATGTATCATACTTGTTTTACCTCAATTAAATAGTTGACTTATTTCTCAATTAAATACACATCCATTAAATAGTAAAAATTTGTATTTAATGCTCTGTCAATTTTTTTTTGGGTTTAATATGTTATTCGTCCTTGCAAATAAGGGTCGTTTAAAAATTCGTTTCTGTATTCGTTAATCCTTGCTTTTTAGCCTTGCAAAGTTTAATCAGTTAAAATTTCGTCCCTTGACCCAGTTAATGAATGCCATGTCATCTGATTACTGATGTGGCACTGTTAACCCGGTTTCCACTTGAATGAGTCAGCAACTGGGCACAGGAATGGACTAAAATGCCCCTCTTTGTAACGCCCGTTTTGAACTATTTTATTTATTTAATTATTTGATTGAGTTTAGAGTCTTTTTAAATAATTTATTTGATTTATGGTGATGTGTGTTATTTTTGTGTTATATGTTGGTGTTTTAGTAGCATATTATATTATAATATATATGTTATTTGGTGTAGAGATATTATGTTATTTGGTGTAAAAATATATTTGTTATGTGGTGTAGAAATAAGATAAGATGAGTAAGAGAATATAAATAAGAGAATTAGGGTTAGAATTATTTAGTACGTGATATAACTTTTGGAGAAACCTAGAGAAAAAGAGAGGAGGCGCGAAAGAGAGAAGAAAAACCTAAGAAGAACGCAGCTTGATTCAGGAGACCAAATTAAGGTAAGGGTGAGCCTAGCTTTCATTATATTAAACTGTAATTCAATTCAATTATGATTAACAAGAGATGGATGAGTTTTTGAGAGAATTAAGAACTAGGTTAAGGTGAATGAATTAAAAGATGAAGTTGAAAGGTGAGAATTAAGGAAAACTAGTTTAGGTTTCGAATTGAGTTTCTAGTCTTAAAAAGAGTGGATAATCTAGTAGGTTAATGAATAATTAATGTTCTAATGATAGGATAATCATATGATGATGTTTAAGGTCATGTTTTGAGGGTATTAGATCGAAAACGGAGTAGAAAAGGTTTCCCTAAGGCGAAACCGCAACTGAACCGCGATTTTGCTGTCGCTGTGCAAAACACGTTACTTGTTGTCTCAGTTGGACAAGTTTAAGTTCCGAACTGGGTTTAGGTGTCTTCATGAAAGTTGTAGATATAGATGTTAGCTTTCACTAGCCTTTGGAGTGACTCAATTTAAGCTTTTAGAACTCTAGATATGATTAAAATACTACAAGGGGTCAACAGGCTCGTTCTCTTTTCGATTTTCTGTAACCGAAAAACTAAAATAAAAACTGGGACTTTTCTGTTCATAATTAGCTTTTGATGTCTTCACAAAAGTTGTAGATAATTGAGTTAGCTTTTAAATGGCTTCAGAGTGACTCAAAAATGTTTTGTGAATCTTGAGTTATGATAAAAACACTCCAAGTAGGTCTTGGAAAAAACAGCATTTTCTGTTTCACGTTCATGTGTCTTTTTCATACATTTCTGTTCCGAAATGGGTCTTGGTGTAAACACGAAAGTTGTAGGTAATTGAGTTAGCTTTCTAATGGCTCTGGAGTGACTAGAAAATTATTTGTAGATTTTGAGTTATGATGAAAATAGTCCAAGTAGGTCTTGAGAAAACTTTAAGAAAACTTAGCATAACTAATCCCAAGTTAGTCCAAAGACTTAGAGTTGGTTTCCAAACTTCAAACTTAGGTATTAGGGATTTAGTTGAGGTGTTTTATGAGTATTTGGCTTATGTCTTATTTAATCATACTTGATTACTTTTGAAGAATGTTATTGCTTATGAATTATGAATGATGAGTGCATAATGTGCTATACTTATAAAGTTAATGTGATGATTTGATGTTGTTGATAATGATTGTGAATTGCTTGTGCTGTTTCTGTTGCTGTTATGAACTGCTAAGTTGTTTGTAATGTGATTTAATGATTAAATGCATTACTCGAAATATTATTGAATGATCAAGATGTTGTTGAAATGAATTGTTATTAAGCTTGATGTGATTTGATTATGCTGCAATTGTTATTTAACTAAGTTGCATGAGTATGAATAAGTTGATGATGAACTCCGAATTATTGGATGTATAAGTGATAAGTTGATTAAGGTGTCTTGTTGATAGAGTCCATGCATTAGCATTCATTGAGCTTTGTCCTCACCATGATAGGAGCTTTGTCCTCCGCACGATTATTAGGAGCTTTGTCCTCCGCACGATTAAAGTATATTAATACTTATGATGACGATTGGTACCACATGCATATAAGTGTCTAAGTTGCATTGTCGCATTTGTCGAGTCAAAGTCGTTGTTGATAAATTATCATCCATGAGTTGTTAAGTTGTTGATGAATTATCCTCTATGAGTTGTCGAGTTGTTTTCTACCCATGTGTTGTTAAAAAAGTACCTATGAAGATTATACGATGTTTATGATGTGAATTATATGACGTTGACTAAGATGTTGCTATATTGATTATGATATTGTTATGTTGCTAGGTTGTTTAAGATATTGATTATGATATTGTTATGTTGTTATGATGTTGTATATGATACTAATTATAATGTTATAATGTTGTTTACGATGTTGATTATTATAGTGAGATGATGATTACATTGAGTTGTTTTAAATTTATTAGTGATGATGATTACATGATGATATCTATGAGTTGTTAAGTGTATTTGATGATGTTTAAGATGTTTTGTGATGATGTTCTTTGATGATGTTTAAGATGTTTTGTGATGATGTTCTTTGATGATGTTTAAGATGTTTTGTGATGATGTTCTTTGATGATGTCTAAGATGCTTTGTGATGATGTTCTTTGATGATGTTTAAGGTGTTCAGTGATGATATTCTTGATGTTGCTTAAAATGTTATGAGATAAATATTTTAGACGTGCTTATATGTTAATTGTTGTTAAACTTAATTGTTGAATTATCTGTTTATTATATTGTTTGTGAATCTCACCCCTTCTGTTGGAATTGCCGCCTTGTGGGCAAATGCAGGTAACCAAGATTAGGTGCAGTCGTGTGAGGCATTCCTCACTGTGTCTTAGGTGCTCTGATATGTAACGGGATGGGGAATCTTGTCAAATGCTTTTCTGTTCCTTGCATGTCAATTATAATTTTATAAAGACTAATTTTAGATGAACTTTTGAAATGTTATGAAGAGGCCTGCGTGCCAAGACTTTTAAGATTCCGCTGCAATGTTTTGAGAAGTTTAATAACTATTTTTATGATGAATGAATTGTTATTCAATTCCTTTGAGATGTTTTAAGAAAGTGATACTCCGTTTATGTGAAAACTCTGATTTGATTTACGAAATTTTTACGTTGGGAAAACGGGGTGTTACACTCTTCATCTGAGACCAACCAGAAATGACAAAAATGCCCTTAGTTCATCTTCTTCAAAACCCACTCCTCTTCTCTTTCCGCGAACGTCTTCTTCCTCCTCTTCCTTTCTTCTTTTGCAGAACCTCTTCTTCCTTCAAAACCCCAAAAACCCAAGATTGATTTCTGATTGAAAATGTCTAGTGATACCACAAACAAAGACTCCTATGAAACCTACATGAATGGTGGCAAATTTCCCTCATCCTCACTACCCACATCTAGAGGGATGCTTCCACTGTGCCGATGTTTACCTCTGAAGCCGATGATTATTTACATCGTAATGACTCTGGAGAATCGAGGCAGGAGGTTCTGGAGATGTCGCGATTGGCAAGTAAGTTGTATGAATTTATGGTTTTAATTTTTTTGTAAACACAGTGAATAAGATTTGAAAATGCAATGATTTTGTTTGTAGAAAAAACAGAAAACCTGTAATGAGATGATCTAGGATGATGAACTTGAACCAGCTAATAGAGTACTGGTTCCGTGCCATTCAACTGTTTCAAACTCAAGGGAAGCAGAGTCTGCACCTTTGAATGCACATGTGATTGGTGAAGGAGATTCTGCAGCTGTGAATGGTCCTGCAAACCAAAATTGCAAGTGTGGTGAAATCTTGGAGAAGAAGAAAGACAAGTGGAAAATGAAGGTGTTGGCTGAGAAAAAGAAGGTTGGCTTAAGTGGATTATCATAGCTAGCTGGTTGATCTTTGCTGTTTTCTTTGTTAAGAAGTAATGATACGTAGTATCTAAGGGTGTTGTTAATTGAGGTGTGTTATGATGTAATGTAGTGTTGTTATGGTGTAGTGTAGTTTCTAAGATTAGGGAATGTTTATGAATGAAATTGTGTTTGTGTAATGCAGTTGGTACCCTATTATGTAATGTGTTTTTTCTGAATGAAATCATGCCTTGTTAGTTTGTGTCAATGTTTGGCAGATGATTGCAATGATATTGAATAAACAAGTTATGATAGTTGAGTACTTAAAAAACATTCATTCATCCATAACAAATGTTGCATACATAGTGTTACAAAAGTTGGACTTAGCCAAACAAATCACAAAATGATGTCAATTCAAGTAGAGTTGTTCCATAAGGTGGACAGCTAAGACACACATAAACAAGTAGTCTTACAGAAATAACATAAGTTGGACTTAGCCAAACACAAAATACATGTCACATAAACAAGTCAGTGACATACATATTACACATTCTCAACACTAAATATATGTCACATTCTCAACACTTCTTAGCAAGGCCAAGCAACTTCCACCTTCATCTTTAAATTTCCTTGGGGTAGGTTCAACAACATCTTTCCCTGATCCAGTTGCCTCTGCAACTTCTTGATCTTCCACCTGAATTGGGTTTTCCATATCGTTCCCTGGACCATCTTTGTTTTTTGGACCTTTCCATATTGTTCTGCCACTCATCCTAACTTGTTTCACTTTCACTATTGGCTCCACAATGGCTCTAACAACATCTAAGGTCTGAACAAAAGGTTTTGTTGGTGGCTTTTTGGGCATAGCAGGTTTTTTCATGACATTATGTTGTGCATTGGTTGTTTGGTTCACAACTGTGGTGACATTAGTTGTGGGCTTGATAACTGTGTGTGTATTTTTTGATGTGTGCACAACAGTGTTGACAATAGCAGTTGGCTTCACAACTGTGCGTGCATTTTTTGTTGTGTGCACCACAGTGTTGACAATAGCAGTTGGCTCTATTAAGGTGTTTGATTTTTTGGTGGTGTGCAATGTTGTTTGAACTGTAGCACTTGGTTTAATAGATGAAGACATAAAGCCCATTGGTGTTTTTTTAGGTTTCTTATTCTGGTTTGGAGGAATGAATCTTGTATTGCTCCCAACTTTCCTTTTTTTACCTGCACCCTGCACAGACTCAGTTATGTCTGGTGTACTCAGTATAGACTCTGACCCATCAACAGCTTGACTCTGAGTTGCACTTGATACAGCAACAGCTTCACTTGCACTTGATCCATTCCCAGCTTGACTTGCACTTGCACTTGCTCCATTCCCAGCTTCACTTGCACTTGCACTTGCTCCATTGTCACTTGCTCCATTCCCAGCTTCACTTGCTCCATTGTCTTGGTATTACAAAAAAATTAAAACCATAAATTCATACAACTAACTTGCCAATCGCGACATCTCCAGAACCTCCTGCCTCGATTCTCTAGAGTCATTGCGATGTAAATAATCATCGGCTTCAGAGGTAAACATCGGCACAGTGGAAGCATCCCTCTAGATGTGGGCAATGAGGATGAGGGAAATTTGCCACCATTCATGTAGGTTTCATAGGAGTCTTTGTTTGTGGTATCACTAGACATTTTCAATCATAAATCAGTCTTGGGTTTTTGGGGTTTTGAAGGAAGAAGAGGTTCTGCAGAAGAAGAAAGGAAGAGGAGGAAGAAGACGTTCGCGGAAAGAGAAGAGGAGTGGGTTTTGAAGAAGATGAACTAAGGGCATTTTTGTCATTTCTGGTTGGTTTCAGATGAAGAGGGGCATTTAAGTCCATTCCTGTGCTCAGTTGCTGACTCATTCAAGTGGAAACCAGGTTAACAGTGGCACGTCAGTAATCAGATGACATGACAGTCATTAACTGGGTCAAGGGACGAAATTTTAACTGATTAAACTTTGCAAGGTTAAAAAGCAAGGATTAACGAATACAGGGACGAATTTTTAAACGACCCCTATTTGCAAGGACGAATAACGTATTAAACCCTTTTTTTTTCCTTTACACATCATTTCCTTTCTTTTCTTGTGATTTCAATTTCGGGAATTGTCCCATTACATCCCTATATCCTTCATTTCTTAACAAAAAAATTCTTCTTGTGAATTTGACTCAAGTCGTGAAGTTTTTTTGTATCATTTTTTTTCTTTTAAACCAATTCACGGAAAACCTATGGATAATTAGTAACATATCCAATTAATATAGTAAAAATAAAATAAGAGCAGTACCCGTAGAAAATTGTCAAAGAACTCAAACCATGTAGAAAAACTATAAAAGAGGAACTTGCAGAAAAATGGTTGCAGAGATGTTACTTTAAGAAATAGTGAAGCTAGAAAGAGAAGGAAGATAGAAATGCGGGTCTTTTATGGCTGTGTATTTTAAATATCATTGAATATATATTTTCTTATAATAATTAGTTTACTTATTTATCATTTTAATTGAGGTAAAACAAGTGGGACGCACTAATTTATTACTCCTTACCCAGTGGGCACCGGATAACATTACCTTAACACTCATTAGTTATACCCATTTTTAGTTGTCCTTAGAATGTCAGGTAACTTTTGAACACTTATTGTCATTATTATACTACATAAAAATTGATCAAGAGTTAAATTTGCCACTTTTTTAGAGAGAATTTGTCATATTTTGTTGAAGTTAGAATTCAGCTTCATTTTAATCCTGAATTAGCCAGTTGATTTTATAAAAACTGACAAATGTTTTTTGGTAGTGGTGACTAGATGGAGCCCACTCAATGGAATCAAACAATCACTGTCTTGATTATTAGCTGGATAAATGGATGGACTTAGATGACCTCATCATCACCATGATAATCTTGCAAACTATCTATGATCAGTATTTTAAAACTCAGACTGGTCGGTTGAATCGATCTGACTGAGAACCAGAAGGATGAGCGGTTTGGGTAGGCTACATGACCTGACCGAGAACCAGAAGGATTAGCGGTTCGGGCAGGTTACACGACCAAATATGCAATTAGCCTGTGTGATCTGCCAGGGTCAGTGGTCGAGCCATTGAACCGGTTAAACTTGGTGCGTCCTAGACTGAATTTTTTAACCCTAAAGAATGGTCCACATCATTCAAATGTCTAATATTATATCCATTTAGCCTCCGTAATCATGGTAACCATAAATCCTTCCAAAAAAATGAAATATAGACTTTGTTCTATATTCTCCGACAATAATTAGCTTGAACTTTCTCTAAAGGTTATACCATATTTTTAGCACATGCGTCCATAAAATATTCTTCTTAGCGCTAAGACTTCACCTAATTTTCATACTTGTAAAACTTGAATCTTTAGAATAGAATAACTTTATAAAACAGTAATGGTTCTCAATCGTGAAATTTGACATAAATATTGCATGTATTATGTATACAATATTTTCAAAAGTACACTTGAGCATTGTATTTTCTTCGACGAATGATATATTTTCTAACTTTTTTCGAGAGGATATATAGTTTAACTTGTGTTTTTTTTAATGAGTATGTTAGATGTTATATTAGTTTTCTTATTGTCAGGACTTGAACCGTGAACTTTTAATTCATCAACTTATTTAATCACTTAGCTCAAATTAGTTGATCTATTGAACCTTTGACTAACTTATGTATTTAGATAACACACCTCTTTCCTTTGCCTAACTTATGTATTTAGATAACACACCTTTTTATAAATAATGGAGATATTTTAAATTTTAGATTTTCTTTTTTTGGGATTTCGGAATTGGTTATATCTCATTATGTTCCTATTTCGGAATTGGTTATATTTTAGATATAAGATTTATAGTTTTCAAATTTTTATTCAACTCGATTTTACATAATTGTTTACAACATAAACTACTTTAGATTCGACTCATCTTTAACTAAAATCAATTTGACAAAACCAATTTATTCACGATCAATTAATATCGCAAAACGAAACATTTAATTTTAACACTTATTAGTTATACCCATTTTTAAGTTGTCCTTAGAATCTCGAGTAACTTTTAAATACTTATACATTGTTAGACTACTTAAAAATTGTTCAAGAGTTAAATTTGTCATATTTTGTTGAAGTTTGAATTTACCTTAACTTTAATCCTTAATTAGTCCATTGATTTTATATAAATAAAAAAAAGACAAAAAAAATTAATCAATGGTGTCTAGATGGAGCCCACTCATTAGAATCAGACAATCACTATTTTGATCAGATTTAGATGGATGGATGGATGAACTTAGATCACCCCATAATCATCAAGATAATCATGTAACCTATCTATGATTACGAGGGAGGGAGAAGAAAACAATGGACCCCACGTCATATTCTTTTTATTATTATTGATGTTTTTTCAACTAATAAACATATATTTTAGAGACATCTCACATGGAGGATCATATCCCATTATATCTCATAGTTTTTTTCAAAACAATCATATACTATATTACATAATAATAAAATCTATAAATTACTCCCCTGAAGTAGTTTAAGGTTCAGGTTTTTTAACTTTTTAAAAACTTGAATGAAAAAAAGAGATACAAAAGAAAATTGAAAACCAAACTAAAATTAAAACTCATTTTTCTTCTTTTCTTCTCTAGCCAGCATCACCAATTCATCATCTCCTTTCTTCACATAACACTGCAGCTTGAAGTATTTTCATCATTAAAAAAGTTGGAGTATGGATCTTGAGGATGTTGTGGTGGAGGAGGGTAGCTATAAGGTGGAGGACACATGTTATTAACAGCCATGGGTGGTCTTGCATACATCATTGGTTGAAATATATCATTTCCACAAGCTGTCTTTGTCATTTCTTGATTCATCATTGGAGTCATGTATTGTTGTTGTTGGTATGGATTTGCACCCATCATCATTTCAGGACCACCATATCCACCACCGACATAGCCTCTTCCTCCTCCAATGTGGTTCATCGCAGCTTCAGGTAGGCCTTGAACAACTGACATGTTACCTCCCATTTGGCTCATCATTGGCATGTTGTTTCCCATTGCACCTCCTCCCATTAGCATACCACTCATGTTGTTACTATCAATGTGACCTGCATTAGGACGAACAAAACCCATTTTTAAGAGACCATTGTTCATCACATCTTGAACACCACTTTCTCCAATTCCATTTACCTTTTTACCCATATTGTTATTTGGAATCCCAACACTACCACCAACTCCTCCACTACCAACATTCTTATTTCCAATTTTACCCTCTAGCATTCCAGCTCCATATTTGTCACCATTGATCTTGTTACCTCCACCTTCATTATGACTCTGATTATTTCCACCGCCTCCACCACCAGCTTGCTTTCCTCCATTCCCATTTCCACCACCCAAGGTATGAACTTGAACAGGAACATGTCCGCCACCACTTCCGCCACCACCTTTCATTACATTTCCTCCAACATTTACAGCACCCTTTTGAGCATTCATCATCATGTGAGCAGGACCATTACCCCCCATAGGTAGTTTCATTTTATTCAAAGGATGCTCTATTTCAGAATCAAACTCCTCATCAGAATACTCATCATCATCAAACTCATCCAACTCATCATCAGTAAAGTCATCATCATCTTCAGGCAAATTGAACTTAACACCTTTCATATTTGGATTTTGATTTGGTGGTGGCATCTTCCTGTTCGTGTCCTTGAATTGAGGCCCCTTAATATCTTCAAATCCTTTCACCTGATGAAGTTGTTGTAGTTGTTGTAATTGTTGTTGAAGCTGTGGTTGAGGATTCTGTTCTTGTTGGACACCTCCCTTTGGTTGGTTTTGGTTACTTCTAGGATCCCTTTGCCCATTGTTGTTATTGTTTTCTCCACCACCGTTTCCATTGTCAATTTGAATGTTTTTCATTTGGTTTGCCATGTTGTTCTGGCTGTTATTGTTATTGTTTTCCTTTGGAGCACACCAAAGTTCTGCATGTTTCCTTGATTTTGCAAGCTTCTTGATGAGAACATTTGGGTCTATATTCCCAGAAACGGTCACCTTTTGTTGTTCAACATCTATCTTAGTAGTAAAAACCCCTACAAAATTAAATTACACAATAAATATAATTAAATTATTACACAATGAATAAGCAATATACTTCAATTGATTCAAGATATAATTAAATTATTACACAATAAATAAACAATAAACTTCAATTAAAAATAAATAAATCTTTTCAAGAGTAAGATATTAAATATGAATCTAATGGTTGCATGAGTTTTGTTTATTGTCCCCTTTTATATAATAAAAGAATTTTTAAAATAAAATTTAGCATCAATTTGAATGAAATGGGGTAAATACATATTTCTAAGTGTGAGATAGAAAAAATCAAAGCTTTTCATGATTTTTTTTTCTTGGGTTATAAAAATACTAAAAAAATGTATGTAAATCAATGGTGGTATAATTTTTTTTCCTCTTTATTTAAAAAAGAGTTTTTTTTAGAGTATAAATGTGATGAAAAGGGAAAAATCACTTTTTTTTCTAGCAATTCGAAAAAGTGAACATAAGGAATTTCTTACCATCAATCTTCTGCAAGGTTTTCTTAACTTTCTGCTTGCAACCGTTACAGTGCATGTTCACTTTGAGAACACATTTCTACATGCATAAGCAATCCTAAAACAAAAAACAGAATAAAGTGAAAATTTCATCATCGTAAGATAACAGGAATTAGTATTACATAAATGATAAAACAAAACACCTTACTTTATTGGAAATTACATATGCATACATACACATACATGACAAAATTAAAATTAAAACAGAAAACACACTATGTTTAACAAGTTAAAAAGCTTCAAGAATAATAGTTCAAAGTTGATGATATGAAGAATTGTTTTGTACCTGTATCTTCATAATCTCCTCTGTACTCATTTTTTTTATCAAAGGGTTGCGACAAAGAGGGAGAGAAGTAGAAAGGGTGATAAAAGAATATTGTGTAGAAAGCGTTTGAGATATTTGGTTTTATAGATGAGGGTTTATGAAGCAATGAGAGAAATAAACAGAGAAATAGAGTGTAAAGAAGAAGGCTTGGAGTTGGAGAGAAATAGGGAGAGAAAGGAGGTTAAAAATTGTGGGTTGTCATCAAAACGAGACTTGTATTTCAAGGTGAAAGGGAGAGAGAAATATGATAAATGTGTCATGAGTGAGAATATGAACAAAAAGGGGAAAGTATATAGGGGGGGGGGGGGGGGTTATTTGGCAACCATGGGTGACTTCGGAGTCTTCTACGTTTTCTAACATTCAATTTTAACTATGGCATGTGGCATGCAAACTTTTGGTTTGACTAAGATTCTATGAGAAGCTTTCTAACACACAATCTAACAAACTTTCGTGTTATTTGGGCACGCAAAATGTGACACACTACTTTATATAATACAAAATACACTTGACTTAGCGTGTGTTTATTTTAGCGTTTGAATCCCAAAACTCATGCACAGTTGTATTGTTGTTGTGTTAGATGCAACAACATGAAGATTCCACTTGTACATTTTTCTCTGCGATGATATGAATTGAATTTTAGTGAATTGATTCTGTTTAAAAGTGAGTTGAAGCTATGCAAAAGTAAATTGAATCATATATTTGAATGTAGCAACAAAAAAAGTTTGAATGTAAAAATCAATTCTAGAATAAAAAACTAAAAATCATAACTTCAAGTAGAATCCATTATAATCAAAAGAAATCAAATATGTCAAAATCAAATTTGCACTTCTATAATTAATTTTTCCCACTCCAAAAGTGGAACCAAACAAACACTAAATAAACAAGAAATACTTGACATGATTTCGAGCTAACAAAAAAACTAGCCGCAAAATAAAACATAGCATTCGTGTATATTTGGTTATGCATTGATGAAAACGGATTTTGAGTGAATTGATTATGTTATATTCATTATGGCTAAAAGTGAGTTGGAAGTAAAGTGATTTATGTTTGAATTCATTTATGTAAAAGTGGGTTAAACAAAAGATTTGAGTGTTCAAATCAATTATAGATTAAAAAACTCACATATCTAACTTTAGATACAATCAATTTTGGAGGCAATATCAATTCAACTTGAGAGTTGAGAGTAATCAAAGATATCAAGATCAATTTTGCATCTTAAGAATAAGTTTTGGTCCCTCTAAAAGTGAAACCAATTTTGTCAGGTAACTTTTGGACACTTATTGACATTATTATACTACATAAAAATTGATCAAGAGTTAAATTTGAAACTTTTTTAGAGAGAATTTGTCATATTTTGTTGAAGTTAGAATTCAACTTCATTTTAATCCTGAATTAGCCGGTTGATTTTATAAAAACATACAAATGTTTTTTGGTAGTGGTGACTAGATGGAGCCCACTCAATGGAATCAAACAATCACTGTCTTGATTATTAGCTGGATAAATGGATGGACTTAGATGACCTCATCATCACCATGATAATCATGCAAACTATCCATGATCAGTATTTTAAAACTCAGACTAGTCGGTTGAATCGATCTGGCCGAGAACCAGAAGGATGAGCGATTCAGGCAGGTTACATGACCTGACCGAGAACCAGAAGGATGAGCGGTTCGGACAAGCTACACGACCAAATATGCAATTAGCCCGTGTGATCTTCCAGGGTCAGTGGTCGAGCCACTGAACCGGTTAAACCAAGTGCGTCCTGAACTGATTTTTTTAACCCCAAAGAATCGTCCACATCATTCAAAGGTCTAATATTATATCCATTTAGCCTCCGTAATCATGGTAACCATAAATCCTTCCAAAAATAAATGAAATATAGACTTTGTTCTATATTCTCCGACAATAATTAGCTTGAACTTTCTCTAAAGGTTATACCATATTTTTAGCACATGCGTCCATAAAATATTCTACTTAGCGCTAAGACTTCACCTAATTTTCATTACTTGTAAAACTTGAATCTTTAGAATAGAATAACTTTATGAAATAGTAATGGTCCTCAATCGTGAAATTTGACATAAATATTGCATGTATTATGTATACAATATTTTCAAAAGTACACTTAAGCATTGCATTTTCTACGACGAATGATATATTGTCTAACTTTTTTCGAGAGGATATATAGTTTAACTTATGATTTTTTTAATGAGTATGTTAGATGTTATATTAGTTTTCTTATTATCAGGACTTGAACCGTGAACTTTTAATTCATCAACTTATTTAATGTCTTAGCTCAAATTAGTTAATCTACTGAACCTTTGTTTAACTTATGTATTTAGATAACACACCTCTTTCCTTTGCCTAACTTATGTATTTAGATAACACACATTTTTATAAATGAATGGAGATATTTTAAATTTTAGATTTTCTTTTTTTGGAATTTCGGAATTGGTTATATCTCATCATGTTCCTATCGTGTAGAATTGATTTTATGCTCCGAAATTGATTCTAACTTGAAGTTAAGATTTGTAGTTTTCAAATTTTTATTCAACTCAATTTTACATAACTGTTTACAACATATACCACTTTTGTCATACCCTCATTTTGGACCTAAAAATACTCACTCAAATTCCTCTGTTATTTTCCAATACTTTCAGATTCACCGTGTTTTCTACTGTGCTCCAACTGCATACGTTACTGTTTCAGTCTTTTAATTTTGGCATAAAATCATACAAAAGGGTATTTTGGTCATTTCCTACAAAGGAACCCATTTTCAATCCCTACAATTTGTCCCTGAGTCTTGCCAATTTGTTTGCATAAATCTTTGATCAAATTTTGTACGAAAATCATCTTAGTTTTGCATCTGAGTCAGTCTGAGTCGTTTTTGCCCCAGGGGCATTTTAGTCTTTTCACATTATTTGAATTTTGGGCAGAGAGGTATTTTAAAATACCTCATTTTTGGTAGTTTGTTCGTTTTAGTCCATTTTGTCGTTTTTAATTGTTTCACTTTACGTTGCATTTCAAGTTACATTTTTTAGCCAATTTTATTATTTTTACATTTTAGTCCAAATACTTTTAAAAATTGCAATTCAGTCCAAATATTTTGTTTTTTTGCAAGTTTGTCCCAATTCTTTTAGAAAACAGTCAAGTTTTTTTATTCTTTTAAAAATAGTCCCATTTTTTATTTGCGAAGTGGTCCCATATTTTACATATTTGCAGATTGGTCCTCAAGGTCAAAAAGAAGCCAATTCAGTCCAAAAAGCCACGCAAGCAGTTCCAAGTCCACATGGCACAAGCTCATTGGCCCACAGTCCACATGTCAGCCTATATAAGGCTCTAGGTGTCAGAACTTTCACAATCACGAGCCACATCATAAACACATTTCCAACTTTCTCTCTCTTGGCAGTTAGGATCAAAACAGAAATTCATCAAGAACAAGGAACAATTCACAAACCCTAGAGTTTTCCAGAACCAAAATTCAACAAAATTCAATGGAGTTTTCAATGATTCTCAGAGATTCAGCATTGAATCTTCATCATTGAATCATTTTCTCTACAATTCCAGTGCGAATTCACCATTGATAATGGCAAACTCAAGCACGATCACAGAGACCAGAGATTGAGAAGAAGAAGGGACATTCGAAGGTTTTGAACCGGCAAAGAAGAAGAAGAAGATTCACAATCTCATTCGGATTTCAAGCAAGAACCAACAAGAAAAAACAGAATCAAAGCCAAGAGTTCTGAAGATTCAAGTCCAAATCTCCGAACGAAACCAGGTAAAAATCACACGAACTTACCTCTCTCATACGCGTAAACATCAGCGAGACCGAATCAACGTGAATCCGTGCGAATTCGAAGGGTCCGGTTCAGAAAGAATGAAACCCTAACCTTTTTCAAAACAGTGAAGGATTTTAGGGTTTACAACGTGAATCCACCGTTGTAAACCTGTGAATCCGTAAGGGTTTCACCAAAACAAAGGTTTGAATCAAAAAAAGAGCCACGGAACCGTTTGAAATCCATGAACGAAACTTCAGATCCACGGTGATTCGGCTCATATACGTAAATTTCAACGCCGAATGCACGTTTAGAATGACTAGGAACAAGATTAAGAGTGGTTAAGCCATGATTCTTGGATTTCTGGGTAGGATTGAACAAGATTTGGGCTAGGGTTTTCAAAGAGAGAAGAGAGAAGACGGAGCAAAGAGAGAGAAAGAAGAGTGAAAATGGCCTGAACCGGACCAGTCTCCCTTATATATGCAAGCAAACCGGGCCGGTTCACAACCCGACCCATTCCCCTTTGTTTCTGACCGCTAGATCTAGGTTTAGGGGATCCGGATCAATCTAACGTCCCGGAGGCGTCTGAAAGATCCGGATCCACCAGCGTATGGGTTGGATCAGGATCCATTGGGCTTTTTTTGGCTTTCTTGCAGTTTCTTGAATTTTCTTGCTATGTGCACCTCTGTGCTTGCTATTTGGACCTCCTGTGCGTTTTAATTTCTTCATAAAAATTCCAAAAAAATGTTATGTGTTCTTGATATGTTTTTCACTATTGTGGAATATCTTTACATGTTCAGAGCTAATGGAAATAATACGTGTTAACTTCACTTTTGATTTGTATATTTTGTGCGGTTTCGTGTGAATTTTCTTGTGCAATTTTTGATCCGAAACTTGTCATGTGATGTTGATGTTTGGCATTTAATTTTATGATAAGTTTGCTCCTGATTTTGTACTAATTCATTCAATTGTGGTAGTTGATTTTGCTTACAATTTTTGCAATATGTTTAATTGTGTTAGTTAATTGATTTTGCTTACAATTCTTGCAATATGTTCAATTGTGTTAGTTAATTGATTTTGCTTACAATTTTTGTAATATGTTTAATTGTGTTAGTTAATTGATTTTGCTTACAATTCTTGCAATATGTTCCATTTTTGATTAGGTTTGATCTTTGTCCACGATTTTGCGATATTTTCAATTTTGTTAATAGGATAGCTTTTATCTTGCAAGTTTAGGTGCTAGTTTCCTAATTTTGCAAAGTTTAGCTTTTAATTTCTTGTTTCATAAGTCATGTTAGTTAGCACGCATTTCTTCCTCACATCCTTCCATATTTTGTTGTTCTTGTTGCCTAACATTTCATTATCATTGCATATTGCTTCACTAACCATTTTGTGTTTCATGCCTTTTGAAAGCTCCCATTCATCCCCATTCTCTGAGTTTAGGTTCCATTCAATTTCTCAATGTATAGGTAGTTTACTTTTCTTTAATTTCATGCAAGACTATAGAATGTAAAATAGGACCCGATGTAAAAGACTATGGACTATGATGATGTACACCGACACATGCACCGACACCTGCACACACGTTGTATGACTTTCCGCTAGATGTATGCGTAGGAAGCGTAAAACCTAGGAAAACTTATAATTTCTTCATCAAAAATCAACACATAACTCAAACTATTTTGCAATAAAATGAGGTCAAAACCTCACCTCCTTTTTCTTTCATTTTCTTAAGACAAAATCAAAACTAGTGCTAATTTTCAACTTTAACCATTTCTTGTAAATAAATTGGACTAACCTCATTTGTTTTCAATTCTAATGCCTACACGGCCTCTTATCTCTTTCTTCAAAACCATTTTCAAAACTAAAACTGAACCAACCCACAAAAAGCATTTTGGAAGAGAACTACATGGAATTTTGATCCCTTAAAAGGGTATGTAGGCAAGAGACTCAAAATCTCTCCAAGTCCAATAAAAATAAAATCCCATCTTCTCCCTCTCATTCTTAAAACCAATCTCTTTTACACATAGCGATAAAATCAACGCATAAACGTAAAGCATGGTAAAACGGTTCCTATAGGATACTATAGTCATTGCGGGTGCCTAACACCTTCCCGTAATGAAATCAGCCCCGAACTTAGGATTTCTAAGGTTTTTCTCGATTTTACCTTCCCCAAAAAAAATAGAGACATCAATGATCGAAAGGTTCAAATCCAATTAATGATTTGACACCCGAAAATCGCGATGACAACTTTAGATTCGACTCATCTTTAAGTAAAATCAATTCGACAAAACCAATTTATTCACGATCAATTAATATCGCAAAACGAAACATTTAATTTTAACACTCATTAGTTGTATCCATTTTTAACTTGTCCTTAGAATCTCGAGTAACTTTTAAATACTTATACATTGTTAGACTACTTAAAAATTGTTCAAGAGTTAAATTTGTCATATTTTGTTGAAGTTTGAATTTACCTTAACTTTAATCCTAAATTAGTCCATTGATTTTATATAGAAAAAAGACAAAAAAAATTAAATAGTGGTGTCTAGATGGATCCCACTCATTAGAATCAGAAAATCACTATTTTGATCAGATTTAGATGGATGGATAAACTTAGATTATCCCATAATCATCAAGATAATCATGTAACCTATCTACGATAACGAGGGAGAGAGAAGAAAACAATGGACCTCACGTCATATTCTTTTTCTTATTATTGATGTTTTTTCAACTAATAAACATATATCTTAGAGACATCTCTCATGGAGGATCATATCCCATTACATCTCATAATTTTTTTCAAGACAATCATAAAATATATTATATAATAATAAAATCTATAAATTACTCTCCTGTAGTAGTTTAAGGTTCAGGTTTTTTAACTTTTTAAAAACTTGAATGAAAAAAAGAGATACAAAAGAAAAGAAAATTGAAAACCAAACTAAAATTAAAAACTCATTTTTCTTCTTTTCTTCTCTAGCCAGCATCACCAATTCATCATCTCCTTTCTTCACATAACACTGCAGCTTGAAGTATTTTCATCATTAAAAAAGTTGGAGTATGGATCTTGAGGATGTTGTGGTGGAGGAGGGTAGCTATAAGGTGGAGGATACATGTAATTAACAGCCATGGGTGGTCTTGCATACATCATTGGTTGAAATATATCATTTCCACAAGCTGGCTTTGTCATTTCTTGATTCAACATTGGAGTCATGTATTGTTGTTGTTGGTATGGATTTCCACCCATCATCATTTCAGGACCACCATATCCACCACCGACATAGCCTCTTCCTCCTCCAATGTGGTTCATCGCAGCTTCAGGTAGGCCTTGAACAACTGACATGTTACCTCCCATTTGGCTCATCATTGGCATGTTGTTTCCCATTGCACCTCCTCCCATTAGCATACCACTCATGTTGTTACTATCAATGTGACCTGCATTAGGACGAACAAAACCCATGTTTAAGAGACCATTGTTCATCACATCTTGAACACCACTTTCTCCAATTCCATTTACCTTTTTACCCATATTGTTATTTGGAATCCCAACACTACCACCAACTCCTCCACTACCAACATTCTTATTTCCAATTTTACCCTCTAGCATTCCAGCTCCATATTTGTCACCATTGATCTTGTTACCTCCACCTTGATTATGACTCTGATTATTTCCACCGCCTCCACCACCAGCTTGCTTTGCTCCATTCCCATTTCCACCACCCAAGGTATGAACTTGAACAGGAACATGTCCGCCACCACTTCCGCCACCACCTTTCATTACATTTCCTCCAACATTTACAGCACCCTTTTGAGCATTCATCATCATGTGAGCAGGACCATTACCCCCCATAGGTAGTTTCATTTTATTCAAAGGATGCTCTATTTCAGAATCAAACTCCTCATCAGAATACTCATCATCATCAAACTCATCCAACTCATCATCAGTAAAGTCATCATCATCTTCAGGCAAATTGAACTTAACACCTTTCATATTTGGATTTTGATTTGGTGGTGGCATCTTCCTGTTCGTGTCCTTGAATTGAGGCCCCTTAATATCTTCAAATCCTTTCACCTGATGAAGTTGTTGTAGTTGTTGTAATTGTTGTTGAAGCTGTGGTTGAGGATTCTGTTCTTGTTGGACACCTCCCTTTGGTTGGTTTTGGTTACTTCTAGGATCCCTTTGCCCATTGTTGTTATTGTTTTCTCCACCACCGTTTCCATTGTCAATTTGAATGTTTTTCATTTGGTTTGCCATGTTGTTCTGGCTGTTATTGTTATTGTTTTCCTTTGGAGCACACCAAAGTTCTGCATGTTTCCTTGATTTTGCAAGCTTCTTGATGAGAACATTTGGGTCTATATTCCCAGAAACGGTCACCTTTTGTTGTTCAACATCTATCTTAGTAGTAAAAACCCCTACAAAATTAAATTACACAATAAATATAATTAAATTATTACACAATGAATAAGCAATATACTTCAATTGATTCAAGATATAATTAAATTATTACACAATAAATAAACAATAAACTTCAATTAAAAATAAATAAATCTTTTCAAGAGTAAGATATTAAATATGAATCTAATGGTTGCATGAGTTTTGTTTATTTTCCCCTTTTATATAATAAAAGAATTTTTAAAATAAAATTTAGCATCAATTTGAATGAAATGGGGTAAATACATATTTCTAAGTGTGAGATAGAAAAAATCAAAGCTTTTCATGATTTTTTTTTCTTGGGTTATAAAAATACTAAAAAAATGTATGTAAATCAATGGTGGTATAATTTTTTTTTCTCTTGATTTAAAAAAGAGTTTTTTTTAGAGTATAAATGTGATGAAAAGGGAAAAATCACTTTTTTTTCTAGCAATTCGAAAAAGTGAACATAAGGAATTTCTTACCATCAATCTTCTGCAAGGTTTTCTTAACTTTCTGCTTGCAACCGTTACAGTGCATGTTCACTTTGAGAACACATTTCTACATGCATAAGCAATCCCAAAACAAAAAACAGAATAAAGTGAAAATTTCATCATCGTAAGATAACAGGAATTAGTATTACATAAATGATAAAACAAAACACCTTACTTTATTGGAAATTACATATGCATACATACACATACATGACAAAATTAAAATTAAAACAGAAAACACACTATGTTTAACAAGTTAAAAAGCTTCAAGAATAATAGTTCAAAGTTGATGATATGAAGAATTGTTTTGTACCTGTATCTTCATAATCTCCTCTGTACTCATTTTTTTTATCAAAGGGTTGCGACAAAGAGGGAGAGAAGTAGAAAGGGTGATAAAAGAATATTGTGTAGAAAGCGTTTGAGATATTTGGTTTTATAGATGAGGGTTTATGAAGCAATGAGAGAAATAAACAGAGAAATAGAGTGTAAAGAAGAAGGCTTGGAGTTGGAGAGAAATAGGGAGAGAAAGGAGGTTAAAAATTGTGGGTTGTCATCAAAACGAGACTTGTATTTCAAGGTGAAAGGGAGAGAGAAATATGATAAATGTGTCATGAGTGAGAATATGAACAAAAAGGGGAAAGTATATAGGGGGGGGGGGGGGGGGTATTTGGCAACCATGGGTGACTTCGGAGTCTTCTACGTTTTCTAACATTCAATTTTAACTATGGCATGTGGCATGCAAACTTTTGGTTTGACTAAGATTCTATGAGAAGCTTTCTAACACACAATCTAACAAACTTTCGTGTTATTTGGGCACGCAAAATGTGACACACTACTTTATATAATACAAAATACACTTGACTTAGCGTGTGTTTATTTTAGCGTTTGAATCCCAAAACTCATGCACAGTTGTATTGTTGTTGTGTTAGATGCAACAACATGAAGATTCCACTTGTACATTTTTCTCTGCGATGATATGAATTGAATTTTAGTGAATTGATTCTGTTTAAAAGTGAGTTGAAGCTATGCAAAAGTAAATTGAATCATATATTTGAATGTAGCAACAAAAAAAGTTTGAATGTAAAAATCAATTCTAGAATAAAAAACTAAAAATCATAACTTCAAGTAGAATCCATTATAATCAAAAGAAATCAAATATGTCAAAATCAAATTTGCACTTCTATAATTAATTTTTCCCACTCCAAAAGTGGAACCAAACAAACACTAAATAAACAAGAAATACTTGACATGATTTCGAGCTAACAAAAAAACTAGCCGCAAAATAAAACATAGCATTCGTGTATATTTGGTTATGCATTGATGAAAACGGATTTTGAGTGAATTGATTATGTTATATTCATTATGGCTAAAAGTGAGTTGGAAGTAAAGTGATTTATGTTTGAATTCATTTATGTAAAAGTGGGTTAAACAAAAGATTTGAGTGTTCAAATCAATTATAGATTAAAAAACTCACATATCTAACTTTAGATACAATCAATTTTGGAGGCAATATCAATTCAACTTGAGAGTTGAGAGTAATCAAAGATATCAAGATCAATTTTGCATCTTAAGAATAAGTTTTGGTCCCTCTAAAAGTGAAACCAATTTTGTCAGGTAACTTTTGGACACTTATTGACATTATTATACTACATAAAAATTGATCAAGAGTTAAATTTGAAACTTTTTTAGAGAGAATTTGTCATATTTTGTTGAAGTTAGAATTCAACTTCATTTTAATCCTGAATTAGCCGGTTGATTTTATAAAAACATACAAATGTTTTTTGGTAGTGGTGACTAGATGGAGCCCACTCAATGGAATCAAACAATCACTGTCTTGATTATTAGCTGGATAAATGGATGGACTTAGATGACCTCATCATCACCATGATAATCATGCAAACTATCCATGATCAGTATTTTAAAACTCAGACTAGTCGGTTGAATCGATCTGGCCGAGAACCAGAAGGATGAGCGATTCAGGCAGGTTACATGACCTGACCGAGAACCAGAAGGATGAGCGGTTCGGACAAGCTACACGACCAAATATGCAATTAGCCCGTGTGATCTTCCAGGGTCAGTGGTCGAGCCACTGAACCGGTTAAACCAAGTGCGTCCTGAACTGATTTTTTTAACCCCAAAGAATCGTCCACACCATTCAAAGGTCTAATATTATATCCATTTAGCCTCCGTAATCATGGTAACCATAAATCCTTCCAAAAAAAAAATGAAATATAGACTTTGTTCTATATTCTCCGACAATAATTAGCTTGAACTTTCTCTAAAGGTTATACCATATTTTTAGCACATGCGTCCATAAAATATTCTTCTTAGCGCTAAGACTTCACCTAATTTTCATTACTTGTAAAACTTGAATCTTTAGAATAGAATAACTTTATGAAATAGTAATGGTCCTCAATCGTGAAATTTGACATAAATATTGCATGTATTATGTATACAATATTTTCAAAAGTACACTTAAGCATTGCATTTTCTACGACGAATGATATATTGTCTACTACCTCCGTTCCTTTTTAATTGTCACTTTTTGACAATTTACATAAACCAAGACAATCAATAAATATTACTACTTTTGATACAATAATCTATACTTTTACTATAATAACCTTATTCATTTAATATCTTATTTCTTACATTTCTCTCTCTATAATAAATAACCAAGGGTAATATTGATAAAACAACATTTAATGTTGCATTGAACTTTGAAAACGACAGTTAAAAAGAAACAAAAAATTTCTTTAAAAGAGACACTTAAAAAGAAACGGATGGAGTAACTTTTTTCGAGAGGATATATAGTTTAACTTATGATTTTTTTAATGAGTATGTTAGATGTTATATTAGTTTTCTTATTATCAGGACTTGAACCGTGAACTTTTAATTCATCAACTTATTTAATCTCTTAGCTCAAATTAGTTAATCTACTGAACCTTTGTTTAACTTATGTATTTAGATAACACACCTCTTTCCTTTGCCTAACTTATGTATTTAGATAACACACATTTTTATAAATGAATGGAGATATTTTAAATTTTAGATTTTCTTTTTTTGGAATTTCGGAATTGGTTATATCTCATCATGTTCCTATCGTGTAGAATTGATTTTATGCTCCGAAATTGATTCTAACTTGAAGTTAAGATTTGTAGTTTTCAGATTTTTATTCAACTCAATTTTACATAACTGTTTACAACATAAACCACTTTAGATTCGACTCATCTTTAAGTAAAATCAATTCGACAAAACCAATTTATTCACGATCAATTAATATCGCAAAACGAAACATTTAATTTTAACACTCATTAGTTGTATCCATTTTTAACTTGTCCTTAGAATCTCGAGTAACTTTTAAATACTTATACATTGTTAGACTACTTAAAAATTGTTCAAGAGTTAAATTTGTCATATTTTGTTGAAGTTTGAATTTACCTTAACTTTAATCCTTAATTAGTCCATTGATTTTATATAGAAAAAAGACAAAAAAAATTAAATAGTGGTGTCTAGATGGAGCCCACTCATTAGAATCAGAAAATCACTATTTTGATCAGATTTAGATGGATGGATAAACTTAGATTATCCCATAATTATCAAGATAATCATGTAACCTATCTACGATAACGAGGGAGAGAGAAGAAAACAATGGACCCCACGTCATATTCTTTTTCTTATTATTGATGTTTTTTCAACTAATAAACATATATCTTAGAGACATCTCTCATGGAGGATCATATCCCATTACATCTCATAATTTTTTTCAAGACAATCATAAAATATATTATATAATAATAAAATCTATAAATTACTCTCCTGTAGTAGTTTAAGGTTCAAGTTTTTTAACTTTTTAAAAACTTGAATGAAAAAAAGAGATACAAAAGAAAAGAAAATTGAAAACCAAACTAAAATTAAAAACTCATTTTTCTTCTTTTCTTCTCTAGCCAGCATCACCAATTCATCATCTCCTTTCTTCACATAACACTGCAGCTTGAAGTATTTTCATCATTAAAAAAGTTGGAGTATGGATCTTGAGGATGTTGTGGTGGAGGAGAGTAGCTATAAGGTGGAGGATACATATAATTAACAGCCATGGGTGGTCTTGCATACATCATTGGTTGAAATATATCATTTCCACAAGCTGGCTTTGTCATTTCTTGATTCAACATTGGAGTCATGTATTGTTGTTGTTGGTATGGATTTCCACCCATCATCATTTCAGGACCACCATATCCACCACCGACATAGCCTCTTCCTCCTCCAATGTGGTTCATCGCAGCTTCAGGTAGGCCTTGAACAACTGACATGTTACCTCCCATTTGGCTCATCATTGGCATGTTGTTTCCCATTGCACCTCCTCCCATTAGCATACCACTCATGTTGTTACTATCAATGTGACCTGCATTAGGACGAACAAAACCCATGTTTAAGAGACCATTGTTCATCACATCTTGAACACCACTTTCTCCAATTCCATTTACCTTTTTACCCATATTGTTATTTGGAATCCCAACACTACCACCAACTCCTCCACTACCAACATTCTTATTTCCAATTTTACCCTCTAGCATTCCAGCTCCATATTTGTCACCATTGATCTTGTTACCTCCACCTTGATTATGACTCTGATTATTTCCACCGCCTCCACCACCAGCTTTCTTTCCTCCATTCCCATTTCCACCACCCAAGGTATGAACTTGAACAGGAACATGTCCGCCACCACTTCCGCCACCACCTTTCATTTCATTTCCTCCAACATTTCCAGCACCCTTTTGAGCATTCATCATCATGTGAGCAGGACCATTACCCCCCATAGGTAGTTTCATTTTATTCAAAGGATGCTCTATTTCAGAATCAAACTCCTCATCTGAATACTCATCATCATCAAACTCATCCAACTCATCATCAGTAAAGTCATCATCATCTTCAGGCAAATTGAACTTAACACCTTTCATATTTGGATTTTGATTTGGCGGTGGCATCTTCGTGTTCGTGTCCTTGAATTGAGGCCCCTTAAGATCTTCAAATCCTTTCACCTGATGAAGTTGTTGTAGTTGTTGTAACTGTTTTTGAAGCTGTTGTTGAGGATTCTGTCCTTGTTGGACACCTCCCTTTGGTTGGTTTTGGTTACTTCTAGGATCCCTTTGCCCATTGTTGTTATTGTTTTCTCCACCACCGTTTCCATTGTCAATTTGAATGTTTTTCATTTGGTTTGCCATGTTGTTCTGGCTATTATTGTTATTGTTTTCCTTTGGAGCACACCAAAGTTCTGCATGTTTCCTTGATTTTGCAAGCTTCTTGATGAGAACATTTGGGTCTATATTCCCAGAAACGGTCACCTTTTGTTGTTCAACATCTATCTCAGTAGTAAAAACCCCTACAAAATTAAATTACACAATAAATATAATTAAATTATTACAAAATGAATAACCAATATACTTCAATTGATTCAAGATATAATTAAATTATTATACAATAAATAAACAATAAACTTCAATTGAAAATAAATAAATCTTTTCAAGAGTAAGATATTAAATATGAATCTAATGGTTGCATGAGTTTTGTTTATTTTCCCCTTTTATATAATAAAAGAATTTTTAAAATAATATTTAGCATCAATTTGAATGAAATGGGGTAAATACATATTTCTAAGTGTGAGATATAAAAAATCAAAGCTTTTCATGATTTTTTTTCTTGGGTTATAAAAATACTAAAAAAATGTATGTAAATCAATGGTGGTAATAATTTTTTTTTCTCTTAGATTTAAAAAAGAGTTTTTTTTAGAGTATAAATGTGATGAAAAGGGAAAAATCACTTTTTTTCTAGCAATTCGAAAGAGTGAACATAAGGAATTTCTTACCGTCAATCTTCTGCAAGGTTTTCTTAACTTTCTGCTTGCAACCGTTACAGTGCATGTTCACTTTGAGAACACATTTCTACATGCATAAGCAATCCCAAAACAAAAAACAGAATAAAGTGAAAATTTCATCATCGTGAGATAACAAGAATTAATATTACATAAATGATAAAACAAAACACCTTACTTTATTGGAAATTACATATGCATACATACACATGACAAAATTAAAATTAAAACAGAAAACACACTATGTTTAACAAGTTAAAAAGCTTCAAGAATAATAGTTCAAAGTTGATGATATGAAGAATTGTTTTGTACCTGTATCTTCATAATCTCCTCTGTACTCATATTTTTTATCAAAGGGTTGCGACAAAGAGGGAGAGAAGTAGAAAGGGTGATGAGAGAATATTGTGTAGAATGCGTTTGTGATATTTGGTTTTATAGATGTAGGTTTATGAAGCAATGGGAGAAATAAACAGAGAAATGGAGTGTAAAGAAGAAGGCTTGGAATTGGAGAGAAATAGGGGGAGAAGGAGGTTAAAAATTGTGGGTAGTCATCAAAACGAGACTTGTATTTCAAGGTGAAAAGGAGAGAGAAATATGATAAATGTGTCATGAGTGAGAATATGAACAAAAAGGGGAAAGTATATAGGGGGGGGGGGTATTTGGCAACCATGGGTGACTTCGGAGTCTTCTACGTTTTCTAACATCCAATTTTAACTATGGCATGTGGCATGCTAACTTTTGGTTTGACTAAGATTCTATGAGAAGCTTTCTAAAACACAATCTAACAAACTTTCGTGTTATTTGGGCACGCAAAATGCGCCACACTACTTTATATAATACAAAATACACTTGACTTAGCGTGTGTTTATTTTAGCGTTTGAATCCCAAAACTCATGCACAGTTGTATTGTTGTCGTGCTAGATGCTACAACATGAAGATTCCACTTGTACATTTTTCTCTGTGATGATATGAATTGAATTTGAGTGAATTGATTCCGTTTAAAAGTGAGTTGAAGCTATGCAAAAGTAAATTGAACCATAAATTTGAATGTAGCAACAAAAAAAAGTTTGAATGTAAAAATCAATTCTAGAATAAAAAAACTAAAAATCATAACTTCAAGTAGAATCCATTATAATCAAAAGAAATCAAATATGTCAAAATCAAATTTGCACTTCTATAATTAATTTTTCCCACTCCAAAAGTGGAACCAAACAAACACTATATAAACAAGAAATACTTCACATGATTTCGAGCTAACAAAAAAACTAGCCGCAAAATAAAACATAGCATTAGTGTATGTTTGGTTATGCATTGATGAAAACGGATTTTGAGTGAATTGATTATGTTATATTCATTATGGCTAAAAGTGAGTTGGAAGTAAAGTGATTTATGTTTGAATTTATTTATGTAAAAGTGGGTTAAACAAAAGATTTGAGTGTTCAAATCAATTATAGATTAAAAAACTCACATATCTAACTTTAGATACAATCAATTTTGAAGGCAATATCAATTCAACTTGAGAGTTGAGAGTAATCAAAGATATTAAGATCAATTTTGCATCTTAAGAATAAGTTTTGGTCCCTCTAAAAGTGAAACCAAATATACACTTGATTTTTCTCTTTCTGTATGCCAAGAGAGAAGATAATGATTAAAAAATACAAATTATATCCGATTCCAAGATGTTGGATGTCAAATTGTGTGTTAGCAAAATATCTATATTTATTGTGTATAATTCAAATCATTCTTTTTGTGGGTTCAATATGAGACTTAACATAAGATAGAAGATTCTACTTTAAGAAAAAGGAATTCAAAATTAATCTAACAATTAACTACTAATAATATTTGTCATTCAAAAGATTAGAACCTCTTATTGTCAAGCTACATGTGTTCAATATGAGACATGTGTGTTAAAATTTGAATGAAGGAGAAAAAAATTAATCTAACAACTAACTACTAATAATATTTGTCATTCAAAAGATAAGAACCTCTTGCTGTCAAACTACATATGTTTAGTTTTCTGGAGGTGTTGTGAGTTTTTTTTTTTTTTTTTTTTGTGGGGATTTTTTCTTACATCAGGTGTTCCTCAAACCATTTACATCCTTTCTCTTTATCTTATATATTATATCTATCTGACATTTAGAAAAAAAACTATATTTTATTAACATTGTAGAATGACATATAAAATGAGATGAATTTTTTACTAGACTCAAATATATTATGAGACACATGGATACTTCGAAGAGATACTCTCACACTTTTTCAATGTAGTTTTCATTGTTGAATGAGAGGAACTCATAACTCATTCAATTGGGTTTCATATAATTTAATGAAATCCTTAGAAAATTTATATTTACTAAGAGTCGTATTTAATTTGTTCATAATTATAAGTTCCTCTGAAAAAATGTCACTAAATATTTTAAGCAAAAAGTCATATTTGCAATAAAAACTTGAGTCCTGCTAATCGGTGCTCCCGGAGCACTGCTTAAGCATACCATAAAATGGAATTGTTACCATAAAAGGAAGCTGCTTTTGACATTATTATCAATTAATTACATAATTTCAATGCATTAACTACTATATATTTTTCTTTTTCATATCCTTAACCAGTGTCTTGGGGACACCGGTTAGCATTTCCCCAAAAACTTTCATGGGTCAAATAATTTTCAATATAAAACGGAAATGTATTTAATCCAAATTTAAAATCATTATTATTGGGAGATGATAAATTATCCAAATATATTTACTCCATCAAAGTTTAAAAGTAAGTAAGAAATCAAATGAATTTAATCAAATTTAGATTTGTTTTTTTACTTATACTTCAAATCAGAGTACATCAATTGTAGTACATTATATATACTAGACCATTGACCCGTGACCACGTAGAAGGTAATCGAATCAATAGCAATAATGTAAACATATATAGTTTATAGAAGTTTTATATTATTGTTGAAAATGTGTTTACTTATAAGACAACAAAAGGAACAAAATGAAATGGTAGCATACATAAAAAAAAAAAAGTATGCAAAATGTGAAGTGTTCTTTTGTCTATATTTTTAAACTAAATATAACTTTTGCTTATTTTGCTCATCGTATGCAAAACATGAGATGTTCTTAGTCTATATTTAAGAAAAAGTATGCAAAATGTGAAACTACTTACTTTTGCTTATTTTGCTAGGGAGGAAATATCTCTTTTCATTACTCCCTTTGTAAAATTTTATAAGCACATTTTGTAAAGTGATTTTCTTTTGCATATATTAAGGAGACATGACATAAATTCGTATTAGTATCTGCCTCAGGGGCCATCATGTGAACTTTATCAAAGCCAAAAATGAAGCTATGCTCCCATATTATCGGTCAAAGTATGTGAAGTATACGTATTACTTCAATCAATCAAAGTGGATGGCCGAATTGGGATTCAGTGATATTATTTCTGAGTTAGATGCTAAAGATGTAGTCGATTTCTTTAATAAGACGGCTATGAAATCCTTATGAATTTTACTTGGTTTGGTCTGATAGTATTGATTTGAATATGAGAGTGTGTTCATTCTCGAAGTTTCAGATTTGATTCTCTCCAATAGTAATTTGGATAGACTAATTTAACTTCTTAAAAAAAAAAATGGCTACGAATTTTATTTATTTTGAATTCGTAGGTAGAGATTGTATTGCTTTAATGCATGAGTTATGTCTAAAATATTTGGTAGAATTTACTAGCAGGAATGCCAATGCAGTGGCCCATGAGTTAGGACAGATGGCTACATTTACGACTGATCCTCCATTTTTTTAGTTGATATCAAATTGTATTGGTTCTATTATTACCAATGGTGTGTGTATATAATGTGTCTATTGTAAGTATATATATGCAAAAGTAAATAAGATATGTTTTCTTTTGCAAGACACTATATTCTTAAAATTAATTTTTCATAATCCAAGACACTTTATGGTATTCATAAGGATTTCATCTCAAGAAAAAACAACAACAACAACAACAACAACAACAACAACAATAATAATAATAATAATAATAATAATAATAATAATAATAATAACAACAACAACAACAACGAAAATATATATAGTAATTTGAAAAGTAAGACACCTATTTTGAAAAGAAAAAAAAGTTGTCTCTGAATATTTATTTAACAAATTCATTATTTCTTTAGGCTAAAAAATGGTTAAAAAGGAAAATGAAAGAAAATCTCTTAGACATAAACCAAATATCCAAGAAAGAAAAAAAAATGTAAAAAGCTACAAAAACTACATTAAAAATATTGTGAGTTCCAACCAAAGAACAAGTATTATAAACATTGTGGGTTTTAACTTTTCAGAAAACAAATTTGGACTTGGAGACAATATCAAAGAAACTTTGATTATAACAGGGGTCACTTTTTTTGAATCAGCAAAATTTATTAAGGCTAGCCAGTGTAAGACACGCTCTGCTGCACAAACAGAAGAGAATACACAGTTACGGATAACATTTGGGTGACATAAAATTGGTGACATTGGTGACATTGACCAACCACAATGTCACATGTGGCTTTTTTCTCTCTCCTTCACATGGATTGTGACATTGTGATTGGTCAATGTCACCAATGTCACCCAATTCTATGTCACACAAGTGCTACCCCACAGTTACCACATATAGATGAAACACTCAACCACCAAAGAAAATAAAACACCTCATCTGACCACACAAACAAACCCCATATTGATCCGTTACAACCCGAACAGTAGCAGAAACATTACAACCCACCAAAACCAGCCCCCACCTCTATAAAGTCAGCGAAAATTAAAACAACTACATTCCTTTGGATTACACGTCCATTCATAATATAGACACGTTCGAGTTTACTCAAGCTCCATTTTCAG
The DNA here is from genome assembly GCA_958299785.1 of Medicago lupulina. Taxonomy (NCBI): domain Eukaryota; kingdom Viridiplantae; phylum Streptophyta; class Magnoliopsida; order Fabales; family Fabaceae; genus Medicago; species Medicago lupulina. The sequence continues at coordinate 8,234,637 of OY283139.1, read as the reverse complement.
GATTACTTTATTATCCTCCACAATAGTCTCCACATCCCTGATCTCGTTCTTGAAAATTTTATGGTTCCTTGCTTGCCAAATTACTTGAATAGTCGCGTTTCAAATCCTCTTATTTAACATTCCTTACTCCAACACTCCCAACAAACAAACATGTTTAACGATGTTATGAAATAAAATTCTAGCCACATCATTATTTCTCTCCAACTGTTATTAACCAAATCACAATGAAGAAAAAGATGATATGGAGATTCCTCCATCTTATGGCATAAAACATGTACTGCAGAAACATCCGGTAGTAAAATATTCCTTCTTGCAAGGTTTCGTCTTGATGGAATAAAGTCAAGAAGTTTCCAAGATGCTAGGCTTCACCAAATGCAATCAAACACTCTCTTCTCCTCACCATTCTTACCACCCTCCAAAATCATCAAACTTTCAAACTTCTTGTAAGTCGACTTGACCAAGAAAACACCCCGTCCCCCGCTTTCCAAACCCATCCATCCTCATAATTCTCCAATCTACTCCCCTACAAATCCTCCATTAAATAAAAAAGAAGCTCCTCCTCCGAAACAAATAAATTCCTCCTCCACAAGAACCTACACTCGCCATCTCCCTCCCTCGACCTCTACACTCCTATATAGTTGTTTTCTTTGGTTTAAAATTTCAAAAAACCTCGAATATTTTAAACAAAAACAGATCTCCCCCCTCCAAGGGTCCTTCCAAAAATTATTTCTTCTCCCATTTCCCACTTTCCTTACCACCTCCGAATTAAACCAATTCGAACCTACTACCTCTTCTAGCTTGAGGACATCCTTCCATCAACTAGATTTATAGCGCGAGCACGCCCCATTCACGTCTACCACCAAGTTAACAATACAAATGCCTACATTTTTCAATTGGGACATCTTTTCAAATGGCCTTATCATTTTGAATTACTCTCCATCTCCAATTTGCAAGAAAGCTTAAGTTCGCCACCCTTACGTCCTTCACTGCTAGACCTCCATCACTTTTCATTTGACACACCGTTCTTTACTTGACCCAACTTATCTTGTGACCACCTCTTACTCCCCTTAAAGAAACTCTCGTTGAATTTTAACAATTTTCCTCCACACCTTAACCGACATCTTAAAAAAAGGAGAAGTACAAAATTGGGAGCCAATTTAACATCAAATTTAAAATGACAATGTTACCATGGAGGCTAATGAATTTGTTTTCTCAAGAGTGAAGTTTTCGGTCCATTTGCTCCAATAACGGCTCCCATGTTGATATCTTTGAAGCTCTAACCCCCACAAGTAACCCCAATTATTTGAAAGAAATACCACATGTGCAACAATTCAAGAAGTCACACGCCAAATTCATAAATTCTCTCGACACCTTTACTCCAACCAAACAACTTTTGAAATAACTAACGTTTAATCCTGACACCATCTCAAATCCTCTCAACATTGCTTTTAATATCCAAAGGTTATCCACCGCTGCCTCCCCAATACAAAGAGTATCATCCGCATATTTGAGGTGTGATATTTCCATTCCTTCACGCCTAAACTTAAATCCTTTAACCAAATTCATCCTCACTGAGTTTTTCATTACACCACCAAAGCCCTCCGCCACTAAAAGAAACAAGAAAGGAGCTAGTGGGTCCCCTTGTTTTAACCGTCTTTGGATATTAATCTCTTTAGTTGGAATTCCATTAAGGAGAATTGCCATACTTCTTCCAAATACACAAGCCTTCATCCATGATACCCATTCGTACAAAAACATGATCTCACCAACATATACTCCAAAAAATCCCCCAATCAACCAAATCGTAATCCTTTTTAAAATCTACTTTAAAAATCAAGCATTGACTTTTAGTTTTTTTTTTGTTGCAAAATTCTCTATTTCATTTACTAGCACCACCACACTGTCACCAAATTTCTACCCGATTGTGTAGAAGAAATCTTATCCAAGCTACCTAATAATGAAATTGGCCAAAAATCCTTCAAGGACATAGGTGAAAAGATTTTTGGAATCAATGCAGCAAAATATGAAAGATAGCTTTCAATAACCACTTCATTTGAATGAAATTGATCAAACATAATACACACCTCATTCTTTGTCAAAAAAAACATAAAATACACACCTCATTCCTTAGCAAATACCAAAAAAAAAAAAATTAACAAATGCAAAATTGAATTTGTCTGGCTCTGGACTTTTATCACCATCACTCTCCTTCACCACCAATTCAATTTCCATCATAGAAAAGGACCTACTAACGCCCTATTTTTCTCCACCAACAACCTCTCAAAAGCCACCCCATCCAACTTTGGGCGGTCCCACCAAGTTGTCGTCACTTGATTAGTAAAATATTTCACCACCTTCTTCATCACCACGGTAGGTGTTTGTGCCCACCCATAATTCACTTTGATTGCCTTTATAGCATTCCCACTAGATCTTATCGTGATACATTTGTTGAAACACTTCAAATTCTGATCACCTTTCCTTCAACCACTTAGTTCTAGATCTTTGTACCGTCATTGCATTTTTGACCTTAAGTAACCTCCACAAGTCAACAAACTTATTTTTCCTATTTTGAATATCTACATTAACCAACATACTAGCCTTCCCCTTTGCATCCAACCCCGCTATATCATCCACAATTGTAGTCATCATATTATCCACCCACCTATATTCCTCCATGTTCCATTCTTTCAAGTGATTTTTTTTAGCATTTTAAGCTTTTCTTTCAACACAAAATCCATCCATCCATTAACTTGATAATTCCTCCACCTCCCTTCCACCAATTCTTTGAAATTCTTCTTTTCCAACCAAAAATTATTAAACCGAAATGTTTTGGGACCCCAATCCCAACCACTCACCTTTAGCACTAAAGGGAAATAATCAGACACATCTCTCAGGAGCATCCATAAAAAATAGGCACCCCAATATTGTGTCCATTCTTCCAAGACTTACATTCTATCAATCTGACTCATATATATATATATATATATATATATATATATATATATATATATATATATATATATATATATATATATATATATATATTCCCTTCATATGGTACCACATATATCTTCTTCTCAACACACTCAAATCTTCCAACTCCACCTCACCCACAAAATTATTGAAAATATTCATTTCCAATATTTGGGATGATGAAAGCTCCATATTCACCCTGCCTCTCTTCACTAGTACAAACCGTATTAAAATGCCCTAACGCACACCAAAATCCCTACCCGGCCCAATGCCCTTCTTGCCTTGGTAATCTTCTCAATATTTATAGATACCATTTACTAAATTAGCCCTATAGAATATGTAATAAGATTTTTATTATAATTTTGGTCCAAAAAAAAGGAGAAGATTTTTATTATAATTATGTCAAGGATAGTTTAGGTCTTTTAACCCTTGGATTATATACACTATATTACTAGAATTCAACATAAGCAAACATTTTCTTTTCATTTATGCCTTGTTTGTGCATTATTTTAAGATTGAATCATTCTAACTAGTACCTCTAAGACATATATAAAGAAAGTGATTACTTTTGTAAAACTAATAGAATAGTGTCACATGGACGAAGCTATTTGCAGCCAAGGGTAGATTTGGCTACCCCATAAAATATTTTTTTTCATGGATCAAGTTAGCTCATTTTGTAATAAGCTATCCCAATAATATATATTTAGCTACCCTAAAAGAGTTTATTTGTCAAAAATCTGTAAAGAAAGGAAAACCAAAATATATCTGCTTGTTTAATAGATGTATTTCGTATTATTTTAACACTTTTGATATTTTAAACAACTCCAAACTACAAAGAGAGTTTAATTAACAATAAATATTATCAAAAAGCAATTAAATTATACTTTATTGAGTAAGTTACACTCTTCTTTTCTAACATAAACTTGAATTATACTCTCATCCTTTCTTATGTTAAAATATACACTCCTCTCCATTGAAAAGTAATTTTTTTACTCATCTCCCCTATGAGATGCTTGAATTACAACCCAATCCCTTTATAATTAAATATGCATTACACTTTAATATATTTTAACATAAATAAATATTTTTATGATATATACTAATTTTTAACCATCATTTAAGAAAAATAAATTCATTTCTTTATAATTTAAATACCAATGACGATTAAATTTAAATATTTTGTTATTAATTTTATAATTTAGATTATAAAATTCATTTTTAAATAATCATACTTTATTGACTTTAATAATTTTCACATATTTTAATTTTATTTTGGTTTTTTTCTTAATTTATAATAGGGTTTAAAACTCTATGCTAATGAAATTGTGAATAAAAAATAGCAAAGAATATGTATTTAAATTTTGATTATATTAAAACGGACTCGCAATACTATTTTTCTTTAAGGTGTGTTAGATTTATATTTGTTGCTTGATTATTAAAAATAAAAAAAAATTATTCAGGGAGTAAAGTTTAGAAATAAAAATTATTTAAATTTAGTTCCCTCGTAAAAACATAGCTAGCTTCGCCGCTATTAATGTGTATCATCTAAGGGTTGAAAGGATTATCCTTAGGTTATAATAAAAATCTTATAACCTATAGTATCTAATGAAAAAGACACATAATATGGACAAATGAAGTATTAATGTCCAATTACTTTTAAGACAAATAAATAAATAAATAAATAAAACCAATGGAATTCAGTGGGAGCACCCGAAATTATGGGGTCTTTGCTCAAAGCATTAGTGCTAAAACTGGTGTGTGAATTGAAAATTGAGAGTTTGGCCATTTATGTCGTGTGTCCACAACTAATAATAGTGCTCTTCGGATTAAAATAATGCACGCCATACTTTAACACCAATTGAACATATAAATAAAATCAACTTCAAAACTAGCTAACCCTTTGGACTCTGATGAATCACGTTTCAAGCTTCTTGTTTTTTTCCTTTTATTTATGCATTTACCCTTTTTCCAAGAAATTTGTTTTTTGCCTTTTTCAAAGCTTAAACCATATCTAAATTAAACATGTCGTGTTACTAGTCAAAGAGTTTTGTATTTGTGGCAAAATAAGAAGCCATAACAACTTGATTTTTTTCTTGCCCTTAGTCTAAAGAAAGAGACATTAGAGTTTATTTTATAAAGCATTGTTCATTTGTTCTTTATGAGACCCGATTGTGTATAGTTCAAGAGGTTTTGGTACTTGAAAGTATAAGGCTATAATAATTGAAACCGGGGTAGTTGAAAGTGAACCAAGTATGTCTATTATATGTCTACTTGTCCTGTGGTGTTCATAGCCTAATTTGTACAAATAATGTAATACCTTTTAGATGGGAATGGTTGATCGCATGCTAAGGAATAGGTATGCCCTTTAAACACCACCAAACCCATGAGTGAAATAATAATAATAACAACAATAGACTGAGGAAATTCTGCTAAGGACCATCACTTTAAGTGGTCCATGATGAATTGTATTTTCATTGCTGGATTTTGTCGTCTTACCAAATCCCATTGTCTAACTTGTTTTGTTACCAAATAATTTTTCCTTTCTATTCTCCCCTTTCTGTATGCTGAGCCTCCTTGTTACCAAATGGTGTCACTGCAGCCAGAGTTATGCACTTGCACCGCGCGAATGGGGCACACTTCTCCTCGCTCGAGTTTCACAATGAAGATGAGATTTTCCGCTCGACAATCTCTCACTCCTCTCATCATGTACTCTCCTCTATCTCTCTCCCCACGCGAACTCATTACTAGAAATTTTTTAACTAGTGATTGAATAATATGTAATCCATTACCAACTCCCTAAACTTTGTGATAGGGACATTAGAGAGGAATTCTAGCCTAAACTTTGCTACATACATGATAGGCATAGCTAGGATAAAGCATAGATGTTATATGAGAAGTAATTCTTACTAGTTGGATAGGCCATTCCATATTTGGGGAGATGATTTTACACATTTTGTCTTAAAAGTTTCTATTGAGGAATGACTTGGGTAACTATGCAAAGCCATTGCTATTTACACTGAAGGCTTCACAAGAGTACAAACATATTGCCTTCATTTAGACAGTGATTGATGACCAGGAATAAGAATTTTGCACATATTAAGAGAAGAAGAGAGTGTATTTATTGAGCCTCATCTAGAAGAGTACAGTTGTAGTTGCATCTAGCACATGGCCTGTTCTTTATGGCATCAGATTTTAGCATATGTTATATAAATATGGAAATTAATAATGGAGTGCAGGTGTGGGGAAGCTTTTACCAGAAGGGAGAATTCATGATTTTTGTACTATTAATTTGCAATCGTTCTGTTATATACTTGTAAAGTACTAGTTGGAAGAGCTAAAGCAAATGCTTTTAATTATTACCATTATTCCAAACATAGTAAAGAAGCAAATGCTAAAGGCAGCCTGAAAATATCTAAAGACGTTAATTTTCTAAGGTTCGTGCACTAAGTTAATTAATTTCTTCTGTATTTGCAAAAGATTCCACAATATACCAAAATGTATTCAGTCTCTGTCTTCAGGAATGTGGGGGAGTTTAGATGATCTTTGGGTGGTTTGGTAACTTGTCATTACCATTGCCCTTGTTACACATGTATATTTTTAGAAATATAAACGACTACGTGATTAAATATAAGCAATAATTTACCAACATGAATTCATTACGGACCAAATCAGGTGTCATTATATTTCGCCATTGTTCGCTTCCCTTGTTCGGCAAACATTAGGGAAATGATCTCTAAAACATCACTACGAAAAATTACGACCTATACAGTATAGATGACACGGGCGTAACATTCAACCACTGCAAAAGTGTACATGGCCAAAATACAGAAAAGGGAATCGCCATATATTACCTTACTGCAGACATATAAAAAGGGGGGAAGTTTTCTTACAAACAAGGAATTTCTAAGGAATGTCATGCAATTCAACTTAGCATGGGGAGAGAAAAAACTGTCATGGATCGCTACTCTTCACCCTGATCTCCATAAGTTCCTCAATTGGCTGACGGCATATAGGGCATTTATTGGATTGAAGCCGCAGAGCTTTCGCACACTCACTGCACAAACACTGTAAAGTACAAAGATGTATTTTGAGAATAGTCATAATAGAAAATGAAATATGGAGAAATGATCATCAATCATCACATATCAACAATATGTAATGCAAGGATCTCTACTAAGTAATTAGTATTCGCTACTAGCCAGTGGAATAAAGAGTGATACTTAACCACTTTTCCACGGTCTATTTAAGTTCTGACATGCAAAGAGTTCCCATCGCTGAAAATCAATTAAGATTATACCGCAGGAGATGAAGAAAACAAAAATTGAAGGTAATATAAAGATTAAGGAACAAACACCATCCATTTTACACTTTTAGGAATATTAGCAATGACATTGGTTTTCTATAAGCTAACCCATCCGTACAACTGATGCTACATCAGCGATTATATACATGTATTAGTGTTGTCATTCGCATATGGCAGAAAATAGTACTTGCCCTCAAATTCTGCTAACGCAACAGTGGTACAGCGTTGTTTGACAATATCTTGCACTAAATAGCGTATTGCAGAACAATCGCGATTTCTTCAAATTCTGCTATGCTATAACACTACGGCGCTATTTAACAACTCTGATGTGTATGAGCCATAATGAATATTATTATATTTAAACATAATGTGCAGTAGAAGTGCTAAGACCGTAAAATGCGTTTATTCCAGGAAATTGATTATCTACTCCATATATGTGTAAGTAGCTTTGACATAAAATCTTACCATATGTCGACAAGGTAAGACAGCTGTATCCTTTGGTTCAGTCATGCATATTACACACTCCTTCCCAGGATCACTGTCATCAAAGCCTGGAGCTTCTGAGCTTCCTATTCCATATAGTTCTCTCAACTCATAACGAACACCATCAATCCACAGAATCTGTCTAACTACTTTTATCTGGAAAGCACCACCACCGTTACTTTTCTCCAAGACAGCTTGAGTAATTTGCATGTGAGGGGATGCATCTAGCTTGGAATCATCAGGAGTTTTAGGAGTTTCATTTTCTGAGGGAGTTTCTAAACATGTTTCAGCGCATATTACAAGAGGAAAGACATCTTCCCCAGGTGAAGGCTTTGAAAGATCATCTAACTCAAAGAAGCCTAGGTCAATCCCTGTTCCTGAAGGCTGAGCAAATTTCTGGCCAACTCCTTTCTCAAAGGGGACTTTGACTGGCACAAATGCATCAGGATAGAGTGGAACAAACCTACATTTATCTTCTTCCTTCGCAAAGTAAAAGACAGTAATGCTGCAAATTACAAATACAACGAGTAAAGAAGTTAAGAGAAGCAAAAACATTCCATTATACAATTATATTTATCCATCTTCAAACGGTTTCATTTTAGTACAAATACAATCATTTCATACAATTAGCCAATCAAACTAATCGCAACTTCAACCCATAAACTGTGATTCTATTCTGTTCTTCTGTTAGGAATCTAAGCTTACAAGTTACATGAAACTGCTCATAGCCAGAACACAGGTAAAACTAATTTGAGAGATCAAGCAGTTGTTATACAGAATATTGCTGTGAAGAGTTCTTTACAATGAATGATGCATACATTATTAAATTGTCAATATGGCTAAAAGTTAAAGGAAATACCTCTCACAAGAAATAAAACCATGTTTATAATGCATGTGATGGAAAAGCCGGAGAAGCTTTTAGGTGCAAGGAAAAGTGTCTATTAGACACAACTGTCTATCAGTTGGTTATTTTGTGACTTGTGAGTCTACCAATATGGTTCAAAATCAAGAGTTTACTGAAACAAGAATAACAAGTTGAGTTCTTGCTTATGCAACCATAGCAACCTTCATTCAAGTTAAAAGTTCTTCCAACGTATACTTGGTATATTATACAATATCACGAAACTCCTACTTAGGAACTTTCAAACTCAGCTAAAATTAATGCATACCGCACCTTGACTAAAATCTAAAATAGCGAGGAAGACATAAATCCTAATTCAACAGTGGGTGACTGTAGAAAAATTCAAATTCAAACTATAAACAGCACCTCGGTCCCTTACGGATATGTTAAGAGGGGTCTGGATCATCCTATTGTTAGAAGACCGAAGTCCCTGCCATTAACTAACCACTTTAATTCAAGTTGAGAGTCAAAGGTATGAGCTTCATATTCAGAAAGAATCTAATCAATTCTTCATATTGCTAATTGATATAAAATAGTATCTTAGTAGGTTCAAAAATTGAAATATAATTGCATAAACTATTTTGTAACCATGATTTTATCTTCTATCCTACTACCTTTTGTTCTTAAAATATCAGCACAACAACTACCATCTTGTTCTAATTAAGAGACTGAGGGAGAAGATCACATTTGCAGAAGCATAAGAGTAAATGTGATCGGAGGGTCGATAACTTTAATGTGATCTTGAACTACAGCAATTCGTCCAAAAGCATCAAAGAGGTACAAGTATCAATATTTGTATTAATGTTAGACACAGATAAGACAAAATATGAAGATATTAGATTATAATCTTGAGGGGTAACCTTGGCGCAACTGGTAAAGTTGTTGTCATGTGACTATAAGGTCACGGGTTCAAGTCCTGGAAACAACCTCTTGTGTAAAAACAGGGTAAGGCTGCGTACAATACACCAAATGGTGGGACCCCTTCCCGGACCCTGCATATGCGGGAGCTTCAGTGCACCGGGTTGCCCATTAGATTCTAATCTTATGAATGGTAACATATCCTATTTTGCAAGTTGCTCTAGAGATCTCAGGTATTAAGCGGACTCTAAAAACCTCCATCATCAGCAGGGAACTTTTGAATTTCATGGATGACAGCAACATTAAAACACAATTTCATTAATATACTATTGTCGCCAAAATAAATGGTATCCACCCAATCCCAGATCATGTGTTTCCCTGCTTACAATCCCCACTCTGAAAATCATTTTAATTACTCTCTATTTTAACACCGGAAAGGGGGCATCGGTTCATTATTAAGATCCTCACACTTCTTAACACACGAACAATGTTTTACCCAAACCTGACTCGTGGCTGTACATTTGGTACCTCGGAGACCGGCTTTGGATATGGCTTTGATCGTCTCTTAGGGTTAATGGCATCAAAAACTGTCTCCTCTCATCAATTTTAAAGTGTTAGAAGATAACTACGGTTATACAAGTATATTTGCAGAGCCTTCCTGTCTGTTCTGGATAATGCATGGATGTATATAAACACACACACACACAAGAAAGGAGTAATGTTTGCTTAAGAAAATGGAAGTTTTGTACTAATTATTATGATCATGATATAACTGTAAGACCAACAACGTTGTATGAGACATATTGATGTGAGGTAAGATCCCAATACGAGAGTAAATTAAGTGTAGTAGTGATGAAAATGCTATGCAGGATCTCTGAAAATACTAGGTTATAGGATTAAGATTGATAGTATTAGAGAGAGTTGGGGTAGCACATGTTGTACAAAAGATGAATGAGTATATTGTAGGAGACCCATGGATTCTATAGAAAGGAGAATACATGAGGTTGAGAATAGTCATTGCTAGAGGCAAAGGAAAACCAAGGAACCTATAAACTATCAAGAAAGACCTAGAGGTCAGTGGTTTGGATAAACATATGATGTATGACATTCATAGAGCAATATAATGTCGTTTGATCTATGTAGCTGACCCACCTAGTGGAATAAAGCTTGTCTATTTTTGAATTGTAATCATCACATAGATTGAAGTCATTCTGAATTTAGGATCAAGACAGAAATCCCTATAATGACAGACATGTTTGAAGACTTCAACAACCTAACATGTTAAAGAGGATGTAAAATTATAAAACAATTCACGTGGTTATATAATATACCCAACCCTCGTGCATTACAATATACTCCACACTAACTTTTCTAGTGATTCCAGGTAAGAATTTTAAAAACTTAGTTATGGTATTAGTATGACCTACAGAGTATATGTAGTAATTTCAATTCCAACAATAAACTTGTGTAAAAATCGTGAAAAGCTACAAATCCTAGCTTCAAGTTAATATTGATTCTGGAGACAAGGTGCATGTTTGGTTCCACTTCTAATGTGGCTAAAATTGATCCTTAAGTTGTGGAATTGATTCCAACATGTTTGATTCTACTTGAAGCTAGAATTTGTAGCTTTTCAATTTTAGAATTGATTTTCAGAGACAAATTTTTAGTTTAACTAATGTATCCAAACCCAAATCACCTTCAATTCACTTTAATCAAAATCAATTATTGTCATCATAGAACCAAACATACACTAGTTCTACTAAAAAAACATGGAAACATATAAAAATCAATTCTACACCTTAAATACAATTTTGTGATATACAAAGTGAACTCAGTCTAAAACGATGAAACAAATTGACTTACCTTCCATCAAAGACGGCATCGAAAACAAAAGAAACAAGGTAATGATCTGGATTATGCTGATCAACCTCAAGTCGAAGCGTATGTTTATGAACATTAACATTGTTTCTAATCTTTTTAGCAGTTTGATGATCAACATAAGGAGGGGGGGTGGAAGCAGCAGCAGCAGCAGGAGCATAAAAAGAAGGAGGAGGTGGAGGCCAAGCATATTGCGGTTGTTGTTGTTGTTGTTGATTGAGATGATAAGAAGGATGATATTGAATGCGATTGGTAGTAGAATTGGGAGGATAGTTGTTGTTTGTGTAGGAATGATTATTGTTAGGGTTGGAGAAGTAGAATGGTTGAGGTTGTGGGGTGTAAGGAGTAGTTGAGGGGGGATAGTAGTAACTTTGTTGAGGTTGTGGTGGTGGTGGTGGTGGTGGAGGGTGTGATTCTGTGGAGTAATAGTAAGGTGGTGGTGGCGGCGGTGGTGGAAGTTGGGGTGGTTGTGGAGGTGGGTTTTGAATGAAATTGTTTCTTCTTCTGTTACTCCACGTGATACCCATTTTAGTGTGATAAGGTTGAAGAAGAAACTGTGAAAATAACAAGATGCGGTGGTGGGTGACAAATCACGGTGGTGAAGTATCTTAGACTAGTCTCTGTTTTTTTCAATGAAAAAGAAAAAAGAAAAGAGCACGACTCGGTGGTTAAGGAAAGCGCGTAACGTCTTGTTGTCGTCTTTTGCCTTTATTGAGTTTCCTTGCGGTGTATTTTTTTATTTTTATTTTTATAGAAAATAATTGACTACCTTTAACTAAAGTTTTAATTAGAGGAAAATATTTTTCTTGGGTACTACTTTTTTTGGAATTACTACCTTCAACATTTTTCACCAATTCATTCTCTTATTTATAAAAAGTTAATTTCTTTCTATTGTTTTGAAAAAATAGGTTCAATGTCTTTCATATAGAATTCCCTCAAAAACAATATAAGGACTCTAATAAAAAGATTGATGTATCTCAAAAGTGTCATAAAAATTTATACTTGTTTATTATATTAAGACTAAAGTGCAATATAGCCTGAATTCTAGTTTCTAAGAAAATAGATTGTATTAGTCAAAAAAAAAATTGTAGATTTCGTAAAGAAAAATATATCATAGATTTTGAAATAAGAGGGACACATTTTGATTTAAATTGTATCATGAAAAAGTGTAGTGTTGATTATTTTTTTTTTGGTTACTAACCAATTTATAATATACATACTTTTCACAAATATGTTTAAACATTACATTGTGATTTTGAACTCTAACAAAAAGAGAGTATGATTTTGAGTCAAATAAATTAAGCAATGATCATATTCTTTATTTTATTTTATTTTTCGTATAAAAGAGGGTCTAATGGAAAAAATAAAAAACACAAGAAGAAATCCTAACAAACTTAGGGAAAGAGATCTTAGAAGTATCATCAACTAAGAATTTTCAACGAAGCACGGGTAAATTTATAGTAAGACAACTCCCACTATGATTTTCCTATTTTAAGTATGGTAGAATTTCTTGTAAAAAAAAAAAAAAAAGTATGGTACAATTGGATGCGTCAATCCTTTTTCATCGATTCTTGAATTCTTCAAACCAAATCTGATATTAAATGAAATGTAGTAATTTTTGTTATAATTCACATCAAATTAATCTGATACACACAAGTCGTTAATCATTTGAGTTAGAGTTCAATCTTTAGTGAAGTGTAAGAGAAAATATTTGTCATAAAATTAGTTTTATGTAGTTGCATGTAAAATATATTTTTAAGTTAATCCAATGCTCGTAAAAATAAGGCTAAAGTGCACTTTTCACCTCTTTAGTTTTAAAAAGTTGCGATTTTGACCTCCTATTAAAAAAATGACAAAATTAGGGAAATATGCTCTTTTGACCCCTAACATAAGAAAATATGATCTTTTGACCCCTTATCTTCTCAAAAAGTTACGATTATGACCCCTTTATTAGGTCACGTCAATTTTGGGACGAAAGGACCAAAATTGTCGTTTTTTTAGATAGAAGTCAAAATCGTAACTTTTTGAAACTTAAGGGTCGAAAAATGCATTTTAACCTAAAAATAAAAATAAAATAAAAAAGTATTTTTAAAGCAGGGATATGTTCATACCTATTTTTCTTACGTTACGCGTTGCGAAAAATAAAGAGCTTCCAGAAACAAAATCCCCCAACACTCCGATCCGATTCTGACGTAATCATCGGATCTTTCTTCAACCACCGTCTACCGCCATTCATTGCCACCGTCGCCGCCGGTAACGTAATTCTCTGATCTGTTGCAACTGAATTGATTCTATCGAATTTCTCCTGTTTCCGATAGCACCACTCTCTGATTCGTTTTCTTCATCAATTCCACTGTTTTTCATATATCTCTTATGAGTTGATGGAAATTCGATATTCGTATTTCAGTATTTGTATCATGCATGTAGGTATATAGGTAGTTATGTGAATGTATGAATGAATTACACTAAGATCTAGCGTAGCTTCTAGCGATTCAGAAATCTCTTGATTGAAAATTTATGTGTATGTTTCGTTCTCGGCAAAAATTGATTTTGAATGAATTGATTTTGTAAAATTGATTTTAGTTGAATGTAAGTGTGTTAAAGTGATTCATGTTTGGATAATTTATGTAAAGAAGAGTTGAACAATCATTTTTGGACTCAAGCTACAAATCCTAGCTTCAAGTTAGAATCTATCCTGAAGGCAAAATCAATTATACTCGAAAGCAACCAAACACGTCGACATCAATTATGTTTGCACCAAACGTGAGACCAACCATAAGTGTATGTTTGGTTTTGCCCTGATAAAAAATGATTTTGAGTGAGTTGATTATGTAAAAGTTAGTTAAACAATGTATTTGAGTGGAAAAATCAATTCTAGAATCAAAAGCAACAATGTCTAGCTTCACATTTGAATAGTTTCACATTAGAATCAATTATGGAGGCAAAATCAATTCTACTTTAGAGGAATCAAAATGTCAAAATCAATTTTAGACCTCCAGAATCAGTTTTGGATACTCCAATCGAGGAACCAAACATAAGCGTATATTTGTTCTTGATGTGAGATAAAATGATTTTGAGTGAATTGATTATGTAAAAGTGAGTTGAATGTAAAGTGATTTTACTTTTGGATACATTTACGTAAAAGTGAATTGAAGATTGTGTAAATATCAACTCTAGAATAAGAAGCTAATCTCTAGCTTCAAGTTGGAATCAATTATGGAGGAAAAGTGAATTCTACTCTAGAGGAAGTGAGGAACCAAACATGACAAAATCAATTCTTCACCTCTAGAATCAATTTTGGTTCCTACAAAAGTGGAACCAAACATACACTAAAAATGAAAGAAAAAAACTTGTTTTACGGTGATAATGTTTTTTGATCAGATTTGTGCATTGCTAGATTGAACGTTGGAAATTTCTGATGTAACTCTTAAATTGAAATTGCTGTGTTTATAATTAGAGGCATTCTTATTCAATGAAGGTTACTGATTTTATTTTTTTTGTGTAGGAGTTTTTTATGCTTATGAAATTGTGAACCGATGAATAGGGCTCTAGCTTTCAAGTAGTATGGCATGAACTTCATGTTCTTCTATCCTTGAAGGTTGATCTAACTTAAACAGGATAAGGATGTTTTCGTTATTTTATGGACTTTGGCAGTTCATGTTCAGCAAGTTAGAGCTCCGTGTACTCATTTTAGGGATTGACAAGGCTGGAAAAACGGTAATATATCTTTCAATCCCATGTTTTTAAGAAACTACTGAACTTTGTCTTGTGGCTCTGAGTTGTTTTATAATTGCTATATTATGAATAATTGTGTAGACTTTGCTTGAGAAGATAAAGTCGGTGTACACGAACGTAGAAGGTCTTCCTCCTGATCGAATTGTTCCAACTGTGGGATTGAATATTGGTCGAATTGAAGTGGCAAATAGAAAACTTGTGTTCTGGGACCTGGGAGGTCAGGTATCAGAAATAGATAGGCAATACTTATCTTTGTAAATTCTATAATTATGATATTTGGATGAATTGTTAATTTGATTTGACAAAGTAACTTTTTTCATTGACTCTGGCTTTATGGTCTGCTTGTTAAAATCATTTCATTCTAGAACTTCAATAGCTAATATAATAAACATCTACATTACATAGTTCCTGAGGTCTTATTTTTTTATGTTTCTTTATAAAGTTAAAATGCAATTAATTAATGAAAGAACAAGAAACTATTTTGCTCTCGGAAAAATTCTTTGGGAAGGCTACTCCACTAACCTAATTGGCTTAGTGTGTGTTTTTTTTTTAAATTATAAGTTTGTTATTTTATCTTCAATGCATAAGAACTGTTACTTTATATATGCTTATTTATAAGAACTGCTAATTAAACTATGTTATTTGGACCATCTATTTCACCCTTTTTATGGCTGAAACTTGGATTTACAAGAGATTTTGTGTTTACAAAATTAGTCCAATATGCACGAACATTTGATTCAGTACTTCATTTTTAACTGAAATGTAAGCCTGCACGCTTGCAGTAGCAGGAATAGAATGTATCATTTGGTGCACCTCTCATACTTGACCCTCTTTATACTGATCTTGCTATGATTATGTCCCTTTTCATATAATAAGATGTTAATTTAATTTCCCCGCTTACCAGCTTGGTCTTCGCTCAATCTGGGAGAAATATTATGAAGAGGCACACGCTGTTGTATTTGTTATAGATGCATCGTCTCCCTCACGATTTGAAGATGCAAAGTCTGCACTTGGTTAGTGAGACTTGATTTTAGTATTTGTAAATAACTAAATTTATACTTCTTTAAGGAGTTGGCTTGCAGTTGCAAGTTTGCAATAGTACTAGATATGTTGAAATTAAACAGCACAGTGATAATTTAATAACTGATCTGTTTACCAGAAAAGGTGCTTCGACATGAGGATCTCAAAGGAGCCCCTCTTTTGATATTAGCAAACAAGCAAGTGAGTGTAACTATTCACTCCCTGTCCTATAAAATGTTTGGTTTCCTCGTTTGTTGTGATCCTATTTTCTTTTTCCACCCTCTTTGGTGTGTGTATCAACACAGTGATGGCTGCATGCTGAACATTCTTCTTATTGCAGGATCTTCCTGAAGCAGTATCATCTGAAGAACTAGCTCGGTATCTAGATTTAAAGAAGCTGGATGAAAGAGTCTACATGTTTGAAGCCGTGTCAGCATATGATGGGTAAGTGAGAGGTTGCATAAACTTTTAAAATCTTATTGTGATGATCCATTACCATTTCATTTTCAATAAGGATTGAGATATCTGATGTAAGAAAAATATAACCATTAAGGTACATAATGAAGTACTTACTGAATGAACTTTATTCTGATATGTATATGTTACTTGAGGGAATTAGTTAGTTAGTCTGTTTGTTATTATTAATTAATGAGTGATAGGAGAAATGAGACATGTTGCCTATAAATAATAAGCGGGGTTTAAAGGGCCGCTAATCATTTGAGTGAATTGGGGCCTTAAGGCACCGGGAGGGGCACAGACCCTTGAAGTTCTGTGTTATTGTCCTGTAGTCAGGGGATTTTTTTTTTCTTCCTAATTCTTTGTATTACATTTCCAGCTAACATCACTTTTTCCTTTGAAATGTTGCAGGCTGGGGATCAGGGAAAGTGCAGAATGGCTTGTGGAAGTAATGGAGAGAAGCAAGAGGACTGAAATGTTGAGATTGCGGGCAGGTGCAATGGGTCCAGGTCCTGCCTAGAGGTCCTGACATCAAACTAAAACGACTACTCCATTCATTTATAGCTTTGTATATCCAAATTGGAAAGTACATTGATTACAAGTCATTAAGAAGAAAAAGGAGACAAACAACTTGGTGCTACATTAAACTGAGCCTTGAAATTATTTCAGCCTTCGCAACTCAGTCTCCAGTATCGCGTAAAGCAAGTTTTCTTCAGACATGCCCTTTATAATCAATCCATCAAGTGCTTGGACTGGAGGGTTTTCTGCTTCTGCCTCCTTCCATCCTTTTGTCAATTCTAGATTTAAATTTCTTATTTGAATAAATTTAATTTACGTTCCTTTCTGTAGCATTATATGTACACTGCACTGCCATACAGATTCATGTAGTGATGTGGTATTTTGTAATATACAAGTTCTGAAATAGTTAATCTTGGGGCGTAGCTGAACTTTTCTGAAAGGAGTTTGATTAGGTGAGCTACAGCTACATATGTTTGATTTTTATTTTTACAGTAAAAGAGATTGATTTCCATGTATGTTTGAGGGAAAAAAAATACATTTAGTTTAACCCTCTATCAAGGAGTAACGCCTATAGGACATAATGTAAAAACAGTGTGAAACTTTATTTTATTATCAGTTACAATTTTATCTTTATTTTGTTGCTTTACTAATATGGAGTGATTTATTTAGTCTTAAAAGTAAAAGAGAACAAAGTTCTCAAAAGCACAGGCTCATTGCAGGGGAGTGTAGCTACGTACTCCAAAGCTACCCAATTATGGCATATTTGGACAACCTCCTCACACTCCACGTCACACTTACATGAACAAACTCCAAATCTGACATTGAATAAGAAGGGCATGCTCCCACTGCACTAACCAGTAACCATGGGTTTTCCTTTGAATATCTTGCTGCAAGCTTAGGATTGATTTAGCATGGACAACTTGAATATTTTCCATCTCTCAGATTTTCTAAATACCTTTACTCGGACTAGCGGAAAGACGGACACTAATCTGTCTGTATATCTGCTTTTCTATTTTATTTCACAAGTGTGTGTCTATATATATATATATATATTCAACCAACTTTATAATTCATTTGCAAAAATGATGAAATGATAAGGTGGGTGGTCGGACGGTGATAACTTTTAATGACCTCTTGGATTTTATTACCTTCCTACCAAAACTTGCTAATAATAATGGGCTAGAAATTATTTGTGGCAATTTCTTCAACAAAAAAAAAAATTGTGGCAAAAGCCAAATAATCTAAATCACAATCTTACAACAATGACATGTGTAGTATGAAATGAGCATACTTTGATGATAACTTGTCAAGCACTGCTATGATAGCCTTGAATATTTGCAATTTAGGAAGTGCAGTTATGAAAGTCATTGTCAAATCTTCCAAAACAGCACCAATTATGGGAAGGAATTGTATTTGTAGCAATCCAGCAGGTGACTTTGTTTTTGTTAAATAATACATGAGCAATGAAAACTATCAACTAGTATCCTAGATCTCTAATCACATTGTTACAAATTGTAGCATGTTCATCATGTTATATCAATATGATTAGATCAAGATTATCTACCTACAATCAAAGTAGAGTGTATTGCTTTTGAACAGAGAGGTTACTGCTTCATAGATTTCAGAGAAAAATGAGAATAAAACCATTCTTTACCTGATGTGCATATATGTCAATCTGTAAACAACATATACATGTTCATCATCAATTGGTCAAGAGTTATCCATGCAATTTAAATATTTAATCTAATGTGGCCTTTATTATATATCTAAGAAAATTCATATTGTAACACAATTAAGCATGATAATGGAAATACAAACAAGATAGACAAGAGTGACATTCAAATTCAGCATAAATCAGGTCTAGTTCTCTTACAAACTGAAATGCAACCTCTGTGATGATCCCTTAAGATCCTAATCTCAGAAGACATCTTCAAATCTTCAAGGCTAATATACTGTTGCTTTACCATCCTTAAGGAATCACCCTCTATATCATGAATCCATATATAAGGGTGACAAGTCTCATCATAGTAATACAACAAACTCTTCATTCCAACATTATTGCTTCCACTTCTACTAGGCATATATGCCTTATATATGCGTTTACTTTTCACTCTCTTAGAAGACCCTGGCTTCAAAATATGAACCTTCTTCAGTATTGAACCCACCCTTATCTGTAGCTCCACTGGTCTATCACTGAGGTTCCAAATCCTTGTCCCTAATCCATAGGCTTGAGTCTGATCATAGCAGCTATCAAAGCATCCACCAAGAGATTGAAGGCTCAAACCTCTCATTTTCCCCATGAGGGACTCCAACTGATTTTTAGTCATCTTAAGCTTTTCTACCAAAAGTTTGTATTATATAAGCTTCATTTATATCTATATATAAGCTTCATCAAATTATTTATGCCCTTGTAATAAAGATGATTTCTTTGACTTGTCAATGTGTATTAATATGATAAGAATTCAATAACTAAGCACCAATAATATGAAATTCTTTAAGGAAACGTCCAATCATATTGTTTTTATTTTTGTTGATAATAACGTCCAATCATATCTTATCAATATTTTATTTCATATTTTTGAATGATATTTATGACATACTAGTAAGAAGAAATACGACTATAATTTAGATTATAAATACTTTTTTTTTTTAATTTCGAGGTAATCTTGTTCAAGACATAATCAAGACATGAAATGTAAGAACGTCACTCAATCCAGATCCAATTTATGACATAGTCGTATGATGAAATACATTTTGTATATTTTTTGATTTATAATTGTTTTTTTCTATGGAAGGTAATCATGTTCGCGACACTATTAGACATGAAATGTGAACATCTCTCTATCAGAATTTAAACATTAGTGTGTTACATTGTAGCAGATTAATTTCTTCCACTAATTAACATAAACTTTGATTGGATTACGTATTCTTTTTATCAACTACTAACGTAATGACGGGTTCCGCTATTTTTGTAACAAATCATGTTTATCATTTTGAATAACACCAACACTATAATATTATTATGTTTCTAACTTAAATTTATTTAAAATGTATTTTTGACCAAAGAAAAAAGTCACATCAAAATACACAAAAAAGTTTAATCGTATTTTGAAATTCTTTTAACTCTTTCTTGTGGCTCACCCTAGTGGTTGGTTAGTGTTTTCTACTGCTGTGACTTGTGATCATAAAAGAAAATAAAACAGATTATGTAGAGACGTGCACTTTAGAACCCTTTCCTTCACTATGATAGAATAATTCTTATCCCTTCCATTAAGGAAATGGTAGGACCCTGTGACCCCCCATTTCAACACAAGAAAACAGTGGAAAAGTTAACTTAACTTGCACTGACAAAAAAAAATTAAAAATTCCTAAGAAAATTGATTTTTCTTTGATTCTTTGGGGTATGAAAAGATGCTATTGGCACCCCCATATAAGGGATTCACAAATTCATGATTACGCAGCATATGGTGTTGCCTCACCTTTTATCACAACACAAGGCTCGTTTATTATTCAATTCAAGTTTCAAAATAAATTACTTTCCCCTCCAAGAAGAATTGCTTTTATTTTTCTTAGGTAAGCATTGAGCTCCTAAATTTTTTGGACTATACATTATAGTTAGTGTTAGTGAAAAATATTAAACAGGTGCCATGACCATGAAAGTTACAAATTGGAGAACTATTTGTGAGAACTTGTGAAAACAACTTATGACATTTTCATAAAATGTTTTTTTAGCTTATTTCCATGAACTCTCAATAATAACTTATGAAAAACAACTTTTTTTTTGAATAACATATGAAAACAACTTATTAACTTATACAAAAATAGTTAGACTTTATTTTATCTTTTAAATATAAAATTAGCTTATACATAAGCGTATATGTTATAAGATGTAAAATAATTTGTTTATCCACACATGACATCAGTATTATTTCGAGATGTAAAAAGCTTCTCATTAATCCCTTACGTATAATCGTTCTCAATTTTTACTATGGAAACAATCGTTATGAAATTTGTTCCTGTCATTTGCAGTCTTAATGAAGTTGCGAAAAAAAATATAAAAATCAATTAAAAAATTATTATCGTGTTAAGAGTCACGAAACTATCATATATATATATATATACATATATATATATATATACATATATATATATATATACATGTATATATATATATGTATATGTATATATATATATATGTATATATATATATATATAAAGAATGTATCGATAGAAATTGGATAAGTAAAATGAATGTCAAATTTTAAATTAATAAATCGATTTTTTATTTTCGTTTTGTTATTTTTGTTATTATAAGGTCTGTATCTGTCTGCTCTAACGAAAAAAAGAATCGAACGTTAGAGTATTCTAAATACTCTCAAAAAATAAAAGAAGGAGGGACATATAAAATAGAGATAAATGTAGTCTATATCTCTGTATATTGAATTGCGAATACACAGATAATACAATCATTTCTGATTCGACTAAATATGGGTATCTGATATAGATGAAAAAAAAATCAAACAAAAAAAACAAATAGAAGGAAATTTTTCCAAAAATGGAAGTAGGTTTCTAATAAATTCAACAGTTCCATCATATAATTCTCATAGTACAAATGAAAAAAAATCCTAATGAGATATGATATCAATCTCAAAGAAAAAAACGGGGGATATGGCGAAATTGGTATATATATATATATATATATATATATATATATATATATATATATATATATATATATATATATACAAATTAATACAATTTAATCCAATGGTTGTTATTTGCTCCACTCACATTAAAAAGTCCTCTCATTTGATACATCCTATATATATATATATATATATATATATATATATATATATATATATATATATATATATATATAATTAATTAAAGTATCTATCATCTACGTTGAACATTGTTGTTTTGAGTTTAATTCCTTTCATTTTAGCGCGGTAAATCCTTTTATAAATACAAGAATGTAAAGTTTAATTCATTCGGCAACAAGCAAATAAGTTGCTTATCATTTAGTTAGAGCGTCTATAAGTTTATCTAATCACCATACTCTTTTTTAACATCTAAGAAAAAAACATTCTCAATTAGTCAATTTGTATTTAATAAAATGCAATGATTATGTTAATGTCAAGTAAAATATACAACATATTTGTATTCAGAAAAAAAATATATACATAATATTTTTGTCTTAATCTTCTGGTATTTCGAAGAAGGAAGCTTTATTAATAAAAATTTCAGTCAGGAGATAAATAAAACAAAATCAATTATTGCAAACAATTGTTTTAGTCATAATAACTTCGATTATATCAAACAATTTGTTGGAAGTAATTAACCACTTAAGATCATCACTAGATGACTTGGTTAAAAAACAATTATTTGATTATGTAGATAAATAATTTTTCCCTAAAAAAAAAGTAAATAATAATTTTTTAATAAACGGGAACTAAAATGGACACAACAAGTGTCACGAGTCATAACTCATAACCAAAAAATTTAGTTTAACCTTCCACTATGTATAATGTATGAAATCATATATTGCTGATGTGATTTTCTTTTTCTTTAACCATGTGAATTACTTCACATAGAACATAGGAAAGTACAGACATCCATATTTATTCCGATTTGTAAATGATGCAAACACACATGTTATGATATGCATCTTGTGTCACATGAAATTTACTATTCTAACAAAACAAAGTGAACTAACTTATTCACTATCAGGGCAGGACAAATCTTGTAGCCATCTAACGACAACTTGGCCCTCAGGAATTGGCATGGGGTGTAAGATTAAGACTTTGGAGAGTTAGTCCTTATATAATTTTACTTTGATTTTAATTTAGACGGTGAAATTGATCTCTCTAAATTAGTTGGTCTTAAACCATAATATATTTTTTTTAAGAAAAATCTAACGATAACCCAACTTTTTTGTTCTAACCTACTCCACATTTTAGACAATTAGCTAGTGGCCAGTGGTCCAATTGCACAATATTTGCTACACATGCAGCACTGTTGTCTCACACCACACCACCAACTATCCTTTTCTTAATTTTTTTTTAATATATAATTTTACATTTATCATTTGTTTTGTTTTTTGGTTGCAGGATTTATCATCACTTCAAGACTAAATTTTCTGATTCAATTTTGTAGTTGATGAATGTGTTATTCATATACATTCAAATATATTTAAGGCAAGAATTTAAATTACCCATGTAATTCGACTCTGAATTAATTATCTAATATTAAGCTGTGATGTTCTGTATAATATTCCAGAAAGTTATATGGGGTGTTACAGATTGTGGAAAAAAAAAAAAATTTAACATTGACATTGTGTGAAATTTAAAAAATAATAAATAAATAAATAAATCACACCTTAATCCCGATATATTTATGTTATCAAGCCACTTTTTTTTTTACAGCTGTTAAGCCACTTCAATTCAAATGAAAATATTATGCACATTATTTATTGAATTATTTAATTAATTTTCATCCTTTAAATCTAACTCCAATGCAAGTATCATCATCCGGTGGGATTTTCATGTAAAAGTGCTGACCACAATGAAATAATATTGGAAATGAGTAATTTACTTTGAAGAAAAACTTATATGGTCACAACTCACAGTCATTTAAACCTATTATTTAAACACACACATAAATAATACTGTGATCATGCAAAATATGCAAGATTCATCAGAGAAGAGGAATTTTTATGACACTGTTTTTCTATGACAGGTAGAACAACTAGCCAGGATAAAAGTCCCAAAATGGTGTAGGGTTGAAACCTAGGCACCTATGTAAACAAAAACTTCATTCTGCAAGCTAGTTAGTTAATTCCTGTGATGTCATGGTTGGTGACAGCACTATAAATAAGGAAAGATCATGTGAATGAACAGTCCCACATGTATGTATGCAACTTGGTCGAAGGCAAATTGACAAGTCACTTTCAAAGAGTACAATTATTGTATCATCATATACTTCTATAGTATGACAGTTCATTCTTACATAAATTTTGTTTAAAGATCAGTTATCCAAACAAATAAATAAATAAGGTTAAAAGATCATTTAATTGGTCCCCTAAAGAAGCAATGTTATTCATTATTTTATTTACATTTTTATTCAGCACATTACTAGCAGAACTTTGCAATAAAATAATAGCTGAAATTCTCCCAGAATTAGTATATTCTAAGACTATATTGCAAAATAGATGAATTCTTACATTTCAAAATCTGAGTTGATGAGAAAACCTCATTCAAATGAAAACTATGTTGAATAGTGCGGACGAAATTAAAAGTCCAGAATCTGGCTGCATGAAAGAGGGATGCTTATAAAAAGGAACGGAAACACCAAGTCATTATGCCGCGTGGAAAGTACAAAATGATTAAGAGAATCAGGAATCGTTCATAATATCATGAACTTTTTCGACATAGTCAATAATGTAATCATGGTTGTAGGATTAAAAACTCCTGTCACAAACTATATTTCTAATGTTGGAACTGTACAAATCACAAATAAATAGGTGCTCTTGAACATCAATGAAAGAAAAAACATCAACTATGAGGAGAGGAAGAAAGAATTTACACAAAAAATGAATTTACTTTTCATGATTGTCTTCAGTAGAATCTATCTTAATTATGAGTGGTTGGTTGAGATCTGATGGTGGTTCGGAAACAATTGGTAACTCGGGTGAGGATGTAACCCCATCAATATCTTCGTTTTCGGCCAAGGCTTTATCCAAAGCAGACTTAGCAACTTTAGTAACACATACCATAAGAACCACTGCACATAACCCAAAATAACCGAGAATTAGAGTACAGAACTTCTAAATTAACGCTAAATATGAAAAATGACAAATTTGAAAAACAATGTAAATTACCTGATACTATGAGACCAATAATGATAAATGCCTGCATCAGCAAGAGAAAGAAATGTGTATCATGATTCATATCTACTGAAGATAAACAAAGACCTAGTTGATCTGGTTAAGAAAATTGAAAGACATTGATATAAGTAATTGACGATAGTATCTCATACCCAACGAGACTTCGAGAACTCATTCCAACCATGTGTTACGTCGGAAAGATCTTTAAGGGTTGTTCCAACATATACAAGTGCCAGTGTTATTGGCTGCAATAATAACAGTATCAAGTATTAACATATAGCTGTAATTGGTATGTCAGTAAGCTGTGAAAACATATGGCGTGAGTTTACAGTACAAACTAGCTGATTTCTAGAGTCAATTCCAAATATGCAACAAGAATAATGACAGCCAAAGTACTAAGAAATAATAATTTTATGGCTGTATTTCTACTCGTTCTTATAGATCTATTCACCTAGAGAAGTTAAAGCGCTTCTTCAAACCCAATTGAAATTCAACCGACACACAATCATATATAAAAATAACAACGACAAATGCACTTCCTTATAAAAGCTAATTGAATGTACCGTCTATCAGCCTAAAATATATGCCACAGTCATATCAATAACAGATTGACAATAACGGATTGGCAGTATGTGGAATTTATCTATATTTTATGGCTCTCACCGTAAAGAAAAATCCAAAAGATTTCACAATATGTATATGTATTGTATAGTCCGAATTGCATGATTTGACAATTCAAATATTGATTAGAGATTAGACCGTTGTAATCTGTTTTTTCACAATTCACTCTGTTAAGAGTTCGGAATTTAAACTCTTGGTTAGATGACGTGCTATTTAGATTGAAATTCAATTTATTGTTATGCAGAAGAAGCATCTATTCTTTTTTTGACATTTGAGTAATTAATCTTAAAAATCAAGATTTCACAGCCATGACATGCACATCCATGAAATGTGTTTTTTATGTGACACTGGCTCTTTTTTATTTAGGTACAAAATGTATGGAATAACTCTAATAGCTTTAAGAGATTTCAAGATAGCTTCAAAGGTTTCAAGATCATAACTAAGCTTATGAATCTTTTATTGTAAACAGCTAGAACGAGTTTCAAGATCACAATAGAAGTTTATCATTTGGAGAATTCCTGGATATATAATTGCTCAAGGGAGAAGAATATACCATCATTCCTAACCAGGAAGCCAGCATGTATTCCACAAGTGAAACAGGAGTCACCGATAAGAGATAATTTAACATGTTAAATGGTAGCAGCGGAACAAGCCGAAGCAGTAATACAATCTGTAAGGACAAATAAGGAAATTTTGAAAGAAAAAATATCAGATGGTAAAAAAATAATCAATTGGGATATTATTATACCAAGTCATGTGCAAACAAAATGGATCAAAGAAATATCACAATAATAGACTTCAAAAACATCAATAAAAAGTCACAAAATAAGCCATTGGCAGTGTAATAGGGATAAATAGTTTTATGAACACCTAGAGGAAAGACATAATCTCTTATTGAACATCTATACATTCTAATACAATCTCTTATTAAACATCTGTAAATTCTAATCCCCAAACCATATAGCTGGATAAGATATTAAGTTGCCTCAAATCAGATGCATGTTATAATTACTCCCACAAAGGATCCTTATGACTAATAGATATATAGTTCCACTAAACAATAAACATTAACAATTAAGATCTGTGACTTGAGTAATATTTATGACCAAATAAAATATAGGAGTATAATTTTGTGCAGTTGTCTACAGGACACCAGATTGAGGACATGCATGGCCAAGCAAATTATACACTGTATCTGTGGTGCTGCCACCAAAGAAGGGACACTACAGATATTTATAACCAACATACCTAGATGACCTTCAATTAGAAAGTAATCTTGCTAATTTAAAAGCAGATTACGGTTTTTTGATAGTTTAATAGCCAGATGGCATCAATGGTCCATTTAGGGCCCGTTTGTAACAGATTATAAAAAAATTGATTTTGATACTCAATAATTTAGAGATTTTTTAAAAAAAGAAAAAGAAAAGCAGAAGTTGTTTCGTGTTTGTTTACCATAATGAAAAACCCTTTTTTTTAAAAAAAAAAAAATGCAGTTATCAAAAATGATTTTCTGGAAAATCTACTAAAGACAGCTTCTCATTTGATGCAGTTTTTAGGTTTTTTCCAGATTCTCAATTTTTAATTTTTAATTTTTTTTTAAATTCGTAACTGATGAAAACTTCTAAAGTAAATATTTTCGTAACTGTTGGGTATTCAGATGCTGATTGGGCAGGAGATGCAAGTGATAGATGGTCAACTCCTAGTTTGTGATAATCAATCAGCTTTACACCTCTCCTCCAATCCAGTTTTTCACGAGAGGACAAAGCATATTGATGTTGATTGTCACTTTCTTAGAGAGAAGATTATCACCGGAGTCATCAAAACCTCATTTGTCAATTCCAAAGATCAACTTGCTGATATCTTTACTAAATCTCTACGGAGTCCTCGGATAACTTACATATGTGACAAGATGGATGCATATGATGTATACTAGGAGACTATTTAGATTTAACTTCACTATTTATCGTATTGATTGTATTGATTAACCTTCCTTATTAATTAGGGATTAACTAGGAGACTCCTACCCATATAAATGTACATTCTCCCCACATAACATGATATGATAAACATATTTTCAGTCTTAAGTATCAACAAGAACCCTACAAACCTTAAAGCCAGATCTCCGTATTGCAATTGCCACTGATTTGAATTTTGGATAATCCTTCAACCTAGAAACAACAAACGGTCTTCCAATCTGTAAAATTTGACAACGATTTGAATAAGTAACCTCACATGACACAAATAACAACACCATTATATAGAATGATGTGGATCATAACGAAGCCCAATTGAAATGAAAAGAAGATAGCAAAAATCATGAAATAAAGACCGCCCTGTTTTAATCAAGAAAAACCTATCTTGTAGCTATTCACCAGCAAGTGGTGGGACAAAACTTTGTATTATTTTGACAAAAATCGTAAATGTTAAGCCTGAAAACTTACTGTTCTACCGAGAAGAAATGCAGCTCCTGCACCAACAGTTGCACCTATAGAGTCGGCAACAAAGCCAACTGGAAGCCCAAAAAGATAACCACCGCCAAGCTGATAAGAGAGTACAGTGAAACTAGTAAAGAGACTTGAATTTACTTTGCTTTTAAAAGATTTCTTCTTATTCAAAATGCATTGTAATAGAGATGGAAAATAGAAGTGTGAAACGAATAGAAGAGTGAAAACTGAAAATAACGATACCAAAAAGTCATAACATGAAGAAAATCACAAAATCTATAAAGAATGACAAAGTTCAAGTCCTTGCATAGGGAAATTATCTCTCTGATTACTTATTTTGCTAGCATCATTGATGCATGCTTCCTTTATCCTGAGTTACAAACTGAATACAAATATCAAAGTTCAACCATTGAAGAAAATGATTGACTTCATAGAACTTATACTCCCTCTGTTTCAAAATAAGTCACAGTCAACCACTTCACACATGCCAAGACACAACTTTGACTGTTGATATATTTAATTATCTATAGTAGAAAATAATAAAAATTTAATATTTTAAAAATATTTATCAAGACAAATCAAACAACATCTTACATGCTAACATTTGTATTTATATAAGTTAAAAAATAGGGTCAAAGCAAGTTATGTAAATAGTGCACATTGTAAAAATGTGACATGTAATTTGAAACGGAGGGAGTAGTTAATACTAGGGATGGTAGCTGTGCAGTGCTCATTCATGTTATCCAGCGACTATTTGCTGCAGTAGAACTACTCATCCATTCCCTCACTGTTCTCATTAATTAAACGGAAGCATGCTTTGTTGGAATAGATAAAGCACATTTAGCATTTAAATCCTAATTACATTGAGTTCCATGTGATAAGAACCAGACATTATTAGAACAAATACTTGTTTGGATCAATTGATTGTTTAGAAGTGTTGGTGGTGGATTTTAGTACCGGTAAGCATTATCGTCGATCATAGTTTCAGTCGTTGTTGTCAATGTTATATACTTTTCTTATTTCTTTTGACAATTTTAGGGGCTCAAAGAAATCTTTGAAAAGCCAGAGAACAGGGACAGGGAGAAATTGTAAGCTCATAATACCCTATGATGAGGATTAGGGGCAGGTAAGAATGGTGGCAGGGAGCAGGTCAGTACTCCCCACTCTCAACTTGGAAGGGGTGCCACATCTCAGCAACAACATGATGTTAGACCAATTATTAGTAAACATTACGAGAGGCAGCCTAGAGGTTCAAAGTGAATGGTCTGAACCAATTAGACAGTTATTATGTTACTAGGCGGAAGTTATGTTATAAAATGGTACTTTAATAAATAGGGAATTATTTATTTAGGATTGGATAGTATTGAGTGGTTATGGGAGGGAGTGACCAAGATCTCTCGAATTTGCTGGATAGGAATTGCCTTTGCAACACTAGACTATCTCTTTCCTTAGCTTATGTTTTATTTCCTAACTTGTTGCATAGTAAAATAACTCATTCTCTGTTCTTTTTTTGATCAAGACTCATTCTCTGTTCTGAGATAACAGTATAGAGATTGTTATAAATATATAGTTGAGTCTACTAATTCTATCACTACAGATACCCGTTTCTATCACATGATAACCCAGGATGAATTCAATTTTTGAATTTAAAAATGCATAAGGATGATACAATTATGTAACAATCCTAAGCAACATTGTTAACATAAACAATTTATGCTACTACTTGAGAATATCATTTCACAAAAAATAAACAATTTTTGCAAGAAATGCCATAGAAACAATAGTTCTTAGTTCTTACAGTAAGAACTGAAGCTGGAACTGCCAAGACAGTCAAGGGAATGTAAGCAACAGCCCTGAAAACCACCCAAAAATATTGAGTTATGAATTGCGCCAACAGATACACGTAACCCGCAGCAAAATTAAGATTAATATGTTACACTCCGGCTACTTTTTCCAAAAAAGAAAACCTAGCATTTCCAAATTTGGTACAATACTGTCAAGTATCAACAACCATGACATAGGGACCTTAACCTTACAGTCTAAACAATGCTCAACTCAACATTCATATAAACCAATAACTCGAATTCAAGCATACAGCAACATTTCAGATTTTCACCAGTAGTCCAAAGGGTAATAAGTGATGCTAAGACGCATATGAACTTATTTAATTAGAAAAAGCTTCCAAAATAGGATTAGTACAAAAGAATAGCTCCCAAAAACATTGAACATTGAATCGTTACAATCATCAATAGATATAAGATTTAAGATATAACACAAAAACAAATAAGTCATTCCTCGCCAAGCTAGCTTAACGAAGTCAAAAAAACCTAATTGATGTTAGAAGTTAGAGCTATAACAATCCTTATGTTAGCAATGACACAGTATCAAAGTTCTAGGAAGGACCACATATTTCAACTAAGTTAGTAGCAACGAAATATTTCCTTTTCACAATTAACTCAATCAATTTCAATTATTTAAAATCAATGTTGTCAATCGCAGATAGCGGAAAATAGTATATTGTTAAAATTCCACTATGCAATAGTGCTATAGCCCCACTATAGAAGCTATTTGACAACATTTTATACTAAATAGTATATCGCAGAGCAACAGCAATTTGTCCAAATTCTGTTATGCTATAGCGGTATAGCACCGCTATAGCTTCTATTTAACAACATGGTTTAAAACTACACAAACTGAGTGTATGTTTGGTTCCACTTCAAGAGGGACAAAAATTAAGTCTGGAGGTGCAGAATTGATTATGACATGATATGTTTGGTTGCTTTCAAGCAGAATTGATTTTGCCTCCATAATTGATTCTAATTGAAGCTAGGGTTTGTAACGTTTGATTGTAAAATTGATATGTACACACATTTTGATTCTCTCAAAATCAATTATTGTCAACTCAGAACCAAACATACACTGAAACAATGTCTCACAATCACAACTATGAAACTCCAAAAATTCCAACAATATACTATTTTTAAAGCTAAAAGAATGAAAACTAACTTACAGAACAAGTGGCCCCCATGCCCCAAGATCACGATCAACCCATAGTAAGAAGTCCTTCATAATCTAAACACCAAAAAACATGAAAAACATCAAAATATCAATAAGGGCTATACAATAATCAATAAATTTGATCTAAAAATCTCAACACCCAGAATCAAAATCGAATAGAAAATCCAAAAGGGTAACAGAAAAAGCAAACCTTTTCAATAGGAAGAGTGAAACAAGCGACAACAACAGCAATAAGAAGGAGAAGAAGAAGAGTGATCCTGAAGGCAGAAGCCCAGGAAAAAGCCATGGTGAATCTTCGACGCCAAGGACGACACTCTTCGTCGTCGTCGTTTAAATCAAGGGAAGGTTGCTTCAATGAAGAACGAGCCCTTAATCCTCCAAGATTTGCCAGGTTTGAAATTTTCTCTAAAGCAGTTTTTTTTAAGGTTTATGTTTTAGGATGCGACATTGATTAAGGTTGTTTTATGATTTGGAAATGTTTTTGTTTGTTGAGAACAGAGATTCGGAGAAGAAGAAGATGAAGAAGATCGGAAAGGGTAGGAGTGTAATTTCATTTGATTATACGCGTTGGTCTCACTCGAACATAACATGTGCCCTTAACCGACATACTTGGATTTGGGTCCTCTAAAAAAATGCAAACTTAGCTATTAATCAATTAATCGCTTAAAAAAAAATGTAAACTTAGGTAATAAATTAATCACAAAGTTAAAAGAAAAATGTGGGTATTTTATTTTCACCTAACTTTTTTTTTAGTTTAATTTGTTTTAGTTTAGATTAAGTATTCGAAATTTTAGCTTGGTAAATAGTTGACTTATATGTAAAGTTATGTGATTGGCTTTTGTTGTCAATGTGATAACATCTTTGGTGGTGATAGGTTAGTATTTATAAACGTTCTTTGAACATAGTGGCATTTCCAAACCCTAATGATTTTCATAGCCTAACTTACTTATTATCTTAGAATTATTATTTGGTTGAAAATTTGTTCTTCAACATTTATAGCTGTTTGATGTCTGGCACATCGGAAAGAAAGATATGAAGTTTTGTTGTATAAGAATTAGATATCAAACTCATTGTCACTTTATTAAGAGGTTCAAATCTCTTACAATTTATACCATTATTTTTTAGTTTTTACTTTATTTTTAAGAACCATGGTTTATTAGTTTTTTTTAATTCAATTTGAGTTTATTGTTTCTTCTCAAGGAGATAAAAACAAAATTCACACACATATTGAGTTTAGAGATGTAGGGAATTACATGTTGGAACACTTGTTTTAGCATTCAATTGTTTTTTTAATAATTTTTTTACTCGTAAACAATGTGAATTTTATATATGAATTTGATTTATCTCCTCAATTTTATGAATTTAAATAATAATGTGACGTAACGATGAGATGTGACTAGATGCATGTATATTTATTTTACACAAATCCTGTATATAAATTAAATTCTCGTATAATATTTTGCCAAACACTAACAAGTTTTTTTAATGATAAAGGTTAATATGTTAATTATTATATTAGTATTTTTTTTTGAGGAAAATATTATATTAGTATTTTCTCCCTTGCTAGGCTTCAAACCTTGACTTCCAACTACTTATTATTTAGTTCAAACCAGTTGAACTATGCAACCCTCATCAAACGCTAGCAAGTGTTATGCATCTTTTTTCTTTTAAGGGAAGTGTTATGCACTTGTTAAGAAATTGAATATAGCAATATTGCATTAAAAGTGGTGTATTCAATTCTATCATTTAAAAATAGGTTGTGGATGTCACTAAATATGATAATTGTTTTCAACCATATATCATGATATGTTCGCAATTGTTCTATGAGACAATTGTCGTACCAGTTCCTTTAAAATAAATTGTCTGACGAGTTAATTTGAATTCCAACCATTTATTTTACACTAGAAATCCAACCAATCTTTATACAAGTACCAACTCAACGGTAAAAATGTTAAAATTGTTAAAATAAACGTTGTGACTGAGGTTTGGATTTCGACTTCCCCACTTTTATGTTGTGAAAACGAAAATGACTATTATCATTTCATCTATATGCATCTAACCATTCACGTAATCTCAACCTTTATTTATAAAAAAAAAGATGTAATGTCAACCTTTCCTTCATACCAAAGAAAAGTATTTTGCTTCCTTCAAAAAAAAAAGTATTTTGCTCATTATTGCAGAAAATTTATATAGAAAAAAGGTTACTGCTGAAAAAACATAACAGAGTAAAAAACAAACAAATTGCTCTGTATAAGTTGTATCCATTGAGTTCAATGGACCAATCACATGATATATCCTCACTTCAAATTTTTATTGAGAAATTAATTTTGGACATTATAATCTTGATATCAAATACGCTTAGTTTATTTGGTATTTGTGTGTTTTAAAAATGTGTAAATTGTAAATAGAGCATGGACGGCGTGGGAAGTTGCGGGTGTGAGAGAGGGTGGTAGAGAGATGGGTTGAAGGAGAAAAAAGGAAATGAAATGAAAAAAAAAATGAAAATTTAGGTATAAAGCAACGGTAAATATGGTGTCTGTATTGCGTTTGTTTTTGTGTCCAACTATTATTTCTCTAAAAAAGTAAGAGAGCAAGATAACCATATATTGGTGTCTATATTTTGATGCTGAAATGACACCATTACTTTTTATTATAGGTCAAACTGAACCACCCTCCTTCTATAGTTTGTTTATGTACATGTTGTTTTATGTATTTGATAATGTATGGTATTTGTGTGGCAGAAAAAAAAAAGTTAGACAAGGATTCAGTTTCTTATTTCTAATAAAATATGGGTGTCCTCTAAAATTATATGTCAATATTGAAAATGGTTGATTTAGAACATCTGTTTTTGTTTGTGTCCTATAAAATCTTGAGTTTTGGTGGTGTTAAATTGTTATTCCTTTTCTACTGTAGACTTTGAATGTCATTCCATGTGCCTAAGGTTGTTTTAAAGAACCAATATAATGTCATAGGAAATGTTTTTGTAGTGGTTGACTTAGTTGTCTCATTTTCAAATGATAATTGTATCATTAAAACTTGATAGAGAATGCTGCTGGTATACAGTAAAATTTGGCCTTTTTAAAATAAACAAAAATAAATAAAAAATAGTTAAGTTATAAATTGAGGGTGCAAAGCTTGATACTATGAATACTGCTGAGATTGATCAAGAGATGTGGTGTCTATTATCTCTATGTTTACCAATGTTTGGAGTATTCTTTTGTTCTCAAGACCCAGTCATGACATGCATGATTGATCAAGAGATGTGAATGCTGGAAGAAAAAAAAGGGTTAAATGTGTTTTTTGTCCTTATCAATACACAAACTTTTCGTTTTAGAGTTGTTGGTGGTTATCTCCATTCTTATCCTATTTAGAGTTGTTGTGAGGCAAGTTCTTTGCTCATTCGCACATGCATTCCCATATAATGCTCTTATAACATCTGGATAAAAAACGATTCCTTGACTTTCATTACTTGAGTCCAAGATTTGTGATTGGGTACATCAAGAATGTTCCAGCCAACACTGAGTGGTACAACTTAGATTTTCAATTGTTGAGAGTTATATTGATGACTAATAGCCTTAGACTCTTGGCCATGGAAAGCACAATGGGTAGTGTTGAGACTAGCAAAATAGGACAAAGAGTGATAATTATTCATGGTCTTACTTGATAGATGGAAAAAACCAAGTAACAATGCAAATAAACCAAGTAAGTGTATAAATACATATATAATCTAAGAATCTTAAAAATGCTAAATATGCACTAATTTCTAGATCACTCCAACAAAACACCAGCATTGTTCACCTTTGTTGTAAAAAAAGGTTTCCATTATTTTGTTTCCAAAAAACATATATACTAGTAAAAATAGACAAGGAAAAAGAACCTTGCAAATGAGAATGATGATTGTGTCGCGAATGGGAATATGGTTCTGAAATCAAGGATAATCTTTCTTCTGAGAATGGGAACAACTCTAGGGATGTGTGTGAAGGAGTACATGAACAGAGCATATCAAACGAGGAGAATAACCCAAGTTGATAAAATATCAAACGATCGATCATTCGATTACACTAGAAAATATATCTGATGTGTTTAACCATCTCGATCATGAACCCAACATAAGAGTAATAATGTTGAAGCGGTTTATAAACAAAGTTCTTCTTAAACATCACAATTTCTGCTTAATTTTAAAAATGCCCCTCAACTAAAATTGAGTAAATTTTTTGAAGACTGTTACATACAAATCCGTCTTAAACAATGACACCATTTCCTCTCCATTTTAAAAATCTCACTGT
Source organism: Medicago lupulina (assembly GCA_958299785.1). Taxonomy (NCBI): domain Eukaryota; kingdom Viridiplantae; phylum Streptophyta; class Magnoliopsida; order Fabales; family Fabaceae; genus Medicago; species Medicago lupulina. The sequence continues at coordinate 8,199,254 of OY283139.1, read as the reverse complement.
GTCTTGGGTGTATAATCTTAGTTATATTGAATAACCAGCTTCCCATGATTCACAACTTCAACATAATTGCAAAAATGCTATTGCATCACAATTTTGAAATGACTTTCACTACACTCGGTTAAAAATAGGGATATATATTGTGTAGCCATGAGTGTATTTTACTTCATAGATAGATGAAATGACAATAACAGTTGAAAATTCACACAGATAAGCCGAACCCCGATGACATTGTTTGACCTGATAATTTTAACATTCTTATCAAGGCTTAAACGTAGTTTTGGCCCCTAACTTTGTACTAGTTGCGATTTTGGCCCCCTATTATAAAAAATCACATTTCAGTCCCCTAAGTATCCCCTTTTGCAACTTTCAATTTTAATCATTCAAAATCAACCATTCAAGACAGTAGAAGATCAAGAAACTAGTCCCAAACCATATTATTTGTTCTATAAATCTAAAACTTCCTCAAGAAAACACCCCACTTGTTTTTTTTGTCTTGGATGGTTGATTTTGAATGATCAAAATTAAAAGTTGCAAAAGGAGAAAAATTAGAAGGCTGAAATGTGATTTTATTTGATAGGGGGTCAAAATCGCAACTAGTGCAAAGTTAGTGGGTCAAAAGTGTGTTTAAGTCTTTTATCAATTGAACTAACAAGTTTCTTTTTCTACTTCCCTAAAAAAAAGTTTCTTTTTTCAATTAGTAATGTTTTTTGGGGGTACGTACTAGTAATATTTTTGTATAGAATTTTAAAAAAGTATTTTATGCACAATCCAAGATCTCAACCCAATGCACCCGGTTTGGTTTAAGTCAAATTGGAGTTTATAAGTTAGTGAAAGCCCTAATTCAACAATATATATATACACATTCACCGAACTCCCCCGTAACCCTAATCCTTTCCTTTCATCACTCTAACCCATGGCTAATCTTCTCTCGGATTTGTTCACCGAAATCCTCTCTCGCTTACCAGTACAAACCCTCCTCCGATTCTGATCAATTTCTAAATCGCTCAAATCCTTAATCGATTCCCACAACTTCACCAACCTTCACCTCAAAAACTCTTTAAATTCCGACCTCGTCTTATGCTGCAACTCCGAATTCTACCAAATTGATTTCCCTAACCTAACCACCACGGTTTCACTCAACCATCCTTTGAAGCCTTTCAGAACGGTCTCCTTTGCATCTCCAACCGCTTCTGCGATATCGCTTCATGGAACCCTAACATTCGTAAACATTGGGCCATCCCTAATCTCCCTATTTCTCACCGTTCTGACTCTGGCACCATGATCTTTTGCTTTCACGGCATAGCTTTCGATCCATTCACTGATAACTACAAACTCCTTAGAATAGATTGTATTGTCCATCTAAGTCACCTCACTTACCATTCAGAAGTGAGACTCTTCAACTTGAAAACGAACTTGTGGGAAGTACTTCCCAATATGCCTTACGCTATTTTATCTCATCAAACCAAGGGGGTTTTCGTTAAGAATTCTCTTCATTGGGCAGTGATTCCGAAACTCGATAAGTATCCACCTTCTTTAATTGTAGCTTTTAACCTTACACAAGAGATTTTCAATGAGGTTCCTCTTTCTGAAATACGAGTCACCACTAATGAGAGATATAGCATTGATGTTTCACTTTTGGGAGAGTGTCTTTGTATGATTGTGAGTTATCAAACTTTGAATTATGAAACTACTAAGGTTGATGTTTGGGTGATGAAAGAATATGGATTAAAAGATAGTTGGTGTAAATTGTTTACTTTAGGGCAGTGGAATTTCCATACACCTTTGATACCTTTGAAGCCTTTAGGTTATTCTAGTAATAGAAGTAAAGTTCTGTTGGAAATATATCATAACCTGTTTTGGTATGATCTCAATGGTGAAAACGTTACGTGTGTTGTAGAAATTCCTAAATTCCATGAATCTGTGCTATGTGTTTGAAGCCTTCTACAACCTTCCTTACCTTTTATAGAAGGATAGAAAGTGAAAGTATAAACAAGAGAAGGTATTTTTTATAGTTTGTCTGAACTTTTTGCTCTATATAAGTTATATCACATAGTGTTTGTATTATGATGTTGAAATAACAACTGTTTTTTGTTATAGGTTTAACTAAACCACCTTTTCTGTCCCAAAATTGACATTGAAAGAGAGCTAAGGAAGTATGAGTGATTTGCTGATGAAATTGGATGTTTAAGTTGCAGATGTGTAACAAATTCAGTGGTTACCGTCAACGATTTCCCTTATCAAACACAACAATGTATATCAAGAACAATTTCACACATCAACGTTATCAAGAACAAATTCATTGATCTAGGTTACACATGGATGAGGATATGGAGTTCTCAAAACCTTATCAACATGGAATTTTGAAGTGATTTATTCTATTTTTTCGATCTCATACATTGCTTCTATACTTACTATTCCTCTTCATGACCGCAACCCTGCAGATTCTCGTGTTTGGAAGCTCACAATGTACCATCACTACATGTCTCGTGGATGGCGTATTGCACTCAACGAGACCTGACTGTAATTGGAATGTTATTTGGAAGCAACAGGTTCGGCCCAAAGTCCATTCCTTTATGTGGCGTCTGGCTCACGGTTGTCTCTCCACGCGTACTCGTTTGACTCAGAAAGGGATCCCTTGTGAAGATTCTAAAAGAGAGATTTAGTAATTTATTATAACTTAGTTAGATAATTTGGTTCTCCAGAAGATTGAAAATTGAGAAAATGAACGAAAGTTGAAAATCAAATCGAACTAAATTGTGAAGAAAAGTGAACAATAGAGATAGCGTTGAAGAGATGGTGGTTGGTTCGCCGTAAGAGGTGGTAGGTTGCCGGAAGAGATGGCAGAGGGTGGAGGGTTGCGTGAAAGGGAATAGAATGAGACTATTGAACACGCACGTGAAATGAAAAGGAGTACGAGATGTCACATGATTAACTTAAGTTGATACCAGTAGTCAAACTAATCTTTGACACCAAATCGCATCCATTGATTTCATTTAATCCAAAGGCTTATATGTCTTTACTTCAAATGTCGTGTGCCTCTCAATTATTGTATTCCATTAGATCCTTTTCAACATTTCTCTGTCGTACTCGTACCTCCCATTTATCTTTTAACTCTTTCTCATTTGTTGAATGATATCTCTCATTTCCATTATATGCTTTAGTTCAGGGCTGGTCCTAAGATTTTGAGTGTCCTGGGCGAAACAATAAATTTGGATACTCATGACAACCGGGTAGCGTTAGCTGTCACAAAAGAAAAACAAATCTTGATTAAGTAGCTATGCATTAGGGCTGGCAACGAACCGAACCAACTCGTAAATAGTTCGAAATTCGATTCGGTAATTGATTCGTTGAATTTCGTTCATGAACCAAATGAGTCAAACTTGAGTTGAAAATTAAGTTCGTCAAATAAATGAGTTGAACTTGAGCTATGTGTGTGTGTGTATTTGCTAAATCAATTACACTAATTTTTAAATGAAATATTATTTCTAACATTTTTCTTTGTCAAAACGTGGAGTATGCTCACCTAGAGTAGAAATAATGGTAATGCTCACCTACAAGTTTTTTAATATCGATAGCAAGTGGAGTATATAACATAAACCATGCACTTGAAAGATTTAAGTTTACTTGTCCAAAAAAATTAAGCTTGCAATTTATGTCCCACACCAAAAGTTTTAGGTAAAGATCCTCTCCATTTTAAGTTTCTCTCCATTTGTTCTATTAATAAAGTTTTGGTGTATAAATGTGCAATTAATGTCTTCAATTCTTAAAATGTGTGCATTTATATCATATATTTACTTTAAAACTATAATAATTGACATTTCTATTTTATTTAGGAAATAAAGAAGATCTTCACCCGAAAGTTTTGTGAAGAAGCGTGTACAGTACAGTCATAGTCACGTACAATGGGAATGGAATTACAATAATACTAATTAATTAATTTAATTAATAGTATTGTTTAGTGATTTTTAGACCAACTAACTATGAGGTTTGTGAGCTGTTTTTGTGGCCATATAAACCATAGTTGTCTTTGTCTCTTCATGGTTCATTTAATTCGAGTTATCGAGCTGAACCGAGTTGTTCGCGAGTTTGATTCGAGTCGAGCTTGAAATGATAAAAAAAGTTCACGACGATCTTGAGTCGAGCATCGAGCTGAACCGAACTGTTCGTGAACTTTAAATGAGTCGAACTCGAGCTGAAAAAAGAGTTCGTTTTGAACTCGAGCCGAGCAAATTCTTATCGAGTCGAGTTGAGCTCAGACAAGTTCGATTCGACTTGACTCATTTCCAGCCCTACTATGCATTAATATATATTTGGATAATTCAAACAGTTTTGTTTGTTCGAAGATAATACTATTAACAAAATATTGATAATCTATTAAGTATAACGGATTAACGTTGATTATAGATCAATTTGACTTCTTAAAACTTCAGCAGACACAACTTTTACAAATAGTCATCGTTTATTTTTTGAGTAAATTACACTTCCCTCCCTTGAAAGAAGTTTGAATTACACTCTCCTCCCCTCTTATGCAAAACATATTAGAAAATATTCAACTCTCTGCCCCTGAAAGAAGCTTGAATTACATTTCCTACCCATATTATGTTAAAATCTACAATTTCCTCCCTTAATAAGTTTTTTTTTTTATTTCTAGTAATTTGTCAACAAAAAAATCGAACACACTCCAAAAAAAATAGTATTGTGGGTCCACTTTAATTTATGCTAAAATAGATTAAATTGTAGTGCACATTTAATTATTAAAGGGGGGTGTTGTAATTTAAGCATATCATGGAGGATGGGAGTATAAGTTTTATTTTTGAAGGAAGAATAGTGAATATTTTAACTTTATAGGGGAGATGAGTGTAATTCAAGCTTCTTTTGGAGGACATAAGTGTAATTTACTCTTATTTTTCTTTTAAATGTTAACATTTCATTTTATGTAAGTAAAAATGAGACTCTTTCTATTTTAACCCTATATAATTCTAGTTACACCCAAATTTATTTAAAATTTTACAATAATACCAAAATTACCCTCTTCATGTAAATTTCTAAAAACCCTTATTTCATTATCATTCTGAACCCTCGCCCCCTTTCATCCACAAATCACCATAGATGTGCAACCAAAATCAAAGATTGAATCAACATCTTTTTCATTGATCTGTACTCTATTCATAAATGTTAGTGAATTTCATGAATTTATTTTTCTAAGAGTTTCTATTTGTTTATTGTTTGTTTTGGTATGAGATATGTCTCTGTTAACGGTAATTTGATTTTACGTAGTGAGAGGTTAGTTTAACTCAGTTTACATAGGTAAAGGTTTACTTAAAATGAGTTTACGTGTGTATATGAGAGGTTAGTGTAAACTCAGTTTACGTAGGTAATGTAAATTCAGTTTACGTATGTATATAAAAGGTTTACGTAAAATGAGTTTACATATGTATATGAAAGGTTAGTGTAAGTTCAGTTTACATATGTATACAAGAGGTTAGTGTAAACTCGGTTTACGTAGTTAATGTAAATTCAGTTTACGTATTTATATAAGAGGTTAAGTGTAAACTTAGTTTACGTGGTTAATGTAAATTCAGTTTATGTATGTATATAAGAGGTTAATGTAAACTCAGTTTACGTAGTTAATGTAAATTCAGTTTAAGTGTGTATAGAAGAGGTTAGTGTAAACTTAGTTTACGTAGTTAATGTAAATTAAGTTTACGTATGTATATAAGAGGTTTACGTAAAATGAGTTTACATATGTATATGAGAGGTTAGTGTAAATTCAATTTACGTGTATATATAAGAGGTTAGTGTAAACCCAGTTTACATAGTTAATGTAAATTCAGTTTACGTATGTAAACAAGAGATTAATGTAAACTTAGTTTTTAATGTAATTAAAGGGTATATTAGTCATTCTGGGATGTAACTTGAGTTATTTAGGGTGTGAGTAGTATATGTCTAAAAATTATTGTCATGTCACCTTACCTTGCTTATTGAATAGGTTTAAGGGAAATGTTAATCACTGGGGTCACTAGTTAAAGAAGCAAATATAGAAGGGTTGCATTTGAACTTGTGTAATCAATTCCTTAAAAATGTAAAAAATGTTGTTTTTAACTTAAAACTTGTTTTTTTTACCACCTTAACAGGTGCCTCCGTTGTATAAGTTTTGGCATTACTCTTTTAAAAATAGTGGTGAGTTCAATGTTCACCATATGTGAGAACACAATCCATAAAAGTAAAAGAAATTATTCATTCAATAATATGAACTATAAAATGGTGAGTTATATAACATGAGACGAAATTTCTTGTCCGTACTTGACATGAGTGTCCATACTCTATAATAATAGTCTTTTAAAGATTGTGAACAACTCTTAACAAAATGCCTAATCAGATTAAAATTATAATTAACATCATTTACTAAAACACTAATATTAATTGTTGCTAATTGATTATTTAAATGGAGTGAAATTATTTTAAAAAATGTTGCATTAATATTTTATAACGACAATATTTTTGAATAGATAGAAAATGCTTAAGTGACTATTAAAATTTAAAATGAGACAAAGTGAGTACTAATTTAAAATTTGCCACAACTTTATGGTTGTATTAAGCTTTTTTGGAGTTTTATAAAAACAGGATGAAACACTAACATAGCCCCTAACCAAATCCAAACCTCACAACACCAAAAACATAAAACCCTAAAATCAGTTTCGATTCGATTCCATGGCCGATCTTCCAATGGCGGGTGATGTTCTTCCGCCGGAAATAGTCGCCGAAATCTTCTCTCGCTTACCAGTAAAATCACTTCTCCGATTCCGATCAACTTCAAAATCACTTAAATCCATAATCGATTCTCACAACTTCACTGACCTTCACCTCAAAAACTCCCTCAATTTCAACCTCATCTTCCTTCGCAACAACACCAAGCTGTACCAATTTGATTTCCCTGATTTAACCTCCCGCGTTAAACTCCGCTTTCCTTTCATGTGTCCCGGCAACCGCAATCGTCTTCTCGGTTCATGTAACGGCCTCCTCTGCATCTCCAGCGGCATCAACAAATTCGCGTTCTGGAACCCTAACATCTGTAAACATCGCTTTATCCCTTATCTCATCGTTCCTCGCTATGAACCTGAGTTTAACTTTATCCGCTTTGGCGTAAGCATGCACGGCTTTGGTTTCGATTCTTTCGCCGGTGATTACAAATTGGTCATAGTCTCAGGTTTCGTTGATCTGAAACATCACACATTCGACTCACAGGTGAGACTCTTCAGCTCCAATACGAATTCATGGAAAGTACTTCCCAATATGCCGTATGCTATTTGCTTTTCTCAAACTACCATGGGGGTTTTTCTTGAGAATTCGAATTCTCTTCACTGGGTTGTGATTCCCAAACTTGATGGGTCTGAATCTCCTTTAATTGTTGCGTTTAACCTAACACAGGAGGTTTTCAACGAAGTTCCTCTTCCTGAAACACCAGCGACAGTTGACAGACACAAGATTGGTGTTTCACTTTTGGGAGGGTGTCTTTGTATGATTGTGAATGGTCGGATATTGGAAATTGATGTTTGGGTGATGAAAGAATATGGATTTAAAGATAGTTGGTGTAAATTATTTACTTTAGAGGTTTCGTGCTTCGATAAACCTTTGATATCTTTGAAGCCTTTAGGTTATTCTAGTGATAGAAGGAAAGTGCTGTTGGAAATAGATGGTAGGAAGCTGTTTTGGTATGATCTCAAGAGTGAAAAAGTTACTTGTGTTTTAGGAATTCCTAATTTCAATGAAGCTATGGTTTTTGTTGGAAGCCTTCTGCCACCTCCTTTGCCTATTGATAACTAAAAGTATAAGCAAGAGAAGGTACTTTTTCTTATAGTTTATCTAGATTATTTTATCTTAATAAGCTATATTCATTTAGTTCAATGGTCACATCGTATGATATCCTCGCTTCAACTTTTCATTGAGAAATGAATTTTCGACATCAAAATTTTGATATCAAATACAGTAAGTTCATTTGGATTTTGTGTTTTTGAAATGTGTTTAAGTTTCAGAAGATAAAAAGTGAAAGAGAAAGAGATAAACATGTATTGTAATTTGTATCAAATATGTTGTCCGTATTGATGTTGAACCACCCTGTATAGTTTGTTTATGTACATTTTTTATGTATTTGACAATGTGTGTATTATGGATTTCAAAAGAAACCCAAAAGAGAGTGTATGTGGCAAATTAAGTTAGACAATGATTAATTTTCTCATAAATTAGGTTTAAGAAAGAATATTGATATGACTTAATTTTTCTTCTTCCAACGAATCTCAATATGAATTGACTGTTTTCTTTCTCATTATTTGATATCCTCACCCCTAAATCATTATTTTTTCAAGCTTATTCTAGAATGTTGAGACTATTGCACCCTATCATGGTATCCGTATATATATGGATAAGAACGTGAAAATATTATTTTTGCGGACTTTGCTATGGCTGTAGAACTTTGGACAGTGAGAAATTTTCTTGAGTGATCACCTCTAGGCATAACAGTTAAAATCCCAATTTGATTTATAAAATCTTATGATCTTGCCATTATACTTTCCCTCGGCGATTATTATTATACACAATCTTATTTTGGTGGAATCTTGTGGAATTGCGCTTCTAAATCATGTAATCGGATATAATCTACGATCTTTGAAATGATTCTACAATTATGGTCGTAGTGGTGGAACTATAAAAAGAAGCTTTAGTTCTTTTGTTTGAGACTAATGAGTTTGATTCAATGTTTTAATTACATAAGTATTTCAAGTGTTATGATGATGTTATTTGAGCTATGTTGTTATGTGAGTGTTAGCGTTTTAATTACATAAGCATTTCACGTTTACGTAAATGTTTTGCAATTGTGTTGTTATGTGAGCTCTGCTTATGAATTGAAATTTACAAAACTATTTCAAGTGTGATTTAAGGTCTTTTTTTATCTTGTGCTAATTTATTATTTATATGCATATATATAAATTTATAAGCATATATTTGAGATTTATGAATTTTGTAAAAACTTAGGATTAGTGTTGCGATTTCACGATTTATAATATCAATTCCCCTTTCTGATTTTGTGTAAAATCCTGATTTTAACTACCTTGCATCTAGAATTTTGTTCTTGTTTTCTTTTATGTATTTTGGTTTGGATGTTCTTGATAATTTTTATGGGGGTTCTTATATTGTATATCACTATCTTTAGTACATTTTTCCAATCTAGGGTGGAGCATGGCCCTCTGTTATATATCTTATATTCTTAAATTACTCTTTATAATTAGAACATGTCATCGATGCATGATAGAACTGATAAAAGCTATTTTTGGGATGGGCATGTGAAGCATGAGCATCATATCATGGTTAGATGTCAATATTGAAGAATGGTTGATTTAGAACTTTTTTTTTGCGAACTCAAATGATGCAAACATGTAGACTTAGTAAATGTTTTGGTGTCCAGATGTAACAATCTCTTTTTAATTTGCTATTTTCCTTTAGTATTTGGATGCATTTCACATGTTTAAAGGCATGATTGTTTTAGGTTTTCATCCTTTCTTCTTCTTCTTCTTCTTCTTCTTCTTCTTCTCCTATCATTAGGAGTTTTAATTTTTTACATAAACGTTAAGGACAATTTTGACCTGTTGTTTTAGATCATTATTGACTTTGCTTATAATCGATAGTGAGTAATGTAAAATTTGTTTCATTTATTATCTCTGCAGGGAAGCAAGAAATATCAAATAGTGCTTCTATCCTTTATTATCATCTATAAATTTCAAACAATTCTGAAGACAATTTTGGCAACTGATAGAACTAGTTCGATGCTGAATGAATCAGGAATTCATTATCGAAATTTCATATTCCGTACTATTTTAGCTGAGATAGTTAATCCTATTGTTTTGAAAGGATCAGACAATTATTTTGTGCTTTTTTGAAACCCTTCTAGCCAGATGTAAGAATGAAACTGTTATAACTTGTAACTATTGGAATTGGAAGTGTGTCGTTGCATGATTTTGGAACATATTTTAGTTTATTTCATTTTATAGTTTTTATTTAGAATAGGAAGATCAAGTACAAAAGTAATACTGTGATAATGATTATTACTTTTGTTTGAGTTGAATTGCAACTGTGATGGGTTATGATTCGTTGTAAGCAAGTATGACACCCTTCGTTTCATATTTATAACTGACATATGTTATGTGTTTTCTTCTGCATTTTCTGTTGGCTTTATAGCTTTGATGGGTTCTATTTTATTAATCACTTTAACTTTAATTTAGTGAAAAAGAACTATAGTTTTGGCTATGGTTGTTGTAGCACTTGCAAGTGTTAATAACTGTCAAGTTCGATTTATTTCGTTTCACAGAAGGATCCTTTAATAATGCTCATTGACATGTTCAAAATGAATAAGGGGCACGTAGGTGGCTTTGCAATAGAAGTTGTTACGGTACATAAGTCTCACATGTTATGAATCAATGTTTAAAATTTTTTCAAAACTTTGATGATATTTAAGGTTCTCTACACTTACGATGGTTCAACAAACATAAGAGAAAAAGAAGAAGAAAAAAAAAAGTTGAGTCGTAAAGTATTACTATTTATTTTTGTTGTTTATATCGTTGGTGGTAGGCTGCATCATATTCAACTTAGGAAGAGATACTAGGGAGGTTAAGCACTAGTACCTGGATATAGACTGTGGTGGTTGTCAATGTTTTTCTTTTCTATATTGATGGTGGTAGGCTGCATTATATGCAACTTAGGAAGAGATATAATTAAGACAGGTTAAGCACCAAATATTGTGCTTGAAGTTCCCGAAATTACTATATGCAAGATCACGTAGTTAATCAATGTTCATGGTGGTATGTTGAATCGACAGCAACAAGGAAGTTTGCTACTATTCTTTTTTTAATGGGTTAAGCTGTTTTTTCTGGTTTTTCTACTACTTGATTGCAGTGTCTTTAATTCATGTTTTTGCTGAATTGGAGGGATGTTAGTTGGTGGGAAATAACTTGGCATTTTTTTATGTCATCAAGGCTAGGCGTGTGGTAGTTTGTGCAGATATGTGATGCAAAGGAACATTACCAAATGGGGTTACTCATCTCTTATTTATAAATGTTAACCCGTCAAGTTATCCTTAACCCTAATTAAACCCTAATTTTAATCTCAAAATTTCCCTCCTTTCTCCACGCAATTAATCTAAAAAATCTTTATTGAAAAAAACCTTTGCAGGGATTCGAACCCGAGTCTTAATGGCTTCTTCTCAATAATTTACCCACTAATCCACTGACAATTTTGTCTTACTCATACATCTTAACCCGTCTCACAAAATTAAACTTAATTTTAAGCTAATTCTCTCGCCTAATTTCCCTCCGCACTTTTGCATTTAATGATTATCTACAGTCAAATTATGTTTCTAATTTCATGTGAAAATTAAGTCCTAATTTTTCTCTTACTTATAAATCGTAACTCGTCTCGCAAAATTAAACCTAATTTTAACCTAATTCTCTCGCCTAATTTCCCTCCACACTTTTGCATTTAATGTCAAATATTTACTTTCTAAAATATTATGTTATGTTACAGTACCAAGGACGATGTCATGGAAATATTATGTTATGGTATAATACCAACGTATATGTTTCTTAATATTTTGACCTTTAACTAAACTATTTTGTTACCTATTACCGTCAAATATTATCTTCGATATGACCCTTGCGTTAGCACGGGTCAATGATCTAGTGGAATTATTGTTGATGCTATCACAATAAAAAGAAATGGTAGTTCCTTAACTGTGGGAGCTTGCTAAATCGGTTGCAAGGAAAAAAACAAGATGGGTGCACTTATATTACAATGTATAATTTATATGTGTTAATGTGTTATGGCGAAGTGTCGTTTTGGGTGAGTATTTTTTACAGTAAAAAGTGACAGTTAACCATTAGAGAATTTAATTAAGTTTGTTTTTAAGTCGGGGAACAATGTAATGAGTTGCACCTCTAGGAATTGAAATGAATGTTTGCCAAGCCAACACCTTGATTTCGTCCACTGTCTCATCTACCTCCTTCCCCTTATTCTGGAAAATTTGATGGTTTATGGTCCAAATGACCCAAATCCGCCGCATGTCACATGAGCCTAAAACCATTCTTCAGCCTCTTGTTACCCACCTCCCCACTCCAACACTCCCAACGAATGAACGAATATGGTGGCATAAGAAAACTCGTCCACAAACATCTCATTAATTTAAGCAAATGTGTGCCGTCTATCAGTGATGTAGGAAAAGGTGACTAGCCGTTTCTTCCACGACCTCAAAAGAAACACTCAAAGCTGATCCTCTGGGGAAAGAATATTCCTACTACGTAGGTTAGTTCTAGTTGATATACGATCCAAGAGAACTTTCCAACTCAAAGTCATCGCTTTTAAGGGAGTCGGGTTCTTCCAAATGTTTTTCGAAAAATTATACTCTTAAAAAATTATTATATTTTTTATATTATAATTTATATATGCCGAATATTACCCCCACACCTTAATCCCTAGCTACGCTGCTGTTTTCTTTTACCTTTATTTAGAAACATAGGGGAATAAAAGTAACTATTGTAGTAATAAAATAACTTAAATATCATAAATGTAGGCCGGTTCAATTGGTAAATAGTTGAATTTATTTTCTCCAAGAACATGAGTTAAACTCTTTATACTAACGTAACTACATCTTTGGTGGGTGATCTGTAAGTATCTCTGTAAACATTATTTAAATGGTGAGTGATATGTGAGTATCTCTGTAAACATTATTTAAATCATGAGACCCGCTATGATCCTGACGAACTCTCAGAACTCAACGATGAAAGTTGACTTAGTTAATAAAGAGTTGACTCATCCTCAAACATACTCAAATATACATTGAGGTTTGCCATGAGCTTCCGAAACCCAACTCACTTAAACTTTTTTTTTTTTTTTTTTTAAAAAAACATACTCCAATAGTTGTAGCTCACTTCTTGGCAACTAATACATAACGAAGTTCCCTTCTCTTGATTTTGAATCAGTAACAACTAGTTGAACTGTTGAAGGGCTAGATATTGTGATATAAGTTTATCCAATACATATTTTATTTGTGGAAAAATCAGGCCCAGAAAAACTAATCTCTTTATTTTTCAATATTGAGGAGACAGTTGAAAAAAATTGAGTTTTTTTTTTTTTTTGCCCCTAAAGAAACCTTGTTAATTTAAGTCACAATATGTAAACCAGAAGTCGTTTTCCTCCTAGACGGTAGAGTTTAATGGCAAATGAAACATAATTAAAAATGTAAACCAGATAGACGTCTTTGTATTGTCAAAGTGGCCTTTTCACCATAATTAAAAATGTAAAGATTAGAGTGTTGCAAATCTTGAGACATAAATGAAGTAGCATATAATATTATGCCGAATTCCATTGACATTTTGCGAAAAATGAATATTTTTTTATGTTAATATAGCTTTCTTATAGTTTGATACATTGGATAGAATTTCATACTTGTTCAAACTTTCATAGGCTTATGTTGTATTTTTATTTTTTTTAACAAAGGCTTATGTTGTATTATGTTCCATGTATTTATAGTTTTTCTTTTTGTTGACGAATCCATGTATTTATAGTTGATTTGCAAATCTATGATTCAAAAATCTTATATAACTTGCTGTTAGAAAAAATGTATTTCCAGTTTCAATAGTATATATTTAAATTGTTGCAGATAAAAAACTTTAATTTGCTGTTAAATTTTAGGTTGGGTCGTTTGATGTTGAGTTTGTTATACGAGACACAACGTGATGTTATTTTTGAAATTTTGTATTAACTCTAAAGGGTTGTTCCAACTGTAAAAAAATAAGTCTTAAATTCGATGTTTTTGAGTTCAAGTCTCGTTAGTTTCACTAAAAGAAGTAAATATAAATCTTTTATGAGTGTTCTTCATGTCTTGAAAACACTATCTTTTCATCCTTAATTGATTTTTTAAAATGAAAAAATGGCCGGTTAGTTTAGTTGTTGGGGATATATGTAGGTGAATGTTTGAAACAAACCCAACACAACAAATGACACAAATCGTAGCGTTATTGCAGGCCAAAAAAAAGATGAAAGGTCGAGTATCTGACTTTCCCACACTGGCCTTTTATTTTTCCTCCAATCGTAACTAAGTCACTTGTGATGAGTGAAGGTCTAACATCCCAAACCCACGTTCTAATCATTCTTGTGTTTTGAAACCAACAAAATAAAGGAAAAGAAATCAGCATTGATATTGTTTTTTAATTTAAAAAATTTGATCAAGTGGTAAGAGACTTCAAATCTTTAAAGAAGTGGTTAGGAGTTTGATTTAGACTTTGTATATGAAGAAAATTCAATTAGGAAAGGAGAGTTCACCTTGTGTGCTCCACATATTCCCCAACCAATATTGGTATTTGCTAAACAGTGGTGGAAAATTTTGAATATAAAGAAGTCTTTAAATTCAATTAGAAACTTTCACAATAGGTTAACTAGACAATTATTTAAGTTATGCAAATGAAAAAAAAAAGTATATGTATGAAGATAGATTTTTTTGAGAGGAATGTACTAAGATAGATAAAGTAAAGTTGCAAGTTGCAAGTGCAGAAATTGTAAGCACGAAATTGGTTTTTAATTAAACGTATATTAAATATACAAAATCAAGATATTGTATATTTTGACAAAAATGAAAATGATATTTGTTTTGAATTTGACGAAAGCCCAATCAAATCCAACAAAAGAATGAGTTTGCATCAAGATAGCAAGTTACCCCATGCCCTAGACCACATTCAAATTCAAATAAGTCTAAAGACACAATCAATATCATATGATGAAAATCATATCATGATTTGTCAACAAATGTACAACTATCTAATTAGGGTTTCTATTTGAAAAGAGAGACTCTTAGCAAGAAATGAAATGCAATCAAAGTTACGAAGGATGTGGCACAAGCACAAACATTAAAAGTTTAATGAACTACTCCGCCCATTGCGCCTGAATTTCACTAGTTAGGAATTAACATGTTTTTACATTAAAATTAGTGTCATACTACTAATTAGCATATCTCATTTGAAAACTCTAGTTTCTTTCTAACTCGTGACTTAAGTCAAGAGAAGAGACAATGCTTTTTGCAACGACAAAATACATGTACGAGAAGCAACAAATTCATTACCACCTTTGAATATTTATCTTTCTGCAATATAACACTTATGTAGTCATCAGCCACTCATTCGTCTCTTAATCGGTTGATCAACGTTACTCGATCATTTTTTTTTTAATAAAATTAAAAATACTATCATTTTTCTTTTTTATCTTGTCCCTCGGCACTGCATATGCGCATTGCCGTAATTTGACATGCTAATGATGCACCCACGATACCTTGTGAAATATAAATTGTGACTGATTACAAATAAAAGTAACCCTTTGGTTGCATAAAGCCATAAACTATTCAATACATGAAGTCGGTGCATTTTTATAGTCCAAATTTAAGGCAGATTTTATTCTTTTTATTAAATTTAAAAATAAAAACTTTAAGTCTAAACCGTTCGATCATAATCCGACGATCAAAATGCAGTAACTATATAACTGCCTAAAGTTTCAACTTGCATGCAAACCAGATCCCTTATTTATATGTATACTAACTATAACCCTTTACACATGACCATGGTGTTGACAAATATAATAGAAAAAAATTAAGCACATCAAACATCAAGAAGATTCTATTAAATTATAAGTCCTTGTGTCTGCCATAATTTCCTTTTATTCTCCATGCTTTTCTGTTGCGAATTCGATGAGTAATGGAGAATAAAGAAATTAAGACTTTCATATATTGGTTAGGAAATTGCTAATGAAGAGAATATAAGAGATAAAACTCATTTTAATTATGGCTTTAAATGGTGATGTGTTACATCAAATTATCCATTTGTGTTGCTTGGCCTAAATCTTTTACTAAGCTGGTCGTAATAATCATCTTAAATAGAGGCTAAAAATTAACTAGAGTTGTAGGTTAGAGTCAGGCCGGAATATGCACATATTGAAGTCACAATGAATTTTGCTATGATAGTTAAATGCTAATGAAATTATATAGATAATAATTACTTGTGGACTGTGGAGTCCATTTTGAATTGTTTTTGATTGTCTATCATTAAGCAAAAAATATGTGAATTTCATAAAAGTGGTGTGCTATATATGGTGGAGATTCAACTTTTTATTTTAGGTGACAAAAACAAAATGACATTGACATTTAAAATAATATAGTACATTAAATACAATCACATATCTAGCATCTCCAATCTTTCTAAAAAAAAAAAAATCTAGCATCTCCAATAACATAAATGATGAGTTTGCGAATAATACAACACTCAAGTTAATAACATACAATGATAAAATATCTATGAATAATATGATGAAATCAAAGTGATCAGAATAATCATGCATTCGGATATACAATGTTGACGTTCAAATTATTGATTGAATCTGTAATTGATTGAAATTTATTTTACAATAAGAATCAAACAAACACCAAAACAAAACGAGAAATCAAACAACATTGTACAAAACGGAAAACAACGCAACGCCACACTTAGACACCAAAAACACGAACAAACACAACAAAATAAACTTGATTTATGTGGAAAACACTTGTTTAATTAGATTAAAAAAAATAGAGCAAAAATACACATTGGTGATGTCAGGCAAAAAATTACTCAAAACCGTCTACTATATATGGTGAGTTGAGGAGAAAGAAAATTTAAAGAGGATGTGAAATTTAGTCCATCCAGTCACATTTATAAGCAAAACACAACCTTTTAGGTTCATTGAATAACTAATGTATATGGTCTATAAATGTGACTGAATACATTAATTATTCGATGAACCTAAAAAATTGTTTTTTTACTTATAAATATGACAGGAGGGCGTATATCTCTAAAGAAAACTAGGGTCGGCTGCTAAGTACTCCATTTGACATTCATAAGTGGAGTCAACTTAAATAAATCAAAGTGGGTGAACCATTGAGGAGTTCTAAGTTCTCTATATGGGTTAATTAATTAATGGTTAAACCGGTTTCTACATATTTAAGTCACACAACTAGGCAATAGAGACTCAGGAATATGCATTTAAATTGACGTGTCCCTTAATCATAATTATAAATATCATGTTCGCATATTGGATTCTAGATTAGTTATTTTAAGGTTAAACTAGGTTCTACAATTGTTTTATTCAAGTTGTATATGAGTCTTTTAAATATACTAATTAACATTACCAGTAATTAAACGCATATATGGCCGATGCAAAAATAGAACAACGCACTACACTTGTGGCCTGTGGGGTCGTTAGGAATCAAAGAAAGTGACTCAATATTCAAGAAACGACCCTTCAATAAAGTATAGTACTGCATATGAATATCAAAATATGCCTTACTTGTTTCTTTAAGTTATTCATTATTATTAAATCATAGTATAGAACAGAAATTTTGCACGGGTAGAGCCTTTTGGGGTTATGATCATTAATCATGAATTACAGTTTAAAGATGGGTATTGACTCAATAATTGTTCATATAGTATGAGTCTATGATATGACTGCCTTTCAATTCAGCCGCATTGTTATTTTTTTATGATATGGTCATGATAACTATAAATACATTGCATATTATTGTAATAATTAAACTATAGGAGTAGTAAACATCAAAAGTTATAGTCCAAAATGACCATAATGCTATATGATTTGGTGGATGTGAACTAGTGAAAAGACCGATTACAAATCATTGCAATAATATGCTGATCACACGGTAAATTATTGCCGAAATAATTGTTGACAACTATCCATTTGGCACGAGTACTCAATATCAATTTGTTTTTTATTCATTAGAAATATTAACGAGTGTCTCCGTAACATTTTTTAAATATCTTTAATAGTGGATTTTTTTTACAAAAAACCGTGTATAAATACATTAGAATTTGTAATATTTGACTTCTTAAAAGAATAAATTTAAAATTTAGAATACTTAAAAGAGTGTTTCGCAGACCCTCAATACAAGGCCGTTTATGGATTTATATCACCTCAAGATTATTATGGTAGGTTTTTACCAATCTTCATCTTACAAGGGGGTATTACATAATACTTCATCTCACTTCACTCCCTCATCCTCAAAGTCTCAACCGGCTATAACATGAAGTCATCTAAAGAGCTTAATAACTTAATCAAATGCTAATTGAATTGATTTTAGTTGGTCAGGAGTTAGTTATAGTAGGAAACTTTGCTATGCAAGTTACTTAATTTACACTCACTTGTATATATAGCAATGTTATAACTACTTTTCATTTTAGATCATTCAATCAATCTATGAGATTTTATCTCTCTTATTGATGTCAATTTGATCTCATAATAGGAGCCTTGGAAAAGAAAAAATAATTGTATATCGAAAGCAATGACTATGTGCAAATTATGTAAGTGCTCACCAAATGTGGTTAAATTACAATATTACTTTTTCAGAAAGTACTGCATATAAGTCTCTGCACACCTTGTCAAAAAAATATAAAAAAAACTCTCTGCACACGTGTAGTTATGATGCAAAGGGGGAGACCCATAAAAAAAAAAGTAAATTTCACTCCCCTCCCCTCAAAGATACTTGAAATACACTCCCCTCTCATCTTATGTTAAAATATACAATTTCCTCCCTTGAAAAATAAAATTTACACTCCCCTCCCTTATAAGATGCTTGAATTACAACCCCCTCCCTTGATAATTAAATATACATTACACTTTAATCTATTTTAACATAAATAAATATTTTTATGATATATATTAATTTTAAACCACCCTTTAAGAAAAATTAATTCATTTCTTTATAATTTAAATGTTAATGATAATTAAATTTAAATATTTTGCTATTGATTTTATAATTTAGAGTTTAAAATTAACTTTTAAATAACCATGGTTTATTGTCGTTAGTAATTTTTCACATATTTTAATTTTATTTTGGCTTGTTTCATATTTTATAATAGGGTTTAAAACTACATGTTAATGAAATTGTGAATAAAAAATAGCAAAAAAATATGTATTCAATTTTTTATTATGTTAAAATAGACCTGCAATACTGTTATTTTCGAAGTGTATTAGATTATTATTTTTTTGCTAGATTATTAAAAATAAAAAAATATATATTGAGGGAGTAAAGTGTAGATTTTAACATAAGAGGGGAGGGGAATGTAATTCAAGCTTTTCTTAGGGGAGGGAAATGTATTTTTCTCTAATATGTTTTGAATAAGAGGGGAGGGGAATGTATATTTTAACATAAGAGGGGAGGGGAGTGTAATTCAAGCATCTTTAAGGAGAGGGGAGTGTAATTTACTCTAAAAAGAAAGAAATCAAGCGGGGTCGGGGGCATTGCAATTTTCTGAAATATGACATGATTAATTGATGATATACCAGTATATTTCACGCCCCTAAGTTAATGATTAATGATTACTCTCTTGATGTGTTAGAATGTTCATTACAATATGAACGAGTTAGTTTAGTGGAAAGGGTTACATTTCTAGAATATGGGGAATCAATGTTTGTATTTTTGTATTTTAGTTGAAAGATGTATTCATATTTAATCTAGCAGTGACGGATTTAGACATTTGATACATGTCGGGTTACAATAGTTTTTTAATGTATTAAAATTTGAGTAAATTACACTCCTCTCCCTTCAAAGATGTTTGAATTACACTTTCCTCCCCTCCCCTCTTATGTTTAAATATACACTCCCCTCCTTTGAAAAGAAAAATGTATACTCCCCTTCCCTATAAGATGTTTGAATTACAATCTTCTCCCTTAATAATTAAATATGCATTACACTTTAATCTATTACAACTTAAATAAATTTTTTTATGATATATAGTAATTTTGAACCACCATTTAAGAAAAATAAATTCATTTCTTTATAATTTAAATATCAACGATAATGAAATTTAAATATTTTGCTATTAATATCATATTTTATAGTATAAAACTAACTTTTAAATAACCATGTTTTATTGTATTTAGTAATTTTTCATATATTTTTATTTTATTTTGGGTTGTTTCATATTTTATATTAGGGTTTAAAACTACATGATAATGAAATTGTGAATAAAAAATAAAGAAAAATATGTATTCAAATTTTGATTATATTAAAATAGACTCGCAATACTATTTTTTTTTCCAAAGTGTGTTAGATTATTATTTTTTTGCTAAATTATTAGAAATAAAAAAATATTGAGGGATTAAAGTGTAGATTTTGACATAAGAGGGGAGGGGAATGTAATTCAAGCTTCTCTTAGGGGAGGGGAGTGAAATATTTTGTAATATATTTTGAATAAGAGGGGAGGGGAGTGTAATTCAAGTATCTTTTAGGGGAGGGAAGTGTAATTTACTATTAAAATTTTAAATTGTTTCTGATTGTATATTTTGTTAGTCAAAATAGTCTCTAACATTAAAATACTTCATTAATATTGTCATATTATCCTTTCAATATACTTACTTATTGTCACTTCAGGGACTATTATGACTAACAAATTACAAAATCAGAGACTATTTTAGAATTTTAATACATTAAAAAGACTATTATGACTATTTATTAAACATTCAGATATCAAAATGACTATCAACCTTTTTTCTAATATATATATATATATATATATATATATGATTTTGCTAGAAGACACCAACTAATTTTTATGAAGGTGTCCTTTAACAAAGTTAACTATAAAGTGAAAATCACATCTTAAGGTGTAGGTCGCTAAAAGACACCTTCATGAGTGGCTTCTAGCAAAACATATATATATATATATATAGAGAGAGAGGTGAGAGGGTTAAATCCTCAACCTTTAGATTAATCATTAGTATGATATTGAATTTTTATCGTTGGAAAAACCCTACTCTTTTTAATGTTTTTCCAAATAGATTCAAATATCTCATATGACATGGCATTAAACAAAAAATGTGACATGAACATTCGGACTAGTTGATGTTGTCACATGGACAATTAACGTCCTCATCATTACCCAACACAACAATTTGCAGAGGATTTTTAATACCATCTCTTGATATATGTATGTATGTATATAATGATACTCTCATCAACTAAATTTTCGCATTGATTTGACATTTAATAAACTTGACAAAATATGTAGCCCAAGGTTCAATTTATTTACAACAAGTTGGTGCCACAGATAATGTAAATTATTCTCCTCACTAAAAATTATCAGAATGGTATCATGACTAATTCGTTTGAGTGCTTTTATATTTATTTTTATTAATTATTCACAGTTAGACTGATGAGTTTTATACTTGATGTTGATATTTTTTTCTTGTTTTTTAAGTGTGAGATTAATTCCCTTCAAAAAAACAATGTGAGATTAATTAGTTGCTAATAAAAAGAATATGTGGACTTGTACAAAAAAAGAAAAGAAAAAGAATATGTGGACACTCTTTAGTGCTAGTTGCTAATTTGTTGTTACTCAATCCCTAATGAGTGGCTAACATTTTTTTTTTTTAAGGAAGAGTGGCTCACTTGCTTATTTCACATACATTAATGAAAACAATACTATAAAAGATACACTTGCTTGATTAATAAAAAACTATAAAACACATTTAATGAGCAGCTCATTTGCTTAATTGTAATTTTATTACCAAATTAAACTTATTACTCCCTCTCGTTCTTTTTAAATATCGTTTTAAAATAGTAACACTAAATTGACAAAGTGTATTTTTGCATATTTTATTCCTATTATACTTTCGTATATATTGTCTTTATAATACATGTGAAGTGTGAAAAAATTGCTGCTAAAAAAAACACAAGTTATGCCTTTATAATATGAGATTCTTCCTATTGTAATCCTCCAACAGTCCATTCACACATAAGACGCTAACTTGGCAAGAAATCTTACCATATTGTTGTTGCCACGTGGATATTTTTATGGTGTGGCAATTTTTTTTCATTTTACCTAAAAAATATCCTCATAATTATTATTTTTTGCCTCAATTATTTTTTCATAAAATTAATTGTGGGGCTGAAATAAAAAAATAGAGCATTTTTTTCTTCTGCGGACATAAAGTCCATAAACGTGACCTATAGATTGGTTTTTCGTTTTTATAATTTTTTACAGGTATACTTAGGACATTAAAATAAGGCCTCTCACATAAAATAGAATTCTTCGACAAAAGACAGATTAATTATAAATTTTGAAAGCGCCAAAAACCAAAACAACTTAAACTTGATCTTAGAAATCAAATTTTGAGATGATATTTTGTAAAGACTTCTTCAAAAGTATATAGAAAAGACTTGCAAAGTTTCATAGTATTCTAAAGACGCTTCAATTTATATTAGTTTTTCGATCAAAATGTGCAAATTTGCAATTTTGTTTCGAGTAAGCACGAACTCACGAGTAAAATTTTGTTCTAAAATTTTACAAGTATGTTTATAACATCATACAAACCTCCACGATAAAGTTTTGAATTATTTGAATGAGGTATCCCTAATAATGAATTTCTTAAAAAGAATCATAATTGTATGTCTCTAGTATAAAAACTTCAAAATGGAGCTAGTTCTTATCATGTTCTAAACATGTCTAGAGATAAACTAAGAGTCATATTAACTAGTGCTCGAGCAAAGGGATGAGGATAAGCTAGGCCGACCTACAGGTGCCTACAGTAGGTCAAGTCAGACTTTTTTCTTAGATAGAGAAGGCTTAGGCTTTTTAAAAAGTCTATTTAACTAAAAAGACCATGCCACGAGCCATATAAAAAGTCTCTTAGACTTATCAGCCATCAGGCCGACTTACTTAAGTAAATGCGAATAATATTGTTTATTACTAATATCAATTTTGTTATATTTTGTACTTTGAATTAAATTATAAATTTGTTCACCTTTTTCAATAATTTAAGCCCATTAATATACTCGTTTTTTTTTTCTTTCATATTTAAGTGTATTATTATAAACTATGATTGAAATATGATATAATATACAGTCAAATTCTTTAAATAATGATGTTAAATATCAAAAGGGGGTTTATCACATTGATCTATTCATATCAGACTTTCATGAGGTCAGACTCATACCTAAAAAATAAGTCTATGATAGGCCGCATGCCTTAAAAAAATTTGATAGACCAAACTTAGGTCTTGCAAAGCCAACCACGGTCTAGTCTATTCCCATCCCTACTAGAGCACTAGCTAAAAAGGTAAATAAAAATAAAATCATTGAAAACAGGAATATTTTTCTATAAACTAATTATGATTTTTTTTAATGTTCTATTTCTATAATTTGTGATTTTGTTTTATATCTTGATCTTTCAACATATCAGTCACTCAAGAGGCATTGGTGTAAAATAAAATCTTACATAAAAAACAAAAGTAAATTACATTCCTCTCCCCTAAAAGATATTTGAATTACACACCTCTTTTCTCTTATGTTAAAATATACACTCCCCTTCCTTAAAAATAATAATTTATACTCCCCTCTTATATAAGATGCTTGAATTACAACCCCCTCTCTTACTAATTAAATATGCACTACACTTTAATCTATTTATCTTAAATAAATATGTTTATCATATAAACTAATTTTGAACCACCATTTAAGAAAAATAAATTCATTTCTCTATAATTTAAATGTCAATGATAATTAAATTTAAATATTTTGCTATTAATTATATGTTTTAGAGTATAAAATTAATTTTTAAATAACCATATTTTATTTTCTTTAGCAAGAATTTACATATTTTAATTTTATTTTGGGTTGTTTCATATTTTATATTAGGGTTTAAAACTATATGTTAATGAAATTGTCAATAAAAAATAGCTAAAAATATGTATTTAAATTTTGATTATATTAAAATAGAATCGCAATGTTTTTTTTCAAAGTATGTTAGATTATATTATTTTTTTGCTAGATTATTAGAAATAAAAAAAAACATTGAGGGATTAAATTGTAGGTTTTAACATAAGAGGGGAGGGGAATGTAATTCATGCTTCTCTTAGAGGAGGGGAGTGAAATATTTTCTGATATATTTTAAATAAGATGGGAGGAAAGTGTATATTTTAACATAAAAGGAAAGATGAATGTAATTCAAGCATCTTTGAGGGGAGGGGAGTGTAATTTACTCAAAAAACAACTATAATATCTCTTATTTTAATAGTTAAGCCGACTCTTTTAAGTCGATATGGTGGATGCAAGAATTGGATCATAAGCAGTCACATCTCTATAAAAAGACAAGAGAAAGATGAATTTTGGTTTTTTGAAGAAGAGAAAGATGAATTTAAAAGGCCTTCAAAATGATTGGGTTAATATCACTTCTGTGAATATGAGTCACGTTCCATCCTTTAGGTGAATAGATGTGAGTTTTGTTTATTGAAAGTGTGAATTTTTTTTAGTAGAGTGTGAATTTTTTTTCTTAGATGGTAAAGTCTTTAAATAAAAACATTTACACTGTGTTCACCTTTACCATCTCCATATCCATCTTTAGGAGAATATTTTTAGTAAAGAGTGAGCCGTGCTAGATTCCTTAAAAAAAGAAAAAAAAAATATAGCCGTGCTAGACAAAAATAACTTTGTATGGCCGTACGAGGTTGCATCTAAAGCACGTGCACGGTGGATTGCACGTGATATATTCCCTGTTAAGATTTTTTTTTTCTTTAACTACTAGTGTTCATTCATTATGAATTGTGAATTTTTCATTTTTTTAATGGAAAACTAACTCATTTTTTTTTTCTAGCTAAAACCATGACTTTCACGGTAACACTTGGGTGACATAGAATGGATGACATTGGTCAATCACAATATCACATGTGTCTTTTTTCTCTCTCTTCCACAATGATTATGACATTATGATTGGTCAATGTCACCCAATTCTATGTCACCCAAATGTTATCCGACTTTCACACTAGTATGTCCTGTGGCAGTAGGAAAAGCCCTTGGTTTATATCACGCTATGCAGAGATGATATGCGGTTTGATAATGCGATTTCGTGGTAGATTTCAAGGTAAGAGTTGATACTTTTCACTCTAGTAGAAGCGATGTTGCATAATTTGGATTTATCATAGCCACTGCAAGTATCTTTCTCATCTCGGCTCACAATCTCTAGGGTGGAGTTTAATAGACGATAAACAAATTTGATTGCTCGTGTCTTAATAGGATTCAGGAGAGGCCATTTTATATGCTAGTTCCACCCTTTATTTTGAAGTACCTTATTGTATTAACTCTATTATTATTAATGAAATGCAATAAGTATTTTTTCCTAAAAAATAATTAAATAAAGTGGCATCAATACGTATATGGATATGATAATAATCTTGAGAGCTAGCATTATATATGACCGCCTTAGAAAGTTAATGAGCAACCACATTAGATTCTCTCTTGAAAACTTAACATGAGAGTTGTTACAACTAGATATCGACATTTTCTAATGATAATAACAAATTCATAAACATCATGCCAATTGATATTGAAGGTGTCAAGCCGTCAACTACAGTTTTAAAATCAGTGGTAAAAATAAAATTATCAAATCCAAGCTTTATGATCTCAGAAATCGCAGTGAGTAGTGCCTTCGGCTCACCAATTTGCACATAAAAGATAGGTTCCACTCAAGTTGTTCTTGCACCAGTAAGCAATCCTCATCTCTAATAAATACGTCAATCTCGACTTTATTCGAATGTGATGAAAAGAATGCACCAACGTTGCACTTTAAGAAATCGTGTGGAGGGTGTGTCCACTTGATTTTGTTGTGCTCTAACACTTACCAAGTTATTTCTTCTTCTACTACCTTCATGGGTGGCTCCACTCTTCAAATAACAACTTTCATTTATAAATTATGTCAATGGGACGTTCCGTTTTATTTTTCTAAATGGTGTTATTTCTCCGTTTCTATAAACTCCAAAGAGTTACATCAAACAACCCCTTTTATGTCCTTAGAAAGATTTTTGCATGTGACTCAAAATCGAGTTTTTGGAATTGTGGACAATCGTTAGACAATTTTTAGGCAGAACCTGGTGGTAGCTACTAGCAAAAAATCGTGGTGCGATATGTAAAATTGTGACACGATTTTGAGATAAGGTAAAAGTATTGTACTATGTACGAGTTTTATCGTGACACAATTTTGACATGTTATGGACACGATATAAGCATTCATTGTTCAACTAATTCCAGCATGCCTGAATTCCACGAAACTGTCACACACTTACTGCAACTCGTGAATAAGTGTATCTGGTTTATTGGTTCTGTTGTACACCATGGGCAATGGCCTAAAATTATGAATTTTCCATTTAGTAGTAGTTAGCTTCTAGTTATGAGATAATATATATAGAAATTGCATAGGAATGAAAGGAAAACAAACAACACATCGTGCCGCTAAAGATTTAGTATTTTTTTATAAGATTTTGTTTGTGAGTTTTGAGGGAAGGGGAAAGAAAGACTTAGGAGGAGAAGAGAGGGAAGGGAGAAAGGAGGAAAAGTCTTTCCTTTGTTTAAGAGTTAATGAAACCAACAAGAAAATGAGATGGATGGTTTATGTGATAAGTTTACTATTTTACGCTTTTTTTTTCTTCTTAAAATCAATACTTTGTGTCATATTTTGTAATTTATCTTATAATTAATTTTTTTTAACTAAATCATATTTTTTAATTAAATCATCTTTATCAATTGTTATTAAAAAAACAACTTATTAAAAATAACTTATTTTATGAAAAACTACGTCTTACGATCACTTTTTAAAAATCAGCTTATCCAAAACAACTTATTTGTACAAAACAACTTATTGCGATCTATTTTTTAAAAACAACTTATCTTTTGAAAAACAGCTTATTACGACCTCTTTTTTAAAAAATAGCTTATTCAAAATAACTTATTTATGCAAAACAGCTTATTACGATTTATTTTTTAAAAACAACTTATTCAAAACAGCTTATCTTATGAAAAATAGCTTATTACGACCTCTTTAAAAAATAGCTTATTAAAAACAACTTATTGTGCAAAACAACTTATTACGATCTATTTTTCAAAACAACTTATCTTATGAAAAATAGCTTATTACAACCTCTTTAAAAAATAGCTTATTCAAAACAATTTATTTATGCAAAACAACTTATTACGATCTATTTTTAAAAACAACTTATCTTATGAAAAACAACTTATTACGATCTTTTTAAAAAAACAGCTTATTCAAAACAACTTATTAATGCAAAACAACTTATTACGATCTCTTTTTAAAAAGCAATTTATTCAAAACAACTTATCTTATAAAAACAGCTTATTCAAAATAGCTTATTACGATCTCTTTTTAAAAAATAACTTATTCAAAACAACTTATTTATGCAAAACAAATTATTACGTTCTCTTTTGAAAAAACAGCTTATTCAAAACAACTTATCTTATGAAAAACAACTTATTTCGATATCTTTTTAAAAAACAGCTTGTTCAAAATAGTTTATTTATGCAAAACAGTTTATTACGATATCTTTTTCAAACTAGTTTACTTATGCAAAACAACTTTTTACGATATCTTTTTAAAAATTAACTTATTCAAAATAACTTATCTTATGAAAAACAACTTATTACGACCTCATTTTAAAAAATAGCTTATTCAAAACAACTTATATTATGAATAAGCTGTTTTGCAGAAAATAGATCTCTTTTGAATAAGCTGTTTTTTAAAAAAGAGATCGTAATAAGCTATATTGCATTAATAAGCAATTTTGAATAAGTTGATTTTTAAAAAAAAGATTATAATAAGTTGTTTTGTATAAGTTGTTTACGGGCTAATATAAGCCTCTTAAAAAAAAACTTTTTGGATAAACGAAATAACAATAGTTATTTTAAAACTCATACAAATAAGTGAAGAAATCATATTCAAATCCCAATTAGAGAATTCGATCTAACAATTTCAACATTTCTTAAAAATGTCTTCAATAATTACATGAAGTTCTTGATATTTATATCTTAAGTTTCGTTCTCGCCACATTAGTTGCAGAGAATCTGGGTCCCATTAGAAGGTTGGGAATATACTTTTTTTTTTTTTTTTTTTATAGAAGAGAGCCTATAGATAGACTCCAGGCCAAAGTATAAACAAAGATATAAAAATTGATTGTGATTATTAATTAACTTTCAAGCTCAAGCCGTTGAGTCAACAGATTTTTAAATTCGCCAAGTGGGCCATATAGTCTTTGTTTCGTATAAATAGCAAGTGAAAACTTCCTTTGCTGCATCAAAATACAAGTGATCACTCACAAATGTCCTAAGAGCCTCTTCTTCACAAAATCATCATCCCCTCTGATCTCTCTCACTTTACATATTCCTTCACCCAATCGCCACGTTTTTTGACACCACGGTACGTACAATACATTTATATCCATAACTATCGTGTGTCCATTTAATTTCGTAGGGTACTACTATACTTGATTAAAAAAAAATTCCCCTGCTTTAGCTTCTCTGTTTTGGTAAATATGGAAGCAAATATATTTCCTTCATATTTCATATAAGTCTAATATTGCCTAAAGATTAAGCTCGTTTGTTTTTAGCACTTTCCTCACCTCCCTTACTAGATTCTCCTAGTTTTTATTTGAGGTTTATTATTTGAAAACTATTTTTTGGACAATTTATGAAACAATCTAAGATATACAAAAAAATATAGATATTGACACGAAAATCAAATGAAAAGAGAAAAAGAATAAAAATATAATGATAACATGAGAGAGAATTGTTGCAAAAATTATCATAAAATAGTTCTATAAATATCATTTTTCTTTTTATTTTGTGTTTAGTCCTAAAAAATTATGGATTCAATTTGTATACATCACTCATTGTAAATATTTTTGACACTTCAATAAAATATAATCGTTTGATCAATAAAAACTTTTGACTTTACTAATAATTATTTTTAAAGTCATTCATATAAGTGGTTGTAATTTGTTGATAATGTAAATTTGTTTACAATACACTACCAATATTCAACTCATAAATCATTACAACTTTACGGGCATACACATATTAAACTATGAAAGTTACATATGTATATATTGTGTTTCTCAAAAAAAAATGTATATACAATTTTTTTTTATCATATCACTTGTGTAGTTGTGTGCATGTCCCTTTCCATTTAACTGATTTGTAAAATGGTATTCATCAAAGATCTTTAGTAACAAATTGTTTCAAAATAATACCCCATTATGAGATGATAAAGTTATAGTGCTATTTATGATTTTATATCATGATGGTGACTAATTAATTATAAAAAATGTTTGGTCAACTTTGCAGATATAGTTAAAAAAGAAGAAGAAAAATGATTATGGTGCCAGCAACTTCATCCCCTGCCTGCAAACAAGAACTGTCCCTAATAAATTTCCAAAAGGGACTCAATAAAATGGAGTCTTTATTTCACAACCGAAACAAAGATAAGGTGGTAGTGATAATGGGGGCCACAGGAACTGGAAAGACCAAATTAGCCATAGAATTGGCCAAACATTTTCAGCCAGCTGAAATTGTGAATTCAGACAAAATACAAGTTTACAAAGGTCTTGACATTACAACAAATAAGGTGACAGAAGAAGAGTGTGATGGGGTCCCACACCATCTCTTAGGTGTATTTGATCCTACCATAAATTTCACTGCCAATGATTTTTGTTATCATGCTTGTTCAGCCATTGATTCCATTGTGGAAAAAGATGGATTACCCATTATTGCTGGTGGTTCAAATTCTTACTTAGATACCTTGGTGAACCATTGCCCTGAATTTAAGTTAAGGTATGAATGTTGTTTTCTATGGGTTGATGTTTTACCACGTGTACTTCATTCTTCACTTCAATCGCGCGTTGATCGTATGATTGAAGCTGGTCAAGTTGATGAAGTTCGTGAATTTTTTGACCCTTTTGGTGATTATACTAAAGGGATTCGAAGAGCTATTGGGGTGCCAGAATTTCATGATTTTCTTGTAGCGGAAGCAAATTCAGCGGATGAGAGAATTAAGAAGAGGCTTCTTGAAGCTGCCATTAGTAAGGTTAAGATTAATAATTGCACGCTTGCAAATCAACAAGTTCAAAAGATTCGTCGATTAAATGGAATGTGGAAAAGGAGTATGCATCGTCTCGATGCCACTGAAACGCATCTTGGAAGTGGTTCGCGCACTAGTAAGGAAGTGTGGGAGGAAAATGTGCTTGCAAAAAGTCTTGTGATACTCTACAACTTTCTCTATGGTGAAGCACGCGCCCGCTCTAGAATTTTGTCACCAACTAATGTAATTGCCAACTTTTCTGCACCATCGCAGACGCTGGCATTGCCTGCCGTGGCGGCAATCCGTTAGAGGCAGTGGGACAGAGAATCTACATACAAAGGTTTTGCACAATTTACATGTTTGACGCACCAAGGCATTCCACATCGTTTTTGGTCTTACTTTCCGCCTGATGTTGCGGCGGCAATTCGTGAGAGGTGGTGGGACAGGGAATCTACATACAAAGGTTGCACAATTGACATGCTTGACGCACCATAGCATTCCACATAGTTTTTGGTCTTACTTTCCTTTTCATTTTGGGTATCTTTTTGATAGGTTATTCTATAGAAAAAATTGTATTTTTTTT
The DNA here is from genome assembly GCA_958299785.1 of Medicago lupulina. NCBI lineage: Eukaryota > Viridiplantae > Streptophyta > Magnoliopsida > Fabales > Fabaceae > Medicago > Medicago lupulina. Next base: position 8,168,687 of record OY283139.1, on the reverse strand, counting down.
TTTGTTTTTGTTCTTTTGGGTTACATCGGGATTGGAATACTGTTACATACTGGAGTGTATTGCATATAAATTAATTAATTAAATATATATTAATGGAGCATGGCATATACGATCCGTTTTTTAAATTATTTGCTAATGTGGTGAACCGAAAGTGTAAAAATGCTTCTTAAGAGCCTCCACATCGGTGAATTCTAAAAATAAATATTAATATTTTTACAAGTAGAATTTTAGTTCCCTAAAAAAACGAGTAGAATTTAGTTTTTTTTTTTTATCTCAACTGCATAACTAATTTTATACTCCTTTCGACCCTATTTACAAAAAATCAATTGACTTTTTAGATAAATTAAATAATTTATGTATCTAGTTTAAAATCTAAATAAGATATATAATTTATTCAACGTATCTAAAAATCAATTTTTTTTATTTTATAAAAAAGACAGAAGAGATTGTCTTCTATTTCAGTCGGTTGCTGAGATAAAAATATGCTAGGCTTCTAATTTTTTTAAGTCTCTTGGTAGACATCTTTTACGAGTCGGTAGTCGCTGTTTTCTTATGCTTGTTCATTGCCACAGTGTCTTAATTGGCTCGAAAGGTCGCTTAAAGCTTGAATTTTTCTTGTTAAGGGGGACCGTTGATTCCTGAATTTGTCCGTGTTGGTGCATATCATTTTATTAAAAAAAATAAATCAAAATGCATTAGTTACAAATTTACTTGCTGCTTGTTATTCTCTTGAATACATTTCCAGCAGTTTTTACTGCAGAAGTACCTACGGGATGCGTGCAGGAAACATGATCGTGGACAGGAAAAACTCCTTAAACACTAACCAAAATTTTCTTGAGGAGTTTTTCCACTTACGAATAATATCCCAAGATTCTTTCTTGCGGATTCTAAAATCTTCAAGAAACGATTACGCACAAAAGTATTACATGAAAACCTAAATCCTTGTTAAAATCCACGTGAAACTAATTTCCTACGTAAATTTTTCTGAAATTCTACCGGAAAAACGTGGATTTCTATTATAATTACCTTCGTTTAATTTTATTTTAATAACAAATATATGTTTTTAATATCATATTCTTATTTAAGTTTATGAAAATTTGTTTTCATGATTAAAAAATATTTTTGGCATAATAATATCAATCAAATATAATAAAGTTTTGATTATTTTAGAAAAATAAAGTTTATGCTTTTTGCAAAACCTTCCCGTACGGGTATAATTTGTGGTGTGCGCTGCATTAAGCATATGATTAAAGGTGGGTCCAATTAAAAAGTTTGAATTAACTTGATTGATTTGTGATGGGAATGGAAGTATAAGTCCCATGCCCCACTAATTATGGTGGGTCACTTGTCCCTTTTTCCATTTTCTTCTAATTAATCTTTCGATTGGACTTTGAGTTGAACTAGACTCTAAGCCGTACCCCACGACCTTAATAACATCTAGTACTCCACTAATTATATTTAGATAAATAATGTTTGAATAATTATTTTTTTATAATTTTTAAGACAACTCTTTCATATTTTTATTATATTTTTATTCTTTTTTCCTTTTTTTTCTCTTTTTTTTTTATTGTCATAGTCTAATCAAAAGAGAGAGAAAAAATGTTGTCACAAAAGTTGTTTAAAATTGAATGTACAAATATCATTCCTCTTGTATTTACTATGAAATATATCTGGTACTATCATACTTAATTTGTAGTTAAAGTTGATTTACCATCTAAAATAACTAAAAAGAAAAGGATGTTGAAGATCGTATAATTTATCATGTAAAATTTAAGGGGATCGAGTTTGGATGACCTGAATCAACTCAATTGACAATATTCATATTCTTAATTAATATGTGTGATTTTTTTACAAACATCTTAATTCATTTTCATCCAAATTAATTGTTCTTTGTTAATTTTAGTTATTTTAAAGTGGGTACTAATATTATAGATTGATGTATTTTGGATAAAAGACCTAAAGTTGCAAAGCCCTCAAGTAAAAATAACACTTGGTGTGATTATTGTACACAGAAGGTTTTTCTCTTTTTCAAAATATGAACTGAAATGTGTGTGATCTTTTGACCGTTTGTACAGTTAATGAAGGATACATTTCCTCTAAAATAGATACTAAATTTTTTATAATAAATATTGTATGAGATTCCTGAAAATAGAAAAGTTTTTCTAAGAAAAAGGTGAAATAAAGTTCTCATGAAGATGAAAAAAATATTATGTATAATTACTTATTATAATCCATATTTTTAAGGTTTTTTGAAATATTATAATGTTAATTAAATATCTTTTTTCTAAATACTTTAGAATAAAATTTACATTTATATATTTCAAGGAATGTTATTCCTAAAAATAAATTTAGTTAACTTGGTCAATGATGATGGGTTTTTATACCACTAAAAGAATTAAATTAACACAATGCAAGAAAGAAACAAATATATTTAGTGACAAAATTTTACTTATTTATTTCTACTATTTTTCCTATTGATATTTTTTTGGGTAGTATTGTTAGGTAAACGAGTTTTTATTTTTATTTTTTATGTTGACCCTTTGGTGTTTAAGGGAAGAGAGTGATAGTAATATTAATATGTTTGATTAAGATGTAAGTATCCACTGATTACATATTGTTTTACTTAAAAATTGAATTTAGATTCTCCTAAATAATTTAACCTTTAATAGAACTCATTAACTTTTTGAGTTTAATTACTTTATAAAAAAACGAGTTTTGTATATGCGAAATGTGAGTAAAATTGTTCTTGCGAGTTTAATTCAGTTGGTAGGGACATTACATAATATATGTAGGAACCAATGTTCAAACCTCAGACACCCACTTATTTTCTTTTAAAAAAGAATTTTTAATCTCTAAATTACTTAAAAAAAAAAAGAGTGAAATCATAAATAAATTTCCATTTTGTATTCTAATGCAAAGTGTTTATTGGAATCAAGGAAAAAGAAACTCAAAGGTGCGTGATATATAACACACATGCAACTTCCTTTATGCTTCCACTCACCACCCCATATTTAAAAAGGTAAGCGCATTACAATTTTGATTCCCCAAACCTTCCCTTTTAAGGTATTTTAGGAGTTGAATATTGGAGGTAAAGATTTCAAGAACTAACTAATTATATATTTTAAATTTTTGTAAAAAAAAAAATCTCTATATTTTAAATTATATATAATTGATATTTTGCATTTTTTAAAAGAATAACATGAAAAATGATTAAATAATACTCCTATAACGTTTAATTTATTTTAAAAACATTTAATAATACCTGTAATTTTAAAAAGAAAAGTAAGTTATTTTCACATATTTTGTCCCTTCAGAACTCTTGCGGTTTATTTCAAAAAAAAAAAAAAAACCTTGCGGTCCAAACATAACTATAAAGTATTTATGTTTATGGAAAAGGTTGTTGTACTAAATCAGCAAATTTGCTAAAAAAAATAATAAAAATATCAGAGAATTAATCCTTGAAAAAATTGATAAAAAGGAAGCAGAATTAAACATTTATTTATATACACACACATTAACAATGCATGTATGGTCAAAATCACCTTTAGTATAAAGGGGGCATAGTCTTGGCTTTGCATCCCATATAATATATAAATTTATTATCTATATCTATCTATATATAAAAAAAGAAAAGGAGAAAAAGGAACTATGAGCAATGATTTTCCCACGATTCCATTAGCATCTTGGTCCACATCAAACATGCATAGAATAAATAATTTTCCAAGTTTGTAATATAAAAATAGAGTATCTATTCTTAATTTCTTATCAGTTGAGTAAGTGTGTGGAGAGAGATCACTGATGCATAAGCATTTTAGTTAGCAGATATTATTATTAATTTATTTAAGGTTATCAATTAGGTCTGTACGTGACATTTGTGACTTATAGATTACAACTTGAAGTATATTATCAATAAATTGCTGCTGCCAATGGCTTCTTCTGTGCCTGTCATTTCTATTGAGATTAATAGATGAAACATTACAAACGAAAGACAGTAATATACGATATATATAATTGCACTATGATACTCTAAAAGTTGAAATAGCACCGAAGATAGAGATTAATATTTTTTATAAATTTGTCTATAATTATGTTAAAAGTTTCATATTATATGTGATAAGACCAAAATATGTGTTTATAAGTGAGCTAAACCTTTTTTTAGGAAATAAGTGAGTTAAACCTAAAATAACTTCATTAAGATAATGTCGCAATAGGTCAGTGACAGATTTAAGATTTTTGAATAGTGGAGGCACCATATATAAAAATTTATAGCAATAATAATTGTCCTTTACAATTTTTCATATTATGAAAACTTTGTATGATTTTTTCATTTCAATATCAATAAAAATACATTTATCTATATAAATAACTAAACAATCAGTTATCCGATCATCTCTCATTCAATTTCGCGTCTGATGCTTTATAATATTCATATTATCAAGAAAGAATTTGAGATATATGACGATATGTGTGGGCCAAAAGAGAAATGATTTGTGATAAATACAGTCATGTGGTCAAATTATCAACTATTAGTACATTATACTACTAAAAAAAAGTTTCTAATTTTTTTGTGTAGACACAAGCCCACACATTCACCAACATACATCCGTCCCTGCAATGGACCCCTAGTCACAGGGGCAAATTGACATCTAGTCACCAATTACTAATATATAGATTATTTTTTGAGCAAATAGTCACTTTAGTCCCTAGCTCTGCACCTCGCTGTCACATAGGTCCCTGACTCAGGATTAAATACAAACAAGTCCCTGACTCTACACTTCCGTTATCACTTTAGTCCCTGTCGTTAAAAAAATCTGTTAAGTGATGATGTTGCACGCTGACAAGGAGTATGGCGTGTCACAGGGACTAAAGTGAAAGTAAAAAATGGTCACTTTGGTCCCTGAATCGAAAATCAATATCATCAACTTACTGTTAGGTCCCTGCAGACCGTGTATACTTACTGTCAGTTAGGTCCCTAAATCGAAAATCAATATCATCAACTTACTGTTAGGTGCCTGACTGTGTATATTTACTGTCAGTTAGGTCCATGACAGTAAAAACGAAATTTCACTATGATCCTTGGCAAGTTACTGTCAGAATTGTCTATAATATACTTAATTCATTAAGACCTTTAATGCAGGTACTACAATGCAACCAATAAGCATTAGTGAATGATTAAGACCTCTATTTTATATTTCTAGTCTTAACTCTTTTTTTCACTAAACCTGCACACAAACTTAAATCATGATAGAATAGATAAATAAGGTAGTTCTCAAATTAGGAGCATAACTTAAATCATCTTAGAATAGATAAACAAGGTAGAGTTCAAACATAATAAAAAAAAAAGTGAATCTGTAGTGTAGAACTTGTTCACACTTAAATCATATATGTTTTTCTTTTGCTTGTTATTACAAAACCAACTAAATTACTGTTAGTAATTTGCCAAGGATCTTAATGAAATTTTGTTTTTACTGTCAAGGACCTAACTGACAGTAAGTATACACAATCAGGGACCTAATAGTAAGTTGATGATATTTATTTTCGATTCAGGGACCTAACTGACAATAAGTATACACAGTCAGGGATCTAACAGTAAATTGAGGATATTGATTTTGATTTAGGGGACCAAAGTGACCATTTTTTACTTTCACTTTAGTCCCTGTAACACGTCATACTCCTTGTCAACGTGCCACATCATCACTTAACAAATTTTTTTAACGGCAGGGACTAAAGTGATAACGGAAATGTAGAGTCAGAGACTTGTTTGTATTTAATAATGAGTCAGGGACCTATGTGACAGCGAGGTGTAAAGTCAGGGACTAAAGTGACTATTTGCTCATTAATTTTTAGAAGGTCTGCTATAATTTTTGGTTGTGTCAACTCAATCATACAACACTGGTTAGAAAAGTAATGACTACCACCATTTATAAAAATATGTTCAGACCATATCTAATGTGTGAACTTTATACACACTCCTCACACCATAATTGAACATCTAAAGCGTGATTTGAGTAACTCGATAGGGGTGACCCGATATATCAAGTATACCAATGATTCTTGAATTGAGTCTAATACATCTAAATTTTGGATTGAGTCTAATTCAATCTTACAAATCCAACGTGTAACTAAGTGAGGATCAATCACATCTATATCTATATCTATATCTATATCTATCTATCTATCTATATTATATACAATTGAGAATGAATTACAATGACTAAAATTAAATGCTTCTATTCTCTTGGCCATCCACATGAGCATTTTGCCACTTGGCAATTGTAAATTGTTTTTCTCATTTTTTGTCACAATAACTATAAAAGGCAATATTCAAAGGAGACAAATAGAACTAACTTGCATGAGACTTATTTTTTTTGCATTTTTTTGTCACCAAGAATAATACCAGTAATGCTCTAATAAATTTTTTTTTATACAAATCAATTTTATTTTTTTAATCACCATCTAACCAACTATATTATGAAATGTACAATTTATTTAAAGTATATGAGATGATTTCTTAAAAAATTAATAAATGGTTTTTTTTATTTGAACCAAATATATACAATTTTAATATTATTTAACACCTAAATACCTAAATATGAAGCTTGTCCTAAGGAACAAAATCTCATTCTAAATAATTCACAACGGAAAATATTTAAGTTTGTAAACAAAAAAATAAATATTTTAAATAAAAGTTTCAGTCAACAAAAAATTAAATGTTAGAGTTGAGAAATACTGGATTTTAATTCCCAATAATATTCCATAAAAACAATTAATTTGATCAAATTTTTATAATGTCAAATTCTACTAATCACAAACTCAAATTTGATGTATATAGATGGAATTTGATAGTGCATACATCACATATTATTAATAGCTTTAAATGTCTCTAATTGGTTCTCAATTTTGAACAAACTTTGGACTCTAAAGTGTGATATTTTTAGCCTATAACCGGTGTTTTATATAAAATGTTCCTGCTAATATAGAATAGAATACTAAAGATTAAATGTATAGCATGAGTCAGAATCTAATAAATTTAATTTAATTTCTGTCTTAATATTTTAGGTTTTGATTTTTTTCCATCATATTTTCCATCTTATTATTTCAGAGATGTTCTTTTATGTTAGACATGTTATTGGCCTAAAAAAGAAGCTTAAAGATTAGCTACAAAGTCCTTTTTTTTTTTATTGGTTTCGCTCTGAAATAATTTTAAAGTAGAATTTATGTTATGAACTCAAGTTTAAGATCTTAATAAATAGACCGATTTGAGTCAAAAAAATATATAATGATTCTCAACTGATTAGTGGATTCCACCAAATAACGAATTGATTAGAAGAGCCTAAGTTTGATTGCCAAGATTTTTTTTTATTAATTTTGTTGTTTTATGGGATTGCCAAGATTAATTTAATATCATCATTTTAAACTATTGAATATTCTATTGAACATAATTGGATATCTAAATTAATGCATAGAGAAATTTGTGTTGTTAATCAATAATTGATGATCATTTTGATTGGTACCTATTTAATTGTCGTATTATTACTAATCAGTTTTGAATTTTCTTTGAGCGTAAAGAGGGGTTTTTGCATCCTATAAATATATAAGACACAACGGTGAGAAGGAAAGTTATTTAGATAAACTCATCTTAATTAAAAAAAGTGATTTCTTTTTATTTTGATTACTATCACGATGTCTATTTTCCTACTTATTTTTCCTAAACGATGTTTCTGTTATGTTTTTTTCACTTATATTTTTTATTATGATCATGATTTACATCCATGAATGTCAACTCAAATGTTGTAGTGTTAGGGAAAAAATGAGATTAAACAATAGCAGTTGTTTTTATATTTTTTCCTAAACAATTTGTTTGCTTCTAAACTATAATTTCTTTATTTATTTTTTGTTATGTTCATGATTTGCAGCCATGTTTTTGTTAAATATTTTTTACTAAATATTTGTTTTGTCAGTCTTTTGACATAATAGTTAACCTAAATATTGTCGTGATTTATAACATCTAAGACTCTACTTGAAATTATTTTCTGATGGTGAGGATTGTTAGAATGCGTCGTATGACTGAAATGTTAAAATCTCAAGAGTCACACTCATTAGTTTGAAATGGTCATAATAGATGTTGAGGTTATCACTATTTGTTTTTGTTTTTAGTGTTCTTATATTAAATTGAAAGCGTTTCTCGGTACATCTAACTTTGGATTTTGATTTTTTTTTCTTTTCAGGAAAACCGGATTCATGCAATAGCCAAAAAGAGGCTCATATACATGTTTGTAAAATAATTGAGAGAATGTGTTGTTTGTATTATCAATTTGTTCCATGTAGTCAAGAACACGCGAGAATATCATACTATTAAAGACAATTTCAAGATAGATAAAGCGTATGACACTAAATTTACAAGGGTTACCAATAATGATTTACCATGAAATTTGTATCAATTCAATCCACGGGTTGGTATCCACCAAGATGATTTTGACATAAATTTTTTGGTTGGAAAATTTGTTTATAAACAATTTCATCGTAATAATATAAACTATCACACTATGGTGTTATTGTTTATTCTACTCATACATTATTGGTTTACTAACTACTATTAAAAAAAATATAGAATATGTTAGAAATAACTTCAAAGACAAAATTTTGGTCATATAGTAAACACTTTTTGTTATTGAAACAAACCATCAACATAGTCAACACTTTTTTTAACATGGTTTTTTTAGGCAGGTGCTTTTTTATATTGTTTTTTAGATCAAGCTTCTTCCATTTTTAATTGTGAACAAGCATATCGAATATTTTTTTAAAAAAATAATCATGTTTTAACAGGGCCCACTTCAATTTATATTAATCAAACTAGATATTTTCTATTGCACTCAAATATAAAAATGAATAATTTTTGACAAAAAAGATTAAAACAATGTCATAAAAATAATAAAATAGGGCCCACTTCAATGAAGGTCAGCACACTTGGTATAGGGAGTTAACTTACCCGCGAGGTTGTGTGTTTAACTTCTGTTGTTAGTGTGATGATCTTTTTGATAGGTGATATCAGAGGCGGAGCTACATTGCAGCCAGGAGATGCAAGTGAACCCCCTCAACTCTTGAAATTTATACCAAATTTTCTCTGTTTTGTTATTTTGAACCCCCTCAAAATTATATCTTGCACCTTATTGGCTCTTGCACTCACTTTGTCTCTTCTCTCAAATATCAATAGTAAGTTAAATTAACTACATTGTGACACGGCATGCTAGCTGTCCAGTCTGTAAAGCTTGACTCAGCACATGTTTTATATATTATTATGAAAATAGTATACATAAAATCACAAAAGTGGCCATGACCCAAAGCCATGCCATGCAATTTTTTGTTTCATAGATATATGTTACACCCCAGTTATTTTTTTAGTGTTAACCTTCCGGTTATATAGAAATGGAGCCGAAGTAATACCGATTGTTAGAAAAGAAATAAAGTTTGTTCGAGAATTGTTTCATTTATAAATCGAATTCAGATTCTTTAAAACGATTTGTTTCTTCAGTGAAGTTTCATCAATCACTTGGTTTGTTATGGCTCAGTTCTATCGATAAATATATATTTATAACATTTAAATTGTATTAGGATGTTTATTGTCGTATTTACAAATTATACACCATCTAGTCATTATTATAAGCAAAATGTAATATTTTAGATTCATTCATTAATTAAATGAATTTAAAATGTAGATTTTTGCTTATAATATAAGTGAAGTTTTAAATTGTATTAGGATGTTTGGTATAATATAAGTGAAGTTCTAAATTTTCTTTTATAAAAAAATGATTATATAACAAAAAATTGTAAAGTATTTAAAGTTTTTAAATATATATAAACGTCTATAAATATACGACTCTTTTAAGATTTTTATCTATCCTTTTTTTTTTTTGAAGAATTCTCTATCCCTTTTTATAAGTCTCGTTTCAGATTTTTAACTTTATTAATTATTTTTTGCCGTCTTAGTGTCAAACACACGTTGAACCCCCTGGCTTGGGGTCCTGGCAACGCCACTGGGTGATATGTAAGGACCTCTACTAACGTTTACTGAGCCTTGAGACCTACTCTAACCATGGTAAACCTCTGAAGTCTAAAACCTAAAATGATAAAATAATTTAAATGAAGAGAAACAATGGAATAAAAAATTCACTTCAAAGATATGTATATTCCCTTTATATATAAGATATGCATACATTTTGACATATATTTTACTTTACTTTTTTAATAAATATTATAAATATAAATTAAAATGTATATTAAAAAAAGGTCAGCACTAATTTTCCCGTGCATGGCACGGGTTTCAAACTAGTTTATAAACATATGTGATGAAAGAATAGTTTTCTTTCTCATATATTTAAAAAAACAGTAATTTCTCTTAATTAGATATAAAACAACAACACATAACAAGATTTTGCCAATTATTTTTTTTACCTAATTTGCTAGTTACAGGATGTGATTAAAATTATTATCTTATGTTTCTTTGTAGTCTACCTTCTTAAATGGTTGGCAGTGGCTCCCGGATCCTTCAGGGGTACTCAGTTTATGGTGTCTATGATATGTTCACTACTCAGGAGCACCCGCCTGAGTGTTTAGCCTCAGATTTCATTTGGCACAAACAGGTTCCGTTGAAGGTCTTCATTTTCGCGTGGCGGTTGCTTCGTGATCGATTACCAACTAAGGTGAATTTGGCGAGGTGCAGTATCATTCCTATAGTAGATTGGTTTTGTGTGGCTGGTTGCGGTCTTGAGAAGGATGTTCAACATTTGTTCCTCTTGTGTAGCACTTTTGGTACTCTGTGGCAGCTAGTGCGGTCGTTGATCAGTTTTGATGGTGCAAATTCTCAGGTGATTACAGATCATTTCCAACAGTTTATTTATTATACATATGGTCTGAAATTGCGACGGTATTTTCTTCAGTTGATTTGGCTACTGTGCGCTTGAATTGTGTAGAATGAATGTAACAACAAGTTATTTAAGCAGAAAGAAAACACTATGTTTCCATTATTAGAAAAGGTTAAGTCTTATTTTTTATGGTGACTTCAAGCTAAGAATGTCCGTTTTGTTTTTGGGACTCATATGTGGTGGTCGAGCCGACTTGTATGTTTGGGCATTAACTGATTTGTAACTGTATTCAGATGCTGACTTTGTAAATTCTTCGTGGTCTCTTTAGTACACTTTGTGCTGAAGAGATTGCGTGTCAGTGTTTATATATATCAATTTTGCTTGTTTAAAAAAAGAATGTGATTAAAGTTGGTTTTATTTTTATTTTTATAGTGACTAGCTTATGATAATGATATTAAAGTGAGATATTTATTTTTATAAACTTTTTCAAATCTTATCTTTATTTAATGCGTGATTTGAGTTTTTTCTCCGTTGAGTCTGGTGTGCGAATGTAAACGATAAATAATTTTTGGTTTTTATGTTAAACTTAATTTTACATACTTTTTCAGATTTCGTTTCTATTCAATATGAGATTTAAGGTTTTTCCAATAAGGATAAATTAAAGAATAAATGAGTAAATTATATTAGGGTAACAAAACAACCATACTAGTTGAATTTCAAGATGTTTTGAAGGCCATAAAAAAAAGTTGAACAAAGAGGAATTGAATAAGCTCTTCTCCCTGCCTCAAAATATAAAGATATGCTCTTTTTCAGGCTCTTGGTTGTCTCCAAACAACTATCTCTCACACTTGTCTTTTCTTTTTTGATTTAGGCTTTTGCTGCATTTATCTTATTTCTCCAACATTTGGACCGCCAAATAAGAATCAAAATTTGGGATGAATCTAATATGATAGTTGCGCCCATGGGGATAAATTCTATATGCATCTTTGAGTAATTAAACCAATTTTGTAATTTTCCCCCTAAAATACAAAACAATATTTTCATGGATATATAGAATCTCTTTGTATGACATGGTACAAATAAAATGCTAGCCACAAAGAAAAGAAAAAGAGTACTATGGAGCTGTCCTCTTTCACCATATGTTTTTGTCTTCTCTTATCACGATAAGAAAGTTAAAGCCTGATTGAGATATGATCCCATTAATGTCGACTTTGTGTAGCATGATACGTTCCTAATTTTGTTGTATACACATATGGCTATAAACTTTAAATGTTTTTTCTTTTCTTTTTCTAGAGAAAGGAACTTATAATGTTGAAATGAACTTCTTGTGTAGTTGTGCGACATTCGGCTACATAAAGACCTAAATGGAGTCTAATGTTAACGACCATTGTCAAGGTATAGGCAAATGAGATAATTTCTTAAGAGCATTTTCAATACACCTCTACATTTTAAGTGCTTAAATGCATGACAGATATGGGCACCATCCATTTATAATTTTTTTAAGGATATTACTTAATAAATATTCAATCTATTCAACTCAGTACAAGAAAAAAAAAAGACTTAAATATATTTTTAGTCCATCTATTTGTTACCAATAGAGTTAAATAATAATTAACAAGGAAGAAGTGTAAATATCAATAGTTTGTTTATCCAATTTGTCTCAGATTGACCTACATCCATGGGAAGAACATACATATCTCCAATCCACAACCAATGAAATTTTAACAAAGAGATACAACAGTTATAAACAATTAGCTTCAACAAAAACCCTAATTTCTTTCATTTTTCTAATCTTTTCCCTTAAATAAGATATTCAAATATTTTTTCAAAATGTTTGTAAAGGATGATTTCTCAACCCAAGATTCTACCACACAAAATGTTATCCAAACAACAACAATAATTTGGTGATTTAATGTCAATTTTGACTCAAAATCACTCATCTGAATTATTTTTCTTTCTTTTGTAGTTAAATAAGTGATTTCTACCTATTTTCAATCTTATTTTGTTTGTTTTTGTGATTTTGTAGTCTTTGCACGACTCAGTTTGTTTTGATTTCTCTTCTTTATGCAACACATTTTTTCTTTTCCGTCTTAGTGTAGTGCTTATTTGATTCAGGTAAAAATTAACTTTGAATAATTGCATATTCAATTAATGACTTTGGTGTAGTCAAAATTGTAGATCTGGAGACATGAAATATTCGAGAGACTTTGAATGTATACTCTATCATTTTATTCTATTAACATATGGATGTTGCGAATTTGTTAGCAAATTCATTATTTTTATTTTTAGCGACTTTGAATAAACATCGTTTATTTTTGAAAAAAAAATTAAGATTTTACCAAAATAGCACCAAATTTCTAAGAATTTTCGCTGATTCTACCAAAATACTTTTTGACTCCTAAGAATTTATCTTTTTGATAAACCCTAAAATTGCCCAAAAAACGGTGTTAATAGTTATTTTTGGACGATTTTTTTACATTATATTTTTTGAAACGAATTGGGTCATTTTTGGATTTCCAACTTTATATTTTCCTAAAATAGAATTGACACTCTAACCACTTTTGTGACAGCAAATATCAACGAAAATATTGCACGTGTACATGTTTTTGCCAAATTAAGAAGTCAAAAAGTGTGGCTTCCCATCTGTGTCTTGTTAGTCTGATCAATTAATTTTGTATAAGTTCATTCAGTATTGAAAGTTGCAGTTTAATCACTTTCAATTCTTTTTGGGTTGCATATGTTACGGAACTACGGAAGTTGTCCTTATATTTTGGCCCTTTACGTTGTCTTTACTTTCCCAGCTAGCTTCTTCTTTTATCTTTGGCATGATATATGTACCATTTTGCTAGCTTTTGTTCGTAGCATCTAGCATGTGTTCTTAGTGGGGGGTATTATTAGTGATATGTGTAGTCTGCATTAGATGAATCTTACAACCATGAAATGCGTGAGCAGCTAGCTGCTCTGATTTAACGAGAGGGAAGAATATAGTTATCTATATTCCATTATTGAGGGTGGAAACAAGCTGGATAAAGCTAGTTTGTAAGGTCTCTAAATCTTTTTTTTTTTTAAGGGGAAATCTAATATTGTTAAAAAATTAAATGTCCACATCTATAATATGTTAGTCTACGTAAAAACTTAATTCACATTAATGTATTTAAAGATGTGAATCCATATGTAAGATTACATCTTTAAATACATTAACTCACATTAAGTTTTCACATTAATCTAATATTGATGGTATAGGTTTGAGATCTCGAACTAATTTACCCTCTTTATAACTTAGATTTAAATCCTCCATATGCTAATAATTCTTATGTTGGACCTTGACATTGTAAATTGGTAATTGTAAAGAAGTTTATATCATTGTCAATGTTGACAAATCTCTTGTATATATCTCTCTATGTATGTATATGATAATGACAATTTTATTATTTAATCAAATGTTCTTCAATTTTTATTTTATTTAATCAAATGTTCAAAATATAAGTAAAACACTTTCGAAAATGATAGTTATTTTAGTTTCTTTGGATTTTCATGTCACATATATAAGATTATGACCCTTTTGAATTTGCATATACATTACATGTAAAATATTCATTATTGTTGATTATCTTGACGGAGGGACGAAACTCGATGTTTGTAAATACAGAAACGTTTTAGCTACTTCGTATAATGTGTGTAGTCTTGAGTTCAAATCCCGACAAATCTAACAACTAATTCATTAAACATTCATCATTAAATAAAAATAAACGTAGCCCATAGGCATAAACACTTTTTTTATAATGGATTAGGAAATTTTGAATGGTCAAACTATCAATGTGTTTGTGTATGTGTGTGAATGCAGCAGGTATACTTCCAATGGTTCAAAAACAACATTAGCTTCTGGTGTTGGACACGCGTCAGTGTCTGATATCGACACCAATACGACACCTATGATTATATTGAATTTGTCATTTTTTTTAAAATTATTATCAGTGTTGATATATCGGTGTCCGTGTCGTGTCTGGTGTCTGTACTTCATAGGCAATTAGTGTTTGGTGATTATATTAAAAACAAAAGTATTAGGCAGAGTAGAATAACTTGTTTGAAGTGATCATGATGGTTGATAGCATTTGCTCTAATTGTTGAATCAGATTTTTGGACGGTAGAAGTTATGTTGTGTGTATTATGTTTGATGATGTTGAATCATTGGTTGTGCTGTGTATGATTCCTAACTCATGTCTAACTTGTAACATTTGTTGGCTTTGAAAGGTAAAATTTACAGGCACTTCCGATATACCTAGACAAGTTGTTCAATAAGCTTGTTGTTATCATTCTCTGTGATTTTTGTCCTGTTTTTTTGTATGTTTCACAGTTCTTAGGGTTTAGCATCAATATTTGCATCCAATGAATATTATAGACATTCCTTTTGGCCGAAATAGGGGTCATTAACCTTTTATCTTTTAAGTCTAATAATTTTCATATTATTGGTTTCAGCTCAGTTTATAGATTGATTGTTTGATTCTAATGATGCCTCGAGTGTTTCCTTTTCTCACTGATATCTGTCCAGGTTCTAGACTGGTTATTAGGTCACAATGAGGCGTTATTTAGGCGAGCACAACTAAAAGTTATTGTCACCATCCATAGTAAGGAGATAAAATAACATATTATTATACTTGTGATTTAAATTAAAATCGATCACTGAGTTTCCTAAGGTTATGAAAATATATTACCATATAGTTATTGGTGTTTGATTCATAAATGTTAGATTTCTTGTTTCCAGGCTGGTAAAAGGGGTGAGCTTATGTATGATGAGACAACAATTATCAATGGAGCACTATAATTGACTGAAAAAGTATACACTACAATCCATCCAATATATGATGTTGAATGTCAACCTATATTATTCATGTTTCATTATGTGACAATAGAATACAATTTGCAATTTATGTGACTCAATGCATTAATGTTTGAAGTTTCTCACCTATTTAGAATTTAAATGCACATTGATGATGATGAAATGTGCAACCATGTGAAGGTTTCTTCATGAATCTGGTAATTTCTAGCTAGTTAGTGTCTTGAATTTGGGGATGCTAGGAAGTCAAGGGGTGCAGAAATGAGTAAGGAAACAGGGTCTATTAAGAGGTCTTTTAAAATAGTTTATTTGGGCTTGTCGTATGACATAAATAGTTTGGAAGAACTTATAAAAATACGAAGATTGTTATTCTCACATCCATTGTTTTCTAGAAACACATGAAAATGACTAAAAACATTCAAGTGGTAGTTAACTACCGCTGACTTATAACTAGAAAACTGACGGTAGTTAATTACCACTGGGTTTTTTTGATCATTTCCATGTCTTTCTAGGAAACAATGGATGTGAAAACAACAAGTGTCTAAAAATATCTTATTCCTAAAATTTGTATTTATCTCATTTTTTATTCCTCAAGTTAACTTATAGAAATAAACTTTGTAGAGTTTAAAGCTCATCCTCCGTTAGATTGTAAAACAAAATATATAAAAACACTTATTGATAAGTTGTTATTGAATAAAATGCTAAATAAATTTGTTTACCTCCCTCCCACCCAAGTTGTTTATGAGGTATACCAATGATGAATTGTTTAGGAGAATTGAGTTCGATTTCTGAATAAAACAATTTTTTATCAGACTTTACTTGTGTATCGACCAAACTTCATATTACTAAGGCTCTATTTCTTAAGAATCGGAGGGTTAACACTAAAAAGCAGACCATTTACATCCGGTGATGTGTGCTTTCTAAATAATGCAGTGTCCTTCATTTTTGAGTTTCTCTAGTTACCTTGTTATTAATTTTCATGCTGAATCTTGTTTAGGAATGGTAGTTGGTATGGTTTGTTTAGGATACCTGGGTATTCACGCCTGCATCCACATTCATGATTAAGACTTGTACCTGAACTCATGCCAATGTAGACTGGGGGCTTTCATATCCAATAACCATATTTAATAGACATCCATTTACTTGAAGTATTTGACCCATTACATACATTAACAAAATCTAAATATGAAATGTTAACTGTGGAAAGTGGAATGCAGAGTTACTTGTTAAATTAATGAGTAATAATAGGAAGGTCGTCAACATTAACGATTTTTTTCAATTATATCATCTAATTAAAGCAATTTTATCATTTTCAATTCCACATATTATATTTTGCATTCATAGTAATGATAAATACACCAATACTTTTTTTTTTTTTACAAAATAAATACACCAATACTTAATAATGTTACTTTAGTAAAAATACATTTCTCTCTTTAATTTATCCACTTAAGTTAATACGTGTGAAATGGTTAAATAAGTCACTTATTTTGAGACAGAAGTGAATATAAGACATAATCCTTTGTAGTCATTTGATTTTTCAAATAGCAGGGGCAAGTGGAATTTTTTAATAACCTTTTCTATGTTCGGTTAAATTTTTCCTTTTATCAATTATGTCTATATGCCCTTTATTTTTGTTCAAAAAACATTTGATTTATCATAACATATTTTTGGATGGTACAAACCTATTAAATAGAACATAACTTTTGATCCCTTTTTGTATTCAGAAAAATATGCATTGTAGTGCAAGCTTAGTGAGCTAATGTTGTATGGATTTCTGTTGTAACTTTGCAACATTAGAATAATTATAAGAAGGAAGATGAGACACATAATGGAATATTTGATATTTTAATCATCTATGCTTTGTTATGTATGTGTATTAGTGACAATCACAATCGTGCGTTTGGATCCCTTTTACCGTGAACACAAGAAGTTGATAATACTAGCTCTAGCAAAAACGTGTGTCTACTATCCTTAAACGTTGAAACCAACAAATGCTTAGTGTATTTGTTGTGACACTTTCCATCCTCCAATGGCCCCCCGCACCTTACCATACGAATGTATTGTAGGTGTTTGGGTCGTGACTGCCAGTGGCTGGTCCGAAAAACACAAAAAAGTAAGTGTTTGTTTTGGCGGTGGAGGCATGTCAAACGCGCCCCCTGAAACGTGTGGCAGTGACATACGAACGCAAAACCAAACACGTACAAAATCCAGGTGTCCTATCTGATAAACACCATTTTACACTAAAGAAAGTAAGAAACTATGACAATAGAGTGATGATGATGGAAAATGCAGAGTAGCTTTTCTGATAAACACCATTTTAATCTGAATATTAGTATGATTTTAAGCAAACCACAGGACACAACAGTTGCTTTTGTGAGGAATTCAAGCCGTTGAAAAAACAGGACCAGCTTTTAGTAGCTCAACAAGAGTTTGTGAATGTCTTGACCAAGGGATAATGTTTTCCTAAGATTTTATAAGTAAATTTATTCATTATCACCCATTTACACAACTTTTCACAATTATAAAAGGGTATTTTTAATGAAAAGAACAATTTTTACTAATTTTCAATGAATTGAATACACTATTTTCTAAACAATATTTCTATTTTTTAATTTTTAGTATATGCCTTTTTGAGCACTTGTTAGGACAAATAGTAGCAGAAGTGCCGTAGGTTTGCCAATTCAACTTATTAAACATTTTGCTATATGTATAAAAGATTTAGATTGAGTCTCAACAAGAAAGAAGATTTGAAATGAAAAAGGATTATGCATAGATTTTCTCAAATACATATATATCGACAATGATCATAAGTTTTCTCATCAAATAAAACAAAATTCACAATTACAAAAGTATGTTAGACTCGAGTGTCCAAACAAAATTAAAAACAAGAAAAATCGAAGTAGAGCCACGATTTTCATGCTTGTCTGCCACTAAAAGAAAGTGTGTAGCATCTTATAAAGAAGCTACACTTTGAAGGAGTGAGTCAAAGCACTCTTGAAGGCGATTCTTCAACGTGATCCCAAACATACTAGAAGTTATCTACAAGAGTAGATGTAGGTTTTGATTGACGGTAAATTTGATAAAATCACAATGTACCATTGTAACTTTGGTAAAAGTTATATTACCTTGATTTTGTCGGTCACTCTTGATTTCTTACTCTTAACTCTTAAGTATCATCAAGGTCACTCTTGCCACATTAGAAGAATGACCATACACCTCCACATGATATAAAATCTTGTTTTCTGCTCCCTTAATTGCCTTGACCACCTTTTGCATAACTGAGACTTTGGAAATTTCATTGAGAAGAAGTGTCCTGCCAAATATAGCCTAGACAACAAAAACGTTCTTTTAGCTCCTTTGAACTTGATATAATATTTATATATATAGAAGAAATAATGTTGTGGAGGAGAGAGTATATAGTTGGTGACTTGAAAACGGCCTAATAATGGAATTGTATTTGTAGATGCCAAAGTGGTCTATATGACACTGTCCTTGTTGCCAAATCATCCAAGAAAGGGACCTGCTGCAACACATCCTAATAGGAGTGGCCAACCCTCCCTGTCCCTATTACGTACCCTATATGTTATCTATCCCTCTAACTTAATTTGTAGAATATTAAAAAAAAAAAAAAGTATCTTGGATGGATAGTTTCGATATTGCCAAGCCAAATATACTTTATGTATCATCGGACCACAAATTAATACATCGTTCACCAAGGATTTCACCTGTGATAGAGAAACAACCTTAGCTATAGTTAGCTTGATTTGATTAATTGTACGATTTTTATTATATTGCAGGTTGTGAGTTCTGACTAATAACTTTATAGAAGATGAAGTAATGTATCATGTACTAGTGAAAATTTAGAATTGAAATGTTGAATTTACCAAGTAAGCATACATAATTACATACCAATGGTGCTATAACTAAGTTTCTAATTATACCATTTAGAAAAAAGGTAATTGACTTCTAATTATTATTAATAATCCTGTCTAAGTAAAAGTAATTTCTACTGGAATTAGTTGGTTTTAAAAAACATTCAAGTTGTGAGACATGACAGAAGCAAAGAATTATGCCATAACATATATGTTTGACTATATATGCATTTTTTCCTTCATTTGTATGTTTTTGAGACCACACAACAAATACTAAAACCAAGAACTGCTAGGGGGAGGTGATATATATATATATATATATATATATATATATATATATATATATATATATATATATATATATATAGAGAGAGAGAGAGAGAGAGAGAGGAGATTTTACATTTCTAGGTTGGTTTTCAACCACTTGATCTTTATTACAAACAAATTCATTTACTAGTACTACTATATGCTATAGTGACTATGCTCAACAGTCAAATACTACAATCCATTGAGCTAGCTAAGTAGATACATATATATAACACCTAAAACTAAAAGGTGATTATGAGAATACTAAAAAAGTGCTTATGACTAAGCATACTTATGCCAATTAAGAAGCATAGAGATGCAAATCCTCATAATATAAATCTTCCCTTGTTGTTGCCTCACCATTCTTCTCCACTTGGCAAATCTTTTACTCATGCATCCCATCATTTTTTGAGTCTCTAAAATTGCTCAAACTAGTAACCCTTGACACACAATTTATTGAAGATAAAAAATCCCATGGTAGGAAACAACGTGCTTATTGAATCCACATTTGAAATATCCAATGCCAAGGCTCCACTTGTTCTTATATTTGACACAAATACACATGCTTTCTATATTTCCAAATATCATAAATGCATAGTTTTCAGTTAAATCATGCCGGCAATTAGTGGCTGTCACTTCTTTTAAAAGTGTTTAATAAAGTACAAAAAAATTGTCACACTTATCTTAAATAGTGCCTAACCTCACATCATTTATCATTTCAAAACCTTAGGGGCCTCATTAACATATGCTTCTACAAGTAGTTCAAATGAGGGACACATGTGAAGACTTGTTTTATAGCACATAATTTGGTATAATTCCAACAAACTTCACGTGAGCACATCATCATTCACCCTCTTGAATCATAATGAGGAAGTGCTCTTAATGAGGAAGTGCTCTTGTTCAAGCATGTGACTTGTAAGCTTGTCAAATTATGTCTCATTTTGATGGAAAATATTGCATCTTATCTTAAAGAAGAAAGTATCAAAGATAAGATTCTTATTATTAAAACTAGTATTTGTGGACCTTAGGGTTTGATGTAAAGATATTAAGTAATAATGGGTCCTAGTTAAATAGTTATGGTGAAATTTGAGCCATTGAGATAGGCCTAGCTACAATGCTACACAAATGAAGGTAACACTTATTATTCTAAGGGTCAATATCAATCTTGGGGGACAAGTTATTTCAAAAGGGTTGGAATTTTGTGCTGTTTTTCTATGAAAAGAAAGCTCCAGGTTGTTGGTAAGTCTTACTGTAGTCTGTGACTTACAATGGGTTGGCTTGATGAAGATGGGGTGCTAAGGAAAGCAATAATGATAAAATTAGATGATATTTGTAAGTTCATGATGTGACTAACTAATTAGTATGTCAACATTCCCTTAATTTGGATAAATATCATGCAAATGAGTTGTAATCTAATAGGAGCAATATGTGAATCAGGGAGGCTTAGCTCTCTGGCTAGCAAATATCTGCTTTTGGTATTTTGAATATCCTTTTTGATTAGGATATGATATGATTGAAATAGTGGCAACATTTATCTTAAGAGCTAAATTTTGAGATTGAGTTAAGTCTAAAATTTAAATTATAAGGTGAAATTAGAGTCTAGCCTCCACATTGACAAGTGGTATAATATAATAGTTATAAGTAGGGCACAATTTGTGAATAAATAGTCTCATGTTTTTAATTTGCCATGTCAAAGATAAAGGGGGGAAAATGATGTTTCAATCAATACATTGATCATTTGTAGGCTTCAGATTTTCTAGCTTCTATCTCATTCAATTAGATAACTGAATTTTCATGTTTTAGACATTGGAAGAACTTTGTACCCTATATGGGTCTACCAGCTCAACTCGAATTAAAGTGTAACTTTTCTTAATAATTAAAATGTGACTAATAAATACCAAGAGTTTAGACAAAAAAATTCACTAAAATATAAACCCAACAACATTGTGTAGTTCCTTGTTAAAAAAAAAAAAACATTGTGTAGTTCATGATGTGACTAACTAAGATTGCATATAAATAGTGTGTCAATATTCTATTTGGATGTACATCATGTAAATGAGTTTAGATATGTGGGAGCAGATTGTTTCTTTCAGGTCCTTTTGTGTATGCATGGAACTGAATAATGTAGCATAAATAAGAGTCCTATAATTGAGTTGCATGGGATAATGTTCATGAGAAAACTACATATCCCAAAAGGCTATGTGACGTGTCACAAACCTGGGTGGCATTTCTTCACAAAATGACAGAAACTTAACTGTTAACAATTTTTTTTTTTGAAACGGCAAATATTATTCTCGACGAGTTACTGCAAGAAGCAGAAAAACTCGCGGCAAAAACGGGAAAAATACAAGTGGTGCCGCATATATACGAAACACCAACAACCCAAAAAACCCAAAACCGCAAAGGCATCAAGCGATGAGGCCGCAATATACTTGCTAACACCAAGCATACCCCTGCCTCACCAAAGAAACCTGCAAGCACACACAACCAGCAAAAACCAACAGCAGCTCACCAAAAGGGAAGCACGAACAGAACCGAAGGCTAGGAAAGGAAAACAAAGCACGGCAGAAAAACAGGAACAGCAGCAGCAAAGCTGTTCGGCCATGACAGACAAACCCAGCCATACTAGCCTCCTCACTTCCTACCTAGACAATCAATCAGATCCCAACACCACTCATAAAAGAGACATGCCGGGGTCTTGGTCCTACTCAAAAACCACCTCCAAGATAAAACCTTTACATTTTCCACAACATCATCAACCCCAAAATTGACACCCTTAAATATCTTATCATTCCGCGCTTTCCACAACGCCCATAAACTTGTAAGCCAAATAATACCACGGCCCTTCTTAACCTTTTTATTTCCACCGGCTTCCCTCCAACACGCCCAATGAATGAATAGAGTTGGCGGAATAATGTAGTTCACACCTAACCAACGCATTAATTTGAACCACACCGCGCATGCCAAATCGCAATGAAGAAATAGATGTAGAGAAGTTTCTTCACACATATCACACATCACACACCTCGATGATCCATCCGGCGGTAAAACATTCCGTAAGGTAAGATTTACCTTAGTGGAGATACGATTGAGAAACACTCTCCAACCAAAGGCCACCACTTTGGAAGGTGCTGGAATAATCCATAACTCTTGAAACACCTTTTTCTCTTCACCTTGCCACAACTCTTCCGCCAACACCAACCCCACCAATTTCGCATAGGCCGATTTGACCGAAAAAACCCCTTTCTCCTCTAAATTCCACCACCACATATCCTCCTCTTGAGACCACACAAAACCCTCCAAATCCTCCTTGAGACATAACAAAAGCTCCTCTTCCCACATAAAAAGATGTCTACGCCAATTGAACCTCCAATCCGAACCCTCCTCCCGGACCTCGCCCACTTCCCCTACCAATGCATCCTTTTCATTAGAAATCGAATAAAGTCTAGGATATTTTAAGCGGAAGCATTTATCACCTCTCCACCGATCATTCCAAAAACTAGAATTCAACCCGTTACCCACCTTTCGCACAACCTCCGAATTAAACCAATTAGGACCCCCAAAATCCCCAAGTTTCACTACTTCCTTCCACCAAAGAGAAGAGGTCCTTGGCCACTCCATAATACTCTCACCCCCTAGCAAAGTACCCTCACACTTTCCATACTTCACTTCTAGCCCCCTTTTCCACAACGCCTTCTCTCCATCTAACAACCTCCATCTCCATTTTGCCAACAAACTAATGTCCATTACCCGAATATCCTTCATTCCCAAACCTCCGTTACTTTTATGTTGGCAAACCGACTCCCATTTAACCCAACTAATCTTCTTCCCTCCTCCCACTCCTCCCCAAAGAAATTCTCTTTGGAGCCTAACTATCCTCTTCCAAACTTGCACCGGCAATTTCAAAAAGGAGAGGTAGAAAATAGGCATAGAATTAAGGACCGAGTTAAGGAGCACTATCCTTCCTCCAAAACTAATATACCGATGGCCTCAAGTATTTAACCTTCAACCCAAACAATCCACCAAAGGTTCCCACGTCGCCGGACTCCTCGGATTTGCACCAACTGGAAGACCCAAATACTTGAAAGGAATATTACCCCTACTACAATTCAAAAAATCACAAGCCATTTCCATAAATTCATCACTAACATTAACCCCTATCAAAGAGCTCTTGGAGAAATTATTCTTTAATCCGATACCATCTTAAAGCCACGTAGAACCGACTTCATAGTCCAAAGATTTTGAACCGAAGCCTTCCCTATGCAAAGAGTGTCATCGGCATATTGCAAGTGAGAAACAATCAAATCATTACCTCCCAACCCGAACCCCTCAAACAAATTACCCTCAACGGCATTCCGCATCAAACCACTAAAGCCTTCCGCCACCAACAAGAAAAGGAACGGTGCTAACGGGTCCCCTTGTTTAAGGCCTCGATGAATACTAATTCTCCTCTGTCGGACTACCGTTCACAAGAACGGACATACTCCCTCCACAAACACACGCCTTCATCCACGCCACCCACTTATCACTCATCCCCACTCTACGCATCATATACTCCAAAACCCCCCAATCTACTAAGTCACAAGCCTTTTCAAAGTCCACCTTGAAAATCAAACATTCCTTCTTTACTTTTTTAGCATAATACACCAACTCATTCACCACCAACACTCCATCCACCAAATGTCTACCCTTAAGAAATGCCGATTGAGATGAAGAAATAATCGAGTTCATCACCGCGGCCAATCTCCTAGCTAAGACTTTGGCTAGTAATTTGTAAAGACTTCCTAGCAAAGAAATAGGCCTATTATCCTTCAACTCCAAAGGAGATGAGACTTTCAGAATTAATGTTACAAAGTAAGCGAGCATACTTTTGGGCAAGACATCATTAGCAAAAAATTGGTCAAACATGATCCTCACCTCATCCTTGATCAAATACCAAAATTCCTTTATGAAAGCAAAATTGTATCCATCGGGTCCCGGGCTTTTACCACCATCACTATCTCCCACAGCCCCTTCAATCTCCAACAAAGAAAAAGGAGCTACCAAAAAATCATTATCACCATCGGATAAAGTCTCGAAATTCACACCATCCAATTTAGGACGAGCCCGCCTATCATTAGCAACAAGATTAGTAAAATAGTTCACCACTTTTCTCCTTACCTCGAAAGGTGACACCACCCATCCATCATTCTCTCTAAGAGCTTTAATAGAATTCCTACTCTTCCTTGACTTTACACAATTATGGAAATACTTGGAATTAATATCTCCCTCCTTAAACCATCTTGATTTAGACCTTTGAACTATCAACGTATCCTTTGCCTTTAGAAGCCTCCATAATTCCTCGAACTTTAACCGTTAACAATTGAAGCTCCACAAACCATTCAAGAGTGAAAAATGTTGTTGTTATGGGAAGAAAAAAGGGAGTGAACTTTTTTCTTTCAAAGAATTATGAAGATTTTGTGAGAAATTGAGTGAAAAGAGCTTTGAAAGCTTGAATAAGAAAACTTGTGTGTTTGGGAACACGTTTGTAAGCTGAAAAACACGTCCCAATGCACCTTTCACGCTATTCAACGTTGAACAACATGAAAAAGTAGAAACTCTAATCTGGAGCATTAGCGAACGCGTGGTTTTATGTTGGATCAATCGCAGAAACAAACAGACTCTACAACTCATAAGGAATCATTTTGATGAAAGATTAAAAAATTAAAACAATGAGTTGAATTGAGATGCGAAATCAACTACATACTAAATCTTAACAAACTCCAATTAACTTAACCACATATGTTCCGACCTAGAAGTCTAGAACAAACTCCAACTAATTTAGTATTATATTAGTGAAATATACAATTTATATCATTAACCTTTAAATATATATATTTTTATTTATTTTTTTGACTAAAACTTTTAAATATCTTTTGATTAGTTCAAATAAATTTATCTCAAACTAAAAAAATATTATCTCAATAATATTTATGTTCTTATATTGTAAAAAATAATCATTTTTAAATTTATTAATTAATATTTTTTATAATATATATAAGGTGTTAGCGAAGTGATAAGGGTATAACTTTAAATCTTTTTAAAAAAAAAATCTTTAAAATGAATCATTAATATCAGTTTAGTTAAAAAAAAAATTCTTACTTCCCTCATTTTTTATTTGAATCCGATATCTGACCGTAATAAATGACATAATTATAAGTTTATTTTTAAAATGTTTAACACTGCTGTATTTTTTGAGTTGAATTCATAATTTTTAATTACGTTTAAATAAATCTTTTATCATTTCATTAAAATATTTTAGATAAAGCTAGAATATGTATGTTTGTACAATTGTACTAGCTTAACAAAAAATATCCCTTAAAAAAAAAGTTAGCAAAATATACAGTCGCTAGAAAATGATTTAAGTTTTTCCGGTCAAAAAACAATTTTGACAAGCAACAAGCATTTGATTAAACGACGACAAAAGTACTCAAACGACAAATACAAGCCGAGACTGTGTTTTGTCAAATTCGACAGTGAAACGAGGAAGAACATAACTCTAGAATAGATCAACCATGTCGTGTTGTTTATCATGCTGCACATCTTTAACATGTGGTCTCTGTTCCTCTGTAGCATCTGGGATCTCTCAAAAATCAGCTAGAATCGGTTACTGTTTTCTCTTTGGTGCTTCTCTCATAGTTTCTTGGATTCTCCGAGAAGTTGGAGCACCCCTTTTGGAGAAAATTCCATGTAAGTTTGTTTCTTTAGCTAAAGATTTTAACTTTTCATTTGGGTATTTTGTTGGTTAAGTTTGATGAATTGGGTTTCTTTTTGTTTCATATTCATAGTCAATGGTTGTTCAGAAATTTGATGCTTACCATTGTGTTGGTTGAATTCGATGTCCGACACGCCTACATTGAATTATGTTAGTTCAATTTTATCCATGTTGATGTATATATGAGATTAAAAAGGTAGCAAAGGAGACGTTGGGAGAATCTCGAGGTTTTGGACCTAGGGGTAAAGAATCTTGGCAGTGGAATGACAGTGTTCAGAGTAAAGTTCGGATCAAAAGAGATTGTTTTAAAGATTGGTCTAGGTGTAAAAATGCCGAAACTTGGGATAAATATAAGATAGCTAGGAAAGAGGCTAAGAAGGCGGTGAGCAAAGCGAGAACTCAAGCTTTTGAAGGATTTTACCAATCTTTAGGTACTAAGGAGGGAGAGAAATCTATATATAAGCTTCCTAAGGGACGAGAAAGAAAGACAAGAGACTTGGACCAAGTGAAGTGTATTAAGGACGAGGAGGGTAAAGTTTTGGTTCAGGAAAGAGATATTAAAGATAGATGGAAGAAGTATTTTCACAACTTATTTAATGAAGGCTATGAGGTCATACCAGACTCTAACAGGTTAGACATCGGAGAGGAGGACCGAAACTATAACTATTATCGTCGGATTCAAGAGCACGAGGTTAGAGAAGTGTTGAAAAGGATGAGTAGTGGCAAGGCAGTTGGGCCGGACAACATACCTATCGAAGTGTGGAAGAGTCTTGGAGATAGAGGAATTATGTGGCTCACAAAACTTTTTAATGAGATTATGAGGACGAAGAAAATGCCGGACGAATGGAGAAGAAGCACTTTAATTGCAATCTATAAGAACAAGGAGGATATACAAAGTTGTGCCAATTATAGGGGAATTAAGTTGATGAGTCATACCATGAAGTTATGGAAAAGAGTGATTGAACAAAGAATAAGAAAGGAGACTCGCGTTACGGATAACCAATTTGGTTTTATGCCTGGGAGGTCGACTATGGAAGCGATCTACTTACTTTGACGCGTGATGGAACGATATCGGACGAATAAAAAAGACTTACACTTATTTTTCATTGATTTGGAGAAGGCGTATGATAGGGTTCCTGGAGAGATTTTGTGGAAAGCCCTGGGGAAGAAAGGGGTTAGGATTGCCTATATTAGAGCTATCAAGGATATGTACGAGGGAGCTTCGACTAGTGTGAGGACGCAGGATGGGGCTACCGAAGATTTCCCTATAACAATAGGATTGCACCGAGGTTCAACTCTAAGTCCTTATCTTTTTACTTTAGTTTTGGATGTACTGACGGAACACATCCAAAAGTTAGCACCGAGATGTATGCTTTTTGCAGATGATGTAGTCTTGCTTGGGGAGTCGAGGGAAGAATTGAACGGGAGGCTCGAGACCTGGAGGCAAGCCTTAGAAGCGTATGGTTTCCGCTTGAGTAGAAGCAAGACAGAGTATATGAAATGTAACTTCAATAAAAGGAGAAGTAGGTCTACCTTGGAGGTGAAAGTTGGAGATCATACCATACCCCAAGTTACACGGTTTAAATATCTTGGGTCTATAGTACAAAATGGCGGAGAAATAGAAGCAGATGTAAGCCATCATATTCAAGCTGGGTGGTTGAAATGGAGAAGAGCCTCAGGTGTTTTGTGCGATAAGAAAGTACCACTTAAATTGAAAGGAAAGTTCTATCGGACAGCAGTTAGACCAGCGTTGTTGTATGGTATGGAGTGTTGGGCGGTTAAGAGTCAACACGAGACTCAAGTAAGTGTAGCAGAGATGAGGATGTTGCGTTGGATGAGTGGTAAGACTAGACATGATAGGATTAGGAATGACACCATTAGAGAGAGAGTGGGGGTAGCACCTATAGTAGAAAAGTTGGTAGAAAATAGGCTTAGATGGTTTGGGCATGTAGAGAGAAGGCCCGTAGATGCCGTTGTAAGAAGAGTAGATCAAATGGAGGAGAGTCATGTTAAAAGAGGTAGAGAAAGACCTAAAAAAACTATTAGAGAAACCATTAGAAATGACTTAGAGGTTAATGAGTTGGATCCAAATTTGGTTTATGATAGAACACTATGGCGTAATTTGATCCATGTAGCCGACCCCACTTAGTGGGATAAGGCTTGGTTGTTGTTGTTGATGTATCAATGTCGGAGTTGTTGTGTCCTTGTCAATGTCCGTGCTTCATAGTAGATATCATGTCTATAAATTTATAATTCAACTAATTAGAGAAAAACTTGAAATTTTGGTAGAATATGAACACATAGAATACATGATTATTTAGTGCTTATTTGGTTTTTATAATCTGTTTAGAATTTGAATAAAAAAAGTTAGTTCCACACTTGGGATAATATTTCTATTTGAATATATAAAATGTCAATCAGTGTTGTCAATCGAAGATCACAGAAAATGATTGTTCAAATTCAGCTACTCAATGGTGTTGTGCTATAGGGCTGTTATAGCCACAAGTTGACAATATTATATACTAAGCTTCGTATCGCCATTTGTTTAAATCTCGCTATGATATAGCGCTTATATAGCCTCTATTTAACAACACTAGTGCCAATATATAAGTTTTTGGATACTTTCACAAGTTTCTAGTTCTAGTGCGTGGACTTGTGTTAGTCAAGCTCTCTGAATTGGTATCTTTTGTTCTGAGCACGACGTTTCTTGTGCTAAGATTTGAATTTGTTTTTCTCTCTTTTCATTTGGTATATAAATTCAAACTTGCAGGGATAGATTCATCGGATACCCACACGAAGGAATGGTATCAAGTACAAGCAGTTCTTCGCGTGAGCTTGGGAAATTGCCTGTTCTTTGTTGTTTTAGCCCTCATAATGATTGGTGTGAAGGACCAGAATGATAAGCGTGATTCATGGCACCATGGTGGATGGACCGTAAAGATAGTGATATGGCTTTTGCTCATTGTCCTTGCATTCTTCATTCCAGATTCCATAATGCTAGCGTATGGTATGCTCTGTAGTCCTTACTTTGTCCCTCTTGGTTCCTTGTGAGATTCATGATTGACATGTGTATATGTATAATACCGTAGGATTCATATCGAAGTTTGGGGCTGGCTTGTTTTTACTGATTCAAGTGATAATTTTACTCGACTGTACTCACAATTGGAATGATGCATGGGTTGAGAAAGATGAACAAAAATGGTGAGCTGAAATCCTTTATATAATTCATTTCCCTTTGGTTTTCTATTTGCCTTCATATTCTTAATAAATTTGCATGTTTAGGTATATTGCTCTACTTGTTGTATCAATTGGATGCTACATTGCAGCATTTACACTGTCAGGAATTCTTTTTATTTGGTTCAACCCAGGGGGATATGACTGTGGTCTCAATGTCTTCTTCCTTTCCATGTCGATGATTCTTGCTTTTGTGTTTGCAATTGTTGCTCTGCATCCTAAGGTAATGAATAGAAACGCCTCTAAGCAATTGAAGCTCTATTTATATTCCATGTTTTTGTGCAATATGAGTTGTTTGGTGATGAGAGATCATGCGCCGTTTCTGGAATTTTCAGTAACAATTTTTTTGTGCTTTAATATGTGGAAGTACAAATTAGATTGGAATAGCTAGGCTAGTTTGGTGAATCATTAATTATCCCATTCACCACAAATAAACAAGAAACTTTTCTCTTTTTTCCTTCTCATGTCTTAAAAATTAGTAGATTGTGGTATATTATTGAATGTTAAGATGAGCTCAAGGGTTCTACAATGGTGAGAAATGGTGAAAGGAAAAGATAGACCAGAGTTCCTTGAACTACAAACCAGAGCACTATGTTCCTAACAAGAAAGAAAACTCTCCTAACCAACCTTAACAATATTTCGGAATGAATCCTCACTCACCCATCCTTTTCCCTATAAACCCTCACACATTCTAACAAACTGCCACATCAGCAACTCTTCCTCTAACTTCTCTATTCAGCTTGGTTGTTGGCCTTAGGCCCAAAACCAGTGTCCTATCAGCGATTAACCATAATAGCTTGATTTAAGTTAGGTTTTCCATTTTGTTTTGGTAGTAGTTTTCTTTTCCAGTTTTTCAGTTCCATTGTTAAATTTAATTATAGTAGGTGTTGTTGAGACCTTGACCCTGGTATGATTCGGGGTCCCAAACAAGTATATCCCATATTCTGATCTTAAACTTATTGACCTAGTCTACGATTCTAGGATACACAACCAAGTTAACTTGTGTACAAAATTGTTTCTATGTAAACTTGGTACACTTGCATAGAATCACCTAGGTTGAGGATGATTGAACAAGCTAACTGTGTATTGGTTATTTTCTCCCATACATGCATAAATTGGCACTGGTTCAATGGTTTTTTTTTTATATAATAAATAATATAAATGCAATGGCTGAATGGCGATGATCCATAGTCCTCAAATCATTAACCTTACAGTTGTAGTACCTGGCTCCATAAATAATGCAAACCTATCTACAAAGGAGGTGAGTAATGTTGTATTGAGTTTCCATCTCATTGTTCCTCACATAAACAAAGTCCCAAACCAAAAAAATTAAACCCAGGGACAGAGCTTTTTAGGGACAAGTGGTGGCCATGACCACTCCAAATATTTAAAAAAAAAAAAACAGATATATACATATTATTATAGTTATCTCTGTGTGTGTATTAATTGTTTCGTAAATTAACAAGATATTTAAAGCAGTGCAGTGACAAATGTATGTTTTTATAATTTGGAGGTCACGGGCTTGAGGCCTAAATCACCATTTTTTAAATTTCTGATGTTTTTATTTCACGAAAATGTTATAACCAGGACTTGAACCCACGTGCACATAGGTAAATTGATGCAAAAATAATCACTAAGCCAACAAACGATTTACGTGATATTTGTGAAAACATTTAATATATATTCCATACAAAATGGCCCCCCTCAATAAAATTCACCAAGCTCCGCCACCGAAGAAACCCATTGTTGCACGTTTGCAATAAACCAAATAGGCCATCTAGGTAAATGAATTAAGCTTTATTTAGCTCAAATCTAACTATTAAGTTGAACCAACTCAAACAAGGGAACCTAGTCCCACCACCCAGTGTACTAATTTTGAGCCTTGCGATTTGTCAATGTGTCTATTATTTTTTAATGTTATGCTCTTGTGTGTTAACTTGTAAATCTATCTTCTGATTTGTGATTTTTACCTTTAATTTAGAACTTGTTGGGTTGGGTCTTTGTTTGGTCCGGTCTAAGCATAGCAACTCGAGATTTGAAATGTGAATCTTATTGTTTGTTTTTATAGGCGAATTGAATCTTGTTGTGAATCGTGAGAGATATGTGATCGATAATTAGAAATTACATAAAATATATTTCAACATTAAGAAACTTTTATCTGTGAAGTCAAACAAGAGAAACAACTCATTGCAATCGCGGATATATTACAAATAAACATCAAAATAGTCCAATATGCGATTCATAAATCCATATGACAGAAACAGTAGCTGGCTACACAACGTTCAATTGTTCAAGTCATGTATTTATGAACTTTGTGATGGGCTATTGAGTGATTAATATCTTGATTAAATGGTGAACTGCGAGTAGCTGCATTTAGAGGGGTCTGTTAATAATTTTAACATGAATGATGTTGTTTTTTCGTTGCAAATCTGTGCCTAAGAGTCTTTATTTTTATGGATACATCGTGCCTTCTAAGAATTGTTTATTAGTATTATTGATCAAGATTAAAAATAAGATCTGAAATTCAATATGTTTGAAAGGTTAATCCGGTACTTATTTCCATCTATTTAGCCTCCTTATAATTTATTTTACAATTGAAAAAATAAGTAATAGTGTAATGCAAAAACAGGTGAACGGAAGCTTATTGCCTGCATCTGTGATATCACTTTACTGTGCATATGTGTGCTACACTGGTCTTTCTAGCGAACCTCGAGGTTATGAGTGCAATGGTCTCAACAAGTCCAGAGCTGTAAGCACCGGTACGCTCGTTCTTGGCATGCTAACAACAGTGCTGTCTGTGTTGTATTCTGCTCTTCGTGCTGGATCTTCAACCACATTCTTATCACCACCATCTTCACCTAAAGCAGGTAATAGTAGTAGTTAGGAATCTTCTACGATCTTGTATCTTTTCATTCAAGTGTTGGTATTTAGGTTAGGTTAAATTCTTTTACGCCTCTTTATATACCACAACTTTCATAGTTTTGTCAAATATACATGTTTGTTCATACTTCATTTCCATAATATTAAAGTTTCTGGATTATGTTTATTTAGTTGAGAGCAAACCTCTTCTTGAAGAAGTGGAAGAAGGAAAAGGCAAAAAGGAGGAAAAGGAAGCGCGACCAGTTAGTTATTCCTACTCATTCTTCCACCTAATATTTGCCCTTGCTAGCATGTATTCAGCCATGCTTCTTTCTGGATGGACCAGCACATCTGAAAGCTCAGATCTGATAGATGTTGGTTGGACATCAGTATGGGTTCGGATTGGCACAGAATGGGTTACTGCTGGGTTGTATCTGTGGAGTCTCTTGGCTCCTTTGTTGTTTCCTGATCGTGAATTTGCTTAGTTCTCTTGTCTGGAAAGTAATGACTGTAACTATATTGATAGAGTAAACCATTCATTTTGTTCTAGAACTTTCACCCTCCCTCTTACTCCATTCCTTAAGTAAATGAAGATGATAAGTAATCCCTAACTTTTTGTCATATCTGTTCCATTTATTGATGTTGTTATACTAAAAAAACAGATGTGACAAATCATTAGGGATTGATAGAACGGATGTAAATTACATTTAAGGGAACTGGTTGTTTTTTATTTATTTGAGGGATGAAATGCGAAAGAGGGTGCAAGTTAATGGACGAAATTGGTAGATTACTCGTTTTACATAGCATTACCATTGGGTGTATGGTATTGAAAGTTATGACCTTCCCTACCTATGTATAGAATGTTTGTGTGTTGTGATAAATGTATGTGAATAAATTCACTCTTCATGCAATATGTATCCATTTTTAGTCCTATTATTGTACATAATGCTTACAAATATATTGCACTCCCAGTGAGTTTCCCTACATAGATATGTTATCTGTTTTGTTACATGATATATGTACAAATTCACTTTTCATGTGATATGTATCCATTTTACATCTGTTATTGTACATGCTCTGCTACCCCCCGCCGCCTCCCGGTCTCCACACACCTACTAGATATGCTTCAACATACAAAAATCATGACAACACACAAGCTTCAAACACTAGGAAATTGCAAAAGATCATTCAAATCAAAATAAAAGAAACATAAGGTGTATGGATGAAAAATGCTAGGACATAGAAGGTATAATAGCACTTTGGACGTGCATAAAGTGCAGTAACAAATGAAATATGACAGAAGTAAATCTGGGTGGCATGAAGTTTGCTTCTAGTTTATCTGATATAGCAATGCCAATAACTATGTACGGGAAATCAACCACTATTTTACTGTCAAGCTAAAAAATCACACTGTCAACTTCCCAATCATTCAACCATTAAAGTGCCAATAACAGTCCGGTAGCTTTCTGTTAGTTGTACAAGAGAAAACTAGTGGTGCTTTATTTTAACAATATTTTTTTTAGGGGATTTTAACAATAATTATTATAACCAAGTTAAATTAATACAAAATAGCTAATGGTGAAAATACTGTCACTAGTTAACCAAAAATTCTGTAGTAATTATTTTTGATAAAAAAAAGTTATTTATTTGATATCTATAACAACAATATGTAAAGGTTCCTTAAAAAAAAAAAAATGTAAATGAGAGAACTCGAGTACAATTCTGGATGGAACACTCTTTTGATAGACTTTACTTATCTTTCAGTCAAATTTTAAATTATTTGGATCATGTTCCCTTGTATACCAGAGAATTAAGACAAAGAAAAAAGGGAAATACCCTTTTGAATTGACTTTTTTCACTGTTTCCAATTTACTCTTCCTTAATTGTAAATTTTGTACATATTATTTAAATTCTTAATTAAAAATACGAATTAAATTTCATAGGAACAATACCATTAAAATAGAAACAATATAAGTTGGAATTAATTTTTTTTCAGGATAAGAGGTCTAAATTTGTATTATAATTGTCATATATTCAAAATATTAACAATTAAAACCAAGAGAAAAAATATTATAATTTATCCAAGCCCAAACAACTTCATTTTCAAAAGATGCCAACCCATCATTATCCACAAAAGACAAATAAACATAATCTAATAACAAATAATAAAAAACAAAACAAAACGCCGTCGGAAGAATTAAGAAACAGTGATAACCCGTTCAGGTTTTCCTTCTTCTTTATTCTGTTTTATGTTATATTTTGAACCTAGACATGTGCCATATCTGTTAATAGTTATTATGAATACATCTTCAATTTAGTCCCTATACTGTCACGCTGGTACACATTGTTGTATGTATCTGTCTATATCTATTGTGTAACAAATTGCTAGTGTTCCATAATACGTTATCTAATACAAATTGTTGCAAAATATAACTATAGCATAGATGAATTTCAACATACAATAATAACTAGTTTTCAGAAAGAAAAAAAAATCACATGCAGTTGCTTTTCTATGTGTGCCAACCATCCCGTTATACTGTTTAGTATATGCATGCATGGTCCACCATTATACGAAGAAAGCAATTGGTAGAGTTGGAACCTTAGGGTTGAAATTCCCAATATTCAATTTTTTTTTTCTTTGTGCAGTTTGACAAGTTTTCAGTCATACTGTGTGTTACCTATTTCTTTTATTGTACAATATGCTAGTAACGTTTTTAACTGATTATTAAAATTAGATTTTCGGTATAGTTGACTCTTTATTTGTTCATTTAGTTTTGCTGAAATCTGTTGTTATAAATGACAAAATGCACTGACTTTATTCTTTGAATTTGTCTTTCCTCAGATTATGTCAAGTCACTCATGATGTTTTCTAAAAAAGCATCACTAGTTACTGTTAGTTCTCTTTTGAGGTTATGCAATGGATGTTCTTCACGCCATGTTGCGAACTGTATCAAAGGCTGCAATACGTCAAGGGTTATTTGCACTGCTGCTGAAAGGTCAGATTTCCAATTTTCTGGTAGTTATCAAGCAGACGATTCTTTGGATTATCAACAAAATCTTGCTGGGTTGTATAACCAAAGGGATGGTGGATCTTATCGGGATAAACATGCTAGTTCAGGTAGTTCATATAAAGGCACACTTGAGGAACTAGATAGTTTTAGTAGGGATGGTAAAGCGAAGGAAGCAGTTGAAGTTTTGCAAGTGTTGGAAAAGCTTCATATTCATGTGGATTTGCAGCGTTGTTTGCAATTAATGCACATTTGTGGGAAGGCTAAGTCTCTTGAGGAGGCAAGAGTTGTACACAGACATGCTTTGCAACATTTGCGTCCTCTTAAGGTTAGCACATACAATAGAATATTGGACATGTATTTTGAATGTGGTTCTGTAGATGATGCAGTCAAGGTGTTCAAGAGTATGCTTGAGCGCGATTTGACTACTTGGTGTACTATGATAACGCAACTCGCTAAGAATGGGTTTGCAGAAGATTCAATTGATACATTTACTCAATTTAGAAACAAAGGACTAAAACCTGATGGCGAAATGTTTATCGGGGTTTTCGGTGCATGTAGTATGTTGGGAGATATTAGTGAGGGAATGCTGCACTTTGAATCCATGAGCAAGGACTATGGCATTGTACCAACTATGGCCCATTATGTCAGTCTAGTAAACATGATTGGTAGTATTGGGCATCTTGATGAAGCCTTGGAGTTCATTGAAAAGATGCCAATGGAACCAAGTGTAGAGATATGGGAGACTTTGATGAATAGCTGCAGAGTTCATGGAAACACTGAGTTGGAGGATCGTTGTGCTGAACTAGTCGAAAAGTTGGATCCTTTTCGTTTGAATGAGAAAGCTAAAGCTGGCCTTTTCGTTTCAATAGTTCAGAGCAACTTAGCAAGAAAAAATCTTGTAGGACTTTGGACTGAAATCCATGAATTTCGAACTGGAGATACGTCCCATCCAGATAATGATAAGATCTCTGCTTTGCTTAGAGGTTTGAGAGTGCAAATGAAAGAAGTTGGCTATATTGCAGATACGAAATATGTGTATCATGAAATAGACCAGGAAGAGAAAGAAGATGTTCTGCTTTGCAACGGTGAGAGACTTGCTGTTGCTAAAGGACTCCTTAGCAGTTCTGCTCGTTCTCCCATTAGAATAATTAGGAATTTTCGTATGAGTGGTGATAGTCATACTGCTCTAAAGATTATTTCTGAGCTTGTGGGAAGAGAACTCGTCATCCGAGATGCTAAGAGGTTCCACCATTTTCAAAATGGGCTATGCTCCTGCCAGGATTATTGGTAAATATTAACCTAGGTACTGTCCATTTTTTTATAGTTAAATATATTCAAACAGAAGTGATCTTGGTTTTTCATGATTGTCTTTGACTAAAATATTTGAAGAAAACTGAGTTATGTTTTGAAATTTGTATATCAAAATTACTCCCTTTGTTCTTTTTTACTTGTCGCATTTACATAAAAAAAATTCTTTTTATTTACTTGTCATTTTTAACTTTCAATGTTAATTATAAATTTATCATAACAAGATTTAGTTATTTATTGTAGAGAAATCAATAAATGAAAAAAATAATAAATGGATAAGATATTATAAGAAAGAGAGAATTAATGATATGAAAAGTTGGAGCACCCCTTTTGGAGAAAATCCCATGTAACTTCATATCTTTAGCTAATGATTTTAACTTTTATAATAATTTTTCAATTGGGTATTTGTGTTAATGATTGGTTAAGTTTGTTAAATTGAGTTTCCTTTTGTTTCTGTAAATGTTTAATTCAAGTAGTTAGATCAAAACTTGAAATTTTGGTAGAAAATTAGCACATAAATAGGATTATTATTATTATTATTATTATTATTATTATTATTATTATTATTATCAATTTGGTGTTAGCCATCTGGAGTTCGATTCAAGTTAAGTAATCTTATCCGGAGTTCAGCTCAAAGTGTGACAAAGAATTGTTTCACCCAAGAATGAAACTTGGGTTCTCGGGGATGATTCGTCTCGTGGGAGCTCATTAAACACAAGAATTCAATTACTTGGTTAGAATAGGATTATTTAGTTTAAATTTGGTTTTTATAAGCTGATTAGAATCCCAAAAAAAAAAAAAAAAAACTTGTTCCAAACTAGGGATAATCTTTCTATTTGAATATACAAATTATCAACTTCCGTTGTCAATCGCGGATCGCGGAAAATAGTTGTTTGTTCAAATTCAGCTACTCAACATGCTATTATACTTTGTACTAAACAGTGTATCATGGAATACTGGCGATTTGTTCGAATTCTGGTACGCCACAGCCGCTATTAAACAACACTGATGTCAATATATAAGTTTCTGGATACTTTCAGGAGTTCCTGGTTCTAGTGCATGGATTTGTGCTAGTCAAGCTCTCTAAATTGGTAGCTTTTGTTCTGAGCATGACTTTTCTTGTGCTAAGATTTGATTTCTTTTTCTCTCTTTTAAGCAATTGTATAGATACTGTATCTCAATAATGTCAGTTGTGGTCGTTTTGTTTCATTTCTGGTTTTTGTTGTCTTTTATGTAGTCCTTTGTTATTTTGTTTGCCATAAAAATCTTTAACTACAAAGATACAAACGAGAGCTTCTTTTTTCATCCCATGTATACTTCGGAAGTATATTTCTGGATAAAGACGCAGTTTTTCGGTCCTGAAGTACACTGATATTAAAGTCACTTCTAATATATATATCATGGGTGCTTTGGCAATCTTAGGATACTAATATAAAATATGCATTGAATATGTAACTATCATGCAGATGATGTTTGGAAATGATTCCCAACTAGACAGTTTTATCATGGACAAGAGAAAGTCTGGAGATAAATAGTTGGGTTGCAAAAGCAATACAAAGTTCTGAGATGATTGGAAAATGATAATGATATCTTTTGCTTCTTTATTTTAAGGGATTGTGGTTTCTGATGAAGGAATGGAATGGAGATTAGTTAAGTAGGGACTTGTAAATTGGTATAGAAAACCAGAAGGTGTAGAATGGAAAATGCCAGGACATGGCAGGTATAACAGTTTTAATATGCATAAACTGCAGTAACAAATGAAATATGGGAGAAGCGAATTTGGGAGGCATGGAATTTTCTTCTGGTTTATCTAAGATATTCATGCTAAATTCAGATACATCAAGTTTATTATTATGGATAGAATCAACCACTGTTTTACTGTCAAACCGTTCTCAATCATTCAACCATTGAAGTGCCAATAATCGGCCGATAGCTTCCTCTTCGTGTAAATCAATTATGCAAGAGGACCAAGCAGTATTTGCCATGCTGAACAAACTGTTATAGTATTTAATGAGACTTGCAAAACCAATTATTTACTTGTAAGTGATCCATTAGCAATATTTCGGATCCCGGGAGAGTCTAACTTAAAGCGATCACAGAAGCTTGAAACAAATTGTAGGCCTTGAAGCAAGACTCGTATCTAAATACTTTCTCTTGGATGTACATTACATTCACAAAGTGATACACCAGCTCGACGCAGTCAATCATGAGCTAACTCCAGAAAAATCGAATTAGTCACTTGGTGTCATAAACCTTATTTGGATATACCATTACTCTGCTAACAGTATAATTTGAGATATGTATCTAACATTGTGTTAGGAGGTATCTAGTTGAGTTGATTGGTTAATCCTTATATAAATTACTACATCAAAGTGATCAAACACCATTGTGTCATTTGTATGATATATGCAGAACAGCTGAAATCAGCTCCGGGCTCTAAGATGACAGAGGCTCTTGACACCCTTCTTTGAGACAACAGGAGTTCTATAAGATTTTATCACTTCATATACAATAATTTATTTTGCCCAAATTTTTAATGCAATAATTTATTTAGCATAAATTTTTAAAAGGAAAATTGCAGGAAGAAACATTGGTGGATGGCAAATATTCCAATACACACTACAAAATAATCATAATTTAAACAGCAGCATTCTTGCATAGACTAAAGATAATTTGTAACACAAGGCCTTGAATCCAATCAACCAACATCACACAGATTAATAACACAATTGAAGCAAGACAGCTGAATTTTCCATTAAGCAGCAGAACATTCACACACAGCATATATAAGAGACGAACCTTTCGGCTGAGTGGTGGCAGCAGGGTTTTTATTTGTGGCTGGTCCAATCCTCTCAGGCATAGCTCTCATCTGTTAACCACTTTAACTTCATCTGCAAATCTCACAAAACCACAACATAACCCTTAGACTTGTCGATGGTCCTATCAATCACAACTTTCTCTCCCTTTATCGGTTTACAACGAACCCTAAAAGTATGATCAGGACCGTCATCATGCCGAGATGATCTCTCCCTGACACTGGAAGGTGCCCAATTCAATCTATAACTGGCTACCATTCAGCATAATGGTTCCATTGTATGTCTAAAGGCACGCTCTGATCAGCAGTAACACGAGTATTAAACTCAATAAAACCATAATGTTCTGATGGACTAGTTTGCTTATTCATAATCACTTTCACAGATGTTGGAGCACTATATACAGATTCTTCCATAAGTGGAGAAATCAATCAACAACTAAAACCGAAAAATTAAAAGAGCATGGTTTCTTGTTTTTCAGCTATGTTTAAATCATCAAGGACTAAAATAAGATTACTTTATAAAGATATAATAACGAGTTGTCCAACATTACAAATTATATTAGATGCATAATCAAGAAGTTACATTGTTTGTTCCAACAATAAGCATGATATAATAAATATACTACTGCTAACTGTATGTTTAGTATTACGATGGGTGTGCAGAATCATGGCGACCCACCGTGATTTTGTAGAACCTAAGTCCAACCGAATACGTAGTAGTAATTGATAACTAAACCTTAATACCTACTTTAAATGAGATAAATCTCTAAACTCCCCAAAAATATAATAGCTGTAATATATTAATTTCTAGATACTAATAAAACAGCTTATTTCTCCATGATATGCATCTAATCATTATTTTGACGTAGCAGGACCATTAAGGTGAAACATTAGGAGGCTGGTTCAAGTCAAAAGATTGGACGTTAGGAGGCTGGTTCATGTCAAATTTTTGCACTTGAGGTTGCCCTTCATTTGGGTATTGATATTGATCAGTTTGGGTCCATGGTTGCACTTGTGGAGGTGCTGCATCTGAAGGTTGATGATGAGCAATTGGTCGCCAAGGATGATAATTTGGTGGTTGACGGTGTGCATTTGGAGGCTGATATTTCTGATTTGGGAGGTGATTCAGATGATTTTCCGGTTGGCGCTGTGCATTTAGGTTTTGAGCTTGTGCACTTCATTCCCATATATAACCTGGTTGATGCTTGGAGATAACATGGTACGATAACGTTGTGAAGATGAAAATCATGCACTGCAAAGGTCACAGTTAAAACTTGACATTGTCACTCCTACTAACTGCAATGATGGATGTTAAAGCGATGCAAAAGCTACAAAATAGAAAATTAAAGTAAGAAAAACATAAAAAAACTAAACAAAAATGAAACGTCTGTGTGTCTGTTTTTGTTTACCTATATAGTTATGATGGCAATGAAGAACCCTCGGAGCATGCCTTTGAGAATCCTTCTCATGGAAGGCCTTGCACGGACCATGGCGGACTCTGCTTTGGTGATTAAAGTTAGAAAATTGAAGACTCGATCATTAATAACATGAAGAACTCGATCATTCAACACATGAATCAATTTATATATTTGTAAACAAACATACACAATGGTGATTAAACATAAGAACTCAGCTTTGGTGATTAAAGTAAGAAAATGGAAGACTCGATATTTAACACGTGAATCAATTTATATATTTGCAAGCATATAAAAAACATTAAGAACAAGTGATAACTGAATAATACTAGGAATTCAATTACATAAACATGTACTCTGCTAGGAAAAGTTCATCTACTTTACCTGATCAAAGAAATCAAGCTACTTGTAATCAAAAGAGACATACAAACAAGATTAGGAAATTACACACGAATAGATGATGACAAATTTGATGGTATCTTGTTTCCAAGTTTTATCCTCAGCCTTTACAGTTTAGAAAGTCTGTTTCTCCCTCCTTTCTGCGATTTTCAAACTCTGGAACTGAACTGGATTTTCATAGAAGAATAAGATCCTCTGATTTAGGAATAGCTTTGTGATGCGCAAGCTGTCTGCACGATGTGTAGCCTGAAACAAGTGACCCTGCACGATACGCAGGTGCCTCTGCGCGATGTGCACGAGGCAATAACTTGTCTTGTGATTTTTATTCAGTTCCTGCATGATGTGCAGCCTCCGGCAG
This sequence comes from Medicago lupulina, assembly GCA_958299785.1. NCBI lineage: Eukaryota > Viridiplantae > Streptophyta > Magnoliopsida > Fabales > Fabaceae > Medicago > Medicago lupulina. The sequence continues at coordinate 8,126,657 of OY283139.1, read as the reverse complement.
TTTGTGTCATCCTTTTTCTTCATTCTTTGTCCCATTCCTAACATCCATAGTGACTATATCCCAAGAGATCACATGATACTTCTTGTAAAAAGCACAACAAAACCACATAATTTTCTAGTTTGGGTGAATTTGATCTGTTTCATAGCTCTTTAACGCAAATTTTCAGTTTCATGACGATTTCTTCAACTCATTACAAAAATCAACTAAAACATGCTAATACTGACTCAAAAGAATGTGAAGTAACTTTAAAAAGACACTAAAATTCTGTACTGACAAGTTGTCATCACAAGGATATCAGTGCATAAATACAACTCGGTTAATTTAAATAACATCTTACAACTCTCACATTGAGAGGATAAGCATTTTGAATCTAGATTTGTTCTCGTATTTTTCTAAAAAAATTCATTTTATTGGAGAACAAGCCGTTTTCTTGAACTACATATTATCTTTGCTCTCTTCCATGGATATGTTTATAAGAACCATCTCATGGTGTATGAAGTTATTGGATACTCAATGAATATGACTTAATCTGGATGCTTGGTTTATGCTAGGTACATCTCGAGATACATTTGATGCACCTTACTCTGGATACTTGGTTTATGCTTTCATGGAGTCTTCCGAATGAAGGATATGTATAAGCATGTGTTATGCTTGATTGAGATTTTATTCTAGAGGAACAACTAAGAAATTTTCATCTTGATGTGTAAGCTAGCTTGAATACATATAAAACATCTGAGACATGGCTTCTGTACTAGAGGCTTCAATACCGAAGGCATGTCATGGATTGGACTTCATGACCGGACGCTCTATTCCATATGCACCACTTGGTTTGTTTGAACCAATGTTGTTCCTCACTTTATTGTTGAGATGAACGAAATATTCCATCGGACGATCATTTGCATGACTTTGATTGGATGTACTTCATTGCTCTTGAACGTCATTCCTTTGACCAGATGCACGCACAAGACACTACGGAGGAAATCCACAAGACACAAAAAGATGCCTTTTTGATTCCTGATGTTTAGATGCATTCTGATGCTTCTAGGTGCATTAGTTAATTAGAGTTTATCGGACTCGACCTGCACCCTCCAGCAAACAGTTAGTTGATAAATTTTTATCATGCTTTGTTATCATCAAAACATAAATGTAAAGGAGTTGTTCTAGAACCAATCCGGTTTTACAATATCCCCATTTTTTTATGATGTCCTCGTCGAAAGAATGAATGACAATATCCGCCCTAACGGGATTTTGCACAAAAGAAGTGTTAGTCTTGGCTAGTCAGTTGTCCAAGTCTAAATTATAAGAAGAGTAAAATTCTCTCCACAAAGTCGGTAAGACATTGAAAGTTTCCAGCAACTTAGTGTTTCTTTTTTGAATCCTTATAAAGAGTTGCGAAGAAGAGGCCGCTGGTCAAGCCGCCAAATATTCTAGATCATGAGAAAACAGATGGTGAATGGCTTGACAAAGGCCCATATAATGAGTCATGGTGTTTGGAAGGTAAACAACGGTGAAACCTTTTCTCGTATCAGGATAATTGGCCAATAAAAATTGCCGACACAAGAAATAATGCAAAAGGTGTCTCTGAAGAATCTTAAAAGTTAAGAGATTCATGGAACCAAACAAGACCAATTTTCCGTTTGATTTTTAGAACGTAATGACGGGTTCTTTGCTCACATCAAAACATCTCACCATGTGTAGAGACCGCCTCGAGGTTTAGCAACGCACACTAGAAAATAATCTAACTTTTTTCAAAACTCAACCATCAATTTGCTTTATTTGTTTATTCATTTATTTAATTGACTGTAGATCTTTTTTTTAAGAACCCCTATTTTCTTTAAAAAATAATTATTTATGACAGAATACTATTTTGTTTTGGAAAACAAATCATAAAATATGGAAAGATAAAAAAAAAAAAAAAAAACGAATCAGTAATATACTTGAAAATATCGGTGCTTCAAACGTTCAAGGCAAAAACAACGGAATAGGCTATATAGGTTTAACAAGAAGAAAACCTAGCAGCAAGTTAACATGAAGAGAAAAAACGGAGTCGCGATAGGAATAGACCTTGGCACAACGTACTCTTGTGTTGCAGTATGGCAGGAGCAACACTATCGAGTTGAAATCATTCATAACGACCAAGGCAACAGAACAACACCTTCTTTTGTTGCTTTCACAGAAAATCAGAGGTTGATCGGTGATAGTGCTAAGAATCAAGCTGCTTCTAACCCTCAAAACACTGTCTTTGGTAATTTCTATTTCTATTCTTCTACTTCCTTTATATATATATTAGGGTTTCATAGAAAATAACAAAAGAGGCTAGGGTTTATTACAATGGCATAACTTGATAAAGATTACAAACCTAATGGACTATAGACTAATAACCTATGAAGTACAAACTTAGGACACCGGACATGACACGGACACGTCTAACACATTAATTTGAGAAAATAACACAATTGACAATGTAATCATATGTGTCGGTGTCGGACACCCATGAAGCACGGACACTCCTCATATTAGACGTGTCCCGGTGTTGGACACAAGTCGTATCCGACACCGACACTTATAATTGCACTGAATTATGTGATTTTCTCAAATTATTAGTGGTGTCGGCGTGTCAATGTCCGTGTCGTGTCCGGGGTCCTTGTCCGTATTTGTGCTTCATAGACGGACACGATAGGCATCCGACACTGGGACAGGCCTCATTCTAGGAGTATCCATGCTTCATATCTAACAACTTAGAAACCTAAAGGGTCCAATAGAATAGACCCAATAACTTATTATCTAACACACACACACACATATACTGTTATTGTTATTATTGTTTTCCTATGGTTAATGCTCAAGCGGACAATTGAATGATGGTAATTACTAATGTAATTTTTGTAGATGCTAAGAGGTTAATTGGTAGGAAGTTTAGAGATCCTGTTGTTCAAGATGATATACTGTTATGGCCATTCAAGGTGACTGCTGGTGACAATGACAGACCTATGATTACGGTTAAGTATAAGGATCAGGAGAAACAACTCCATGCTGAAGAAGTATCATCTATGGTACTCACAAAGATGCGAGAAATTGCTGAGACATATTTAGAAACAACTGTGACGAATGCAGTTGTTACTGTACCTGCTTATTTTAATGATTCTCAACGAAAAGCAACTATAGATGCCGGTGCCATTGCTGGCCTCAATGTTATGAGGGTAATGAATGAACCTACTGCCGCAGCTGTTGCATATGGCCTTGACAAGAGAACTGATTATGATGGAGAGAGAAATATTTTTGTCTTTGATCTTGGCGGTGGCACTTTTGATGTGTCTCTACTAACGATTAAGGGCAACAACTTCCAAGTTAAGGCCACTGCTGGCAACACTCACCTTGGTGGAGAAGACTTTGATAATAGAATGGTGAACTACTTTGTACAAGAGTTCAAGAGAAAGAACAAAGTGGACATTAGTGGGAATCCAAAAGCCTTGAGGAGGTTGAGAACTGCTTGTGAGAGGGCAAAAAGATCACTTTCTTTCCTTGTTGTCGCCACTATTGAGGTAGATTCTTTATTTCAAGGCCTTGACTTTTCGTCATCGATCAATAGGGCCAAGTTTGAGGAAATGAATATGGATCTTTTTAACGAGTGTATAACGATTGTTGGAAGTTGTCTTATTGATGCTAAGATGGACAAGAGCAGGATAGATGATGTTGTCCTTGTTGGCGGATCTTCTAGGATTCCCATCGTACATCAGCTATTAAAGGACTTTTTCAATGGAAAGGAGTTGTGCAAGAGCATTAACCCTGATGAGGCTGTTGCTTATGGGGCAGCTGTTCAGGCTGCATTGTTGAGTGGAGGCGTTAAAAACGTTCCAAAGTTGGTGCTGCAGGATGTTACACCTTTGTCTCTTGGCATGGGACTGATAGGAGATATAATGGATGTGGTGATACCTAGGAACACTTGCATTCCTGTCAATAAAACAAAACACTATGCAACAACTAAAGATAACCAAACCTGTTCCAATATTAATGTTTACGAGGGTGAGAGAAAAAGAGCCCTTGATAACAATTTGCTTGGTTCTTTTACTTTGTACGGCGTTCCCCCAGGTCCCCGCGGCTCCCCTTCTTCAATTGTTTGTTTTGCTATTGATGAAAATGGTATTTTGACAGTTTCTGCTAAGAATAATGCTTCTGGCAGTTCAAATAAGATTACGATAACCAATTACAAAGAAAGATTGTCGAGTGAGGATATTAAAAAGTTAATTCAAGAAGCTGAGAATTACCGTATTGCAGACAAGAAATTCCTAAGGAAGGCTAAAGCAGTGAATGCATTGGATGACTACATTTACAAAATGACAACTGCTTTAAAGAAAAATGACATTAATTTGAAACTCTCCTCAAAAGAAATTGAGAATATTGAATCTGCAATTGCTAAGGCCACAAATTTGATTGATGAGAATAACCAACAAATTGAAATAGATGTTCTGGAGGATCATATATTGGGGCTTAAGAGTTGGATGGAATACATTATAGCTAAGACTATTTAGTTTTTATTTTGTTTTTTTATCAATTAAGATTTTAATTAAGTGTTGTCTTTTTGTTTAGTATGCATAAAATCTAATAGTTAAGTACGGTTTATTGCATCTCTGGTAGAGACATGTTATCTAAACGATGCCAACATCGGTGTGCTGAAACCATTATGGAGGAACTTTTGTTTCCAAAATTTAGATTTTATAAGCTTACAAGTTTCTTTGAGTTTTATCGAAAATTATAATCTGCTGCATGATCAGTTGGTGGATTTCCTTTGCTTGAGTACAAAATGAAGTTTATGGTTTGTTTCTTGCTCAAAGTTTCTATTGAAATTTAGAAAAAATTTAGACTAATGTTACTGCAGGATTGGTTATTATAGAAAAAGTATCATGTTTTCTTAATTAAAAACACTTACAAGCATCTCCGGTATGTAAATAGTCTTCTTTTTTTTCCTTCTGAATTTGCAGATAACTCCCAAAATTTATTGGAAAACTTTAAGCACCAATACTAGACTCTAGACTATGTTCAAATATAATGTAATATGCAAAATAATCATTTTCTTCCTAACAAATTATGGACTTCGAATACATCAGCAGTCAAGAGAGATGGTGAGGAAGATGTGATGCCAAAAGCGAAGCAGTGAGCATTAGAGGTCAATTGCATTGGATCATGATATTGAATGTATAAGATAATTTTCCATTCCATGCTTTGATAGTAGGCACTCACACTGGTAAATGAGTCTTATGACTTTAAGTTCACGAGAAGAATTCAACTCAAAAGACTAGTTTGTTAGGTGGTAGGTCTTTCGTCTTTGATGGCATCACTAACCTAATAGGTGGATTACTTTAATCCGGTCTACAAATAGTCTTTTATGTGGTCCAACTTTCACGAAAGCATCAATTGTTATGATTAAGACTATGAGAAAATCCCACCCAGAAGACTAACATATTAGTTGGGAGAGCCTCGTGACTCAAGTACCATTCTAAACATTTGTATCTAATCAATGTGAGATTCCGATCGATGAGTTACAATGAGTTACAGGCTACTATGCTTGGTTTTTGCACTTCATCTATAACAGATTAACATATAAGTATAGTATACTAAGCACTATTTATAGGTTACTACAACAATCAGATGAACCATGATGAAATGCATTGGAAAATCCTCTGTTTGGTACGTTTCAAGATTATTGGAAAGCAAGCAATCGCAATTCTGTATGTTTCATAGATCAACATAAAATTTGAAATGATTAACCTAGGACAGAATAGGTAATGTGCACCTAATAGGATCCATGATGATAATAATACAACGACTTAGGTAGTTTCTTTTTATCTCTTTTATTTACTAATATTTGTCTTTATATACCGTCAGAGAAATCTTTAGTAATGATAAAAATTTTATTTATTTTCTCAAATTTCTTATTATTTTACATTTTTTCAGGAAACATATATATGCCAATATATAAAGGGATACATAATCTTGGGATACTTTTTAATCTTTCAATTATTATTTTCAAAAAAAAAATCTTTCAATTATACCATTCATTTAGACTAATTACAATTTTATCTATTATATAATATTATTTAAATATAATAAAAAAAAAGTTAAATTGCGTTATAATAAGAACAACACCATGACAATAGTAACAATATTTTTTTTAGGGGACAACAACAACGATAAGTTAAATCTTTATTTTTTTGTGTTATATAATGGCAAATTTTATTAACCAAATACGAAAACAACTTATTTGATGCGCATGATAAGGAGATAATATATGATTAGAATAGCATATCCTGACTCAATCGAGTGCACCAACAGAAAATTGATAAGTTTAACCTATTTCCAATCATATCTCACTCTTCCTATATTATTTTAATCCTTAATTTATGGTTGTTTACAAACGTGATAGGATACATGACCTATATCGCTTTCACGCATGGGTGAATCCCTTCAATAACATGAGGTAGGCAAGGTTACCCCCAAAATAAATATTATTTTTGATTGGATTGGTATATTTTTATATTTAGCTACCCCAAATAAAAAACATATAGCAACCCCAAACAAAATTATTTGTTGAAAATTAGCATAAATAAGAAAATAAAAAATATTACTATATGACTGATCGATTAATTTGTATTAATTTGACACTTTTAGTCTCAACAACAAATATAGAGAAAACTTTTTTAAGAATAATTTGCTAAACATTAGGCAGAAACAAATTAAACATATAATGAATTTCTTGCAAATAACTTATTTGTTTACATTGGAAAGGACATTATTGATTTTTTTTTTGGTACAACATTATTGATCTATTTTATATACATTATATACAATTAATTATAAATAAAATTGTCCTTTTGAAACACGTTGTGTCCAACTTTTCTAAATAGCTTGTCAATTTATATTTTCTTTGATATTACTTTAATTACATTTCATATAAGTAAAAATTATTTTGATTTTTTGTTAGCATATTGGTTAAGTTTAGGATTAAATTTGGATTGAGTCTCTAAAACACTCACACTTATTAAGTTAAGTTTCTAAGATTTTGTTTAATGTTAGTTTTTTTTTTAGGGAATTTAATGTTAGTTCTTAATTTGTTCTTATCGAAATTCAATGCATGACTAAAAGCATTCTTTTGAATTGTAAAAATTTGTGACAAAAGTTGAATAATTTTTTTGTAGTGACTCTAAATTTGTGACAAAAGTTGAATAATTTATTAGACTAAAATTATATATTTTTTATTTTAAAATTTAATATGTTGGTTTTATAATTTTTTTTTTCCTTAAAAAAAAATTCTTTAAATTTGGCCCTACGTAATATTTCTGCTAGGTTTGCCTGCCGTTGCTTTCACGTTTGTGCTTCTCCTCTGCTCAGGTCAGCCCCTCCCTCTCTCTTAAAACATTCAGGTAGGGTTTTCTCATGAATCTCTTTATTATTTTTCTGTTTGTTCCTATTTTTGGTTCTTCACGATAGAATGTTTGATTGAAAAGTTGCAACGATTGATAAAAAAATTGAATTTGTTAATTGGAAGGGGAAAAATATTTCGATTGAAATACCACATGTAACAAATTCTGCTATTATAATTTTGATTGAAAAATTTCATTTCATGATAATGTTGTTATAGAGGTATTGTGCTGTTCACAACAACTGCTGTGTTTTTTGTTCTAATATGGGACAGTTTTGGTGTATTATTTGTCTGTTTTGGTGCTTTTTCTGTTTGACAATTAGCATATTATCATTTTGATTATTTGTTTGATTTCCACGAAGAAAAGTTTGTGTCTTTGTTTGTTTTAATATTGTTTGAATAGTTATGTGAGTCTCTCATAATATTTGTTCCTTTTTATAGGTAAATATGGATGATTTATAGGAACATATGTTATGTTGCTATATCTAATTTTGCAACAATCATTTTTAGATATGGTTGAACTTTGTTTTCAAATTTTAGTGATAGTGAGTCATTCTTCGATATGGTTTTATGAAAATCAATGCATTAAGCAACAACCAATGTATAGAGAAGGATTAAGGGGGAATTCCTAGTGTCTTTAATTAAGAGAGACAATGTCATATGTGTCAATCAACTATGGGTGAATATTAGATCATTTCGTTCATTGTGTTGTCTTCCTAATGAAGGTAAATTGAAAGAAGATGGACTTTTATGTATTGAAGAACAAGTGACTATGTTCTTACACATATTGGCACATTATTCTAAGAACGTGTGATTAATTTCCTATTAAGACCATCACACCAGAGCACTCCATTGGGTGTTTAAATGAGTCTCATTTGTCTACATCGTTAAATTTTATGTTAATACTTAATAAACATCAATTTTCTCCAACCCAGCACCTCAAAAGAAATTATTAAATAGGTCCCACAAATAATTCTATATCATTACATTTCAACAAAATTTATTTAATTTATTAAGATTTATTAAATAGACCAAAAAAAAAAAAATGAAAAGAGAGAGGGTGATTCCATAGTCATCATTCTCCATAGAAACCCATCATTCTGGATGGTCCAACGATAGGGAAAACCATTAGTAGGTATTTTAATTCTAATTTAGCGTTGACTGGAATCTTAAGATTACATGAAATACTTCTCAAAGCATATTTTATACTTATATATGAAGAGAATACCTCTTTTTGGGCTGAGTTTTTTATTCTTGATTTGCCCTTCATTTAAACTATTTAATATTTTTTAATATAATTTAAATTATTAGTGCCAACCATCCTGTTATACAATTTAGTGTCTGCATGCAACAATGTATGGAACCTTAGGGTTGAAATTCACAATATTCTATTTTGTTCTTTGTATTGTTTCACAAGTTTTCAGTTATACTGTGTGTTACTACTTACTACTTCTTTAATGGTACAATCTTCTAGTAATGTATTTTAGTGATTATTAAAATGGGATTTTCGGTTTAGTTGACTCTTTATTTGTTAATTGACAAAATGCACTGACTTTATTCTTTGAATTTGTCTTTCCTCAGATTATGCTAAGTCATTCATGATGTTTTCTAAAAAAGCTTCTCTAGTTACTGTTAGTTCTCTTTTGAGGTTGTGCAATGGATGTTGTTCACGCCACGTTGCGAACCGTATCAAATGCTGCAATACGTCAAGGACTATTTGCACTGCTACTGAAAGGTCGGATTTCCAATTTTCTAGTGGTTATCAAGCAGATGATTCTTCACATTATCAACAAAATCTTGCTGGGTTGTATAACCAAAGGGATAGTGGATCTTATCTGTATAAACATGCTAGTTCAAATAGTTCGTATAAAGGCACACTTGAGGAACTAGATAGTTTTTGCAGGGATGGTAAAGCGAAGGAAGCAGTTGAAGTTTTGCGAGTGTTGGAAAAGCTTCATATTCATGTAGATTTGCAGCGTTGTTTGCAATTAATGGCCATTTGTGGGAAGGCTAAGTCTCTTGAGGAGGCAAGAGTTGTACACAGACATGCTTTGCAACATTTGCATCCTCTTAAGGTTAGCACAAACAATAGAGTATTGGAGATGTATTTTGAATGTGGTTCTGTAGATGATGCAATCGACGTGTTCAAGAGCATGCCTGAGTACGATTTGACTACTTGGCATACTATGATAATGCAACTCGCCAAGAATGGGTTTGCAGAAGATTCAATTGATATATTTACTCAATTTAAAAACAGAGGACTAAAACCTGATGGTCAAATGTTTATTGGGGTTTTTGGTGTATGTAGTATGTTGGGAGATATTAGTGAGGGAATGCTGCACTTTGAATCCATGAGCAAGGACTATGGCATTGTACCAACTATGGCCCATTATGTCAGTCTAGTAGAGATGATTGGTAGTATTGGGCATCTTGATGAAGCCTTGGAGTTCATTCAAAAGATGCCAATGGAACCAAGTGTAGATATATGGGAGACTTTGATGAATAGTTGCAGAGTTCATGGTAACACTGTGTTAGGGGATCGTTGTGCTGAACTAGTTGAGAAGTTGGATCCTTCTTATTTGAATGAGAAAGCTAAAGCTGGCCTTTTACTTGGAGAAATTTCAGAGCAGAACAAATCAACAAGAAATAATCTTCTTCAGGGTCAAATCCATGAATTTCGAGATAGAGATGCTTACGATCCAAAAAATTATAAGATATGTGCTTTACTTAGAGATTTGAGAGTGCAAATGAAAGCAGCTGGCTATATTCCAGATACGGAACATGTGTTCTTTGAAATAGACCAGGAAGAGAAAGAAGATGTTCTCCTTTGCAACGGTGAGAGACTTGCTGTTGCTAAAGGACTCCTTAGCAGTTCTGCTCGTTCTCCCATTAGAATAATTAGGAATTTTCGTATGAGTGGTGATAGTCATACTGCTCTAAAGATTATTTCTGAGCTTGTGGGAAGAGAACTCGTCATCCGAGATGCTAAGAGGTTCCACCATTTTCAAAATGGGCTATGCTCCTGCCAGGATTATTGGTAAATATTAACCTAGGTACTGTCCATTTTTTTATAGTTAAATATATTCAAACAGAAGTGATCTTGGTTTTTCATGATTGTCTTTGACTAAAATATTTGAAGAAAACTGAGTTATGTTTTGAAATTTGTATATCAAAATTACTCCTTTTGTTCTTTTTTACTTGTCGCATTTACATAAAAAAAATTCTTCTTATTTACTTGTCGTTTTTAACTTTCAATGTTAATTATAGATTTATCGATAACAAGATTTAGTTATTTATTGCGGAGAAATCAATAAATGAAAAAAATAAATAAATGGATAAGATATTATAAGAAAGAGAGAATTAATGATATGAGGAAAGCAAAGAAGATGCTCTCTTTGCCCACAATGTGCGACTGGTCGTTGCTCAAGGTCTCCTTACCAGTAAGGTTCATTCTCGTATTAGAATAATTCAGAATCGTCGTTTTTGTGGTGATTGTCACACTGCAGTGAAGGTTATTTCTGAGCTTGTGGGAAGAGAATTCATCATCCGAGATGCTAAAAGATTCCACCATTTTCAAAATGGGTTATGCTCCTGCCGGGATTATTGGTGAACATTAGGTACTGAAGTGATCTTGATTTTTCATGTTTGTCTTTGACAAAAATATTTGAAGAAAACTGAATTATGTTTTGAAATTTGTATATCTATGACAATTTTAAAGGGGATACACTCATTTGGGTTGGAATTTTTCTTTCATATTTACCCTTCATTTTAACTATTTTATCATTTTTATAATATTATTTAAATTATCAATTCAAATTATTTAAATTCTATTAAAATAGTAACAACCAATAACAATAGGTTGGGGCAATTCACAATAATAGACACAATATTGGACACTATAAATAATCTTATAGTATAAAGAAAATATGTTTTGATGTAACATTTTTTCTTCAATTTTACCCTTCTATCGGTTATCTTTTACCATTCGAAAAGACAGCCACATTTGATGCTAGTCAAAATTAAGTTTCTTGTAGAATTTAGTTTAAATTCTTATGCCATGCAAAATTCAAAAGATAAGATGCATGTTTTAACTTTTAATAACATGCTTTTAGGAGCAACTTATTTTACTTGATTGTCTATTTCTTCTGGTTTTTTTTATTTGTAGATGTTAGTAGTTAGTTGTTAGATTTATTTTTTTCCTCTTCATTGAATTTGAATCTCAGGACCTCCAACTCTAGATTTCTTACTAGATCTTTTAATTAAACAAAGGATTACATGCCAATTAAACTCCAATTTGCGCTACTAATAGAGCCTTATTAATGTTGCTTTATAAGATTGACTGTAATGAAAATTTTCACTTTCATGAGTTACAATTTTAGATTTGGGAATACCCCCTTCTGTCTTATTTATTAAATAATTAATGAATTTGGTATAGAATATAGACCAAATACATCATTTATACAATGAATTAAAAAAGTCAAAATCGGATATAATAGAAATGATGTTAAGTTAGAGTTTTAGGAAATTGAGGATGGAAGAGAGAAAATTATTATGGCTTATATTATGATTGTGGTTTGATGTTATAATGATGATTTTTTTAAACAAATAAGATATCATAAAATTTTAATGCTTCGTTCATCCCGAGTTGAATCGTTATAGAGGTTTGGATCATCAATTGTGGTTCCGAATCAAAACTACCTTTATGAAAAACTAGATATTCAACCCGTGCGATGCACGGGTTAATTAGAGTTTTATTAATATATGTTTATATAATATTATCTTTGTATAATGACATTTTTTTTGAAAGGATGCAAAGAGCATCAAATCATTTCATCAAAAAGAAAAGAAGAATATATTACTTTGTATGATGACATGTCATACTAACAACTATATAAATTTGACTTCAACAAAAAAGAATATAACCTTTTTTTATGGAAAAAAATAACATTTGTATGATGGATTAAAAAAATGCAACATTAATATTATCCACACTGTATACATTTTTATTTCATTACACTCAATTTTGATTTAAAAGGATACTACTAATTCATCTATTTTATTCAATAAGTAAAAATTATATTTAAAACATATATGATTTTTTAATTAGATGTTTCGGTGTGTCAGATGAATATATACCAAAAAATCAAATTTATAGTGTGAAGTGTGTGTGACGAAGAATTCTTCATGCACATTGGAATGCCACCGAAAAAAATAAATTAAAATACGTGTTGAACTTTCTCTTCCCTTTCCCTTGTAACTAAAAACAAATTTTATTTACGTAGAAAGACACTTAAATCAAAACACAAAAGAAAATTGATCCTAAAATATAATTTATGTCTCGCAATAAGTGTAAAATAGCTAAAACATAAATAAAAATATATGACATTAATACAAAAGTTTATATAATACCAAAAATATCTATGTTAAGAGTAAGTGGTATTTTATATTATTATATACAAAATTTAAAAGAACGTGTTGTTTGTCAATCAAATAAATTTCATAATTGTCCTCGTGAGCTTAGCTCAGTTGGTAGAGACAATACATAATATATGCAAGGTCTGAAGTTTGAACGATTAAGTGTTATCCAACCTTCATGTTAGATACATGAAGTGTTACTCAATCATCACGTTAGGTACATGATAAACTATGGTTGTATCAATAACACTATAGTTGAAATGCTCAAAGTGAGGCATAATCGAATATAATAAATTCAATTGAGACATTCTTATGCATCTGTAATTATTATTGTAAATGCTTATACTTGTTCAATTTTTTATTATTATTGTAAATGCGTATAAAGACATTCTTATTATGACAAAACTAACAATTTAGAGAGTGAAACTATTGACTAATTGGAGGAATGAGTTTGGATAACCAAATGGTTAAAAAGATAAAGGAGAGGTCGTACGAAATCATAAAATAGAATTGGATAATGTAATATATATTATGGTTAATATTTATGAATATAAATATAGGGAATTTGTTGCATGAAGGGAAAACATAGTAGCACCGGAGTATGAATATAAATGGTATATTTTAAATTCAACGATTGCCAAAATAATGAAAAACTCTTCACCGCAATGTTTGAAGCTTTGTGCGGCTTCACCAAATAAAACTCATTAATTAATTGGAATGCGTAAATGGATATTTCCAAAATTCTATATAGTGTGTTTTTGTTTTTTTCCTGTTAAGTAACATATTTTAAATAAGAAGAAGCGAAGAGTATGAAATTCGAACTCGACCCCTACATTTAATTTTTTTTTAAACTTTATACAGACTTTCATGTTTACACGATCAAAAATAGTCCTTTGGTTTTTATTTAACTTTTACCTTATCTATTTTATATGTAATCTCTTTAGCAATTAATAAAAAATTGAAGTTGTCAGAATCTAATAAAATATTACATTTTTTCATCAATATTAAAACATTACGTTGATAAAATAGTTTTATAAGAAAAAAATGAATAAAATTAATGTGTTGAATGGTGGTGTAGCTCGCAAGCTTCGTTGTATTGAACATCATTTTGCACCTGAAAATTAATAAGTTTGATATCATGAAAATGATTGAATCAAATATTAGAATGACAAAAACAATGGTTTTATATAACAGAAAATAAATAGGACTATTCATATATCTATATCTATACAATTAATTTGAACAAATGCTACCATACAGAGGGTTGTGAGAAAAAAAATTCACTCAATTAAAGGTATTGATAGAATACGAAAGGGTGAATATTTTCTCTAACTTATGCTTAAATACATTATTATTAGAAGAAAAAACTAAAGTTAGAATTTAAGGTGATTCCCATTTAAACACATAAGAACATTTCACAAAACAAAAACAATGGCATAGCTTTCTTTTTTATGCAAAACGGTGTTATAGCTAGATTGAACTATGAAGCATGTTGGAAATTTCATATTTTCCTAATAATAACAATATAAAGTAATAAGAGAAAGAAAAAAAAAATTATGGATTTCAACAATAGAGACTATAAAAGAGAAAAAAAAAAAAAAGAGACTATGATTTCAATAAAATAAAAAATACTATAGATCTAAAAGAAAAAAGATTTCGAAAACATATTAAGTAATAAGAGGAAAAAAGTATGTCATCAAAGAGATGTAGATTAAAGTAAGTGAGATAAATGATGAATTCCAAGTTCTAAATTTTGTAAGATAGGTCAACCCACGTTCTAACTGTTCTTAGTCTAGATTAATAAAAGATTATAGATTACATATTTTAATAAAAGATACCATAAGAGAAAATAAAATAAGATTAAGAATATAAAAGAGACTATATATTTCAATAACCTATAAAAGAGACTATAGATCCAGAAAAAATAAGATCTCAATAACATATAAAATAAAACGAAGAAAAATAAATATGCCATCAAAGAGATTGTAGATTACATTCAATTATAGAAAATAAGTAAAAATGCTTCAACATTGTAAAATAAATTTAAGTCATTGTATATGGCAAATTTTTAGAAAAACTTCTAACCTTCTCTTATATTATCGTAATGATGTGACACTCTTTAGAAAGACTTCCCATTCTCTCAAAAAAAAAAAAAACTTCTCACTCTCTCTTATTTTATCTAATTTTAATATAGAATTGTATATGGAACTCATACAAAAATTTCCCACTCTTACTCTATCTAATCATCTTTGGTAGGATAAATTATGAATTCTAAATTCTAAACTTTTGTAATATAGGTCAACCCAAACATGTTCTAATTTTTCTTAGTCCAGTTGAGACATGCTTTTTTTAACAAAACATTTCAAATCAATGGTTTGAGTAGAATTACAACTTACGTATAATTTCAGTTGAGTGATTCTAGAGATAACCCAAAATCGGATGATAAATATATCAAACCATCAAAGTACATAATAAGTAAAAAAATAATGAAAAAGTTCAATATTTATGTAAATTAAAGATGACTACCTTTTTATATAAGAAGTGACCACAAAATCCACCTATTTTTGAAACCTGCAATGAAATTAAGAAAAGAAGAAATATTAGACGGAATTACAGATGAAGTTCAATATCTTGCAAAAAAACAAAACAAAGAAGATCAAGACATGTGTGAAGAGTAATTAGAGAGAAAAAATCTATCATACAAAATGAAGAATATCACCCAAGAATTATTTAGAGAAAGTGAAGATGACACAAAATCACATATTTATACACATAATGATCATAAAGTCAGACAATAATATGTAAAAAAATTGCAACTGATAAGTCTACACAATTTTTTTTTTCATTGATCAATAATACAATGTGAGTAGAAAAAGATGAGTAGTGCCTATTTGAAACTGTCAAATGTATAGAAAGGGAATGTGGAATTAGTAGGCGTTATAAAGAGGGAGAATGTTATGAGATGCATCAAATATCCAAAGGTGATAATGTAAGAAATTAAAAAGTGCTTTATAATTGGCTAGGTGCATGAAAACGTAGCAATTATATTTTTTTTAAATGGCTATAGTAAATCTATGGTGTTTATGTTTATTAATGTAATGTGTTTGTTCATTCTTTGTTGTCAAGTTTGGTTCTAATATAATGCATTAGTAAACAAAGTAATTATAATGCACACATGGGGGTTGAGTTACTATTATATGAAGTAAGAAATGTGAAATTTTGTGACTTAAGCTTATTAAAAAAATATAGATATAATAAGAGCAAATATAACATATTTATCGTCTAATGTGGTTATAATGTAATGCATCAATAAAAAAAGTAATATATATTTCAAAAAATAAAGTAATATGATGCATACACGATTGAGTTACTATTATTATATGAAGTAAGAAATGTGAAAAGTTTTTGTAACTTACTTATTAAAATGGATATATATCGTAATCTATGAATTAGTGGAGGATGATAGACTTTTTTATTGTTTTGGAGAGTAATTTATGAATGAACCTAAACCCAATAAATTATGGGTTCTAATCTTGTTTCAATGTAGAATTTGTAAAGTTTAACCATAATTGATTTGGATGGTTAATTAGAGATGAAGTTGAGAGATTATTGGAAGTTTTTTTAGAGTACCATATGAATGAATTATTAGAGCATTAGTTAAAAGAGAGTAGCAAAGTATCAATAGAGAATGAAAAATTAGAGTTCATTTAGACATGCCACATCATCAAAACTCTTGCATAAGAATAACTCAAGTTTCTTTTACAAAGATATATAGATATAGATAGATAGATAGATAGATAGATATAGATATGATATTTGTGTAAGAGTATGTGATGTGGAATAAGATAAGTGAAGATGGTTTTGATTGTTATATATATGTTTTCTTTGATGTTTGAGAAAGAAATATTGGAAGTACAAAAATAGAAACGTGGTTCTATAAAAAAAAAAGATTATATAATCCTTACTAATAAGGTGAAATTGTTATAAGTCTCAAATAATGGACAAATGACTTATGTGTGGTGCCTATGTGGCGGGATTTAATTTCATTTTCATCATCATGGTATGTGCATTTTTGTGTGGTGCCTATGTGGCAGGTTAAAAATTCTGTGCGGTGCCTTAGTGGCGGGCTGACTATATCTGGATCATTTAGTTCTCAGGAGCATGCATGACATCCTCATCCTTATTCTTATCATTTCCTAATCCTTATTTATTAATTTTGTTAAGTCTCCAACAACTTAACCTATTTTTTTCACTCCACTAATCCCTTATTAGGTTTGCAAAAACTCAATCCTAAAATTTTGGCTCTAAATTTGCATCATTAAAATGTTAATATCCTTATTTATTAATTTTGTTAAGTCTAACCCTAATTTTTTTCCTCCATAATGCTTTTTAGGTTTGTAACAAATCTATCCTAAAATTTTGCCTCTCAAAATGCATCAAATACTAGACCTTCAACCCGTGCTGCCGCACGGGTCATATTGATTGAAAACAAAACATTCAGATATATAGAAAATAGTGTGCTTTTGGTGCATATACGATGTCAATGTTAATAATAGAGTTCAGGTTGGAATATTGCGGAAAATTTTCTTGTAAACTACATTCGAAGTGCTATCCATGCTAACACCATTTTCATCAGTCATTAAAATCTTCAAACCACTCCTAGAGGTAACTCTAGATATTGCGACATAAAGTTGACCATGAGAAAATACGGGTTAACGAAGGTACACACCAACTTGTTTGAGTGACTATCCTTGACTCTTGTTGATAGTCATTGAAAAACTAATGAAAGCAATGTCATTCATTCAGATAAAAATTAGAAGACAATAGTTTGAAGACCACATGATTTCCCAATAGTTCAGCCACCAATTCTCAAATTACCTCAAAAAACAATCTATCATATACATTTTAACACAAATAAAATGCTAATTTTATATTACTACATTGTACAAAAATAGTCATATGATATTAACTGCAATTATCATATCCTTTACCCATATTCATGATTATACATTTCGAAAATTTTCTTTATAGACAACATTTTTGGGGCACAAATCAGCCAATATGTATATTACAAAAACAAAATATATAATAGAAAACATTTGGGTGACAAAGACAAAACACTATGCACATTATATATTGTCTACAAAAATGGTAAACCTCAATCCATGAGTCATTCTCACTAAGTTTGATTTCATTCCCCTTGCAAAGGTTGAATCATATCTGCCAAAAAAAATTAACCTGGTCAATTAATATGTAAGATTAGCACATCTTGGTTCCTACTAAATTATATAAGATCTAACTTGGTCAACTAACCTCTTATGTACAAAATTTGCATGAACAGATTCTATCAAGTCTTTGGTGGTCATTCTATTCTTTTTAAAACAACATATATTATAACATCCAACTGCAAAGCACAGCAGAAACGCCCAGAAACGGGACTACAAATGCCGCCTAGTGCATACACAAAGGCGGCCGACAGAGCCATAAATAAAAAACAGCACCATACAATCGCAACAGCCCCTCAAAACTGAAAAAGTTGGACAGAAAATCAGTAAAACTGAACACCTTAGCAGTACCCAAAACCGCACCAAAACAGTAGAGCCGCATAATGTTGTCATAACAGACCAAAACAGCAGCACAGAAGGCCCAAAAACAGTTCCACCACCAAAATAAACATTATATAATAAAGATATTTTAGAAGGGTGACTCTTTTGGATCAAAATTTGAGTTAAATAGTTGAACTTCAGTTCATTATGTTGTCCTGAAATTCCAAATAAAGATTAGTATTTATCCCATCAGTTGAAAATTGATAAAAACAATCAATTAGTTTACCAAAGCTAAAGTATGAGCTATTGAACCCCGCCAAAATTAATCTAGTTAGACAAATCAACACATTTCAATTTACAACACAACCCTAATGCCTCCCTTATAAAAAGTCACCCAATTTTACACTTCAATTAAAAATGAGCCAATACTTAGAACCAAAACACCTCCATTGAATGAGCCAACACTTCAATAGAAGATAGTTATGTAACGGAGATAGAATAATTAACTGGGAAAAGTAATGTAAAACCAATTCAAGTTTTCTACATTTGAAACCTTTTACACAAAATGGTAAAACCAAATTGGAAAGTGACAACATGAAAAGCATGAAAAATATAATTCGATCACATATTCTTCCAATAATAAAGGTGATGCACCGACATTTTTTCAAATCTCTCTCTAAAGTTCTAGTAAATGTCAGTTAGTAAACTAACCTCTCTTTTTCAAATCTTTCTCCAAAATACTCAAGTGTCAATCACTAAATAAAAACCAAAGATTTTCCTACAAACATTATAGCCAACCTAAAATGAAGTATAAATTATACTTCAAAACAAACAGAGTGCAAAAGATAAATTAGACAATGATCCATTTAAACTAATGTGCTGAATAATTATGAAGCAAGACATCAAAATCAAATTAGATAAAACTGTGTGTGGTGAATTTCTCATCATGATAGACAAATGAACTTCTCCCTACAAAACATCGCACACATTTCACAAGAAAGATTGCCATTATTTTTAATTTCCACAAGAAAAAAATTCACACGTTGAACCTTTCTATATCAAATTTTGTTGCGATAGTTTTATATCAAATATTTTTGTTTTCTTCAAACTAGACCAGAATAATAAGAATTCTTTTCTGATGTGAAATGTCAGTTTAAACTGCAACCATGAAGTATAGTGACATTTTTCTTACCACTCCATCCGTTTGTTAACAACAACTACGAATCAATGACTCTGATAGCACTGTTGGGTAGCAAAGTAACACAATATTATCATACAGCTATAATAAGATATTAGAAAAAGAAGAACTGAACACACAATATTTTATGTGGAAATCGGTCAACAAATAAGAAGGAAAAACCACAAAGCAAGAGTAGAAAACTTTCATTAAGTGGAAGAAATTATAGGACCTCTCTTTAAATGCAAGATAATAAATTTACCACTTTCTCATTCAAATAGAAAAATACTAACACTAATTAGTTGAACCTCACCCAAAAAACTATTTTTTCTCTCTATATTTTTCCTCTCACCACACTCAACAATTAAATGCACTTGTTGTTGTGTTGCTTTGTTCTTATGGGATGATATATATAAATGATAGTATGATACAATGCAGTTGCTATTTATAGGGGTGAAAATCCATTGCCTCGCCCATCATTTATTGTAAACTAGTAAAAAATGGTAAGAAAATTCGACCTCATTGGTGATTGCACATGGGTGGTGCTACTTCATTTTGTTCATTGTTACGAGTTTATCGAAAGCTAAAGAATCACCTCATGTTTTTCTGCTTGAAATTTCTTTAATAGTGCTTCAATATGCTGCATAAAAGTAGATTTATTCATAACTTAAATAACATTTTATTGAACTAAATAGATTACGAAAGCGTGCGTCCAAATAATTAAGGGTAGAAAAATTACATGTACCGATTACCTAGGAGTAATGAACAATTTTATTTTTTTACCAGATGTGGATTCAAGTTCTACAAAATTATTTATTCAAAAATAAAGTTCAATAACCTAAAAACGCTTAAATGAGATGACACGTGACTTGATCAAAAAAAGATGAGATGACATGGGTGGATCTCTTCTAATTTAACCAAGATCTTGTGTTCGAATTCAACATTGGACATGCAACAATGTTAAAACTCTTACAAAGAGTTTTCTATCCATTTGGGCACACAAGAATCTAGGGATTACTTTTAGCTAAAATAAATCTTGTAGAATCAATTGTTTTCAAATCAAATTTTATCACCTCAAAACCAAACAGTCATGAAAACAATTATGAAAGTCCCAAGCTTCCCATTAACCATGCAGAAAATGGATTCAACCCCTTTGTCATCCAAGCTTTAACATGTCAAGTTATTAAGAAGGCAAGTTATTAAGGTGTGACCACTTGATGGTACATCTTGGATCAGCTTTCTTGGCTAGTTTACCACCTATTTTGGAGAACTAATCTTAGATATGTTAAGGAGAACTCAAAGAGTAGCCTCTTACAAAAACTCAACAAAAATATTCTGCAGAATTGAGAGCTATGTATCATGCACTTGCTTAGGTTCACTTTAGCTAGTTAGTGTGCAATTTGAAGTTATCTTTAATAATTGTACGTTACCTCTTGGTTAGTTGCTGATCTTAATTTAACCAGTAAATGCAGCTGCATTATGCAACAAACCGAATTGTTATGCACATAGAAACTTGCAATCTTAAGTCTGGTATGCTCGTGTCTTTCGATTTAACTTCATCACCATGTAAATGCTAGCATGGAATCATAGTTTAGCTTCAAATCTTCGGTATACCAGATCACATCCTCTATAAACAAGAATTCACAGTATGTATGCTACTAAGTAACGCATGCTTTCATTTAAGCTATCAATTCAGGTGTGAGCTGTCTAAACTCTAACAAATCTAGTCGCATTCCTTCCAAACTTTTGCAAGACTAGTTACATCTTTAACATATTGGGATAATACTTGTTGCAAAACTATACCAGAACACCTACTATTTGCAAACCAACTTTTACACGTTTTCTACTAATTGTATGAGTTATACATCTCATTTCATTAAAGATATATGGTACGCAAGAAAGGCAATTGAAACATTAGTCAACCCAAGGAAGGCGATTTGACTTATCTGCACTTTGCATTACTTCCCATTTCATTAAAGAGATATGGTACAATTGGTTAAGAAAATCTCATCACTATAAGTGAGTGGAAGAGTCTGACATTTGATGAGCACGTAAATACATAAATGAATCTTCAACTGAATTTCTGTTATTTCATTGCAGAGTTTTCCTATACTTATACTAAGAACAGTCTCGATAGACCTGCTACAAGCCTGCAACAACTAACAGTTAATTTTTCTATGAAATATGATAGCTACTTTAGACCAATATGCATTGCAAACAAGCAAAATACACCGCACGCTATTGCAAAAGATTAAAACTGACAGTAATTAACAGAGCCTAAAACCGAAGCTAATAAACTAACACAGATATACTCTATTCTGTGGACTCTATAGATACTTCAGGTATGTTATTGAATCTCATTTCTAAATGCTGCAGAGGAAATCTTGTATGTCATACATATTCTATGGACTCTATAGATACTTCTGTTTATCCCTAATTACACATATTTTCTATTCAATTCAATCACTCTAATATGTGATAGATTCAGTATTCCGCATCAATCTTGTGACGTGTGAGAGAAAATTATCATCCAAGTCAAGACACTCTACCACTTCAAGACTAAAGTTATCATCCAAGTCCGAGGTCATGGGTGTTGTAAAAAAACACCTCATTAGTCACATCAAACGACACCAAATATGAGTCATAACAACGTTCAAGATGTGATTCTTTTTGAGCCTGCCAGTGACACATTCCAGCCATGTAAAATTGGAAAATTTCTACATCACCTAAAGGTACAATCAATGTAGGCATTTTCATACCAAGTAGCCTCCATGAATTGCTACTTAAGCTATATATCTCCCATAAAGGGTCGTAAGACATCTCTTCACACGTCAGCGGTTCTTCATTTTCAAAGCTAAGATCAACAACACCAAACTGTACATATCGAATCAGCCTATAGTCATCCCTAACATAGTCATAACCAAATGCATGAATTCGCGGTTTAGCAACCCTAGGAAAACTATACTCAACAGGACTATGAGGAATGACCTTTAATTCCTCGATAGTTGGGTTCCACAATACAACTTTTCTCTCTTCCTTAACCATACTTGTAACGCAAAGAATGCCATTGATACTAATAGAACCTACAATTACAAGGTTTTGACTTGATTCTTTCAATGGAAGTGATACATTCAGTTTCACCCTTCAAAGAATAATTTTGTCATTTGATTCACTATATTATTTTTGCACTTCATCCATAACAGATCAACATATATTTATAGTATACTAGGCACTATTTATAGGTTACTACAACAATCAGATGAAACATGGGGGAATTGCATGAGAAAATCCTATGTTTTGCTCTGTTTCAAGATGATTGGAAAACAAGCATTCGCAATTCTGTATGTTTCATAGATCAACATAAATTTGAAATGATTAATACAGGACAGAGTAGGTGATGTGCACATGATAGGATCCATGACGATAATAAAACAATGACTAAGGTATAAGGGATCTTTTAGGTATATTATATTAGTTAGCTACATTGTAGTTTTAGTGCGATTGTTGAGTTATCTTATTATGTGTATGCACTAGTATACATAAGGATTATACTGCCTCATGATGAAGATGAATGAAAATATAATCAATTTTTCTTTCTTTTATCTCTAGTTTTTTC
This sequence comes from Medicago lupulina, assembly GCA_958299785.1. Classification (NCBI taxonomy): domain Eukaryota; kingdom Viridiplantae; phylum Streptophyta; class Magnoliopsida; order Fabales; family Fabaceae; genus Medicago; species Medicago lupulina. The sequence goes on along the minus strand of OY283139.1, from coordinate 8,103,486 downwards.
CTTTAAATTTTGGAGTCTCGCCCCACTCAAATTAGGTTGTATCATCTTGTGTTTTCATTGTCGTTCTCACTCCCACTAATTCAAGGTTGGACATGACGATTTTGATTTTTTATGGTACTAACCAAATGTGTATTTCAAGGTGATAGTTACATCTGAGGAGGCCATGGGAACAGAATTCTTGACAACAATGCGAGACAATGCTCTTAAAATTTTGTTATAAAACTGCTGTAAAAACGCCGAGTAAAAAAAAACTTTGGGACCCCTACAAACCTGAGTCCTATCTAGGTTGTTGCACCCCAAGCCTAACTTCAAGGTCGGCCCTAACCAAAGTAACATACATATTATACATTATGCTCTCTTCGTTCTTAAGTAGTCGTCGCAGTTGACCACTTACACGTAATGTAAAACTTTGACCATTAACATATCAAACTTTATTTCAATATAAGAATTTAAATAATATTAAAAAATAGCAAGCAATAAGTTAATTAATACCCATTTTTAGTCATTCACGAAATTGGTTCCTAAGTACATGTCACAGTTGGGCACTTTATACATATGTGAAGTTGACACATACTGTTTTTCAAAATAATATTCCTTACTTTTACACGTACTAGGTTTAATTACAAATTTAATCCCCTAATTTTCACTCAATCACAATGTGGGTCCATCAATTTTAAAATTATTTAGTTTGGTCTTTCTTTCATATTTTTTAACTTAAAAATGAGAATATATAACATTAAAAATTAAAGTGTTAATGAGTTTTTTGATAATTTTACGGATGATTATTTCACATTATTTAAAATATGTCATATCATCCTGTAAGTGTAGCCCAGCTGATTGCTACTAGAGATATTATTTTGCAGGGGTCGGGGTTCGAGCCAGTGTGCATGCCTCTATGCACGAGTTGGATTAGTCGTCCACCATTGGTGGGTCGGAAACCGGTGCGAAAGCCAAAAAAAATAAAAAATAAGTGATTTCAATAGGTACCAATTCCTTTTATTAAAAAAAATAAAAATAAAAATAAAAAATAGTACCAATTCCGTGAAAGAGTAAAAATAGGTTAAATATTTTGAAAAATTCAAACTACTCTGCAGCTCCATCGAAATTCATCGTCTAGGTTTTCCTTCTTCTTTAATGTTCAATATATATGTTAAAATCTAGTTTTTGCTTAAACCTTGTTTTGAATTGAAGAAATTTCGATTTCGTTTTGTTGCATGTGCTAGTTAGTATCAATGTAAATTTATGTTATTTTTGTTATTAATTTATTTCTTATATTAAAAACTATACTAATAATTACAGTGAACCCTGGTTGAATTAAATCCCGGTAAGATCCTTAAACCGATGCTATACTAGTTCAATGTCCGGTCCGATTTTGATTTCCTTAGTTGGTATAAATCATAGTGCAGCTGATGAGTAGATGAAAAACATTTGCCTCTATATATTTATGGAAATTGTGAAACTGTAGGTTAATTTCCAAGTAAATGTAGACATGCATAAACAAATTGTGGCGACTTCTAAGAAAATTCTTATACTCAATAGAAAAACGAATTGTATGCATGCACCATTATATGAAGAAAGCAATTGGTAGAATTGGAACCTTAGGACAAGTTTTTTTGATAAGTTTTCAGCCATACTGTTTGTTAACTAATTCTTTTATGGTACAATATCCTAGTAACCTTTTTTAAGGGATTATTAAAATTGGATTCTTTGTTTAGTTGATTCTTCCTTTATTTGTTCATTCAGTTTTGTGAAATCTATGGTTTTAATTGACAAAATGCACCGACTTTATTCTTTGAATTTGTCTTTCCTCAGATTATGCTAAGTCATTCATGATGTTTTCTAAAAAAGCTTCTCTAGTTAGTAGTTACTGTTAGTTCTCTATTGAAGTTGTGCAATGGATGTTGTTCACGCCACATTGCGAACTGTATCAAAGGTTGCAATACATCAAGGGCTACTTGCACTGCTGCTGAAAGGTCGGATTTCCAATTTTCTAGTGGTTATCAAGCAAATGATTCTTCGGATTATCAACATATTCTTGCAGGGTTTTATAACCAAAGGGATAGTGGATCTTATCTGTATAAACATGCTAGTTCAAATAGTTCGTATAAAGGCACACTTGAGGAACTAGATAGTTTTAGTAGGGATGGTAAAGCGAAGGAAGCAGTTGAAGTTTTGCAAGTGTTGGAAAAGCTTCATATTCATGTGGATTTGCAGCGTTGTTTGCAATTAATGCACATTTGTGGGAAGGCTAAGTCTCTTGAGGAGGCAAGAGTTGTACACAGACATGCTTTGCATAATTTCCATCCTCTTAAGGTTAGCACAAACAATAGAGTATTGGAGATGTATTTTGAATGTGGTTCTGTGGATGATGCAATCGACGTGTTCAAGAGCATGCCTGAGAACGATTTGACTACTTGGCATACTATGATAACGCAACTCGCCAAGAATGAGTTTGCAGAAGATTCAATTGATATATTTACTCAATTTAAAAACATGGGACTAAAACCTGATGGCGAAATGTTTATCGGGGTTTTCGGTGCATGTAGTATGTTGGGAGATATTAGTGAGGGAATGCTGCACTTTGAATCAATGAGGAAGGACTATGGTATTGTACCAACTATGGCCCATTATGTCAGTCTAGTAGAAATATTTGGTAGTATTGGGCATCTTGATGAAGCCTTGGAGTTCATTCAAAAGATCCCAATGGAACCAAATGTAGAGGTACGGAAGACTTTGATGAATAGTTGCAGAGTTCATGGAAACACCGAGTTGGGGGATCGTTGTGCTGAACTAGTAGAGAAGTTGGATCCTTCTTCTTTGAATGATAAAGCTAAAGCTGGCCTTTTACTTGAAGAAAATTCAGACTTAATAAAAAAGCATGAGCAGAACAAATTAACAATAAATAATCATCCAGGAGTTCTGAGTCTGAGTCCATGAATTTCGAACTGGAGATACGTCCGATCCACAAAATGATAAGATTTATACTTTGCTTAGAGGTTTGAGAGTGCAAATGAAAGAAGCTGGCTATATTGTAGAGACGAGATATGCGTTGCATGACACAGACCACGAAGAGAAAGAAGATGCTCTCCTTGCCCACAGTGAGAGACTTGCTGTTGCTAAAGGTCTCTTTACCAGTCCTGCTCGTTCTCCCATTAAAGTATTTAAGAATTTTCGTATTTGTGGTGATTGTCATACTGCATTGAAGATTATTTCTAAGATCGTGGGAAGAGAACTCATCATCCAAGCTAAAAGGTTCCACCATTTTAAAAATGGGCTTTGCTCTTGCAAGGATTTTTTTTTATTCAAGGATTATTGGTGAATATTAACCTAGGTATCTTTGATATTTAAATAAATTCGAACTGAAGTGATTTTGATATTCCATGATTGTCTTTGACGAACAAAATTGTGAATTGTTTTGAAATTTGTATATCTATATCAATACTTAAACGGGATACACTCATATATTTGGCTTGGATTTTTTCATTCATTTAAACTATTTTATTATTTTTATAACATTATTTAAATTATTAATCAAAAAATTATTTAAATCCTATTAAAATATGAACAACCAAGAACAATAGGAGATACAATCCACAATAACAAGAACAATATTGGACACTATAAAAAAATAAAAATTGACCTGCTATAAACAATGTTTTGCTGTAACATTTTTCCTTTCAATTTCACCCTTCACTTGATTATTTTGTATTCCTTTTATCCCTATATGTAAGCCCTTTATATCTTTTTCAAAGTTGTTGGTGTAATTAATATGTGTATTTTGTGTGTGAATATTACTAAATTGTTATTTGTTTATATGTGTATTAAATTTGATTTTTGATATTTCAAGACAAGTAAGTAGTATTAATTAGGGGTATGCTTAAGAAAAAAGTGCATCTAGTAATTTGTATAAGAGCTTATATTTATAGACAATTTTTTTTATCTCAAAGAGTGTTTTTTTTTTTAAAACGCCAAAATGGAATATATTACTACCATACACATTATACCCGACACAAGGTGGTATCAGGTACAATGCGAAAAAGTTACAAAGTCATTATAAAAGCACTAAAAAACAGAGCCGAACAACAGGAAAAAAAGTGATTAAGCAAAGTCTAAACACATAAGAGGATCATGATACCAATTATGATAGGCGAAAGACGAAGATTGCTTTTTTGCTTTCAACCACCTAAAAGAGAGAAGCTTGACATGATCCAGCAATTGAGAATTTGAGCTAGCTTTGTTATTAAAAATCTTGTTATTCCTTTCTTTCCATATAACTCACAAGCACGCAAGCCAAATGAGCATAATAGCCAAACACCGCGATTTAGAACCACCTACAAGGTATTCAAACTATAACAATTGATCCTCAACGGTGTTTGGAAAAACTGAATCGAAACCAAGCCAATATCACACCGAATACCAAAGCGACCCATAAAAATCGCAATGTAAAAATAAATGAGTTGTTGTTTCAAAATTTATGCATCCCGTAACACAAAGCTTGCATCAATAACACCTCGGTAACATAAGTTATCCTTTGTCAGCAATCTATTCTGAAGCAATCGTCAAGCAAGCAAAGACACCTTCAAAGGAACATTTGCATGCCAAAATGAATTCAACGTTGCAACTTCAAGACGAGGGACATCTCTAGTAAGAATCTGATACGCATTACGCATTGAATATCCTTTAATGGGATCCGTAGTCCACACCCGCTGATCAGAAATGGCTACCTGTAAAGTCACATAAAGAAGTAAAATCCTACACTCCCCCACCAGCTCCTCTTCCCAAGCCAAAATCTCCTCTGCCACTTGTAACACCCCGTTTCCCAAAATGATATAATAATATCCAAACATCAGAGTTAATCCAAAATCAACGGAGTATTACATGCATAACTCAAAAAAAAATAATTTATTTAAATAGAAACATAAAACTATTTAAATAATCCTCCAAACAACATCTTTATAAAATAGTCTGCAGCGGAATAATTGTCATCAAATCATCTTTATAAAATCCTTATACATCAACATGTCTGGCACGAAGGCCTCACCAAGTAAAATATTCTCTAACATGGTTCAAATAATTATTAAACAATCCTCCTAGTAAAGATGATACATAAAGGAATGAAATTATAAAACATAAATCCCATCCCGTTACGTATCAGAGCCTATGACACAACGAGCCGACTTCTAACTATCCATCGCTACCTGCACTTGCCCACAAGGCGGCAATTCCAGCAGAAGGGGTGAGTTCATAAAACAAAAGCAATATATATACATATATAATTCATAAAGTTGTATTGAAAAACAACAACAACAAGAACAATCTTCATCACCATAATCATCAGTAATCTTCATAAACAATTCAACAAATAATATTTAGATTCACCTTAAATAACAACACCGACAACAACACCACTTGTGGTGACACCTCACCAACAACAACTCACACCTTAAACTTCTAATGCAAGACTCCATAAACGACCAATGCATTATGCAAATGTGGTACCAACTACGCGCGTTGAGTGCTAAACACTCCGGGGCATAAGCCCCCACCAAATTGGATGGTTAAAGCATCCCAGGGCATAAGCCCTCACCAAAGTGAATGACTAGCATTCCAGGGCGTAAGCCCTCACCAGTTGAATGTATAAACATTCCGGGGCATGAGCCCCCACCAATGCAAATGAGTTATGAGACTCAAGGTGTATATCTACATACAACCCTACAACAGAAAAGCGGTGCATTTTCACCATGCAACCAACGACAACACCAACTAGGACACCTCCCCAACTAGACTCAATCACACCACAACACCATGAACAATTTCAACTTAGTATAGTATAGTTCATTTCATTTCATAAAAGATTCATTCGTAAATGCATCATAAACATCTCCTTTCTATATAATTATCACTCCAAAAATTCTCTAAAAATCCAATAAACCATTTAGAAAGCTTAGGTTTGGTTTTAGAACACCTTAGAAAAATCACATTTTGGGTCGCACAGGACCCAGCTCGCTTAAGCGAGCAGCTTCTCGCTTAAGCGAGTCAAAACACGTAAGTTTGGTTTTACTTCGCTCCTGGCTCGCTTCTAGTTCGCTTAAGCGAACAGGCCAAATACACTATCCTGGGCGTATCTCGCTTAAGCGACGGGAATCTCGCTTAAGCGACGCAAATGACGAAGGTTAGCATTTTGCTCGCTTGGGGTTCGCTCGTGGCTCGCTTAAGCGAGCGGCTAAAATTCAGACTGGGCGTGGCAAAATGTTGCTCGCTTGAGCGAAGGGTATCTTGCTTAAGCGAGTGCTCATCTGGGCAGAATTTCTACTTACGATTTCTAACCCTATTTCATCCAAAAATCCCATTTTTGATTCCCCAATTACCCAAAATGGTTTAGAAACATTGTTCACAGGTTCATGGCACAACAGAACAACAGAAACAACTTACATATACATCATCATCATCATATAATTCATTATTCATGGCATTTTCATAGCTTTAGCCCTAATCCAACAAAACTACCATTTTTCAATTCAATTCATGAAAACATACATATATATATATCAGCAATTGAATCATAAAACTCACCCTTACCTCAAATAAGCAAAATCTACAGCAATTCCTAGCAATTCACCTTGGCTCTTGGCTCTACTCTTCTCTCTTCCCAAAGGTCTGTTTCTTTGTTTTACTGATACGTGAAATGTTTTCCTTTCCTTACTGGTTTTCTCTTTTCTCACCTTACCAAAACATAACCTCTTTTTCTCTTTACTCCCCCCACTAAATTCTATTAAATTTCTTCTTAATCCCTCCTTAATTCTATTAACTCTACTTAATCCCTTTTTATCAAATATTATTATTTTCTACTATTTTCATAAAATACAACAAATAAATATAACCAATAATATCACACCACATATTTCATATATCATTTATAAATTCAAATAAAATACACCAAGCACACCAAAATCAACTAAAAATCACCACAAACCACAAAATAAAATTTAGAGTGTTACAACTCTCCCCAACTTAGAAAATTTCGTCCTCGAAATATTACCTTAAGCAACAAACAACTCAGGATAGGACTCTTGCATCTTGCTCTCCAACTCCCAAGTCAAACTCTCACCGGTTACACCGCCCCAAACAACTCTAACCAGAGGTATTTCCTTGCCTCTCAACTGCTTCACCTTGCGATCATCAATCCTCAAAGGTAAAGTCTCAATAGTAAGATTATCTCTAACTTGCACATCATCTCTAGGAATAACATGCGAAGGATCAGCTACATACTTCCTCAACTGCGACACATGAAACACATCATGCAAGTTTGATAGATGCGATGGCAATCCAATCCGATACGCCACGGTTCCAATTCTCTCGGAAATCTGATAAGGACCAATGAACTTTGGAGTCAACTTCTTCGACTTCAATGCACGTCCTACACCCGTCATCGGAGTAACCCTCAAAAACACATGCTCACCCTCTTGAAACTCAAGGGCTTTCCTTCTTTTGTCATGATAACTCTTCTGACGATCTTGAGATACTTTCATCTTTTCTCTTATCATCTTGACCTTTTTCGTAGTCTGCTGCACTAACTCAGGTCCTAACACAATACTTTCACCCGACTCAAACCAACATAGAGGAGTTCTACACCTTCGGCCATACAAAGCTTCGAACGGTGCCATACCAATACTCGAATGGTAACTATTATTATAAGTAAACTCTATCAACGGCAAGTGGCTGTCCCAAGCTCCACCTTGCTCGAGTACACATACCCTCAACAAATCCTCCAAGGATTGGATAGTCCTCTCCGACTGACCATCTGTCTGTGGATGATAAGCCGAACTCAGCCTCAATTTCGAACCCAATGCATCTTGCAAGCTCTTCCAAAACCTTGAAGTAAACCTCGGATCTCTATCCGACACAATGCTAGATGGAACACCATGCAACTTCACAATATCACGAATATAAATCTCCGCCAACTGAGCTACCGGATAAGTAATATTAATCGGGATAAAGTGTGCCGACTTAGTCAATCTATCAACAACAACCCAAATGGCATCATGCCCTCTTGGAGTATTCGGCAAACTCGTCACAAAATCCATCGAAATGCTATCCCACTTCCGCTCAGGTACGTCTAACGGAGTCAACAGCCCTGCCGGCTTCTGATGTTCAACCTTGGACTTCTGGCAAGTCAAACACGCATACACAAATTGCGCAACATCCCTCTTCAAACCGGACCACCAAAATAATTTCTTCAAGTCATGATACATTTTAGTAGCTCCAGGATGAATACTCAAACTACTCTTATGACTTTCTTCTAAGATTAACTTCTTCAAACCCTCATCATCCGGAATACAAATTCTTCCCCTAAACCTCAACACACCTTGGTCATCGACCTTGAAGTCACCATCTACATTCTGATCATTAGCAGTCATCAAATCGACCAACTTAACATCATTCCTCTGGGCCTCTTTGATACTACTCAAGAAATCACTATTTATCTTCAGCATACCCAACTTCACGCTCTGAGGTGATCTTTCACAAACAAGACTTAAGTCCCTAAACTGTTCTAGCAACTCGAACTCTTTCACCATCAAAGCAGACATATGCAACGTCTTTCTACTCAACGCATCAGCCACAACATTAGCTTTACCAGGGTGGTAATTCAAGCCAAAATCGTAATCCTTAAGTAACTCAAGCCACCTCCTCTGCCTCATGTTCAACTCCTTCTGATCAAATAAATACTTTAAACTCTTGGGATCACTAAACACCTCGAATCTGGAACCATACAAATAATGCCTCCAAATTTTCAACACAAACACCACGGCTGCCAATTCTAGATCATGCGTAGGATAATTCTTCTCATGCACTCTCAGCTGTCTAGAAGCATAAGCTACCACCTTGCCATCTTGCATCAAAACACCACCTAAACCCAACTTAGATGCATCACAATAAACAACAAAAGGTTCTTCTGGCTTCGGCAAAATCAAAATAGGCGCAGTCGTCAACCTTTGCTTCAACTCATTGAAACTATTCTCACAATGAGCATCCCACACAAATGCTTTACCTTTACAAGTCAGCTGCGTCAAAGGAAGTGCCAACTTCGAAAATCCTTCAATAAATCTGCGATAATAACCAGCCAACCCAAGAAAACTTCTTACCTCAGTAACTGACTTTGGTGTCTCCCACTGCGACACAGCATCAACCTTCGAAGGATCTACAGCAATACCTTTACCAGAAATAATGTGGCCAAGAAAACTTACTTCATTCAGCCAGAACTCGCACTTGGATAACTTGGCATACAATTTCTTCTCTTTCAGCACTTGCAATACAATCCTCAAATGCTCTGCATGCTCTGCTTCAGTCTTAGAATAAATCAATATATCGTCAATAAAAACCACAACAAATTGATCTAGATATTCATGAAAAATTCTGTTCATGTATTCCATAAACACACCAGGTGCATTCGTCACACCGAAAGGCATCACCTTATACTCATAATGACCATACCGCGTCCTAAACGCCGTCTTTTGCATATCCTCATCCTTCACCTTTATCTGATGGTAACCTGACCTCAAGTCAATCTTACTGAAAACGCGGGCACCCACCAATTGATCCATCAAATCATCAATCCTCGGTAGTGGATACCTATTCTTAATCGTCACCTTATTCAACTGACGGTAATCAATACACAACCGCATGCTACCATCCTTCTTCTTAACCAACAACACCGGCGCTCCCCACGGTGAAACACTCGGTCTCACAAACTTCTTGTCAAGCAAGTCTTCTAACTGTTTCTTTAACTCGGCTAACTCCGAAGCTGACATACGGTAAGGAGCCATCGACACAGGCTTCGTACCCGGCACAAGGTCTATCGAAAATTCCACCTCCCTCTCTGGTGGCACATCTGGAATCTCATCAGGGAAAACTTTAGGAAATTTCTTCACAACAGGCAACCCATCAATCACAGCTTGGTTCTCCACCGACAAGAATGCCAACAACGAAAACATCAACACACCATCTTGTTCCAACCGCCTCATCTCTTTGGTGGATAAAAATTCTGCTCCACTCTCTTCTTCAGCAGAAGAAAACCGCACCGTCTTCGTAAAACAATTGATCAGGACATGATTGTACTCTAACCAATTCATCCCCAATATTACATCCATTCCCACCAACGGTAAACAAACAAGGTCTACTTCAAAATCTCTGCCAAATACAGACAACGGACAACTTAAACAGACTAGGGAAGTAGTCACTGAACCCTTAGCTGGAGTTTCAACAACCATTTTCCCATTCATATCAGACATATACAGACCCAATCTCTTAGCACAATCAATAGCAATGAAACAATGTGTTGCACCAGTATCTATAATAGCAATTAAAGGAGTACTATTAAAGAAACAAGTACCTCTGATAAGTCGATCCTCCTGATCAGTCTGGGTACCAGTCAAGGCAAACACCCTCCCACTGGCCTGCGCCTTCTTAGGCTTAGTGCACTGAGTGCTAAGATGTCCTTCTTCATCACAATTATAGCAAACAATGTCTCCACGATTGCATTCAGTAACAGTGTGGCCTTTCTTACCACATCGGAAGCACTTCTTTTCGTCACGGTTGCAGGCATTACTCTTGTGGCCCTTAACACCACACTTATAGCAAACCACCTCAGCAGGAGCATCTCTACGTGCTGGCCTCCGCTCATCATGCATCCTCTGCTTGCCCTTATCAGCTGGGGCACTATATGGCTTTGGGCGACTCTGCTGCCCCTTACCCTTACGGTCATTCATCACTTTGTAGTGAGCTTTAGTATCCTCTTCATAAATACGGCAGCTGCTCACCAACTCAGAGAAATCTCTGATCTTCTGATACCCAATGGCCCGCTTGATATCAGCTCGCAGACCATTCTCAAATTTGATACACTTGGAGAACTCAGCAGTCTCCGCAGCATAGTGGGGATAAAACTTTGCAAGCTCCACGAACTTAGCAGCATACTCCGTAACGGACATGTCCCCTTGCTTCAGCTCAAGGAATTCAATCTCTTTTCTACCCCGAACATCCTCCGGGAAATACCTCCTCAAGAACTCCCGCCTAAACACTGCCCATGTAATCACAGCACCTTCATTCTGCAAAATAGGTTGAGTGCTTACCCACCAGTCATCCGCTTCTTCAGCCAACATATGGGTGCCAAACCGCACCATCTGAGCATCCGTACACTGCATCACCCGGAATATCCTTTCAACCTCTTTCAACCAGGTTTGAGCTCCATCAGGATTATACCTTCCCTTGAAGGTTGGTGGATGATTCCTCAAGAAGGTCTCAAACATCCTTACACCTTCACCAGCTCCACCAGCACCTTGTTGTTGTCCAACAACTTGAGCCATTGCTTGCAAAGCAGCAGCAAGAGCAGCATCATTTCTCCCGGCCATCTCGATAATTCTACATAACAACAAGAATTAGAACAACAACAAGACAGTTTAAAACCTGTCACACTACACTATTGGCTCGACACGACTCTCCTAATGGTCAGACGGACCAACTTGCTCTGATACCAATTGTAACACCCCGTTTCCCAAAATGATATAATAATATCCAAACATCAGAGTTAATCCAAAATCAACGGAGTATTACATGCATAACTCAAAAAAAATAATTTATTTAAATAGAAACATAAAACTATTTAAATAATCCTCCAAACAACATCTTTATAAAATAGTCTGCAGCGGAATAATTGTCATCAAATCATCTTTATAAAATCCTTATACATCAACATGTCTGGCACGAAGGCCTCACCAAGTAAAATATTCTCTAACATGGTTCAAATAATTATTAAACAATCCTCCTAGTAAAGATGATACATAAAGGAATGAAATTATAAAACATAAATCCCATCCCGTTACGTATCAGAGCCTATGACACAACGAGCCGACTTCTAACTATCCATCGCTACCTGCACTTGCCCACAAGGCGGCAATTCCAGCAGAAGGGGTGAGTTCATAAAACAAAAGCAATATATATACATATATAATTCATAAAGTTGTATTGAAAAACAACAACAACAAGAACAATCTTCATCACCATAATCATCAGTAATCTTCATAAACAATTCAACAAATAATATTTAGATTCACCTTAAATAACAACACCGACAACAACACCACTTGTGGTGACACCTCACCAACAACAACTCACACCTTAAACTTCTAATGCAAGACTCCATAAACGACCAATGCATTATGCAAATGTGGTACCAACTACGCGCGTTGAGTGCTAAACACTCCGGGGCATAAGCCCCCACCAAATTGGATGGTTAAAGCATCCCAGGGCATAAGCCCTCACCAAAGTGAATGACTAGCATTCCAGGGCGTAAGCCCTCACCAGTTGAATGTATAAACATTCCGGGGCATGAGCCCCCACCAATGCAAATGAGTTATGAGACTCAAGGTGTATATCTACATACAACCCTACAACAGAAAAGCGGTGCATTTTCACCATGCAACCAACGACAACACCAACTAGGACACCTCCCCAACTAGACTCAATCACACCACAACACCATGAACAATTTCAACTTAGTATAGTATAGTTCATTTCATTTCATAAAAGATTCATTCGTAAATGCATCATAAACATCTCCTTTCTATATAATTATCACTCCAAAAATTCTCTAAAAATCCAATAAACCATTTAGAAAGCTTAGGTTTGGTTTTAGAACACCTTAGAAAAATCACATTTTGGGTCGCACAGGACCCAGCTCGCTTAAGCGAGCAGCTTCTCGCTTAAGCGAGTCAAAACACGTAAGTTTGGTTTTACTTCGCTCCTGGCTCGCTTCTAGTCGCTTAAGCGAACAGGCCAAATACACTATCCTGGGCGTATCTCGCTTAAGCGACGGGAATCTCGCTTAAGCGACGCAAATGACGAAGGTTAGCATTTTGCTCGCTTGGGGTTCGCTCGTGGCTCGCTTAAGCGAGCGGCTAAAATTCAGACTGGGCGTGGCAAAATGTTGCTCGCTTGAGCGAAGGGTATCTCGCTTAAGCGAGTGCTCATCTGGGCAGAATTTCTACTTACGATTTCTAACCCTATTTCATCCAAAAATCCCATTTTTGATTCCCCAATTACCCAAAATGGTTTAGAAACATTGTTCACAGGTTCATGGCACAACAGAACAACAGAAACAACTTACATATACATCATCATCATCATATAATTCATTATTCGTGGCATTTTCATAGCTTTAGCCCTAATCCAACAAAACTACCATTTTTCAATTCAATTCATGAAAACATACATATATATATATATATATATATATATCAGCAATTGAATCATAAAACCCACCCTTACCTCAAATAAGCAAAATCTACAGCAATTCCTAGCAATTCACCTTGGCTCTTGGCTCTACTCTTCTCTCTTCCCAAAGGTCTGTTTCTTTGTTTTACTGATACGTGAAATGTTTTCCTTTCCTTACTGGTTTTCTCTTTTCTCACCTTACCAAAACATAACCTCTTTTTCTCTTTACTCCCCCCACTAAATTCTATTAAATTTCTTCTTAATCCCTCCTTAATTCTATTAACTCTACTTAATCCCTTTTTATCAAATATTATTATTTTCTACTATTTTCATAAAATACAACAAATAAATATAACCAATAATATCACACCACATATTTCATATATCATTTATAAATTCAAATAAAATACACCAAGCACACCAAAATCAACTAAAAATCACCACAAACCACAAAATAAAATTTAGAGTGTTACACCACTTCCATGCCTCTCCTCCCTCACTCCACCCCAAAACAAACATCTCAGCATTTGTCACCTTCTGAATGATGGACAAGTCAAACAGACGGTGATACTTCTCACACAATGGCGCATCCCCCACCCACCAGTCAGTCCAAAAATAAGTGCTTATAACTAGGAATGGAGAGAGTATCATTTTTCATTCTTTGTTGCCAATAAAAGCGGAAAAAAACAGGCACATTTGATGCAAGACAAAACTACGTTTCTTAAATTCTTAAGTCATTGCAAAAGATAAGATACATGTTTTAACTTTTATGCAACGTTTTAAAAACGAACTGGCCATGGAACCAGCAAGGTCATGGGTTCAAGAGTTCATTGGTTGAATCATGGGATCATTGGTTGAACCACATGCTCAAATCCGATAAAACCGGATGACTCGGTCGCTTACTTGGTCTCTATATCAATCGGGTTGAACCGGATGACCCGGTCTCTAAACAAATTCAAATTTAGTCAACGCGTAATAAAAGAGTACAAATCCAAGTAAGTGTTGAACATAGTTTAATTCACGGTACACATAATATCTATAAAATGAAGGACATTTCGGGTTTTTCATTGCTTGTCTTCAAGAGTATGATTATTTCTAAAGCACCCGATCCACCAAATAGCTATTGCAAACATGTTAAATGGTCCTTTAGATATAGTTTGTAACCATGTTTTTAGGGAATTTGAATAAACGTTCGTGTTCGACTTTGATTTTAATAAATCCATAAAACGTATAAATCATGTTTCGCATATGTATTTTTATCAAGAAAAAAAGTACAACATTGTATTATTTTTTTTCTTTAAGAAATACGACTCAGTATGTTGGTATTATACATTCCATCCTTTCAAACCGTCTTTTTTTCTAATAATTTTTTGAGGAACTATTTAGGTTATGTTTGAATTGAAGAAATAATATACTAGTATGATTTGAAATGAAATAAATAAGATTAAGAGTCGCACGTTGCACGGTTTCAATGTTATATGTATAGTTATAATCTAACATCTAAAACTGTCAAAGGGTTCATATATTTGGGAATTGTTCGATCAGCCCCCCACATAACTTCCGATGGCACAAACATATCAAAACCTATATTCTGATCAGCGTTTTTCCGCCTAAAACCTCTCGGAAAACTTCTCATTTAACCTACATTGACAGCCAGAAAACATAACAGTAATCTTATTGTATTCATTTAATTTGGTATTGAAGCACTAGTCAACCCAAGGAAGGCAATTTGACTTATCTGCACTTTGCATTACTTCCTGTTTCATTAGAGAGATATGGTTGCAATTGGCTAAGAAAAATCACTAAATGAATCTTTAACTGAATTTCTGTTATTTCATTGCAGAGTTTTCCTATACTTATACTAAGAAAAATCTTGTTAGACCTGCTACAAGCCTGTAACAACTGCCAGTTAATTTTTCTATGAAATATGATAGCTACTTTAGACAAATATGCATTGCAAACAAGATTTTGCTATTAGGGTATCGCAAAAGATTAAAACCGACAATAACTAACAGAGCCTAAAACCAAAGCTAATAAACTAATACAGATATACTCTAGCATTTCACCACAAACTCAAGGTGACAACAGATGCGAATTTATAAGCACCATCTATTTGTGTCTAAGAGTGCACAATCACAGCAGTGACTAGTGAGTGATCCAAAAAATATTCTCAACAAAATTTATATCCAACTACATATGCTTGGTTCTACTTCTGGTATAGTGAAACTGGATTGTGACTCAAAATAATAGTACTTCAATCAGAAACAATAACACTTCAATCAGAAAAAATAGTACTTATTATCATATGACAACCCAAATGGCCTGTGAACATCAGTCATTTTTCTCCCATAAACAATGGCCATATAAATATAGATCACCCTATATTCTACCAATAAATAAACCAAGTCGGATTTATTGAACTGGAATGTGTCATGAATAGTTTTATGAGAATATTTGGTTTTGTAATACAGCAACCAAGCATTATCTCATTAAATGGGGATTTGGTTTAGTTATATTGTTGAATTTCATTTTTAAATGTTGCAGAGGAAATCTTGTATGCCATACATATTCTATGGACTGTATAGATAATTCTGTTTATCCCCAATTACACATTTTCTATAGAATTCAATCACTCTTACATGTGATAGATTCAATATTCGGTATCAATCTTTGGAGAGAATACTAAATTTTACGAGCACAGATTAAACATAGTGGCATAAACAGAAATATGTTTCACATTAGAGTATCCAGTCATAAGGTAATTCTACATAAAATTGGAAGTCATTCATTAAAGGCAAAATATCTTTCTTACAACTAAATTAAAATACAAACCAGATCAGTTTGCAAATAGAAAGACAGCAAACCTTCTAAATAAACTTGATAAAGCAAGATTCATACTATCAATAGAAGGTAAAATCCTAAGAACCATAATAAAATATCTCTTGGATGAAAACAAGAAAAATAATTAATTTTGTTCCTCAAATTGAAAGAAGGCTTTCCTTGTAAATTATCATCTGACAATTCCATCCTTTGACACCAAGCTCCTCCATCATCTGGGTATCCAAATCAAAGTGGACCATTTCTCCATCTTCTTTTGCAAAATATATATTGCCTTTCTTCGCCGCTCCAATGGGACGCCTAACACTAGAAGAGAGCCCAACAGTAAAGATCTTAGTCCACGATTTCTCCACACCAAGTTCACCCAAAATTGATATCTGAAAGGTAGTCATCTCCCCATAATATTGAAGCAAAGCAATGTGTCCATTCAACAACACCAATTGACACTCCACCGCTTCAAGACTAAACTCATTATACAAGTCTGATGGCATGGGTGTTGTAAAAAACACCTCATTAATCAAATCAAACGACACCAAATGTGAGTCATAACAATGTTCAAGATGTGATTCTTCTTGAGTCCACCAGTGACACATGCCATCCATGTAAACTCGAAACATTTCTACATCACATAAAGGTACGATCAACGTAGGCATTTTCACATCAAGTACCCTCCATGAGTTACTTCTTAAGCTATACATCTCCCATAAAGGTTCAAGAGACACCTTGTGCCAAGACATGTCATCATCTTCATAACGAATAACATCAAACCGTACATATCGAATCAACTTATAATCATTCCTCACATAGTCATAACCAAATGCATGAATCTGCGGTTTAGCACGCCTATAAAAACTACACTCAACAGGACTACGAGGAATGACCTTCATTTCCTCGGTAGCTGGATTCCACAATACAACTTTTCTCTCTTCCATAGCCTTACTACTTACACAAAGAATGCCATTAATACTAATAGAACCTACAATGACAAGATTTTGACCTAACTCTTTCGATGGAAGCGATATATCCATTTTCACCCTATTCTCAAACCTATCATCAGACATCAAATAAAAATCGGTCTCCACATCAACATACGATATTGGCATCATTTGTCGTACGATGACAGATGCATCGTCGTAATCAGGATGATTTCCATGTATGATATGATTGCGGTAGATTTTCATGAAATAAGAATTTTGAAATAACAATGACCATGGTTTAGATACGGATTCAAATCGCTTCAAAGATTTAAGAGGCAGTTTTGATAGAATGGAAAATGCAATATCATCAGGTATGTGATAATGATTGGTAACATTTACCTTTTCATTGGCGGAAGTGATAGATTTCTCCATCGCAGAAGATTACGGAATCGAGTGAGAAGTGGAAACGCAAAATCTGATTCTGGTCGGTTTTATTGGATTAATATTCTGATTTTGCTTTTATTTTCTTCTCTTTTTCTAGGTAGAATTTGGTACAAGACTTTAATTTTGTTTGGTGGGATGCTGGTTTATTTTTTAAATTGCAAATATTATTACAAATCTTCACGAACAACTTTTTCTCAATTCTTTTTGTTTCGTTTTTTTTTTTCATTTGTTTTAATTGATTTTTTTAAGATTTTTTTTAAAATTTAATAATAAATAAATAAAAATTAAAGTTCTTTAAATTGGAATTAACCTATAAGCTAAGGTTTCAAACAACGGCAATGGTCTCATCACGGTTACATTAAGATTGTCGTCATTTCGGTTGTTTTTCTTGCCCTATAAATTGTTGTTGTTGCAATGTGATTTCTTATGATCGACGATATGTTTTTTGCTTTCATAACAGTGTTACACACGTAATCGAGTTTTGCGATTGAATCAGCATTTTGTTACGGTTATAACGAGTGTCTCCTGTGATTTATCTTCTCACCCTAAAAAAAAGGCAAAAACGGTGACGATAAACACCTATATGTCACGGTCGTTTTCTAGGTAAAATTGTCTATTAAAACCTTCTTAATAATGATGATTTTATCAAGGTTTTAAAAGTGGGTCCATTATCGCGAAAACGGCCGCGACAAAAAGATGTAGGCAGCCGTTGTTGCCGTTTTTACCTGTTTTCACAGTGGAAAGAAGAAAAATCGCAGCAAGACGCCCGTTACGACCTTAACAAAATGTTGATTCAATCGCAAAACTCGGTTATGAGTACTACAAAAGAAAGAAACAGAATGTCATTCATAAGAAAAAATAGAAAATGAGAGATTATGTTAAACCATTTGTATCCCTTCTTTCTTCTATCACCTATTTTCCGTGTTGTGCATTTTTGTAAAGTTGTAATAATTATATTTATCTTAATATATATATATATATATATATATATATATATATATATATATATATATATTATGATAGTATACATAATTTTAATATATTTGTGCATGGTTGTGACGACAACAATTACACAACAAACGAAATAATGACTATCTTAACGCAACCGTGATCGAGACCATTACCGTTATTTAAAACCTTACTTGATAGGTTAATTTCATTTTAAAGAAATTTATTTTAGTTTATTTATTATTAAATATTGTATCTGAAAAATCAATTAAAACAAAACGAAAAAGAAAAAACAAAAAGGAAATGAAACAAAAAAATTGAGAAAAGTTTGGTTTGTTATTTTGGCATAGAATCTAAGCCTCTAGTTATAAACTTGTCTAATGAGAGAGACTCGTTGCATTGAATTTACCCACTCATTTCATCATCTCGCACTTTCATTTTCTTTTTCATTTATCTTTTCTTCACGCTTGTTTCTGTTCCTCCTCCCTCATTCATCACCACACTGCCACTATTGTTTTCGATCCGGCTTTGACTTGTGTTTGCATTCTGGACTCCATCGAAAACGATGTTGTGATGGTTTTCCGTTGCATCACTATCACCTACTTCGTCGTCTATCACGGACACTATACTCGCTTCATCCATTGCGTGCTATGGTTCCATCGTGCATGGATTTGGCTTCATTTCTTCTTTCATCACTGTTTCTTTCCCTGTCCATTCATGCTTAGAGATGGTGGCGACTTGGACGTGATTGTTATACATATGTCCCTATAAGATTTGAATTAATATATCAGTTCAACTCTTTCAACTCTTATCATCACAAAATGAGGATTTCGATTTTCTTTTCCATGCTTATCGATGAAGTTTGTTGTGAAATGTGATCGAGATTTCACAAACTGAGATTCACAAACTTCAAATCAATGAAGTTTATTTTTAAATTGATGAAGTTTGTTGTGAAATGTGAGATTTTCAAACTTCAGATTCACAAAATGAAATTCACAAACTTCAAATCAATGAAGTTTGTTGTAAATCGATTAAGTTTGTTGTAAAATGTGATATTTCCAAACTTCACATATTCACAAACTGAGATTTACAAACTTCAAATCGATGATGTTTGTTGTGAATCGATGAAGTTTGTTGTGAAATGTGAAATTTCCAAACTTCACATATTCACAAACTGAGATTTACAAACTTCAAATCGATGATGTTTGTTGTGAATCGATGAAGTTTATTGTGAAATGTGAAATTTTCAAACTTCACATATTCACAAACTGATATTCAGATACTCGTTTATTTGATATAGACTAAATTACATCGGGGTCTTTAAGTTCTTTACTTATAAAAAGTTAGTCTTTTTAAGTTTTTTTTTGTACCACTTACGTCTTTAGGTTATTTAATTGTAACAAGTTAATCCTTTAAGTATTTTTCATGTCATTTAGGCCCTTTAAGTTATTTAATTGTAACTTTTAAACACCGAATAGCTTACATTTTCAAGATCTAAAATCCCCCAAATTATTACAATTAAATAACTTAAAGACCTAATTGATACGAAAAACTTAAATATCAAATTATTACAACTAGTTAACGTATAGGACTCAAGTGTTACGAAAAAAGTTAAATGACTAATTTAATACAATTAAATCACTTAAAGAACCTCTAGTGTAATTTAACCTTTGATATATAATAGATACACAATAAATAAATGTAATAGAGCTAGGATTTACAACCACTTTATGTTTATCACAATATATAACATAAGTTATCGCATGATACCCATGACTCAAATAGTCATATTTAATATATGAATTGAGAATGTAATATTTTACAATATATTGGTAGTTTGTGCATGTAGTTTTTTTAGAGGGTTTGTGCATGTAGTTGGTTCGTATTGTTCTTGGTGATTAATATGCATGACTTCATAATCATATTTAATACATGTGAAGGAACATCAATTGTGTATGATTTGTGCAATTCCAAAATTGATTTTTTTTATTTATTATAAACTACACACTTTAGTCACTATTAAAAACAAAACGTTATTCTTTAGGTTCACTCAATAAATGAATGATGTATGTGGTATATATTATAAACCACATACATCACTTATTTAATGAACCAAATGTAAATTTTAAAAGCGACTTAAGGGTGTAAATGACATATTCATTGTGTTTTTGTTTATCTTTTTTTTAATTAAAAATTTAATAACACTTCCATTTCAAAATTAAAAATAAAACTCTCAATTAGATTTAGCTCAAAATTAAATTGTCGATCAAGAGGGTCTAAGTTTGATATTTAATTTAAACAACTTTATAGGTTTTATTTATCTCTCGACTTAAATTTAAATTACCATAGCATTTCTTCCCTATGAAAAGGAAGTATAAGACCTAATCTTAACTTTCTATCTAACTTTAAAAATTTAAGAATATTAGCACCATTATATGAAAAAGATTTACAAAATTAACTATAATGGATAAAAAACAATTTATATTCTTTTTATAATTATAACAAATTACATATTAATACTTAGGGGAATGATTTACTAAAAGTTTTTATATATCGATTGTGCATATCATATTTGTCATCATCAAGTACATGACAATTTTAAGAACGCATTAGATAATATGAATTTGCTTTATCAATTTTATTTTGTAGATTTACTCTCTTTCTATTTGCATATTGATGTGATTTGCATTTCCATTGTAACTTGTAAGAATGATCTTCTGCCTCTACTGAATGACCTTCAATTGTAAAATGTAACATGGATATCTTGATACTCTAATGAGATTATATCAGACATTAGTTTATTTAGCTTATGTGCTAGCTTCTACTATTTACCGTCAGTCATGTGATGTATTTTGTGTTTTTGTAATGTATAATGGTCTAAAGTAGCTATCATCTCGCATAGAAAAAAGTTAGCTGTCGTTGTAGGCTTAACAAGATTGAACTTGGTAAAAACTGAGAGAAGACTTGGTAAATCTTCTTTAATAATGTTTCAATGTGATGCATGGAAGTTCTGTTTCCAGATCATGTATGCATGTGCTGATACAATGATATTAACCTTGGTTTATGAGCCAACCGTACTTATCATTTGCTTTACTAGGTGATCCTTTAGATTTTCCTTTTTTTCCTTTTCTTTTTAGTCATGTAACAATATATACACTTTTTTTTTCTAACACCCATTTCTTTATACTTGTCAAGGGATTAAACTGACACTAACAATTTCTTTCTTCATATAAAAGTCCTTAACGACAAAAAAATAACTTGGTATATTGGTCAATCATGAATCAAATTTGAAAGGCATTAACAAAGATTTATAGTACCTTGCAAACATCATATAGCACGCACAAAACTTCAATGAGGATAACAAACAGTCATTGTGTTTTTACATTTGATTCCACTTGACGGTACAAATTGACTCATAAAGGTTAATATTATTAAAGAAATTTCAAACTGAAAAACAATAGATCGTTCTTAAAGTTTTGATGAACATGAAACAAAGAACAGGAAGTAGTGTGTGTCATGGACATTGATGGTATAGCAGCTTAAAAACTGGCTCAATTGTTGAGGAGCAAAAGCTTTGTATGGTCTAGTTGTAGTTAACCGCAAATATTATAATAAATCTTCACGAATAGCTTTTTCTCAATTTTTTTTGTTTCTTTTTTTTTTTTCATTTGTTTTAATTGATTTTTTTAAGATTTTTTTTTTTAAATTTAATAATAAATAAATTAAAATTAAAGTTCTTTAAATTGGAATTAACCTATAAGCTAAGGTTTCAAACAACGGCAATGGTCTCATCACGGTTACATTAAGATTGTCGTCATTTCGGTTGTTGTTGCTGCCTTATAAATTGTTGTTGTTGCAATGCGATTTCTTATGATCGACGATTTGTTTTTTGCTTTCATAACAGTGTCACACTCGTAATCGAGTTTTGCGATTGAATCAGCATTTTGTTACGGTTATAACGAGTGTCTCCTATGATTTATCTTCTCACCCTAAAAAAAAGGTAAAAACGGCGACGATAAACACCTATATGTCATGGTCGTTTTCTAGGTAAAAACATGTATTAAAACCTTCTTAATAATGATGATTTTATGAAGGTTTTAAAAGCGGGTCCATTATCGCGAAAACGGCCGCGACAAAAAGGCGTAGGCAGCCGATGTTGCCGTTTTTACCTGTTTTCACAGTGGAAAGAAGAAAAATCACAGCAAGACGCCCGTTACGACCTTAACAAAATGTTGATTCAATCGCAAAACTCGGTTATGAGTACTACAAAGTCAAAAAATAGAATGTCATTCATAAGAAAAAATAGAAAATGAGAGATTAAAAATCCAAGAAATCTACTTCACAACCACTCATAGAAGAGGAAATAAGCTATTTTCAAGTTAGACAGAATATCATCTTCTAGTTAGACACTCTCTAGGATTCCAAGTCCACTCATAGAAGAGGAAAGAAGCTATCTTCAACCTACTTAACAACCAAACCCAAGAAACCGCTTTGATTTCATCCACGATATCCTCCACATTCTTCCTTTGATTATTAAAAATCCTAGCATTTCTTTCCTTTCAAATCAACCAAATAGTAGCATGCCAAATCAACCAAAACCCCTTCTTAAGCCTCTTCGAGATCACTTCACTATTCCAACATTCAAAATGAACAAAAAGGTTATGCGGAGTGATAAAATTAATCTCTAACCAATTCAAAATCCGGCGCCAAATTAAAGAGGACACATCACAATGTAAGAATAAGTGGGTAGAGGTCTCCGGCCGCCTTCCACACAAAACACAAAGGGGAGATACGTTCGGAGGTAAGATGCGACGAAGTGCAAGGTTATCTTTTGAATTGATTGTCTAAAGCCATTAATCAACATATTCAATCTACCAGTTCTACCTCTTTTTTCACTAAGATCCATTATATCATTAAAATCCCCAAAAATACATCAAGGCTCGATTAGCTAGATGATGAAGAAAATCTCATCCTGCACGCCTAAGTCTCCCATTAGGGTACCTGTAGTATCCGATGAGATTCCAAGAACCACGTGTAATGTCATTTACCTCTACAGTAATATGACTTTGCAAGTAATTAACAATATTACAATCCTATATTTTATTATTGTGGGCTAAGGTCTTACTGAGAAAGAGGAGGTCCGGGTTATAGTGTCGAACACGATATTTTAAATCAAAAACTGTGCTCGAGCTTCCCAAACTCAATCAAATACAAAGTTATATTATTCAAGTTGTTAAAGCATTCACATTGGGGGTCTCTTAAGACTCAGGGTCTCACTTAAGACATTCAATCTTAAGTGGACTCCACACCGTTTTTCAAGAAAATAATCATTATTTGAGTTGCTTTTGTTGCTTTTCATTAATAGATAGTTATTTGTGGGACCCATTTAGACCTTTCCATTGGAGTGATTGAGTACATATTAGGTAATATTATTAAAAAATAAAAATAAAAGGCGATGTGTTCATGTGGAACCCGTTTAAGACCTCAAATGTAAGGGTCTCCATTGTGACGGTAGTTGACGAAGAAGCTTATTAATTCATGCAATCAAAATGTGTATTTTTATACCATCGCATTAAGTACTCAAAGACACAATTTAAAGAACTTTCTTTGTCGTAATCAAATTGAACAATTCCTAAAACATTATTCATTATTCCTTCCTCAATAATAGTAGTAGTCAAATATAACTAAACATTAGACCAGAACCATGATTTGGCTTACGCCCAACAACAAGAGGATAATTTCTAGGTCAATGGTGGATATTGTATTGGATTGAGTGAGTAATCTACAAAATTACATTGAAACTTAGTTTTGGTTGATATATTGAAAATTTAGATTAGTTACAAGGGCATATTAGTCATTTTGTTAAGTACAAACAAAATGTGTCTTTGGATGCAACTAGATAAAATCATAGTCTAACTAGAAAAATTCTAATTAATATCCTAGCAATGCATGCAACGGTCTCATTAACCCCTCATATGCATATTGCATAGTACTATAAGATTGACATCCACTAATTTGTCTCATTATCCCTCAACCCAATAAGCTACTTTTGCAACTAAAATTGAAAACAACAATATACAGACAGAGAGAGAGATTTCATTTCATTTTTTAGTAGACACAACACAGCACACAAACCTCTCTTTTTCTTAAAAAAAAAAAAAAAAAAAAACCTCTCTTCATTATTTCTCTCTACTCAACTCAACAACACAACAGAACCATGCAACCAAAGAGGAAGGGGAAAAGGACAACCAAAGATAACAACGAGGTAAAGTTTGATAAACTCTCTTTCTCTCTCGTTTCGTTTCCTATTGTTGTTGTAATGTATGTCATGTTTTAGCATCATATGAAGTTAGATTAAAAACCTTCTAGCACCATTTTTCTGTGGGTTTGTTGTTGATGATGATTTTAACTTGTAAAAAAGTAGAAAGTGTGTAAAGGAGGCATTTTTATTGGAAAAAAAATGATTTTTTTTTGTTTTTGTTTAAAGGAGGCATTTTTATTGAGGAAAAAAAAGAACTTGGAAGCAAAATCTTTTTGGTTCGTTTTGGTTCACTACACATGAAAAGTGATTTTTATTTTTATTTTTGGTTCAAAGGTGGCATTTTTATTGAAAATAAAAACATGAACTTGGAAGAAAAAACTTTTTGGTTGGTTTTTGTTCACTACACATGAAAAGGAATCTTTGTTTTTGGTGTCACTCTCATGATCTTCTATTTTTAACTTACTAGGACTAGGTAGAAAATGTTTTAAGGAAAATTTGTTCAATATTTACCTTGGCATTCAATAGAACATTTTTAGTTGTTCATTACAATGCAATAGAATATTTAGTTGTTCATCAATGTATATGCTTAGTACTCAATATCATGACATGTTCATATTTTTCACTATAGTCAATGTTAGTAACATACAAAGAAGATGTACAATGACATGTTTCTTGAGTTTCTCTAAAAGAAAATTCTCCGTCTTGCTGTTGTTTTAGATTTAATCCTAACTTCAACTTGTTGCCTTGTGTTGTATATGTTCAGTTAGAGTCTAAGGATTGCCATGTCTTTACTAGAAGAAAATTAAATCCAAAGCCCACAATGATTTCTGATCGTACTTTGAGATCCTCTAAAACGCCTGTTAAAACCGGAACAACGTCTTTGTCTAGGTGTTCAGAGCCTCATATATCAAGAGGGCATTCTTCTGCCCCTGAGGAAATCCAAGCACTTGATGTTCTAGCACACCAAGCTATCAATATGGTATGAAATAAAATACATTTCGTGCGCGCACATATATGCATATATATTCCTCATAATACCTATTTTATCTTAGTTTTTTAGTGCAAATTTTTCAAACATTCATCAGAATTTATGTATTATAATTTTCTACATTAAAAAAAGCATCTCTATACAAATGAAATTGTTTGTTAATCTAATCTATTATGAGACTTAATGCAGGCATATCAAGTTCCAGTTGAAGTTTCAGGTCAAATACAACCCCCTAGATACCTAGTATCAGACCCAGTTTCTCATCCTCCCACATTGGAACAAGGGCTGGGACCGAAAGAGGCTATAAATGTTGAAAATTCAACTGTAGATGTACCAGAGAGGATGGAGGAAGAAGACAAGACTGAAAATTCACTGTCCAACCATTTGAGGACTGGATATTCACCTCAAGCCCTTAGCCTGAAACTAACTGAACAAGAGCTGGGACAGAAAGAGGCTAGAAATGTTGAGAATTCAACAGTAGATGTACCAGAGATGATGGAGGAAGAAAACAAGGATGAAAGTTCACTGTCCAACCATTCAAGAACTGGATGGTCACCCCCGGTCCCAGCCTATAGCCAGAAACTAACTGAATTGGCTGCCATGGCGGCAGAGGACAGTGATGATGATGAGGTTGATTCCGAAGTTCAAAGCCGGACTGAGGACAGTGTGAACGGATATAAGGTTAAGACAGAACATATGCCAATATTAAGAAAAATTATCGACAAGCATGGAGACATTGCTAAGAATTGCACGTTAAAGTTGGTAAGATTCCGTTCAGCGTTATTGGGGATGATCTGTGAAATCATTTCAGATTTGGAGAATAATAATTTTACTAAAATCAAACAAAAAACCTGGAAATGAACCTTTCTGAAGTTGATGGCATGAAAGAAATGAAAGTGGAAGTTCAGTGGCTTCACAGTAGGCTAATTGACATACTTGAGGCAAAGAGAGCTTTTAAGCAGACAGGTAAGCTGAAAGAGAAAATTGACATACAAAGGAAGTCCGTAGACATTGCTGAGAGTGCAGTGGAAGATTGTAAAGCAGAAATAAAGAACCTCGAAGATCAAATAAAGAAGTTTGAAGATCAGAAGGCTCTTTGGAAAGTGAAACTGGCTAAAAGTCGGGATGAGTTTAGCCGGACATATAATGAAACCATAAGTGCCACAGCTAAAATCAACCGATTTCGTAATTCCTCACTGGTTGATGATTTGCTTTAGTATGTTGCAATTCCACCTCCCTTTTTTTGTTTTTGTAATGGTAGTGGTTTTAGGATTGCATGAATGAGCCTTATAGACTTGCTTTTTTGTTGACCTGATTAATCATTAAAAATGTTTGCATGAGGTGTGTGGAATGTTTATTTAAAACAAATTAACCATGATGTTATAGGAGTACCACTCTTCCTCTAAGGTGTTTGTTTGGGAAAATTAAATTTCTGCAGAACAAAGTAAAAACATTCTAGTGAGCATTGAAGTTCTTGAAGTAGTTCTGTTCATATGTTGTTATGCTTTGTTGGGTTGATAACTGATTTTAATCACCATATGGTTGGACATCTGTTTGAAAATGATTATTTTCTTACTAATTGAAATGCTATGATCACCATTTGGATGGGATAGTTCAAAATGTTGTGTCTTGAAGTTTTCATGGATAACCTTGTCACAATTGCAAGTCCTCCATTGATTGTGCTTTAGGGAAATGTTCACAGGAAAAGTAACATACCTTCTACATGTATGAATTTTATCTCCTTTTGTCTACCTTATATAGGACATGCCTATAAGAGCTGGTTCTATGTAAATAGTAGATAACAGGAACCCTTTTAGCACAGTTTATATAAAATAAAAGCCACACATTAAGCATATAAGAAGCTACATAATTAGTTAATTGAGAGTACTATCTTTTGAAATATAATTAGTTTCTTTTAGTTAAATCACTTGACACAGAATGATTGGGATTTCTCTTCTTTTAGTTTCAAACTCTGTTTGGAATAACAAGGTGTGTTTGCTTTGCCCTCAGTTTCTCGCCTTTCTAGTCAAATATTCAAACCATGACAATAACATTGAAACCTTCTCTACATTGGCACCTGCAAAGCATACAAATTTATAAGCCTCAAACAACACAAGGATTATTTCCAATTCTAACTTTTCTTCTGCTAAACCAAAACCCAATGCATGTTTGCATCAATTCAATTCACACATACTAACCACGGATAAAAGCAGTCACAAACATTCGCAAATAGACGAAGAAACAAAGACCAAGTATAAGCTTAAAACTTTTTCACTACAATGGTCAAAAAATCTTTATTAACAATAAGTAAACAGGTAGGTGCAAAATGAGAAGACCAAAGTTATCTATCTATCTATCTAAATTTGTATCTTTGTTGACCTGAAGTGGACAAATTCTGAAAAATGAATTTGAGGGGTATAACAAACAGTTATTGTGTGCTTACATTTGATTCCTCTGATTGTACAAATTGGCTCATGAACCAAGGTTAATATATCATTGTATCATCAGCACATGCATACATGATCTGGAAACAGAACTTCCATGCATCACATTGAAACATTATTAAAGAAATTTCAAACGGAAAGTAATGTGTCATGGAATGGCAGCTTAAAAACTGGCTCAATTGTTTAGGAGCAAAAGCTATGTGTGGTCTGGTTGTAGTTTGACAGAGCAGCCTTCATATGAACCTTGTAAATTCTACCATATCTTCATAAGGCAGTATGATGCAGTTTCATGGATGCATCCAATGAAGCATTTTCTGCTGGCTTAGACCCTATGAGTTTGGTTTCATTTAAAAGATCAAGGCAGTATTTTACTTTGGCAAATAGAAATTCTCTGTGGTGAGTGTGCTACTTCCAATCCAAAGAACTATTTGAGACTTCCCAAGTCTTTAATTTTGAAAGATGAATCCAACACCGTTTATGTGTGATTGAACTCCAATGATTTCCAGCAAGTATCACAAGAAGAGCGTAGTGAAATTATCATTTCTTCTTTGAGTGAATAAAGAATAGTCTGAATTGGACTGGGAACACTCAAATGCAATCAGCAATGATGTCAATTTTTCTTACCATTTCCCACCAGTCTGCGTAAGTTGATTATAAGATTTAAGCAATTTGCACACTTGGCCTTGGTTTTTGGCAAGCTACTCCTAGAGGTAATGATATATAAACATCCTCTCTTAAATCCCAACATAAGAAGACGTTACTTACGCATCAAATTGATGTATGAGCTAATTATGAATATAATTGAAGGCAAGAAGAGCTCTTACAGTTGTAAGCTTGACCACTAGGTAGAAGGTGTCAACGAAGTCAAGACCTTCTACTACATTATAGCTGTTGGCTACCAACCTAGCCTTGCATCTCTCAATCATACCATCTTCCCTTTGTTTGATTTTGTATGCACACTTGCTGGGTAATCAACAAGAATCCATGTATGTTCTCATTCTAGCAAGAATTGGTTATGTGGCTCACTCATGTCACATAAAGCTATGTAGAAAAGGAATGGATTCTGGGATAAGGAATGGAAATTTGAGATGGGGTGGCTGAACCTATTGAGAAGTTGCATACAAAATCTCAAAGGTGAGGGGGCTGATGTTTCTCTCCGACTGATCTTCTTGCTGCTGGAACTGCAGCTTCTTGCACATTTGGAGTGTGGTTACAGGTTCTTTGGTAATAGTCACAGATTAAGACTTGAAGGAGTATTTGTTGTACGAAAGAGAACTAGAAACTTGATTTATTATGTAAGTGGCCTGTAAAATGGCATATGATAAGAATCATTTAGTTTACACTTTAAAAATTACATATTTATCCCGCTAATTATATTTGTTGCTAACCAGAATTCAAACTTGTTTTACATTGTCATATATTGAGGAAGGGTCAGTGAAATAAACTATTATTGTTGTTGCCTTGGACTTGAAATATTCAAATCATCGTTCTAGATACAAAATGCTAAAGTACTAATTAAATACTAAAGTTTGTTATTACTTCACATTACATGAGATATAGAGCCTAAAACCATTGTAAAGTCATTTAGTATGGGTATTTCAAGGGGATTTTCCATGCAGTCAAACCTTGAAGAAAAATCTGAAGAGTAAGGACAAGATTAAAGAAACTAGTTTGGATTTAATGAAGCTAAAGTGACGCTAAAGGCAAAAACCTGTCCAATGTCTTCTCAAACATTGTAAATACCCACCGCTGTCCGCCGCAGCTACCTCCATTCCTTGGGACTTACTCACAGTCACAGTTACTACTGCTTCCCTTTCTATTTCCTTGGCTGATTCATCATCACAGCCTGTTCCACAAATGTGTGTTGAAAGCACTTTTATAATTTATGTGCAATAAATTTTGAAAGTGATCTTAGGGTTGGTATCTTTATATTTCTTTATATAGGCCGTAGGCTAAGCCGAGAATCAAATGGAATGCTTGCTTATTCGCTTAATCCTCTGAGAATTGAAGGAGTTGGGGGAACAGCTTATGGCTGCCATAGCTGCTTAATCTGTATTTAGGATAGTTTTTCAAAATGTAGAGTCCAAACAAGACAAAAGTACAAACTAATGATACTTTGCAGAATGTGCACAACTTCCCAATATTACCATAGCCTTCAAAAGGTCATATGTTTTAGGGGGAAACTTCTCATTAGATCTCCATTGCCAGCCAGAAAACAGTCATCTGGTGGTACCCATAGCCTTTAATTTGGTATTATACCAACAGTCAACCCAAGGAAGCCAATTTAACCCAGCTGTAATTTACAGTACTTCCTGCTACATCAAATAATATTGACCTCAATTGGCTAAGGAAAATCCCATCCATATAAGTGAGCGAAAGAGTTCGATTTTTGAGAGAAACAGAAATAGACAATTAAATGTGTCTTGAGCTGTACTTGTGTTATTTCACTGCAAAGTCTTCTCTTGTTTATACTAAGTTCAATCTTGTTAGACCTTCTCTTGTAAGATGATAACTACTTTAGACCATTATACATTACAAACAGGCAAAAGAAGCTAATTAAACTAATGCCTAGTATACCCTATCATTCCCCCACAAATTCAGGGTGACTAAAGACAAAGTCAAACAGAGGGATATTCTCATTACACTATAAAGATTTCCAAATATAATCTATATCTACATAAAATTGGAGGTCATTCAGTAGAGGCAAAAGATCATTCTTACAAGTTACAATGGAAATGCAAACCACATCAGTATGCGAATAGAAAGAGAGTAAATCTTCAAAATAAAATTGACAAAGCAAAATTCATATTATCAAATGGTTACTTAATTTGTAATGCACTTGATCACAAATAAGATATGTGCAACCGACAAGCCACATCCTATACAAAAGGTAAGAACCTCCATAATAGACCTCTTGGGTCAAAACAAACAAAAAAATTTAATTATGTATGCTTCTAATTGAAAGAAAACTTTCCTTATAAATTACTATCTGACTCATGTCTCCTTCGACACCAAGCTCCTTAATCGTCTGTTTATCCAAATTAAAACAAGCTAGTTCTCCATCTTTTTTTATGAAGAATATGTCCCCATTTTTCCCTGCATCGATGGGATACTTAACATGAGGCAACGACCCAACAATAAAGAGCTTAGTCCACGATTCTTTTACACCAATTTCACCTAAAATTGATATTTGAAGAGCATTCGACTCCCCACTATATGATATCAAACCAATGGACCCATTTAACATCACCAACTGCCTCTTCACCAATCTATTATCAAAAGTATCATCAATGTCTGAGGGCATGGGTGTCGTAAAACACACTTCATTGCTCACATCAAATGAAACAAAATATGTTCCACCATCATCACTATCTTTTTCAATTTTATCCCACCAATGACACATTCCATCCATGTAGAGTCGGACAGTTTCTTCTCTTGTTTTAGGGGACATCACCATAGACACGTCAAGATCAAGTTTCTTCCAAGAGTTGCTTCTTAGACTGTATATCTCCCATAAGGGTTCCATAGGTACATCTTTCCATGAAGCCTCTTGCTCAAGCAAGCCCCTAAACATAACGTCATAGAAAGATAGGCTAACAAACTCTATACACCGAATCACCTTATAATCATCCCTAACATGATCATAACCAAACCCATGAATAAAAGCTTCAAACTTCCGATACGGTAATGACTCAACAGGACTAGAAGGAATGACAATGAATTCCTCAGTGGTTGGATTCCACATTACAGCTTTTCTCTCATCATCCAATAAATTAGAGAGACAAAGAAAGCCATTGATACTAATAGACCCCAAAATATAAATATCTTGGCCAAGCACTTGAAATGGGAGTGACAAATTTAACTGAACCCTGTTCTCAAATTTCTCACCAGAAATGAAATACAACGTGGACCAGAATAGGGGTTCAAGCACGATAGTATGCCGTAAGATGAGAGATGCATCAGCATGATCAGAATGATTTCCATGTATGATATGATTCCGGTAGATTTTCATGAAATAAGGGTTTTGAAATAACATCGACCATGATTTACATGTAGATTCAAATCGCTTCAAACATTTAAGAGGCAGTTTTGATAGAATGGAGATTGCAACATCATCAGGTATGTGATTGCTAACCTTTCCGGTCGTCGTCGTCGCAGATTTCTCCATCTCCGACGATGTGTCTGTCTTGCAATTCGCGACCACCGTTAAGTACAAGAGAAATAGCGTGATTTCAATTTTGTTCTGGTTCGGTTGCAACCATCGGCGAAAGTGGAAACCAAATTCTTACTCTGTTTCGGCTATACTTTATTTTGGTGCTGAAATTTTAATATTACTTCCTTCTAAATATAAGCAATGATTATTCAAAAAAAAAAAAATATAAGCAATTATTAAATTATCACTAATTCGTTGGTTGAATCACTAAGGTTGAACTAAGTTTTTTATTTTTTTTTAGGAAAGGTTGAACTAAATTATCAAATTGGAAGAGACTTTAGTGACTTTGTGTTGGGTGACTTTGGTGACTTTAGTGTAATTTAAATGAAAGAGAGTGATGATTGAATGATTAAAATAATATATTTTAATGAGAGAGAATTATTGGTTAGGAAAGAGATAGAGACAAAGGCACCCAAAGGGCACCGAAGCCAAAGTCACCGAAGTGTTACCCCTTCCTTTCACAGCATATGTAGCTTTTGTAGAATAATTTTGTTGAGTTTAGCTCAGTTGGTAGGGATATTGCATTTTACATGCAGAGGTCGAGCTTCGAACCTCGGACACCCCACTTCTCCACAGTTAAATTGTGTGAGCTTTAGCCACTAGGCTACTTGACAAAAAAAAAGAATAATTTTATTTCATTTTACTCGCCACTTTTAAATTTCAACTAGATTGTTGACCCGAACGTTAAGGGATTGACATACGATAATTCATAGTAGACAAAATAAAACACTTCATAAAATGTATAAAATATGAAAATTTTATAAAAGAAAATTCGGTAATTCTATCAATAAATATATGATTCTTCTGCTGTCTGTGTAATTTACCACGGTTTAGGGTTTTTTTTTGTGTAGAGAAACCCAATTTAGGATTTGCTATATATAGCCGAGTTTGCATGAAAATTAAGGTATTCTGTTTGTAAACATATTAAATAAGTGTACAACAACTTGTCAAAAAAAAGTATACAGAAACAATAGATATATACAAACGATGACACAACATGATAAGAATGAAAAACTCACCAGTGAGGAGAAATATTAGGGATTGTTGTATTTTAGATGGAATTTGTTAGGTTAAATTACTGTTAAGCTAATGCAACATTTTAGACAGAAATTATTAGGTTAAGTTGTTGCAGACCTAATAAAATTAATAAATAAAGATTTTTTTAGTATTAAATAAGTGTCCAAAATATTGGCAAAAAAAAAAAAGCAACATGGTAGGAATGAAATTGGTGCAATGTATTTTTTTTAGATGAAATTTGTTAGCTTAAATTACTGCAAACCTAATACAGCAAATTGGAGGGAAATTATTAGGTTAAAATGCTACAGACTTAACAAAATTAATAAATAAGGATAATTTGTTGCGGACTTAATAAATAAGGATTTTTTTAGTATTAAATAATTGTACAATATATTGTCAAAAAAAAGGCAACATGATAGGAATGAAATTGGTGCGATGCATTTTTTTAAATCTAATTTGTTAGGTTAAATTACGACTAACCTAATGCATCAAATTGGAGGAAAATTATTAGGTTAAAATGCTTAATAAATAAGGATGTTTCATTAATTAACTTTTTATTTTTCACTTTTAAATTTCAATGCTTCATTAATTATTGATTTATCAATAATACCCTTACATATTAGAGAAATAATAGAATGAAAATAATAAATGGGTAAGGGTATTATAAAAAAACATAAAGAATTTCATCAAAAAAAAAAATTATTTGAATCCTTGGTATGTGTAATTTCAAGTATTGTAAAACGGAAAGAGTATATTGCTGGTCTAAGTTGGACCTTCACGTTTTTTTGTTGGTCTAAGTTATATATATATATATATATATATATATATATATATATATATATATATATATATATATATATATTTGTGTGTGTGTGTGCAGGATCCGTAGACATCAGGTGTAAATGTCTTTAGTTACACCAAATTTCATCCGTCAATTTAATTCACATTTTATGTTAGTTTATTGGTAGTCACCACCACCCAGAGATTGCACCAATAATATGACATACATTTTGATTTTGCAAAATTTAGTCTATCTTGAGCTTTGTGTTTAAATGACTTGTAAAATTTGTTATTGTTAGAAGTAACACGTGATTTGACAAAAAAAATTCATGATCTTATAATGTTAGCTGAATTTAGTCACCGACTTATTTATATGGATATTGCTAATCAGTGTCTTTAGAGCAATTGTTAAAGATTTTACAATTAAAATTTTTGTCTTGGAAATATAGGATGTTACTTTTGATAAGTAATGATTACACACATTTTTCATGAAAATTTAATTGTTTTGGATGCTTAACAAATACCCTTGAGACACTAGTTTGTATTCTCCTATTTATATTTTTATAACTAAATCAGACCATATTTAGCCATTTTTACCCATTATTTTACATCGACAGACCCTAGCCCACATAAATACGCATGATGCACCAAGCTTGGTCATGGTTAGAATGAGTTTGGTCGATTCAAATAAACTTTCTCTACCCTACTCTCAAAGGAGGGGAATGCATGGAATGCAATTTATCAATTCTTTTTGTTTTTTAACTAAAAAAATGTATTATACTAAAAATCTGATAGTGGGACAAGCAGTACCAAATCAGTACAACAAATATCTTTTATTAGAATATGATATATGATCAAAGATTCAAATGTATAACAACTGACAAAGGAAGTTTTTAACCTCCCGTGTCTTCATTCTATGCACTAAAATATACTACTCTTTTTAAACAGTTGAGGATGGGTGATACACACCGTATAATGTTTTGCCAAAGGATCTAATAGGCCAAACTTGAGATTTAGTGCTCAGAAACAATTAAAATAATGGTTCTCCTCTCGTAAATATATCGTTAAAATTGTTTCGTCGGTGTATAATGGTGGAGTTTGAACAAAATTTTTTGGACGTGCCAAAGTGAAGATAAAAAACACAAGTTGCAATCGATGTGCTGAGCTATTGGTGGTAATATGAAATTAGAGTTCTTGGAGGTATCAATTTATTGTCACTCTAATGTTGAATTGTTCGAAGGGTCAAATATATTTTTGATCTTAATAAATATATTAATTTTTTGTTTTAATCACTCTAGAAAATTTCTTCAACTTTTAGTTTGTATAAAATTTGTAATCACTATTTTTGGTTTTTATTTTTAAGTCAACTCATGTATTTTTAATTAAATTGCGCAAAATGTGTAGAAGATTGTAAAAATGTCTCTAAGAAAAAATATTAAAAAAAAATCATATTTAATTCATATTTTATTAAAAAAAACGAAGATGAAAAACTTTTAGAGACTAAAAAGTTGAAGAAATTTATATTAAAAAGATTAAAACGAAAAATTTGTATATTTATAATTATAAGTATCAAAACATATTCAACCCTTGTTCAAATTACTATCCATGGATGAGATTGATGTGTTGAGCTCTTGGACTCTTCATCAATGCATGTAGTAAGCAGTTGTATGTAGACGTCTTAGTTGATATAGTGGAGTTTGGGTCGATAGGATAGATATTGAAAAAAAATAACAATCCATTTCTTTAATTAAATGAAATAATATTAAATTTATAAAATAAATAAAAAAAGTAAACACCTTTGAATAATTGCATAGAATAAATACATATAATAAAATTAAACAGCATTGAATCTCTTACTCTTAAACCTAAACATGTTGCCTTAATTTTGACCTAATAGTTCTGCCATATTTTCCTCCTCTCTAACCTAACCGATCATTACTAAATAATTGGATTGAAAGATATTATTCACATATTAAATGGTATCTATTTTCCATAATTTCGCACCCTATCAGTCAACTGCTTTTCGTTCTTTGGTTTACCATAATTTTTTGAATTTGCTTCAACTTATTTCCCTGATTTTATGGAAATGATTTACTTCCTAATCTGTCTCACATGCTCAAATTTTTCTTCATTTTCCAAAGAAACCTCCCACTCGCTCTCCCTTCACAACCTCTTCCACTTTGGTTCTTCTGCAGGTAACTTATAATATCATTAATTGGTTTCTTCATCTCAAATCTATATTTCCTTATTTGTGATTTAGGTTATCAAATTGATAGAACTGTTTCTTTTGAATTTTCTTCAATTTTTTTTCATTAGTTTTTTCAATTTTATGGTTATAGTCTGGAACCTTCATCTGTGGACCTTCTGATTCTAATAGTTTGACATCCAAAGTTTTTATATTTTTTCTATTTCACGATTTTTTTTTCTAATTGAAATTCTTTGATGCTTTTCCTTTTTCATTCTTTGTGAATCTTATTCAATAATTGCAATTATCATAGTTTTGTTTATTCATCATGGCGTAGTGTTTATGGATTTTCAATTTTTTTTTTACATTCTATATTAGCTAACCTAATTGTTGCTTTAACACCTTCTTTTCAGCTTTTCATCTGTTTTTGAAATTCCCTTCGAGTTCTAATGTTTATAAGGAATAATAAAATTATATGATTGTCTTTTTAGGGTTTATAAAATTATCTGTAAAATCTCATTGATTATTTTACTGGTATTGATTTTTGTTGTCCATTAAGCAAAGGTTTTTTTGCAAGAATGTTATATGTTCACATTTATAACGTAATGTCATGAGCTTTGGATTTATGAATGTTCCAATTTCACAATGATATGCATTCTTGCATTGTTGTTTTTAGATTTCTATAACAAATTAAGTTTGCTTTGGTTTGTTTTTTTGTCAATGAGCAATTTTAGTGTTGCTTATCTCAGTTTTTTTATTACATCATTTTTAGTTTAGTGTTGCTATAGTGTTTCTTGAAACTTTGCATAGGTTAAAGAAAATGTCAAATTTTGTTCATATATAATGTCTACATATAGTCATTCAAGTTTGAATAGGCCTTGGAATTGTTTCTTTTTCAATTTCTAATTTTTTGATTTTTCAAATTGGAGATTTCAGTTTGGCAAAATTATAATTAAATGTCTAGCAATATTGGGAAAATGATAAGGCTTTTAAATTGGTGGTCTATTTAGCAAGAAAGGAACAAGTGTTTGGATCCTAATATTGTTCTTTCGACTGAGTAGATTGTAGAAAATGTTAGTGTGACGATGTTTTCTTGGACGATTTGCTTCAAATACGTGTATGTATTATGATTTGACATTTCAACTGCATGACGAGGTAATTTTCTACATAATTCGGAGCTGTTTTTATTTTTATAAAAATTTGTTGTGTTTTCTCGGGTGTTTAAGACCTATGGACTGCTGCAGCAGCAACATAGACACGTTTATACTATTCATGTGTAGCATAGTGGTTTTCATTCTGCTCTTTGCTTTGGTCTGCAAGTGCTTTGGAATAGCATACATTCTGGTTTTTCACTTTAGGTGGGTGTAGTTTGGCCCTTTAGGATTGTTGGGTTTGGTTTGTTTACTTTTGGGTGGATTTTTTTGTTCTCTGTCTTATTTCCTTTTGTTTCTTTTACTGCTACTACAAAAATATTGTAGTTTCTTCACCTATTTAATGTATTGTGTATCTCTTATATGATATCTTATTTACGGATTATGGTCATAACTGTATTTATTGATCCTTCAGATTTCAAATATAACAAGCAGCATATGTATGCACTCTAGACCACACATGCATATTTTTAGGTTGATATGGATCAATATCTTGATAACTGCATGTTAAGAGTTGTCTCTTGGTTTATACTTGAGCTTTTGGTATTTCCATTATATTGGCACGCATGCATAATGACCAAGCTAGCAGACAATGCTATTTTGCACCCCCTAATCTTATGCTTGATACTCGAATCAGCCATAAATGAATGGGCGCCCCCTATAGTTACTAAATAACAACAGATAGGTGCATTTACTTTGATATTAAATACTAATCAATGTGTAACTTGCAAAAAAAGAAATGTTAATTAGTCAACAGAAGAAATTAAGTGTGGCATACAACCTAATTAATTATAATTAAGCCCTATCAATTCTCCTTAACCATACATGTAAATGAATAAAAATGAAGTTTGAATCTCAAAAATCTGGGTTGGCAAAATACAGTTCAAACTAAGCTAAATGAGAATAACAGTTCAAACAATTTTTTGAAAGGTTGCAAACAGATAACATAGACAGCAAAATAACTTAAGCCCTATATATAGGTACCAATCAAAATTTGCAAGATTGTTACTAATATTAAGGTTCATAGTAATTTTTTTTTTATTTTAAAAAAGGCATAATCAAAGTTCTCGACATTTTTCTCTTTCTATATCATGGTTGGATTTTTTATTTTAATTTTTTCTCTTTCTATATTATGGTTGGATTTTTTATTTGAATATACATATTAGTAAACTGGATCAATAGGTGTGCAATTAGCCTTTATAAATTAGAATGCGTTTTTGGAAAGAACTTTTAATAGCTTAAGACAATTCCACTCATCAGCCACTCACACATTGCTTTGAAATGTTAATGTACAAGGCAGTGCAGAATTATTTTGAGATTCCCAGTATGCTTTATTTATGGAGAATTACAGCATAGAGATTCTTATCATGGTTATGTTGACTAATTACCTTTTTTTTTTGGCAAGTTACTAATTGATTTGTAGTTACTATGGATGTAATTATCTGCTCTTGATAGAAATTAGGTGTGCTCATTCATAATGATTTTATTTGCAATTATTATTAATAAGAGTCATGGTCGATCATAAAAAATGTTGATATATACCTCCAAATGTCTGTGTTTTCACATGTTTTATTATATCTTGTTAAGCCAATAATTATTTTACGAGTAGGGTTGAAGATATTGGTCACCAATAAAGACGAAAACGATATTAATGTATCGTCAAATGTGGTATTTAAAAAAGTATTATGTAATTTATAATAATCGTATTATAAAAAAATAGCTATAATTAATGTATTGTATTATATAAAAAAAAAATACTCCTATCATGCTATTGCTATGATTGACGTGGATCAATTTTTTTTAATACAAGAAAGGATGAGGATCAATGTTTATCATGTTATTATATTAAAGTGAATTTTTTGTTGAGAAAATTAAAGTGAATCTTTTATTATCTTTATATAATTATGTCGGTATTTTTAGCCGATAGGACCCGTGCGGAGCACGGGTCGATGGTCTAGTAAAATGAAAATGCTACCAAGTATGAATTATTACCTCCACATATATCTAAAGTCTAAATTCGCCCCTGCATGTAATAAGCAGTTGTATGTAGACGACTTAGTTGATAGTGGAGTTTGGGTCGAGAGGATAGATATTGAAGAAAAAAATAACAATCCATTTATTTAATTAAATGAAAAATATTAAATTGTAAATGAAATAATACTAAATTTATAATAAAAATAAACCCCTTTGAATAATTGCATTGAATAAATATTTATAATAAAATGAAACAGCATTGAATAAAATGAAAATGCTACCAAGTATGAATTGTTTTTGGTCAAAAACCATTGACTGCATTTAAGAGCACAAAGGAGTAGTTAGTTAGATAGATGAGCAGCAAGATAAAAAGGGGAAAGGAGCAGCAAGATAAATATTAACCTACATACTGATTCTTTTCTGTGCGGCTCCGATCTCTCTCTCTGAACGAGAAACTGTGGCTTTTGATTCTCCGATCGATATACGCTCTCTCTTGAAAAGTTCTTCGGTTTCATCTGGTATTCATCTCTACACTCATCTCTTTTCAACATTCTTATTTATTTCAATCAACTATTGCTGATTAGAAAATCTTATGAGAACCAATCAATAAATGACTATCAAAATGTGATCGATTCTTATCTTTTTTTATTTATTTCTCAATTAAACAAACAAATCTTATATATAATGTTGTAATCTTCAATTTATTTAGTTTTACAAAGTGTAAAATCAAACGATACTAAGATTTTTTCAGTGTTCCAGACAGAAACATTGTCAAAGATGGATTCCATGAATGAAAAGGTTTGCAAACACATACATGGTGATCTTGCATTATCTATTACGTCAAAATTGCCAATAAAATCTTTGATACGATTTGGATGCGTATGTAAATCATGGGCCATCTTATTTCAAGACCCTCATTTCATGAACATCTATCGCAAAAATTTCATATCCAAAAATCATCCTGATTACGATGGTACATCTTACATCCTACGACACAACGTGAATGTTCATGTGGTAGATGATGACGACTATTCGCAGTCCTCTTTATATTTTCTTACTGGTGAGAGGTTGGAGAACAAGGTCAAATTAGATTGCTCACTTCCATTTCAATATCTTGGCCAAGATATTGTTATTATGAGTTCCCGTAGTATCAATGGAATTCTTTGTGTTTCTGATGGAGGCGTAAACAAGTTTGCTTTTTGGAACCCATCTACCAAGGAGTTTAAGATCATTCCTCCTAGTCCTATTGAAGACACTACAACTTATCGGACCTGTGATCCACTTATTATTGGATTTGGTTATGACCATGTAAGAGATGACTATAAGGTGTTACGACATGTAAGATTTGGTGGCCTAAATTTCTATGATTATGCCGAACGTGATTTGGAACCTGAAGACGTGCCGATGAGATATATATCCTATGAACCCATATGGGAGATATATAGTCTAAGAAACAACTCTTGGCGAGAAATTGATGTCAAACTTCCTATGACGTTAGACCATTATCGTTCCGACTACATTGACCGATTCTATATAAATGGAATGTGTCATTGGTCATATATATATGATATAGAAGAAACTTGTTTGGTGTCATTTGATGTGAGCAATGAGGTATTTTTTACAACACCTATGCCCTCATATATGGATGATGGTTTAGATCATGGATTGGTGCCACAACGCTTGGTGATGTTAATTAATGGATTTGTGTCTGTGATTTCATATTATGAAGGGAAGACTACTTTTCACATATCAGTTTTGGGTGAAATTGGTGTGAGAGAATCATGGACTAAACTCTTCATTATTGATCTTTTACCTTGTGTTAAGCGTCCCATTGGAGGGGGGAAGAATGGCAATATATTTTTCATAAAAGACAAAGGAGAACTTGTATGCTTTGATTTGGGTACCCTAATGATTGAAGAGCTTGTTGTCAATGGAGATTTAAATATGAGTCAAATGGTGATTTATAGAGAAAACTTTCTTCCAATTATTGGAATGAATAGCTAATTTTTTTTGCCCAAGAGGTCGTTGATAAGATATTATTTTGCATATCATATTTATTATTACGGGTATTATATTACAGGTGCAGAAATCAACTGTTCTTTTGGTCTGTTTTATTTTTATCAATCAATTGTTATTTTTTATTTAGGCAATCACTCGTTCTTTTGGTCTTTATCAATTTTCATTAAAGGTTTATTATTCATTTTCTACTTACAAACGTATATAATTTGTATTTCAACCGTAAGAATGATTTTTTTCTTTATTTATTGCATGATCTCATTTTCTTTCAGGTTTCTTTACCCAAAAAAAACAGCAAATTACTTGTTATTTCCGGTCACGAATATTTTTGTTCTTGTTCAGGGTTTCCCTAAAAAAAATACTTCCTCCGTCTCATAATATAAAAAAAAAAAAAAAACTCATTTTTTTTGTCCTAAAATAATATAAGCAAAAAAGACAAATTTTTATCCTATTTAGTCTTGTTTTTTTAAAAATCTCTTTTTCAAGAAAAACTTTTGTTTATTCTCATAAAATTAAATGCAAATTACATTCAATTTTCTCTCTCTTTCATTTTTTCCATAATCAATAGCCAATGAAAATTGTTTTTATATCTTCCTGTGAAACTTTTTTCAAAGAAAACATGAAAAACTATACTCCAAATTTTTATGTTTTAATTTTCATAATAAATGTGATTTTTTTTCTTATAATTTAAGACGGAGAAAGTATTTTTGTTTGGGGTTTAATTTACTGGACTTAATTGTGTAACATTAATTAATTTAAACACATGAATTCTCTAACCTCTCTCTTCAGTCAAATCTCCTCCCCATTTCTACACTTTCCAAGGTCTTTTTTGTTGCACCCACTTTCCAATAATTTTTTGAATTCTGCTCTTTACTCAACATAAATAGCTCGCTGTCAACTAAAAAGACTAAAATGTTTCTGCGTGAGCTAACTCACGATGATTACTTTAAATTGGTTTACACTAATGAATATTAGTTTTTTTGTCCGAATAAAAAGGTGAACTTTTGTTAACTTAGACCTTCACGTTTTTTGTTGGTCTAAGTTAACAAACCCTATATATATATATATATATATATGCAGGATCCGTAGGCATCAAGTATAAGTGTTTTTAGTTACACCAAATCTTATCTGTTAATTTAATTCACATTTTACGTTAGTTTATTGGTAGTCACCACCACCCAGAGATTGCACCAATAATATGACATACATTTTGATTTTGCAACATTTAGTTTATCTTGAGCTTTGTGTTTAAACAACTTGTAAAATTTGTTATTGTTGGAAGTAACACGTTTCAATACTTAAGATAAGACAAAAAAAAAAATCATGATCTTACAATATTAGCCGAATTGAGTCACCGACTTATTTATATGGATATTGCTAATCAACGTCCTCAGAGCAATGGTTAAAGATTTTATAATTAAAATTTTTGTCTTGGAAATATAAGATGTTACTTTTGATAAGTAATGATTACATATATTTTTCATGAAAATTTAATTGTTTTGGATGCTTAACAAATACCCTTGAGACACTAGTTTGCATTCTTCTATTTATATTTTTATAACTAAATCAGACCATGTTTAGCCATTATTTTACATCAAAAGACACTAGCCCAAATAAATACACGTGATGCACCAACCTTGGTCGGTGGCATTTAGAATGCACAAATACATAAAACTTGTGCACATGCACAAATAGCAAGTTTTGGACAGTTGGCAGTTTGTGACCTTCTGGGAAATTAATGCATTAAAAAAAGGAAACATATTATAATGTCAAATATTCATTTATTGTTTTTGCTTCATACACCCCTAATAAAATTGAAACATGGAGAGTAGGAATTCACCTTCGATTAATTATTACACGCCCCAGTTTTGGTTATGAATTTTGTTTTCTTTCTGAAAACGTAAAACATATATATATATATATATATATATATATATATATATATATATATATATATATATTGAAGGATATATATATTATTATTATTCTTTCTTTTTTGGTGATTTTATATATTATTATTAATTTATTTTATTTTAAAGGAGTATATTATTATTATTATTCACTAAAAAAAAGTATCTATTTCGCGATAAACTATATTTTAAAATATCATATTCTCGTTAATTTTTGTGTGCTTCCTCTGTTTCAAAATATATTTCTCATTTATGTAAGGTGTGTCATTTACATGACATGCATTAACCATATTTTTTAACTAAAATATAAATATAAATCAAAAATGAAATATATTAATGTCATATCCCAATTTTTGATCTAAAGTCTTACTGTCACATGTCCTCTGACCCAGACTATTCTCTCACTTTTCGGTAAAAATTTCAGCAGAAAGGTAATTTAAAATATGTCATTTTTTTTTCCCGATTTCAAGACCTCTTCTCACTTTTTTTTTTATTATTATTATTAGTCTTTTATTTTAATATTTATTTTTATTTAAGTCTTTATTTTTACTTTTATCTTTTATTTTAATTAGTGTTATTTTAGCATTGTTTTTAATTTTATG
This sequence comes from Medicago lupulina, assembly GCA_958299785.1. Classification (NCBI taxonomy): domain Eukaryota; kingdom Viridiplantae; phylum Streptophyta; class Magnoliopsida; order Fabales; family Fabaceae; genus Medicago; species Medicago lupulina. The sequence goes on along the minus strand of OY283139.1, from coordinate 8,059,531 downwards.
TTATTTGTTATTTTCTTTCTTTTTATTAGCAATAGGTCTAAAAATATTCTTGTCCATGTCCAAAAAAATATGTTGTCCAGCACGCCTCAATTACAGGCATTTTCTCAGAAGACAGACTTCTCTTCTTTCCAATTCCATAATCAAACGCGTTCCATTATTAATCCACCATCAAATCCATACAATGGATTCTTAATCAAAATCAATTCATGTCCATATTTAGAGTTTGAGTTGTATATTATAAGGACAATACACAGAAGCCAAAGGGGGACAGTTTTCGCACAACACACAGATACGAACACACAAAACCTGCACAGGAGAAAACATCACGACACACAATCTGTCCCAAGTCCATTCACACAAACACATACAGCAACATCACATTTCAACAGTGTCGTTACCACATCAAACCCACAGTCATAATCCACAAAAACAAAAACAAAAACAAAAAAACGGCCGATCTCAAACCATACCCAAACCGGTTACAAAACCGATCCGGAAGAAGGGTATATTTTTTTTTTTTCGTTCTTTTTAGTAGATCTAGGGTTTAAAGTTTTTTTGTTGTTATTTGCAAAATAAAAAGAAAAGAAAACGAAAAGGAAGAAAGGGGAGAGTGTGAATCGGAAAAGGATATAAAAAACATACATTTTAGGGTTCTGGCGCGGTGGCTACCGCCGGAACCCTTTTACCTTCGTCGGAATCTGGGGGAGGGATGAACATTTGAATGTTCATTGTGTTTCTTTATGGAGAGAACCGACAGAGAGAAGAGAGAGAAAGAAAAATGGGAATGAGCAATTTCTGAAGGGCCCAGGGTATTTATACCCTCACCGGATTCCATGTGAGCAGACCATGCTACTATTATACACCCTCGACTTTCATGGCTCTCAGATTAAATCTAGTGGCCAACAGTGCCTCACCTCCTGATTAAATCAAGGCCGTTGATTCAATCAACGGTCCAGATTAATTCTTTTGGCCTTTTACGTTTTGGCCCTAGTCTTGACCCAATCTGTCATTTTCTTTACTTTCTTACCCTAACCGAAAGAATCTTGCAGTACTTGGATAAATGTTTAATGACTAATCAAATTCTTTATCGACTAATCAAGCTTAAAACTATAACCCTAATAAAAAGATTCTTCGACCTAAATTACTTCCAAGATTTTAGATCGACTTATCAAACTCACAATTGTTACCCTAACCGAAAGAATCTTGTAGTGAAAGTACTTAGATGAATGTTCAATGACTAATCAAAATCTTTATTGACTAATCAAGCTTACAACTTTCACCATAATGACAAGATTCTTCGACCTAAACTACTTCCAAGATTTCATAACGACTCTTCAAACTCACAACTCTTACCCTAACTGAAAGAATCTTGTAGTCAAAGTACTTGGATGAATGTATAGTAACTAATCAAACTCGTTATCAACTAATCACGCTTAAAACTATAACCCTAATGACAAGATTCTTCGACCTAAACTACTTCAAACATTCGTTCCTATTTAACTAATTTTATGGTTATTATTATAATTAATTAATTTATATTACATCATAAATCAGCATTAAAATAAAATATGTGAAAAATTATGAAAGTCGATAAAGTATGGTTATTTAAAAGTGAATTTTATACTCTAAATTATAAATAATAACGAAATATTTAAATTTAATTATCATTGACATTTAAATTATAAAGAAATGAATTTATTTTTCTTAAATGATAATTCAAAATTAGTATATATCATAAAAATATTTATTTATATTAAAATAGATTAAAATGTAGGGCATATTTAATTATTAAGGGAGGGGGTTGCAATTCAAACATCTCAAAGGGAAGGGGAGTATAAATTTTACTTTTCAAGGGAGGAAAGTGTATATTTTAACATAAGAGGGGATGGGAGTGTAATTCAAGCATCTCTTAAGGGAGGGGAGAGTAATTTACTCTTAGTTTTATTGCAGGTTTTGGAAATAGGTGAATTTTGTTAAAATGGAACTTCTTATACGAAAAGGTTGTTCGACTTTACATTTTCTTTCATTTTTTTTTTTTGATAGTTTTCATGTTCATTCCTTCTAATATTTCTTCTTTTATTAGTTTCATAGTAGGCCATAGAAATAGGTGGATTTTGTTGAAATGCCACTTCTTATATGAAAAGGTAGTCATCTTTACATTAATATTGATTTTTCTTCCATTATTTTTTACTTATTCTATAATTTGGTGGTTTGTTACATTTGTCATCCGATTTTTGATTATATCTAGAATCACTCAGCTAAAATTATATATTTTTTCACTCAGAATCTCATGTCTTTTATCTATGTTAATTGTCTATGATAATATATATGTCCCCCTAGAACTATTCTTTTATTATAAAAAGAAAGGTCAATTCAAGTATGTTGGACAACGTAAGATGGCATTGGGGTTACAAAATTCATTGTTCTCACATTACTCTATAATTAGTAGAATCATAGACAACTATTAAGGTAAGGTTTATAGTGTGGATTTTTAATTGAAAAGTTAAGAATTATTAAGGTAAGGTTTATAGTGTGGATTTTCAATTGAAAAGTTTGATTTAGGTGCAAACTTCCTCACATTAAAAACTTTTTTCCCCTCACTGTAAAGGTGATATATGCATGTCATCATCAAAGTCAACAAAGATTAATATCAACCTAGATATCCCACAAACAAATCAGCTAATGCAATTATTCAAGTGAGAAAATTCTTATCTCTGTTTCATATTTATTTTCATGCCACACTATATATTTACATGTCATTATGCTATTGTAGAAGTACCAATGATATGCATATGTTTGAAAATTGGACTCTCATGCCTTTTATTGTCCATTCCAAACCAGATAAGACAATAAAATGACTATCTTTGAAATTTTTTGTTTAACAACATCAAGGAGTAATATATATATTTTTAATTTAGGCTATTTTAATTTTTTTTAATGTATTCTTTTCAATTCACTTTATTGAATTGAAAATGTATATATATATATATATATATGAAAATTGGAAAAGTATGAACTCAATTACAATGATAATACTCAAGCTAGATGCAAAGAAAAGATGAAATAACCTATCGCATTTTTCGGTTTTGCCAAATACAATTTCATATGCTTTGTAGATAATAATATTTTTATTGTAATAAAAAAGTTGTTTTATCTTTAGCACTAAACATGCTAAAAATAACGTGCACCATTTATATATACAATGTTGAAAACTATAAAAAATCAAATTAAATTTTATTTAAAAAATATTCTTTGTAAGGGGATTAAGATGAATGTAATATTACTACTCTATTAAAATATTCTTTTTAAAGAAAATTATTTAAAAAATATTTTTACTTAAAGGGGGTTATTTCATTTTTTTTGATAAAATAATTTCATCGACTAAAGTTAGGATAACAATCTGACATCTAAATAAAACTCATTATTTTTTTCATAAGGTTGAAGTTAGATTAAAATAAAAGGAAAACAACAAAGCATGAGGGGATAGAAATAAAACAGAAGAAAAAAAAGGAAACAAAAATAAAGTTTTATCATAATCCACTACTTTTTATTGAATAAAAACATATTGTAAAAAAAACTATGGACTAAACCGTCCCCCGACTATTGAACTGCACTTTTGTTGATTTTTATATACAGGTGAATACACAATATTTACATCAAAAACAGTTTTTATCTCCTTATATTTTGTATTCACTTGACGAGGACATAAAGATAAAAATTCAGTACAATTGTCAAAAATGTTATTTTTGATAAATAAAAAATTATTAAAAAAATTTAAACAAACCCGTGCAACGCATGAAATCCTAGTCAGGAGCGAAAGTATAAATTTATTACAAAACACTAGGTATAACATGTACCTAGTCCTAGTCATGAAATCCAAGCAATCAACTTATTTTTCAAAACAAAAAAAAACCTATTTTATAATAATATTAATCCATAAGTAAGTATAGTCTTTGCCATGCATCATATAAAAAAGTAACCAGTGCTCCACCAACCATAACCGTCACCTGTGTATTAGGTCGCAAAAGCTACCATCTGTTTCTTACAGGTTGGCTTAATTAACGTAGGAACCTTGAGCACGTTCCGTGTTCCTTCCATTCGTACATCCAGAATTGTTCATCAGTTCTGTGAGTAATTATACTTGGCCATGGAGTTGACAGGATTGGCTTCAAAATGTTAGTCTGATGGAAATAAAAAAATATAAAATTATGTTCAAGTAATATAAGATAGCGAAAACTAAAATAAAATGCAAATTAATAATAAACATACATCAGCGGGTGTTAAGACGACAGACGAGCATACAGATGGTTGTATTCGGCCCAGGTTTGATGGCCATAAGCCATGAACGGTAAATATTTTGGGGAGCGTGGATATGCATTTGCTCTTTGAACTCTTACAAACACCCGATGGCCATTGTTCTGCCCTTACATAATGATTGAATGATGGCAATGGTGGTGATGGTGATGGCGATGGCGGTGGTGCTAGTGCTGCCAATGCCAATGTCGACGTCTGAAAAATATAAAATAAAACATTATAATATGAATAATTGCATCTCATAATATGGGTGAAAAAAACATTATGTCATAATATGAATAAAATGCATTATAATATACCTGTTGAAGTGCAAATTCCGTGATTGTTTTAATATCCTTGGCTCCTTGGTAATCAACCGGTGGTTTTCCGGGGGCAAACACCTTTATGGTTGGAAATTCTCTAATACCATATTCCCGAGCCAGAGACTTATGAGCATCAGCATCAAGTGCTGCCACAGTAACTACACCCTTTAATACAGTAGCTGCCTTCTCCCATATAGGAGTCAGAGCCTCACAGTGTCCACACCGTGGAACAAAGAATTCAACAAGAACAACTTCATTTGAATTCAGAACCTTGGATTTGAAGTTGTTAGGAGTGAGTTGAAGAATGGGTGAGGAAGAACCGTAGAGAGCTTGAGAAAGGATGAGATTGTTAAAGAGAAAGATAGTTAGAGCAATGAATGGGAGTTTCGCCATTGTTGAAGAAGGGTAGATTGATGGATGGATACTTGCAGAAATGAGAGATAGTATATATAGTACTCCAAATGATAAGAAATGGCATTGATCATAAAAACGAAGCTTGGCGAGTCAAGTACGTCTTTCCTATAAATTAAATTAACCTAATTTCTTAGCTTGGTTTATTGTTTTTTAAGCAAATACTTTAAATTAACCTAATTTCTTACTATATAATTACGAGTCTGAGCAATTGAAAAGAGTGCAGAAAAAGAATCAAAGGAGAATAAAATTTGGAGAAATCACTAAAAAAGAAGCTTGGAAAATTAAGCACGTCTTTCCTATACCTTTTTTACATTCCCAATTGTTTTTTTTTTTTTTATTCATATTTGTTTTCGTATATATTATGATTATGATCATGAACTTAATGGGTTTTATTCACCTACTGCACCACGGATGCGAATGAGCAAGACCTTCCACATACCAAATTAAATTAATAAAGAAAATCTCTCTTATTTAATAAAAATAATTTATTGTTTTTTAATATAAAATACATAGTGTTTATAATATTATAATTATAATTTCTCTACAATTAATTACAGTCAATCGACGGTGCAGGATGATAATATCTTCACTATTCTAATTGTAATGGTATGTGCGTAAAATGCCAAACAATTATATCCTTATAATGATTATCCAACAAAAAAGATCACTTCAATTCAAATACATCAAATTGACTCAAATAATGACAGTGCTATCAAAATGGTTTGACGCGTTTAGACTGTCCCAAAACAGCCAAAAAATTATAAATGAATTAAAGTTGAAGTGAATGAATTAAAAGTGGCGTTTGTGTGAGGAATATTATTTTTACAAAAATGAAACTATGTGGGAGCCATACTTTTAAATTTTTACTATACTACGTGTGCATTCCTTTTATGATTGTAGACTCTAGTTTAAGGTTGAATGGTTTAATTAAACAACAAGAGAAAGATAGTAATATAAGGTTTGACATAGGAATTAAATTTGGGTTTGCGTGTAGAAAATTATTTTCACAAAATTGAAGACTGTATGAGTGAGAACAATAGCATTTACTAATTAAGTCTGGTTTCCTTTTCTAATTTGTAGTGGCAATATATCAAATATGCTTTCCTAAAAAAATATATCAAAGATGCTTTCCTAAATTAATTAAGTACATGACATGCAACACAACATAGGACCAATAAGGTCAAGTGAGGCATTTGGGACTCCAACATCAAAGCATGGCTAACATCAAGAATGCACTGATGATGCAAATGAAGCAAGTGTGGTATAGTAAGGAAACATTTAAAACAATGAACAGAGGCAGTTGCATAAGAACCCAAAATATCTACATGAACCAAATCAAACAATGCTTTCCTCAAAAATAAAAATATCAAAGATGCTGGTGGTTGAATTCTAATTTTCTTCCTAAATATCACATCATGGTATTTGGGTGGTTACTAACATAATTTTAGCCTTATCTATTTCCTCATCGTGAGTGTAAAATAAGTGTTTAAGTTCAAATTGTGAGTGTAAAATAAGTGCGATGAACAACAAAGTTGTATATCCCACAATTCATTTGAGGCCCACTGCGAGTGCGACTGTTATAGCCTTTTGAAAGATAAATAAATTAATATGCAAATCTTGAAGTATGAGATTAAAATATGAATTAGAAAATTTATTTAAGTTCTGGATTGATTTAATTTAAGTTGACATGTGTGGTAATTGATGTTATTGTTGAATTGATATTTTGATTATATTTGACTAATTGTTATTTTTGGAATTGTTTAAATTCACTCAATCAACTTTGATGTAGACGGAGAAGAAATGAATTAAAAAATTGATTGGTTATTCAAATTTTCTTTGGATATATTAAACACAGAAAATGGAAATTGATTGGTTTCATTTGATGTGAGACGTGAAGTTTTTTTTACAACGCTCATGACCTGAGACATGGATGATAGTTTTGATCTTAGATCTAGGACATTTTGGTGGTATTATTTATTTAATGGTTCAATTTTTTTTTATCTCATATTTGGAGACAATTATTTTCCACGTACAGAATTTTGTTAAATTAGTGTGAATAAATTATAGACTAAACTCTTTATTGTTAGATCAGTATCGCTTGATCTTGAATGTCCTATCATAGCGAGGAAAAATGACTTCATTCATATAGAAAAGGAGAACCAGCATGCTTTTATTTTGTAACCTTGATGATTGAGGAGCTTGGTGAGGTAGAAGAATTTTATGAGTCCATGGTAATTTATAAGTAAAACTTTCTTTTAATTAGAGGAATAAACTAGTATAGTGATCCGTGCCAAATACGGGAAATAATAAACTTTTTTGATCAAATGTATAGATTTTATATTATGTTATCTTAAAGTTATAAGTGTGGTTATAATTTAAATTTGACATGAAAAAAAATATCATCTTAATTTTGTATATATTTTGAAATATCTAAACATTGTACATAACGATTAAAGTATTTGGATTTATACTTATACTAATTATTTGTAGTATAAGAGTTACTCATTGTTAAACTTAGTATATGTAATATTTTTGCAAAAATACGCCAATATATTATTATTTGTTGACATAATGTATTTTATTAATCATAAAAACTAAAAAATTTGTATTTTTTTTATATAATAGTCAGTGTCAGATGTATACACATAGCCTGTGAATGCAAACGTTAATTTTTTTACGGATGTGTATAAATATAGTTTGGGCTACACTAATGTCGATTGCTATTTGTTTTATTTTTTTACAAAATCAATGGTCTAATGTAAATATTGTATTTTAGGGTAACAACGATGTAAAAAAAAAAGTTTCGCGTATTGTTATATCTGAAAAATGCATCAATTAAAAGTTCATGGCAGGATGATCTGCTTATATAGAAACTGCGTGTCCTGTAATGACCAGTACGCCTTACAAAGAAATTAAAAAAAAAAGCAACATCCAAACAATACGCAACTTTAGTTTTCTAAATTATAGTAACAACAATTCTAAAACATAACCATTGATCATGCTTTTTGATAAACTTCACGATACACAACATTTGTGGTCTCCTTGCAAACATTATTATCTTCATCCAAGATGAGGAGCTTCAAACTTTTTCTAGAAGTAGCTCGAGAGACAGCGACATAGAGTTATCCATGCGTGAACACGGGCTTAGGAAGATAAACTCCCACTCGAGATAAAGATTGACCCTGACTTTTATTTATTGTCATTGCAAAACAAAGCGTTAATGGAAATTTCATGCGCCTGAATTTGAAGGGTAGTCTTGGATCACTCGGAATAAGATTCATCTTGGAAATGAATACCCTCGTACGTGCCCTTTTTCATGTAATTACGGTAGCAGCTATCGTGCTCTTCCCTATATGTGTAACTGTCAGCCTCGTACTATTACACAATCCATTGGTCTGATCGATGTTTCTCATCAACATAACTGGACATCCGACCCTTAGTTTCAATCGGTGATTTGGAATTACAGAGCTCTTAATACCATTAAGAAATTCCGTTGTGAACCACTCGCTCTGGACATCAGAATTTTCGCCCAATCGACAAACATAATCAGAGCTTAAATACTCTTTCTCTTCATGTGGAATTAGTGACATCATATATTCGTTAACATGCTCAACTGAATCAAGCATTGGTGCGAGTATTCCCCTTTCTTGAAAAAATAGCGTCTCACTAAGGTTATCATTCAAATCGGGATACACAAAGTCTATAAGTGACATCAACGGATTTGTTGTGTCCGATATGAGCAAATCTTTAGTAAATTATACCTTCATTTCACCATTCTCATCCGAAGTGTCGTTGTCGTCTCCAATTGAGAGTATCCATTTGCCAAAATTAGCAATTTCTTCATGCTCTGTAGGTATTGAAGATGCACCCAATCTAATATTAACAGTAAGCCTCAACACATTACTATAAGCACATATCTTTGATGAATTGATTGATGCATCAACAATATCCGGCCTCAATCTTTTTCGGACAACAAGCAATATCTGCTTGAAATCACCACCTAAAACTACTGTCATTCTACCAAAAGGTCTAAACTCGTTTAGGGGATCATTCTTGGACATGATATTGCGCATTAATCGGTCAACTGCCTCAAAACACCATTGATGCATCATTGGAGCCTCATCCCAAATTATCAACTTTGCAGCACGCTTCAGGTCTGCCCTAGAACTATCCTTTTCTATCTTAAGCGATAATGCCTCATTAATCTCAATAGGGATTGTCAGTGTCGAGTGGGCGGTTCTTCCACCTGGTAATAGAAGAGTCGTTATACCGCTGGATGCAGCATTCAATACAATTAACCCCTTCGATCTAACAGCAACCGACAATGTTTTCCATATAAAGGTTTTTCCAGTACCACCGTAACCATATAAGAAAAAGAAACCACCGTTGTTAGAACCAACAGACTCCATGATTTTGTCATGCACACAATAAAATCACTACTTTTTTCAATACTTTCGCAGACGAAACACTCACTACTTTTTTTCCATATCATTTCTCTCTCATTTTCAAATTACTTTTTCGTATTATTTCTTTTTCCAATTTCCTTTCTCTCTTTTAATGAAAGTTAGAATCATAAATCTCTCTCCATGAAATCACCATCAATCCACCTTTTTAACCATGTTATGCCTCGATTTAACCTTATTTGTTTATGTCAGTAGATCACAGACGCATAAAGTCTCACACTTAAGAAATATATGATAACGTGTCAATTGTGATTTAAAGTTTCACATTAGATGCAAGAGTAGATGATGAGACACATATAAATGAGATGACAAATATAAAGTTCCACATTGTGATTTAATTTTTATATTAAATTTAAATTTTTTGTTGTTATTCGCTTTCATGCAATTTTGTAAGCAATCCCTATTATTTCAAATTTGTTCAAGTTCTCTCTCTAGTGGGATTTAACCATATAAAAAATACGTGCTTATTTTATTTATTTTTAAAGAAAAAATACGTGCTCATTAGATTTTTTTTAAAATGTTATTGTGTTTTTTTAATTAAGTCTAATTTTTGAGAAATTAATTACTCAAAAATCTCTAACTCCTCTGACTCATTTTATTCTTTATAACTTCATGGACAAAACTTAATTTTTTTTTACCGGTATCATTTATCTCAATCTCAAATTTCGTTTTCATCTTCTTTCTTTTTTTAATTTCTTTCTCCCTTCTCATGAAAGAAAGGAACATAAATCCCCCTCCATTAAATCACCACCAACCCGCTTTTTTGATCTTGTTGTCCCTTTATTTGACATTATTTGACTATGTCATATAGTTACGGACACAAAGAGTTGCACACTTGAGAAAGATGTTAATATATCAAATGTGAGTTAAAGTTCAACAATTAATGGAATGGTAGATGTTGAATAACATATACGTGAGATGACCCTATATATATGCCTGAATATTTTAAATGAAGATGTAATATTAATCTCGCTTGCGTGGTTTCTCACAGTCAAATATGATGATACTATCCAATGTAGGCTTCATGGGAAGTACCAACATTAGAATGATTTGTTTTGTTAGTTTTTTGGTGTCATTTGTTTAACTTTTTATCTTATATTTTATATTTTGGATGTGATTCACTTTCGTGCAATTTTTTTTTTCAAGACAATTTTTTTTATTTAACCTTTATTATTTCAAATTCTTTTCACCTTTTTTAGAGTATGGGCAAAGGAGAAAGTTAGTTATGAGGTACCAACCTAGCTGAGACGTCATAACTTTCTCTTTATGCTTTTGCATTCTATTTCTTGATATGAAATTTTTTAATAAGTCTAATATTTTCATTGTATAATTACACATTAATCTCCATATAAATACTCTATGTTCAAATTCATTTTTTTTTTTCAAAACCATAAAATTAACAACAACTTATTATATTTCCTTATTATTTCTCTATGTTCAAATTCCTTTTTCATTTTTTTCCTTTTCTAATTTATTTTCTCTCTTCTCATTTAAGAAAGAAAGAAAAACACCCCTCTTTGAAACCGTCACTGACCCGCTTTTTTTACGATGTTGTTCCTTTGACCTTATTAGGTTATATGACTAAGTCACAAATACAAAGAGTCTCACACTTAAAAGAGAGATGATAATGTGTCATGCGGGAGTTAAACATTTATGTTCGATGCAAGAGTGGATCTTAAACAACATATTAGTGAGATGACACATATACCAAATGTCTTAAGGTTTTTGGTCAAAATGTGGTGTCAATATCATTTGTGAAGATTCTCTTAGCCAAATGTGACGATCCAACTTATTGTATACTCCCGCAGAACTCTGAGCATTATGATGAATTGTTTTCTTAGCTTTTTAATATGCCATTTGTCTAATTTTTTTATATTAAATAAAAAAATATTTCAATTTTTTATTTCAAATTTATTCACTCTTGGCCTTTGGTGGGGAACAAACCATGGGAAAACGCCAATGTGTTGTGTTGAGTTGACAAAATACATGCTTATATTATTTTAAATTCGTTCACTTTTGGTCTTTGATAAATGAGTTACATATGGATGCAATAAATTTAAGAAGAAAAAAAAAAGATACAAATTTTGAACTACAATAGATGAAATATGTAGTAATGCAAATAAAGGAAATAATGGTCAAAGTTTCAAATTTAAAAGGCAAGAAAATCCACATCATTATTTACTTTAAAACACATGTTGCCATATACATCTTTGCATTGAAACCATTTGATTGTCATCGAGATTGCTATAAATACAATAATGAGAGGTTAATTGGAACTATATATTTATTTTTTTTAGAGATGGAACTATATATTTCTTAAAAATGTTTGATTCGAAATTTGATATTGTCCTGACCCAAAAAAAAAATGATATTGTAAAATTTACATTTATAGGTTAACATAGTGAATTAAAACACAATTGAATTTTGAGTGAAGACAAAATTTAGTTTCGAATAAAAATTGAGACCCAATTTAGTTGCTAAGAAAAAATAAAAGCACCTTTTAGTTCCAAAAATTAAATTTGAAAATTTAGTATCTATCTCATTATATTTCTAAATATTTTTTGTGAGGGTGTCAAATTATTATTTTTAATCAGAGATATAATTGTACCTGTTTTTACTTATTATTTTTAATTATTTTGATGAACTAATTTGGTTGTAGAATCCATTGACAATACGAAGGTGAGCTAATTGACAATGCTAGTTTTTTATTTAATACTTTATTATTATAGGAAAATTCTACGGTGAAGTTGTTATAATGACTTTTTTGGTGAAGTCATTAGAATGACCAATCATAATGCATTTGTGTATTTAATGAATGCCACATCAAATTATACTGTGTATTGTACATTTGCTCATATGGTGTACCACTATATTTTACTTATTGCAATTGTGTCCTTGATTAAATCAAAATTAAACATTTTTTTTTATTTTTTAGGAAATTTTATTCTTAAAAGTTATTCATCTAAATTGGATACGATTCATGCCATCGCACAAAATTCCCTTCATCAAAATTCCAGATTTCTTCCTCCCTTTCTCTCCGAAATTTCAGATCGATATTTACCTCCCTTTCTTTTCAAAATTTCTTAGTAAAACTTATGCATCAAAACATCAAAATCAAATCGTAAAATTAAAACCAAATATGAAAAACTTGTTCATTTTCACCTTCCTTTAGGGTTTTCTTATCGTACCTATTACAGAGCTTCGAAATTGTTCTTTAGTGTTCGCAAATCATACCAGTTCCAAACCATCAAAATTGTTCCTCAGGGTTCGTAAATCTTTCGAATCCCTTTCATTCATCTGCTCCAACCAACCTTCGCAGCTACTTTGGAACCGAATTATTCGCTCAACATAAGGTAAGATTGATTACTGATTATTTGCAGCTACTTCAGAACGTTTCATCTGCTCGTTTTAAAGGGAAAAATTGTTCCTTTTCACCATGTTGGTTTAGTTTAGCTTATGCTTTTTTGTTTTGATAAAAAGGGTTTTTTGAATTTTGTTTTTATTGTTGTTTGGTAGAGAGGGTGAAATTATGTTGTACTATGTTTCACGATATGACCTCTTTTGCAAGGGAAAGCATAACCCTTTTAGAATAAATAGCTGTGTATGCAAAACGCCACCTTCTTTTTGCATTGGTGTATTTGGAAGTGACTTTGGTGAGGGTATTGGTGATGTCAATGATAAAACTGGAACAACAAACAACTAAGACACGGACAGGGATTCATCAATAATATAGGGATGATTTACAACACTGTTGAGAGATATCACAACCAGAAAATGAAACCATTAAGAAAATTCATAGCCACTTTACAACTGTGGAGTTAATTGAAAAGGTAAAGTAACACCATATCAACTATTAAGCACTTGATAAATGATCGCTTCATCACAAAATAAATATATTGATCAATAGATCATAGTTGCCTACAACACAGTATCAAAGATCAAGCACGCTATTTTCTTCTTGTATATAAAACAAAGATTGTGGATCAATAATTAAGTTTTTATGGGACTAAAACTTAACCATTTTTTTAATCAAAGAAGTTTCTTTTGTTGCTAAACAGTGTCTAGTGTGTTCAAATTTAAGACAATCAAACTTACCATTCCCCAATGTATCAAGCAAAGCAAAATAGATTAATTTTTCCACTTTTTTATAGAAATACTTTGATAGAAACACACCTAAGAGTTAATTCTTCCAAACAACTAATTAAAACACCACAAAACTTTCAAAATAAATAAAAAAATGAAATCCAGACATGCAATTCTTGAAATTAAATTTACCAAATAAAAGCAATCTAACCAGTAGTTTTGAAATTAGAATTTAAAGCGAAATAGATTATCATAAAAACCTAATTGTAAGAGTAAATTTTGACATAGAGCTCAATAAAAAGATATGGAATCTGAATTGCACAACGAAACCCCAAAAACTCCAAACAAAACCAAAAAACCCCAAAAAATATACACAAAACGCTGACTAACTGGAGAAACAAATAAACTGGAATGAACAAACTGAACCTCACCTCAATCTTTGTGATTTAGGAACGATTTGGGAACAAGAGAGGAGTGAATGATACGAACTAGTTCAAAGCGGAATTAGATTTCAATTTCAAACCGCATGGAAGAACATGTTTTCGATTTTGAATGGAAGAATTGGATTTCAAATGGATTTCGATTTTGAGACAACGAACTCAAGATTTTGAATGGATTTCGATTTCGATTTTGAATTGGGTTTGGAACGATTTTTCTCAGTGATCATGTTTCGAAGATGAAGATAAATGAAGAATGGATGAAGAACCTGGGAAAGGTCGAACCAAATGTCTCACGAGAGAACAAAAAATTATTTTGTTTTAAATAAGATAAGTTTTTTTTTTACGGATTTTAAATAAAATTAGTTTTTTTTATTAAATAAATAAAATTAGTTAATAAATCAAAAGTAATTATTATTTTGTACAAGGAATGATTTGTAATAAAGTAAAATTTAGTCTTATGGTGGTCCATCACAAAGACATTAGCTGACATAGCATCAACAACTATACTATTGGTTAAATAAAATGACTTTTTTAAAAAAGTCATTTTATTGACTACACCATAGAAGCTCCCTACTTTTTTTTTTTTTTTTGGTACAAGCTCCCTACTTTATATGGTTAACAAATCTCTTTCCATGAGAATCAAAAGGTTCACAAAAAAAAAAAAAAATTACTCAACATCCACGCCCTTCATTTTACCTTGATTTAATGTATTAAATTATATTTTTAACAACCCCTTTATCTTGATCAGTTATATTCTTCTCAATATTTTTTGTACTTTCTGAAAAATGAAGACAAAAACATGTGTACTACTAATTGAATAAGATTAATTAATAATAATAATAATAATAATAATAATAATAACAACAACAACAACAACAATAATAATAATAATAGTAAATTAGTACAAAGGCAGAAAAATGCATCCATCATCACCATGTCTAGCGACAATAGATGATCCAGTTTGATACATCAATAACACACGAAAGACGAACAACCAAACTCCAAGATGATTTTGGACCCATTGAAAAAAATGAGTAGTGAACACTTTGTTTTTTCAAATAATGAGCATTGTTGAAAACTCAAAAATACAATATAAACGGTATAAAATTATTTTTAAAAACATGAGTAAATAAAAAAAACGTATGAGTAATATATTTCATACTTCTCACAATTGTTTTGGCTTTTTCCATAAATAATTTGATCTTTTATTTTGAAGGGATAATTTGATCTTTTTTGTTAAAGATAAATAATGTGATCTTAAATAATATTTATTTTTGATAAAATCTTAAATAATATTTTCTTTAAGAGAATTTTAAATAATATTTATTGAGTACTATTAATTCAATCATTCCTTATATAAGTAAAAAAACACTTTTCTTTGACCCTTCTTATCACCATTGTTTTTTAAAAAAATTCTTCTACTAATAGTATGAATAAAATTTCTTCTACTAATAGTATAAATCTTTTTTTGGAAAGAAATATTATGAACTCAATCAATACTTTTAAATTTTTATCCACCACCAAATCATTTCCTATAGAAAAAAATAAAAACGTTTTTCTTTGACCCTTAAATGATATTTCTTATATGGAATATAAACATTGATTCTACTAACTTTGTTTCCTTATTAAATCGCAATAGCTATCTTGTACATGATGTATTTGTTTTTTTTTTACTCCTTATTTGCACATTTTAATTTTTAAATACAAATAATACAAATACAAATCAACTATATTGAAAAACTTAAACCGCTCAAACATACATAAATTGTAGTAGTAAAAAAAGGACAAAGAAAAAGTTACACACAATTTCTCTCTAATTGATGATACAAAAAGTTATCCTTCAAATGAGAACATGGAAATCGGTAGAAAAACGATACTTCATAGAAGATCTATTTCTCATTCTTTTAATTTTACTGAAATGAGTGCAACAAAATGGTAGTATCAAATCTAACTTGTCATCATCAAATAATTAAATAACGAAGAAGCAAGAAATATGAAATCACAAACCCATAAAAATATTTGAATAAACAAAAGAGGGGTTTGAGAAGAAATGAGAAGATTTTCAAAGTAACGAGCAACATTTATATAGCAACAAAAAATGAATCAATTAATGCATGTATAATGACCAAATAAAAAACCTTGGAATAGTAAAATTGTTTTAATACATCATGACCAAATAAAAATGTATTATAAAAAATAACTACCATAAATGTCAAATGCATAAGAATACTTGATTTAGTTTATAGTGCTACATGTCAAGAGTAACTTTGAAAAAGTTGGTTTAGTTTATAGTGCCAAATATCAAGAGTAACTTTGAAGAAGTTTGTTTCCATATAGGGACGTGAAAAAAACTCTCAAATTTATATAATATAGATAACTAATCGTGTTTCTTATTTTCACCCAAGAGCTCTATTGATGTGAACTTGATAAATTAATAAGATCTTGTATAATAAGATCTTGATAAATTAACAAATCATTTGATAATATGAATCTTTTTTAAACAATTTCGAACGTGAACTCTTTTTCTTGTTTTAACAACTTTGAATGTGAACTCTTTTTCTACTTGTTCCTTAAAAAAATAAAATAAAAAACTCTATAATTTTTTCCCTAAGGAAAGGGAATCCTTTTAATTTGTAGTTCGGTCCTAAGGTAAGTATAGTATGATAAAAAATTGTTTCATTCAAAATCGAACTCAAGTTCGCCCAAAAAGTTTGCTCTTTAGTTGTGTTGATTATTCACTTGAATTGAATTGCCTGGTTAGGAAATTCTCTTCATCTACATGTAAAATTATCTAGTTTGCATTTCAATTATAATAATGATATTTTGCCTTTAGTTAATGGCCTCTAATTTAGAGAAAAACTTATGACTATTTGAGACTAATGTATCATTTGATTAAATTCAAGACCTGCCCGGTTGAGTGTGTACATATCTCTATTCTTGGGTCTAGTGTCGTTGGGAGAAAAGGAAGACGTCGAGCAAGAACACACTCATGAGTGCAAGAGGACAATGAGAAGGAGGACACCAAATCTGATTTATAATTTTTATTTTATTTTTTGTCAATTTTTACTAATTTAAATAATTAAAATATTTTATAAGTAACAATTAATGAATAAATATCCTCTCCATGAAGGAAATTGGAGAGGTCTAATTAAGTATTTTTTTTAATCTTTTAATTTTTTTAATTAAAAGTAATACTAAAAAGCGATAAAGTTGTGAGATATTATTGATTTGAATCTTTTTTTTTTGTTACATTGGTTTAAATCTTTTCATCGTAAGATTTGTTTTTTTTTCTATAATAACGTGTGATTGTATCCAAAAATAAATAAACCTAATTTTTTTTCCTATAAATAAGAGTCTGTTGTAAGTGCAAATTGACGTACACAACGCCTTGAACTCTCATAAACAATTGGAAAGAGGGCAGAAGAGAGAAATCGGAGAAAAAAACAGTACGCCGTTCCTATACCTTTTTCTACAGTCCAATTTTTTTTTTTTCTTTTGAGAGAAATTGTTTATTGTTTTCTCTTGTTTCTTTTTTTAAGAATTGTTGTCTTCCTGTGTTGTTTTTGTCAATATTACTTGCATATATAATTTTTTTGCCTAATGTGTATTTAGACTTTTTTGGTTTATAAGGATAGAACTCTTTTCGACGACATGTGTATTTAGAGATGTAATTATGTATTGTGTTGTATTCATACTTGTTTCCTATATTGTATATTATGATTAATTCAAATACAATCGTCATCAATTTCAGAATTTTATACTCCGTTGAAATCCTTACGTAACATGTCAAAAGTATAAACTTGTTCTTTTATTATGTTATAGGAAGAGATTGAGGTGAGGGTTAACCCGTGAAAAACTTTTTTTTTTTTAGTTTAAAATAAAGAGGCAAACAATATGGGCCAAGTTTAAAGCATCACCCCCTTTGATATATGATAAATGCGTGGGTTTTATTATTACTTTTCAATCTCGCAAATCTTTTTTATAATATGATGATTCATCAATTTAGTATTTTAAAATATCAAGTCGATCAAGAATCACATTATTCTTTGTGTGATTTTTTCTCAGTCTTATTGTCGCTTCCACAAGTTGCAATTGCAAAAAAAGAGCACATCATCGGAGATGGAGAAATCTGTCGCTACCATGCACCAAAAGGTTATAAATCACATACATGATGATATTGCATTGCTTATTCTATCAAAATTGCCGGTAAAATCTTTAAAGCGGTTTAGATGCGTATGTAAATCATGGACTCTCTTATTTGAAAATACTTATTTTATGAGCATTTATCACAATAATTTGATAGCTAGAAATCAAGTTGATCACGAAGGCACATCTTACCTCCTACAACATGCTATGATAGATGATCATAAATACAAGACCTCTTTGCATTTTCTTTCTGGTGAGAGGTCTGAGAAGATGGTCAAATTAGATTACTTACCTTCATTTCAAAAGGATAACCAAGATGTTGAGATTTTGAGTTCTCGTAGTATTAATGGTATTCTTTGTATCTGTATTTACGGTTTCAATGAGAAAACACTTGCATTATGGAATCCAGCAACCGAAGAATTCAAGATCATTCCTCCTAGTGATATTGAGTCTGAACCTTATTGGTATTTTGGACCGCTTATTCATGGATTCGGTTATGACCATGTTCAAAATGACTATAAGGTGATTCGACGAGCAACATTTGATGAGCTAACATACCATGATTGTAAAAGACTTGGTTTGGAATTTCGTGATGTGCCATGGCAAGATATATCATATGAACCTGTATGGGAGATATATAGTTTCAGAAACAACTCTTGGAGTAAATTTTATTTTGACTTTCCTTTGATGGAGATCCCTTATAATCCTTATGAAATTGTCCGATTCTACAGGGATGGAATGTGTCATTGGTGGTATAAAAGTGAAGATCACCTTTTCGAAACAAGTTTGATGTCATTTGACGTGAGCAATGGACTCTTTATTACAACACCCATGCCCAAAGACAATGATGATGTTTTAGATCTTAATTGGATTAAGAGACACTTGGTGACGTTAATTAATGAATATATTGTTTTAATATCATATCGTGGAGAAATGACTACTTTTCACATATCAATTTTAGGTGAAATTGACGTGAAAGAATCATGGACTAAACTCTTCAATGTTGGACCATTGTCTTGTGTTGCACGTCCCATCAGAGGAGGGAAGAATGGGGATATATTCTTCATTAAAAATGATGAAGAGCTGGCATGCTTTGATTTGGGTACCATGATGATTGAGGAGCTTGGTGTCAAGCTTAGTGTCAAAGGACAATTGTGTGAGATGGTAATTTATAAGCAGAATCTCCTTCCAATTTGAGGAATAAATAAATAAACTTTTTTTCTTTCTTTCCTTTTGTCATCAAGAAGTATTATTTTTTAAGATTTTATATTGTATAAGAAGTTGCTTCCCAATTGAGTGTATCAAGTTACAGGTTAAGACATCATTCAATATAATATTGAATTTTGTAGTTTTTTTTGTCGGTAGAAAGCAATGATGCTTATTTATGTTATTGAATGTATTCACAATCATATAAAAGTGTTATCTTCAACAATTTTTTCCTGAGTGTTCACAGTCATAGAACGTACAAATGTTTTGAAATCCATTAACTTTGAAGTTTGAATTTGATTATCTATCTATTCAACGGACTCATCAAGT
This sequence comes from Medicago lupulina, assembly GCA_958299785.1. NCBI lineage: Eukaryota > Viridiplantae > Streptophyta > Magnoliopsida > Fabales > Fabaceae > Medicago > Medicago lupulina. The sequence continues at coordinate 8,039,833 of OY283139.1, read as the reverse complement.
TAAAGTCGAGATCTTTGGTCAGGTATTTATCACCAAACTATTACTTATCGAACATTATTAACTCATCAAACACGAAGTGGTTTAGTTTGGATAATAAATTATGATTTTACAACTAAGAACACGTGAACCTAAGATTTGTTAATTTTATTTTGATAATATAGTTTAAAGTTTTTAAAGGTTAATAATTGTGAAATTGACTCAAAATTTAATGAATGAAGAAGTTTGTTGATAAAAATATAAATGATTTGTTTCAAATATATTTTTGTATTGTATGAAGGAAAATTTGATGCAAATATATTTTTAAAGGGAATATTTGATGCAAATATATTTTGAGGAAAAAAAAACATATCTAGCGTGATATCAGTTTTCAAATTTATGAGTTATATTTATCTATTTATAGAGATCATGTATCTCATGAAATATGAGAGAGTAGAAAAAACAAGGGTTTAGAAACCAACAACAAAACTAGTGTTTGTAAAGTTTTCTCTTGACAACAAACACTAGGGTTGAGATTGAATCACCAATGATTCACCTTGAAGAAACACTATTAAGATAGAGTCTTTTGGTCACGGATAAAATCTCTTTTATTTTATTTTTTAATTAAAAGTATTTATTTAATTAAAAGTAATATTTTTTTGACAAATAATTAAAAGTAATATTGAAAAGCGATAAAGTTGTGATATTATTGATTTGAATCTTTTCATAGGAAGATTTTTTTTTCTCTAATAATAATAATATGTGATTGTTCTCAAAAATAAATAAGCCTAATTTTTTTCCTATAAATAAGAGTCTGTTTTTGGTGCAAATTGACGCACCCTTGAACTCTCAATAAACAATTGGAAAGAGGGCAGAAGAAAATAAAAGAAAAACAGTACGCCGTTTATATGGCAATTTTTACTTTAAACTCAATAAAATTGAGTGAACCGGTATACCTATATATTAAATGAATAGTTTAATGAGTTATTTTTTTAAAAAAAATATTTTCTATCAGTTACAATTATAATAATTATATTTTATTTTTTAAAAGTGTCGGAAAATCAAAATTCAACTTTTTTTAATTTTTAATACTTATAATAGTGAATATTGATTATTTTTTCGATAAAAAGTTAAAAAATTATTATGATTCTTATAAAGAATGAAATGATGTTTTTTCTTATGAAATAATATTTTCTAAAATATAAAAGTCGATAAATATCTCTTTATTACATAAAAATGATCGTTAACTTATTAATTTATGAAATAAATGTACCGGTACATCTTAATTTAAGAGTGTACCGTAGAAACTCTCCGTTTATATACTTTTTTTTATGTTTTGTCTTGTTTCTTTTTTTAAGAATTGTTTTGTCTTCATGTGTCTTTTGTCAATATTACTTGCATAGATATTGTTTTTGCTTAATGCGTATTTAGATTATTTTTTGGTTTATACGGATAGAACTTTTTTCGATTGACATGTGTATTTAGAGATGTAATTATGTATTGTGATTGTATTCATACTTGTTTTGTATACTGTATATTATGATTAATTCATGCTTACAACAAAGAAAAAATGATTAGAGATTTCTTCAAATACAATCGTCATCAATTTCAAAATTTTATACTCCGTTGGAATCCTTAAGTAACAGGTCAAAAAGTATAAACTTGTTCTTTTATTATGTTATAGGAAGAGATTGAGGTGAGGGTTAACCTGTGAAAACTTTTTTTTTTTTTTTTAGTTTAAGATAAAGAAGCAAACGCTATGGGCCAAGTTTAAAGCATCACCCCTTTAAAATACGATAAAGAAAATTGTTTTTTCGATATATAAAACTTCGTAATAATACAAGTAAATGATATTTTTGTCTTCAACGGTAGTTAACTACCGTTGAATTGATTCGACGATAGTTAACTACTGTACACTAATATAGCTTAAAAAAAAAAACCTTAACTACCGTTTTTTTTCCAAAGATTTTCTTAAACTTGAATGTATCATGACGGTGCTTCTACAACATACTTCTTTAGTATATTAAAAGTTTCAATCATATTTTCATTTTTTATTAAAATACTCCCTCCGTCCCTTAATATAACCTCCTTTTGTTTATTTTTTTGTCCCTAAATATAACCCCTTTTCAAATTACAACACACATTAATTATTTTTTTCTATATATACCCTTATTTAATACTACTACTAATTCTAAAATTACAATAAATTGACTTTTCACATTATCTCTTTAATGAGGGTAATTTTGTAAAATTGTACTATAAAACAGACACATTAACTACATCAATAACATTTCTTAAGAAATGTGAAAAAAGCAATAGGTGGCTATATTAAGTGACGGAGGGAGTAAAAAAGAAGTGATGGATAAATAACTCTTTGCTTTGCTCTACTATCTCACACTTCCTATTTTGTTGAGCTTTTTTGGAAGGATATAAGAACCAATTGTTATACCATTGTGCTGCAAAACAGACCCTGTGTTATTTTGAAGGAGATGGAACTAATTGGTTGAACATGTGAGAAGAGGAAACTAAGATTTAAGAGAAGAAAAAATTGAAAGAAGAACCGGAAATTGCAGAGAGAAAATAAGGTACTTTTGTTGGGCTTGTTTGTGGTAGAAGACGAAAGGAGAAAGAGATAAGAATAAATCAACTGAATTGATTATAGTAAATAATGCAAAATGGGTCCCATCGAAGCAGGAAAGTTTACTTAATTTGACCGTGCTTCTACAACATACATGTACTATGTTCAAGCTGAATGGGAAAAATAACTTGAAAATTTTAATTTTCATGTTCCACGATAGTTAACTACTAGTTAACTACAGTTAGAGTTTTTTTATTTTATTTTTATGTTGTATTGATGTACAGCAGTAGTTAACTGCTGTTGGCTTTTCGAACGGTAGTTATCTATCGTTGGAGGCAAAAATGTCATTTCCATGTGTCAATATGATGTTTTTGAAGTCAGAAAAGCAATTGTCTATAATAAATGTGTGAGTTTTATTATTACTTTTCAATCTCACAAATCTTTTTTATAATATGATGATGATTCATCAATTTAGTATTTTAAAATATGAAGCCGATCGAGAATCACATTTTTCTTTGTGTGATTTTTTCTCAGTCTCATCATCGCTTCCACAAGTTGCAATTGCAAAAAAAGAGCACATCATCGGAGATGGAGAAATCTATCGCTACCATGCACCAAAAGGTTATAAATCACATACATGATGATATTGCATTGCTTATTTTATCAAAATTGCCGATAAAATCTTTGAAGCGGTTTGGATGCGTATGTAAATCATGGACTCTCTTATTTGAAAATACTCATTTTATGAGCATTTATCGCAACAATTTTATAGCTAGAAATCATGTTGATCACGAGGCCACATCTTACCTCCTAAACCATATTATGACAGGTTATAAAATATTTGAGACCTCTATGTATTTTCTTTCGGGTGAGAGGTCTGAAAACATCTTACCTTCATTTCAAAAGGATAACCAATATATTGAGATTTTGAGTTCTCGTAGTATCAATGGTATTCTTTGTGTGAGCATTTTCCATTTTGATGAGGAAAGACTTGCATTGTGGAATCCAGCCACCGAAGAATTCAAGATCATTCCTCCTAGCAATATTGAGTGTGTACCTTATCGGATTTTTGGACCGCTTTATCATGGATTCGGTTATGACCACGTTAGGAATGACTATAAGGTGATTCGACGTGCAACATTTGAAGATCTAACATAAGATGATTGTATAAGACTTGAATTGGAATTTGATGATGTGTCATGGCAAGATATATCATATGAAGCTGAATGGGAGATATATAGTTTCAGAAACAACTCTTGGAGTAAATTTGATTTTGACTTTCCTTTGATGGAGATCCCTTGTAATTCTTATGAAATTGTCCGATTCTACATGGATGGAATGTGTCATTGGTGGTATAAAAGTGAAGGTCACCTTTTCGAAACAAGTTTGGTGTCATTTGACGTGAGCAATGAACTCTTTATTACAACACCCATGCCTATAGACAATGATGATGTTTTAAATCTTAATTAGGTTAAGAGACACTTGGTGACGTTTGAAGTAGATAAAATAGTCACAAGGAAGGGGGGTTTGAATTGTGACCCTTTAAAAATTATCCTGAAACTTAAAAGTGATTCTCAAGTTGTGTATACTTGGAATGGTTAAGTTACCTTTCTGACTTCAGAACGTTCTGAAGTTCATACACAGAAAACTAATTAACAAAGTAAATGTGTTGGTGTGTGTTGTGTATGCTGAAATTAAAAAGTATAGGGAAGAGAGAAAGAACACACAGAATTTTATAGTGGTTCACCCAATTTGGGCTAGTCCACTCCTCACAATCTTATGAGAGTTTCCACTATGATGCTTGAGATAACCTCTCAAATCCTGCACCTTACAACTTTTTTCACCTGAACAATTACAATCCTGTATTCTCTAAGCCTCAGTAGGCTTGCACCTTCTTGCTAAGTTAACCACTTGGACTTTTACAACCTTTGCTCAAACTAATACTTTAGTACCCCTAAAGCTAGATGAGACTTTGTTACAATTTGTAAGAGATGTGAATGTTTGAGAATCAAACAGAAGAGGGAGAAGAAGAAGAAGTTATATGTGAAAGAGATAACAAAGAGTATTAATTTACACTACAAGAAGGGATAGAGAACCTTCAGTGATGATCAATTTCAAATGCAAGAGCTTCAAACAAAATCAAGTTGTTTTCTTGTATGCTTTGCAATGGTGCAAGTAATGCTGAGCCTTTGATCTCTATTTATAGAGTCTTTGGGCTCATATAGCCGTTGTAGGGTGTCCAATGGTGTTATGCCATGTGTCCTGGGTCCCACAAACTTTTACTTGAAAATCTGGGCAAACATTTTGATCACTGATGAACATCAGAATGTTGTTGTGTTCATGATGATCTTCATCTGGGTTCATCATGATCTTCATTTGGGTTCATCATGTATGAATGAACACATGAATTTCTGGGCGTGTCATATGCTTTTCATATGAGTTTCTGGGCAATAATCAAAGTATGGGCTTTTCCACATACAACAGAAAGTTACTTTCCCATATTTGCCTTGGGACCGGTGCAGGAGAGATAAAGTGGATTCTGCATCTTCATGCCCATGCTTTGAGGGATTGCGTGGTCCTTGAACTGTACCAACTCCCATGCGTGTCTATCTCTGATTGAGCAAGACATATTTGCTTTGCTTTTCACCTACTGTACTGTTCATAAAGTAAGCATGTGCAGAGCTGAACATTCTGATCATCAAAATGTTCCTTTTGTTTCACTTAGGATGATTTGTAAGACTACCATTTGATGTAATCAAATCCTAATAGTGAAACAATAATGAAGAGCAGTGAATATAACTTCTAGGATGATATTCTCCTTTGGAATATTCCTAGTACTTCAATGTTCATAGTCTTAAATGAACATTGAGTATCCTTTTTGACATAATCCTTGTGTATGCCTTTATTGCTTGATTGATCCATGCAGAAGTACCTTCCTTGACATTTATTCATGTCACATGTGCCTTGCATGACCTTGATTAATGTTCTTGAGATTCTGGGCTTGTATAGAAGCAACCTCAGTGTTAGATCATGAATTTTACTGTCCTTTGATTCTTTGAATCTTGGTATGATTTAAACCTTGTTCCTGTCTTAGTAAAACACTCAAGAGCACAAGTTAAATACCAAGGAATTAATCAAAGTCCATTAATTCTTTAATCATAATGGTTTATTATCTTTAAAATTAATTAGGGATTTTGCCTCAACAACGTTAATTAATGAATCTATTGCTTTAATATCATATTGTGGAGAGATGACTACTTTTCACATATCAATTCTAAGTGAAGTTGGCGTGAAAAAATCATGGACTAAACTCTTTAGTATTGGACCATTGTCTTGTGTTGCACGTCCCATCGAAGGAGGGAAGAATGGGGATATATTCTTCATAAAAAATAATGAAGAGCTGGCGTGCTTTGATTTGGGTACCATGATGACCGAGGAGCTCGGTGTCAAAGGAGAACTGTGTCAGATGGTAATTTATAAGCAGAATCTCCTTCCAATTTAAGGAATAAATAGATAAACTCTTTTTTTTTCCTATTGTCATCAAGAAGTATTATTTTTTTAAGATTTTATATTGTATAAGAAATGGCTTTACCAATTGAGTCTATCATAGTTATGATCATTATCAAGTGACAGGCTAAGACATCATTCAATAAATCTCTTAATGATTTGAAGGAATTTTTTTCTCAAGGTAGCTTGATTCATATCTCTGAATTGCAACAAGAGATATATTCACTTAAGCAAGATAATCGCTTGGTAACTGATTTCTTTTATGAACTCAAAATTCTATGGAAAAAATTAAGAGATTTATTTGCATGTTCCTGCTTGTTCTTGTCGTGTCAAATGCTCAGTAGTTCAGTCTCAAATTCTACTCCATGTCATTTACCTCCTTTTCAGTAGTTAGTTGATGGATGGATCATTTACCTCCTTTGAACAAGAACTTTTCCATGGTGATTCAACATAAACGCCAAGAAAACTTTTCTTTTTCTTAGCTAAGGAACTTATCAATACAGTAGACTTCAAGAAACCTAGGGTTATTCATCTAACTTTAAGCCATGTCCTCGTGTTTGCTTTTATTGTGGAAGAATTGGACATAATTTGGAGTTTTGTTATAAAAATCATGGTCATCCTCCACATATACAAAGGACTTCCACCTCCATGACAAACCATGTTACAATTGAAGGGAGTGATTGTGGAAATGATGATTCAATTGCAGAAGTTGATGCTAAATTAGGATCTTATACATCACATAAGATCAATATTCATGACTCTACTTTAGAATTCTTCTCTTAGCCAAGGTGCAATACATGCAAGCTCTAATCAGATTGGCTTTTCCACTTTCATTGGTTTTTCTCCTTACCACAATTGTGTTCTTATTTCTTGGATCATAGAATCAAGAGCAAGTCCATCATGTCCCAATTTTATTCTTCAAAAGGGATTGTGTATCAAACCAGTTGTGTGGAATCTCCCCATCAAAAAAGTAGGGTTGAGACAAAACATCAACACATTTTGAATCTAGTTAGAGCCCTCCTCTTTCTGTCTAACCTGCCAAATATGTTTTGGTCTTATGCATTATTAGATGTTAGTTTCATTATCAATAGAGTTCCCAGTCCTATTTTGCAAAAGAAATCACTTCAAGAAATGTTGTATAGTGATTTACTTGATTTACATGTTTTGAAAGTTTTTGGTTCCTCCATTTATGCATCAACTCTTCAAGCAAATAGAACTAAACTTTCACCTAGAGGTAGGATTACAAGCATGGTGTCAAAGGCACAACTATCTATTTATCTGTTTTTTATCTCATAAACAAGGAAGTATTTGTTTCTAGAAATATCACACACCATCAATACATCCAACCTTACAAACCTTCACAGTTCACACTCATCTGATATACGCTTCCTATATTTACACCAGATACACCATCAATATATTTTCAATCTCGAAATTCATTTTGCACTTCACACACCCCATTCTCCATCATCATCTACCTCAACACCTCCGTAAGACACCATCACCATATTCTAATATGTCACAAATAGTCAAGCAAGTTAGAGGCATGCACCGTCTTATATGTTTGACTATCTCTTCTTATACGCTTCAGCAGAGCCAACATCCAAAGATACTCCTTATCCTATCTCTTATTATTATTATTTGTCAAAATTTTCAACTTCACATTGTGTCTACACTATATCAATCACACACTGCACTAAGCCGATGGTTCCATAGAAAGGCACAAAGCAAGGTTGATTGCCAAAGGATTATGTAAGAAAAACAGAAGCAAAGGAAAAATGGCGGAGTAAAAAGATGAAGAACGAAAAAGCTCAAAACACAATAAAAAGGGAACAAAGTGTGTTATTAAGTTACTTAAATATGAAGCATTCATATGTCTAAATGGCCATCGAATCATATCTGATACGTACTCATATATATGTTTCGATACGTCAATACGTATTGAAGGAGTATCAAAACTTTTTTAATTAAAAAAGTAAAATAAAAAATTCTGATACATCACCGACACATTGCAATATATCGTCGGCACACCTCTGACAAGACTCAAATAAATCTCATGACTGTTCAATTTTCCCCTTTGATGGAGTATTTTCTAACTTTAATTACATCATCTCTCTACTTTAATTGATGCATGTAAATTTTGATACACCCATTTAATTTATTAGCATTTTTTTCAAGATTTGTTTATTGAAGCTATTAATTACTCCCTCCGGTCACTATTATAACCAAAAATTGACTTTTTAGGTTCATTCAATAAATGATGTATGTGGTCTATATATAGACTACATACATCATTTATTGAATGAAACTAAAAAGTGAACTTTTGCTTATAATAGTGACCGGAGGGAGTATGTAAAGTCTTGTTTTTGTATCACGTTGTTGATGTCTGGGTAGTAGAGAGTCCGTGTTGACTGAGAAATGAGAAAGGGTTGTTGCCGGTTGGTTGTCGTTAGTTTGATTGTAGTTCTGTGAGACGAGGTAGGGTTGTGAATTTAAAATGAAATAATGCCGTTACACAGAGTGTGTGTGTGTGTGTTTGGATGATGAGTAGAGGAGAAGTCTGTATTCTTAACAATATATCAAAAGGTGAAGAGATATAAAAAGGAAAAAGTCATGTAAAAAATAAAAAGTCGTTCCCCAAATTAAAAGGCTGAAAAATACTAACACATATTATAACTTCGACCAATAGAAAAATATTTAAATTTTCTCTAAAAAAAATAAATAAATTAAATTTCAATGTATTTTAATAGTGTAGAGAATGACATTATGTTAAATTAATTAATGTAAATTTTATGTCAATATACTCCGATTCAACATTATAATTAGGACTTTTGGCTTAGCTACGGTCCTTCTCAAAAATAAACATTTGGGTCAAATCCAACAATATAGATCTCTCTTGCTACACTCGAGAAATTCTACCGACTTATCAATATCTACGAGTCGTATATACAACTTTGAAAAAACAAATCTTTGAAGCATATCAACAATCTTTAAAGTTGGTTATAGATAATCTACTTTTTTTAGTGTACCTTAAATTTTAAACACTTATCAATTCGCTCTCAATATTTAACTACTTATTATCAATTTAGTCCATCCTTAACTCTCAGAAGGACTAAAATGAGTAAAATTTGACACGATCAAAGACATTTTTAAAATACTCATAATCCTAAGAACTTATTTGAAACCGTCCTACATAATCGGGGAGAAATTTGATAGTTTACTCGCATATTTTCATAAGTTAAAACATTATTAACTTACATAAATTAAAAGATTAAATTGATTGCTTTTGAAGTTCAGAGAACAAGATGAAGTATTAAAATAAATTATGAGACCAAATTAACTGGTTTTAAAGTTAAATGACCTAACTAAACTTTTAAAATATGGTTAAATATGTTTTTCGTCCTTATAAAATTGTGAACTTCTAAATTTAGTCTTTATTTAATTTTAATAGTTTTTTTAGTCCTTAAAAAAAATTTACTTATAAGTTTAGTCCCTTCTAAAACAAAGTTAGTTTAATTATCCTTGAACCCTCAAATTTTTGAACGATTTTTTTGAGACATGTTTAGAACACTATGAAATGCTCATTTACTAAAATTTAGAATTTTTTAACATGAAATGGATTAAATATAATTTTTTAAAATGACAAAAGTTAAAAGTAAAAGTAACAAAATCTGGACATAGAAATCAAATTTTGCGAAATTTTTCGTGAAGTTTTAGTAATGTTCTTAACACATCTACAAAAAAATTGTTTAATAACTTAAGAGTTTAATCATAAATTAAACAACTTTAAATTATGTAGGGACTAATATTATAGGAACTAAAAAAACTATTAAAATTAAGTAAGGATTAAACTTAAAAGGTCCTGATTTTATAGAGAACAAAAACATATTTAACTCTTTAAAATAAGTTACAAGATTAAAGTATTTAAGCCATTTTATATTAATTTAAAAAGTAAGCATATTTGTATTTAACTAATAATAATTACTCCTTAAAAAATACTAATAATAATTATTAAACAAGAAACTTTATGATTAATGTATTAATTATGAATTTTGGTTGTATTTGACGAAAGAAGAAAGTAAGAATTTGTAAAGTGTTGGTTTAACATAAACATGCAAGAAGGCAACGTGTTAACCACAGCAATGCCCTCTTCATCTTCCTCTTCATCATTACGCCACCATTGCAACAATCTCTGCAACTGCAAACATGCCCCATCCGCCACCCTCGACCTCCTCATTCTCCTCCTCGTTCTCTTCTCCGGCGCGTTCCTCCTCTCCTCCTACATCCTCTACATCTTCAACTCCCTCTCTCTCCTCCTCCCTTCCTTCTCTCTCCCCATCCCTTACATCCTCGCATTCATCATCTTCTCTATCGGTTTCGTCTTCGGGTTCGAGATATGTTGCGGTGCTCGATCGAGGAAGTGTGAAAGGAAAGGTTGTAAAGGGTTGAAGAAAGCGACGGAGTTTGATTTAAAGATAGAGAGATTAGGGTTAGGGTTTGGTGAATATGAGAAACTTCCTTGGAAAGGTGGGAGTGAAGGGAATCCTGATTATGAGTGTTTGAGGTCTGAGTTAAGGAAAATGGCTCCTGTTAATGGGAAAGCTCTTTTGCTTTTTAGAGCTCCTTGTGGTTGTCCTGTTGCTAAGCTTGAAGCTTCTGGTCCTAAGAAAGGAAAGCGTCAGAAGAGGTTAGGTTACTCATTCTTACTCTTGCTCAAAAGATTTATTCGAATTGTTTAATTTGGGAATTATGCTTTTGTGATTATGATTTTGATTTTGATTTTTTGTGGTTTAATTGAATTGGTTTGTATTGTATGTGCTGAAATGTTTGTTTGATTGTGTGAATTAGATTTTAAGGATGTTGTGAAAAGATTAAATCTGATTGTGTGAAATTTTAGGGTTGATGATGTGTTATGTGTAGATTCAAGTATCATAGAAAGCTTACTTTTTTATATCGTCGTTGAATGCTTTGTGAAAAGATAGCTTGGTAAGGGTTATTTTCGATCGGGTTGACTTGTTATGGGACAAAGCTTTTGTCGATTTGCTGTGTTCTTCTTTGAGATTGAAAGCTGTGTGCCCTTTTCTTGGTAGGGGATTGTTTTAGTAAAATAGATATTCCACGTGTTCTACTGCTTGTTGTAGGCAAGGTTATTGGAACCCGGATTGGCGGATTCCCTGCAGTCACTAATGACACGCATTCATGCAATCATGCCATCGTAGATCGAGACCGGTCAGTCCGGATCTCAAACTCGGTGATTTTAGTTTTTGAAGAAAATCAAAATCTGCTTATTTTTTGGGCTGTCGGGTCTTAATCAGACAATTGCGGATTGCCCAGCTGTATGAATGTGAGCAGTCAGCAACCGCAGGGAATCCGGGTTCGTGTTATTGTTAGATCGGTCATTAATGCAATACTTTAACACCTATTATTGGATAAATAATTCTTTCCTTGTAGTGTTCTCGTGTTGAAATTATGTTTTCATGTTTCTGCGTTAAAATCGTGTTAAAGAAAAGCTATCGGTAGGGTTATTATCAATTGGGTTGACTTGTTGTGGGAGAAAGCTTTTCTCGATTTGCAGTGTTCTTCTTTGAGATTGAGACCTGTGTGCCCTCTTTCTTGGTGGGGGGTTGTTTTAGTAAAATAGAAAATCCACGTGATGCTTTTTGTATGCGAGGATATTGGAACCTGGATTGGCGGATTCCCTGCAGTCACAAATGACACGCATTCATGCAATCGTAGAGTGAGACCGGACAGTCCAGTCCAGATCTCAAACTTGGTGATTTTAGTTTGGGAAATGCTAAGGGCACAAGTGAATGAAACAAATATAGAAATAGTTCATTGGAATGTGTGCATTACATTTAATCTTTAACTTTTTAATGAGTTGAATGCACAAAATTTTAGAGAATATTTCTTTTTTTGGGTTTCTTAACATGTGCCCTAAGGGCACAAGTTAGCACTACCCTTTTAGTTTTTAAAGAAAATCAAAATCTGCTTATTTTTTGGGCTGTCTGATCTTGATCAGACGATCGCGGATTGCCTAACTGTATTAATGTGCGCAGTCAGAAACCGCAGGGAATCTGGGTTCGTGTTATTGTTAGCTCGGTCATTAATGCAATCCTCTAACAGTTATTATTGGGTAAATATTTCTTTCCTTATAGTGTTCTAGTGTTGAAATTATGTTTTTCATATTTCTGATTCTGCCTTAAAATCGTTGTAAACAAAAGCTATTGATAGGACTTATTCAGTCTTCTGTTAAGTTACTTGTGATTCACATATACGGATAGAAAATTTGATTTGTCTACCGAATCTGTACTTAGCCAATTTAAGTTGCCTTTCATTTATAACTAGGTTAGTGATTTTAATGGCGAATTATGCCTTAAGGGGTTTATCCAGATCTCTTTCCCTCGCTTATCTTTTAGCTTTTACTCCTGCCGAAATTGATGTGATTTCAATGGTGGTTTATGCCTTGAGGGGTTTATCCAGATCTCTTTCCCTCACTTATCTTTTAGCTTTTACTCCTGCCGAAATTGATGTGATTGCAATGATGGTTTATGCCTTGAGGGGTTTATCCAGATCTCTTTCCCTCACTTATCTTTTAACTTTTACTCCTGCCGAAATTTATGAGGTTTATGCCTTGAGGGGTTTGTCCAGATCTCTCTCCCTCACCCACCCACTCATCTTTTAGCCTTTACTACTACCCAACTAAACTATGAAGCACACATACTCCAAAATTGATTTCGTATGCATATCGGACAAGTGTATCCAACACCGATGCATGTTTCTAGGAAATATCCTTAATCTTTTTTAAAATTTATCGTCAAATACATTTGGGGATATAGCTTAACCCACTATGATACAGCTAGCCACAATAAGATACCATACTGATGTGTTTCAATATTAACCCCCTCAACTTTAGCCGCTCATTGCACTTACTCGCATAGCACAACAAAATAGGAAAGACTGATATGGCTATAAGGTGTTATTTTCTCTGGGTCCCACACATGGTCTATATTTGGTGTTTTCCATTGTCACTGGTGTGGCCTTGCACATTTCTATGCTCTGGCACATCTTCTTATCTTCCTCCTCTCCTCTGTACTGCATGTTTTACAGCAAATGCTGTATTTACTTAGCTTGTAGATAATCCACACTGTTTGTCGAGTACAACACGGGGAAAATAGTCAGAGCATATGAGCAGGAAGGTATTCTTGTATAAGATTCTTGGTAACATACACTGCATCACGTCTTGAATTTTGAAGTATTTCCCATATTTTGGTAGATGGGCTGATTCTTGTTAAAGTATTTCGGCTTTATAGATTCGAAAGCTATGATGTTATGCACCTTCTGTTAAATTCGGATGTCACTGAAAGTCATCTTTATATGCTGTCAACCCACTTGGGTTGGCCTGGTGGTGTTGGCTTGGGTCCTTGGAGTGTGCTCCTCCTCAAGGTCTCAGTTCGATTCTCCCCGGTGCCAATTTCGGGGGCCAGTTTAGCTTTTTCAAAAAAATCTTTGTATGCTGTTGCCTTTTTTTTTGTCATCTTTGTATGCTGTCATCTGAAGCTGAAAGTTTTAGTAAATGAAAAAAGCTCCTCCTCTAAAGTGAATTTTTCTTTAAAGTGAGCATGGATATATCCACCATGATCTTTATGGGTTAAGATTATAATGCGATTTTAACTAAATCCGTGGTAGATACAAATAACCTTACCAAGCTCACTTTGGAGGAGTCTCATCCTTAGTATTTCCTCCCTTTTTATTTTAAGGACAGGGTAATAAGTTTGTAATCTAAGTTTTTATTGAAATTGTGAATCTAATATTAAAGACAATACAAATTCAGTAGGAAAGCTAGAATATCATGCATTGCAAGTAAAATTTGGGAATGGTGATTGCCGCTTTCTAATTATATTTCCGATAGCTATCAGTGCAGCAACTTAGATTACATAGGTACTGTATAGTCCTCTTTTAGTAGATTTTGTCCCCTCTTTACGATATATTACAATTTATCAATTTTTTGTGGTGTTAAATAATGATGCACCTTTTTACTGAATTATATCTGTACTCTTGGAGAGAATCTTAAAGAACCTGTGAGGTTGTTCGTTACCTATTGCCAAATTGTGGAATTCAGGTGCTGGCTAGTATTTACTGAAAATTCTGAAATGTGAAATGTGAGTTCTGTTCCTTGGGACCTTTTAAAATTTTGGATGGAGAATGCAGAAGCACTTTAGAATGAGGAGTGGGCTTAGAATAGGATGACCTGAACTTTTGCTCACTCGGTCCTAGGAAAGGGGTGTAAAATTGGTTTAAGATGACCCTTGTAATATTTATCCTAAGAAATCTACTAGTAATAGTATGACATTTGAGTATTTGGTGTATGCATACTATGATACTAGGCCACTGGCAGAGGAAATAATTCAGTATATGACACAGAAGGTGTTGGACTAGGCTACATAAAGCATGTAGGTACAATATATGTACAAGCATGCATATATGATATACATACATATAAACGCATGAGATTCCATATTCATACTATCATTGAACTGGAGTATCCTCTACGTGATTAGTCAGATGTTAAGCAATTTCTTCACGTAATGTAATTGCTCTGGTTCATTTGCAAAATTTGGAATGCCGAAAAGGAGATTATAGCGAAAATGTATAACCATTTAAAAAAGATATCAATGACAATTTTACTAATTTATTTTGTCCTCTAAAATTTCTTTTGAACAAAGGCAGAAAAAAAAGTTACGAATTGTAAAAATTTATTTATTGTTTCATCTTTTCAATTGTTGTTCTGTCAATTTTTTTTATTTGTTGATTAAAAGTCTGCTAGTTGTTCAATAAATAAATGCAAAGTATAGATACTGGTACCAACTTTGAAATGTTTACTTTTTTATATCAGAAATTGAGGTTTCACGCGTGATGCACCCACCCACACACACACACACCCATATGGGACATATCAAGCTGGAGTTTGAGAGGCGAGAAGAACTAATAGCTAGCATATTTCTCTTCAGTGTGTTCTTTATGGTTTTAGGTCCTTCACCCAACAATTAGATATTTATTGATGCCGTGTTTTTGCAATGAGCAAATATCCACTAAATTGCTTATGGAATCCTCAACAGTCAACACAATCACTTACATATATACAAGATTAACAATTTAACATTGGTAACTACATAAATAAGAAAACCAAGGATGTGACAGCTACACAACTAATAACAAAAATATATATGGCACTAAATAGATTATACTCCTAATGATCAAACCCATGGAGATTCCATGAGTTGACTCACCACACACTGATTGTGAAGGAATTACTTGTTCTAGTGATCTTGAGGTAGTTTAGTTTCCCGACTAATCTCTTGTATCAACCAAGGTCTAAATAAGGCTCCCTCCTGATCTGGTCATAGTTTACTGTTCAGATCTATAGGAGTGTCAATAGACCAAGTGGGTCTTGTGAACGAATTACTGGGTCTTGTTATTGCGAGGTAGTTTAATTCCCATGTATCTATCTAGATCTAAATAAGGCTCCTCCTAATCTGGTCATAGTTTGATGTTCTGATCTTTAAGAGTGTCAATAGGTTTACAATGGATCATGTCGATTTCTTCCAATATATCTTAATCTAAGGCATATTTTCTTTGCAAAACATAATATCGTTCTTTTACTAAGCTACCTCAAGACCAAGGAAGCATTTAGGTCTCCTAAGTCTTTGATTTGAAAATATCTAAGCAAATGTTTCAAAAAAAAAAATGCATGTAGCATTGAGTAGATTATCTTCTCTATATATGGGAGATACATTCCGATGTTGTTAATGATGTTAAACCATTTGTTCCAATGATGTACTCTATGAAGAAGCAATTTCTTATTTTTGCTTTAGGATTGTGGATTTTCCTTTTCTTACATGCTTATTAGTTTTCTGAAGTAATCCAGTGCTGTCTAATTGCCACCATGGAAAATTTTTGTTAGAAGTTATGAACTCCATTAATTGTTTTCCAAATTTTGGAGTTGTGTAGACCGGATGAACGCTTTAAATGAAAAATTTGAGATTTCTTAGAAATCCTTATGAATTGAGACGAGTATTTATTTTTCAATGTTTAGTTTGGTTAATGCATTTTTTTTACATTTCCTAGTTAGTTGATTATGCCTGTAGAACATTGTCCTTTTCTTGTTAGGCGTACAACATTCCATTTCTTTACTAAATAGCCGGGTTTTATTTGTATTCCAATGCATGATAAAAAGAGGCGCCTGTGGTTGTGGTAGGATATAAAAACTGATTTTTAGTTTCAACATACAAAATAATCGGGTTAGATGAGCTGAGAGATGTACACCGACAAGGTCTATATTTAAACAAAATGCAATTGGCAAACATTAGTAAGTCCAAAGATTGCTGTGAAAGAGTTTATTTGTGCCAGTTATAAAAACTTGTAAACAGTTGAAACGTTTCTTCAAGTTACTAATTATGCACTACTTAGTTATTACTAACTTATTGTGTGTTTGCTCTTGCTTCAAAATTTCAGAATCGTTGATAAGTCAGTGGTAATTTAGTTACACCTATTGTTTTTACACTTGACTATTTAAGAATTTTCTATTTCTCAACTTGATTTACAGATCAATATGAGAACAATGACACAAACAAATGACTGCTTACTCTGGCTTTTGATTCACATGCATTGCATTGCATTCAGTAATGCTACCATGTTAATGTTAATAAAGTTGATTTATTTATATAAGTGCTAGAAACACTTTCTTTTCAACACTTGCTCTAGCACTCACTCTCTTATTTGGTGAAATTAATGTCAGTCCCACCACTTCATGTGGTACTGATTAAATGTGGGACTCACATTGATTTCACCCAATAAGAGAATGAATGTTAGAGTGAGCGTTTCTATCATTCCTCTTCTCTATATTAGTAGAAATATAATTACACAATATAGGCTAGCTTAAAGGACTTTTTTTTTTTTGGCAAAAAAATGAAAATAGCTTACTTGATTCATTCCTAGGTTTACTAGTTTAGCTGTCAGATAACTTTTCATTGGATAAGTAGACTAACAGTCTAACATGCCTTCTCGTCGTGAGCATTTTGCAAATGTACCTTACATGTGTGTAGCCTAGGTGGATAGCATAGAGGGCCACATTCCACGGCCTATGGAAGAAGTAGGGGTATTATCAATCAGGTTGACTTGTTGTGGGACAAAGCTTTTCTCTATTTGCAGTGTTCTTCTTTGAGATTGAGAGCTGTGTGCCTTCTTTCTTGGTGGGGGGTTGATTTAGTAAAGTAGAAACTCCACATGTTCTACTGCTTTTTGTAGGCGAGTTTATTGGAACCTGGATTGGCGTGGATTCCCTGCAGTCACTAATGACATGCATTCATGCAATCATAGATTGAGACCGGACAGTTCAGATCTCAAACTCGGTGATTTTAGTTTTTAAAGAAAATCAAAATCTGCTTATTTTTTGGGCTGTCTGATCTTGATCGGATGATCGCGGATTGCCTAACTGTATGAATGTGCGCAGTCAGCAACGGCAGGGAATCCGGGTTCATGTTATTGTTAGCTCGGTCATTAATGCAATCCTTTAACAGTTATTATTGGGTAAATATTTCTTTCCTTATAGTGTTCCTAGTGTTGAAATTATGTTTTTCATATTTCTGATTCTGCCTTAAAATCGTGGTAAACAAAAGCTATCGGTAGGACTTATTCAGTCTTCTGTTAAGTTACTTGTGATTCACATATACGGATAGAGAATTTGATTTGTCTACCGAATCTGTACTTAGCCAATTAAGTTGCCTTTCATTCATAACTAGGTTAGTGATTTTAATGGCGAATTATGCCTTAAGGGGTTTATCCAGATCTCTTTCCCTCACTTATCTTTTAGCTTTTACTCCTGCCGAAATTGATGTGATTTCAATGGCGAATTATGCCTTGAGCATTTTGCAAATGTACCTTACATGTGTGTAACCTAGGGGGACTTTGTCTTTGAGCCATCTGTGTATAACTTAAAATCATTGTTTTATGTAATATGTTTTGATCTGGAGCTTCATTATCTGGATTTAAATCACGACATTGGTATTAGTGTCTTATGAATGCATTAAACCATATGAATTTCACTTTCAACTTTTTTCTGCTCATACATCGGTTTGAATGTGAATTTGTTGATATTATCATATGGTGTAATATACTGTCATAATTTTTCTTGTTAGAACATCAAACTTTGTCATGTTATCACAAGAACTCTGAATTTTTTCTGATATCATCATGCTTTTTAAGTAAAAAAAGGAAATTATTGATGATGATCTGTTCAGAAGTTGTGGCTAGCCACTAATTCAAATTTATTGAAGATATGATCTGAATGGTAACTCTGAACCTCTAATTTTAATGCTTTGAGCAGGTCTATATCCAATGCAACTCTTAATGGAGGAGGAGATCATTGTTGATCCACCACCGCGTTGGCATGTCATATTTATATTTAAACCATTGCCGTTCTCATGGTTACTCATTTATTGGAAAGCTTCTGATCCGAACAATCTTTATAAGAAAGAAAATAGTGATATCAATCCTTCCTTTTATCTGAACTGCCCAAGAGTGTCTATAAACTTATGAAGGATCGTACAGAGTTGACTCCAATAAACATGTGGTTCATCGTTGTTCCATTTCAGTTGTTGTAAAATGTCCTAAAATTGCTGTGACTCTATCATCCCTTGAATTATTTCACCTATTTTCTAAAAAATATAGATTATGGATAAAATAATTTTAGGCTTAATACATCATTTAGTCCCTTAACTTATTTTCGATTTTCATTTCGGTCCTCTAACTAAAAAGTGTCTCAATTTGGTCCCATAATTCTTTTGCAGTTTGCTATTTTGGTTCCCTTTGTTAGTTTTTTAATGTTTAAAATTTTTGATATGATTTCAACCATTCGATTGCAGGTCCATTATATTTACAGTGTACCACCAACACCTAACTTTTTTCTTTCTTCCTTCCACTACTTCTTCATATTCATACCAAATTCAACAACATTCATACAATAACTAGAAAAAAATCCAGAAAAAATCAATATTTAACCAACAAAAAAGGGATATATATTTCTTCAAAAATTAATATTTTTTTACTGGTTGTTATGATTTGTATGACTTCAAATTTAATATAATTAATTAAAAATCTATGAACTCATAATCAACACCAACACCTACCTATCTAAGAACAGATTCATCCTCTTCATCATTTCTATGCGGTGCTTCTTTCTCCCATGCTTTGATCAATACATCCTTACTGTGTTTAAAGACCCTTCAATTCTATTTGTTCTAGTTACAAACCTAATTATTATTCATCTTTTTCTTTCTAAAATTCTACTGATCCATTCTCGTAAAAACACAACAATCAAAGCAAAAGGTCTTTCACTAAATGGTGAGCCATCTACCTCTGCAAACGAGCTATCTTAAATCGCATGTTTTTCTTTCTTTCTGAGTTCTACCTAATTGATACCAAGTTCCACAAAATCACTTCGTAAATCATTTTCTTTTTAAATATTGATTTTGAATGGATTCTGATGTTTCATAATTCATACTTTATGGATGGAAAAGACGAAGATATTGAATAGAATAAGATATTTGTTGCCATAAACACATTTCAGATCCGTAATTCGAAGCTTCAAAGGTGTTTTTCCAGATCCATAACACCACACCATTTTCTTTTCCTTTGTCCAGATCTGTAATTTGAAGCTTCACGATTGATTTTGATTTCTAGATTTTGAGAAAATGCACGGGGAATCCCAGTTTCACAATCACAGATCGAGAATCGCAGAGGATTAATCAACGGTTCTCAGATGCAATGAAGAGGAAGAACAATCTTTTAATGAAGAGGAAGTTTGGTTTATGTTTCTGTACTCTCCAACCTCCTGCACTTCTTGTTGTTATTGCTTGGGGAAGGAAGAATTGAAAGAAGGGGGAAGATACAATTGGTGTTGTTATCCTTCTAAATTGAAGTAAGAGGTTGTGATATCTTGAGATGCTTGAATGAATAGATGAATGAGTGTTTTATCTGTGAATGAAGAAGAAGAAGATGGAGGAAAAAAATTAGTTGTTAGCGGTTCATTATAAGATAAAATAGACCCCTTCATGATCCAACGGTCTCTATTTAAAATAAAGATCAAACGGTTGAAAATAAAAGATTTAAAAAGATCTATGGTGGATTATCTATAAAGTTGGCTCACCTTAGACATTTAAAGTTAAAAACTAACTGAGAGAACCAAAATAGTAAACTGCAGAAGATTTATGGGACCAAATTGACACACTTTATAATTAGGGAACCGAAATGAAAACCAAAAATAAGTTAAGGGACCAATGATGTATTAAGCCAATAATTTTAAGATTTTTAATAAGAGAAAAAAAAGAAGGAAATAGTTGAAAAAATGTTCTCTTCTATTGTCTAGAAAAAGAAAGAAAATAAGAAGGAAAAATATCGAAAAATAACATAAGTATTTATTATTTTTATCTAATATCAGCTCTTTGGTATAGTTTTTAAGGAGGAAAGTTTATATAGTGGCTTACATTGTTATTTTTCAAAATTGTGATTAAAGAATTGTTATGTATTTCAAAATTGTAATCATTAGTAATAAATTTGTTTAGTTTGGCTTTTGTAAGAAAAAACGTGTTATTTCAATATCCTATTACAACCAAGCTCTCAAATTTTTATTGCTAAAAAAAAAAACTCAAATTTTATTTTAGAAGTAAGCTACTTTTTAATTTCCTTAAACAGATTTTTTTTTTGACAGAGTAAAAAGACTCATTTTCAGAACTCTGAATTTTTGAACTTATAGATTATGTCTTTGTATGACTAGAAAAGACTCGTTTAATTAAATATTAGTGATACCTAGGTAATTTTATTTTGTTGTTGATAGAAAGACATATCTTATTTATCAAAAAAAAAAACACATACCTTATTAATGAATGTAACAAACAACATATTACTAGATACACGTGTAAAATAATTTTATGGTTTTATATAAACCAAATTTATTCTGAAGCCTTTTATGTTTAACTTTTGCATTAGATTAACCTATTTAATTGTTTTAGTTTTAAATTGATCATTTATGTTAATAAAAGTGTGCACTTGATCCTTTTAAGTTATAAAAGATATAACACCATTACCATATTTCCATCAAACTCAATTAAAGTGTTTATATGAACATTTATTCTAAATTAATAACATGTTTAGATTCACCTTTCTAAAAATGTTTATTGAAGGTTAACAAAAAAGTAGTAATTAAAGGAAATTGTGTGCTTTTATTGAAATATGTTTGTTAATTGCGGCGCAACCACTCACAGATGATGTTCAACACAAACGACAGACACAGAACCATCGAAGTTTAACTCTGATGGTCTCTCTTAACATCCCATCTTCATGTTCATCTCTTTGAGTCTCAGACTCAAATTATCACCTTCTTCTCTTCCCTTTCTTCTAAGACACATTTCCACTTCCACTTCCACATTCACCAAACCCACTCCACAACACTTCATTCACATTTTCACCAATGCAAGAAACCACCAAAACCACCACGATTCCGAACTCGCATTGGTTTCCGCACTCAAATCATGTTCCTCCCTCTCCCTCATCTCACAAGGTCGTCAAATCCATTCCCTCATCTTCAAACTTGGACTCCATTTCAACACTTTCATTCAAAACAGCTTGATCAACATGTATGCAAAATGCGGTGATATTAAGAATGCCCAGTTGTTGTTTGATGCTTTTCCTATGTTGGATAGTGTTTCTTGTAATATTATGGTTTCTGGGTATGTGAGAAATGGTCAAATTGATAATGCACGTAAACTGTTTGATGTAATGCCTAATAAAGGCTGTGTTTCTTATACGACGATGATAATGGGTTTTGTTCAAAATGGATTCTTTCGTGAAGTGCTTGAGGTTTTTAAGGATATGAGAAGTTGTGGCGTTGTGCCGAATGATTTGACTTTGGTTAATGTTATATCTGCTTGTTCGCATTTGGGTGAAATTTTGAATTGTCGAATGGTGCATGGTTTGGTTGTTAAGATGTTTGTTGAGGGGTTGGTTATTGTTTCTACGAATTTGATGCACGCGTATTGTCTTTGTTCGGGTGTGAAGGAAGCGAGGAGGTTGTTTGATGAGATGCCTGAGAGGAATTTGGTTACGTGGAATGTGATGTTGAATGGCTATGCGAAGACAGGACTTGTTGACATGGCAAGAGAGTTGTTTGATGGGATTTGTGATAAAGATGTGATTTCTTGGGGGACAATGATTGATGGTTATGTCCAAAAGGGTCGTCTGCGTGAAGCATTGGAGATTTATCGCAAAATGCTACAAACTGGACACGGACCTAATGAAGTTATGATAGTGAATTTGGTTTCAGCATGTGGTCGTGGGACTGCAATTGTTGATGGTTGGCAATTGCATGGAACAATTGTTAAGAGAGGCTTTGACTGTTACAATTTTATACAGACTACAATCGTCTATTTTTATGCAGCTTGTGGGATGATGGACCTTGCTTGTTTGCAATTTGACGTGGGTGTAAAGGATCACTTAGAATCATGGAATGCTCTTATCGCTGGATTCATAAAAAATGGAATGATGGATCAGGCAATGAAAACCTTTGATAAGATGCCTGTAAGAGATGTGTTTTCATGGAGTACCATGATTTCTGGCTATGCGCAAACTGAACATCCCAAAATGGCTCTCGAACTTTTCCATAAAATGGTAGCCGTGGGGATCAAACCAAATGAAGTTACCATGGTGAGTGTCTTCTCTGCAATTGCCACATTAGGTACATTGCAGGAAGGAAAATTGGCCCATGAATACATGCGTAGTGAATCCATTCCTTTCAATGACAATTTGCGTGCTGCTCTGATTGATATGTATGCAAAATGTGGGAGCATCAACTCCGCCCTTCAATTTTTCAATCAGATTCGAGATGAAGTCTCTTCTGTGTCACCGTGGAATGCAATTATATGCGGGTTAGCCTCGCATGGACATGCAAGTATGTGCCTAGAGGTTTTTTCTGATATGCAGAGGTTTCATATTAAGCCAAATCCAATTACATTTATTGGAGTCCTAAGTGCTTGTTGCCATGCCGGGTTGGTGGAGTCTGGAAAGAGAATATTTAAAACCATGAAAAGCGCATACAATGTGGAACCGGATATCAAACATTATGGTTGTATGATTGATATTTTGGGGAGAGCTGGGCTATTAGAAGAAGCTGAGGAGATGATAAGGAGCATGCCAATGGAGGCCGATATTGTGATATGG
Source organism: Medicago lupulina (assembly GCA_958299785.1). Lineage (NCBI taxonomy): Eukaryota > Viridiplantae > Streptophyta > Magnoliopsida > Fabales > Fabaceae > Medicago > Medicago lupulina. The sequence goes on along the minus strand of OY283139.1, from coordinate 8,016,504 downwards.
GGAACTTTATTAGCAGCATGTAGAACTCATGGAAATGTTAACATAGGAGAGAGGGCTGCAGAGAATTTGGCGAGGTTGGCACCTTCTCATGGTGGAGGCAAAGTTCTCCTATCAAACATATATGCAAACGCGGGCAAGTGGGAGGAGGTATCATTTGTAAGAAGTGTCATGCAAGGTCAGACAATGGATAGAGAACCTGGCTGCAGTGGTTTTGTCGCCGGTAGTTAAAGGGGTTTCAATGCACTTACATTTTTTTAAATTTAATTTTAAGGATGAAGCTGCTGATCTTCTAGCATGAAAAGTTTTTAGATATCATCATACTATCAGATTTTATACATTGTCTAGAAGTACATATTTCAGGCTTAAAGTAATATCTGATTTTTTCCTTAGAAGCGTAGCTTCTCCTCTCTTTACTATCCATATAAGGCTTTTATACACAGATTAATTAACATCTTCTGAAGTAATCAAATTTTTGTTTTAAGTTATGATGTCTTTTAGTACATTATTTTCAAAATTATGGGCCTTTTTATCTGATGAATTGAAAGATATAAATGAAAGATCTTAGAGTTCTTAGAACACTCCCTACAGAAATATAATGAAAGATAGTTAATCATTTATGTAGATGCAGGATGTGATATAGACAGAATGTCTGGGCAATGGTGTTATAAAGTAGTTAAAGGTAGACAAAATGTCTTGATCTATGCATATTTTCTAGAAACACTCATTTGTTCTATAGGTAGACTCCTATTATTATGATATTCAAAATTTGAAAGGGACAAGGCTACTGATACAAACCGAGGAAGTGCTATGAAAGGTCAAGGATGATGTTTTGAAAGTTTTATTATGATACTCAAGTCCTGTTTCGGTCTACATGTAAAATAATTGTCAAAATCATAGACACGTGCAGCTTATGAATGATGGCCGCAATAGATTTTGAACATGATTTAGAGTTGATGATGGTATTAGAAAATTCTTTCCTAGCTTAGAATTTATTTAGAACATGAAGACAATTCTAATTATCTTCTCTTGAAGTTGCCATTTTGGATACAAGTCTAAATTCTTCGGTTGACATCATGTTATATGGTGAAGAATAGTATTTTATTATATGAGACTTATATCCATTGTCAACATGCAAATTCAAAGTTGATCATAGGCTACTTAATATGATTATTATTACTATTGTACTTGCAAGCTTCTCTATTGGTCATCATACCCGTGGCGTAGTTGTAGTTTGTATTCGATGTTGCAAAGAGTAGACGTGGCAATGTACTTGAGAAATTGTTTTATGGCAAAAATACTAATAAGTATTGTTAAAAAACTAAATCCAGAAATGTTATGTTGGAAGTTATATTTTCTTGGTTAGTCCCTGTAAATAAGGGTCATTTAAAAAATGGTCTTTGTATTTTTTAATCTTGGCATTTTGTCCTGCCAAATTATAATCACTTAAAATTTAGTCTCTCCCCCCACTTAATCACTACCACATCATCAAATTACTGACTGACTCATCAAAAGGGCATACGAATTAACAACGCCTCGTCAATAATTTGATGACGTGACAATGATTAAGTGGGGAGAGAGACCAAATTTTCAGTGATTATATTTTGAGAGAGTAAAATGCCAAGATTAATTAATACAAAGACCATTTTTTAAACCCTTATTTGCAGGGACTAAACACATATAAAAGCCTATTTTCTTTAAAACCTTATCGGTTTTCTACTAAAAAAAACTTAATAGAACAAAACATGGTTGTCTTCCTTTAGTTTTTAGAAGTCATTATTTTATTCATTTTTAAAAAAGCTCGTCTTATAGGTTAGAGCTTGTCTTCCTTTAAAAATTAATTTGATAGAGCTTGTCTTGTTAAACATTGTTGAAAATAATGTGAACGAAAAACATGAATTTGCTTGCTGCGATGTGTTTTTAAAGATGGTTGCTGAATGTTCATCTGCCTGTTAGGTGGGTCTCTCTTAAGGGAACAAAACAAATTCTTTAAAAAAAAAAGTTGCAACGAATTGTCACGGTTCCTATGATCAATATATAAGACCTGCAATATTACAAAGGGATCATATAATATATTGGTCAACGTGTGACCAAGATAGCTTCCCATCAAAATTATGTTTTTTTTTTTTCTCACGTAGTCTAGCGGCTAGAATTTACCTTTTTCAAAATGAATAAGTGAAGTATCGGGATTCGAACCCGGACCCTTACATATAACAATGCATGTTCATGCCAACTGAGCTATGTTCACAGGGAGAGTTATGTTTTTTCTTTTTTTTGGTTAGGATGATTTTTTTTTTTTTACAAAACAAAAACTTATTTATTATTAGCATAGCATGGTTTATTTGAATCATTTGATCCTCGTTATTCTTAATGGACAAAATAATTCAAAGTATAATATAATAACAGTGGTAATAAATAATATTGTTCATATTTATTTAAGTAGGTCGGTTTTATAGGTCTAAGTGGTTTTTTTTAATGGTTTATGGTTTGATTACCTTTTTAACTAACAATAGTGCTATATAAAGCGAAGCAAATTTCCATGAAGGCATTGCAAAAAGGAATTCAACCAATGAAAATCAAACATTTTCGAAATTCAAGAGGGGGTTATGAATAGATGAAAAAGTCAACAAAAAAATGTGTGGTGGAATAAACGCGTCGCGATAGGTCGTGAAAATCAAATTCGCTTTAAGTAGCATTATTGTTTAGCTAAACATGCTTCTAAAAAAATCTAAGTCTTTTATATTTTAAAAAAACAACTTATTTAAATTGATCTATCGTAAACTAAGTCGTATGTCTCTATAAATCGATCTGACCTTTCCTCCTCAAAGTCCCACCAATTTCTTGACGTATAATTCAAATAAAATAAAATAAAATAAAAAAGCATACACATGAATAACCCAAAAGCTCCCTCATGCATCTCACCAATATTTTGACCAACCAATGAATGAGAAAATAAGTGCATCAAACATGAGTGAACTAAATACATAAATTATTCAGTGTATCTGAAAAACTTTTTTTTGTAAATATGATCGGAGATAGTATATGATACAACCTAATCAACTAGACTACTAACTTAGAACTCTAAAGGGCTCAACAAAATAAACCGAATAACTTATGACTTATTATCTAACAAAAACATATATGAAATGGTGAGAGCACATATATACGTAAACAAAACGATTTGTTAAGAAGTGTACAAAAACTTCAAACTTACCCACCAAAGATATCAAATTAAGGAAGCATAAATATAAAATCAATTAAACAACTTTCTAAAAACCTTAAACGAGCAATCAAGTGATTAATAAACTTTAATAATTAAGAATGAATTATTTTGAAGAATCCAAATTATTAATCAGATTTTACTTGTCATCGTGTAAAACTTCAAATTACCATCCTATTCTCGAGAACCGCATGATTAAGTAAAAAAAAGAAGTTAAACTAGTATAATAAGGAGTACAACAACAAACAAATTAAAATTTATTTCAGAAGTTATTCAACAAATACTTATCCAAACTTTGGATGTTCTCAATTTACTCCTAAAGCAAGAGTAGAGTAGTAGCAATGCATATTCAGCTCTTTTGCCGTGAGCTTCATCATTGACACAATATAATAAGATTCACATGTTTGTTTGTCCATTTATCTATATAATAACTTCTTTTTAAAGGGTTTTTATCTATATAACTTGTAACCATAGTATAACGTTACTTCACTTTTCGTATTTTCAGCCCTCGTCTTGTTCCTTTCTATGGTACCACAATTATCCAATGCCCTTCATCTTAAGTTAAGTTTCCAGAGTGAAAGCAACTTCTTGGTTTGATGGCTTAAGAAATCTAATTCTAAACATGGCAAGTATAAAAAATTATTTCTACGAACTGATATGCTTAAACTGCTTTTATAATATCTTATTAAAAAAAAAAATTTAACAAAGGGTGCTACAAAATATATTTTTGTTGATTTGTTAAAAATAATTTATATAAAAAGTGGTATAAATTTTTTATCGAGCCATTATTATTCGTTGGGTACAGAACTATTTTATTTTATTTCGAACGGCACGTGATTATTATCAACTTTGATTGTTTCTAATAATTTACAGTGATGTTATCAACTTTTTAATTAAATTAACATACATAGTTTTTAAATATCAACTTGTGTTTAATTTATTTTTTAAAAGCAAACTCAAAACACTGATACATGGCCAAAAATGGTCTCTATCCAGTTTAATAAATACACACACGTAATGTAACCACAAAAAAAATACACACACATAAGTGAGATCCTATAAAGATGTTTTTCTTTCTTCTCTAATTTGCACCATGTATAAGTATTGTATGAAAGATAAGTGAAAAGTCAAATACGACAATTGCAAAAGTTTGCTCCCAGACAAGGATCCAAAACAAAACTGTTAAAGAGTATAGGTGTTTACATTGATTTTTCGTAATACAAACGATTTATCCAAAATAGTTACGGACTGAATTAAAGTTCTTTTGAGGTTTCTTGGTTTAACGATCTATAGTTTCTTTCTTTATGTGTTTGTTAAAATCAAATTGTCCTTATAAGTGTAAGAATTGTTCCAACAACTTTAATAAAACAAGTTATCAAATGACAACTTCAAAGAAATAACACTTAAATAAGTATTTAAAAGAAAGAAGAAAAAACAAAAAGTGCAGAATGTAGTAAAGAAATGCGAAAATAAACCAGAATAAAGCTGTACCAAAAAAAAAAACAGAATAAAGCAATTAAATTGCAAGGAATATAACGGTGGTTAAAATCCGTCTATCTATACACTCTAAATCTGTTTGCTCCCATGACGTGAGTGTTACAAAACTTGGAAAATTAAGGATTCCACTTGTTCGTATTACAAACTAATATATATATATATATATATATATATATATATATATATATATATGGTCATGTTAACCAGTGTCTCAGGGGCATTGATTAACATTACCCATATATATAAACCTTGCAGGAAAAACTACCATTAAATCTTATGTCTGAATTAAAAGTAGAAATAACTTCCTATACTTAAAATCCTACACTTGACATAATTACAAGACAGTAAAAAATAACTTTCATGCACTTCAATTATAACTTCATATTATTTCTCATTATCTTTGGTCAAAAACAATATATATGCAACACCTTAAAACACTTAATCGAAAATATGGTATGTCAAAGTCTTATACTCTTATCGAAATCGCTTTACATTGCAGCATGTCAAAATATTTTATTTTTAGTATCAACAATAGGATAAAATAATTGAAATCAAAATCAAATCCATACAAAATAATTGGCAAAGAGATTATAACCAAATAATAAGTTAATAAAAGAAATTTCTTTCATATCTCCCAAAAGTACATTTAAATAGTAATAACCGTTCAATATCGATCTAAACAACAAACAAAACGGTATCCAACCATCCTTAAAACTAAAGTTTTCTTAAACCAACCATTCTTGTTGGCACATTATTAAATATATACATGGTCCCACTAATCAAGTAAAATACATGTACACCTCACACACCTACCCTATTAAGTAATCATAAATTAACATCATAAAATTAAAAGTAGTCACAAATTTCCCAAATTGTGCGAGAACTTTTTCTTTGTCATCACTCTTACTACCTTTCCATGTCAACAGGTAAAAAAGTTTTTTCCCCAACCTGAATAAAGTTATTGGGCTTTCCAACTAAGCATTCCTTTTGAGACTCCACATCATCACTTAACTTTTCAACATCTTCTCTCTCTTCCTCTTCATTCCCCAACGAGAAATACCGAACCTTATTTCCACCAAAGAATTTAGTCAAAACCAAGTACAAAGAAACACCAAAAACGGCAACAACAATAACCAACCAACTAAACAAAATATTAACAAGTGAAACAGCACGATGAAGTGATTCATGATCGGAACATCTCACAACTTTATGGCCTTCTTCAGAATTCATAGAACACCCTTTTGAAATTAAACTTGGTGTCCAAAGCATATACCCCATAACCATAAGCCATAAACCTTGAAAAAATATACTTAATGATCTCACAAAACTAACCAAGAAGCTTTTTTGCATGGGAATTCCCAAAAGGGTAGTTGAAAGAGAGACAAAGACAAGAACTTGCAAGAGAAGATGGTATTGTCCTTCTGGTCCCATATGGTCAGCTGAATGAAGATGGAAGAGAAGAAGCTGTTGAAAAAAAGCCATGGAAGCTAGAAATTGTGTTAGTGCAAATTTTGCTTGGTTTTCGATTTTGTCAAGGATTATGGAGGAGGTGGCGTAGACGAAGAAACTCATGGAGATCAAAGCGTGTTCGAAGTTGTGGAGATGATTTGAGGGGATTGTTCCGTCTGTATCAAAGGGTTGGTGTCGGTCGGGGCCGATGAAAAGTTCCATTGAGATTGAAGCTGTTGAGGCTAACATGATTAGGTAAAGTTCAAGGTATTTGAATTTTGATGTTGGGAACCATGTTGGTGAAACGTATGAATTTGGATTTTGAATATGGAGTTTGACGTGGTTGAAAAGGTGCCATAAACCTAGTATTAAGAAAGCAAAACCAGGAGCTACATGTCCTACAAGAGTGCCCATATATGAAAGGAATGACGATTTAAGGATGTTATAATGTTTTGGTTTTTTTTTTTTTTGGAAAGAATCATGTTTTGGTTTTGGAAGAGGGAAATATATAGGAGGGAAAATAGGAAATGGTTGGTTTTGATGAAGGAGTAGAATGGATGGAGAAAGGGATGGGGATTTAATATTTAAAGGGGATTTCTTGGGGAATAAGGGTGTTTTTCTTGTTCTACTTATATGACCAAATGACGAATGAGATGAATTAATTAATTAAATTCATTCGTAAACTCCATATCATGTAGTTCAAAGAGTTTCAATGCACTTACATATTTTGTTTTAATATTTAACTTTAACGATGATGATGCTGATATTTCAGCATGAAAAGTTTTTAGATATCATATTGCAATCAGGTTTCATAAATTGTCTAGAAATAATCCTCACTAGTTGCGATTTTAAGTACACTGCTATTATTATATTTAATTGAGGTTCAAGGTAGTTACTTCTTGTACCTAGAAAGTGCAAATAAGGCTTTACATGTTTTTCTTTCTTGTTTCTTGTAATTGTTTTAGCTTCTAATATCTTCTTCATGATTCTAGGTGTTGCATCTTTTATAATAGATTCTTTGTTTTTCTATTATTTTTCTTCCTTGGACCTTCTCCCCACTAGCAGCTATTAACCGATACTATGTGCTGGTGAGTTGAAGCAATTTGTTCTGACTAAGTTCTAAATGAAGCTAAAATTTCTGATTTTTGCTTTATAATTGTAACTTCTGCCTTCTGTACTATTCACTATAAGGCTCTGATAGAGATGAACATCTTCTGAAGTAATGAAATTTTTGTTTCTACTGAAGTCTTATAGTACTTTATTTTCAAAATTTTGGAATTATTTACCTGATGAAAGATATAAATGAAAGACTTTAGAGTTCTTAGAACTCCCTATAGAAGTCTAATGAAAGATAGTTAAACATTTATGTAGATGCAGGATGTGATCTAGACAGAATGTCTTGGGGCAATGGTGTTATAAGGTAGTTAAAGGAGTTCCAATTCACTTACATTGATTTATGCATATTTTCTAGAAACACTCATTTGTTTTATTAAAGGTCAAGGATGATGTCCTGAAATTTGTATCATGATACTAAGATCCTGTTTTGGTCTACATGTAAAATAATTGTCAAAATCATAGACACGTGCAGCTTATGAATGATGGCCGCAATAGATTTTGAACATGATTTAGAGTTAATGATGGTATTAGAAAATTCTTTCCTAGCTTAGAATTCATTTGGAACATGAAGATTCTAAGTATCTCCTCTTGTAGTTGCCATTTTGGATACAAGTCTAAATTCTTCGTTTGACATCATGTTATATGGTGAAGAATAGTATTTATTATATGAGACTTATATCCATTGTCAACATGCAAGTTCAAAGTTGGTCATAGGCTACTTTAACATGCAAGTTTCAAAACCTTAAAAGTTTTCTACTAAAAAAAATAAAATAAAAGAACTTGAGAGAACAAAACATGGTTGTATTCCTTTAGTTTTTGTAAGTCATTATTTTATTCATTTTTAAAAAAGTTCCTTTATATTAGGTGTGTCTTATAGGTTAGAGCTTGTCTTCCTTTAAAAAATTAATTTGAGCTTGTCTTGTTAAACATCGTTGAAAATAATGTGAACGAAAAACATGAATTTGCTTGATGCCATGTGTTTTCAAACATGGTTGCGGAATGTCGGTTAGGTGGATCTCTCTTAAGGGAACAAAACAAATCCTTATAAAAAGTTGAAACGAATTGTCACGGTTCCTATGATCAATATATAAGCCACTTTAGTATTACAAAGGGATCATATTGGTCAACGTGTGACCAAGACAGCTTCCCACATCTAGCAATGGTATTTGTATGAACAAACTCACATTGAAACGACCCTTTTTGCCAAAATTATTATGTGGAAAAGCCTATATAAGATATTTGGATATTATGTGGAAAACCTATATAAGAGATTTGGATTCTCTCATGTGTATAAAAAACATAAGAGTTATATTTTATTTATTTTTGGCATGGTTTATTGAACTCACTTATATCATAATCAATTTACAGAATCAATTCACTTAAAATTAATTCTAGTAAAAGTTGAATCAAACATACACTTAAGTAGGTCAACATGATAGGTTTAAGAGGATTTTTTTATGACTCATGGTTTGATCATCTTTTTAACCAATGGTATTGTTATATAAAGCGAAGCAAATTCTCATGAAAAACATATATTTTTTCTTTCTTTCTTTCAAAAAAAAACATATATTTTTGAAATTCAAGGGGGGTTATGAATAGATGGAAAAGTCAATAAAAAAATGTGTGGTGAAATAAACAAGTTGTGAAAATCGAATTCGCTATAAGTAACATTATTGTTTAGCTAAACATATTTCTAAAAAAATTTAAATGTAAAAAACAGCTTATATAAATTGATCTATCATAAACTAAATCATATAGCCCTATAAACCGATCTTCCCTATTTCCATCTCTAACTCCAATAATACCAATCCAACATCAACAAATTTCCTCTTCAAAGTCACACAAATTTCCTCACGTATAACTCAAATAAAATAAAATAAAAAAAGCATACACATGAATAACCTTGCCAAAAGCTCCCTCATGTATCCCACCAATATTCTGACCAACCTATGAATGAGAAAACAAGTGCATCAACCACGAGTGAACAAAATGTTTCAATACTTAAGAAATCAGTACCACTACCACCGAACCAGTAACGGTACACAATCGAACCTTATTGCAAAGACACCCGAAATCCTAATAAAATTAAAAAACAATAACAAGTGTCTTAAGAACATTTTTTAAAAACTTTAGATAGTAAGTTTTTAAAGAAAATTATGTATTTAATGCATTGAAAATTAAAGTATTAGACATTTTCAATTAATAGTTTCTTAATTGAAAAAATCCTTAAATAATACCCTTAAGACACACGTTAACAAGATCCTAAAATCAATCATAAAAAGCAAATCAAACATATTTTCAAACTTGTGGGAACTCAATAACCAAAGCAACGAATAGGTAATAAAAAATTGAACCATACTCTTAATGTCATGTTAATAATATAAGAAACGGTTAAGGTCACAAGCAAATATATAATAAAACCTTATAGACTAGACGTTACTTAGAAATCTAAAGGGCTCAACAAAATAACTTGTTATCTAACAAAAACATATATGAAATGGTGAGAGCACATATATACGTAAACAAAACGACTTATTAAGAAGTGTCCAAAAACTTCAAACTAGTAACTACCAAAGATATGAAATTAAGGAAGTACAACTATAAATCAATTAAACAATTTTCTAAAAAACCTTAAACAAGCAACCAAGTGATTAATGAACTTTTTTTTTTTGGTTACAAAGTGATTAATGAACTTTAATAATTAAAAACAAGAGTTGTAGTACTCCTAAAACAAGAGTATATACATTTTTGTCGTGAGCTTCATTGACACGATATAATAAAATTCACATGTTTGTTTATCCATTTATCTATATAACTTTTTTTAAAGGGTTTTATCTATATAGCTTGTAACCATAGTATAACGTTACTTCACTTTTCGGATTTTCCGTCTTGTTCCTTTCTATGGTACCACAATTATCCAATGCCCCATCTTCTTAAGTTTCCTGAAAGAAAGCAACTTCTTGGTTTGACGGCTTAAGAAATCTATTTTTAAACACTGACAGCTATAAAAAATTATTTCTACAAACTGATATGCTTAAACTGCTTTTATAATTTCCTATTTAGGTTTTTCTTTTAAAAAAAAACAGAGTGTTACAAAATATATTTTTGTTGATTTGTTAAAAATAATTAATATAAAAAGTGGTATAAATTTTATTGAGCTATTATTATTCATTGGGTACAGCCAACTATTTTATTTTAAACGGCACGTGATTATTATCAACTTGATTGTTTCTAATAATTTACAGTGATATTATCAACTTTTTAATTGATTTAATTTACATAGTTTTTTAATATCAACTTGAGTTTAATTTTCCATAAAAAAAAAAAAAACTTGAGTTTAAATTATATTTTAAAAGCAAACTCAACTACACATGACACTGATACATGGCCCAAAATTGTCTCGATCCAGTTTAATATATACACACACATAATGTAACAAACAAAAAAAACACAAACATAAGTAAGATACTATAAAGATGTTTTTTCTTTCTAATTTGCACTATGTATAAGTAATGTATGAAAGATAAGTGAAAAGCGAAAATTGCAAAAGCGTGCAGGTGAATAAAATAACATGGCTTAAGTTTCCTCCAGACAAGGATCCAAAAGAAAACTGTTATGATTATAGGATAAAATAATTGGAATCAAAATCAAATCCATACAAAATAATTGGCAAAGTGATTATAACCAAATAATAAGTTAATAAAAGAATTTTTTTCATATCTCCACACAAAAGTACATTTAAACGGTAGTAACCCTTCAATATCGATCCAAACAATAAACAAAACAATATCCACTAATCCTCAAAGCTAAAGTTTCCTTAAACCAACTATTCTTATTGGTGCATTATTAAATATATACATGGACCCCACCAATCTATTAAAATACATGTACACCTCACACACCTAACCAAATAAGTAATCACAAATTAACTTCATAAAAATAAAAGTAATCACAAATTGATACCAAACATTAAGTATAATTTCCACAAACTTTCTTTGTCCATCATTCTTACTACCTTTCCATGTCAGCAGGTGAAGAAGTTTTTTTCCCAACATGAATAAAGCTTTTGGGCTTGCCAACTAAGTTTCCCTTTTGAGACTCCACATCATCACTTAACTTTTCAACATCTTCTCTCTCTTCCTCTTCATTCTCCAACGAGAAATACCATACCTTATTTCCACCGAAGAATTTAGTCAAAACTAAATACAAAGAAACACCAAAAACGGCAACAACAATTACCGACCAACTAAACAAAATATTAACAAGTGAAACAGCACGATGACGTGATTCTTGATCAGAACATCTCACAACTTTATGTCCTTCTTCAAAATTCAGAATACACCCTTTGGAAATTAAACTTGGTGTCCAAAGCATGTACCCCATAACCATAAGCCACAAGCCTTGAAAAAATATACTTAATGATCTCACAAAACTAACTAAGAAGCTTTTTTGCATGGGAATTCCCAAAAGGGTAGTTGAAAGAGAGACAAAGACAAGAACTTGCAAGAGAAGATGGTATTGTCCTTCTGGTCCCATGTGATCAGCTGAATGAAGATGGAAGAGAAGAAGCTGTTGAAAAAAAGCTATGGAAGCTAGGAATTGTGTTAGGGCAAATTTTGCTTGGTTTTCGATTTTGTCAAGAATTATGGAGGAGGCGGCGTAGACGAAGAAAGACATGGAGATCAAAGAGTGTTCGAAGTTGTGGAGATGATTTGAGGGAATTGTTCCGTCTGTATCGAAGGGTTGGTGTCGGGCGGGCCCGATGAAAAGTTCCATTGAGATTGAAGCTGTCGTGGCTAACATGATGAAATAAAGTTCTAGGTATTTGGATTTTGGTGTTGGGAACCATGGTGGTGAAATGTAGTTGTTTGGATTTTTAATATGGAGTTTGATGTGGTTGAAAAGGTGCCATAGCCCTAGTATTAAGAAAGCAAAACCAGGAGCTACATGTCCTACGAGAGAGCCCATATATGAAAGAAATGAAGATTTAAGGATGTTATAATGTTAAAATAATGTTTTGGTTTTGGAAGAGGGAAATATATTGGAGGGAAAATAGGAGATGGTTTGGTTTTGATGAAGGAGCAGAATGGATAGAGAAGGGATGGGGATTTAATATTTAAAAGGGGAGATTAACTAAGGTGATGTGGGGTTAATTTGAGATGGAGGTATAGTCTAGAGGGTTCTATTAATTCAAGTCCAACATTAACATGTGACTAACTTGGGGAATAAGGGTATTTTTCTTGTTCTACGTACATATATGACCAAATGACGAATGAGATGAGGTGTAGCTCCTTTCTGACTTTCTAGATGAATTAATTAATTAAATTCATGAGGTGCATAGTATAGTACCACACGCAGCCTTTGTGCTTATCCCATTTAAGGAGTACTTGTGGAACACAACATAAGATGATTTGAGTGTTTTTTAGAGCTTAAAAGATGATTTTAAAATTTATTACAAATTCCGTGCTAAATGAAACAGAGTATAATAGTACCAAAAATCTTGAGAGATTTATGAACAATTTTTCTAAGATTTTATCATTCTAATGAGATTTTACGATATGGCTCAAATGATTAGTTTCTGAAATTGCACGTAAAATATGTCTAATTTAATTATTTAAATTGAACCAATAATATGTGCCTTATAATAAAAGATGCTTGGCATTAATACAACTCTATAATATATTTCATTTTTCAATAATTCTTTCATACCCATTGAATAAAGTTTTAATGAACCACACACAACGTAACTTGGAGTATATAATTTACTCACACAAAGTTTATTTATCATAAAAAAAAAAAATCTCACACAAATTTTAAGCTTAAGCAAAAGTATATAAGCAACGGTATATATCTCTCAGAAAGAAAAGAAAGAAAAAAAAAAAAAAAAAAGAAGAAGCGAAAACTCATAACAGGAGTGAGTGTTTGATAATACTTAAAAAACTAATCTTAATTAAGTAAGACTCTTGAATAATATGAAGTTAGATATATTTTTTTAGCAAAATGTGAGGTTAGATATTGTTGCTTAGAGTTATTGTAAACAAGGTCTTTTAATACAAAAATTGACAACGTTCCATTTTAATAAAACTAACCACATGATAGAAATACTCAATTATTGATGATAATTACTATTATTGTCAATAAGTTAAATAACGACATATTTCTTATGTTTGCATAAATCTTCTTACTACTACATTAGTGTAAGAAAATTTATACAAAATATAGGAGCAATATTATTTTGTTTTTATTGAAATTATATATATAGTTGTGATTGGAGAAAGTATAAGTGTTTGTCCACCCCAAATCCCCAAACAATAGTCGACACATCTGAAATAAAATATTTGCACGAGAATCATTTTCTGAAATAAAATATTTGCAACACACGAACAATTGAAATGAAGAGTACTTTATTTCTTAAAAATAAAAAATAAAGAAATGAGGAGTACTTCATCATTATCAAAATATATATGTGCATGACGCGGTGATTTGGTACAATCACAATCACCTATTTGTGTCTAAGAATTTTTTTTCTTAGTTAGAAAAATATTTTAAATTTCAATGTATTTTAATAATGTAGAGAATGACATTATGTTAAATTAATGAATAGAATTTTTATGTTAATATATGCTCCAATTGAACATTATAATTAGGATTTATGACATCGTCATTCGCCACGGTGTTAGAGTTGCCCTCCACAACAAATATTTGGACCAAATCCAACAATATAGATCTCTCTTGCTACGTTCGAGAGATTCTTCCCACTTATCAGTATCTACGAGTCATATATATATATATATATATATATATATATATATATATATATATAACTTCGAAAAAAACAAATCTATTAAGTATATTACAATCTTTATATTTGGTTATTAGTTAAGTACCTTGAGTAAAATTTGACACAATCAAAAACATTTTGAATATACTCATAAAATCGTCCTACATAGTTGGGGGAAATTATTTTGTAGTTTACTCGTATATTTTCATAAGTTAAAGCATTATTAACTTACATAAATTAAAAGATTAAATTGATTGGTTTTAAAGTTAAGAGACCAAGATGAACTATTAAAATAAATTATGAGACTAAATTAACCGGTTTTAAAGTTAAATGACCAACCTAAACTTTTAAACTAAGTTAAAGGATTAAAGTATTTAAGCCATTTTATATACACTTGATAGAACTCAAATAAATTTCTATTGGTCGAAGTTAGTAATATGTGATAGTATTTTTTAGCCTTTTAATTTGGGGAATTTAACTCACGACTTTTTATATCTCATCACCTTTTGATATATTATATTGTTAAAAAAACTGGAAAAGGAAAACATTTGACCTTTTGTTTTGAATTTTTTATTTATTTTGAGAATTGTTTTGAATCTTTTGACCCACCAAATTTTTTATTTATTTTTAAGAATTGTTTCGAATCTTTTGACCCATCACAAAGCATACATGTTTGAAGCATGAAGCTGACCAACTTTAGTTTTTCTTCTTTTTGTCTTCACGTAGAAATTTTTTTTTTTAAGCAACGTTCTTACTATTTGTTTACCTGACTAAATCCAACTTCATTTTGTTGTTGCTTTTATAATTGTTACGAAATTACATTTTAACAAAAAAATTTGTTGGTATTAACCCAACGGTTTCCTAGAAGAAAGAGAGGCCCTTGATAAACTTCAGTTTCCTTAGTGTGTAAGAGTTAACTGCTGCAGGTTCCATTATATACATAAATGCAGGGTCGTTCCTAGCATTTTAGGGGCCTTAGGCGTAGCTTGATAAAAAGGCCTTTTATATAATACATCATAAATTTTTTTAGTTTCTTGTTATGATTTTATTAGCGCTTCATTTCGTTTTTTTCTTCGCTTTTCACTACAAGTTAAAAGTTTTTTTAGGCAACATCTTCAAATAAATCAAATACTCCATAGAAATAAAAAAATACCATAGAATTAGAGAACAATTGATCATGCGAAGTGGATTGAAATTTCTCTAGTAGGCTCATTTTCAACTAAAATATAATTTGTTTTGTTGTAAAGATTCTCCAAATTTTTTGGATAATAAATATCACAAATATTTTTAAAATTAGTAAGACACATTATTAGGAACAAAGGGCCCCAAAAAATATCACAAATTTCTTGGCACATAATAAGAACAAAGGGTCCGATTTTTTATTTGGGAGGGTGTAAATAGAAAGGTTTGTTTTATATGAGGTATATATAACAAATTGCATCAAAAGGCCAAAATAATAACAGACTTCAGCCCAGTCTTTAATGTCAATATTTCAGGCCTGTTGATATATTTTACTATATAAACTCCCCAAAATCCAGTTCTTGCGATATACACCCCCACATATAAAATAAAAAAATTAGGCCCCCTACAGGCAAGGGCCCTAGGCCGCCGCACTCCCGACCTATGCCTAGGGCCGACCCTGCATAAATGTTTTAGGCTTTAGATTCCTTGGTATTCTTATGTTCACCATGGAGTGTTGATTTTCTATGTGACCAGGTTTAGCAATATTTATAAGAGATGGAGTTGAAGTTGGTTGAGTATTTGCTTAGATGGAAAAGTGTTTGGTGCATTGCATGAAGAGAGTAACGGATTTGAAAAAGGGTTATTATAAGGAAAGTTTACCTCATTAAATTGTACAATCTTTAGAGATGTAATACGACCATCTATAGAGAGATATTTATGTTCCTTATGTTAAGGTGAAGGTCCTAAATAAACACATTCAACATATCTATATTACAATTTATGTTTAATAATAAGAGTTGCATTCCTGATTTAACAACTTTTGCATGAATGAGAATGATCAAGTCTATTATGTTTCTTAAAAATTGTGGTTGGGTCTTACACAACCCCCATTTATATACACATGTTCATACCATATTTTATCCGACGTAGACTCTTTAACAATACCAATTTTGAAAAGAACTTGTAAAAGAAGAAACAAGACAGGAAATAAGAACATAATTTTTAAAATGGCAATAGCCTGGAATTAGAGAGAAATGAAATGCTCGACATTTTGATGTGAAACTCAACTTCATTACGCGGTAAGAGTTACACTTTATGTATTACAAAACCTACAAATCAATGAGATGATAGGACTTATATAGAGAATACATTTGAAAGGATCATATATGATGGATCATCTGTATGGTTGTAAATGAATAGATTAGTTAGTTGAGTTGAATGTGAAGAACTGAAAAAAGAATGATTCTTTGACCTACTTTAATGAATAAAAAGCACATGATGTACTATTCTATAAAATATGGTATGAACATGTAAAAATGAAGATATAATGAGCCAATTGTCAAAGCTGCATCTTGAGAGTGAATTAAACTCTTACTACTTGATAATGATTCTGCAGTAAAATTAACAAGATCCTTAGAGGCACCACTGGAAGTATTGGTCTGATTTTATTCATTCGGCCAATACCCCTTAGTTAAAAACACTAGCATTTATAGTTGAATCTTCAGGAACACTAGGAACAAATTCCTGAACAACCTGAATTGTAGAGGGAGGGGCATCAGAGTCAGACTGAGCAACCTTATAGTTGGTGGAAACTATCTTAACCACATCAGTATCTTCCAACTTCTGTTTTTCAGCCTCACTCATCAATGAGTGAGTGTCTTCATGAACTACCTAAGGCTTGACAGTTTCATCATGAGGTTTAGAGAGTTTCAGAATCTTCTAACTCTTGCTAAGAACCTACCTTGTCCTCTTTAGAAGTCTCCTGATGAGACATAGAATCAGTTTTAGGAGTGTCCTCCTTAGTATGAACCTTTGAATCATACAAGGCTTCACAATTAACCACACTTCTTGTTTTCTTATAGTTAGCAATTTGAGAAGTCTCAGTAGTGTTATCGTTGCAACACTCTTTATCATGGTCGTCTTGAGCATCTTTCATTTGGTTAGAACTAGCACCTGCAAAAGGCTTTGACTGCAACTGGCCATTATCCTTGTTTTTAAGTTGATTTGCCTTGATTTCTTGAATAACAAGATGATTTTCCGCCCAAGTTACGATCTATCACTTCATTTCATAATATTATGCAAAGCATAATGATCAGAAGAGCTAGGCATATTAGTATCAACGGGTTCAATTATCAACAATGGCTTATTATGCAAGTAATCGAGATCAGTACCAAATTTTCTCAATTTGCAGGTACTAACCATGGGACTAGAATATTTTACTCAAGAAAGAAGGTATTGAATGCACTTTCCCTGAGACAAAAGAATTGAACCAGAAGGCAAGTATTTAACTTCAACACCTTGAAAATAGTCCAATTTGCCAAGTTTTTGTAGGGCAAATTGATTATTCAGCTGTGAATGAGATTATGAGAAGAAGTGGAACATTAATCAAAATATCATCCACATAAACTAAAACATAGAGGACAATGGTGTTCTTGTAAAAAATGAGAAGAGATGGATCACATCCATTGGGCCTAAAACCAAATTAAGGCAAAAAAATATATCAAGCACTTATATACCATGCCCTTGGTGCTTGCTATAACCCTATAAACCAGATTTCTATCGGCATTTGTAAATCCTGGTGGTTTACACTTATACACTTGTTGAAGAAATTCATTAAGAAAGTCATTAGTGATGTCTATTTGTTGCACAAGTCACTTATGAGTCAGAGACTAAGGTTAAAAGAATGTGAATGGTGATTGACTTCACAACGCGTGAGAAGGTATCGTGAAAATCAAAACCTTGACTTTAATCCAAACCTTTTGCCATAGATTTTGCTTTGAATTTATTTAGACTACCATCTTGATTTTCCTTCCTTTATACAATGACCTTCTTGTGTGGTGAAAGAGTTACAATAGATAGAAGAGCTTGGTATTCAGTCTTCATAGCTACTAGCCAATTAGGATCAGACAGTGTTTGTTTAACAGTTGCAGGTTCCATGAGAGACATAAAGGTCTCAGGCTTTAGATTCCCTTATTTTAACCTCTGTACACCATGGAGTGTTGGTTTTCTATGTCATAAAGCTGAAGTTGTTTGAGTATTGGTTAGAGGAGAAATAGGCATATATGTGGTGATGGGTGCCTCATGCGACTATCTGCCGATAGTCATTTATGTCCCTTGTGTTGAGGTGAAGGTCTCAAGTAAACACATTCAGTAGATATATATCGCAATTTATGTTTAATAACAGTCCTTAAGTGAGGATAACAGGAGCAACCAAAGGTCCTATAAGATTTGTAATCAGAAGCTCATGTTGTTGGAAAATGCACATAAAATAAAAGAACACAGTATGGTCATAAGAATATAACGTGGAAACTCTAAAATCGGAGAAAAACTACAATCATTGTCTAATGATTTCTAATGACTACAAGAGAGTAACATTATATGGAAATTTTTATAACATTCTTGCTACTCTTAAACATCTCTTGGCCCCCTAATATTCATGACTCTTGGTTGGATGAGGCAGACTCTGTTCTTAATTGTAAATTGGGCAGGGTCCCCTTCCTTTATTTGGGGTTGCCGATAGGTGGTGATCCTCGAAAATTAAATTTTGGCAACCGTTGATTGATCGTATTAAATCAAGATTATCAGGTTGGAAGAGTAGAAATCTCTCTTTGGGTGGCCGTTTAGTTCTCCTAAAGTTTGTCCTGTCCTCTCTTCCAGTCTACTTTCTTTCCTTCTTCAAAGCTCCCGCAGGTATCATTTCTTCTATTTAGTCTTTATTTAAATGTTTTTTTTTGGGGGTTGTGAGGAGGTTAGAAAAATTTCTTGGATTAATTGGAACACTATTTGTTCCAAAAAGAAGGAAGGCGGTTTACGAGTGAGGAGGATTAGGGAATTTAATTTGGCTTTACTTGATAAATGATGTTGTCGGATGCGGGTTGAGAATAAGAGTTTGTGGTATAGAGTTTTATCAGCCAGATACAACGAGGTAGGAGGTAAATGTTAAAAATTTGATAAATGTTAAAAATGGGGCTGGTGTGGGAGGTGGGCGGTGGTTTGATGATAATCTGGGGCGGGAGGTAGGTGATGGTGCTCAAACTTTATCTTGGTGGGATCCTTGGATTGACGGGTTAGTTTTGAAGAATAGTTTCGGTCGTCTTTTTGATATTGCTACTAATAAAATGGCAACGATGGCTGAAATGTATTCTCTTGGGTGGGGGGTTGAGGGTGTAGCTTGGCAGTGGCGGCTCGTTTGTTAGCGTGGGAGGAGGAGAAGGTGCAGGCCTGTTGTGATATTTTATCTAATATTGTTTTGCAGCCTACTCATCCTGACAGGTGGATTTGGCACTTACATGCCTCCAACAGTTATAATGTCACAAGTGCTTATAACTATATGTTGACATCAACCAGTAACAACTTGGCGGTTGCTCACATTACAGAAATTTGAAACAAGGAAGTGCCCCTGAAAATCAGTCTATTCGCTTGGCGTTTGTTACGTGATAGATTACCAACAACAGACAATCTAATCAAAAGACACTTTTTACATCCGAATGCTCAGTTATGCGTAGGTGGATGCGGTATGATAGAAGATGCTAAGCACTTATTCCTCTCTTGTGATTTTTTTGGCAAGCTTTGGTATGGTATTTCTAATAAGCTTGGTTACAACATAGTGTTTCCTGAAAACGTGTCAGACCATTTATATCAATTTGGCACCTTTAGCGGTTTTTCTAATAGCAAACACTCAGCTCTTAACCTTATTTGGCTATCATGTGTGTGAGTGATTTTGCTTGAAAGGAATGCTCGTATCTTTCACCAAAAAGAAACTTCTTTTAATCAATTGCTAGATAAAGTTAAGCTTCAATCTTGATGGTGGCTGAAGGCAAATCGTCCTAGTTTTGTTTTCTCCTACCACTCATGGTGGTTGAATCCGTTACCTTGCTTGGGAATATTTTTGTAACAGGGCAGCTTTCTTTTTATTGAGCTTGTTTTGGCTCCCAATTGTTGTTATTACTTGTATTTGACTCTTTCAGGTGGGGTTTTGGCACTCCTTGTGCTGAAATCTCCAGACTCTCAGTAATATAATTCACTTTAGCTTCTTAAAAAAAAAAGGACAGGGGTGGAGGACCTTATAAATCAACATGAATAACTTCTAAAGGATTAGAATGGGTAACAAACATTACACAGAACAAGCAAATTTTTTTTTTGTTACCACACATTTTTTATTGATGAAACGTATTTTTATAAAGACTGCATTACTAATTTAATAACATTTATATGAGAATGGTCAAGTCTACAACAATAACTTAACTTCATTACTCCATCCGTCTTAAATTATAAGGAAAAAAACAATTTTTTTTGTCTCAAGTTATAAACAAAAAAAAAACTAACTTTTATCATATTTAATTATGTTGTTTCAAAAAATATTATCTTTTCGAAAGAAAAATTAAAAGTAAAGTCCATTCAATTTGCTATCTCTTTCATTTTCTCAATAATCAACAACCAATGAAAATTGTTTTTACATCTTCCTATAAAACTTATTTCAAAAATAATACAAAAAACTATGTTACAAACCACTATTTTCCTATTAAGTGTTTTTTTTTGTGTGTGCTTATAATATGGGACAAAGGGAGTACTTAATAAGAATTACACTTTCTCTATTAAAAAATACACATCATCAATGAGATATTGGACTTATATGATAGGGAATACGTTTGAAACTTGGAAGGATCACATTAAAATTGTTAGCTTAGTTAGTTTGTTATTCTTAAAAAACCAATTATAACTAACTTATTGGGAGTGATTATGTACTCTAATACATTAGAAACAAAGGAAATAGGAAGAAACTTTTGTGTATAATGTTGTAAACCTTATTCATTAAAAAAAATAATCCGGATAAAAGACATTTTTTAATGACACTTGTTTCTGGTGTCAACCATTGGTTTTCAGGGAAAATAGACCTTAAGGTTTTGTTTGGGAGTTTGAAGGGGAGGGAAAGGGAGGATTTTGGAGAGTGAAAAATATAAATCTTCTACTATATTTTTTGAAAGAATAGATTTTTAGATATGATAAATTAATGCTTATCATTGCTATATTTTGAAGAATTCGTATAAACCTCCTAAAACCCTCATCCAATACCATTTTTTAATTCTTCAAAACGAGGAGAGTTTTGTATTATGATAAAAAATTAACTTCCAAAGTCCTCCCCTTCCATTTTCCTCTACACTTGATCATTCCTTTTTCTCAAAACTCCCCCTCCCTTCCCCTTTAATCTCGCAAACAAAACATAATAATCTAAATTTGGTTATGAGATAAGTAAAGTCTGATGAATAATTGTTCCAATTGTAAATCAAATTCGTATCTAAGGAAAATTCGTTAATCATTTGAGTCTATCAAATTCGTATCTAAGGAAAATTCGTTAATCATTTGAGTCTACTCAGTTGGTTATATAATGACTCTTTTATCATGATTGAAATTAGGCTTAATTGCATGTTTGATCCCTTATGTTTATTTTAGTTTTCAAGTTGGTCCCTTATGTTTTAAAAGTTTCAAGTTGGTCCTATACGTTTTAAAAGTTTCAAGTTGGTCCAAAACGTTGCTCATGTTGAAATAAGTTAGTCCCTTCAATCACTTAAAGTTTAAAGATTCAGATTGACAATATGGGTGATGGAACTTAACTTATTTAGAAAATCAGTTTTAAAACATTTTTTTAATTTTGTTTGTTTTATCAAACTCAATATCATGTCGTGGAATTGACTAACTTATTCCAATGTAAGTAACGTTTTGGATCAACTTGAAACTTTTAAAACATAAGGGACCAACTTAAAACTTTTAAAACATAAGGGACCAACTTAAAAACTAAAATAAACATAAGGGATTAAGTTGATATATTACTGTAAAAAAAGTCAAATATACAATAAAGATGATTTATAAAATTGTTAGGATAATTTTTTATTCAATATACCTTTTTTAGGAAGAAATTTGAGTGACTATTGATATTTTTATAGTGACCTTTTTTATTCAATCATTATTATTTACATTTACCGTAAGTACTATTATTTACACGAAACATCAAAATCTGAGCTATAAACATTTGGGCAACAGATACTGACCCGGACGGAAAAAAGTTCTGATATGATAAACCCGTGAAACCCTAAAATCCCAGAAAAAATCAACCGAAGCTTAACGACGGCGATGATGGCGGAAGCAACGGCGGAGTCACCGACCACGATTCTCCCGGAGGAACTGATGATTGAAATCCTCTCTAGAGTTGACTCAAACAATCCTCTGCAGTTAAGGTGCGTATGCAAGTGGTGGAAATCGCTTGTTGTTGATGATCAATTCGTGCAGAAGCACCTACACAAATCGCTCACCGACATGACCGATCTACTTTCCACGGCCACGGAACACCGCAAATCCTTCGATTCGCATCAGATTCCCGACCAGCTACAAGAAGTAGAAGAAGAAGAAGAGGATGATGAAGAGGTTGACGAAGAAGAAGCAGAGAAACGAGCAAGGATGAATAGGTTAGCTGAGTTGGATAATCTTTTGGTGGGTGTTCGGTCTATTAAAAAGGAATTGGAAATTATCAAAGTTGATACGTTAGCTATGAAGGATAGAATGAAGTGTCTTGGAAGTTATTTGAAGATTTATCTCAAATCAGCAACATCTTCATCTTCTCAGTTATGATTATCTATGGTTTCGTTTTGCGTTTAATCTCTTTTGAAATGTTGCAACTTCTCGTTTATTAGATTATTTATATGGTTGCTTCTTTTTGTTTCAAATTAATCTGGAATCACGTTGAAGGAATGTTGGAGTATGAATTAGTTAGTGATTTTGATGCTATAGTTTGTGCCTGATATTGTTCTTGGTTTAAATCTTTGTAAATGAATGGGTTAGTCAGTTGAATTGAATATGAAGAACTGAAAAAAGAATGCTTATTTGACCTTATACATTGTCTTCTTACTATGGGAACTGCAAAACCGATTCTTTCTATATTATAATCTTCCATGTTAGTATGTCATTCTTGTTAGTTTTTCATTCATTGATGTAAGGTTTTTGCGGATAATAACTTGTACTTAAGGTATGTTTTAATTGACTTATTTTAGCTTATTTACTGGTACAAATTTTGTGAAATTGTTTGGAAGAGCTTATGAAGACATCTTATATTTTTGTAAGGTTTTTTTAGGCTTATATTCACAAGTTCTCGAATAGAGTTTATAACAATAGTTTATAGTATATACAAACACATTGTTTTTAAACGAGAAAGGTTAATATGAGCTCATTTAACTTTATTTTTCTTTTGTTTTCTATAAAAATAACTGATGTAAGCGTATGATATGTGTGTCTGTACTATGCGGCTGCGCTACATATGAATTCTTCTTTATCCAAACATACCTTATGGGCTATGTGTTTACTTCTTCAACTATTAGTTTAATCTCACTTTTATTTTTTATTCATAACTTTTGTTTCTTGTGAAATAAACTCCTCTTTCTTTTCCTTTAATTTCCCCATTTTTAGTCCCCCCGAGTGATGAGTATCATGGTTTTAAGATTTGAGTATCTCAAAATTTGTAAATGTAATATTGCATATATTATATGCAAGGGTTGTGGTTCGATCACTCGTTAAAATATAAACAACAACACTAAAATATAAATTTATATAATTTATTAATAAATAGCTATCTCTCGTTAATACAAGAACACAACTACAATAACAATATTGAATATGATTCCCCTGAAAAAAATATTGAAAGTGATTAAAAAGCTTATTTTAATTTTATTACCAAGAAATATTTGATATGCCATAATTGTTATTTCTTTCAACATAGCGCAAATGCAACGGAGAAGAAAACAAACGAGCATTAAAAAAGATTGAGATTTTTTTGACAAAAATAAAATATATTCATTCATTCAAATTGATAGAGTACATCGATCCAATACAAATCTAAATTCGTTAAAAACAAAAAGGATGAATATGTGAACAAACTCACATCATCTATGTTAATAGCATAAAACAGCAAAGTATCTAAGCCTACAAATATGACTATATTAAAGTCTCCAGAATATTCATGTCTCTGGATCTGCAACGTTGACGACGCCAAAGTCATTGTCATTGATCGGATTTGCACTTGCTCAAAGCTAACCTTTCAACCTGAATCAAATAAACACCGCACTAAGACGGGAAATCAAAAACACACCGCACAAAGACGAGAAATCAAAACAAATAAAGTCGTTCAGAGACAACGAAATCACAAAAACAAACGAAAGAAAACAGAGAATATGTGAAATAACTTATTCAAGTAGAATACAATGTTCAATCAAGCAATTTCAACATTTTTACACAATTGATATAGGATTTATGGACTTATTTACATTATTTTATTAAATAAATATAAATATATTTTTTGATATAGTAAATAAATATAAAAGTTGACATAAGTTTAACTTAATTGGTAGAAACATTGCATTGCATGATATATTACGTGGCGGTGTTTGAACGCCAAGACACCCTATCAATAAATATTAAGTTATTTAAAAAAATTAACTTTATTTGACAAAAAAATTAAGTTATTTTGTAATAATAAATTATAAATATAAATATCATTTCCCGAAAAAGAAATATCATTTACATTTTTAAATTAGAATTCAGAAGCATTTACATTCGGATCTCCAAATTGAAAGGGCGACACATACCGACCCGAATAGAAACACAATCTGATTCTGATCTGATAAATTCCCCAAACCCTGAAATCCCAAAAAGAGGGAAAATCGAAAGCTTAATGAGAGCGATGATGGTGGAAGCAACGGCGGAGTCACCAAATACGGTGGTTCTCCCGGAAGAACTGATAATCGAGATAATTTCTAGAGTTGATTCAAGGAATACTCTGCAATTGAGGCCCGTTTGCAAACGATGGAATTCGCTTATTACTGATCCTGAATTCGTCAAGAAGCACTTTCAGAGCTTGTTCACGGACATCAAAGATCTAACCTCTAAGGCTTTGGAACAGTCCAATGCTTTCATATCGCAACATATTGTGAATAACCCGGTCGTGCCTCAAGATGAAGAAGAAGAAGATGTTGCTGCTGTTGATGAAGATGAAGAAGAAGATGTTGCTGCTGTTGTTGATGAAGAAGAAGTTGTTGCTGCTGTTAATGATGAAGAAAAAGACGAATTGAATCAGGTGTTGAAGAATTTAGTTTCTGACGTGGATAATCTTTTGGTGAATCTTCACTTTATCAAAGACAATACAGAAACTATCCACGTTGATATGCAAACCCAATCTCAAGCTCTCGAGGATATAATGAAGTGTTTTCGAAGCTTTGTACGAATTTATCTCAAGTCAGAAACATCTTCATCCTCATCCTCTTAATTCTCATTATGTCTTTTTTCTCTTTTGAAATGTCGCAACTACTGGTTTATCTGATTATTTTATGTGGTTGCTTCTTTTCTGTTTTGATTTAATCTGAAACTACAATGAAGGAATGCTAGTGATTTTGATGTTATTGGGTTTGTGTTCAGAGATAGTTCTTGCTCAAATCGTTGTAAATGATTGGATTAGTTAGTTGAATTGAATGTGAATTACTGAACAAGAATGCTTCTTTGACCTGATAATACATTGGCTTCTTCTTGTTGGAACAACAGAACCGATTCTTGTTATATATTTTAATGGGAATTGTAAAATTATCTACCGTTGTGGTAAAATTTCAATTTTCCATGTTAGTATGTCATTTTTACTAGTTTTGTGTTTACTCTCTTTGAAATGTTAAAACTGATTTATTTGATTAACTAATATGGTTGCTTCTTTTTGCTTCAATTCAACATGAAGCAAAACCGTTACAAGTACAAATTAATTAGTGTTTTTGATGCTATTGGGGCAGTGTTCAGATATGGTTCTAGCTCAAATGGTTGTAATTGTAAATGAATGGATTAGTTAGCTGAACTTTTAAGTCATGTGCAGTTGTGATAGAATTTGAATCTTCCCTGTATGTCATTTTTATCGGTGTTTGTATGTATGGATGTTAGGTTTCACATAATAAAGGGGACTACTTGTGTGTTTACATCTTCAACTTCTATCTTAATTATTTAATTGTTAGGTTTATTTTCACTTTCATTTTGAGTCGTAATGTTTTTTCGTTATATAATGAACCCCTTTTTTGTCCCCTAAGTAGTTAGTATCATGGTTTTAATATTTGAGTCTCCCAATCACTCAAATAGTAAAGATTAAGGCAAAAATCGCACAATCGCAATTGGGGAAAAAATGGAGCTTATCGTGCGATGGGGAAAAAATTAGGGATCAAAATTGTGCAATTTAAAAATTGAGGAACTAATATTGCATAATTACAATACTTGAGAGATTAAAGGTGGGATTAGGTCAACAATTCTATTTGGAAGAAGATTTATAAATGGAAAGGTACAAGAAGAATGAAAGGCTACCTACGGAGAGTTTGTCACATAATAGGGATGGGTGTCTAGACCAAACCTGAGCTGGGTTATCAAATTGAATATGTATGGAGCTTCTAAGGATCTATTTGGTTCAACGGGCGGAGGGGAAGTGAGGGATTTTAATGGAGGGGAGGTGAAATGCTGCTGAATGGTGAAGAGTCATTCATGGTTTTGAGTTGGCCTGGGAAGCAGGCTTCACAGAGATTATCCTTGAGATGATGCTAGTACTGTTAAAGATGCGAATGAAAATACTATGATTATCTTATATGGTTGCTGCTGATTTTGTTTTGATTTTCTCTTTTGAAATGTGATTTTGATGCTATTGTTTGTGTTCAGAAATCAGAGATTGTTTCTTCTTCAAATTTTTGTAAATGAATGGATTAGTTAGTTGAATTGAATGTGAACAACTGAACAAAGAATGCTTTTTTTGACCTGATAATACACCGGCTTCTTCTTGTTGGAACAACAGGATTCTTGCTTTATTTTAGTGATAATACACTTGCTTTATTGTAAAATTTCAATCTTCTGTGTTTGTATGTCATTTTTATTAGTTTTTCATTTATTTAAGGTTTTTTTTTTTTATATAATAACTTGTACTTATTTCTTATGTGTGTTTACTTCTTAAACTTATAGGCTTAGTCTCACTTCTATTTTGATTCGTAATGTTAGTTCCTTGTGCAATAAACCCCTCTTTCTTTTCCTTTAATTTCCTCCATTTTTAGTCCCCTGAGTAATGAGTATCATGGTTTTATGCATAAGTAGTAGCAATGAGATCCCCATCTAATACCAACATTACAGTGCTCTCCCTTCATTCAATCCATTGGTAACACAGTTTATTCTTGTAGTTTTTTAAGCCCCTGCGAAGTTTGTTTTTAATCTTTGGTCATTGTTGTATACAATGACAGTAGCACATCAACTTAATTGCCTTCCTTCATAGACTTTGCTGACAATAACTGCAATTAGTAACATTGGTAAATTGTCATGCGAAGGTAACAAATGTTTATTCAATATTAAGATTTTATTCAATATTGTTGAAATCTTGACTCAATCACCATGGGAGGGCAAAACATTAGAAATGAAACAATGTAACTATCTGTCAATGGAAGAGGAAAATATTATAATTGAAGCAATGTAACAAATGTTTAACTAGACGGTAAAAAAAAAGATTTGCTGAAGCATATTTTAGAGACTAAAACGTAACAAATATCAGTTATGGAAGTAAAATGAAAACTATAAATTATTGCAATTTAGGAGTTTTCATGTTCCCAGTCATGTTCAATATCTCACATGTTTTATTGCAAATTTGCAAAGAGTGGATACAAAAGAAAATGGAGAGTGATAATGCTTCATTGTTGGCTGTTACATAGGAAAACCTCAATAGTTCAGTATTTGCATACACATGGCCCGAAGACCGGTAAACCTACAACATTCATCTTTATTTTAACTTTCAACCATTTGATTTACTTTCTAACGGTCTAGATTTGTTTGACCGTATAAATTTAGAATTCGTTCACTTATTTTAAAGATTTTTTTACTTCAAAATTTGGATGTCAAATATAATGCCCTTATAAGTTGTAGAAAATAAAAAATTAAAAAGATAGAAATAAATATATACTATATTACATATACGTCTTTATATTTTGATATTGAAATCAAATAACGAAGTTGCAAACCCATTTGAGTTGGCCTGGTCACCGATGGTCTTAACTTGAAACCTTAGATAATACTCTTCTTAAGGTCTTAAATTCAATTTTTTATAGTGTCAATTTAACAACAAGGTAACCTAGAAAACACCACTATAGTGCCATTTAACAAGGTAACCAAGAAAAAATAACGAAGTTGCGTCTTTTTATAAACAATACGAGGAACTCTTTATTTTGACATAGAGGCGGTAGCATTCAATTTATGCTATGTAATTTACAAAATTTGAGAGTCTATTGATTCTTTTTAAGTAAAGTGTGTTTATTGGTTTAATACATAAATCATATTATCATTTACTATTTTTTTAACCATGTTATATCTACAAATTATACCGAAGTTTGACAGCTCAACATGTTTAAACTAAGTGTTAAATAGTTTTTTTTAGAAAAATATACATGTTAAATAGGTGAATGTCATATGTTCAAACTCAAACAAAAGAGTAAATTTTAACTTAACATTTACCATTAAAAAAAAGTACGAAATATAATTGTTGTTTAGATGTCCTTAATCTTTGTCGATTGTCAAGGAAACTTGGAGACTTATAATCAATTTATATGGAAGTCTAAATTTCTTACCATTCTGACTAATCATGTTTGTATTCTACTTTTTTTTTTTTACTAAATAAATAATATTTAGATTTTTTTTGTTGAAAAGAAATATTATTTATATATTTTTAGGGGGAAAGGAGAGTTATTTTGAGATGGGTTATTTATATTTCAAATAAAACGATTAGAATTCCGAAGTTCCGTCAACAAAAAAATCCCGACGTATAAAAAAATCGGAGCCCAAATCGAAAATGCTCCACATTCCGACCCGAACGGAAATGAATCCCTAAAATCCCAAAAATTGAACGATGTCGCTGATGGCGGAGTCACTGAACACGATTCTCCCGGAGGAATTGATAATCGAAATCCTTTCTAGAGTTGAGTTAAGCAATCCTCAGGAATTAAGGAGTGTTTGCAAGTTGTGGAAATCACTAGTTTTTGATACTCAATTCCTGGAGAATCACCTTCTAAGATCGTTCACTGAAATCACTGTTCTACTTGTTACGGCCTTTGATAAATTAAAGTCTGTCAAGTCGCTTCAAGTAGAAGAAGATGACGAAGAAGCAGTACAAGAAGACGGTGATGATGATGATGATGAAGAAGAAGACGACGACAATGACGACGATGATGATTATGATGATGATGATGATGACGATGATGATGATGATGATGATGATGATGATGATGATGATGATGATGATGATGAAGATGAAGAAGGAGAGGATGTTGAAGAGGAAGAATCAGTGATGAATGTAATTGATAAGATACGCGAGGAGAAGGAGGTAACTCCGTTGGATAATCTATTGAAGATTTTGAGGTATTTGAAAGCGAAATTTGAAACTATCAGAGATGACATTCAAGCTGTGGAGGATAGAGTCAAGTGTCTCCAAAATTTTCAGCTGGTTTATCTCAAGTCAGCAAAATCTTCATCGTCTCAGTTATGATTATCAATGGTTTCATTTTGCTTTTAATCTCTTTTGAAAAGTTGCAACTTCTCGTTTATTTGATTATCATTTTGCTTCTTTTTACTTCAGGTTAAAATGAGTGGATTAGTCAAAAATTAATTAGTGGATTTTGATGCCAATGTTTGTGTTTAGTTGAATGTGAATAATTGAACAACTATGCTTATTCTTGCTGTAACAACAGAGTCGATATTTTCTATATTTTAATCGGAATTGTAAAGGATTTGCAGTTGAGGTAGAATTTCAATATGTCATTTTTATTAGTTTTTCTTTTTCAGATAATAATTACTTGTATGCATTTGCTTCTTCAGCTTCTGCCTAGTACTAGTAATTTTTACAGAGCCACATAGACATTGGAAAGTGGACACTGTATTAAATCATCTAGCAAAGACTCACATGCCTTGTCATTGTTGTTTATTTCAAATTCATATAGTTTCTACATTCTAATCTGAAAATCCATGTTAGTTTGCGATTGTATGAGAGGTTTAGCCATCTGATATATTCATAGTTGGGTTCAGGTTTTCAAACGAGTTTTACAAACAAGGTCAATTACGTTTCTTTCTCTAAATGGAGTCAAGACAAGACTAATTTTTTCTAATTTTTTTATTAGGCTTAATCTGACTTTTATTTTGATTCATACTAATGAGTTTTTAATACAAGGCTTAAACACTTTTTTAGTTCCTTATCTTTATTCTGAGATTTATATCGGTCCCTTATTAAAAAATGATGGAGATAGATTCTTTAATTTGTTTAATTGGTATCGCATTGGTCACTTTCATGCGAGTTTATGGTTTTTAAGTATGAGAACTATGTGAATTTGTGTTGGATCCACTCTCTGTATCATTGTTCAACTATTTTAGAAAAGGAAGATGATGAGAAACCTCTAAATTTGACATGTTCACTCAAATGGAGAAGAAGATCGGTTGAAATCTCTAATTTGAGGTGAAGAATTTGGGGATATATGAGTTCTAATAAACTTTAATTTTGATTTATAGGGGAATCAATACAGTGGTAAGAATGAAATGTTACATGCCACATACATTGCAGTTAATGTCGTTAGCCGTTGCTTCAAAAAAAACATGTCGTTAGCCATTGATGGATGAAAAAGACTAATGTGATACCAATTAAACAAATTAAATGACTTATATGCACCTATTTTTAAATAAGGGACCAATATGAACTCCAAAAAAGATAAGAGACTAAAAAGGTGTTTAAGCCTTGATATAAATAACGAGTGCAAAAAAGTTCAACGGTGAGATTTGAGACATGAAAGAAAAAATTGAGAGAATTTTTTTTCATCATCTATGCAGAGTACTTCACATGTGATCAAGTTAATTAATTCTTATTCGAATGTAATTTGTTGCTATTAAAAAGAACTTCACAATGGGTTATCATATGAAACTAAGCCCATGTAATGTGAGTAAATCAAATTTCAAATTTTGACGGAAAGAGGTACTGATATTTTAGTGCTAGACACACCTTAAATAAGATTATTTTACAATAAGAATATATTGTCCACTAGAGTACCCTCGTTTATTTTAAGGATATTTTACGTTAAAATTTGGATGTCGAATATTTTTTTTATTCGAATATAATGTCTTTTAATATTTGCATGCTCATTCAAAATATTAAGTTGGAGAAAATATAAAAAAAAAAAACAAAAGAGGTATAAATAAACATGAATTTAGATCACATGTTGCCCTCGCCCATTTTGCACTGTGTTGTCTATTTTATGTCTTTAACTCTGTCATCATCCCCCTTTCTCATGTCATAAGACCGTCTTTAATGGAGGTGTTTCAAATTTTAAGACTTGGTACTTATGATATACCCCCAATGTTTATTCTATCTCTATAGTTAAAATGCTTATCTTGAATATGAGTTGAGTTAGAAACCAGCAGTATAAAATTTTAAAATCATTCTTGATTTACCCCTATAAAATATAATGTAGAATATAAAATTTTAAATATAAAAAGATATAATTGAAAATATTTTTTTTGACATGTGTATGATTTTGGCACAATATATATATATATATATATATATATATATAAAATTGAAAAAATGATATTAAATTAAATATATTAATATTAACAATTGAATTTTAAAATGTGTATGATTTTTTCACAAGGGTAGTTTTGTCATATATATAGACACACATCATACATTTATTGACCTTATCTAAAATATATAATAAAATTATTTAGTTTACTCGTGATTTTTTCTTTAAAAATAAATAAATTATTTATTTAATATTGTCAATGATTTTTCTCAAAAAAGTTAAAATTAATTAAATACTTATCTAATTTTGTAGTATTTTTATTTTAAATTTTTAAAAGTAAAAATATTACAAATTAGTTTGGAAAAAAAGTATGCAAGAGAAAATAATGATCTTTTATTTTTTATCATGTATGCAACAAACACATGATTGAACACGATAATACTTGGGTTACATTATGGTTGGTGACATTGGTGACATTAGTCAACCACAATGCCACACTTGTACAAAGAAACAAAAAAATACTGTGAAAGAGAAAGAAGAAAGACACTTGAGACATTGTGGTTGGCCAATGTCACAATGTCACCAACCACAATGTCACTCAAGTGCTACCCAATTGAACAAGTAAGTATCATGTCTCCTTAAAAAGAAAAAGTAAGTATCATGTCATCATCTTATCATATTCTTATTCAACTTCTTATTATCATATCATGTAGAAAATTGTTTTTCTGACATAGAAAAGTTCACAATGACACAAGTAAATTACCTAATTGCCCCCAGCGACAATTAACAGTCGTTTAATAATACGCCGACAGTTAACAACCGCTGGCACCAGCGGCAGTTACTATCGTTCACACCAGTAAACAAAACCAATGCAGTATGCACTGGTTTTTCTAGAAAATTTGTCCTCTTTTACCTATAATTTCAAACGGCAATTCCGCATGAAATCAAACCAAAACAACAACATTCAGCAATCACAAACATCAACATTTCATAGTTTATAAATTATTTGGTAACATTACACAAAACCGATAATGCAACACATTACACGTAATGTACATTAATTTATAATAAATGTGAAACTTCAATATATATATATATATATATATATATATATAATTAGTTAAAGGTTAGTTACATATCATCCAAAAAAATTGGTCATTACATTATATATCCCAAAAAATATGTCAGCACGTATCGACCAAAAAACGGATTAACACCGACCAAAAAGTGTCATATTTCATCTAATAAAGGCAAATCATCTAAATGTTCCAGAACATCTTCAAATTTGGTGTTTGCTTTAACCGGAGTGTCATCAAACATAATTGGATTGTCTTTATTTGTTGGTTTTTTTGGTGGAACCAATCTCTCTTTGTCCTCAATCTCCATGAGTATTCGGAAACGATCGTGTTGATCCAAGAATTCATAATCCCATGTTTTTGCCTCATCTCTCCTATGATTTCTCCACTCCGTGGATGATGGAGGTAGTGGACAACCATCTTTCAACGAAAGAAGGACAAAATGATTTGAAACCAAGGCAAATCATGTTACTTTTTGGATTAACCGGAGGCACACCTCTAAGTGGGAAAAAAGTTTCGGAGACTCCAATATCAAGGGTAGTCATCTCCACCACCGGCCTACTGTAACAAGATGCAACGATGTGTTCCATGTCCGGCAATGTCAACCATTTGTCGGGAGGTGCAAAGCTACTAGGATTTTTGGGTGGATGCAATCCATCCAAAATGTACTTGTAACGGTCTGCACTCGCATATACCTCGATGTATTTGTTCCTATGCTCTTTCAACTCTTTAATAAGTGCTCTCCACACCATAACACGACTTTCTTCCGTCAAACCCACGCCACTCCTCCGCGACCGAAAACAAATCTTCATTACTTTCTTCTTAACCCATATACAACTTATGCCAATGCGGGTGTATCTCATCCAATCCAATGGGCTTGTTGTGACGGATTTTCATAGCAATGAAGCATGCACAAGGTAGGCCAGCATATTGTGTGTAGAAATGTCCTAGCAATCGATCAGCAATGATTTGGAAGAAAGATTTTGACAAAAAAACTTTTTTGAAATGGGGTTTTTTAAGGTATGGTAATGGTGGGGGTAAGGTGGTGAGTGAATAGGAGAGGAAGGAGTTTTCTGGTTTTGGAGGGAAAAAAAGCAACGGTAGTTAACAACCGCTGAGTCCCAACGGTAGTTAACTGTCGGCGGTTCTTCCAACGATCGTTAACTACCGCAAGGGGCAATAATGTATTTACTTGTGTCAATATGAAGTATTCATTGTCAAAAAAGCAATTTTCTATCATGTATTTATCTTGTGCCCATCAATTGGGCCTTGAAAAATTGAAGCATTTGTATAAGAATTATGCTCTTTACCCAAATGGATTTGCTAATTCCCAAAGTAAATGATCAAAATGCCCTTACGCATGTTAACTCACGCTAGTGTTAAATTTGTGTGAGTTAACTCACGCATAGATTTACACAGGATTTACACTAGTGTGAGTTAACTCACGCTGAGATTTGCACTAGCGTGAGTTAACTCATGCTGAGAGTAAATGAGATTTGCACTAGCGTGAGTTAACTCATACTAAAATATATCTTCAAATATCGAATAAAAAAAATTCTAGAAATTAATTTTCAAAATCAAAATAATTAGATAATATTTTCAAATTTTTTATAATTTTAATTTAATTCAGATTTTTTTTATAAATATTTCAAAAATTTTGATATATATTAATTTTTTTTAATTTTTATTAGTTTTTCCATAATAGTTTTCTTTTTTCAATTTTTAATAATTTTTCCAGAATTTTTTAAAAAAATTCAGTATTTTTTTTCATTTTTATTAATTTTTCTAGAATTTAATTCATTTTAAAAAAAATTTCGTTTTTTTTAAATTGTTTAAGAATTTTTTATTTTTATTTAAAAAAAATCACAAATGCCACGTGTACCCCATAAAAAAATAAAAAATAAAAATAATTATACAGTCAGCTTGCCACGTCAGCGAAAATGCACAGTCAACTGGCCTAGGGGGTATTCAAAAAAAAATAAAAAATTACAATGACGAAATCTGACAAAAAAATTTCATAGGGGGAAAACCAAAAGTGACCTATATTACAGAGGGGGTAAAAGCCTATTATCCCTATATATTTTGTTACATCTCAAAATTTGCATTTAAAGTCTTACATAAAACTTGGAATCAATTACATCGATTTTTGCAAGAATACAATTGTTTATTACTCCCTCCGTTTCAAAATTCATGTCTAAGTCAACCACTTCACATATGCCAATGTACAATTTTGACCACTAATATATTTAATTATCTAAAGTAAAAAATTATAAAAATTTAATATTTTGAAAATATTTGTCGAGACAAATCAAACAACATCTTACATGCTAATATTTGTATTTATACATTAGTTAAAAAGTATGGTCAAAATAAGTCAAGTGAATAGTGTACATTGCAAAAAATGAACATGTATTTTAAAACAGAGGGAGTAGATAATAATATTTACAACTAGATAAAGTTGATTTCTTAAAAAAAAAAGAAGAGAGAGATAAATAACAAAGTAAATTAACTGCTTAACTTATTTTATGATGGACGCAAATGAATTGCAGTGTGTGACAAACTGGGAGCTGTTCGCCAAGACCCTCGTTTCATTGGTGGTGATGGAATCACTTTTTACTTCCATGGCAAGAAAGACAACAACTTTTGCCTTGTTTTTGATAACAACCTCCATATAAACGCTCACTTCATTGGTAGAAGAAACGAGAACATGAAAAGATATTTCACATGGGTCCAATCCATTGTTATTCTCTTTGACAATCACCAACTTTTCCTTGGTGCCAAAAAAACATCAACATGGGATGATTCTGTAGATCGTCTTGCCCTCTCTTTTGACGATGAACCCATCACCCTCCACGAATCAGAAGGTGTGAAATGGGAATCATCTAGTGTGTCCATTGTTAGGGAAACTTCTACAAACAAAATCATTGTTGAAGTTGAAGGAAATTTTAGGATAACTGCTAAGGTTGTTCCTATAACCGAAGAAGACTCGACGATTCACAATTATGGTATCACCAAAGATGATTGTTTTGCACACCTTGATTTAGGCTTCAAATTATTGTCTTTGAGCAATGAAGTGAGTGATGTGTTGGGCCAAACATATAAACCTAACTATCTGAGTCGTGTGAACATTGGTGCAAAAATGCCAATAATGGGGGGGGGGGGGGGCGCAAAAGAGTATGAAACGTCAAGCTTATTCTCCCCGGATTTTTCTGTAGCACGCTTCATTGGAAACAATGGATTAAACAAAGATAATGGAACTATGGAGAATTTGGCCCTCCCTATCTTGAGCTGCACAAGTGGAATTGATGGAGAAGGAGTTGTCCGCAAAAGATAACGGGTTAAATATGTTTTTGGTCCCTATAAAATTGCGACCTTCTAAGTTTAGTCCTTACTTAATTTTAATAGCTTTTTTAGTCCCTACAAAAAAAATTTACTTATAATTTTAGTCCCTGCTAAAACAAATTTTGTTTAATTATCCTTAAACTCTTAAATTTTTT
Source organism: Medicago lupulina (assembly GCA_958299785.1). Taxonomy (NCBI): domain Eukaryota; kingdom Viridiplantae; phylum Streptophyta; class Magnoliopsida; order Fabales; family Fabaceae; genus Medicago; species Medicago lupulina. The sequence goes on along the minus strand of OY283139.1, from coordinate 7,980,103 downwards.
AACGATTATTTTTATACAAGTTTATAACACTATGACAGGTTTATTTACTAAACTCTAGAATTTTTTAACGTGAAATAAATTAAATATGAATTTTTTAAAACGACAAAAGTTTAAGATATAAGTAACAAAAATATGGACGTAAAAATCAAACTTTTGCAATATTTTTTTTGGAGGAACTTTTAATAACGTTCTTAACACGCCTGTAAAAAATTGTTGAAAAACTTAAGAGTTTAAGTATAAATTAAACAAATTTGGATTGAGTAAGGACTAATATTGAGTGTAGAAATTTTTTGTAGGGATTAAAAAAGCTATTAAAATTTAGTAAGGACTAAACTTAGAATGTCACAATTTTATAGGGACAAAAAAAGCATATGATACTTCAATAAGAATTTTTTTACAATTTTATTAATAAGAATAAAGTATCAAATCATCAAATAACTTGAATGATTTTGGTTTAACCTTAAAAAATTGCGTATTCATGCTTTTTTTTTATGGTCAAGGTATTCATGTTTCTTTATATTCATATATTATGTTGTACTACCTCCATCCCTTAATATACGACCTTTTTGACAAAACACACATATTAAAAAAGTTAGTTGTATTATTAAATTTGTTGACAAATGATATGTGTTTTCACATTCACCCTTCTAAAAATTGAAATTATCACATTTTCCTATAATTACCCACTTACTAATTGATTAATGGAGCAGCCAATTTTATTGATTACAAAAAAACAAAAATGCATTAACGTAGACTTGTACATAGTGGAATGACGGTAGAGTTGTTAGTGCAATGGTCATTCTCTTTTAACCCGCATTGGAATCACCCTTTTTTAATCAAAGTTTTGTTTTTCCACATTATCATTTATTGAATGTTCTTTTATCAACGAAAAAAGAATTTATTGTTTTTCAAAAAAATAGGTAAAGTAAATAAGGGTAATTTTGTAAAGAAATAATTAATGTAGTTGACAAATTGTAAAAGAGTCTTATAAAAAGGACAATTTTTTTTTAAAAGAGTCTTATAATAAGAGACGAAGGTAGTAAATATTTATCTTAATTATCTTATGGACCACTCTAAGTTTAAAAATATATATATTTTTTTTCACAATTTCTTCTTCATGAGCAATTTTTTTTAGATGAAAGGAAATAGATTAAATAAAAATAGTGTTATAGAGACTTGGGGGCATGTCGTCCCTGTATAATTAGAGATCTGGCTTTCATAGTGAAAATAGGTGTATAGTAAACTAAAAACACGTTTTTTTAGAGTAAGATTGAAAAATATTTTGCTCGGTATGAATGAGATCGAAACACTGGTCACATATTTATAGGATAAAAATCTTTTACCACTTAAATCAATTAAATTTTTAATATCTTTAAAATAATAAGGACTAAAAACATATTTAACCCTAAAATAATTGGACCCACTAACTGCCACATCAGCATTTCGTTAGAAAATTAACAACAGAGACTAATTTTGATAACAGAGATAAAATGTGAAGATTTTAAAAACATTTAATGAAATGTAGGGAATATTCTTCAAATGGGCGTTAAATGTAAGGACTAAAAACATATTTATCCATAAAATAAACTACGAGACTACCTAGTAACATGACTTCTCCTGAAAGTGCATGAACAATCTTGTTGGCTTGTCTCCTAACAAACTCCACCATAAAGTTAATAAAGAAATAACCAAATAAGTAACGACATGAAGTAATAATACACCTAAATTTAGAAGTGTCGTCCCGAGTAACATGGAAAGCATCACACGTCAATTTGGAATCTGTTTCAAATCCGACGTTATCAAATTGCATATCGCTTCCAAAGCTTCACCAACATCAACTAAATAAAGACATGGGTAACCAGCAATCTTGACCAAAACAACCGTACCTTCAGAGTCCCGAACACAAATATCAACGTTGGTGCGGTTGAAATGAGAATTTTTAGGATTAGAATTTTTTTTTAGGGAGGATTAGAATTATGGATGGAAACACAATATAACGCGATAAATAAATCCCTGATAATTTTTTTTTTTTGAAAGGATATCCCTATTTTGCGATTATTTTTCATATAAATACTTATTTTTACGACAAATACCCACTCGAATGGAAACACAATGTATGCTAAATAAATCCCCAAAACCCTTCTTTCAAAAAAAAAAAAAAATCCCTAAAACCCTAAGATCGAAAGTCAAAACCTTAACAACGACGGCTCTGATGACGGAATCGACGACGAAGTCACCGGACACGATTCTCCCAGAGGAATTGATGATTGAAATCCTTTCTAGGGTTGAGTCAAGCGATACTCTGCAACTGAGGTGCGTTTCCAAGTTATGGAAATCGCTAATTCTTAATCCTCTATTCTTGAAGAAGCAAATTCTCAAATCAATCACGGACATCATCGTTCCATTTGCTAAGGCCCTCAAAGAAGAAGAAGAAAAAGCGAAACAATTATTGATGAATGTATATGCTAAGTTTGATAAACTTGTTGAAGAAGAAAAGAAGGTTAAATGGTTGAAGAACGAGGTGGTTGAATTTGATTATTTTTTGTTACAGGCTATCTGTATCAAAGAAAACTGTGATGAAACTACGAGAGCTGATGTGCAAACTGTGGAAGACAGTGTGAAGTATCTCCGAAGCTATATGCGGATTTATATCAACTCAGCAAAATCTTCATCCCCTACAATGAAGGAATGTTGGAGTAGAAATTAATTAGTAATTTGATGGTTCTTCCTCAAATGGATGAATTGGTTAGTTAGTTAATGTAAACTAACAAGTATGCTTCTTTGACATCATGTAGCATTATCTTCTTCTGTTTGTTTTTTGGTTAATCATATTTGACGTGTGTCACAAGCTAAAATGTTGATATCTCTTTCCGTTGGAATTTGAACCTTATTTTGTCACATTGTGGGAGTTTAGTTCCTTCGGCTAAACCCAACCCTATTGGTTATGGCGAAATTCATTTTAATAGTTACAAATTACACTTGATTAAAAGTAAATTAATTTGATCACGTATAAAGCACTCCCTAGATTATCATATAAACTGTGTAGGGACAAAGTCCTCAAATGTATGGTCATTATTTTGTCGTGTAAGATAAACTAATTTGTAATTTGTTAGCTAGTATATTTTTTTGGGTCTATAAACAAAGTGGCAAGTTTCTCCTGAAACTTACACACAACCGTATGACATGAGCTTCAAACTCGAAGGAAGGTGTTCTGTTATGTACTAAATGAAGAAAAACCATGTCATCATGGTGAGGTCAATAAAATGGTTAAAGAGAAAGACATATTTTAGTTGATCCAATACTTGGAGAATATTGATAACAATATATAAGGGAAGTTTGAGAAGAGAAAGGGATGTCGAATATTTGACAACTCACCGAGTACCGACCCTCTTCCTCTCATGAACCTTCTCTTCCTTTTAAATGCACTTCTTCTATTCTCTTGTAATGAAGATTTATGGTTTTCCTTATATCTGATTTACTACTATTTGCATCGAGGGTAATTTAGAGTTCCCTTCATTCCAAATTAGTTCACTTATACTGAATTAATTTGCGGTTCAATATCGACTAAATTAATTTCAATGTGAACCATATTCTTTGGCTGTATTAATTTGTTGTGAATGGATTTACTTAATTAAAAGCAACTGCAGAAATGATTGTGATGAAAGTGAACGAATTTAATAATTTTCGAAGGAAAAGGCAAGCAATATTGGGCTGGAAAGAGGGATTTATTGGTTCTCGAGGGGATCACAATCCAATTATATACATTGAAGATACTGGTCATTGTCCCCGTAATGGCTGCAGACTGCCAAAGAATCAATGTATCTTCTTATTTTTATTTGGATGGTTGAAGAAGTTTTTTTTTACTTGGATGAAGATATAGTTGGGTGCAGATTGAGCATATTCTGGTTTTATCCTGTCTGTTTAGCATATTCTCACTATGACTTTGTTTTATATTTTAGATTTTGTACAACAATTAGAATTTTTGTAGCAGCGTCCCTGTTGAAAGGCTATGTACTGTTAATTGGAAGGATTTGGTGGTAAATTATAATTGAAATGGAAATGTAGTAAGCTCTTTCTAAAATAGTGAAATTTCAATTACTTCTTTCATCAAATTAAAATCTGAATTGCATATTATTTCAATTGAGCTGCCCTGCGACTATATGAGTTGTCAAAAGCAGGGTTTTTGTGAATTGTGATCGCCGTTTCTCCTTGTTTTGATTTGTCAAAAGCAGGAACTCTGTGAATGGTGTTTCCTTTTCTCGTTGTTTTAAATGGCTGAGCTGCATTTCCTTTGTTTTTTTGGTCAAGAATTTCCTTTTGGTTTTAACTGCAAGGTAATGGATTTGTGCATCAGACTATTAATCGTACTTGTTGGTCATAGATGTCAACTCTTGTAACTCATAGGCCAATGTTCCAAGATTAGATAACTGGTTGATAATTAATAAATATTCATCAGATATCAGCATCATAATTCATAAGTAATAATCATAATAGATTGAGACTACAACAAGCTCACATTTACAAACAGGGTTTGATTTTTAAAACTAAAGGGGTGAGAAGGAGAAAAAACAATTGAATTTTCACAAAAGAATCTAGAAACTTGTACATTACAATGTCTTGGATGGAAATAATATGGATAGGAGGTCATGAAGTTTATATGTCCATATATATAAGTTGCGAAAAATATATTTACTAAAGGGAGCAGTAGCCACACCTTTTGAGATTGCACTGGCATTAAAATACAAGCGTTATTTGCTGAAATTTGGCGAAAATTCTGTTTATACTGATTAAGATACACCGTGGATTAAGATACTTCCAATGTTAAAACCATCGCGAAGAGAACAGAAGAAACACTTGAGAATCTTATAACGTATTTGGAGTTTAAAGAGATGACTTCTGTGCTTGCCAACTATGAAATCCTTGTAAGGCAGCAACACTCTTCCGTGCTCTCACTCTATGAAATCCCAGAGGAACTTGATGATTGAAATCCTTTCTTGGGTTGAGTCAAGCGATACTCAACAATTGATGCACGTTTACAAGTTGTGGAAATCGCTAATTCTTAATCCTCAATTCATGAAGAAGTACATTCTCAAATCAATCACGGACATCACCCTTCGATATGCTAAGGCCCTCAAAGAAGAAGAAGAAGAAGAAGAAGCGAAACAATCATTGATGAATGCAAATAAACTTTGATAAACTTGATGAAGAACCAAAAAAGGTAAAATGGTTGAAGAACGGGTTGTTCAATTGGATTATTTTTTGTTCTTGGTTATCTGTATCAAAGAAAACTGTAATGGAACTATGGGAACTGATATGCAAACTGTGGAAGACAGAATGAAGCATCTCCAAAGCTATATGCAGATTTATATCAACTCAGCAAAATCTTCATCCTCTTAGTTATGATTTTGTGTTTCCTCTCTTCTGAAATGTTGCAACTAATGTTTAGATTATCTTATATGGTAACCTGTTTTTGCTTCAATTTAATCTGAATCTACAATGAAGGAATGTTGGAGTAGAAATTAATTAGTGATTTTGATGGTTCTTCCTCAAATGGTTGTAAATGGATGAATTAGTTAGTTAATATAAATTTAGGGAGAAAGTCGTCACGTGTATGGTCATAATTTGTGTCGTGCAAGATAAACTGATTTGCAATTTGTTAGCTAGTATATATTTTTTCAGGTCTATAAATGAAGTGATAAGTGTCGCCTGAAATTCACACACAACATTAAGACATCACCTTCAAACTTGGACGAAGGTGTTCATGTTTTGATAACAATTGAAGAAAAACCATGTCATCAAGGTGAGGTCAATAAAATGGTTAGAGAAATAGACATGTTAGTTGATCGAATAATTAGAGTAGATTGATAACAAAAAAATATTCCAATGATTGGAATATATAAGGGAAGTTTGAGAAGAGAAAGGGGTGTAGAATATTTGACAACTCATGACCTATGCCTCTCCCTCTCATGAGCCTTCTCTTCCTTTCTCGTGTACTTCTGCTATTCTATTGTAACGAAGATTTATGGTATTCCCTATATATGATGTACTCTTTGCATTGAGAGTAATATAGAGATCCCTTCATTCTAAATTAGTTCTCTTTTACTGTATTAATTTGTTTGTTCAATATTCGCCTAAATTAATTTCAATGTGAAACATATTCATTGGCTGTATTAATTTGTTTTTACTGAATTTAATGTATTAAAAGCAACTGCAGAAGTGGTTTGATGAAGATCTAGAAGTTTACTGAAGGAAAGCAAACAGATTTACACATTTTTGAAGGAAAAGGCAAGCAATATTGAGCTGGAAGGAGGGATTTACTGAATCTCGAGGGGATAAAAATCCATTTGTATACATTGAAGATTGTTGGAACACTAGTATATATTGGGGAGGAACTTGGAAGTATGCTAGTGAGGAATGGGGAGCCATTGGAATATAAACACAAGGAAGAAGAAACTAGTGTTAGTGTGAATTGAAAATTTTCTATGTCCCACATTGGGTAAATCACACACTCTAGTAGTGTTTATATATGTGGGATTTCAATCCCAAGGGTGTGCCCTTGGGGTACCCACTTTTGTGAACAGAGTGAGCCATGCCAAAAATTATATAGCGCGCGACGCCGCCGCCGCCCGTCCGACCGACCGGGCCGGGCTTGGGTCTGGGTCGAAAAAGGAATAATTTTTTTTGGGCTCAGAAAATAAAAAAAAAAACTTTCAGATTTTTTTTGCTCCGAAATTTCCGCGAGACCAAGTCTCTCCCACGTTTTCCTTGCTCGCGC